>CM075782.1:21119476-23619476 GCA_037974665.1 Ehretia macrophylla | reverse complement strand
CTTTGGCTCCCTGAAGTTGATCAAACAACTCATCAATCAGTGGCAAAGGATATTTATTCTTGATAGTCACCTGATTCAAACCACGGTAATCTATACACAACCTCAAGGTACCATCCTTCTTCTTCACAAATAAAACAGGAGCTCCCCAAGGTGAAGAACTCTGCTGAATAAATCCTTTCTCCAACAACTCCTGTAACTGAGTCTTCAACTCCTTCAACTCAGCTGGTGCCATCCGGTACGCCGATTTAGAAATAGGTTGAGTACCGGGAACAAGATTAATCACAAACTCTATATCCCTATCTGGCGGCAACCCTGGCAACTCCTCGGGAAATACATTAGGATATTCCCGGATAATAGGGACTTCCTCTAGCTGTAGCTTAACAGATGGCTTGTTGATCAAATAAGCTAGATAACCCGAACACCCTTTACTCACCAACTTAACGGCTTTAGTCGCTGAGATAACAAAACTCGTCTTAGCACCCCGGTTACCCGCTACCTCAACTACTGGCTGATCTGGCAAACGAAACTGTACTACCTTGGTTCTACAGTTCAACTGGGCATCATACTTAGAAAGCCAATCCATACCCAAGATAACATCATACCCCCGGATAGGAAATAAAATAAGGTCCGAAGGAAAATTATGCCCCTTAACATGTATTAAACAATCCTTACATACTAAGCCAGTAACATACTTATCAGTCAAAGAGGTACTAATTTCAACCACATAAGGCAATCTTTCAGGTTGCAATTTAACACGTTGCACACAAGCAGGAGTAATGAAAGAATGCGTAGCACCAGAATCAATCAACACTTTAACAAGTTGATCAAATATAAGAAAGTTACCTTCCACAACTGCAGTCTCCTCAGGCATCTCCTCTAAGTCAACTGCATAAGCCCGAGCCTGAACCCGCTGCTGCTGTGGTACACTGCCCGTAGGCCTACCCTGATAACCCTGAGTCGCTGCCCGACCCTCAGTCCTCGCATACTTAGGGCAATCCCTCGCCCTATGATCGATGCTACCACAACCCAAACATGTCCCTGCCTTTGCCCTGCAGTCGGACTCTACATGCCCTGAGCGCTTGCAGTAATTACACTGCGATGATGTGGCACTAACACTGCCCCTAGAATAACCAGAAGCTGAAGAAGCAGCTGATACAGCCTGCTGCTGAGGTCTCACCACACTAGGCCTGTACTGACCCTGAGACTGGGCTGGCCTAAACTGAGTCTGAACCTGATATGGCCTCTGCTGAAACTGAGGCCGATAATAACTCTGCTGACCCTGTGGCCTATAAGAACCCTGTTGGGCAGGTGTCCTGTAGACAACCTGGCTCTGATACCACTTAAACTGTCACGCCCCAACTCGACCCCACCTACGATCAGTCAGGACGCAACGGAATTTCGGCGGCATAACGACAGTAAACAGATTTCCGAGGTTCTAAACCAACCTCATTAAACATCATACACCCAGTAATTCCTCAATACAACAACAACATACAACACAACCATATTATACAATAAAACATCTTCGTTATACGCCTCCGTTCCAACATGACATACAATACCTCAACTTTATCATACATTTCAAAAGTAAGTTGAGACACAACTACAATTTAACCATAGACAAAAGGAAACCGCTAAGTTAACATCATTTGGTTCATCATCTTTTCAATATCTATTACATTAAGAACCGTAAAGCATATAAAGTCTATTAAACTAATATACAAGACATTTAACAACATAAAGTCATGGATAAGACTCGGGAACATATGACTCATCCACAAAAGGCACATTTTCCACATTCTCCTCTTCAGGAGGCACGTACCCGTAATCTTGTGAAAGTACACATGAAACATGCATTAATAGAGAGTGAGCTTATATACATAAGCCCAGTGAGGATCCGATAGATCTCGACAGTATTCACTACGCTCCTTGGATTTAGTCCTTTGAGCAAGTAAACACACAACAACAATAATAACATAAATAAAGCTATCATCACATAACTATATGACCATTCAATAAGGATACTCTATTTGGTGTAGCTCCAAACGCCATCACGATCTCAACCGTTCTTCTTATAACTCCCCATTACTCACGCACCCGAGGTACCTCACTATCCCCTTCCCTCCATGACATCTCCGTCATGCGAGCTGGGGGTAGCCTATGGCAGTCATGCCGGTATCAACCCGACAGCCCGACGCTGCCCGAGAGGTGGCACACACATACCAAGGCTCCATATTCATCAATCATCATGCAAGCATAAATCAATCAATCAATTGGGAGATCAGCAACAAGAGTGCCCGATTCCCGCATTCAATAATAATCAATCAATAACATCAATATAACATCAATATAACATCAATATTAAATTAAACATCAAACAACGTAGTTAGATGACAAAGTAGGCCATCTAACCGGACATGCATAATATTCATAATTAAACTCTAAATTACTCAACAACAACTCACCATTCATCACTCGAACACTACCCAACCATCTAAGGCATCGTTCAAGAAATTAAAGAATGACAACCTAAACTTCTAAAATTCATAACTTACAATCTACTAATCCAAACATTGCCAAATCAGTTCCTATCACTCACCCATTCAACCTACTACATTAGCCCTCTCGGAAATCCACCATAACACCTCCAAAACATGCCCGATAACCCTAAAACCCTATGACGTCATGGCTGGATTTTCCGGATTTCCACACAAACAATGTAATCGAAAATTCGGCATTACAACAGCGCTAACACGTAATTATCAAGTATTTAGAAATCGACGGCAATCGATTTCGATCAACACAACTCAATTAAATCAACTTTGAACATTTTAATCAAAATTAAATACCCGGAAAATAAAAATTATGCTATATCCGACAGAAACTCGTAGTATTAGTATATAATGATCCCTGGCATGCAAGGAGCAATAATCTAACATCAGATTTCAATTCTAACTGTTCAATCTTCATTTATACGCAAAAACACAAAAATGACATTTTGAGATCTAGAATTTTTCTCTCACCTTAGATGCGATATAAGCCTAGGAATGCGTGCAATGCGTGCCCAACAAGCAGAATCCAAGTCGGTGCGAAGTTTTACGGACAAAAACTAGGTTTTTCTTTGAAAAATTGTTTGAAAAGCTTGAGTTTTCTTTCTTCTCTTTTCTCCCTCAACCCCTCGGCAATGTGTGTGTGTGTGGTGGTGTTTTTGTGTTGTGTGAGTGTGTGTAGGTGACAATAGCTTATAAGGTCAATTTTTTTAATTAAAGTCAAAGTTATTTTAATAGGTATTTTTGTGTTTTTAATGTCTTTAATTGCATTTTAGTGATCACCAAGTTAAAATTAATTATGCAACCCCCAAGATATCTCAAGTGAGTTATTTTTAGGTGACAAGAAGTTTTACATTCAAAGAATTCCACCCGAGTCGGCTTAAAACTCGATTTTCGCAAAAGTCGGTGTAAAAACCCTAATAAATTCTTAAGCCGATTTTAAAACCGTTTTCATCAAACACAGGTCTATTAAAGTCCGTGGACTAGGTCTAGAAGGGTTAAAAAGACCAGTTTCAAAATTATAGCGGACGTGTTTCGAAAACACTATTCACTAAAAATCGACGATAAAATTTCTGACTCCGTTTTTGATGAAAATTTCATGAATGCACATTTAGCACGTATTAGAAGTATTGAAATCAAAATTATAACTTTCTAGGTCCTATAGCACATAAACAGATCATATGCACGCAAAACGAGGTAAAACACGTAAAACGAGATAAGCAAGAAAGTGGGGTTTCACAACCGTACTTTCCATTAACTATTGCATTCACTATTTGTGTATTTTAACTGTTCATTTGCTTGTTACATTCTTAGTTACTATTCATTGCATTATGCAACTACTTGTTTTCTTTCAATTAGCATTTTTCCTAAGTTATATTGTCTATTTGAAGAATGAAAAAAATGAGCGTTTGAGTAATTCGCGTTAGGAACACCCACTTAGAAATTGTTTTAGCGGATTGAGTGAATAGTAAAACTTGAGTTTTAGTGGGCTAGTAGAGTTTAAGTGCATTAAGTTTTTATTTAGTTGATTCCACAAGTTAATTTAGCCCAAAATGTTGTCAACACCATGCAATTAAATAGCATATATGATATATATACTTAGTAATATAAATATACAAGCAAATAGATCAAAAACAAAAACAAAAAAAATACCCATTGTACGCCCCCCAAACCCGAGACTCAACAGCAGCCAAAAGGAGGAAGAAAACTTCAATCTTTGCTTGCAAATCTTTACTTTGAGCTCATATTAATCCTCCCCAAGTGCAACCAAGCCATCTCCTAGCATCTACACTTCAGTTTGTCAGGGATTTTCACTAATCTTTGCATATCTATGGTTTTTATTTATGAGTTGAATTTCGATATTTGCATACATATGTCAATATTATGCTTAATTCCTTTACAAAGAGTAGTTTACATGTTCTAGAGACTTCTTTTGTGGTGTTTGATGCTTTGGTTATGGT
This sequence comes from Ehretia macrophylla, assembly GCA_037974665.1. Lineage (NCBI taxonomy): Eukaryota > Viridiplantae > Streptophyta > Magnoliopsida > Boraginales > Ehretiaceae > Ehretia > Ehretia macrophylla. The sequence goes on along the minus strand of CM075782.1, from coordinate 23,614,966 downwards.
TGTTTTGCAAAGAGTGATGTGAGAGAGACAATGAATAATTAGAATTTTAGGGTTTTGAGAAAATATGCCTTATAGCTTGATTCAATTCTTCAATTAGGTGCTTTAGATGTTAATGAAGGTAGATAAATGACCCCGTGAGGTTTAATTGCTCGGAACTTAGCTAAAATGTAAAATTGGCGATGTTTAGAAAGGGATTTTGGGTGTATTGCAAATCCGGGGTAATTTGGACATCACATTTGATATTTTTAGGGTAAATAGGTGCTAGAAATGCTTTTCTAACTCTCGGTTAAGTTCCGGTTAGGGTACGTATAGTACAAACTCACAAAGGGGCAATCGGGGCTTTTATGGTAATCGCGGGTAATTGGGTGGTTTCGAGGGTCCTAGGGGTGCCATAAGGTATAATTAAAAGTATGGAATAGTTCGTTTGTGAATCTAGAGCTTTGCCTTTTGTTTTGGAACCAAATAGCCTAAGTTACAAAGGGGGAAAAGTGGGAAATTGGTCATTTTGCACATCTATCATCTTGTAAATGCTTAGAATGTGTTTAAATGTACTTCTATGATAATTGTGAGCTTTTGGTAGAGTTATCTGCAAAATATGTTTTTGACCCCTTTGTATTCATTTGGTTAATTTCATGCTAATGTTATACTTTAACTGTTTCGAGGCCAACCTACTTTGTTGACCCTCCTATATGTTATTGCTTTACTTTATTATTGTATTGTCATTGGCTTAAGTACATTGTATAGTGGTGGCACAACCATAGTGTTAGGGGCTAATGTATTGGATATCGGTTGGGCAGCAGCGGGCTTACTAGTGGATATTTGATCTCCGTGCTCTAGTCCTTCACTCGCCTGGTCCGAAGATTGCCACGGGGTGTTGGGTCGTAGGATTCTCGGGGTACATCTGGAGTACATCCACTGGAGTGCTTGGGGTTTATGCCGGCACATTGATCGAGGTTCGTGGTTCGTGATTGAAGGTCAAGTGAATTCTAGAGTGTTGGGGTTAAAGTGAATTGTATCATTTTAATGTGTGGTAACTTATCATTTACATTGTTCTTTAGTTGTTTAAATGCTTTATTTGTGCTAACTGTTGCATTGCATGCCCCGGTAGACTATATCCCTCACTGGGCAATTGTGGTTGTTCATACCTCGCTAACATGTTTCAGGAGGTGCTGAGGTTGACCCCCAGTTTATTATGGTTAAGGAAGAAGATGATGAGGTGTAGGCTGAGCAGTTGCGTTGATTGCTGTGTACTGTTTGTTTGAGGTGGAAGTGTTTCTTGCTAGACTATGTGAAGGCTTACTTGTATTATATTATGTCCTATTTTGGAGCCTATGGGCTTATGTATATATTTGTGCAGGTGTACGCTTGTAAGTTAAATGGATGTAGTATGAGATGCGTAGCTGTGTCATGTAATAACTTATAACTCTATTTCTTGCTTTGTTGTGTGTTTGGGTATGAATGTAATGGTTGAATGGTTAGCTTTAAATTATAAGTATGCTTAATTGATATCATCGAGTAGTATGATAAGCGGATAAAAGATAAAGATTCAAGGATTGTTAATTGCATGATTCTATGTGTTTATAATGTTTTGTTTTGCTTAAAGCTTGGATGGCCTTGAAGTTGAGAATTAGTTAGAGTTGGAGTTGTTAAAGTTCTAGTTTTGTATTTGTGGTTTTATTTGTTGTTTGCAGGTAACCAGAATGTCCACGGTACAGAGGAGACTTTGTCCATTTATCGTGTCCGGACTTAACCTTTTAACGTGGGGTTAGATCGGGGCGTGACAATTGGGCTTCAATGTGCCTCATTTTCTTACAATGATTACATGTAATAGATTGAGAGGTGATCAAGGTACTAGGCTATGGTCTTGTGGTAGCTGGATTCTTCTGTTGTGGCTGTTCAACACGTGGTCCAATCTGGATACCCTCACTGGTAATTTGCCCTTGTGTTTTCCTCCGCTTTGGGCATTGCTTGACTTTATGTTGATCACTACTATCGCCCTTACATTTCCTTTCAAAGAGGCCCAGAGTTACGAGGATAACCAAATCACTCTGGCAAATCCTCTCAACAGGTAGTCCATCTTGTTTCTGAACTTGGCTTGGTTGACTTGACCCTGCCACTTCCTCTTTCTTTCCTTTCTCTGTTATTGTTGCCGCAAAAAGAGTTTCACCATAAGTAGAGAACTATAAAAGAGTCAAGTTGTCTCGAATCTCTGGCCTCAACCCTTGAATAAACATTTAGATCCTCTATTCAGTAGTTTGTACCATTCTCGGAGCATAATATGACAATTGAGTAAACCGAGCTTCATACTGCGCAACAGTTAACTCCTCTTGTTTGAAAGTTATGAATTCATTGCTTTGAAGTCTTCCCACGATTGCAAGCGTCCTTCCGGCCATTCTTACTTCACCACAAGAGTCACCCCAATAATATAATATGATATGAATGTATGCAATTATGTTGTATGAAGGACAAGCATGTATTTATATAATCCTATTAGGGTAAAATGCAACAATAGTCCCTATTGTTTACTCAAAAATCAATTTAGTCCCCATTGTTTTAAAATGCTCAAAGAGGTCCCCCAATGTTTGTAAACATGCTCATTGTGGTCCCTACCATTAAAAAACAAACACAAAATTTATAAAATAACTAAACTACCCTTACTTAAAAATAAAATACCCAAAATATCCCTATTTTCTTCTTTCTCTTCCAACCCCTCAACCCACCACCACAAACACCACCAACCACCACCACCATTCACCACCCCCCCTACGCGTGAACAGCGGCCCCCCCTGAGCGCGAACAGCGCCCCCCCATCCCCCTGTGTGAGAACAGCGCCCCCCCTTGCGCGATAACTCCACCCCCCTCCCTGTGTATTCGTGTGTGTTTTTTTATATTTTTCTATGAGTTTGTGTTTGTGGGTATGTATTAGTGTGTGTTTTGGTGTTAGTGTGTGTTTATGGGTGTGTATTAGTGTATGTTTTTTGGTGTTAGTGTGTGTTTCTGAGTGTGTTAGTGTGTGTTTGTAGGTGTGTTAATGTGTGTGTATTAGTGTGTATTTTTTGGTGTTTCTGTGAGTGTATGTGTTTGTAGGTGTGTATTTTTTGGTGAGTGCGTGTGTTTGTAGGTGTGTTAGTGTATGTTTTTTGGTATTTTTGTTTGAGATTTTGTGTTTTTTGTAATTTTTCAAATTTACCCTTGAAATACTATTCACATCTGTTAAAACTAACCAAAATTTTAATGGTAGGGACCACAATGAGCATGTTTACAAACATTGGGGACCTTTTTGAGCATTTTGAACCAATAGGGACTAAACTGACTTTTGAGTAAACAATGGGGACTACTGCTGCATTTTTCCCATCCTATTACATAAAAGTGATTATAACCTAATGTATAATTATCATGTAATACAATATTATCAACTAACGTACACCCCAGCATACAGAAAACAATTGTAGCATAACAAATACTTAAAGCACAGAAGGCACATGGATCACATAAGCATGTTAGTCACATAAAACACCTTGTTCATGTTAGGCTCACTTAACACATAACATATGCGCACATATCTTTCAAGACAGCTTCACCTCAAGACTCCTACCCGATAGTCCGAGGACCCTATCCCAGCCTATGAGCTATCAAAGCTCTGATACCACTCTATGATGGCCCTTTTTTTTCTTAATTACTATAATAGCCTCTGATACCGCATTAATGACAAGAAAAGAGATATATTCAAACTTATAATAACCTCGAACATCTGGGATCGTAATGCCACGGGCTTAAGAAGATCGCTCCTCTTAGGTCCGCTAAGGCATAAATTACTAGCCCGAGCTCTAATGTCCATAAAATCATACCACCAAGATGCTAATATTACCATTACATTACCTATTGGTTACAACAACACTAATAAAAGACATTATACAAACTTCATCACTATGAATTAAGATTACAACCACCGAAGTTACATTACAAGACTTAGGTTTAATTGCTCATACCTGAATCTAGCCCTAACCAAACCCCTAAAGTCTCAAGAGAACAAGGACTGAGTTAAATACAAGTCTTAGTACCCCAAAAGTTAATACGTTACATCAAGAGGTTTCAATTACAACATAATATGTTATTACAAAAGGTTATAGCTACAGCAACAAGCATGTACATCATAAGCACATAAGCACGTCCGGACAGATAGAGAAGCACTTGCATCAACTTGGAAATGTGGACTTGAGTCCAAATTCACCTATAATTGTCATAAAGAGAGAGTGAGCTACACATAGCTCTGTGAGGGATAAGGGAACAGGAGTTTTTCGCAAGCATTTTTACCATTTGGAAAACGTTTTGGAAAAGTCGTGCCATGCACAGATAGGAAGTTAATAAGAAACAAGGTAAAACATGATAAAGTAACTAGTTGAGCATAATGAAACAAGTAATACCAATAGAGAACGTATATCCTAAACATTTAATGAAATGAATCAAGCGTGATAATAACAAAATTAAACATGATAAGGAAACTACGTTGTGCACCTAATTACATGAGTTATATATAAGGAACAAGGAATATTGATCACGTAGCAAGAAAAAATATTAAACATGTAAACAAGTAATCAACTTTTCTCCATGAGTGAGAGTGGTTACACATATGATAAAGGATACGGGCAACACTTTTCCCCAAGGACCTCAAAGGACCAAGTGAGAATGTTTGCAAGTGAGAATGTTTGTAAATGTTGGGCATTCGGGTTCGATTTGACATCTATTATTCGTGGTTCAGGGTCCTCTCTTGTGTGGTGTATAGGGGAGTCGGTATCCTTTAATTATTTCATGTAAATGTTTAAGATATACGTTCTCTATTGGTATTACTTGTTTCATTATGCTCACCTAGTTACTTTATCATGTTTTACCTTGTTTCTTATTAACTGCCTATCTGTGCATGACACGACTTTTCCAAAACGTTTTCCAAATGGTAAAAATGCTTGTGAAAAACTCTGAGGTCCCTTATCCCTCACTGAACTAGGTGTAGCTCACTCTCTCTTTATGAAAATTACAGGTGAATCTGGACTCAAGTCCACATTTTCAAGTTGATGCAAGTGTTTCTCTATCTGTCCGGACGTGCTTATGATGTATATGCTTGTTATTGTAGCTATAACCTTTTGTAATAACATATTATGTTGTAATTGAAACCTCTTGATGTAACGTATTAACTTTTGGGGTACTAAGACTTGTATTTAACTCAGTCCTTGTTCTCTTGAGACTTTAGGGGTTTGGTTATGGCTAGATTCAGGTATGAGCAATTAAACCTAAGTCTTGTAATGTAACTTTGATGGTTGTAATCTTAATTCATAGTGATGAAGTTTGTATAATGTCTTTTATTAGTGTTGGTATAACCAATAGGTAATGTAATGGTAATATTAGGATCTTGGTGGTATGATTTTATGGACATTAGAGCTCGGGCTAGTAATTTGTGCCTTAGCAGGCCTAAGAGGAGCGATCTTCTTAAGGCCGTGCCATTACGATCCCAGATGTTCGAGGTTATTATAAGTTTGAATATATCTCTTTTCTTGTCATTAATGCGGTATCAGAGGCTATTATAGTAATTAAGAAAAATGGGTCATGACAATGTGTCCAATCCATTGTGCTTTCGGCCTTTCCCTTCCCCATTTTTTTCTATTTTGCTTTGTAAGTTTCCCCTTGTGTTATAAATACATTTTCTTTTTCACTTTTAGTGGTATGAGGTTGTTGTTCTGCTTTTTTCATTTTTTCTCTTGGGTTCTAATGGTAGCTTACTGTTCTTTAATGGTGGTTGCCTGTCCTTTTGTTCTCAACATCAGATCTAGAATTCTTTTTTGGTTTTTGTTAGGTTTGCCTAAAAGTTTTATTGATCTTGACCTTTGTGTGTTTCTGTGTTGTCAAATCACCATTGTTAGTGGCATTTTTCATTGGGTCCTTGGTATTCTTTCCATCATCTCTGTTGGGGCAAATAAACTTAAAAGAGAGGTAAATTAAGTCAAGAATAAACAACCACCAATTAAAATTTTAGCTATATGCAACAAATGATTCAATGTAATCTTCTTAGGCAATTTATTAAACAGTTTGTATGCAACACATATAATAATATGAGTTGGGCAATATGTCAAACATAAGATATGCAATATATGTGAAAATAAAGAGGGTAAAGTTAGAAAGATCAAAAGCAAGAACTTTAAGGTGGTTTGCAAGCTTACATCTACCACCTAAGGTTTCAAAACACAAAATCTAGCTCGACCCACGAGCCCACTACCATGGGTTACGAGTTAGCTTAGGCTAGACTGGGGTAGCTCATTTTTTGTGATTAGTTTATTTTGAATATATTATGTATACTAATATACCTACACATATAAATATACAAACACTAATACACCTATATATTAAAAAAACTAATTAGGAGTACTTGAATAGTTGGATTAATAAATAAAAAAAATCTAAATAAAACTTAAACTTAACTTTTTTCAAGAAAATTTATTTTGATGGTTAACGAGATATAAGTAGATTGATAATATTAACATAAATGATAATATATACATAATAAGCTACAAACTTATAATACATAGGTACATTAGTAGCATAAACATAAAAATTAAATGGGTTCGAGCTGGGATGGTTCCGAGTCAAAATGAACCTAGGCTCAAATGGGGTAGGTCATAAATTTCATGACCTAATTCGACCCACCTATATATTATGAGTTGGACTGAGTCAAGCCCGCTTTTAACTAGATTAAATTGGGTTCAAATTTTTGTGTGTTGGACTGTGTTGAGTGTGAGTTAGTCTAACTCAAATACTAGCTCTAATACCAATCGCCAAATAAGAAAAAATAAACATTGATAGAATTAACATAGTGTTTGGATTGCACAAAGGAATGGAAAGGAAAGTAAAGTAAAGGAAGAAAAATAAAAGAAATGAAAGTAAATGAATTACCTTGTTTGTATTGCAAAAAAATAATAATGGAAAGGAAAGAAAAAGTTTTTATAGTTCTTTATTTGGATTAGAGAAGGAAAGGAAAGAAAATGACAATTTTAAATAGTAAATTATTTAAATGTCCTTTTTCATACTCAAAGTAGGTTAAAAGAGTAGTAAGGGCAATCATAAAAAAAAAAAATCAGGGCAATATAGTCGTTTTCAGCTGAAACCATTCATTTTTCCCTAAACACCCCAAATTAGAAAAAATTATCTAATTAAAAGAAATAAATGGAATATTATACCCCTCCATATCCTTTATTTCTTTCAAATTTGTAATCCAAATAAAAGGATGGATTCTTTATTCCCTTCCCTTCCTTTACTTTCTATTAAAAAAAGGGTTAAATCCACTTTGTAACCCTATCATTTGCATAAGGTGACACTTATTACCCCCCACCTTTAAAAAAACCCACTTAGTAACCCTTGACTTTGGTCAATTTTGACAGAATTAGATTTCTGTTAATAACAATAGCACAATTACTTAATTACCCTTGTGAATTTTTTGTAAAGACAAATTAACCCCTTAACAAGAAAATCATAAACCAATCTATTGCCCCACTCCACGGCTGACCCCTACCCCAAACCCTAGATCTGTGCCCCGAATTCTCCCGTCATCTCTTACAACACTAACCCCCAGCCCCCTTACAACGCCGAGCCCTACCCTAAAACCTAAATCTGCTGCAATGGCACCTGTAAAACCACCAAACCCCTCAATGCAACAGCCTCGTTGTAAGGTGCACCAAGAATCATAATAGTCACAAGTCACATTTTGCAGTTTCATTTGTGTTGCAAAAGTACCTGCATCACCACATATATCTAATGCAAGCCTAAGAACACAATTTGCTCATATAGGCAACAACAAAAGTTGAGTTATAGGCAAGTCAAGATCTGATTTGTAATGTAAAAATCTCATCTTTTCGAATTTGAAGTCAAATCCCATCTCATGCTTCAACTTTGCTAAATAGTGTAATGGCTCTATTAAACAGTGTTTTCAAGTAAGAGAGCAAAAAGATATGTAGACAGTTAGCTGTTAGTGGTGGTAGTTATTGTTCTTGAAAAGCAGTGGCGGCGAGAGAGGAGGTGGCGACCATGGAAGATGAGGGACTGTGAGTGTGTGTTTAGTGTTTGGCATCAATGACCGATGCATGCATTTGTGATCGTGTGTGAAGGGGGTGTGGATAATTTTTTTTTTTTTTTTGTCGAAGTGGGTTGATGATGAAGAAGGGGGTGTTGTCGGCAGTGGTATTTTTGTCCAAATAATATCAGCAGTAATGAATTCCGTTAATTATTAACGAAATATTGACATAAGAGTTATTAAGTGGATTTTTTAAAAAATAAAAAGTAATAAATGTCATCTTATACAAAAGATAGAGTTACAAAATATATTTAAACCTTAAAAAAATGAATCAAAACAAGCTGTAAAAGAAAATATAAGAGGGGAAAAGAAAAAGATAAAAAGGACGGTCAAGGCGGTGACGTAGGACTAGACGACGATCTGATCTGATCCACTTTTGGATTAATATCCAGTCCTAACAACAAAAAGGACTTCAAAAACAATTTTAAAACGTTGTGATTACAAATGCATAATTTTCCTTTGAAAAAGACCAGAAAATATCAAGGCGCCACGTGGACCCCAATCTCTTATAAACGGATGCAAACCTATTTATATTCCACTCTTTATTTCTCTTTCTGTTCCGCTCTCTCTCTCTCCTCGCCCTCTCTCTCTGTCTCTCTCTCTCTAAAAGCTCACTCACTTCAAACCCCTCATAGCCACACAAAACCCTATATCTCGTTTAAATTTGAAGTGAAATTTTACACAAATCTGTTAATCAAGATCTGTTTGGATTTTTTGTTTTTTTTTTTTGGTTTTTTTTTTTTTGAGAAATTGAGGTACGAGGAAGAATGGCGGCGACTTCGACAACGAGCAACGTTTACATCCACGTCATCGAAGACGTCATCAACAAGGTCCGTGATGAGTTCATCAATAATGGCGGCCCCGGCGAGAGCGTCCTCACCGAGCTTCAAGGAGTAATTTTTTTTAATTCTATTTTCCCCTCTATTTTATTTACGAAAATGCCATTCATAATTTATTAGTACTCTAGGGTTTAATTTGGCTGAAAATTTTGATTCTTTTTAGTATATTAGTATTTTATAGTGTAAAAGTTGGGTTATTTTTGGATTTTTTCGTACGTGGTTCGATCTGTTGAATTTTAGGGTTTTTTTCCCCTTTATTTGGTGTTAATATGTTAGAGATCTCATATGGTAGATTTTGATAGTCTTTTAGTTGATGTGTTGTGTGGATTTTTTTAGTTATGGGAAATGAAAATGATGCAAGCTGGGGCAATTTTGGGTCCGATAGAGAGAAACTCGGCTTTGAAGCCGACACCAGGGGGAGTGATTACGCCTGTTCATGACCTTAACGTGCCGTACGAGGGCACAGAGGAGTATGAAACGCCTACTGCTGATTTACTCTTTCCTCCTGTGAGTCGTCATCTTTTTCCTTCTCGATTATGACGTTGCAGACTTAGCTATAAAATGTTGAAATTTATGAAAGTTTTCAGCTTTCAATTTTGTGGATTTGAGTTTTTGAATGTTATGGGCTTCGTGTGCAGACGCCGTTGCAGACACCTATGCCCACTCCTTTACCAGGAACGGCTCAAACCCCTTTGCCAGGAACTGCCCAGACACCTCTGCCGGGAACAGCCCAAACACCTTTGCCTGGAACAGCTGATAGTTCGTTGTACAACATTCCAACTGGTGGCACTCCTTTAACTCCTAATGAGTATTCTTCTGTACATGATGGCAGTGGTGTTACTGAGTCAAAAGCTGGGCCTGGAAGACCTAGTCCATATATGGTATAAACTAACATATTATTGCTTATTTCTTAAATTTGTAGAATTTGCATGGCTTCTTTCTATATATATGAATGTACACGGAATTTGTCATTCTCTTGTTCTGCACTACATAGAAAAGATTATCTTTAATTTAGCACCCAAAATTGAAGCTTTTTGCTTAGCGGATAATCTATGCTGTATGTAAATTGTGGTATAGCTATAAATGGAAATTGTTAAACTGTTTACTTTTGCAGCAACCACCTTCACCATGGTTGAACCAAAGGCCTCCTCTCGACGTCAATGTTGGTAAGTACGACGAGGAACCTTAATGGTGAATAGATATTTATTTTCCATTATGTGGTATTCATACATTAAGTATGGTCTATTGTAGCTTATGTGGAAGGCCGTGAAGAGGGTGAGAGGGGAGCATCTAATCAACCTCTAACACAGGTGAAATATATTTGTTACTATATGTAGATTGCTCGACTATATTGGCAAGAGATTTTGTGATGGATACTTTATTTTATCATCTTAGATTTCTTTTTTAACACCCTGCAACCCCCTCCACTCCCTCTCCCACCCCCCTTCTCCCCCAAAAAAAAAAAAAAACACACACACACATAACAGGCATGTGATGTTTTTGGCCGGGAAAACAAATTGTTGGACTTTTGCTGACCAGGTGTAATGGGCACATTTTTGCTATTGGAGAAAAACTGTGTTTACTTTACATAAATGTCCAACATCTGGCATCTTTTTGTGTTTATTTTTTTTTTAAGAATGTTTTTCTTGTTTCAGTATAGGAAACAAAAGAAGTTGGCTTTAGATACTCGATCGCAATACATATGCATGGAGACTGAATCTCCTAGCATTTACTCAGATTTGTAATTACAAGGCACCATAAATTCAAGTCATCATTTCATGGAGGGAACGAAGGAAGGTGAAAAATTTATGGAGTATTTGCTCAACCCAGAGTAACGTGAACAGACTCTTAAGGAAAACAGTATCTATACTATAGCAGGCATTATAGCTGCATTAATGTGTGATGCTGCATAAATCTGTAGAATATAATCCACCAATGAATTTATCATCATTTTTTATGTCTACGTAAAACACAAAGCCTTGTTCAATTACAAGCAGAATGAAATTCCATCTGCAGACACGAGATACAGTGATGTAACTTCATGTCACGTTACTTTCTCTATCAACAACTATAGAGAAATCTGTTGGGAAATTGAGATGCATTTAATTCGAGTGAGCTGTGATATGAAGGAAATGATGAAGCAATATGTAAGTGTGGCCTTGCTTGGGTAGGCTTAATTTGATTCTGATGACCATCGCAGAAAATGACAGGTCCAAGTTGTATGAAGCCTTACTGGGTTTGTGGACCCTAGTTTTGTTATTGGAAGTAGAAGGGAGGGAAGGAGATGAAGGAGTGGGTGAGGGAGGAGGCATGCCATCAGGCTGACACCTTAATGTTATCTATTTCCATTGGGTGGTGTAAGATCGCTTCTCTTGTTTGGTGGTGCTGCTGCTAATGTAATATTAAAACACCTAAGTAGCGTCAAGAGTGGCAACTCCTTAGTAGATTCTTCTCTCAAAGATGGCGACCTAGACTTATTAAATATTTTGTTTCTTTGTGTCAGTTAGTCAGAGAACTCCATCTTTTTATTGTTTCTATGTAAATTGTTGGACACCCTTAATTCCCCAGAATTTTATGATGCCTCCTCATAGATAAGTGTCTGTCAAGCCAAACATGAAGTGTACTTCTAACCATTAAGAATGGAAATATGTTTGTACTCGTTTATATTTGAAATGTGCCAAGAAGTTTATCATTCTATATCAAGAGCTCCTTCTCTCTGGATGGGTGGGAGGTTGGGTACACTATCTACTTGGAAATTGATTTTCATGTCTACGATTATAGATGTGGATTAGGAAGAGGAGATGGAGGAGGGCTCCCGGTTTATGGTGCATAAGGAACAAAGAGTTGTTACATCTCTTCGTAGGGTTTCTTTGACCATGATTTCCAATTAAATTCGTCATTTATTTCATGTTTCCAAATTGTGGTAACATGATACAGCTCTTTGCGGCCTAGTAGTCGAAATCTTATCATTTGGACTCTCATTATGCATGATGGTTCTCCAATTTATTGCATTTTGATTCTGGCTGTTCTTGAAAGGAAATTCAAGTAACCCTCCCAGAGGAAGGAATTGGTGGATACAGTTGACATATGTCTTATTTCTCTTTCTTTTTCCTTTTTCTCGTCAATGATGACTACGGGATTTAATTTTCTTGTCTTGAATTAAAAAGAGAAGACTACTGGTTTGATGAAGTGAATTAGCTGCAAATATGAATGTTAAGGAATTTACAGAAAAGATATAGAGATGATAATGATCCTCACCAAGAAGGTATAAATATTTATTATGAATTGGAAGCCTTTTTCTCGGGGTTAATCCCAATCTCCTTGATTATCAATTAAGAGGGTTGGGGTACAACAAGCTTGATGCGTTGCTTAGGTTTAAGAATATATAAGAAAAGAATGGATAATAAAAGAAGTGAGCTGTGAAGAAAATGTTATGGTGCTTATGATTTGGGAGGAAGAGAAAAGAAAGCAGCAGTGTAAATGTTTAAATTCTTTTCACACTTATCCTAAGCAAGGGAAGAAAATTTATGGACCTTCTTTTTCTGTCTCCTTCACTTAACTGTTTTTTCTCTCTCGGCTTTGTATGTATCTCTCTTTCTCTCTTATATCTTGCTTGGGCATGTGATTTTGACTATCTCGGTCTCTGTTATTTGCTCTCCACTTTGCCTTGTCACTTAAAAGAAGAGGGAAATTTCTTTTTGTTTGTTCCAATTTTTATTTCTCCTCTTTTCAATTATCATTACTTTGTTTTTGTCCTCATCCAATAACAACATTGAATTGCTTGCCTAGGCAATCAGTTGTAAGAGAACAATACTAGAAATGCTAGTAAATCTTTTCAATTGGGAGGTGAATTAAAGGATCATCCATAGATTTGCTTAACTATGAGCCAGGTCTGAATTTTTACTATATGTTGGTGAAAATGTTGAGAAATTTTTGTTTTCTTTTTGCGGAACTTGTCATATATCTTACTAATACTATGGTATTAAGTGTTCTTCTGGCAGAAACCATACTTTCTAGTAATCCTTATCTTCTAACATATGGTGCATCTTAATTGTAACATATGCAACTTTCAATGAATCTAATCTTGGGAAATAATGCAGGATTTCTTTACGATGTCTTCTGGAAAGCGAAAACGGGAAGATTTTGCCTCGCAATACAATCCTGGTGGTTACATACCACAGCAAGATGGAGCTGGAGATGCTATATCAGATGAGTTGAAGGTGAACATTTATTCCAAACCATTACCAGTTTCTTGTTTAAGAGCTTCTTACAGTCTTGATCCATAAACAAATTCTGAATGTTCTAACGTGTTGAGAGTGTTGTGCTTGTGAGTGTCGTGTATGTGTCCTCTTTTCCCATGTCAATCTCAACATAATGAATTGCTAACATGATTTCAATTGTCTTTGGACCCAAGCAACTAAGAACTTGCTAACCACTTGACCCTAAATTTTGCTTGCTTCGGTCTGGAAAGTATCTTTTCTATCTCTCTATCCAGATAAACTACACGCCACCTATTTGACCTGTCACTGCTCGTCTCCTAGCTATGCATTTCTGCATCTATTGATGGATGATATTATCCTTCACATAGTGGGGCAAGTTATGATATACTACATAATTGATTAGAGTATGCTATCTATGCTTGGTGTGTGTTCATTTTTTGAGACATTTGGAAATAGAGATGGGCAAATTAAGTTAAACACTGGCTGTATGGGAAATCTATTAACTTTCACTTCTACACTTTTAGATTTTTGGGATTACTTCATATGGTAATCATAGCCCCTTACAAGCCATGTTGTATAAGAATTTGCTTGCAAAGATTCGTGTTTATATGTGATGATGAAGTTTACAACTTAAGTGAAGATAGGAGTAGAATTGACTGAGATTCCCTCCCCTTGTCTCTCACCATGCAGTTGTCCTTGTGCTGCAGCAATAGTAGGTCTAGAAAACGTGTGTTTGAAACAATTTGCATAAAGAAAGTGAGAGATGATCATCTTTAAACCTTTTTTTTTCCTGCTTTTATCCTTGTTATGCTCCCACCCCCAATTGTTTTGTTTGTTCTTGCTTTCATTTTTCTTGGAGGGGGAGGGTGGCAGTTAGTTGAAAAGTATAATTTGTTGAAAGATGTGAAAGCATCACTCTTGTGCATTTCTTTACTAGCATGAACACTGATTTGACAATGTAGAAAATGTCTGGGTCCAGGCCTGCAACTATGGCAGTGACACGCACAGGTAATTGCCTTTCAGCAAGTGAGCCAAAATTAGAAGATATTTTATGTTTAAGCAAATCAAGGTTTTCGGCGATTGGGGAGATGTTCATTATATTTGTTTCGTTGTAATGTTGATCTGATGGAGTACACCTGTTTAAGTGCCTTTGTATTACATGCATGAACTTAATGTCAATTGTAATGGAAGGTGTATGCTAAATTCTGCACTGTGTTTTTGAATCTGGTGTATGGTGAGGTGGATACCTGCTGGCGCAATTCTCCATGCCTCATCTTTCAGTTGTTTACTGGCATATCCGTTGGTTCTTGAATTAGCAATAGAGAAATCAGTCACATTCTAAGTTTGTCTTATTTTTGGTTGTCTTTCTCCCTCCTCTTAATATTATTTTTAAGCGTTATATGGTCTCTCAGGTAGTTCAAGAAAATAGTACTCAGCATGACAAACCCTCTGCTAACATAGAGATCCATTTAGAAGGGGTGAGGTTGTCTTCCAAGATTCCTCAACTGGATGGTCCAATTCCTGATCCTTATGATGATATGCTTTCTACACCCAATGTAAGTTTTGCTGCTTTGTCTTCCGAACAACTACTTTGTGTAGCAAGCTTTAGGGCATTGATCTATTACTCATGCATATACAGTATCAATAAATTCCTTTCACATCTTATACTCATTTCTTTTCCCCTTTTCTTCTTTCTATGATGTCTTCCTTCATCCTTCTGAAGTCAGCTAATCAAATTAAATATCTGTTACAACGTTGATACTTGCATACAATATACTGCTGCTATTATTAGTCTATACAAGTATGAGTGAAATAATCAATATTATTAGTCTATACAAATATGAGTAAAATATTATTTCACTTGATGGTGGAGAAGCTTTTCGATATATCAAAGGGTATTGGAGAAATATTGAAAAACGTCCCTATAACCTATGTGTTAAATTACAATCACCTCAATTTGGAAGCAATCAACAATGTCATAATAATCAGCTATACTAAAATATGTTGGCCAAGTGAACATGTAGACGAGTATTTACATAAACCACGCCAAACCAAGCCTTAAACCATTGGGTGGAGTCGGCTATACGGGACTGTAGGTGCTGCTCATTCCTATTGAGAGTCATCTCCTCTTAGCACATGCACACAAGATCTCACTGAGAATCTCTATCTAACTCTTCTTAGGTCTTCCTCTACCGCTCCTTTGCAATGCAACCTCCATACATTCATGCCTTCTGACAGGTGCATCTGTTGGTCACCTTCTGACAGCTGAAAACACATACCCTAAGAATTTTCATTCTACCTAAGGTGTTTAGGGCTCTGCAATAGGACATTCTCCACGCTTGACCTTGAACATATATCTCTGGTGTAAGTAATTTATACGTGATCCATCAACTAGAACTTCATGTCATTATGGATGACAATTTACCAAGTCGACTCTGAAACTAAAACTAAAAAATTACGACAGCTAGCAGCTTACAGAGTTCAGATGTATCTTGATATAACCTCTTGTACGTAAGAATCTTCATTTGCGATCCAAAGTGCTAATTGTTGTTGTCGGGTTACATGTTTGTTGTTCTAATTAGTGACTACTGATTTGCATCCATCAGGTTTCAGGTAAAAAATTACAAACAATTATTTATGCAAATTATGCCAACTTTTGATTCTGTATCCCGTTTTGTCCTTGAGTATGCTTTATAGACAGGTTCATAACCTTGCTTTACCTATTTCATCTTGAAAATTTTTGAAAATGATCTGAGTAGATCATTTCTGAGACGAATAATTCATCATGGACCTGATGATCCTTCATAATTACTGTTGGGATTGGCAGACCGGATTGAATTTTCCATGGACATCCTTAACCAAGCTTAACCTTTAGGATTTTTTAGGATATCGAAGACTGACGGAAGGATGATTTAAAAGTTTCCTTTTCTTCCTTCTATTTACCTGTCATTTTCAATGTGCTTCACATTTAAAGAGCTACAGAATTGAGAAGCATCTATTATAGATTCATACGGAGCAGATTTACTTGCTTCCACTAAAGTGCGGTATGAGGATGTCAATACTTGAAGTTCTTGCTATCAATTCTAGTCAATTTAATTAATCTACTAAATGAATGTTCAGAGATATTCTTGATGGAAGTGAATAGATAAACTTGCCAAGATTTGTGTCTGGTATATTTTGGGGCGATTTGCTCACTTTTGATTTCTGTGATTGTGTAGGCGATCTGCACTTTCTTGTTAGCATCTTATTATTTATGAAGTCATGTCATAATTGTTTAACTTGGTTGTTCTCTGCATTCCTTTTCTCACTATGCATGATAGATCTCTTGGTTTTATTATCTAACCTGGTTGCTTTTTACTACCTTGAAGATATATTTTAATCAAGGAGTTGTCAATGAAGACTACAATATAGTGACTCCCGGCCCAAATGGTAATCTGAGGATCTATTTTGAGAAATATTTTGGCATACATGTATGCTCCATATTCTGATGTTGGTCTTTTATTGGCATTCATCCAGAAATTCAAGCAGCTACCCCTGCTCCCGTCATCCAGAATGATGTTGGAGATGATGACGATGATGAACCCTTGAATGAAGATGATGACGATGATTTGGATGATGTGGATCAAGGGGAGGACCTAACTACCACACATTTGGTTCTGGCACAGTTTGACAAGGTATGGCACTCGTTAGAAAGTTGTTCCCTCTTACAGGGTGCTGGTCTTGTTCTTTTAGCTATGATGTCTCTGATAATTGAAAATTTCCAAATAATTTTGAAATTTCTTTTGTAGGTTACTCGAACCAAGAGCAGGTGGAAATGCACTTTAAAAGATGGTATAATGCACATCAACAACAAAGACATCCTCTTTAATAAGGTATTTGTCATTTGATATTTAATGTGCCTGACTATATAACTTGATTATTGTCTCTTCTTTTCATGTTTTCGTATATTGTGAGCTTGAAATTATAGGTTGCCTGTGTGCTTTATTTCTTCAGGCAACAGGAGAGTTCGACTTCTGATTTTGTTGAAGTAAATCTCAGTTGCTTAGCAGATGCTTAGTCAGTTCCAAGAGAGAGAGCCAGATATGTCTTTGTTTTGTAGTTTGTCTTCGGTCATTATAATTAAGTCAAAACCCGAGGCAAAGAGAAATGAGTTACTTGAAGCTTTCGAAGGGGATTTATGGCTGGCCGGTTGTACATAATGGGAGAGCTTTAAGGCTTTAAATTGATACCTTTTTCGAGTTTCTTGAACCATGATCCATCTGTGATGGAATGCATAACTCTGATACTGTATCCTGGGACATTACGGCGGTTGATACTACCGAATTGCTTTGTCAGGCCTTTTGGTTTATTCATTTGTTTCCGACGTACATATTTCTATGTTTTGTTTTTCTAGTTTTATACTCTGATGATCCAGTCTTATTTCTGTGGGTTTCAATAGTGTCACTTAACATTGTAAACGTGCTATTGCTGTTAGACCAAATATGAGAAGCAGCTCAAGTTTCCTCAATATTGCTTTATGTCTCGGATCTGGAAAATTGCTGAATGATGACTCCGGTTGGGTTCTAACTGCACTGATGGGATGGTTATTACTACATTTATATGTTAAATGAGACCATAAAGTCAAAATGGGCAGAAAAACTGTGTATATCAATGGAGGAAATAACAATGAAAAATAAGACGGGAATTCTCTACAATGACACTGGAGTAGTTCCAGGGATCAATTGAGATTTATTCAAATTGGACATGATTTTTCATTTCTATGTTGTTACCACATCATTTGCAATATCATTATAGCCTGTTAATAACATTGTACTTTGTATACAAACTGTCACCTTTTTGTGTCAGTATCAATTTCTCAATAGATAACATTATAACTTCTTGATTGTTTGCTGCATATGATTACTTACTTCAAAGCATTTTATGCTAGCATTAGCAGGTGATTTGCCACCATATTTGTATGTTATCATTATGTAAATGTCTTTCAATTTGCTTTTGCTAGCAGCAAACTATTTGTGGAGATTGAACGTACATGTTGAATGTCTATAGCTATAGATTCATATGTTTGTGCTAGACACACACGATCATCTTGCTGCGAAACAAGGATATTGCTTTGGTTTCTAAGGTTTGCCACCTTGGAGGAAATATAACGGCAAAGAAAAGAGATGGGGGAGAAAATGTCTAAAATTACAAAGGTTCACAGGGACTTGAAAATGCACACGCAGAAGACTGTCCGGGAGGCTCACCGGACGTGGTCAGCAATTTTGCACTGCACCTGGAATGTGGTAAACAGGTCTTCCGGGGGAGCAGCCTGACATTGCCACCCTCCTATCGCTGAGGGTTCATCTTTCTGCTCACCAACTCTTTGTCTATTGTACCCACCGAGCGACGATTGATTTAACCCTTCCCCAGGCAAAGGAGTCGGAGGAAGTATGAGGGGAGACAGCAAAGGAATTGCCCCAGGAGAAACATGCAAATTGGCGTTGCTGCTAAGTTGAAGAGAGGTTGGTGCATGTTTTTGTAACCTGGTTTTGCTTCGTTTTTCTTTGCAAGATCTTCTATTCTGCTGTGAACCGGCCATGTTCCTTTCCATTGTTCACAATGTTGGATATGGAATGTTGAAAGACAATGCGAAAGATTTCAACACTTTCTCTTGCTGGAATGAGCAATGTAGGAATCGAAAACTATTCAATGATGTTAGAGAAAAAGGAGGATGGAGATATGGTGATGGGAATTGTGACTTGCGCGCAAAATATGGGAATGGTCATAAACGCGTGAGCTCACTTTTCTTTTTTAATGGCAGTTATAAAATGCTTTGCATGTTCCTTTTTGTATGTAGCATATACATTTGAAGAGTCAAATCTATGTAAACCATTTATAGGCTTTTGAACCTTATAAACAATTTTGGATTTCCTCAAAACGTCATAAATTTAGAAAATAATGTAACAATTTTAATTCAGCTGTTATATATAGTAGTCATATTACATTTTTTTTTTTTTTTTTGTGTGTTGTTACTACTCGTAATTTGAACTTTAGTAGTGTGAAAAACATTTATGGATCATGTAAGGCATGTAACTATAATAATTTTATTTAGGTCCCAAGGGTTGAGTAGAGTGTTCAGTTAATAATTTGTTGGGGTAAAAAATTACAAGTTCAAACATATACTCTCTTATCACAAATATTGCATGCTCTTGACTAACCTAGAGTATGTGTTTGGCATACTGCTACACTATGGAATATATAGCGTTTGGGTGGATCCAATGTGATCCTACCTAAAATAAATTCCTCGTCATTAAAAAAAAAATCTTATTTTGGTGCAATAGATTTAACCATATCTTGTCGTACAATAGATGGTGATGTATTAATGTATACATTTTCTATTAAGTGATTATATAATATGTCGTACCTATATATTTTCCATTAAGTGATTACATAATATGTTGTACCTTGTCCTACAAATGTGGTTCATTTAACTTCAATTTTGTAGCATGATATCCATTAGCATGAGCAAATGATTTAGGCTCCGTTTAGCTTTAACTTTTGAACTGTAGACCTTTGGTTGAAAGTATTATTGAACAAAAGTTATTGAATGTTTGACATTTGTTGAGTAATGTTGGGCTTTTAGAAATTTTGAGGATAATGTTGGGCTTTTAAAAATTTTGAGGGGTATAGTTGAGAACGAAGGACAAAAACAGTTTTCTGCATTAGGTAAAACTTTGCAAAAGTTTTTTTGAAAAAACTCCAATTTCGAGCTTCTTATTTTTTAACTTTTTTAATATTTAACTTTTGTCTGAAAGCTTTTTTAACAATGAGCCAAATAAGTTGGTTTCAACTTCTAAACTCATAGGAAGTACTTTTAAGTGTCTAGAAATTAGGCCAAACAGACCCTTAGTGTGGAATCGAAGATTTGGAGTAGGAATTTAAGAAGAAAAAATCCCAACTTATTGGGCAAATCTCATAAATGATACTCAATGTTTTTACTTTTTCTCAATTTCGTCCTTATTATTTCAAAAGTGATGCTTTTATCCCTCAAAGTTTGCAAAAAGTCTCAGTTCAAACGAAATTGGAAAAAAAAAATGTAAACTTTGGGGATTAAAAAAGTTACTTTTAAAACAATGGGATGAAATTGGAAAAAAGTGAAACATTGGGACCACTTGTAAAATTTACGCGATTTTAATATGACAAAAAAAATTATAGTAATATTTTAAATTTTCAATTCCGTTTCTAATTTATTGATTTACTAAAAGTGAGAGATGATCTACGTATGCTTACACATTAGGGAGCCTTTTATTAACACTATCATTTATAAGTAAATAATCACCGATGAAAATTGAAGAATTTTTCTCACATCTCAAGTATGTTTTGATTAGGGAGAATTATGCAAATGGTCCATATTATTTTTAATTTTTTCAAGTTAATCCCCATTGTTTCAAACAGTTTAAATTAGTTTCTATTATTTTCAAAAGTGGTTAATTTGGTCCCTGACGTTAAAAATAGTATTAATTTTAACGGAAATGAACAATAACACGGGTAAAATTGAAAAAATATTATAACATTTTCATAAAAAATTTAAATTATGACAAGAAAAGGTTGCACTCTTATAACTGACTTATTGGTCATTTAGTTTAATGGTATGATTCTCGCTTAGGATGCGACAAGTCTTGAGATCAATTCACGTGTATAGCATCCTAAGGAATGGAATGAGCTAAGGAATGAAATTTGGTTTAAGCATTCCAAAAAAGAAAAAAGAAAAAAGAAAAAAAGAAAAAAAGAAAAAAAATTTTGGACTTCTGTATTTGGTAGGGATGGATTCAAAAAATTTTATCTAGTGATAACAAAAGACACAATTAAATATTCAACAGAAGAAAGGTAGACGATTCAACATCACTTATCTTACTGCTTTTGCGGTAAAAGACAATAGGAAAATTCTTTCGATGATCTTTTATATAAGGATTTGAATCCACTCTAATTAGGGGATAATCGAGGATATAATACTCCAAATTATCTTCCATCACCCTTATTCAAAATAAAGGGTCTGACTTTCACCACCTCACTACTGCTTATTTAAATTTAATACTAAAACGACATTTTTACACCATCTTCATAAAGGTTGACTTAAAAAAATATGATAACCATGCTTAGTATTATTCATCTCTAAAAGCACAAGCAAAAAGTTAAAACTTATTAAATCATTCTCATAAATTACTTTATCTTTTTTATTTTTTTGGGTACAATTATCATTTTCTTAAATTAGTTTTCTATAAAGAGGAAAAGATATGCTACTTAGTGCGAGATACAATCCAATAATATGGTGGGCAAATATAATCATTTATTTTTCAGTGGATGTGATACATCTTTTAATTTTTTCAACTAATTGTTTAAACACAAGATATAAAACTATGTCATTTTGGTGGTAAGTGTAGGTGACTAAAAATGTGACACAAATCTAATCGTTAGGTGATGTATTACTCTCTTAAAAGATAATTGGAGGATCCTCCAATTATCTAATTGGAGAATCCTCCAATTATCTAATTGGAGAATCCTCCAATTATCTAATTGGAGAAGATCTAAATCTTTTATATAATAACATTATGATATTTGTGTGAACCCTATTTATGTTTACAGGTATAAAGTTCTAAAAACGGTTGGCATATTCCTGATTAATAATAGTTTTAAATTCTTGTCACATTATTGGGACATATTATAGGCTTATTATTGTTGCAGCAAAACACGAATTAAAGTTAGCTTGACATATATATACATATACTTTGATCCAGAAACTGATTTTCAGCCTACACATTTGACTTGAATTTTGTCTTCAATTGACTCGGAGTACTCTTCCATGATTCTGTTCCTAAATCACTGCAATTAGAATCTGATGAGACATGGGTCTTTATACACATAAACACACAAGTATATATACATCTCGAGCCCAACCTCTAGTCGGGTTAGTTTGCCCCGTCCAGCATACTATGGCGACATTTTCTTCTTCCTCTACTTCGGCAGACACTGACTTTCAAGACTTTTTATGTACGTTTTACTTCTGATGATCGGAGAAGAATTGGATTGGGGTCTTGCGCCATTGTACGACTGGTTTTCTATGCTATATGGATCTTATTTCTAGAGATTATCTGTATTAGGATTTCTCTCTAATTCTCTGTTCAGAGCTGTAGCCCATCCTGTTAATTTCCTAATTTCTATCTGTAGGGCTTTAGCCCGTTATGTTATTTTTATGATTTCTGTATGCTAGTTCGAGCTTTTGCTCACCTTCTCCGTCCGGTCACTTTTGGGCCAGAATTTATCTATTTGTGTTCTTTCTCTGTTTTAATGAATATTTCATTTTAACCAAAAATATATATATATATACATCTCTATTCTACTGGTCTCTTTATTTACTCGTTTATCCATTTATTTATCAACTTGCTTATGCCAGCGATGGCTCAGAGGTAATTGCAGAATTATATATAGATGTCAGGAGAAGACTGGCAATCTGCATCTGTCGAGGTTGAAAGTCTCATAGTTGGATTCGGGAGCTACTTTGGCCGAGCTGGACTTCTTTGGTCCGCCTCCGAGCTAGACTTTCTTGGTCGGCTGTAGGTCCTGCACAAGAAAGCAAGGAAAAGGCGGGGTGATGACCCGAATTTTTCCCTCTAGCGTGCGAACGATTAGTATGTCCGAGCTGGCAAAGTAGTTGAGAGCAATTAATAACGAGAGAGAGATCCCCCAAATGAGGAGGGTTGAGCTCTATTTATACTAAGTTTGGGTCTGACAGCATTTAATGCGACGCAGCTTTATGTCCCATCAGTGCTTTATGTCCCATCGGAACAGCTGGAACTGAGGTCGGGGTTAACGGGGTCGGGCCAGTCATCTGGGTTGGACATTGAGCTGAGCGAGCTGCTGACGGAGCGCGGATTAGCCCATCTCTGATCAGAAGGTCGGCTCATTTAGCTCAGCTCGAGAACTCCTCGTCAATTCCCCTCCCCCGAGTCGAGATCGAGTGGGCGAGATCTAGAGATAGAAATTAATCCCGAGCTGTAGGTGCCCGACCCCAATAGAGTAGGGATGGCCACGTCAGCGGTGCATGCCCAACGGATGGCTGCTACGTCACCTGGCGGTACTGACGAGACGCGACGTTTGGCCTTCCCGAGGCGAATTTCACGGGCGCCTATAAATAGGGCCACCTCCTTCGAGATTCACTGCATACTTCACTTTCTATTTCTCAAGGAATTCAGGTCAGACGCAAGAGTGGTCGGACGCAACTAGCTCGGAAAGAATATTCTCGGGATTCTTTAGCTCGGACCAGAATAGTCGGCCATACTCCGCAGTTGAGAGCATTAGGTACGTCCCGACTCCCTTTAGTCATTCCTGTACATTTGTATTTGCTGTAGACAGGATGGGGAGGTCGGAATCAGAAGATTCTCAGGCAATGGAAGTAAGATCTTATGGGGGAGATGAAAGTCCGCCGAGCTCGGCATCCACCTCGAATAGGATCCGCGGTGGAGAGAGCACAAGCTCGTCCTCAAGGTCGGCTCGGAAATCTAACCGCGAGGAGAGCGACGACGACTGCCAAGTTATTGGGGTCAGACTGGTGCGAGAGGAGGCAGAAGAGGACCCTTTGGCCGACCTGGGAGAATTCGATGTCGGGGAGGATGAGGAGCCGCTGAATCGACTGGAGGGCATCGAGATACCGCAAGAGTTCTTGGCCGGGGTGTCTGCCACCGAGCCGATTGAGGCTGTCCCAGTCAGTGCTGTTCGACCTCGGAGCTCGGCTTCAGCCAGCGCTTCTTCAATTCGAGGGAAGAGGATCGAGCAGTTGTTTGCCTGCTGCAAGCGTGAGTGCCATTCTACAGTGCAGATGGCGAACGCAAGGCTGAGGAACTGGTCAGTTGACCGGCATCACAAGTTGAAGGTTCCAGGTCGGCAAGAATCGGCATGTTACCCCCTAGCCAACCACTACACCATATACGATCTGGCCTTCGACGTCATCCAGCTCTCCCTCCCTGGCTTCATCGTTGGAATCCTGAACCATTTCGAGCTCAGCCCGGGTCAGATGTCACCGAATGGTTGGGCCATCATGGTGGCTTTCTACGTGTTCTGTTTGGATAAGGGAGTGGAGCCAACCTTGCGTCGATTCAGGCATTTCTTCGTGTGTAAGCCCAACCCGAAGCAGCCAGGGTGGTTCCACTTCGCAGCTCGGGTCGGCCACTCCGTATTCACCAAGTGGCACTCCTCTAACAAAGGCTGGCATAATGATTACTATTGGGTGGAGTCGTCTGTGAATCCTGGATAAAGAAAGCTATAAGAGAGATATTTTTGTGTAAACTGTTTCATTTTTCATTATTTTAAATCTGAGTACAACTGCTGCTATTTATTGATGATTGCAGTAGCAGCTCTTCATTCAACTAGAATATCTGCACGTGGTCTAATTCTGCACATTCTAAATGACAGCTGGTTACAGCTGTCATTTTTGACTAACTTCTAACTTGAACAGTTCTGAGAAAATATCTCAGAACTGTGTTAGTTACTCTAACTGCTTCCTAGCACTATAACAATACACGAGAAGACTAACTGCAGCATTACATGAACATAGCATCTATACTTTATCACCCCCCCTCAAGCTGAGCTGGGTAGTGGTCAGCGGCAGCTTGTGCAGGAGGTAAGAAAACTGCTTCAGTGGTAAGGATTTTGTAAACATATCTGCAGTCTGCTCTGTAGAGGGAATGTAGGAGACCTTTAGTTGATTAGCAACCACCTGCTCTCTAACAAAGTGAAAATCTATCTCCACATGTTTAGTTCTTGCATGGTAGACCGGATTTGCTGCAAGAGCAAGGGCAGAGTTGCTATCACAGTGAAGCACTGGTGTCGAAACTGGAATGTGTAGATCTGCTAGGACATAGGTCAGCCATTTCAGTTCTGCTGCTGAGTGGGCAAGGGCTCTATACTCAGCTTCTGTGGAAGATCTAGCCACAGTAGCCTGTTTCTTTGAACACCAAGAAATAGCATTAGGGCCTAGGAAGATAACAAACCCTGTTGTTGATTTTCTCGTGTTAGGGTCACTAGCCCAGTCACTGTCTGAGAAACCATGTAAATGTAGTGGACCTGGCTGGAAAATAAGGCCTCTATTGACTGTCCCTTTGACAAATCTGAGTGCTCTTTTGAGAGCTTTATAATGTGCATTAGTGGGATGATGCATTTGTTGGCAAAGGGTGTTGACAGCATACTGTAGCTCAGGTCTAGTTATTGTAAGGTATTGAAGAGCACCCACTAGGCTTCTGAACTGAGTGGCATTAGCATAGAGTGTGTCTTCATCTGGTGGAATTTTAGTATGTTTGGAGTAGGTTGGAGTGTCAGCTGGTTTGCAGTCTTGTAGACCAGCTTTTTGGAGAATGTCTAGGGCATATTTAGATTGGTGAAGGAGTAGTGAGCCATTTTGGGAAACAACCTCAATCCCTAAGAAGTAGGAAAGAGATCCCAGATCTTTCATGGCAAAGTTGGTGTTCATTTGAGATATCAACTCAGTGATAGATGTAGGAGATGTGCCTGTGATTATAATGTCATCCACATACACTAGAAGGAGAGTCATGTGAGTAGGAGTTTTATGGACAAAAAGGGAGGTATCTGCTTTGCTGCAAATGAAGCCAAGGTTTATAAGAAAGGCATGCAGTCTATAGTACCAAGCCCTTGGGGCTTGTTTCAGGCCATAAAGAGATTTGGTTAATCTGCACACATAATGAGGATTAGAAGTGTCTTGAAAACCCTGAGGTTGTGTCATATATAGCTCTTCTTCCAAATGGCCATGAAGAAAGGCATTGGAAACATCAAGCTGCTTTAGTGGCCAGTTGTAGTGTAGGGCTAGTGAAATGACAATTCTAATGGTTTGGGGCTTAACTACTGGGCTGAAAGTTTCAGTGTAGTCAATGCCCTTTTCTTGGTGATAACCCTTGGCTACCAATCTAGCCTTGTATCTGGCTATAGAGCCATCTGAGTGTCTTTTTATTTTGTAAACCCATTTGCAGCCAATGGGCTCTCTATTGGGTGGCAAAGGGACAAGTGTCCAGGTGTGTTGTTTTTGCAAAGCTTGGAATTCTTCTTCCATAGCTTTCTGCCAGGCTGCATATTTACAGGCTTCTTTATAAGAATTGGGCTCAGATGTAGGAGATGTAGTAATAAGGTGGTGTAGTTGATATCTGGGAGGGGGTAAGCAGCCAGTTTTGTTTCTGGTGAGCATAGGGTGTAGTGAGTTCGGGGCTAGGTGGTGTAGGTTTTGTGACTGTTGAGAGTATGAAAACTCTGTTGCTGCACTGTTTGTTTGACTGTGCAAAGGAGAGGAAGAAGAAGACTCTGTGGGCAGAGGTGTGTTATTAGATATAAGTGGTGCAGAAGGAGTTTGTTGTTGATTTGATGTTGAACTGGTAGGACTGTGGACAGACACAACTGGTTGAGATAGACCACTAGTGCTAGAAGTAGAAGTGATTGTGGGAGACTGAGAGGTATGATTAGGGAGTGACTGAAATATTGTTGTCACTGGAAAGGATATAGGAGATTCAGAGGTTGTAGATGCCAACTCTGTGTTGATATTAGAGGCAGATGAGAAAGGAAACTGGTTTTCTACAAATCTAACATGTCTAGACACATGAATTTTATGAGTATCTAAAGACAAACATCTATACCCCTTAGTGTGAGGGCAATACCCTAGAAAAACACAAGGTTGAGACCTGTTTTCAAGTTTGTTTTTAACATAAGGTCTCAACCATGGATAGCATAAATAGCCAAACACTTTTAGAGTGGAGTAATCAGGTGGAGTGTGATAAAGAACCTCAAAAGGGGATTTATTTTGAAGAGTGGGGGTGGGCAATCTGTTGATAAGATAGTTGGCTGTAGCAATGGCTTCAAGCCAGTATTTTGAAGGTAAATGAGAATGATTAAGCAATGTCAAGGCAGTTTCAACTATGTGTAAGTGTTTTCTTTCTGCTTTTCCATTTTGTTCAGGTGTGTGTGGACATGATGTTTGATGAATGGTTCCTAGACTTTGGAGATAGTTACTGAATTGATGATTGACATATTCCCTGCCATTGTTTGTTCTAAAAGTTCTGATTGTAGTGTTGAATTGATTTTTGATTAAGGCAGTGAAATTTAGGAAGGCAGTGTAAGCATCATATTTATATGTAAGAGTGTAGAGACAAGAGTATCTGGAAAAATCATCCAAGAATACAATGTAATATCGAAAATTCATACAGGAAGGTAAAGGGGATGGACCCCATACATCTGAATGTACTAACTGAAATGGAAACTGTGTTCTAGTAGTAGATAGGGAGAATGGTAGTTTGTGTGATTTAACTACTGAACAAGCAGTACAATGAAGTGTGTGATCAGGTAATTTTACATTCAGATGTGAGGATAATAGAGTTGCAGCAGGTCTAGATGGGTGGCCTAATCTTAAGTGCCATTGATAGCTGGGAGAGTGATCAACAGTTGTAGTGGTGCAGCTGAGGACTTTATTAGGAATAGTTGTTGATTCTGGAGCAGTAGGTGCAGTTGTGCAACTGGGAGCTTTATTGAAAATAGAAAGCGGCAGAGAGCTTGTAGGAAGTGGATATAGACCTTTGTCACAGGGGGCCTGGAAGACAATCCTGCTGGTAGTATTGTCTAGAATTTTGACCCCCTTAGCATCAAAAAATAAAGTGCAGTTATTGTCCTGTGCTATTTTAGAAACTGAAATCAAATTTGAAGAAATATGTGGCACATAGAGAACAGATTTTAAGAAAAGAGTGGAAGAAGGAAGAGAGAGTGTACCGGTGCCTATACTTTGTATAGGCAGAGTGTTGCCATTGCCAACTGCTACAGTGTCTTGTCCTCCATAAGGTTGATAATGCTGCAGTTGGGCTAGGTCATGGGTGACATGAGTGTTAGCACCTGAGTCCAGGTACCACAGAGCACCAGGGACAGAAGAGGAGCCAACTTGTGCAGCCATGACCTTTTTCTGTGTTTTGGGGCAGAAGTAGTTGATGGCATCAAATCTGTGCCAACATTCCAATGCAGAATGATTGGGCTTGCCACAGATCTGACAAGAGAGAGATGGGGAAGAATTTGAGGTAGAAGTGTAGTTCCTTTGATAGTTAAAGTTGCCTGAGTTGTTGTTTTTCTGACCTCTACCCCCCCTGCCTCCCCTATTATTTCTACCTCTTCCTCTAGTAGAGGAGTCCTGTGTGTAATTGGAGTTA
Organism: Ehretia macrophylla; assembly: GCA_037974665.1. Classification (NCBI taxonomy): domain Eukaryota; kingdom Viridiplantae; phylum Streptophyta; class Magnoliopsida; order Boraginales; family Ehretiaceae; genus Ehretia; species Ehretia macrophylla. The sequence goes on along the minus strand of CM075782.1, from coordinate 23,586,576 downwards.
GTGTAAAGGGCAGTAGAGAGTTCAGAGGTGGGTGAGGGTGTTAATTTGGTGGAATGAAGGAATTGTTGGTTGAGTTCTTCAGAGAGAAGGAGGCTGGTGAGTTCAGGGAGGCCAATATTATCAGCTTTGACTCTGATAGTTGTTCTAAAGGACTCATACTCAATAGGAAGGCCCCTAAGAATATAGAGAATGAGATCTTCTTCAGGTACAGGAGAAGATGCAGCAATAAGGCTATCAGAAAGATCTTTAACTTCATCCAAATAACTCTGCATTGATTTGTGGCCTTTTTGGAGCAGATGAAGCTTGTTCTTTAGCTGATGAATGTGTGTTCTTCTTAGAGAACTGAATCTCTTTTCCAGTGTTTGCCAGACAGAGGAAGCAGTGGTGAGGTGAAGAACTTGAGGTAGGACTGTGGGAGTGATGGAGGCAATCAGACAAGGTTTGAGGTGTTTGTCCACTGTGAGCCATTTGGAGTACTCAGGATTAGTTGATGTAGTGCCATTACTGTCAGTAATCTGTTTTGGTGGACAAGGCTCAGCTCCTGTGATGTGATCAAGCACATCATAGGCATGGAAAATAGCCTCTAACTGAGCTCTCCAAACTTGATAATTGGAGTTGTTTAGTTGAATTTTTACTAAGGAATTTAGGTTTTGTAAAAGCATTTTGAGACCAAAAGGAATATCTTGATCTGCCATGGATGGTTAGGAAGAAGAAAGCTTGCAGAAGAGACAGCTATGGAGGATTAGAGCTGTGATTTTAAGCTAGACTTAACAGAGATTATTATGCTAGAAAAGGAAGAAAAGTGTGTAAGAGAGAGAGAATTGAGGAGAGAGAAGCAAACCCTAGCTTGCAGAGGAGAGAGAAGCAAACTCTAGCTTTGCGTAGCTTGGAGAAGACCTGGTGTTGAGGTCGCGAAGCTGCAGAAGCAAGCTTTAATGGTGTCGGAACTCAGAGAGGGAAGAAAACAACTTGTTAGCAGTTGTTTTCAAGAAAAAAAAAATGGCAGCTTTAATGGCTGCTCTAATGGCGGCACAGGAGGATTCCTCTAGCTCTGGATACCATAAAGAAAGCTATAAGAGAGATATTTTTGTGTAAACTGTTTCATTTTTCATTATTTTAAATCTGAGTACAACTGCTGCTATTTATTGATGATTGCAGTAGCAGCTCTTCATTCAACTAGAATATCTGCACATGTTCTAATTCTGCACATGCTAAATGACAGCTGGTTACAGCTGTCATTTTTGACTAACTTCTAACTTGAACAGTTCTGAGAAAATATCTCAGAACTGTGTTAGTTACTCTAACTGCTTCCTAGCACTATAACAATACACGAGAAGACTAACTGCAGCATTACATGAACATAGCATCTATACTTTATCACTGGATGTAGGCTGGACTGGCTCCCGAGCCTGAGGAAAACCGTCAACGATGACCCTAAACTCTCAAAGGAGGAGCTTAGAGAAGTTGCAGTGCTCAAGCCCGCGCCCGGAATGCTGATAGACATTGACAGTGTGCTGAAATGGGTGCGAATCTGGGATTCCAAGTTGTTTGGTCGGGAGCCCGACCTCTCGAGGGATCATCCCCACCTGATTCCCGACCCGGAAGGAGATGACGGACTGGCTCGGAAGAGGGTCAGTTTGCAGGATTGGCGTCCGACCTCCCATCCCGTTTATTAGCTTCACTTTAGTTGGGTCTTCGACTCACTTTTAACCCCTTTGCTCTACTTTTGCAGATATGGTGGATATGAGGAAGCTTGCGTACGCCCAGGTGCGGAGGAAGGGTGAAGTTAGTGGCGATGCTTCTGCTCGGTCAGGACCGGGCGGCACTGGACAAGGCCAAAGGCAGCGCCCCAGCGGCCAAGGGCGTGAGGTCGGTCCCGAGGTCTCTTCAAAAGGGGCTTCGGGGTCCCCTTTGCCGAAGAAATCAGGGTCGGGCCTAGCGATCCCGGAGCGTTCTTCCTCCCGACCCGAGAACAGAAAGCGACCTCGGCCCGAGCGCTCTGGGAAGGGCAAGGACACGGAGTTGAGCCCTCCCGACCAGCACTTCATGGAGGCGTCCAAGGTGGATCGCGACCCCAAGCTGGCGACGGTCCCAGCTGAGCAACTCTCGCTGGACTTGAGGACGGCCATTGTTACGGTAAGTCCTTAACCATCTTATGTTAAGGTCGCATTCTTAGCTCGGCTAATTGCTTTTCCTTCTGCTGAACAGGCCGAGTCACACATCCTCTCTACCCCCAGCTTCTTAATCAAGGCCCAAACTCACTGCGTTGAGCTCGAGCAACGGTATGTGGATGCCCGAGCCGAGCTTGAAACAGTGAGAGAGGAGGCCGCTCAGAGGCAGAGGGCTGATACGGCGGAGGTCGAGCGCTTAAGGAAGGAGCTGGACCTAGAGAAGGGCCGACGCGAAGCCGCGGCCAAGGACGTCGATCGCTACAAGCGAGAGAAGCGGGAGGCAGAGGCTAAGTTTAAGGAACTGGCGGAGCGGGTCGGCGTCCAAGGGGAGAAGGCAGTGGAGGCCTTCAAGTCCAGCGACGCGGCGGTGGACTGGTTGGCCACGGAAGGCGGGGCCATGGCGAAGTACGCGGAAATGGAGTTCTACTTCCGAGGTCAAGTTGCGGCTCGGGAGAGAGTGAAGACTTTCTTTCCATCCTCCAAGAACGACTACATCGAGATCTTGGAGGTCCCGCCGCCGGAATTCTGGGAAATCCCCGAGCTTCCGTCCGACCTGATATCCCAGGCCAAGGAGGTTACTGAGTTTGTCCAAAAGGGCCTGGACCAGGTTGGGGATGAAGCTGAGGCCACCACCTCCGCTGCCGCGCCAAAATAGATTTAGCAATGTTTCCCTAGTAGGGCTATTGTAATTTTGCCCGAGCTGGGCCTTTGTAATCACTTTCCGGTTTTAATGAAATATTTATTTTGGCTTTATTTGCGTTTCAATTGAGTTCGTACACGTGTACTTTTCTTTTCGCAAATTTTCCTCAAGTTAGTGGGGTCGGACCAATTTTAATGGACCATACAAACTTAGGAGTAATAATCCGAGCTGGACGCGACTAATGATTTAACATCCTAATCCGAGCTGGTATAATAAGGGCAACTCATAATGGTTACCAATTCGAACTCGTCAGTCCGTTATAAAATTGGTCAAACTAATGTCGACAAGTATTGAACTCGAGTTTAGACCCAAGCTAATATACCGACCTGAGGCCGGAATGCACCGAGTTGGAACTTAATCCGAACTGGCAAAACTAATCAAATTGTTATCAATTATGCCCGAGCTGGAACTTAGTCCGAGCTGGTTTACTTTGTTGTTTGCTCGTGATTAAGCGTGGCCACCGCGTTAATCCGAGTTCGAGTCATTTCACAGTTGCAGCATTTACGCCCGGGTCGGGTATTGCGCTGGTTTGTGTACTTATTCCCAAGTCGGGAATTGCATTAGTTTACAAAATCGCATTGTATTGAATTCGTACAAGTAATGTTTCGGCCCGGGGCCTTTGCAAAACACCTTGGCTCGGGGCCGTTTACAAAATATTACGGCTCGTGGCCGTGGACAGAATATTCCGGCTCGGGGCCGTTTTTATACAAAATACCGCTTCAAATGTTCTGAATGCCATGCATTTTTTAACAGTTTTTTGTTCTTGTCTCGAAGGTAGAAGGTCCCGGGCCGGACTTCTTTCATGACTTCGTAGGGTCCCTCCCAGGTCGGGGAAAGCTTGTTAGTGGAGCGCGGCAAAAAGATGGCCTTTCTGAGTACGAGGTCGCCGACCTTAATAGGCTTAGGCTTGACCTGTTTGGAAAAGGCTCTTTTCATTACAGCTTTACTGGCCAGCATTCTGATTTGAGCTTTAGCTCGGAGCTCTTCGGCGAGGTCGAGCTCCTCACGGATCCGTGCTCCGTTTAGTTCTGGGTCATGGTGGAGGGTTCTACTGGTTGGAGATCCGATCTCCACTGGCAGCACCGCTTGAGTGCCGAAGGTCAGTTCGAAGGGCGATTCTCCCGTCGCCGAGCTGATGTTGGTCCGCTGAGCCCATATCACTTCTGGGAGAACTGATGCCCATTGGCCCTCTGCTTCCTCCAGCTTGGTTTTCAGAGCCTGGAAAATGATTTGGTTAGTCCTTTCAACTTGGCCGTTACTTTCAGGGTGAGCAATAGACGAGAATCTGAGGTCGATCCCAATCTCAGCACATTTGCCTCGAAAGTATGCACTGTCGAATTGCTTGCCGTGGTCGGTGACGATGACCTTTGGTACCCCAAATCGGCAAATGATATTTTTCCATACGAAATCCCAAGCTGCCTTTTCTGTTATTCTGGCAACACCTTCAGCCTCGGGCCATTTAGTGAAGTAGTCTACGGCCACGAAGGCGTGTTTCTTTTGGCCGACACTGGTCGGCAAGGGGCCGATGATGTCTAGACCCCACTGATAGAATGGCCAAGGGCTTACCATCACTGTGAGGTCCACAGCAGGCTTCCGCTGCACGTTGGCGAACCTCTGGCAGGTGTCGCACTTTTTTACATACTCTTTGGCATCTTGCTCTAAGGTTGGCCAAAAATAGCCGTGCCTTAACGCCTTCCGAGCCAGAGCTTTACCCCCCAAGTGGTTTCCGCACACCCCTTCATGAATCTCCCGGAGTACGTAGTTTCCTTCTTCGGGTCCAACACATTTCAAAAGAGGCCAGGTGTAAGCCCTTTTGTAAAGCTGCCCGGCGATTATGACAAACCTTGAGGCCTGCTTTACGAGTTTTCGAGTAGCTTTTTCATCCTCTGGGGTCGTACCCCCTTCCAAGTAGTCCATGATTGGTTTGGTCCAATCTGGATTTAAGTTGAGCTCGGCTACAGCTTGTACCCCCAACTGGATACTAGGTTCAGATACTTCTTCCACGTGGACAAGGGCAGGTCGACTTTCGCCCAAGGCCAGCCTGGATAGGGCGTCAGCCTTCATATTCTCTTCCCTAAGAATCTGTTGTATCGTGAACCTTCTGAGTGTTAAGGTCAAATCCTTGACTCTGTTGAGGTAGGCTATCATAGCACTGTCCTTGGCTTCGAACTCCCCTGATATCTGACTAGAAACCAACTGAGAGTCGGTGCTTAGGTCGATTGTCTGTGCCCCGAGCTGAGCAGCAATTTTTAGCCCTGCAATCACCGGTTCATATTCTGCTTCATTGTTGGACGCCGAGAAGGTGAACTTGAGGGAGTACTGGTGCTCATGCCGGTTTGGGTCGAGGATGACCACCCCAGCTCCGCTCCCAGACTTCCCTGAGGCCCCATCCACATGGACCTTCCACACGTCCTCCGGGTCATACTCTGCTCGGCCAGTGCATTCTACGACAAAGTCAGCAATGGCTTGGGCTTTGATGGCTGTCCTGGGCTGGTAGGTGATGTCGAATTGACTCAGCTCAACAGCCCATTTCAGTAGCCTGCCCGATGCCTCTGGCTTGTGCATGATGGATTTGAGCGGAGCATCAGTCATGACTTTAATCGGATGAGCATCGAAGTATGGCTTCAACTTCCTAGCCGCCGTGATGAGCGCGAGGGCGAGTTTTTCCAAGGAAGAGTATCTCGCCTCGGCTCCCTGCAAGGTTTTACTAACGTAGTAGACCGGCTTCTGCTCCTTACCTTCTTCTCGGACTAGCGCCGCCGCCACCGCTGTTCCCGAGCATGCCAAGTATACTACTAGCTCCTCCCCCACCTCAGGTCGGGATAACAGAGGTGGCGAGGCTATGTACCTTTTCAGCTCTTGGAAGGCGCTTTGGCATTCCTCAGTCCATTCAAAGTTCTTAGGGTTCCTCAATATTTTGAATAGGGGAGCGCACTTGTCAGCCGACCTGGACATGAATCTGCTTAGTGCTGCGACTTTGCCTGCCAACACCTGGACGTCCTTCACGCAGGTCGGGGGCGCTAGGTCTAGTATCGCCTGGACTTTCTCCGGGTTGGCCTCTATTCCGCGGGCTGTTACCATGAAGCCCAGGAACTTGCCTGCCTTGACGCCGAATGCGCACTTTTCCGGGTTCAATTTTATCCCAAAGTGCTCCATTACGGCGAAGGCCTCAGCCAGGTCGGTTACATGGTCTTCCGCCCTCCTGCTCTTGACCAACATGTCATCTACATAGATTTCCATATTCCGGCCAATCTGGTTCTTGAAGACCTTGTTCACCATCCGAGTGTATGTGGCTCCAGCATTCTTGAGGCCAAAGGGCATGACCTCATAGTAGTAGAGTCCTTTATCGGTGGTAAAGGCGGTCTTCTCTTTGTCCCCGGGAGCCATCTTGATTTGATTATAACCTTTGAAGGCATCCATGAAGGAGAGCAGCTCGAACCCGGAGGTGGCGTCCACCATTTGGTCAATCCGTGGTAGGGGGAAGCAATCCTTGGGGCAAGCTTTGTTGAGGTCGGTGAAATCAATACATAGTCTCCATCCACCCGAGGACTTCGTCACCAGCACCACATTGGACAGCCAGGTTGGGTAATGTATTTCCTTTATGTGTCCAGCGTCCACCAACTTGTCCACTTCTTCCGCAATGATTTGTTGCTTATCATAATGAAAGTGCCGGCGCTTTTGTTTTACTGGATAGTGATTTGGGTCGGCATTCAGGTGATGCTCAATCACATTCGGGTCAATTCCTGTCATGTCAGAAGCAGACCAGGCAAATACATGCTCATTCTTTAAAATAAATTGGCTTATACCTTTCTTGAGGTTGGCAGATAGTTCACTCCCAATCTTTGCTCTCTTTGTTTCATCGGAGAGCTCCACCTCCTGAAGGTCCTCAGCCGGGCTTCCTCTCTTAGCGTCTCTCTTTTCTTCGGGCAGATCCGGTCCCCAGCCGATTTGATATTTGGGTCGGAGTGAGTTTTCATAACACTCCCGAGCTGAGAGCTGGGCTCCGCGAATGGTGGCTACCCCAGACGGGGTCGGGAACTTCAGGGCCTGGTGGTACGTTGAGGGGACGACCCTGAAATGATTAAGCGCCACCCGACCTAAGATCCCGTTGTAGGTGGAGTTACAATTCATTACAATGAAGTTGGCCTGCATCGACACCCACTTATCCCCATCCTCCAACTTCAGCGGGAGGTTGATGACTCATTCGGCTCGGTGGGACTGCCCGGTGAAGCCTGCTAAAGTACCACGCAATGGCCTGAGTCGGCTCCTGTCCAACCCCATTTGCTCAAAAGCGCTGAGGAATAAGACTTCTGCCGAGCTCCCGGTGTCCACCATCAGCCTTTTGACGGTGAAGTTGGCTATCTCTGCGCTGATCACCAGGGGGTCGTCGTGAGGCAATATGACCCCCTCCAAGTCTTCTGAAGAGAAGGTGAACTCTTGCATCCCCGGGGCCGGTCCCCTCACCGGTCCATATTCCCTCCCTGCACGAACATAACCCTTTCTGCCTGCCGAGGTCTCGCCTCCTGACGCTAATCCTCTCGCTATGGTTTCAATCACGGCCAAACGTCCACCCCCAACCTGGCGCCTGGGCGGACTCCTCTCCCTATCCCTTTGTTCCGGATTCCGGGTCGGCTGTTGATCTACATACCTCCGGAGGTGGCCTCGGGCTATCAGTGCCTCGATCTCCTGCTTCAAGTCTTTACACTCTTCGGTGGTATGGCCATAGTCCATGTGGTAGTGGCAATATTTGGTCTTATTGCGCTTATCAGGCCGGCCTTTCATTCTCGGAGCTGGAGGCAGGTGGTTCTGGTGCTGGATCTCCATCAAAATCTGCTCCCTCGAGGTGTTAAGGGGAGTGAACATAGTGAACCGGGGGTTCGGCTTCGGCTGTTGTGGCTGCTTGCCTCGGTCGTTCTGGGCTTTAGCCCCAGGTTGGGCTCGGGAGGCCTCTCCTTTCTTCCCAGCCTCTTTCTCCTTGTCATCGTCCCTTTTTGCCTGATGGATCTCCTCCGAGTGTATGTACCCTTCTGCTCGCACCATCAACTCAGACACAGTATCCACAGGGTCGATCGCCAAAGAAGATGTGAGGGGGCCCGACCTGAGCCCGCTCTGGTAAGCCATCAGAGCCATGGAGTCCTCCAAGTTAGGAATTCGGAGGGACTCTTCATTGAACCTAGCCGTGTAAGCCCTCAAAGTTTCCCCTCTATGCTGCTTCACCAACAGCAATGTAGAAGTATGGCGGGTGGCGCGGCGGCTTCCTGCGAAGCGGGATAGGAAGGCCTCCGCCAGCTGGTGGAAGCTTGCAATTGATCCAGGACGAAGTTTTTGGAACCAGTCCAAAGCATTGCCAACCAAGGTGGTCGGGAATGTCTTCGCCTTCATGAGATCTGGCATGTCATGCAGAGTCATGTGGTGATCAAAATTGAGCAGGTGGCTGGCAGGGTCTCCGTCTCCATTGTAGACGGCCAGGTTGGGCATTCGATTGCCGGTGGGTAGGGGCGTGGCCAATACCTCGGGAGAGAGTGGGCTTACACCGAGTTGGTTGATGACCTTAGCTATGGCAGCCGCGGTCTTTGCTTGCTCGGGGTTGGCTTGAACCGCCCTTTTACCTCTCGCCGGGTCGGATCTTGGTGTCGGCTCGAAGAAGCCCTCCTCTTCCTGCGTCCATTTTCGTCTAGACTCCGGGATGTGGAACTGGGGGCGCGATGGCCGCGGCGCGGCCTCTTGTGGTGCAAGGGGGCCCTCAGCCAGCCGGGCCACCTGCTCCTTAAGTTCTTCGAACATCCTCAGCATCATCCTTATCTCCGGTGACAGGTTGGAGTTGGGGTCTCCTTCCGCTGCGGGGTCGGTTTGAGTGGCTAAGTGTATACGTTGGCTCGTTCCAACGTCGGCTTGGGTCAGGTTCTGGCTGGGCGCCTGCACGGCTTCGAGGTCCCCTTCCAGGTTGGGCGAATCCTCTACCGGTATGTTGTGACTTCTCGTTTGTACCATGATGGTTTCTCAATGAGTGGCGAAGAGAGCTATAAAAGAACTCGTCGTTCCCACAGACGGCGCCAAACTGTCGAGGTTGAAAGTCTCACAGTTGGATTCGGGAGCTGCTTTGGTCGTGCTGGACTTCTCTGGTCCGCCTCCGAGCTAGACTTTCTTGGTCGGCTGTAGGTCCTGCACAAGAAAGCAAGGAAAAGGCGGGGTGATGACCCGGATTTTCCCCTTAGGCGTACGAACGATTAGTATGTCCGAGCTGGCAAAGTAGTTGAGAGCAATTAATAACGAGAGAGAGATCCCCAAATGAGGAGGGTTGAGCTCTATTTATACTAAGTTTGGGTCTGACAGCATTTAATGCGACGCAACTTTATGTCCCATCAGTGCTTTATGTCCCATCGGAACAGCTGGAACTGAGGTCGGGGTTAACGGGGTCGGGCCAGTCATCTGGGTTGGACATTGAGCTGAGCGAGCTGCTGACGGAGCGCGGATTAGCCCATCTCTGATCAGAAGGTCGGCTCATTTAGCTCAGCTCGGGAATCCCTCGTCAGCATCCATTAATCATAGATGATGCAATATGTTATGAGGAGTTTGAAGTCCTGCTCATTGAGCGGGAGGGCTCGTCGGGCCAAAGAAATGCAGTTACAACCTCTTTCATCTTCTCCACCACACTCACGTCACCAGGAGATTTTCTTGGGCTTATTGTCTCCGATATGACCTGAGAAAGTGCTCTATCATCTTCGCCAGGCTCGAGCTGCTGCATGAAATTTACTTTCACTGAGGCACCTTTTTCCCACTTTTGTGGGCTGTCGGTAGCACGCTCTCTTGTTTCTGAACATCGATCTCTCCAAGTTCTTCATGCTGTTACCCGCAGGTCCAGCAATATGACCCGAGTCTGACGCTGCAGATGGTGCAGCGGTTAGGTCCTTTGAGCCAGTAATTGAGAGGCCGGCTATCGTAGAAGCAACGATATGAGTTGCATCAGATACTGCTAATTATGGCCTTGTTAGAGCTTGCAGGCTTGTGTTTGTCAAGATCAACTTCAGTTTTCGTCCAACTTGCCAATGATGATTCTCTGGCACAAGTGGAATTTGTTGTGGATGCTGTCTAGCAGCCTCTTTGTAATTCTCAGGTGCCAACTTTGAGTCGTACACTATCATCCAAGTAGAACGTTAAGCCCACACTGGACAAGATGTATTAGCTAATAAACGGTACTTATCATGCACACACAACATTCCACGATTTACGCCACATTATCAAGCGTGCTTCACTTGATAAACCAGCATAATTAAATAGTGGAATGATGTCAAACCATAGAGTCAATCATATAACTTGGTGCTCCAAGATATTCAGGATCATCATCATCTTCATTCTTCCTCATCATCCTCCAAGCTAACCCCCCACGATGGCGTGGTTTTACTATCACGGTTCTCATACCATGTTTCTTCTTGCCACTGAGAGTGTGACTCAGCTTCTTAGATTTCTCCTGCACTACTGTAAGAACTGAGTTCTTATTATGCTGGTTGATATCTTCCCCCTGGTCATGGTGCCTTCCCGACGTTCAACAGATACTAGCTAACCGGCTTGAAATATCACCTGAGGTTTAAAAAAACACCATATCAGAGTGCAAAGCAGCTTGTAATTTCAGAGGAGATGATATACATTGATGCATTAATGCTGTTATGGAACACAAGTATATAGTTCCAAAAGTGGTTCTGCTTCTTACTTTCCATTCATTTTCTTCTCATTTTATCAGTTATTGCTTTAAAATCGTACGCTCATTTTGTTTAGGAAAAACAACTAGAAGCAGGAGGAACAATATCCAAGTGTGAGGTTCCAAGGACTGCAGCGTTCACTAACCTCACAAAATCTTTTACAACACAGTTAAAAATACCTTGATATTTTATACTAACCAATTACATAATATCCCCAGTTATTTTTATTTCTTTTTTGAAATTCAGATGTTGCAAAACAACACTATTAGTTTTGGTCCCAAAAATTACTTAACCTCCACTGATAAAATATTCTAGATGCACCCCTGGTTGTCGATGACGTTTACCTTGAAGAAGTTGTTCAGAAGTTGGAGAAGTTTGAGCTCTAGGAGTTCTTGAGGTCTCAGAAGACTTTTGCAACCTATCCAGTTGAGCGATTGTTGTGAACTACTCAAACAATTATCAGAACTGTTCTTTTTAATATCTCGTGTCTTATAGGCCATGAATGTAGCTCCTTTGCAATTTTCGTGTGGCTTCTTTTCTGGTATAGCAGTTGATCACTAAGGCCTTAGAGCAACTAACTCCCTCATTTGCAGCAACATACTACTGCACGCAATATATCTGTCCAAACTGGTACTCAGCTTGACCATGTGCAAAAATAGCCAACCTGTGTCTTCCTCAGTGCAAAGCCTCTATTATATATGAACAGTTTTGTTGTGCAAACTATGCTTTACAGTAGTAAAAGCTGCTCGAGGGAAGAGCCATATCTATTCTGATGCCCATATAACGAGATTTGGATCCCCATATAATTTATCCAATTGTGATGAATTGATGATACAGTTATGATAAAATGATTTAGACAATTCACCATCGTTGGATGTCAGAAAGTTATGAGAGGATCTAAGCGTGGACTTACGGGAATCTCTAGTTTAAGTAGAAAAAAGAAAATGGTTATGAATCCATAGCATTTCCTATTTCCTAATCTATTCAAGTCAGACAAAATGGATAGCAATGACATAGGAAAGAACAGAAGGCAAAGCAGCCAAAGTATCCTATGTTACTAACAGATTATTACCGGCCAATAGTTAAGAGTCCTGCGCCTCCTGCTGCCCGACACTCCACATGAAGGGCGGATGCAAGCGTGCCCGCGGGAGGGATGTGTGTTGGTGCTCCATGTTGGTGGTGTTTGATGGGTGCATCTCGAATTAACTTTACAATTACAAGACCTTTCAAAAGAGAATAGACATAATATAGAAGACAAGATACATCTATGATCACAATGCAGCAGAGTGAAAGAGTAAATGTATACAAGTTTTAAGGTCCATTTAGAGATCATCGTTGCAACTCCATGATTCCAGCGAGTGTCATAAGGTATATCTTAGCTGAATATTAGGTTCTCTTCAGTCCAATAACTACCAAAGCCTTAAAACACGTAGATGATGAGTTGCCAGGGCAGTTTAAAAACCAAGAACAGACTTGAGAGAGGGCAGAGAATTAATTTAAAACTGTAATAGTATATATGAAGGAACTCATCTATTGGGGTGGCAAGAAAGATTTACAGTTAAAATTTGAAGAATTATTTGGCTTTGCTGAAGTAAATTATCGCTATTTCTTTCCCTCCACGATCTTGCCAGGCGACTGCAGGTTTCAGAAGTGCAGAGTCTAAGTTAGGAGTCAGCCTGTTGTAACTTGATAGTCAGTTGTAGCCAAGTCATCTGATTTGCTCTTTATAATTACTGTAAAGGATGAGGACATACCAAGGTCTGCAGACTCAAGTTCTTCTCAGCGGTATTGAACAACTATAATGAATGAGGAGCTAACTTTGCTGATCAAAGAGACCACAAAATTACAAGGGGTTGACCATGCAAAAAGTTCAGTAGCAGATCCATACTCCAATCAGCTCAACGGTCTGGGTGCCGAGTGGAAGTTTAAATTCAATGGATGGCATTAGTATTTAATCCAATTTACATAATGGGAAAGAAGTTCACTGATCTGCCCGGTCTGCGCAAACAAATCATATCCAACTATGACCAGGCTTCTTTGAAACACCTATGTCACACATCAGCTTGCGAACCCCAGCTGCACCATTCCAGTCACCTTCAGTAGACAGCACATTGGCCAGAAGTACGTAAGTCGCGGGATCATTAGGACATAGTTCCACAAGCTTCCTCGCAGAACGTACAGCAATTTCCTTATTGCCATGAACTTGGCATGCACTTAGCAGAGCTTTGAACACAGATGGCCCTGGATCTATTGGCATATTGTTGATGAAAGCCTCTGCTTTATGGAGAAAGCCAGCCCTGCCATAGAGATCCACAATGCAAGCATAGTGCTCTAACTTGGGCGGTGGAAAGGAATCATCATTTACCATCAAATTAAAGTACCTAAGTCCTTCATCAAGCAAACCAACATGACTACATGCAGAGAGCACTATAAGAAACGTTGTAAGATTTGGTTTAACACCACTTATTTTCATTTGCTCAAATATTTCAACAACTTCCCTACCATAGCCATGATGAACACAGCCCGACAGTAGAGCATTCCAGGAGATGAGATCGTGTTTATCTATTGAACAGAACACTGTCCTTGCATCATCGAGCCTACCACATTTTGCATACATAGAAACAAGCCCATTTTGAATGCAGACATTCTTAGCAAACCCCTTCTTGAAAACTAGAGCATGTGTTTGCTTTCCCTCTTCAACAGCCGAAATAATTCCTAAAGCTTTCAAAATGCTAGCAAATGTGAAGAAGTCAATAGCAATGCCTGCTTGCCTCATTGTACTGAAGCACCTGAGTGCTTCCTCACCAACTCCTAAGTTAGAAAATCCAGCAATAACTGCATTCCATGCCACTTGGTCCCATTCTGTAACACTAGAACAAATCTTATAGAAATCCTCTAAGTGACAACCACACACTGAATAGGCAATCACAAGCGTAACTGCCAAGTAAACATGATATTCCAAACCTTCCTTAACTATCCGGCAATGAATCTGCTTACACTGATCCACATCATCCGATCTGGAAAACGAACTCACTAAACTATTATATGTCACATAATTTGGCCTAGTGCCCGAACACAACATTTCCTTAAACAAAACCATTGCCTCACTACTAAACTCATTCTGCGCATAACCACAAATCATAGAAGTCCAAGAAATAACATTCCTATTTATCATACGATCAAATACCCTTCTTGAATCCTTGACATTCAAACTTTTAGCATACATTTCAATCAAACCAGTCCCCACAACAACATTCCCTCCAAACCCGGCTTTCAAACTCAAACCATGCACTTGCGCTCCAATCTCACCGGTCCCTAACTGTGCACAACCAACCAAAGCACTCGAAACGCTAAATGCCGTTAAAGTTATCCCCAATCTTAACATCTCAATGAATAATTTAATCGAGGTTTTAGGATAATGGGTGTTTAAATATCCCGAGATTAACGCATCCCAAGTGACTGCGTTTCTTTCCGGAATTTCATCAAACAGTTTATGAGCTAATGAAATCAGCCCGTATTTTCCATACATACCGACAAGTGCGCTGTTTATATATATGTTTGAATCGAAACCCATTTTAATTACATGGCAATGGAGTTGAATGCCTAGATATGAAGAACCTGACTTTGCGGATTTTGATATAATTTTACTAAGAAGATATGGAGTTTGTAAAGAGCCATTTTGGTTTAACTCACTGAAAATGTCCAATTTTTCTAACGAATTTGACTTGTTTACAGTTGAATTGCAACAGGAGGTCTGATAACGTTGTGGGTGTTTATTGTGGGTCGTAAAAGCGAGTGAGAAGTGGTGATTGGCTGCTTTTGCTCTGCTGTCGAGGATATATACACGCAAGGTCATTTTCATGCTTTATTCATTCTTCTATCTCTCATAATAGTTTTAACTTCTATAGTAAAATTTCTTTAAATTAGTATTTAAATAAATTAATAATTTATTTTAAATAATAAAAATATCCAATTCTCATTTAGAACTAATATAAAAAATTAATAATTTTAATAAAATAATACATTTAAAATATTTTTTTAATATTTTATTGGCTCAAATATTTTATAAATTAATAATTAGTTAAAAACTACATAATAAATTGACTATGAGATTAGATAAATTTGTTCTAATCCTAATCCTGATACGAGATTAGAGAAACTTATTTTAATCAACTAAATTAAATTCTTATATTCTATTCCAATTAGATTTTTCTACTTATCTTTTCAAATTAGTCTAAAAAAATATGATTCACTTTTCAAAAAAGATACCATAAATATAATATGTTTATTATTAAGCCAAAAAAACTAAAAATATCTCAATAAATTAATAATTATTAACTTATTTCAAAAAATATTAGCAGGATAAATAGGATCTTCAGCAAAATAGTCACGGTAAAGCCTTTCGTGATCTTGTAGTCTATCTCGCCAAAAATAGAACCAAGATTTACATTTTGGCATGTTTGTTGATCATATTCATTGGCCAATAGTTGATAATTATATTTATGAAATAAGAGATTGATTAAATGTAAGGAAACTGTCAAAATGGAAATCGCGGTTCTATTCTTGGCCATTCTTATTTTTGGCGTGATAGACTACAAGGTCACGAAAGGTTTTACCGTGACTATTTTGATGAAGATCCTATTTATCCTGCTAATATTTTTCGAAAGAGGTTCAGAATGAGTAATCCATTATTTTGCAGAATTCATTCTGCAGTTGAAGCCTTACTTCATCCAAAAACAAAAACAATGTTGGAGTATGAGGTTTATCTACGTTACAAAAGGTCATAGTTGTAATTAGGGATACTTGCATATGGTACAATTGCAGATTCAGTTGATGATTATATAAGAATAGGAGAAAGCACTATTATAGAGACTTTAAGAAGATTTGTTAAGATAGTCATGGCAATATATTCTGAAGAATATTTGAGATTATCAAAGAGACTTCCCTGGAATGCTGGGAAGTATTAATTGCATGCATTGGAAGTGGAGAAACTGTCCTATGACATAGAAAGGTATGTATAGGGGCCACATTCGTGAATTAACAATTATTTTAGAAGTCGTGACTTCATATGATCTGTGGATATGACATCCATTTTTTGACTTACTTGGTTCACTAAATGATATAAATGTTTTAGAGCGGTCACTACTTTTTACTGAATTAGCCAAAGGACAAGCTCCTAAGGTTAATTATTCAATTAATGGGAATAACTATACCATGGGGTATATTTGGCAGATGGTATATACACGTCTTGGTCTACATTTGTTAAAACCATACAAGCTCCACAAGGCAATAAGAGAAAATATTTTGTTGTTGTTCAAGAGTCCGTTAAGAAAGATGTTGAACATGCATTTGGGATGCTTCAAGCACGATTTGCTATTATTCGTGGACATGCATGATTCTGGGATGTTGAAACACTTAAAGATATTATGAAAGCATGTATAATAATGTATAACATGATTATTGATGATGAAAGGGATGTTGATAATATAGATTTCAACTATGAATCTGTTGGTGAAAGTTCACATCAACCAATCTCATGTGAACATACTACTGAACTTCCAGATTTTATTGGAACACATTATCGCATTCGTGATCAAGAGATTCATGTTCAACATCAAACAGATCTTGTTGAGCACTTGTGGCAACTACAAGGAAGCGTGTAATCTCATTTTATTTTCAATATAATATGAGCTATTGGAAAGTTGTAATATAATGTTTCATGTTCAATAATAGAGTTTTCCATTAAAGAAAAAGTAATTAAGATTAATATTAAACTTCTACAACATGGCACTACATGGATAAAATTATACATCACATCAAATCATTTTTTTGCATAATTTCCAGTTGTTTCTTTCTCCAATGCACAAATACTAAAATCTTGATCCATGATCATTCTCTCCCACTCATAGTCCACTTGTTTCATCTTTTTTTCGTGCATGATTTCTTTCGACTGTATCAACTTTTCAATCATTTTTGCAACATACGCTCCTTGATCATTTGTTTTATCTTTGTTCTTTTGTTTACTCAATCTTTATTTCTCCACATTCCTACATGGTAGTCTCTCCATGGGGTTAAAGGTATCACATGGATTATTATATTCCTCCAAATTTATTGAATGTAGAGTTGATGGAACAAAGACACGTGGACTATCATCTTTGTTTTTATTTATTTATTTTATCTTTTCATCTTCTTGTATCCATTTCGGTTGATACCTCAACATATTCCAACAATGCTCAAATGAAAAAGTAGGTTTGTGGAATTCTTGGTATAACAATTTGGCATCCTAGATCTGCACCATATAATTAAACAAGTTAATTAAATTCAATATCTAAAATTTACAAATTCTATTGTATTAAATATTACATGCACCTTATCTTGTTCAATCTTTCCACTCTGGTGTCTAGGATCGATTCGAGCATAACATCTGCAAAATTTGTTTGTAGCAAGATTAATAGTCGATCAACAGTGCGTGAGAGAACTTTGTTTATGTTCAGAGTGAAATATTTTGTGAGCATGGAAATACTCATAAATTCTATGCCAGTACGTGTTTCTACTTTTGTCATTACTATGGACTTGGTCCAAGCTAACATTTAACCATGCTGAAACAAGTAGACAATCTTCTTGGGCCGTGAATTTATGGAGGCGATAAACTTTCTTTTTCACGGGTTCTTGTGTGAAGATGGGGGAAGATGGATTCAACTCAACTAGAGGTTCAGTCGTTCATACAGTCAAGCCTAATAAGAAGTTGTCATCGTCAAAATCTAAATTCCCGTGAAACAAATTCATATAAAATTCACCGTTTTGTGAATCTATCTAAAAGCAAAAAAAAAAAATTAGATTTTTTGTGGGGTTAATATAATTATAAAAGCAAAATAGAATTAAAAAAAATAAAACAAAGAATCCTAAACTATAATTAAATCAAAGTTGATATCCTAAACTGTATGTAATAAAAATAGATATTATAAAGTGCAATTAAAACCTACCAATAATACTAATATATAATTAGACATATTATATACACTAAAATACAATTAAATAAACTTTGTAAACCCTAAAAGAATAATGATATATAATCCTCTGCCAATAAAACATTTTACACGTCTCTCTCACCCAAAAACAGAGATGATGCTTCTGACCCAAAAACACAGAGATGATACATCATCCCACCCCAATCCCTTATCTCACAACAAGAAGGGGAAAAGTAAGGATACTTTTTAATATATGAGTGTTACACCCCTTCTGTTGGTGATCACTTAATTTTTCTATCAATATTAAGTGTATGATAGTCCTTTACACATTTAGGAAAAAGAAAACAAATAAAAAGAAACCTAACATCGCCATACTTTGTATTATATCAAACGACTAATCACACACCTACCAAGAAAAAAAAAAGCCTCTCTATGCTCTTTTATGCGTTAAGCTATATGCTTTTAACTCTTTTCATTCAACAACACAATTTTCTTTCACTACAAGAAATTTCAGAAAAGGCGACGGTCGATTTTCGTCGCCGAAAGGGAAAGGCGATGACCCAAAGATGAGAACTAGTCATCACAAAATTCTCAGTTCATCACCAATTTGTCGCAAATAACGACTAATACAACAAGTCTCCAATTAGTTGCCAAATTTTATCTCTGAATCGTAGCTAAAACAGTTCATCTCCAAGTCATCACAAAATGAATTCGTCTCCGAATCGTTGCTAAAATAGTTTGTTTCTAAGTTGTCGCAAAATAAATTCATCTCTTAATCGTCACTAAATCAGTTCGTCTCAAAGAATATATGTTCGTCTCCCAAGCATCACTAAACCAATTCGTCTCCAAGTTGTCGCAAAACATGTTTGCTCCGAATCGTCGCTAAAGCAGTTCGTCTTTAAGTCGTCGCTAAGACAATTCGTCTCCGAATCATCACGAAAAAAAGTCTGTCGCCAAACTGTCGCTAATTTTTAAATTTTTTTTGTTTCAAATAATTTAAATAAAAAATTTATAAATTTTTTAAAATCTCAAAATTGCTAAACAAATTTTAAAATTACATTAAAATATAATTTATATAAATTAAAATATTTTCAATTTAAAATTTAAAATAAAATTATCATAAAACATAAATTTAATTACAAATTGTTTTAATATCTTAAAAAATACAATTAATGGCTTGATCGATCTTCTGTCCCATCACTAGGTGGAGGCTAAGGCGGAGGCTGCTGTTTCGGAGGAGCTGAGAACCTTTGGACGAGCAGCGCGATTTGATCTTGAATTTGACGGAGTTGTGCGTTATGATCTTCTATAAGTCTACGTATATCCTCGGTCTGCTCTTCTCGAAGTTTATGCATCTTTGCGTTCTACTGTATCACCTATTCCTGCAAGTTTTCTGCTGCTCTGGCAACAACCTTTTGGATCTCCATGTCACGCCCCAACTCGACCCCACCTACGATCAGTCAGGACGCAACGGAATTTCGGCGGCATAACGACAGTAAACAGATTTCTGAGGTTCTAAACCAACCTCATTAAACAACATACAACTAGTAATTCCTCAATATAAACAACAACATACAACACAACCATATTATACAATAAAACATCCTCGTTATACGCCTCCGTTCCAACATGACATACAATACCTCAACTTTATCATACATTTCAAAAGTAAGTTGAGACACAACTACAATTTAACCATAGACGAAAGAAAACCACTAAATTAACATCGTTTGGATCATCATCTTTTCAACAACTATTACACTAAGAACCGTAAAGCATATAAAGTCTATTAAACTAATATACAAGACATTTAACAACATAGGATCATGGATAAGACTCAGGGACATATGACTCATCCACGAAAGGCACGTTTTCCACATTCTCCTCTTCAGGAGGCACGTACCCGAAATCTTGTGAAAGTACACCTGAAACATGCATTAATAGAGAGTGAGCTTATATACATAAGCCCAGTGAGGATCCGATAGATCTCGACAGTATTCACTACGCTGCTTGGATTTAGTCTTTGAGCAAGTAAACACACAACAACAATAATAACATAAATAACGCTATCATCACATAACTATATGACCATTCAATAAGGATACTCTATTTGGTGTAGCTCCAAACGCCATCACGATCTCAACCGTTCTTCTTATAACTCCCCATTACTCACGCACCCGAGGTACCTCACTAGCCCCTTCCCTCCATGACATCTCTGTCATGCGAGCTGGGGGGTAACCTATGGCAGTCATGCCGTTATCAACCCGACAGCCCGACGCTGCCCGAGAGGTGGCACACACATACCAAGGCTCCATATTCATCAATCATCATGCAAGCATAAATCAATCAATCAATTGGGAGATCAGCAACAAGAGTGCCCGATTCCCGCATTCAATAATAATCAATCAATAACATCAATATAACATCAATATTAAATTAAACAACAAACAACGTAGTTAGATGACAAAGTAGGCCACCTAACCGGACATGCATAATATACATAATTAAACCCTAAATTACTCAACAACAACTCACCATTCATCACTCGAACACTACCCAACCATCTAAGGCATCGTTCAAGAAATTAAAGAATGACAACCTAAACTTCTAAAATTCATAACTTACAATCTACTAATCCAAACATTGCCAAATCAGTTCCTATCACTCACCCATTCAACCTACTACATTAGCCCTCTCGGAAATCCACCATAACACCTCCAAATCATGCCCGATAACCCTAAAACCCTATGACGTCATGGCTGGATTTTCCGGATTTTCACACAAACAATGTAATCGAAAATTCGGCATTACAACAGCGCTAACACGTAATTATCAAGTATTTAGAAATCGACGGCAATCGATTTCGATCAACACAACTCAATTAAATCAACTTTGAACATTTTAATCAAAATTAAATACCCGGAAAATAAAAATTATGCTATATCCGACAGAAACTCGTAGTATTAGTATATAATGATCCCTAGCATGCAAGGAGCAATAATCTAACATCAGATTACAATTCTAACGGTTCAATCTTCATTTATACGCAAAAACACAAAAATGACATTTTGAGATCTAGAATTTTTCTCTCACCTTAGATGCGATATAAGCCTAGGAATGCGTGCAATGCGTGCCCAACAAGCAGAATCCAAGTCGGTGCGAAGTTTCACGGACAAAAACTAGGTTTTTCTTTGAAAAATTGGATTGAAAGCTTAAGTTTTTCTCTTCTCTTTTCTCTCCTCAACCTCACGGCAATGTGTGTGTGTGTGATGGTGTTTTTGTGTTGTGTGAGTGTGTGTTGAGGACATTAGCTTATAAGGTCAATTATTTAATTAAAGTCAAAGTTATTTTAATAGGCATTTTTGTGTTTTTAATGTCTTTAATTGCATTTTAGTGCTCACCAAGTTAAAATTAATTATGCAACCCCCAAGATATCTCAAGTGGATTATTTTTTAGGTGACAAGAAGTTTTACATTCAAAGAATTCCACCCGAGTCGGCTTAAAACTCGATTTTCGCAAAAGTCGGTGTAAAAACCCTAATAAATTCTTAAGCCGATTTTAAAACCGTTTTCATCAAACACAGGTTTATTAAAGTCCGTGGACTAGGTCTAGAAGGGTTAAAAAGACCAGTTTCAAAATTATAGCGGACGTGTTTCGAAAACACTATTCACTGAAAATCGACGATAAAATTTCTGACTCCGTTTTTGATGAAAATTTCATGAATGCACATTTAGCACGTATTAGGAGTATTGAAATCAAAATTATAACTTTCTAGGTCCTATAGCACATAAACAGATCATATGCACGCAAAACGAGGTAAAGCACGTAAAACGAGATAAGCAAGAAAGTGGGGTTTCACACTCTAACTCTGTGATATAGTGTAAGACCCGGCCCGAGACCACATATGCATTAGGTCATATTATACATAATTAAATCATTTTATATGCATTAGACATGTTTTATATGCTATTAAATAGGTTTATGTATGTTTACCTCGATTTACGTGCATATCATCATTTAATGTGCAGTCGAATATTTTAGGAGTCGTAGGAAATTAGTTAACACTATAGAGCTAAGATTAATAACTAGATAGTTATGAATTGACCAAAATGGCAAACTAGTAATACACAAGCAAGTTCAAGGGCACTCTTGTCCTAAAGCAAAATAACAAAATATCCTAACACTATTTGGTCTCATCCAAGTCAAAACACATAAACACACACTAATACACACTCACCCACTTAACACACACTATACGACCTATACACACAAAAATACTACAACACACACACACCCACAATCAGCCTACACATACACACACTACACGATTTTGCCAAGAAGAAGGGAGAAAGAAGAAGAAGAAGAAGAATGGAAGGAAGAGGAAAGTAGAAGCAAGCCATTTTCAAGCTCTTCAACCATTTTCAATCAATTTTCTTCCATTTCTAACTCTTGCAAGGTGAGGGATTCTTCAAAAATCTTGTTTAAAAGCCATACAAGATTATTTGATGCTCATTTACTACCAAGCTTATTGTAGTGTTCATATAGAAGCTCAACGTGAAGATTAAATATTGTTGTGTGATTTGGATCTTGGACTTGGCTTAAATTGTGTTGGATGAACTTGAGGGTTGTATGATGAACTTGAGGATGTTTTTGTGTGTGTTAGAATGCATATAACTTGTATGAAAGATTTGAAAGCATGAATCTATCACTTTAGAACTTAAATGCTAATTGTTGAGTTTTGTATTCTATTCGATTCTTGATGGTAATTGTTTGATTGGTTGATGTTTTAATATGTTAAGTTGAGGTATTGAAGTGTTGGTAGAGTGATGTTTGTGTGTAAGTTCGTGTGTTACAAGAAGAAGAAGATAATTGGTGTTGAATTGGTGTGTGAGCATAAATTCTGGATTTTCCTGTTCAGCTATCCGGTCGTTACCTTCTTCATCCGGTCGACCGGATGGAGCATGTATCGCCTGGATCAATGCTCTTTGTCAGGCGTTGTGGCTTCTATTCGGCCGACCGGATAGAGGCTGTATCGCCCGGAACACCCTGTTTTACCCTGTTTTACATCATTTCCATTTATATTTGATTGCATACTTACAAGGGACTAATATATATGTTTAAAGTAATGTTTCTAGCCTTCAAATCACATGTGGGGAGTATATGAACTTGATTCTAATGCCTTGAAATTGTGTACATTTAATGTATAAGCGCTAAGTTAAGCTTGATAAGTCTTGAGATCACTTTACACTTGTTTTGTTAATTGGTTATGTTCATGTTATATCAAGTTCATAATATTAGAGGCATTTTAGCCTCGACCACCAGGGTCCCATTTCCACCCTCTCTCGCTTGGTACAACCCTTGGAGAGTTGGGACGTATTTGTTCAATTGCTAAGTAATTTATTCAGCCTTGTGAACCCTACGGTAGAAGTACTGATTCCCCTGGGCGGCATTGGGCCGTCAGATACAAGTTTCGGCTACCATGGTTTTGGGTTGCCTCCGGAGTGCCCACATTCTTATTGGTGTGTTGAAGATGATTTGATAAGGAAGCTCGAGACTGGCCATCTCCAACGAAGTTCCTGATATTGTATCATTTGATCTACTCTCGCTTGGTATAACCCTCGGAGAGTAGAACTGAATACTTGTTTGTTGTTATTGCCATAACTAATGTTTCTTCTAACTCTCGTCTGGTACAACCCTCAGAGAGTAGAATGGCTTGCCTTACATCAAGTTGAATATGATCTCGTTGTACTTGTGGTCCTCGTTATTTATGTTGTTCTTCTCGTATATGCATTGCATGATTTGAAAGAATTTTACGAAAAGACAAAACTTTTGTGAAAACCTTTCCTCCTCTTCCATCCTCACTGAGCTATATGTAGGATTAGTTCACCCCTCTTTTAACCATTACAGGTGAGGCTGTGGTCGAGCCAACAGTACAAGTAGAAGGCGAGGGGGCTCTATGTGATGAGGCCGACTTCTATTTTATGTGATCTTCATGCTTGTATTGAAGACAAACTTGTTGATATAGATTTTGGAGTACTTTTGAACAACATTAAAGTATGTAATATTCTTTTGGGATTCATAGCTTTGTATTAAGTTGATTATTATTCTTTTGAAGACCTAGTTGTCTATACTTGGCCACGTATGAAATACAAACAAGGATGCTAGGTCTTGTAATTATGAAACATATGGATGTGGCCTTTTAGTGTCAAATGTCTCGAGCATTCTTTTGAAATTACTTATGGAGTGTTAATGAATGATAGGATATTAATTGATGATCTTACAGGTGTTAAGAGTTTGACATGTCGCGTCCCAATCTCAACCTTCGTGGGTCTTGGGCTTGGGGCTTGACATATAGCGTCTTGATGGCGATATGGTGTGTGTATACCCCACTGAAGCCTGAGACCCGATCCCGTATATGGCATCTTATTTGTTCACCATCCATGTTATACCTTTGACTACATGCGAAAGTAACAAATTTTGTGTACATCGCTAACAAAGGCATTATTAAGCTGTTTGTTGGGTGTTAGTTGATGGTTCATCCATTCACGCGTTGATTCCATTTTGTTAAAGACTATATTAGACCAAATATTGGATTTCAGCAAAAGATATCGAGAATCCTAACTTAGAATATATATTGGAATTCACATATGGATTGGATATCCAAACAAAATTTTGGATCGATGAACGGCCCAATAGAGTGTTCATACTATTATTAGGCTTAGAATTGGGCCCATATAGGGCCAAATGTAAGTAATAGATTATTGGGCCCATAAAAGGCCCAATAGAGTACTCAAAACATTATTGGGCTTATAATTCGGCCCATATAGGGCCAAATATAGGTAATAGATTATTTGGCCTATAATAGGCCCAACAGAATACTCATTAAATTATTGAACCTAGATTTGGCCCAATAGGCCCAATAGAAGGTCCATACCATTTATTGGGCTTATAATTAGGCCAATATATCATGTTTAATCAATACTTTAAAGTAATCCTACTTAGAGATAAAAGTAATCCAGTTGGCAAATATCATAATTTAACATAAAAATAACTTGAAAGTAATCCTACTTAGATGGTGTACAGTAGTAAATACAAAAGCACGCATCACTAGAAAGAAAAACTTAAAGAAATAAAGGACAGTTAAAATGAATGCAAACATGATAATTATTTTCTCCTTCATCAATCTCAACTTTATTTGTCAAAGCTTTAGTACATCGACAGTTCAACACCACAACTTTAAATAGTCACATTCTCAAAACATGATCATCAACTATAACACATTAATTAGTCATATTTCGCAATATTTGGCAAATTCAAAAACCAAGCATAACACATTTTAACATAAACAGAAAGCATCTTTCCAACCTATCAATACACATCATCATTAGTTACACTCTCAGAAAGCAGTTATTGTCATTTATTGTCATTCAAATGCTTCAACAACACCACAACTTTTATTGTGTCAAAACTTCATTTCTTAATTGTACTGCTAGCCATTTAATTACACTTATCATGGTCATCAATCTCAACTTTAATTAGTCATAAAGTTTCAGTACATCAACAGTTCAACACCACAATTTTAATTAGTCAGTATTATTCTACATCAAATTCAATATAGTTCTAAATGTTTAACAAAAAACTAACACAATCCCCAAAGTTTAACATATACATCATATTCATCTTTATTATTTTACAAAATATTCAAAATAACCCATGTTACAAAAACGCACATGCATATATATGTATATGTATGCATGCGCTATTATATATTGCAGAGGAATAGAGAGTCATATTAGTCCATATTTTTCTCTTCTAACCTTATGCACTATCTTTTAAAAGAGAATTTTTATATACAAGTGTTAAACAATATGTTGATTAATACTATAATATTATCTAATACCTAACAATATTTTTTGCTTGAAGATGGATTAAAAAATATTAAAAAGAATATGACCTTTGGGAATTTAATCATTAGAAAGAATATGATCATTAAGAAAACAATATATTTTTAAAATTTAAATGCTGAAACATTTTAATTAAAAATTAAAAAATAATAAAACAAATCACTAAAATTAGTATGTCAACTAAAATTGAGAGTATTGTTAGAGTAAAATTAAAAAAAGATAACTTCTTAAAAAAAATTAATTCCACACCCTATAATAATAATAATAATAATAATAATAATAACAACAACAACAAGAATAATAATAATAATACTAATTAAAAATAGTATGTCGACTAAAATATAGAGTACTGTTAGGGTGAAGTTAAAAAAGATAACTTCTTAAAATAAATAATAATAATTTCACACCCTATAATAATAACAATAAGAACAACAACAATGAACAACAACAACAACAACATCAACAATAATAATAATAACAATAATAATAACAATAATAATAATAATAATAATAATAATAATAATAATAATAGAGCAAATATACTTAAGAGGGGGGAGGGTGAATTAAGTATTTAACCAATTAATACCAATAAAAATTTCAATGCACAATATAACAAGTCAAAGAAGCAATTTATCAAACACTTAGGGGACACAAAATATGAAAGCAAGTAGAGCAAGAGAGATAGAGAACGAACACAAAGATTTATGGTGGTTCGCTAATCTATATCCACCACCTAAGGTCATTTTCCCTTAAGAATTCCACAAACTCCACTAAGGTTGCTTCTTCAAAAGTTGATGAAACACAAACCAACAATACAAGTTCTCTTGAATCCACAAGAGTTGTATGAACTTCTTCCCTTCTTTGAATCCACAAAGAAGATATGAACACTCTCTATACAATGAATCTCTGAAGACTATAGATCTAAAGTGTATACAAGCTTTGAAGAATGTAAAAAGTGAGTACAAAGATTAACTCCTCTAGAGTTGGATAATACAAGTAAAGATCTTTGACTACTCAATGATTTGCAAGTGTTAACTCAAGATTTGTAGCAATAAATGAGTAATAAAGCCTTTTGATAGCTTGGTATTGAATACTTGAAGCTGGAAAAGTTGTTTTTCAAAGTGGGTGAGACAATGGCTTTAAAGAATGGCTCCAACGGATTTATAAAGGCTATTTTTTTTTTCAAAAACCAGGAAGAGTAAATCCGATCGAGTTACTCGATTGGGTTACTCGACCGGATAATCACTACATGTGATCTGGAAGAGTGGATCCGGTCAAGTTACTCGACCGGGTCACTCGACTAGATGCTCACTGCATATGATCCAGAAGAGTGAATCAGGTCGAGTTACTCAATTGGGTCACTCGACCTGATCAACATTTTATATTTAAAAATATGCAGAAACTAATCCAAGTCGATTTTCCCGAAAACTCTTTCAAACATATACGAAAACCTTTTCGTTTGGAATATTTTTCTGACCCACTTCAAGCGTTTTCAAAGATGATAAGATATTTTGAAAATCATGCTTTAAAACATTAAAAAAACATTTTAAAGATGCAAGAGCTAACAAGAAATGCTTAGCCAAACGACAAGTTAAGAACTGGTACCCCTTATGACGCCACGTCTCTGCCTTATGTCACACATCATCTTCAGTCTTCAAGTCTTGATCTTCAAGATCTTTACTTCTTTGATTCTTCGAGACTTCATTGTTATCGTGAGCTTGATCATTACATTCAATCTTTTATCTTCAAAGATCTTCTTCTTGTACAAAGGTCAAGCTCTTTTGATCTTCAATAACTTGATCTTTATCTTCAAAGATCTTATTCTCTTACAATGGTCAAACTCTTCCATATATAATTCAACTCAAAAAGCATATTCCGCATTAAGCAAAAGTGTTGAATTATGGGACAAGACAAATTTAGATATTGTCATCAAAATCCAAAATAGAATATATGTTAACATTCTCCCTGTAACGACATGATCCCTCGCAGAATCAAGTCCACTAGAAACAATCCAGGTCAAACCCCAAGGCAAGTCACGAGGAAAAACGGATTGAGTTTTTCTTGTACTATAGACCATTCAATACCTATTCAATCAAACTCAACCACAAGCATTTTAATATCCTTTTATCTCATATTTTTCCAATTCAAGCCTACTAATATTACAAATTCAAATCAAACTAAATATACAAACATTACATATCCACAAAATCTGTTAACATTTAACATTCTCTTGACATTATAAGATAACTATGAACTATCACAAGCCTAAGATAGCACTCCTTGTAAAATAGGCCCAACTACTAACAAAACACTTCAAAGTCCTCCTTGTCTAACCTAAAATTATGGAAGAAATAGGGGTGAACAACTATGTGCTAGTGAGAGGGGAATAAATATGGGGAGGTTTTGAAAAGCCTTTTCATGAATGTAATGCACGTAGTCAATAAGAAAACATTAAAATCAAGTACTTTAAGTAAAATAGAACCAAAAAGCATGTATCAACAATAGATAAATATTAAATAGATACCACATGATAATATGGAGTAATAAGCATTAAAACACGATAATAAGGTACAATAACATTCAGTCAAGCTTTGAGAAACTATATAAATACTTTAGAAAATGATATATTTCCGCTTGCTACAGCTGCTCTTCATTCCAATTCCACGAATACTTTAATGCTTAAACACTTGTTGGCATCCCCTTATCACTTCCGCTTGGGTACTCCGGATGTACTTGAAACCTACGACCCAACACCCCAAGGCCTTTACCGACCAAGTGAGTGAGGGAATAGGATACAGAGGTTGTGCAACCAATCACTGGCAAGCCCGCTGCCGCCCAGTGATGGCACAACATTACCAAGCCTCGCTTAAGGTTGCAACCTTTGTTAATGCTGGATAAATCACTTGAGTAACATTTAATAAACACGTAAAATGAGGGGATAACGAAGTAGGTTGCCCTTTGAGCATATAAGCATTTAAGCAAGCATTAATACTTAAGTAGCACATTCTCACATTAGCAATCAATGAAGGCTTAAAAAATACATTTGGTAGGTGACAAAGTAGGCCACCATACCGTTTATGCAACATTTATATTCGTGAACAACTTCAAAGGCAAGTGAACATGCATGCATTCTTGTACACCTTTGGTTATAGCATACATTCATTTTACATGACATGTCTTTGTTTCATTTACATATACCTACAAATATTACAACCATAACATCAAAGCTCTTTTCCTTTCAACCAAGCTTTCACTTCCTTTTACACTTACACTATCGATACCTTAATTCCATCAAGAAACCATTATTCATTTAGCATTCCTTTCACTTGCACATTCTCTCCCAACAATTACTTATTATCACCAAGCATTCAAACTACCTATGATCAACCATTATTCATCTAGAATTTAACCACTAATACAACATATAACACTTAGTAATACAAGCTGAAATTCTAGATGGCACATGCATGACTTATCCAGTTCTGTTATCCACCTTAATGTTCTCTAAAAACTCTGAAACTGCACAAATATATAGTTCTTTAAATATAAATGGGTTTAACATCAAACAGATTTTGATTCGGAGTTATATTCATTAAGATATGACCTCTAGAAATTCATTACGCAAACTGCCCTGTACCTACGTGAGAATTAGAACCTTACTGAAATGCCTCTAAAAATACATCTTAATGACATATTTAGAACTTGCACCTACAAAGTTTATTCCTCAAGGTCTTGGGCACAACATACTAAAATTTCAGCCAAATCTAACAACGTTTAATATTTCAAATAAGCTCTACAAATCAGGTGCGCAAATCTGTCCAGGACTTTGCTTTTCTTATGCATGAACATTTCATCGAGCTTTATTTACTTGCACTTCCTTGTATATAATCACATGTACTTTACTTGCTAAGCCAAGAACATTCTCTCAAGCCTTTGATCAAGCATGTAAACCACTCTTTCAATCATTATAGCAAGACTCTAGCAATTAACTGCAACTACACACAAAGTTTACTACACAAGCAATATAAGGTTAACACTTTACTCTTTACACATGCTAGCTAGCTTTGCATGCTTCCATAGCTCATAACATCAACTAACTTCATATATATAAACTTACTACTAACAAAATTAACAATAAACATGCACATAATCATGAACCCCTCACCTTAGCTTTGAAGAATTGTACCAAAACTAGATCAAGATCACCTTTTCTTCTCTTCCTTCTTCTTCTTCTTCTTCTTCCTCATTTCTTTCTCCCTCTCGGTCTTGAGCTTCTATTTTTCTCTTTTTTCTCCTCTTCATCCGATCCCTCTTGCTTCTTCTAGAGTTTTCTCTTGTTTTTATCTTATAATTTGCTAGTTGGACTAAACTTGGGCCTTAATTGAGTTCTTGCAAGATTAATTAAACTCATTATCCATTTTATTCTTCCTATGGTCCAACTAAGCCCACCAATGGCACCCAATATATTATTATCCTTGTAATTTACTACTATCAACATTAATTCCACTTACCTTAAGTGCAATGCAAACACACATCGATTCCTATATCAAGAAATAAGCTAATTAATATCGGGCTCGGGTTTCACATTCTCTCCCCCTTAAAACAATTGCATCCTCGCAATTCTTCCTTAATTCTCAGAATACCTTAGAATACTATGGATCAATCTGACCTCATTTTGTCTAGATAGCTTTCTCCACTCCATAAGAAATGTATGTCTCCAAACAAGATAACATACTAACTACCAAATATGGGTAATAAACATCCCTAAGAACAGTCACCACCTCAAGTATAACCCTCAAGAGTTAAGCCACAACACTTCATGAACTTAAACCCTTCAAAACTTTAAGTCACTTTCACAACCACAACACACAATCATTATGAGAATAAATCTTTAATCATGTTGTGCTATAACTATGTAATCATTTATCACCAACCCAAACAAAATAATGTCAAACTCTAAAGATTAGAACTAACCTCGCCTTGACATATGCCACATAATGCACATTTAGTATATATTGCACATTCTCACATAATACACAATTATCACTTCATACATGTTCGCATTCCTTCAAAGACACTTCCACATTGAGAACTTTACCCCACAGACTGAGGATCTTGTCCCGGCTTACACCTAGCTAGCTAAACTTTGATACCACAACTGTAACAACTCGATCCCTCGCAAAATCAAGTCCACTAGAAACAATCCCAGTCCAACTCCAAGGCAAGAAATGAGGAAAAATGAACAGAGTTTCCCCTATACTATGGACCATCTAATACCTATTCAATCAAACTCAAGCACAAGCATTCAATATCCCTTTATCTCATATTTTTCCAATTCAAGCCTACTAATATTACAAATTCAAATCAAACTAAATATACATACAATACATCT
The DNA here is from genome assembly GCA_037974665.1 of Ehretia macrophylla. Taxonomy (NCBI): domain Eukaryota; kingdom Viridiplantae; phylum Streptophyta; class Magnoliopsida; order Boraginales; family Ehretiaceae; genus Ehretia; species Ehretia macrophylla. Next base: position 23,555,744 of record CM075782.1, on the reverse strand, counting down.
CTACAAAATCTGTTAACATTTAACATTCTTTTGACATTACAAGATAACTATGGACTATCACAAGCCTAAGATAGAACGCCTTGTAAAATAGGCACAACTACTAGCAAAACACTTCAAAGTCCTCATTGCTTAACCTGAAATTATGGAAGAAAGAGGGGTGAGAAACTACGTGCTTAGTGAGAGAGAAACAAATACGGGGAGGTTTTGAAAAGCCTTTTCATGAATGCAATGCACGTAGTCAACAAGAGAACATTAAAATAAACTACTTTAAGTAAAATAGAACCAAGAAGCATGTATCAACAATAGATAAACATTAAATGGATACCACATGATAATATGGAGTAATAAGCATTAAAACACGATAATAAGGTACAATAACATTCAGTCAAACTTTGAGAAACTATGTAAACACTTTAGAAAATGATATGTTGTCACTTGATGCAACTGCTCTTCATTCTACTTCCATGAACGCTTCAACGCTTAAACACTTACCGGTATCCCCTTATCACTCCCGCTTGGGTACTCCAGATGTACCCCGATAACCTACGACCCAACACCCCAAGGCCTTCAATAACCAAGCGAGTGAGGGAATAGGACGTAGAGGTTATGCAACCAATCGCTGGCAAGCCCGATACCGCCCAGTAAAGGCACAACACTATCGTGTCTCGCTTAAGGTTGCAACTATTGTTAACACTGGATAGATCACTTGTGAATCCCCAAGATTCCCCTTTATGTGAAATTGCGTGTTTTAACTGTGTATAATTTATTTGAATTAAAATATGCTAATTTTGTGATTTGTACTCCTATTACATGCTATGTGAGCATTCATGAAATTTTTGTAAAAATCGGCATTGAAAATTTTATCGTTGAGTTTTGTGAATAGTATTTTTGAACCACGTCCGTTAAAATTTTGAAACTGGTCCTTTGAACATTTCAAAACCTAGTCCTCGGATATTAATAGACTCGTGATTGATAAAAACTGATTCTAAAATGAATTAGGAATTTAAATGGATTTTACACCTTCTTTTTGCAAAAATTGAGTTTTGTACCTAGTTGTATGTATATGTATGCATATAATAGTTGTTGTCAACTATAATTAATCTACTAAATATAGTATATATGATAGATATATATATATATATATATATATATATATGTGTGTGTGTGTAAGCAAAAATAGACTAAAACAACTAAAATGGCAAAAATTGACAACTTTGACTTTACTTAAAATGTTGACTTAGCCTATATATACAATATACATACAAAACATACAATAAAACAAAGCAAAACACCACACAAACATACACACACATTGCCGTGAGGTTGAGGGAGAAAAAGAGAAGATTTTCAAGGTTTTTCAAAGTAATTTTCTCTTAGAAAACTCATTTTTAGGCCAAAGCATTTCATTCCGGGTTAGATTCTGCTTGTTGGGCATTCATTCTTTGCATTTTTAGCTTTACTTTGGATCAAAGGTGAGAGAAAAATTTCGATCTAGAAATGTTATTTCTTGTCAAATTTCTATAGTTGCATATTTACTGGATGTTTTGTTAAATTGTCTTTAGATTATTGCTTAGTAGTTGCCAATGACAAATTATATGTATTTGTAGCCATTTTGAACGATAGAAGCGTGTATTTTTATTTTTTGGGTATTTAAGTTAATTAATTGGCTTATAGTTGAATAAATGTTGTTGTAGTAGTTGGAATTGGGTTGTAGTTGCTTTTATAGGCTTGTCAATTATTGTGTAGTAATGTTGTAATGCCAAATTTTCAATTTGACTGCCATAGCAAAAGTCCAAAAATTCAGCCAAGGTGCATTGCGAAAATTAGGGTCGTTGGGCTTGTTTCATATGGCTTTTGGTTGGGTTCCGATGGCATTAATGTAGTTGCATATGTGGTTGAGTGATAGGAAAAGTTTTTTGATTAGTAGATTGTAAGTTATGAATTTTAGAAGTTCGTGTAGTCTTTCTTTAAAATGTTTAAATGTTGTCTCTAGATGTTTGGTAGTGTTTGTGTAGTTGTTTCTTGAATTGTTGTAGAGTAGGTTCGGGATTGAATGTATGTTGATATGTGTGTTAAGTTGGGTGGCCTACTTTGTCATCTAACTTGGTTGTCTTAGTTGTTTAATTCATGTTATGTTAATGGAAATGTTATTAATTGATTGATGATTGATGATGGTCTAGAGGACAACCTACTTTGTTGTCTTTCTAGAATATGAGATGTTTATTATTATTATCATGAGTCTTGATAGTGTGTGCCACCTCTCGGGCAGTGTCGGGCTGTCGGGTTGATAATAGCATGACTATCATAGACTACCCCCATCTCGCATGAGCGGAGATGCCATGGAAAAAGGGGCTAGATGAAGTACCTCTACTATGTATTATGAGAGTTACAAGAAGTTGGTTGAGATCATGATGGCGTATGGAGCTACACTAACTAGTGTATCATTTCTCAATTGATTGGTTATTTATGTGGCTTGAATTGAAATGTTGGTGGTAACAAAGGTTAATGTGTGTTGTTGTTCATTGGATGATTTCCCGAGTGGTAAAGTAAATGTTTTCAAAACATCTTTCGAATCCTCAATGAGCTTTGTTATATATAAGCTCACCCTCATTCGTTTGTTGTTCAGGTATAACTAAGCCAGATTTTGGGTACGTCCCTCAGGAAGCTAAGAATGTGCCTTTTGTTGAGGAGTCATATGTGCCTGAGTCTTATCCATGAAGTCTTGGCTGAAGTTCTCTTTTTTTTTTTTTGTCTTGTATTGTAGAACAAGTTGTATTGTATTTACTTTGGAGTTTATATTGTATAATATGTTATAAAGATAGTGAAAAGTACAATGCTAGTTTAGTTGTCTTACTTTGGATTATGAGTAGGTTGCTAGTCTAGTTCTATATCAAGTATGCATATGTATAGTATAACTTGTGGTATGTTGTTGAAACGGAGGCTTATGACTTGTGATTGGTATAGTGTATGATTGTTTAATGTGTTGTGTTGAATGTTGATGAATGGATGTGAAGTTGTTGTTGAAATTTGGAGTTGGTGGTGTGTTTTTATAAAGGGTTGGTTTAGAGCCCTGTTGTTCGTATTACAGTCGTTATATTGCCGAAATTTAGTTGCATCCTGACTGATCATAAATGGGGTCGAGTTGGGGCACGACATTAAGTGGTATTAAAGTGCATGTTTAGTTGTCAACCGGGTTATCCTCAGAATATGGGTAGTGGTCTTAGCATGAAAGTATGTATGAAGTGAAAGAAAAGTGAATTATGTGTTAATATGATTAAGTTATTATGTGATTAACTTGTTTATGTAACTAACCCTTATGTGGTCTACGTGTCTTACGTGAGCTTCGTTCCTATGTGTTATTAACTGTCTATAGCCTGTCTATGTGTTATAACCTATGCTAACTCTTTGATAGTAGAATGGCTAGACGTCCCAGAACACGTGGTAGGCCTCAGGAAGATAATAAGGCACTGGGGAATGCGGCACTAGGCTGAGATAAGGGTTACGATCGTCTTGTAATGTCTATGGACCGGATGACAGAGGTCATAGCGGGGCAGTCGCAGATTCTAGTAGGGCAGGCTGCTCAAGCATAGACCGTGCAGACACAGATGCAAAATGCACAAGGTGGTTGTCGAGGGGGTAGTCTATTGAAGAAATTTCTGGGGTATTATCCACCGATGTTTCAGGGTGAGCCTGACGATTGGAAGGCTGAAGCTTGGATCAATAAGATTGAGAAAATATTTGATTACCTTGACTACACCGATGAGAGAAAGGTCATCTTTGCAGTGTTTCTATTTGACGATGAGGCTGAGGAATGGTGGCGTACGGTGAGGTTTGATTGGGAAGCTCAGGGTACTTCCTATATTTAGGCTACCTTTCTTTGGGAGTTTCGGGCCAAGTATATCCCGACGATTGCACGAGAACGACAGGAGGAAGAGTTCACATATCTGGTTCAGGATAATTTTATAGTGGCCCAATATAAGGCCAACTTTACCAGGTTGTCCCGGTATGCACCGGAGTTTGTGGTGGATTAGGAACGAAAGACCCGGAGGTTCATTTTGGGTCTAAGTCCTGAGATTTAGGATGTGATGGCCTTGATACAGTATGATGAATTTTCTGCGACCTTTAATGCGGCTTCTAGGTTGGAAAGAGGAAATGGGAACATGCTGGTTCTAGTCAGGCCAGTAAGAGGCCGTTTCAGCTTCAGGGTCAGCATGTTGTTTATAGGCCTTCAGTGCAGCAAAGTAGTTATAGGCCCTCAGTGTAGTAGGGTTATTTCAGACCTCAGGGGCAGCAGAGTTCATTTAGGCCCCAGTTTCAATAGGGATCCTACCAGATGCAGTCACAGCAGAGGCCAGCACAGTCTTAGGGTCAGTACATGCCATATGTTGTGAAACCTCAGCAGTAGGCTGGTACTACTGCTTATTCAGCTTCTGGTTCTTCAGAAGGCCGTGTTAGTGCTCTGACACTACAGTGTGCTTATTGTAAACGTAAGGGCCATTTGGAGGCCGACTGTTGGGCAAAGGCAGGGACATGTTTAGGTTCGGCAGCAACCAACACAAGGCGAGAGATTGTCTCAGGTATCAGAGATCTGAGAGTCAGCCAGCAGGCCAGGGTTATCAGGGTAGACCTGTAGGCAGTGCACCTCAGCAGCAACGGGTTCAGGCTCGGGCCTACATAATGGACTTGAAAGAGATACCTGAGGTAGCAGCGATTGTGGAAGGTAACTTTCTTATACTCAATCAACTTGCTAAGGTATTGATTGATTCTGGTGCTACACATTCTTTCATTACACTTACCTGTGTGCAACGTGTTAATGTGCAACTTGAGAAGTTACCTTATATGGTTGAGATTAGTAAAACTTTGACTGATAAATATGTGACTAGCTTAGTATGTAAAGATTGTAAAATACATGTTAAGGGTCAGGATTTTCCTTCGGAACTTGTATTATTTCTTATCCGAGGGTATGATGTTATCTTGGGTATGGATTGGCTTGCCAAGTATGATGCTCAGTTAAACTGTAGAACAAAGGTGGTACAATTTCGGTTGCCAGAACAGCCAGTGGTCAAGGTAGCAGGGAACTGGGATGCTAAGAGTAGTTTCATTATTTCATCAGTTAAAGCTATTAAGCTGGTGATTAAGGGGTGTTCAGGTTATCTAGCTTATTTGATCAACAAGCCATATGATAAGCTAATGCTGGAGGTAGTTCCGATAATTCAGGAATATCCCAATGTATTTCCCGAGGAGTTGCCAGGATTGCAGCCAGAGATAGATATTGAGTTTGTGATTAATCTAATTCCCGGTACTCAACCTATATTTAAATCAGCGTACCGGATGGCACCAACTGAGCTTAAAGAGCTGAAAACTCAGTTGCAGGAGTTATTAGAGAAGGGTTTCATTCAGCAGAGTTCTTCACCGTGAGGAGCACCCGCTTTATTTGTGAAGAAGAAGAATGGTACCTTGAGATTATGTATCGATTATCGTGGTTTGAATCAGGTGACCATCAAGAACAAGTATCCTTTACCTCTAATTGACGAGTTGTTTGATCAACTTCAGGGAGCCAAAGTCTACTCTAAATTTGACATGAGGCAGAGGTATTATCAGCTTCGGATTCGTACGGAAGATGTTCCAAAGTCTACTTTTAGGACTCGGTATAGGCATTATGAATTTGTAGTTATGCCCTTTGGACTAACTAACGCACCGACAGCATTCATGCATATTATACATCGGGTCTTTCAGCCGTACTTGGACCAGTTTGTGGTAATCTTTATTGATGATATCACTGAATCGGAGCACGAGAAATATCTACGACTTGTTCTACAGAAGCCGCAGGAGCATCAGTTGTTTGCGAAGTTCAGCATATGTGAATTCTGGCTCTAACGAATATCTTTTCTTGGCCATATGATTACTCAGAACGGTATTTCAGTAGATCCCACTAAGATTGAAGTGGTGATGTCTTGGAAAAGGCCGGAGATTGTTTCGGAGGTTCGTAGCTTCCTTGGTTTGGCAGGTTATTACCGCAGGTTTGTGAAGGACTTTTCTAAGATTGTAGGGCCACTTTCTAAGTTAACTCAGAAACGAACCAGCTTTACTTGGGATGAGAAGTGTGAGAGTAGGTTTCATGAGTTGAAAAAGAAATTGACTACCGCTCCGGTACTTGCATTGCCAGAGGGAACTGATAATATGGTCATCTATAGCAATGCATCCAATGAGGGCTTGGGTTGCGTACTTATACAGAATGGTCGGGTTATCGCCTATGCTTCTAGAAAGTTAAAACCATATGAGGTAAACTATCCGACTCATGATCTTGAGTTGGTAGCATTTGTATTTGCACTGAAAAAGTGGCATAACTATCTGTGGGATAGTAAGTTCGAGATTTTCACTGATCATAAAAGTCTGAAGTACTTGTTCTTACAGAAGGAGTTGAATATGCAACAACGGAGGTAGATGGAACTTCTCGGAGATTATAATTGTTCTATCAATTATCTGCCTGGGAAGGCGAATGTCGTAGCAGATGCTCTTAGCCATAAGGCAGGTATTGCTTGTTTGGCAGTTAAAAAGTGGGAGGTGCTTGATGAAGTTATCTATTGGAAATCGGAGTTGACTCAGGTTGGGGTGATGTGTTCACATCTCCGGATTCAACCTTTATTGTTGTCTCAGATTAGAGAAGCTCAACAACTTGATGTGAAACTTCTGAAGATCAAGGACCAGATTACGGATGATCAGTCTGACTTCAAACTACATGAGGATGGTATTCTTCGGTTTCGGAACAAGGTGTGTGTTTCCAATGAAACGGGTTTAAGGAGAGGTATTCTTGAGGAGGAGAGGTATTCTTAAGGAGGCTCATAATTCTAAGTGCACCATTCATCCCGGTAGAAACAAGATGTATCGGGATTTGAAATAACATTATTGGTAGAACAACATGAAGAGGGAGGTTGCTCAGTTTGTATCCAGATGTTTGACTTGTCAGCGAGTGAAAGCAGAACATCAACGACCCACAGGGTTATTTTAGCTGTTGGCAATACTAGAGTGGAAATGGGAACATGTTACGATGGACTTCGTCACTAGTTTGCCTAAAACACTAAGAGGTTGTGATGCGGTTTGGGTTATTGTGGACCTTTTGACGAAGACAACTTATTTTATTCCGATGAGGATGGGAGATAAACTTGTAAAGTTGGCAAATCTTTATTTGGATCAGGTTGTTAAACTTCACAGAATTTCGGCCAGTATTGTCTCTGATCGAGATCCTTTGTTTACTTCTTGATTTTGGGATAAACTTTAGGAAACTTTGGGTACTGAGTTGAGTTTCATCACAACGTATTATCCTCAGACCAAATGTCAGTTAGAGAGAACTATTCAGATTCTGGAGGATATGCACAGGTCTTGTCTTTTGGACTTTGGGAAGAACTGGAAAAAACATCTATTGCTTGTTGACTTTGCCTATAACAATAGTTATCAAGCGGCTATTAGGATGGCACCTTATGTAGCTATCTATGGATGTAAGTACCGACCACCTTTGTATTGGGATGAAGTAGGGGAGATGAAGGTTATTGACCCGAATATGATGCTAGAGCTTCTAGAGAAAACTGAGAATGTCCAGTTGATCAGGCAGAGAATACTAACTGCGCAGAGCAGATACGAGAGTTATGCTGGTAAATGCCGTCGGGATTTAGAGTTTACAGCCGGGGACCGAGTTTTCTTAAAATTATCTCCTCGTAAGGGTTTTGCTCGTCATGGTAAGGGTGGTAAGCTGAGTCCGAGGTTTGCAGGGCCATTAGAGATTACTGGCAGAGTTGGCAAGTTGGCGTATTGGTTAACTTTGCCAGAGAACTTCTCTAATGTTCATTATGTCTTCCACATGTCTACTTTGAGGAAGTATTATCCGGATCCTTCTCATATTCTGGAACCAGAGCCGTTATAGCTTCGTGAGAATTTGACTTATGATGAACGGCCGATTCGCATTCTAGATTAGATGGAACAGGAGTTGAGGTTGAAGAAGATTATGATGGTTAAATTATTGTGGAAACATCACGAGATTGAAGAAGCTACTTGGGAAAGAAGAGATCAGATTCAGCAATAATACCCAGATTTATTTCGAGCAGCAAGTAAGAATTTCGAGGACGAAATTTCTTTAAGGGGGGAGAATGTAAAACCCCAAGATTTTCCTTTATGTGAAATTGCGTGTTTTGACTGTGTATGAGTTATTTGAATTAAATGTGCTAATTTTGTAATTTCTACTCCTATTATATGCTATGTGAGTATTCATGAAATTTTTGTAAAAATTAGCATTGAAAATTTTATCGTCGAGTTTTGTGAATAGAATTTTTGAAACATGTCCGCTAAAATTTTGAAACTGGTCTTTTGAACATTTCAAAACCTAGTCCTCGGATATTAATAGACCCATGTTTGATAAAAACTGATTTTGAAACGAATTAGGAATTTAAATGGATTTTACACCTTTTGCAAAAATTGAGTTTTGTACCTAGTTGTATGTATATGTATGCATATATTAGTTGTTGTCAACTATAATTAATCTACTAAATATAGTGTGTGTATATATATATATATAAGCAAAAATAGACTAAAACAACTAAAATGGCAAAAATTGACAACTTTGACTTTTACTTAAAATGTTGACTTAGCCTATATATACAATATACATACAAAACACACAATAAAACAAAGCAAAACACCACACAAACACACACACATTGCCGTGGGGTTGAGGGAGAAAAAGAGAGAAGATTTTCAAGGTTTTTCAAAGTAATTTTCTCTTAGAAAACTCATTTTTAGGCCAAAGCTTTTCATTCCGGGTTAGATTTCGCTTGATGGGCATCCATTCTTCGTATTTCTAGCTTTACTTCGGATTAAAGGTGAGAGAAAAATTTAGATCTAGAAATGTTATTTCTTGTCAAATTTCTATAGTTGCATATTTTCCGGATGTTTTGTTAAATTATCTTTAGATTATTGTTTAGTAGTTGCCAAGGACCAATTATATGTATTTGTAGCCATTTTGAATGGTAGTAGCATGTATTTTTATTTTTCGGGTATTTAAGTTGATTAATTGGCTTATATTTGAATAAATGTTGTTGTAGTAGTTGGAATTGGGTTGTAGTTGCTTCTATAGGCTTGTTATTTATTGTGTAGTAATGTTGGAATGCCAAATTTTCAATTTGAATGCCGTAGCAAAAGTCCAAAAATTCACCCAAGGTGCATTGCCAAAATTAGGGTTGTTGGGCTTGTTTTGGATGGCTTTTGGTTGGGTTCCGATGGGGTTAATGTAGTTGCATGTGTGGTTGAGTGATAGGACAAGGTTCGGGGGTTGTTAGATTAGTAGATTGTAAGTTATGAATTTTAGAAGTTCGTGTAGTCCTTCTTTAAAATGTTTAAATGTTGTCTCTAGATGTTTGGTAGTGTTTGTGTAGTTGTTTCTTGAATTGTTGTAGAGTAGGTTCAGGATTGAATGTATGTTGTTATGTGTATTAAGTTGGGTGGCCTACTTTGTCATCTAACTTGGTTGTCTTAGTTGTTTAATTGACGTTATGTTGATGGAAATGTTGTTAACTGATTGATGATTGATGATGGTCTAGAGGACAACCTACTTTGTTGTCTTTCTAGAATATGAGATGTTTATTATTATTGTCATGAGTCTTGATAGTGTGTGCCACCTCTCAGGCAGCATCGGGCTGTCGGGTTGATAACATCATGACTATCATAAACTACCTTCAGCTTGCATAGGCGGAAATGTCATGGAGGGATGGGCTAGATGAGGTACCTCTAGTATGTATTATGGGAGTTACAAGAAGTTGGTTGAGATCGTGATGGCATATGAAGCTACACCAACTAGTGTATCCTTTCTCAATTGAATGGTTATTTATATGGCTTGAATTGAAATGTTGATGTTAACAAAGGTTAATGTGCGTTGTGTTGATGTTAACAAAGGTTAATGTGCGTTGTTATTCATAGGATGATTTCCCGAGTGGTAAAGTAAATGTTTTCAAAACATCTTTCGAATTCTCACTGAGCTTTGTTATATATAAGTTCACCCTCATTCGTTTGTTGTTCAGGTATAACTGAGCCAGATTTTGGGTACGTCCCTCAGGAAGCTGAGAATGTGCCTTTTGTTGAGGAGTCATATATGCCAGAGTCTTATCCATGATGTCTTGGTTGAAGTTCTCTTTTTGTTGTTTTGTATCTTAGAACAAGATGTATTGTATTTACTTTGAAGTTTATATTGTATAAGATGTTATAAAGATAGTGAAAAGTACAATGCTAGTTTAGTTGTCTTACTTTGGATTATGAGTAGGTTGCTAGTCTAGTTTTATATCAAGTATGCATATGTATAGTATAGCTTGTGGTATGTTGTTGAAACGGAGGCTTATGACTTGTGGTTAGTATTGTGTATGGTTGTTTAATGTGTTGTGTTGAATGTTGATGAATGGTTGTGGAGTTGTTGTTGAAATTTGGAGTTGGTGGTGTGTTTTTATAAAGGGTTGGTTTAGAGCCCTGTTGTCCGTATTACAGACGTTATATTGCCGAAATTCAGTTGCGTCCTAACTGATCATAAGTGAAGTCGAGTTAGGGCGTGACATCACTTGAGTAACATTAATAAGCATGTAAAATGAGGGGACAACAAAGTAGGTTGCCCCTCGAGCATATAACTATTTAAGCAAACATTAACACTTAAGTAGCACATTCTCACATTAGCAATCAATGAAAGCTTAGAAAATACATTTGGTAGGTGACAAAGTAGGTCACCATACCATTTATGCAATATTTATACTCGTGAACAACTTCAAAGGCAAGTGAATATGCATGCATTCTTGTACATCATTGGTTATAGCATACATTCATTTCACATGACATGTCTTTGTTTCACTTACATATACCTGCAAATATTACAACCATAACATCAAAGCTCTTTTCATTTCAATCAAGCTTTCACTTCCTTTTACACTTACACTATCAATACCTTAATTTCATCAAGAAATCATTATTCATCTAGCATTCCTTTCACTTTAACATTCTCTCCCAACAATTACTTATTATCATCAAGCATTCAAACTACCTATGATCAACCATTATTCATCTAGAATTTACCACTAATACAACATATAACACTTTGTAATACAAGCTTAAATTCTAGACGGCACATGCATGACTTATCCAGTTCAGTTATCCACCTTAATGTTCTCTAAAACCTCTGAAACTGCGCAGATATATAGTTTTTTAAATGCATATGGGTTTAACATGAAACAGATTTTGATTTGGAGTTATATTCAATAAGATATGACCTCTAGAAATTCATTGCGCAAACTGGCCTGTACCTACACAAGAATCAGAACCTTACTGAAATGCCTATAAAAATACATCTTAACAAATTTTGCACCTAAAACAAAGTTTGTTCCTCAAGGTCTTGGGCACAACATACTAAAATTTCAGCCAAATCTAATAACGTTTACTATTTCAAATAAGCTCTGTAAATCAAGTGCGCAAATCTGTCCAGAACTTTGCTTTTGTTATGCACGAACACTTCATCTAGCTCTATTTACTTGCACTTCCTTGTATATAATCACATGTACTTTACTTGTTAAGTCAAGAACATTATCTCAAGCCTTTGATCAAGCATGTAAACCACTCTTTCAATCATTATAGCAAGACTCTACCAATTAACTACAACTACACACAAAGTTTACTACACAAGCAATATAAGGTTAACACTTTACTCTTTACACACACTGGCTAGCTTTGCATGCTTCCATAGCTTATAACATCAACTAACTTCATATATATAAACTTACTACTAACAAAATTAACAATAAACATGCATATAATCATGAACCTCTCATCTTAGCTTTGAATAATTGTACCAAAACTAGCTCAATATCACATTTTCTTCTCTTCTTTCTTCTTCTTCTTCTTTTTCTTCTTCATCCCTTTTTTCTCCCTCTCGGTCTTGAGCTTCTATTTTTCTCTTTTTTTTCCTCTTCATCCAATCCCTCTTGCTTCTTCTAGAGCTTTATCTTTGTTTTATCTTATAATTTGCTAATTGGGCTAAACTTGGGCCTTAATTGAGTTCTTGCAAGATTAATTAAGCCCATTATCCATTTTATTCTTCCTATGGTCCAACTAAGCCCACCAATTACACCCAATATATTATTGTCCATGTAATCTACTACTATCAACATTAATTCCACTTACCTTAAGTGCAATGCAAACATACATCGATTCATATATCAAGAAATAATTCAATTAATATCGGGCTCGGGTTTTACACTCCCCCTTTTTTATGATGACAAAATTTGTCTATGTAAGAGAGAATGCGAAAACTCCCCCTCAATCTATGCATTCAAAAGCTCCCCCTCACTTAGTGTATATATGTGTTTGTAGCAAACAACAACAATTTATAATACATGTAGGCATAGGCGTTTACTTATAAACACATATAAGCAACAACTTCATAAAAAAACATAGTCACACACTTCATAAACAAACATAGTCATAGTCATACACTTCATAAACAAACGTAGTCATACTATTTCTCCCCATTTGGCATCATCGAAGTAAAGCAAGAAACATCCAAAGTAAAGGGCTAAGTACCAAAAGAAAAGAAATAGGAATGCAAAAAGCATTTTCAAAAGAGTGAAGGAGTGGAATAGAGGCCATGGAGAACAACTCGATCATTCCCTAGGCATTTGGGCATTGATTTGCTTTACTTTGTCTTCAAGCACCCCAAGCCGCCCGTTAACCTTCGCATCATTGGTTTCAACTTGCTTGGAGATATATTCGAAACCCTTAGCCATCATTTATCCTTGAGTCTTGAGATACGTCTCAATGCCTTGCATCCGTAGAGTCATATCTTTCGCGTATTGGGGCATCATATTAAAAACATTTTGCGGTATCTCACGAGTAACACCAACTCCGTTAGAACCACCAACATCATCTTGTCTTTTCCGCTCATCTTCCTTAAATTTAGTTCTTGACTTGGCAACCATGTGATCCACTTGGTCATCATCATCCTTATCAACATTATCATAATTATAATCATCAATATCATCTTCATCATCATTATCTCCTTCAGGATCCGCAGTAGGATCAGTCACAACAACAAGTTTTTTTCCCTTCGACACAGTAGCTTCACTATATTCAACAAGTTGTCCATTTATCACACCTATACCCATCCTTTTCAAGCTTGTTAGATATATATTGTAGGTTTTGGAAGGAATTGTGCTGGCTTTACCAACAATAACAACATCAAGGAGCCGAAACATGTGACATAGATGAAGACCATAGGGTAGTTTCTGGTCGTTTGCTTTAGTATGATGCATGTGATGAAGCATGAGATAAAGAAGATTAATCCACTTTCTTTAATACATCATAAAATGCAAAAAGGCATCCAATTTTCCAAAAGTGTTATCATGTATTGTCCGAGGGACAATGACTCCCTGTAAGAATGTTTATCATTAATATTTTCTCAGCAGGTAATTGATTTTTAAGGGGAAGTTTCTTTGTGCCATCCCAACTCTCAATACCATCCCACAAAAATGTTATACATTCATCCTCTAATGGTTCCCCTTTAACACCCTCTGGCCATCCTTTTGGAGAATATAGTTGTTTTCCTTGATTTGGTACATTTAGAAAACCACTAATTGTACTTTTTCCAAATTCATTATCCACACCATTCACATAACTTATTGTCATGCCCCCAATTTCACCAGGTCAAACTCAGGGACGTGATGCCGCGAGCCTAAGATGATTACTCTTCCTAAGCCTGCAAGGCTCTAATATCACAATAGAGAAAACTAAATTCCATAGTCATTTATCAAAACGACTACACTCTTAACTAAATCAAATAGTACTTTTGAAAATCTATTATAGGAAAGTGGCACTTTTATAAATACTACTCTTCTACAATATCATTATTCTAAGAATACCATTTAATTGTGAGAACTAATCTCATAGGGTGACTTCTAAACCCATGTAGGCCTGATAGCTTACTAACCTTGGCCTCTACAAAAATACAAAAAAATAATAGAACGAACGAAACAATGCTCAATAAGTAGGATACCCTGAGAGAAATCTGAATGTGGGAACACAAGTTCAAAAAAAAAATTTAAAGTAAAAACTGTATCTTTGGTCTTACTCAAGCCTTCATCTTAACATGTACCGTCATATACAAGCGTTCTGTCATAAAGGTTTCAAACAAATCGATAGTTCATATACAAGTATCCAATAAATCAATAGTTCATATACAAGTATCCAATAAATCGATAGTTCATATACATCCCACTACCGGGGCTTCCCATCACCGGGGTATCCCATCTGAAGGAGTGTGGATCCTAAGGCTACTAAACATTTAATTACAGCTTATATTGAGTTCATAAACAATAAATGGTAGCCAATAATCCACAAGTAGAAGAATACACTAAATCATGTTAAAAACAACATCGAAATCGCTATCATGTGCTAGAAATCAATTGTATATGATCTACCTCTGTGTTGGCTTCAAGCCACAACTTACACACACATACACACACGTTTCAAGGACTGTGGAATTGCTGGAATAATTCTCCCAAGGTCGTGTATCACCTCCACGCACGAGGAACCCCAAAGCCTTCTCCCTTATTCCACTTCTTTGATCAATGGTTTAGAAAAAATGGATTTTCTCTCTACCAATTTTTTTTCTCTTGGCCGTGTATCTGTGTATGTATGGGTGTATGTGTGTCTCTGCCATGTGTGATAGTGTGAGATAGAATAATGATATGGCTGAAAATCCTAAGGGATATGGGAGAGGGAGAGGTTTAATTGCATTAGGAGTCCATACCTTGAATATCTCTTAAATTATCTTGAAGATAATCATATTATCTTCTTAGTTTAAATCCAATACATTATCTTCTCTTAAAAACTCTCTCCCACACGCCCTACATCCTTATCCACACGCAAAGTACATGTCGTCTGGACATTAGATGCTAGGACAAACATAATTGTCTTAAGGATGTTCCTTGTCCTAATGTCCTAACCTTTCTAAATCGAGCTGCATGTTACCAATTAGAAAACTATACTCAATTTACACACAAATGCTAAATAAGGAAATCGGTAGTTAACCATTAAGGAAAGTGGCTTGGAGAGGGACTTTAAGACATAGTTGCTTCGGAAAGAGTTATGGTTGCAGTCCAATACAACTAATAAACTTCCAGTGGAGGTTTCTTCTTTGACCTACTAAGTAAAATGACCAAATGTCGCTCTATGTTTTATCCGCAATCAAGAGTAGGTCCTGCATTTGTACTATCATCCTATCTTGATTACAACTAAACCTTGGACCTTTATCATTCCTATAATCATCACCCAGATGCTATTCCCTTGTCTTGGAAGTGACCCACAAGTCTAGTATCCAATATAGCCAGACTTATATTACTAAATCTTAGATTTTGAGGACTATAAATAGATTACTCCAAGCAAGTAGCTCTATCACTTAAGATAGCATAGAATCATGACTCATATGCATGCCGCCTAACGGATCTAGTCCATGTGCCCAAAACATAGAGTTGTTGACCCTATTATAAGATCTCACCCATAGTGAATCAAAACACATATCCTAGGCTCTACTGTCACATCCACATATGATCATGATACAGAGCGTTAGCCATTTAGTAGCATAAGATGCTTTTAGTTCTCTAACAATGATAGTAATATCACTAAGACCGCCTCTCTTATAGTCCTGTTCAATGCATACACATGCATTAATGAGAGAAGTCCGGAAAGCCCCTCCAATAACCAAAGGCAAGTCATCCTACCAAATAAGAGACCCTCTCATTATAACCTTACCATTGTGAACCAATAGTTTCAATCCAAGCCTCATAGCATAGTCCTTCTGCGCGGATCATCTCGCACCTATGCCATTCACTTATATCAAGGAACCTTTTTGCATACACATATATCAAATAAGAGAGAAAGAATATAACATGTTCATAATGAATGCTCTCATTTGTTAACTGATTAATAACCATTATACTAAGATGTCTTAGTGTTAGTAGTCTTTAATGCATCCAATCCCAATATACTCCCACTTGTACTAATGAGCACTACTATTATCCTGATTCAACACCTGTAGCCCTACAAGAGTATTAAATACCCTCTCAGTAAGGCAGGGTTCACTGAACCATTGGCTGAAGCATTCCCCTACCACTTCATTATCCTATTGGATAATTTCCCGAATCACGTGGTACTTATTCTCTCTTTGTGCTTCCTAGTCTAGTGATTCTCTGGTTCTTCTCATTCTGCCATTATTCCACTATTACTACAATATACTCTATGAGTATTTGTACTGCTATCATGTACTCCAATTCCATCATAAATTTCTTGAGCCATACACCTTCCACTAGTCATGGGTTTCAATTCTACCAGAATTTCCTGAGCCACACAGCTTCTTATGCTACTTCCTACACTGCGTCATGCCCTATCCATATGGTAGAGTAAACTATCCAGGATTGTTTTTCACTTATCCATATTACAGCGCCTTTGGCATAATAATGACATTTCTAAAAGCCGAGCTTTTGAATTTTCTGTCTTGACTGAAAATCTAAATCTTGTGTACCTCATAGGTATAAGACATTCAGATTTAACGAACTAGCATATAATCCCTCGTTCTTACAAAGATACTTGAGTATATGTTCTACTATTATTTTAGCTTTGGTTATTATCTGCTTATCTCGCTCAATGCAAAATAGATATTCATCCTAGTATAGAACACGACATACAAAAAAGGTTTCCATCCGTTGATGTATATTGTGAAGCCCCGAATGAAACGCCATATGCATATCATATCATTAAATACGTGTTTATATCAATTTACATGCATTTACATGGTTTTATGAGCATTTATATCGTTTTATATGCATTTGCACCGTTTAACCTGCATTTAAATTCAATAACGTGCATTTGGGTATTTTAGGTATCATAAGCATTAATTAATTACTACCCAATTGCAATAGCTAACTAAAATAATTGACACAAAACAAGGTGGCAAACTAGAAAATAAAACTAAGTAAGAAGGCAATTTGGTCAATTGGGTATCCTAAATATCCTGCCTAACATATATACACACCCATACATATATTACACACACAAACACATACATTACACTACACACACAGACATACACGACATAAACACACACACATCAGTTCATACACAACACACACACACACAAAACCACACGACCTAGAGAGAGAGAGAAGAGAAGTAGAAGAGAGAAGAAAGAGGGAGGCATTTTCTAGCATTTCAAGTCATCTTCTTGCACCTACAAGGGTTTTTATAGTTATACTATAACTATAACTATAAAGCCATACAAAAATCATGTACAAACAGCCCTTAATCGGCCCTAGGCAGTGTGAGACCCCGTACAGAGCTCATATGCATTTTATAGTATTTCATATATTTTTGCATCATTTAATACGCATTTATATCAATTAATGTGCATTTACATCATTTTTGTTCATTTGCTTCATTTGACGTGCATCTCAAATTCAACTATGTGCATTTTAGTATTTTAGATAACGTAGGCATTAATTAAACTCTACCCAATTGTACTAGCTAACCAACTTAATTAGAAACTAGCAAGGTGGCAAACTAGTAGAATGCATTTAGTTGGAGGGACATCTTGGTCTTTGGTCTTCCTACCAAAAATATCTTACCTACCCAAAATAATACACACATATATACATATCATTTATACAAAACAAAACACCATTTACACACACCACACATGACACAAACACACACACACACACATCTGCTCACACACATAACACACATTAAACCACACGATCTAAGAAGAAAAAGAGGGAGAAAAGGAAGAGGAAGAAGAAAGTAAGGATTCTAGGGCATTTCAAGCTTCATCTTTTCATCTTCAACTATATCTCTTGCATTCAAACACGAAATCGAGGTGAGGGATGTTTTCAAAATCTTTGTAAATCTGTTTGTTCTTGCACTTGTGGTTTAATAGCTTGTTGAACTTGCTTGTGGTGTATAAGAGCTTATCTTGCATATTTGAACCTTGTTAAGGATTTAGGGCTTTAAGATTTGTTGTTGGGTTGCATTATTTGTTTTGAGTAGCTTTTGTATGCTAACATGAAGCCTTGGAAGATGTATATTGCTCTTGTGTTGAAGTGTAGAGAGTAGGCAATGTGTTGAAAGCACTAGACTTGTTGATTGATCTTGTTGTGTGTTGTAGTAGCTAGGTGTTAGCCTAGATGATTATAAGTAGCTTTTGGATTCTATGAGCAAAACCTAGCAAATCTAATAGCATATGTGTGTGGAAATGAAATGGGTGATAATGTGTGAGCATAAGTGTTACAAAGGTGGAAGGAAAATAGAGTTGAGTTTGGGTTTGATGCAAGATTTAGTGAGAAAATCGTGCATGTCCGGGGGTGAAACCCAATCATGTTATCACAACTGGGACCGGGTAACACGACCGGACAAATGACAGTAACATCCGGACGTGATACCCGATCGTGATCAACAAGACCAGACATCCCATTTTTCAAATCGACAACTTTGCCCAACGTTTTTCTATGGGCCATATCTCGGTCAATTCAACTCCGAATTGAGTTCTGTTTGATTCTAGAACTATCTACTTTTGATAATATTTAATTATATACCAAAACCAAGTTATTTGGAGTTCGGGAGAGTAGGTAAATTAACTATTTAAATTAGACTAATGCAGAAGCATTGAAGTTGCTTCATAGTTTCATTCGTGTTTGCATTTTGTTGTCGTTTTGAGTAGTTTTAAGGTATTCTTACACATTCCTTTGGTATATGGATATGTTGAGATCTTCTACATGGTATTAATATGGTCAAACATGACGAGTATTAGTTTCATGATTATTTAAACGATGCACATATTACTACATGTTCGTATGAGGTCGCTACATGGTTAAACCCTTGCATGATGAAGTAACTTTCCTTGTTATCCTCCACATTATGTTTTATAAATTCTAAATGTAACATATTAAAATTGTTTACATGTTTATACATTGGAACATGTTCAAGGTTATGTACATGCACCTGAATGCACGATGTTCTTTATGATCAAATGTTTGAAATGCTTGTATATGTTTATATGAACGGAGGTAACCTACTTTGTTGCCTTCCAAATATGTTCTTATTGTTATCAATGATAGGCGCGATGGTACCAAATTTTATGGGCATGGTAAAGTTTGTTATCTCTAGGCAACATGGGGCTGTCAGTCGGTATCGACTACCATGGACCTCGGTGTATATCCGGATAACACCTAGGAGATTGGCTATCTCCAACAAGTTTGAGATATTGTATCATTTTATTATGTGATTCCTACTCTCGCTTGGTCCCTTGAGGTTATCGGAGAGTAGAGATGCTTGATTAGTACGTTGTTTAATTCGTTCTTGCATACTTGTCATCCATGTTAATCTTGCTATTCTTGATGTGTGATATTGTATTCCGTAGGTTAGCTTGCACATGTTATTCAAACGCTTGTTACTACATGAAGCTCTTGTTTGCTATAAACTTGTGAACATGACATGGTTTTCCTAATGCTTTCGAAATGGTAAATGGTTTGCGAAAATTCTCATTTCCTTTATCCCTCACTAAGCTAGTTGTAGCTCACCCTTTTTCTTAACATCTCAGGTACAGTTGAGTATGCTTGTTGATGGAAGCTCCGTTAACGTGATGATTTGGATTTCTACCTTCGTGCTCTACTTGCTCATTCATGGAGAATATTTTGTATATTTGACTATCTTGTTATCTTGTTTATCCTTTTGGATTAGAATTTGTGTAGTTAATCGATTTATGACTCTTAGGGACTTAGTTGTACTAGAGGGATTACAAGTTGTAATTTGATGGATACGGGTTTGTAAATATGTATTCGGATTGTGACTTTAACTTTTAGTGATGAAGTTTGTATAATAAGTATTATTGAACTTATGTAACTTTTATAACTTGAATTTTAGTATTGGGTTCTTTTGTATAAGGTTGAATTATTTTATGGCTATTAGTGCCTGGGCTACTGTCTTGTGCCTTAGCGGACTTAAACAGAGTGATCTTCCTAAGCCTGTGGCATCACAACCCCAGAACACTTGAGTATTCGTAAGCTTAAATTTTTATCTCTTGTCATTATTATGGTATCAGAGACTGATTTAGCAATTAAGAAAAATGAGGTAAATGCAAGATTGAACTTATTTCGCTTTCGTGGTATCAGAGTACATACATTAGCATTTGAAAATTGGGGTCGTGACAGGCAGCTCGCCAACCAAAGGCTATTTCTAACACATGATTTCTACCGATTCCATGTTTTAAAGCATGATTTTCGTGACCTGCTCTAATACCACATGAAGGAGTGTGGATCCTAAGGCTACTAAACATTTAATTACAGTTTATATTGAGTTCATAAAAAATAAATGATAGCCAATAATCCACAAGCATAAGAATACACAAAATCATGTTAAAAAAAACATTGAAATCTCTATCTTGTGCTAGAAATCAATTGTATATTATTTTACCTTTGTATTAGCGTCAGTCCACAATACGCACATGTTTAGAGGACTATGGAATTGCTGGAATAATTCTCCCAAGGTCGTGTATCACCTCCACGCATGAGGAACCCCAAAGTTTTTTTCCCTATTCCACTTCCTTGATCAATGGTTTAGAAAAAAGTTGATTTTCTCTCTGCCTATTTTTTTCCACTTGGTCGTGTATCTGTGTGTGTCTCTGCAACGTGTGATAATGTGGGATAGAATAATGATATGGTCGAAAATCCTAAGGGATATGGGAGAAGGAGAAGTCTAATTGCATTAGGAGTCCATACCTTGAATATTTCTTAAATTATCTTGAAGATAATCACATTATCTTCTTAATTTAAATCCAAGACATTAACTTCTCCTAAAAACTCTCTCCCACATGCCCCACATCCTTATCCACACGTAGAGCACATGCCATCTGGACATTCGATGCTAGGACAAACATTTTTGTCTTAAGGATGTTCCTTGTCCTGATGTCCTGACCTTTCTAAATCAAGCTGCATGTTCCCAATTAGGAAACTATACTCAATTTACACACAAATGCTAAATAAGGAAATAAGTAGTTAACCATTAAGGAATGTGGCTAGGAGAGGGACTTTAAGACATAGTTGTTTTGGCTATAAAATAACCAAAATACCCCTGCTAGCCACTAGCAGTATTTTGACCATTTTAACCTTAACTCATTCCACTAAAGAGTTAGGGTTGCACTCCAATACAACTAATAAACTTCCAGTGGAGGTTTCGTATTTGACCTACTAAGTAAAATGACCAAATTGTCCCTCTATGTTTTATCCGCAATCAACAGTAGGTCTTGCACTCGTACTATCATCTTATCTTGATTACAACTAAACCTTGGACCTTTATCATTCCTGTAATCATCACCCAAATACTATTCCCTTGTCTTGGGAGTGACCCACAAGTCTAATATCCAATATAGCCAGACTTATATTACTAAATCTTAGATTTTGAGGACTATACATAGATTACTCCAAGCGAGTAGCTCTATGACTTAAGATAGCATAGAATCATGACTCATATGCATGCCGCCTAACGGATCTAGTCCATGTGCCCAAAACACATAGTTGTTGACCCTATTATAAAATCTCACCCATTGTGAATCAAAACACATATCCTAGGCTCTACTGTTATATCCACATATGATCATGATATAGAGCATTGGCCACTTAGTAGCATAAGATGCTTTCAGTTCTCTAACAATGATAGTAATGTCACTGAGACTGCATCTATTATAGTCCCGTTCAATGCATACACA
Source organism: Ehretia macrophylla (assembly GCA_037974665.1). Lineage (NCBI taxonomy): Eukaryota > Viridiplantae > Streptophyta > Magnoliopsida > Boraginales > Ehretiaceae > Ehretia > Ehretia macrophylla. Next base: position 23,533,921 of record CM075782.1, on the reverse strand, counting down.
TACATTAATGAGAGAAATCCAGAATGCCCCTTCAATGACCAAAGGTAAGTCATCCTACCAAATAGAAGACCTTTTTATTATAACCTTACCATAGTGAAGTGCCCAGTTTTATTATTCAGTTATGAACCAATAGTTTTGATCCAAGCCTCATAGCATAGACCTTCTGTGTGGATCACCTCGCACCTATGCCATTCACTTGAATCAAGGAACCTCTTTGCATACACATATATCAAATAAGAGAGATAGTATAACATGCTCATAATGCATGCTCTGATTTGTTAACTTATTAATAACCATTATACTGAGATGTCTTAGTGCTAGTGGTCTTTAGGGCATCCAATCCCAACACCAGCACCATTCACCGGGGCATCCCATCATTAGAGTATCCCAACACAGGGGCATCTAATGCATATGCCTAACAATTGATCCAATGATACAATTTTTATGCCTATAGGCTATGACGACCATATATTCTACCCAACTATCTGGGTGTCATAACTGATGAGAAACTTTGACGAATGAATAAATGAAGTATATCAATGAACAACAAGCTATCCAAATAAATCATAAGATAGTCGAGACCCAATGTCAATCAGAATAAAGCTCACGTGAAGTTACAAGTGATTACTATGACGCTCGAACCCCAGACCACATATATATCCTACATTGCATACATTTTGTGCATTTACTTGATTAAATGTTTACTTATTTTATATCATGCAATTAGATGTTTATTTGACTAATTATATGTAATTATATGTTTAATTAACTTCTAATAGTAAAATTGTGAAAATAATTATTTTTGAAAATGATAAATATTTATTCAAATTATTTTTATAAATACTTTTACAAAAATTGCATTAATTCACTTAAAATGCTTTATTAAGAATAGTTACTATTCACATGCATTTTCAACCGTTAAATTTTTTCGATTTTGCATTTTTTCCATGTTACATGACCTATATGAGGAATGAGAAAAATATAATTTTGTGCATAGCATATTGGGTGTGTGAGTTATAAAATTATTTTTCTATCGTATGAATAGTAACATTAAAGTAGCATTTTTTAGTTTTAATTGCATTTTCTGACCAAACTTGAACCAAACCCAAACCCAACCCATATACCCAATATACACCTAAATAACATTACAAAACAAAACAAAAACAAAGAAAAAAAAGGCCTACGATGGACGACCAAATGAAGGAAAAAGAAGAAAATAAGAAAAACCCCCATCCTTCCAAGTTGCTCTTCCAAGCTTGTAGAGTTGATTCCAATCCATCCAAAAGCTTATACCTTGCTTGTCTAGCCTTGTTTTGGTGAGGGATTTTCTCAAAACTTGCATTTTGTTTTATTTTAGTTTATGTAAAAAATTGTTAATGTTGATTAATGCTTTGTTTTATGCTATAATTGCTTCATTTCATATTTATTATGTATGAAGAACATTATTTTGAAGTTAGATTGCATTGATAATGGTTGTTTATGGAGTTTGGGCATTTAAAGAAGAAGATGAGTAGTGATTTCTAGGGTTTTTTGTGCAAAATCGTTATTGAGCTTGAAATTATGCAACCTATTGGTTCTTAGGGTGCTATTGAACTTAAATTAACTTGTATATAAGATTTATGAGCTCGGAACTTGGATTAATTAGCGAAATTGAGTGAATTTACAAAGGGGTTTGCACAAAAATGCTAACCGGACTTAGTTTGAGTTCATATTTGATGTTTAATAGTGTAGGGATGTTAAATGTTCTTTTATGGCACTCTATTGGGGTTCGAATTGGGTAGCTGTAGTTCAAAGCACCTACGGGGCTTTCGGGGCTTTTAGGCTAAACTTCGTTAGAGTTAGGGTTTCGAGGCATTAGAGTGGGTCATAAAGTGTAATTAGAGTTGTGGTAAAGTCGGTTCGTGAATTGGGTTTCAAATGCCTTGGTTATTCAATGGTTTGTGTTGGTAGGCTAAAGGGGACATTTTGGGTAATTGGTTCGTTTGAGTGTTTTGGTTCCTTATAGAGCTTCATTGTGGTTGGTTAGTGGTTAATGAATGCCTAGTATGCTCGTAGTGTCCTTCCGTTGCTCAGAAGATAGCTATTTAGTTGGAATTGCAAAAGGGGTCATTTGACCAAGTGTTGACCGTGCTTATTTTGAGTTAGGGGTTTGTCTTGTATGTGCATGGAAGCACTTTTAGCGCAATTGTGGCATTGATTGGGTGTTCGGTTAGTATAGATGTAGTTCAAACGTGCTAGGTGGACTTTCGGGGTTCTATTGGGAAAATGAGGTTTCGTAGCTTAAAATTGTGCCATAATGTGCCTAAAAGAGGGTAGTTAAGTCGGTTTCCCAATCTCGTAGCTCGTTTGGTGGTAGTAGCCTTTAGAAGTTAGAGTATGAATAATGTTTTTGATAATTTTCTTGCATTGAGTTAGTATTGCCTACTTAGCTATTGTTATTGTTGTTATTATTGGCTATGAATGACATCTATGAGATTTCTTGTGATAAGTATGTGTTCTATTATATGTTAGGTTTGAACCATTGAGCCAATTCTCGTACCTTAGAGCTTCGTAGAGGTGAGGGAGTTTTCATTCTTTTGTGCATTTTAGTTACTTGATTGTTCTTAAATTGTATGATTTAGTATAATTGCTTAAACTTATGTGTGCTTATTGATTGTTATATTGTGTGCGAAGGCAACCTACTTTATTGTCCCTCGATTATGTGTTTATTGGTTTATTTTATCTGTTATCATTCTGAGTGCATTGCGTCGTGGTTGCGCAACCATTTGGGCATGGTAGTATCGGGGAAACCAAGCGGCATCAGGCTTGCTGGTATACCTCGGCTACCATGGTTACCCAGTCCCTCTTTCGCTTGGGATGCTGCCCAGGGAGAATTGGGTCATAGGATCGGGGTACATCCGGAGTACACCCATTTTGGAGTTATAAGGTGGTATGCCGACTTATCGTTATTATTATCATTATTATATCGGGATTTCTATTCATGGACCGAGGTTCGTGGATCGAGGTTTGTGGTTCGTGGTACGAGTTTAAGGTCTACTGGTATTCCTTATTGTATAACTCTCGCTTAGGCCCTAAGTCCTTGGGGAGTTACCCTATATCTTTTTTATATGTACCTCTCGCTTGGGCTCTAAGTCCTTGGAGAGTTACATTTGATTGTTACCTTTATTGTGCACTTTACTATGCTAAATAGCTTGTATAACTGTATTGTGTATTATATTGTTATTGTTTCTTTTAGATTGCTTATTATAATTGTTCTACGGTGGTTGACCAACTACCTTGATATGAATTGTTTAGCTTATTTAACGTATGGTAGTTTCATACTGATAATTTGTCTATTGTTGACTATTGTATTGCACGAAGCTATTTTCCAAACTCCTCGATCATTTGTCTCCCCCTTCACTAAGTATACATATGTTGTATGCTCACCCCTCTTTCTAATCATCTCAGGTTCGGGTCCTTCAGAGATTAAGAAGAAGAAGTTCAGTTTGGTCAATTGCCTTGACTTGTTGCTTACCGAGGTTGGATGGCTTGTGTAAAGAATGTGATGTTGTCGTGTATATGTTCTATTTTGGACATTTTGGTCTTGTATGTATTTGTTTATTATCTTGGAGGATTGTAATAGATAGTTTGTATGATGTGATAATTGTAGTAGTATGTAATAAGTTAAAGCTTTACCTTATTGCTTAGTAGGTTGCATGCTTGCATGATTTGATTGGTTGGCGGGCTTAATTCATAAGAAAGATAGATAGAGAATATTAGAGTGGTATGATAAACGAAATTACAAACATAGATTTTCAATAGTTAAAGAATGCATGCTTGTATGTCTTTAATGTCGTAGACTAAGGCTCGGATAGCCTTAGTGTTGAGAAAGTTGCGTGGTGGGAGTTTGGAGTTGTTGAGAATGTTGTAGTGTGTGGTTTGTGACTTTATCTTTTGTTTTCAGGGAACCAGTTAGACCTAGAAATAGGAAAAACTCCGCCCGTTTTTCCCTATTTTTTGTGACCTCAGGTATTGAATCGGGGCTCCGGTCTCGTGAGGGATCAGGGTGTTATAATTACGAATGAAGAGAAACTAGGTAGACATCAATAATCAGTTGTCACAAGAGACTAATAAATTGAGGAATTAGTATGAAGATAGATCAATAAGCGGACCCAAGATTACCGATAGACAAAGCCAACATGAATATCAAGGGACGATAACGAAGCCAACAAATGCTCGATACAAATAATTCAGGATCAAGAAGAAAAAGAATGGTATACTAAGGGAAGTCCAACTTACCTCAGACGAGCCGTAAATTAATACCCTTCTTTCTAAGATATAAGCTCAATGGTGACTAGCAACTACACGTAATACATTTATATTAAAATGTCAAAAGCTAGTAAACATATAATCTGAAAGTTTTAATAAACATATAATCTGAAAGTTTTAAAATACTAAAACCATAAAATTCACATTTCAGAGATTATCTAATTTATAATTATAATTTTTATTATGTGATCTTGGCCTTTCAAATCTAATATTTTAGTTATTTCTATTTCTACAGTCTTTATATCTCTACTTAGTCTATCTTTTCCCATCTCACTAAGAATAGAAATAAGCCAAAATACCTCTAAATTCCTATGATATGAAATTGAAGCTTATTTGCTTTTTACTTAGATTATAAACTTATTTAAATCCCATTTTGCTTCTAAATGCGTGCTTCAAAGGAAAGGTAAAATACTAATTTCATATATCATGACTTTAAAGATTAGTTCCAATTATATATATATATATATATATATATATATATATATATATATACACTACTCAACTTGAACATACTCATATTACACTGTTATTAATTATTTAAGCATAACATACAAGTGATCAAAAGCATTCATTCTCCATTTATATATATCTTTCTTCACTTTTCTATTATTTTATTATTTCTTTGATTCATCTTCTTCCTAAACCTACACATGCATGCTACACACACACACGCACTCTATTATGCATAAGACCAACATTCAAATCTTTTCCCCATGCCACCCAACCTATCCATAGTTATACACATACACACAGCTAACACTCACACACATATGCACAGCTAGTACACACACATGGGTTACTACTCACCACTCATCTCCCTGCACAAGTCATACATACATGACACCGTTCCTTCACATACATCATATTCATACCTTAAAGCTTTGGGTTTACCACTGATATTATTTGTCAATATTAAACCAATTAAACTTAATTATATGTGAACACATACATATATATACACTAAATCTTACATCAAGAAAAGCTTCAATTACATTAACCCTTACACACTCACACGATTATATCTCACAAATACTCGACTGCACACAGTTTACCAATAAAATCATACCCATCTTATATTTTAAAGTTTTATTATTAGATTCCACAAATTAATTAGTCATCACACTTGTATCCAGAAATTCATTCATTTGTTAATAATTTTCTAATTAAATCCTAAATAAATTGAGTTTATGCACTATTACTTACACTTATTGTTAGCCTAAAGACTTTAAATCCTATATTTTGATGATAACTAAATCTTGATTATGAAATTGATCTATTGACTAATCATATCTTGTAATGAGTTTATTGGTTGAGAATTAGTCAAAGCCTGAAGGATATTCAACATATTAAGGAAGCTCATAAGGATTGGAGTAATGCTCGTGGAAAGTAATGATCAAGCAAAAGACATCCTTCAACAAGAAGATCAAAGTACTTTAATGGTCAAGATCTATGAAGATTCAAGATGTGATCATCCTAGCTGAGATCTTGTCCTAAAAAATGAAGATTGAAGAGATGATCAAAGCACTTTATGAATATCAATGTTATACAAGCTCAAGTGCAAGTTAATGAAGAATGATGTTGATCAAGCTTAAATGATCTAATCATGATGATAAAATGAAGAGCTCAACATGATCAAGCTCAAGTGTCTTTTTGTCAAGATCTTTACAAGCTCAAGTTGTAAAGATTCAAGTGAAGATCTTTGTAGATGAAGAAGGAATTATAAGGAGAGACATGGTGACATAAGGGGTACCGGTTGGGACTTGACCGGGGTTTGGGTCTTGCAAATGGTATATGCTCAATTATGATTCTTAAAAGTTATTTTTGAATCAATTGAAAAAGGCTTTACAAAAGACGTTCAAAAGAAACGATTTCAAAAAACCCAACCATTGCAGTTTGGAGCCCACCGAATGACCCCATGTTGACCGTTCGACCGGTGGCCAAAGGGTCATCTGCCCGAGGCCTGTCCACCGGAAAAGGGTCTCTCGACCGGCCAATCGGCGAAACAGGGGTCGACCGGTCAGGTCAAAATGCTGATTCAAAATATAGTCGTTTGTGAACGTTGGGAACATTTATTACACCATTTTTTCAGCTCTATTAATGCTCTCAACTGAAAATTCTTAAGGAATTGATTCAAAGCAATTACTCTTGTTTTCTAACACTATATTCATCTTTGAATCATCATTGTGCTATACTTGAGCAATAATTTGTGAGCTATATTAAGAAAAGCATTCATTGTATTCATCTACCCTAAAAGAGGGCTTTTATTGTGAATTTTAATCACTTATCAAAAGAGAGAGTTAAACACTTTGAAATGAATGATTTCCTTGTCAAAGGTGTTGGAAAAATTTTCTATTGTAAAAGCTTGAACTATCGTTGTAGTTGGTTTGTGGACTCACCAACATTTGAAGAGTCGCAATAGTGAAGATTGTTGAAATCCTAAGCGTGGAGCTTAGGTTGTGGACTTAGGCGAGGCCGAACCACGCTAAATCGCTATTTGCAATCTTTCTCTTAACTCTCTCTTTGCATTAATTTCTGCACACTAAGTGCTTGATAAATTGCCTCACTCATATCGTATATTGCTAGAGTGCATATTTGATTAAGATTGTTTCTGATTAATCATTGCTAGTATATTGCGTAATCGAAAAAGTAGTAGTATTGCCTATATAACCTAATTCACCCCCCCCCCCCCTCTTAGGTTAAATTAAGGGACAACACTTATATACGTATAATCCCTATATATACACATGTACCCAAAACAAGACAAAGCATGAAAGGGTTGTTGCTTACTTAAATAAAGGCTGCCTACTTCTAGGACTTTTCTTTTCTCAAATTTTCTCCTTCTCCTTTTCTCTCTTTCAATTTTTTTTTTTTTTTTGCTCTTATCTTTTCTTCTTATCTCACGGTGGAGCTCAAAGAAAAAAGGGCAAGAAAATATTTTTTTCTAGATAGATATTTTATATAGGAAATGTTATAATTATAAAATGACTCCCATAACATTTTATTATTTCAAATAAACCCCAACCAAATTTCAAGGGTGTTACATCCTTCCCTCCTTACAAGAATTTTGTCACGCCCCAACACGACCCCTCCTATGATCAGTCAGGACGCAACGGAATTTCGGCAGTATAACGACAGTAAATAGGACACCGAGGTTCCAAACCAACCTCATTAATAACATTAAACATCCAATTCTATAACCATACAAACAACAACTCCTCAACAGCATAACAAAACACAACATAACCGTAATATACAATAATCAGTCTTCGTTATCTGCCTCCGTTCCAACATAACATACAATACCTCAACCTTATCATACATTTCAAAAATAAGTTGAGACACATCTAACAACTTAACCATAAACAAAAGAAAGCCACTAAGTTAACATCGTTTGGATCATCATCTTTCAACATCTATTACAATAAGAACCACAAAGCATATAAAAGTCTATTAAGCTAATATACATGACATTAAACAACATATAATCATGGATAAGACTCAGGAACATATGACTCGTCCACGTAAGGCACATTTTCCACATTCTCCTCTTCAAGAGGCACGTACCCGTAATCCGGCTCTGCAACACCTGTAAGCATGCATTAATAGAGAGTGAGCTTATATACATAAGCCCAGTGAAGATCCGATAGATCTCGACAGTATTCACTACGCTCCTTGGATTTAGTCCTTTGAGCAAGTAAACACACAACAACATAAATAATGCTATCATCACATAACTATATAACCAATCAATAAGGATACTCTATTTGGTGTAGCTCCAAACGCCATCACGATCTCAACCGTTCTTCTTATAACTCCCCATTACTCACGCACCCGAGGTACCTCACTAGCCCCTCCCTCCATGACACCTCCGTCATGCGAGCTGGGGGTAGCCTATGGCAGTCATGCCGTTATCAACCCGACAGCCCGACGCTGCCCGAGAGGTGGCACACACATACCAAGACTCCATATTCATCAATCATCATGCAAGCATAAATCAATCAATCAATTGGGAGATCAGCAACAAGAGTGCCCGATTCCCGCATTCAATAATAACCAATCAATAACATCAATATAACATCAATATTAAATTAAACATCAAACAACGTAGTTAGATGACGAAGTAGGCCATCTAACCGGACATGCGTAATATACATAATTAAACTCTAAATTACTCAACAACAACTCACCATTCATCACTCGAACACTACCCAACCATCTAAGGCATCGTTCAAGAAATTAAAGAATGACAACCTAAACTTCTAAAATTCATAACTTACAATCTACTAATCCAAACATTGCCAAATCAGTTCCTATCACTCACCCATTCAACCTACTACATTAGCCCTCTCAGAAATCCACCATAACACCTCCAAAACATGCCCGATAACCCTAAAACCCTATGACGTCATGGCTGGATTTTCCGGATTTTCACACAAACAATGTAATCGAAAATTCGGCATTACAACAGCGCTAACACGTAATTATCAAGTATTTAGAAATCGACGGCAATCGATTTCGAGCAACGCAACTCAATTAAATCAACTTTGAACATTTTAATCAAAATTAAATACCCGGAAAATAAAAATTATGCTACATCCGACAGAAACTCGTAGTATTAGTATATAATGATCCCTAGCATGCAAGGAGCAATAATCTAACATCAGATTACAATTCTAACGGTTCAATCTTCATTTATACGCAAAAACACAAAAATGACATTTTGAGATCTAGAATTTTTCTCTCACCTTTGATCCGAAGTAAAGCTAGGAATGCGTGCAACAGGTGCCCAACAAGCGGAATCAAGCTCGGTTTGAAAAGATTCGGACTTTAAATGAGTTTTCTAAGGCAAAATTACTTTGAAAATAAGTTGAATAAAATCTCTTTTTTTTCCCTAAGCTTTCACGGCTGCAAGGTGTGTGAAAATGTGGTGTTTTTCTTTGTTTCATTGTGTGTTGGTGATATATGCATGAAAGTCAACAAGTCAAATGAAAGTCAAAGTTGAAACTTTAGTATTTTTAGTGTTTTCTTGACTTTAAATGCATTTTATTGATCACCAAAGTTCAAAACATTTATTCAACACCCAAGCTAGCTCAAGTAAATTATTTTTAGGTGACAAGAAGTTTTACAATCAAACAATTTCACCCGAGTCGGCTTAAAACTCGATTTTCGCAAAAGTCGGTGTAAAAACCCTAATAAATTCTTAAGCCGATTTTAAAACCGTTTTAATCAAACACAGGTCTATTAAAGTCCGTGGTCTAGGTCTAGAAGGGTTAAAAAGACCAGTTTCAAAATTTTAGCGGACGTGTTTCGAAAACACTATTCACTAAAAATCGACGATAAAATTTCTGATCCCGTTTTTGATGAAAATTTCATGAATGCACATTTAGCACGTATTAGGAGTATTGACTTCAAAATTATAACATTCTAGGTCATATAGCACATAAACAGGTCAAATGCACGTAAAACGAGATAAAACACGTAAATCGAGTTAAAGCAGAAAAGTGGGGTTTCACAATTTTGTCCTCAAAATTCGCAACTAGGGCCAACACCTATAAGTCTAGTCATTTAAATACCACAGTAGTTCTTCAAATAATATCTAGTCTCGAAATTTAAATATCTAATTAAGACATTTCCTATCACAAACAAATTCGATGATTATAGCAAAGGAAGACATATAAATTATAAATATTCCATAACACTCTTCTATACTCGAGAAGGATTTAATAATCAAATCAACCCAATTCAAATGATCAATGTTGTCTTACTCAAATAATGATTTCCTTTCTTTTTTTTCCTCAGTCATAATATTTAAATAAGATAACCTCAAGGATAAATTCCTTAAGTTGGAGTTCCAAGGAATATAAATAAGTTCCAAAACAAGCCTTAACTGTAAAGTGAATCCAACAATTAATTGACAAGACACGTAGCAAGATATAACATCCCAGTCATTAACATATAGATAAAATAACTGCCAGACAAAATTGATTAAACTTTTAACTTTAGAATGTATCATATACCCTCAAACAAGATAATCATTAGAAGTGTACAAGTATATACTACTTATACATAATAGTTCCAAACTTGTAAGCTAATAACATTGGTTTGACTTTCACGATTGATTACCTAAACGAAGAATCACACTAGCAGCAACTTGAAAAAATCAGAACTCGTAACATATGCGAGACTAGTATCGTCAAAGCCTAGCTACCCATTGCCTAGGTCTCCGTCGATCGATAAACCTATTGCTCTGATACTAACTATCACGCCCCCAATTTCACCAGGTCAAACTTGGGGACGTGATGTCGCGAGCCTAAGAAGATTACTCTTCCTAAGCCTACAAGGCTCTAATATCACAATATAGAAAACTAAATTCCACAATCATTTATCAAAACAACTACACTCTTAACTAAATCAAATAGTACTTATGAATATCTGTTATAGGAAAGCGGTACTTTTACAAATACTACTCTTCTAAAATATCATTATGTTAAGAATACCATTTAATTGCGAGAACTGATCTCATAGGGTGGCTTCTAAACCCATGTAGCCCTGACAGTTTACTAACCTCAGCCTTTACAAAAATACAACAACATAATGGAATGAACGAAACAATGCTCACTAAGCAGGACACCCTAAGAAAAATTCAAAGGTGGGAACACAAGTTCAAAAAAATACTTAGAGTAAAAATTGTATCTTTGGCCTTACTCAAGCCTTCATCTCAACATGTACTGTCATATTACAAGCGTTTTGTCATAAAGGTTTCAAACAAATAGATAGTTCATATACAAATATCCAATAAATCGATAGTTCATATAAAAGTATCTAATAAATTGATAGTTCATATACAAGTATTCAATAAATTGATAGTTCATACACTAGTATCTAATAAATTGATAGTTCATACACTAGGTCCATATGAAGTTTTTGTAATGCCTTAGATGTAGTTACTTTGTTTACAGGTTTAAATGATGTCTTATATTGCTTACCAAGTTGACATGCATCACACAAATGATCTTTTTCAAATCTAGTTTTAGGTAGACCTTTTACAAGCTCTTTTCTAGAAAGTTTAGAGAGTAAGCCTGTAACGCCCCGATCCCTCACGAGACCGGAGGCTCTAATGACCATGCTATTCTCAACCCAATACCAAGCCCGGTCATAAAATTTTAGGGGAAAAACGGACAGAGTCTCCCCTGTACCGTGGACATTCTGAAAACCTGTAAACACTCAAACAAAGTCCCAACAATACAATACAAGCTTTTCTCAATTAAACATCAAAGTTCTAAGGCCATCCGAGCCTTATAGTACACAATAGTTCCAAAACACCCAAGCATGCGAGAACTTATTATCAACATAGTTTTATAATCATGACATTCTAGGAAATCAATTAAACATAATTGAAAGATCAAACATTTCTACTTTAAGCCATTCACTCCCAAGCATGCGAAGAAGCTAATAGCAGAAATATAAGTTATTACAAGATATAGGTTCCCAAATCTACACAACAACTAACTATCCTTCAACTTCTTACAACAACCAATATAAACAAAGCCCTTAGGCCACAAAATAGATACACAAATACCAAATAGAAACAAGAAGGCACAGCCACTTCAGAATAACACACAGCAACTAGGGCAACTCCTCCAACTGCGCCACCTGAAACATGTTAGTGAGGTATGAGCAACCACTGTTGCCCAGTGAGGGATATAGTCCCGGGGCGTGCAATGCAACATATAATACAATCATACAACAATAACACTTAGACAATTAAAGAAACAACGATAACTTAAGTAATCACACATTTAAAAGGATACGTTTCAACAATCCCCTATACACCAATCTTCACTGGTCTTCAATCACGATCCACGAACCACGAGCACGATCACGATAAGCCGGCATAACCCCAATCACTCCAGTGGGTGTACTCCGGATGTACCCCGAATCCTACGACCCAACATTCCCTGGCAATCTCCGGACCAGGCGAATGAGGGAATAGGGCACGGAGTTTGAATATCCACCGGCAAGCCCTCTACCGCCCAGCCGATATTCAACACATCCGCCCCGACACTATGGTTGCGCAACCACTATGCAATGCACTCAACGATGGCAAGTTAATAACAATAATATAAGCATTAACACATATGAGGATCAACAAAGTAGGTTGACCTCGTTGCAATTAGGATAGAAGCAAAAATAGAAGCTAATAAGCAGTTTACAAATGAACTTATACCAAATAAGCATAGAATCATTCCAAAAGCTCCAAATCAATTTAAAATCACATATAAACACTCAAGAAGTCCTGACATGGGTTTAGAAGTGTGAGACAACTTAAATTGCACCTAAACCCCTTTGTTTTTCGAACTATTTCTCTTCTAAACCAAAGTTAATGATTTCATTTTCAAAGGAAACTCTCCCAACCTTCTAACTAACCCCCAAGGTACCCTCTCAACCCTCGAACTCAATCAAATGCCCGCGTTTACCCCGAAAGCCCCAATTTCCCTCTTTTGGCTTTAAACCACACCTACATTGTCCGGGCTTCAAACAAGGGATATCAAGGCATCTATAGCACCTAGGTAGCCTAAGGATACTAGAATCGAAGCCCGAATCCACCCGGATTCGCATTAACCCCGAAAGCCCCAACTTAAAGTCGGCTATTTTACGTTTTATGCGATTTTAAAGCAATTCAAGTGCACGGGGCTATTAGGCTATCTTCATTAGCACCTAAGGCATCTATTAGAAGCATTGAATCAAGTTAAAACGTGCAATTACACAAAACCCTAGAATTCCCGTCACTATTCACCCCTACGAATTAACTATCGATTTCTACCGTTTAAAATGCGAACTAATAGCTCAAATGTGTTCTCTAGCACTTATATACAAGGTATAATAACATAGATAAGCTTTGCAATAGCATTTGATAACATTTTCAACAAATCATGAAAAATGTAACATTTTAGATATGCATAAAAAGTCATGAAAACCCTCACCAATTGCGCGTAGGAACTCTCGGGAGGCTAGCAAACACCCTAAACTACTTGCTCCTAGCTTGGCTTGGCTTGGCTTGAAGATTTGATGAGCAAAATCCTCTCATTCTCCTCCTACACTATTCTCGGATTTGCTACAGTAAAATTCAGCACTTTTTTGTTTTGATTTTTGCTAGTTATGATATAAGGTGAGTTGTTTGAGGGGTATATAAGCTTAGGTGAGTTGTTTTAATTTAAGTGTATGGTCAAAATGTGAGTCAAGCTAGTTAGAAACAAGTCCTAAGCGTAATTTTAATGTTAGCTAATTAAACTCCAAGTTGGTTACGTAACACTATTCATTCAACTACAAAAATCATTTTCTAAACGAGCCCTCCTAACGCTTCTAGCTCAAATGCACATTTTTCTCATTACTTTGACAATTAATATGATTTAATAAAAATGCTAATTAACTAATAGAAAGTAGTTTAAAAACAGAGTGAATAGTAGTCACAAAGTCAGTTAATAAGGTATAGAAGTAAATGCGCAAACAAGGGATGCAACAGTAATTAAATGCATGGCTAAATCTCGGGCGTTACATCCTCTCCCCCTTAAACTAATTGCGTCCACGCAATTCTTCTTCACAAGAGAACATCTGCATCAACTGAAAACCAACTCTGATTATTCGTCATCAGTTGCTAAGCAAGAATACCATATACGAATTCTCGTGGAAGCTCATTAAGAAATCCCAGTAGTATTGTCTGTGAACCTCACGTAATAAGGCCAAATAAAGGCTCCAATAGAGACGCTACTTCGAAATCCAAATAAGAATCCCGCTGGTACGAATACCATAGAAGAATAGAATCCCAACTAAGAGCGGAGAGAAAATACCAATAAAAGTTCCGAGCAGGAGTATTGTAAATAATACCAGATAATAAGGCTAAAAAGAATCCCATATACCAATTCTTCTGAGAGATGCCGACAAAAGAATACCAAATGAATAGCTGATAAGAAAATACCAAGAATATACTCCAGAGAACTGTCATATAGAAACCCCAAAAGAAGCTACTCATTTATGACCGCTAAGCACTGAAGAAGGCCTTAGAAGAATCCCAATAACTGAGCTCCAATTATATCCACCAATTCCCAAATAAAGGCTGATTAATTGCCTCTCATTTCTGCTAATCAACATAATTTGGAAGGCCTGCCACTAATCACCTCTCTTTAGGGGAGGAAGGAGTTTTTCTTACCATTCGACGGGTTATGTATGCATGCCAAACAATTGCATATGTATAATCATTCTTTAAACTATTACGCAAACACGTTAATAAAAGAGTTTGTGAAACAGTGTAATCATCAAAGTCATTCAAGCACGATAATCAAGTCAATCATAATACAACTCAATCAAAGACATTCAAATACACACATTACAAGCAACAGTTCAAGCAATTAATAATTCACGAAGTCAATTTGATGCAGAACTAGCCACTTTACTTCACTTAGCACACATTTAGCACGTAACACATAATTATATCACATAGGTGCACACATTCAATACCAGACACACAATCAAACATGCAGGCATACACTTTTAAGACACACACTTAATCAAGCACACACGCAAGGGTTACTACCCGACAGGCCGAGGACCCTGTCCCGGCTTAGAGCTAACTAAGCTCTGATACCACCTGTAACGCCCCGATCCCTCACGAGACCGGAGGCTCTAATGACCATGCTATTCTCAACCCAATACCAAGCCCGGTCATAAAATTTTAGGGGAAAAACGGACAGAGTCTCCCCTGTACCGTGGACATTCTGAAAACCTGTAAACACTCAAACAAAGTCCCAACAATACAATACAAGCTTTTCTCAATTAAACATCAAAGTTCTAAGGCCATCCGAGCCTTATAGTACACAATAGTTCCAAAACACCCAAGCATGCGAGAACTTATTATCAACATAGTTTTATAATCATGACATTCTAGGAAATCAATTAAACATAATTGAAAGATCAAACATTTCTACTTTAAGCCATTCACTCCCAAGCATGCGAAGAAGCTAATAGCAGAAATATAAGTTATTACAAGATATAGGTTCCCAAATCTACACAACAACTAACTATCCTTCAACTTCTTACAACAACCAATATAAACAAAGCCCTTAGGCCACAAAATAGATACACAAATACCAAATAGAAACAAGAAGGCACAGCCACTTCAGAATAACACACAGCAACTAGGGCAACTCCTCCAACTGCGCCACCTGAAACATGTTAGTGAGGTATGAGCAACCACTGTTGCCCAGTGAGGGATATAGTCCCGGGGCGTGCAATGCAACATATAATACAATCATACAACAATAACACTTAGACAATTAAAGAAACAACGATAACTTAAGTAATCACACATTTAAAAGGATACGTTTCAACAATCCCCTATACACCAATCTTCACTGGTCTTCAATCACGATCCACGAACCACGAGCACGATCACGATAAGCCGGCATAACCCCAATCACTCCAGTGGGTGTACTCCGGATGTACCCCGAATCCTACGACCCAACATTCCCTGGCAATCTCCGGACCAGGCGAATGAGGGAATAGGGCACGGAGTTTGAATATCCACCGGCAAGCCCTCTGCCGCCCAGCCGATATTCAACACATCCGCCCCGACACTATGGTTGCGCAACCACTATGCAATGCACTCAACGATGGCAAGTTAATAACAATAATATAAGCATTAACACATATGAGGATCAACAAAGTAGGTTGACCTCGTTGCAATTAGGATAGAAGCAAAAATAGAAGCTAATAAGCAGTTTACAAATGAACTTATACCAAATAAGCATAGAATCATTCCAAAAGCTCCAAATCAATTTAAAATCACATATAAACACTCAAGAAGTCCTGACATGGGTTTAGAAGTGTGAGACAACTTAAATTGCACCTAAACCCCTTTGTTTTTCGAACTATTTCTCTTCTAAACCAAAGTTAATGATTTCATTTTCAAAGGAAACTCTCCCAACCTTCTAACTAACCCCCAAGGTACCCTCTCAACCCTCGAACTCAATCAAATGCCCGCGTTTACCCCGAAAGCCCCAATTTCCCTCTTTTGGCTTTAAACCACACCTACATTGTCCGGGCTTCAAACAAGGGATATCAAGGCATCTATAGCACCTAGGTAGCCTAAGGATACTAGAATCGAAGCCCGAATCCACCCGGATTCGCATTAACCCCGAAAGCCCCAACTTAAAGTCGGCTATTTTACGTTTTATGCGATTTTAAAGCAATTCAAGTGCACGGGGCTATTAGGCTATCTTCATTAGCACCTAAGGCATCTATTAGAAGCATTGAATCAAGTTAAAACGCGCAATTACACAAAACCCTAGAATTCCCGTCACTATTCACCCCTACGAATTAACTATCGATTTCTACCGTTTAAAATGCGAACTAATAGCTCAAATGTGTTCTCTAGCACTTATATACAAGGTATAATAGCATAGATAAGCTTTGCAATAGCATTTGATAACATTTTCAACAAATCAAGAAAAATGCAACATTTTAGATATGCATAAAAAGTCATGAAAACCCTCACCAATTGCGCGTAGGAACTCTCGGGAGGCTAGCAAACACCCTAAACTACTTGCTCCTAGCTTGGCTTGGCTTGGCTTGAAGATTTGATGAGCAAAATCCTCTCATTCTCCTCCTACACTATTCTCGGATTTGCTACAGTAAAATTCAGCACTTTTTTGTTTTGATTTTTGCTAGTTATGATATAAGGTGAGTTGTTTGAGGGGTATATAAGCTTAGGTGAGTTGTTTTAATTTAAGTGTATGGTCAAAATGTGAGTCAAGCTAGTTAGAAACAAGTCCTAAGCGTAATTTTAATGTTAGCTAATTAAACTCCAAGTTGGTTACGTAACACTATTCATTCAACTACAAAAATCATTTTCTAAACGAGCCCTCCTAACGCTTCTAGCTCAAATGCACATTTTTCTCATTACTTTGACAATTAATATGATTTAATAAAAATGCTAATTAACTAATAGAAAGTAGTTTAAAAACAGAGTGAATAGTAGTCACAAAGTCAGTTAATAAGGTATAGAAGTAAATGCGCAAACAAGGGATGCAACAGTAATTAAATGCATGGCTAAATCTCGGGCGTCACAAAGCCCATACTTGCATGTCCTAATCTTCTATGTCACAACCAAGAATCTTCATTCATAGTCATCAAACAATTAACATTTTGGCATGTAAGATCCTCGAAATTTATAGTGTATACATTATCATGCCTATTTGCAACAAATAACACTTTGTTCAAGTTATCATATACAATGCAACATGAAACTTTGAATTCAACTCTATATCCATTGTCACAAAATTGACTCACACTAAACAAATTGTGTTTTAATCCTTTTACAAGTAGCACATTATGGATAGAGATTGAATTTCATTACCAATGCTACATATTCCAGTGATTTTACCTTTTCCATTGTCTGCATAGCTTACATTTCCATTGATTTTCTTGTTGCGCTCATAGAAAATGGATGAATCTCTAGTCATGTGTCTTGAACATTCACTATCAATGACCCAACTTCCTTTATATTTGACTCTTAGAGGTACCTAAATACATAAAAACAATACATATGTTGTCATTTTACGTCCCCAAGTTTTATTGGGTCCTTATGATTTAGTGTTAAGCCCTAACACATCTAATAACCCATTTGGGCTTAAGCCAATAAAGAATTTTGGTATCACTACCTACCATGTTTCTATATTTGCAATGAGATGCAATGTGTCCATGCTTTTCACAATAAGTGCACACCATTTGAAATCCTCTTGATGTTGAAGCTTCATTAGAGGAAGTTGATGCTTTAACAAAATAGCTTTTGAAGGATCTTTGTTTTCAAAAAGGTTCATATCCAATGCCACTTTTGTCAAAAGCTAATTTTTTAGAGCCAAGCATTTTGTCCAAGGTTTCATTTCCTTTTGTAAATTTTGTTAAGCTCACATTTAAGCTTTGAATTTCCTTTTCTAAAATCTCAACTTTTGCTTCAAGCTTCTCTTTTGAATCATAAAATTGAAGTGTTTTCTTGTGAGATGAACTAAGATCTTCCTTAGGTCTTTCATTTTCAACTTTCAAATCATCTCTCTCTTTTTAAAGTTCTTTGATTTTTGAAACAACAATTGAAAATTTGTCGTGCATTTTTTATAATTCGTTTTGCAATTCTTCAAATGAACATTCATCATCATGTAATGATGTGGAGGTAGAACAAGAACTAGAACTAGAAGAAGAGCATACCCCATCATTCTCTTTTGCCATAAGGCATACAATGTTGGCTACTTCTTCTTCCTTTTCACTTTCTCCATCAGTTGAGTTGTTTTCACTCTAATTTGCCTTCATAGCTTTTCCTCCTTTGGTTTTGATTATTTTTGGACAATTTACTTTTATATGCCCTAGTTTGTTGCAATTGAAGCATCTTGATTCTTCTTTTGGTTTGTCTTTGCCTTTCTTCCTCAAATTGTTGCTTGATAAAGTTCCTATTCTTATCTTCTTGTATTTCAAGAATTTCTTGAAGTTCTTTGCAAGTAAGGCCATTTCATCATCATTATCTTCATTTTCTCCTTCTTCTTCATCACTTGAATATGCTTTTGACACAAGTAGTGCGAGTGTTTTCTTGTTGTTTTTCTTTTCTTCTTCTCTGTCCTTCTTCTTCAACTCGTGACTCATGAGGGATCCCATGAGCTCACTAATGGTAAGAGTTTTGAGATTTCTTGCTTTCTCAATTGCTGTCACCTTTGCTTCCCATGGTTCGGTCAAGCTTCAAAGCAACTTTCATACTATTTCTGCATTAGATTACTCTTTCTCAAGCTATTTAAGGGCATTCGCAATATCCGTAAATCTAGAAAACATTTATTCAATACTTTCATCTTGTGACATCTTAAACATTTCATATTCGTGAACAAGCATATTACTCCTAATTTCTTTAACTTGATTAGTTATTTCATATGTGACTTCTAATTGATCCTAAATCTCTTTAGCACTCTTACACCCGGAAATCTTATTGAATTCATTTGAGTCTAAAGCAAGATATAACATGTTCATAGCTTTATAGTTTCTTTCAACAACCTTAAAAACATTATCATCATATTCTTCTTCCGGTTTGGGAATAGTAACAGTTTTTTCTCCTTCCGTCTTAGTTATCATGTGAGTGATTGGTTCAACGGTTATTACTTTCCAAACTCTAATGTCATTAGCAAGAATGTATATCTATATTCTAGTTTTCCAAAAAGAGTAGTTGGTTTCACTAAACAATGATGGTAGGGTGGAAGATTGGCCCTCAACTATGATAGACATTGATATATTTGTCATTTTGATTCTCTACTAGTTGTTAAACTATATGTAAAGTCCTAACTCTTGATACCACTTGTTAGAGCAAATATACTTAAAATGGGAGGAGAGATAGGGGTGGGGGAGGGGGGGGGGGATGAATTAAGTATTTAACCAATTACCAATAAAAATTTCAATGCACAATATAACAAGTCAAAGAATCAATTAATCAAACACTTAGGGGACACAAAATATGAAAGCAAGAAAGATAGAGAACGAACACAAGGATTTATGGTGGTTCTCTAATCTACATTCTCTACCTAAGGTTACCTCTCTTTAAGATTTCCACAAACTCCACTAAGGTCGCTTCTTCAAAAGTTGGTGAAACACAAACCAACAATACAAGTTCTCTTGAATCCACAAAGTTGTATGAACTATGAGACAAGACATAATACGCATTAAGCAAAAGTGTTGAATTATGTGACAAGACAAATTTAAATATTATCATCAAAATCCAAAATAGAATATATGCTAACAAATAATATATTTGATCAAAGGAAACGAAGAAAGCTATAGTGCGCTCTTGTGTATGCATAGGATATGTCAACAGTCAGATGCTTGCTAAAAAGATCAATCGAAAAGAATATGACGGATCAAGATTATAATAAATTCGCCAGGGGATGCATGAAGTGTCAAATTCACACCGATCTAATTCATGTGTTGTCATCATCATTGCATCCTGTGTCATCTATGATAGCTATAGCTTTAAGAGATAGGTTTTAGGAGAATAAGAATCTTCATTGACTGGAAAAGATGGGCCTAAGCTCTTTAAGTAAAACTAAAGACAATGAAATCAAATCTGACTTCCCAAGCATATACAAATCAAGAAGAAAGCAAATGACAGAAAATACCATCATACAACTTAATAATAATACATGATATTACACTCCCCCTGAAACTCGAACAAATGAAAGGTCAAGAAGCGAGAGTTTGCCCATCAAGAATTCATCCCAAGCACGAGTGTGAGTGTAACGCCCCGATCCCTCACGAGATCGGAGTTCCCAATTCCATTCCTAAGGCACAAGAAACGAGGGGAAACGGACGAAGCCTCCCCTATTTATAGGACAATCCAAAACCTATAAACAATATTTATAACTACAAAACTATGGTCTAACTCCATTCACCCAATCAAGCATACACGACCAATAAACAATAACATAGTCCATTAAGCTATTACAGACCACCTACAAATCAAATACAAACAAGATCCAATACAATTACAAGCCGAGTTTCTATAGTTCTAATCAAATTACAATTCAAACCACTTTACAAATTCACATGGATTCGCAGGTACCCATAATGGAAGTCATCACAAGCAAATAAGGTAACTCTCGAGCTTTCCCTATATCACCTTGCGAAGGTATTGAACCTGAAAGGTGTTAGAAACAAGGGTGAGTATACAACTGGTGTACTCAGTGAGGGAGGGGAAACAGGAACAGTATACCAGGGTTCGTGCAATGCAGTAACTTAACACAATTAATGCAATAAATAAACAATGAATAACAATTCTAATACCATATTTTAAAAGGATACACTCAATAACCCTTATCACTCCAAATCTTCGATCCCCGATCCACGAACCATGATCTCAATCTCGATATGCCGGCATCCCTTACACCAATGGGTACTCCGGATGTACCTGATCCTACGACCCAACACCCCCTGGCAATCTTCGGACCAGACGAGTAAGGGAATAGCAGACGGAGCTAAGGCAACCAACACTGGCAAGCCCAATGCCGCCCAGCGAGGCCATCGCATCCGCCGCGACAATGAGGTTGCGCAACCACGATGCAATGCAAGAATGATAACAATGACAATATAATCAGAAAACATATTTAAGGACAAAAAGTAAGTTGTTCTCGCACCAAGTTACAATTTAGCAACAATAAGCATATATCAATTACGCAATTATACTAAACAATATACTCTTTTAGAAAGAAAATAAACTATAATGCACGTAAGGATGCAGGTCCCTCACCTCTACCTAGCTCCAAGATGTAAGTTTGAATCACATCATTTCCAGGCACCTTGAACCTATGAGCAAACATTACTTCAATTACTCTTTAACTACAACATTCATTAATTATTCAGCTAGGTAATCTAACTTATAACATCGCTTATTTAGCATATATACAATATCTATTAGAATTCTATTTTTAACAACACACGACTTTTATATACTTTAACTTAACATATATTCCATATTTTCAATAGTCTACAAGTTAATTAAGAAGATAGTTCAAAAACTTAAAGGAGAATGATTCAACCAGCAAACTATAACTAGATATAAACTGAGCTAGAATTTAGTTTAACTAAAATCAACACATGAGCCTGCAGTTACTCATACTATTTCTCATTTTACTTTAGTTAATAACTTGTACAAGAAACTAAGTCACTCCACATCACAATAAACTAGCCATTAACTCAACTCAAAGAATTTCTCCAAAGAATTTATAGATAATAAAGGTTAGGTTACTTTAATGTCCAAATGACACATTCATTCACAATGACACTACCCAATCTTTTACTACTTTAATGAACTTCTAATTCATATTCTACTTTACTTACAATAGTTAGTAATATCTCTATGAAGATAGCCCAACATTAGCACATAGGGAAGGACATGCATTTATCAACAAATAGAAAAGTTAACTATCAACCATTTAATAACTAACATACTATTTTAGTAAAATAACTATACTTCAAGCTAAGATTCTAACATATTACTAGTAGTATTAACTTAAGTTAATTACATTTAACATATAATAGACAACTATCAACTTACAATTAACCTTACATGTAGTTTCAAAAAGCATTAAACACATTCTTCCACGTAGTTTACTTGACCTTTCTAAGTGTTCACTAGTTGCACATTGATAACAAGAACTAATTCTAACAGTTGAATTGTTTAGTATATATAGAAACATTACATATGTCTAAAGGTGGTGACCATCACAACTCTACTAGCATTTCTAATTCACAGTCGAATAGAATAGCTTTCAATTTAAATTAACTTTACTAGCAATTAGATTTCAATTACAATTCATGAAAACAACATAACTATAAGAGCCCCATTACGTTATTAATCATCCAAGGACACTACACAATAAGGTCTTGATCGAATACATCCAATTAGAACTGAATTATATCATTACTATAGCAAAATAACAACAAAATTCAGATTCTCGCGTAACAGGGCATTTCTGACACATCTCACCAAAATGATCATAACTTGGATTAGACAACTCCGTTTAATGTACCATAAAAACCTGTAGAAACTAGTCTCGTAAGGCTTTCTAACGGTATATAATTCAACCCCTAATTCTTCTCCAATTAATACAGTTTTGAGCTCGAAGTTGCCTCAATTTTGCTGAAAAATCCAGACAGCCACGATTGAACACACACACACATTAAGTTCTCAACATTTTTAATTGAATTTCTTGCATGCATGGACTGATTTTCTTTAGCAATAACTTAGCAAGCAAAGATTGTACCTCCTTTAGACATATTCACAAATACTTAACTCATAACATCTCACTCAAAAAGATATATTTTCTATACAAACACACTTAATATTTAAACATAATCCAACTATAAACATGACCTAGAATTATTATCATGCTTATTCACTCAAATTACAATTTATAACTCACTCAATAGACAAATATAACAATTATAATAACTCAAATAGCTAATCAT
Organism: Ehretia macrophylla; assembly: GCA_037974665.1. Classification (NCBI taxonomy): domain Eukaryota; kingdom Viridiplantae; phylum Streptophyta; class Magnoliopsida; order Boraginales; family Ehretiaceae; genus Ehretia; species Ehretia macrophylla. The sequence continues at coordinate 23,510,569 of CM075782.1, read as the reverse complement.
GCAATAAGCTCAACTAATTTACATAAACTCTAACAAAACTCCTTCAAAATGCTTACAAATTAGATTCTAATCTTCACACAAGATAACGAACCTCAAATCTAACTATACTGGATCTCTAATGACACTTTATGGCACCATTTAAGCCCTTGAAATCTCACTTTAAAGTGCAATGACCCCAAAAGTCCAAATTTACTTCGTTATGCATTACACTACAAGTACTCTAATCGGAGCTCAATTAAGCGAAGCGAGTACATTTCTAGCACCTCCTCACTTACTAGACACTAGCCCTAATGCTCGAACGCACCCGGATTCACTTTCAACCTGAAACCCCTTTGTCAATCTTTGCTATTAAGCTCCAAACCGAAAGGCAGGGTTCAAGATTCCCAAACGAGTTATTCTATCCTTCAAACCACACCTTATGGCACCCCAAGGACCCTCGAGTTCACCCGTTAAACCTCGTTTACCATTAAATTCCCGATTTTCTCTTTGTGCGTTTATACTACAAGTGCCAATTTCGGAATCCAAATAAGCGAAACGTAGGCACTTCTAAGGCTTCAATACTTAATAAAGACTAGCCATAACCTCAAAACGTACCCGGAGTTGAGTTAACCCCAAAATTCCCAATTAAAGTAGCCTATTTTTATCAAACTTCTCAAAATTTTCACATGCCAAGTATAACGAATATTTTTCCCATGCTCAAGGACCTAATTCGCAACTATTAGAAGCCTCGAATCGAATTAAATTGTAACTTTTTTTCGGAACCCTAGTTTAGCACTATTCATCATCTTCTCCAAGTTGAATTTTGCATTTCTAGCCAATCAAGAAGCTAACTAACTTCAAAAGTTTGCTCTAGATACTTATTTAAGCATATTTGAAGTAATAAATTAAGCTAAAACACAAGAATTTACTATTCACATTTTTTACTATTCATCATCTTCTACATGTGAAATCTTGTCAAAAAATTATTTTCAAGCTATACCAATGCATATACAAGGTCCCTAGCATGTAATAATACTATATAGAATAAGAATCAAGCATGTTATAGCACATTAATGGCAAAATCTGAAAATTGCAAAATTGAACATAAACTTTAAAACTCCATGAAAATGAAAAAAATTCATCACATGTTTTTGTTCCGAAATGCGAAAAACGAACGGTAGAAAGATAGAGGACGCCAAGATGAGTTCGAATATGCAATTTGAGCTTCCAACTCCTTCATTTACAGCTTTAAAGAGCCAAAATTGCATAAAATTTACTATTCCGGTAATAAGGGTTTGGTGGCTGATTTGTAGTGTTTTTTGGCAGATTTTGAAGTTGTAGGGTGTTAAAATGAAGTCAAAGGATCAAAGGATAATATATGTGAGTGGAAAATCACTATTTGCTTTAAAAATGTTATTTTAACACGCTAAAACTCAACTTTAATCTTATATTTTGTTGCTAATTCAATTTTTTTTTTCTAAACCAATAATCAAAATATAATGGTAGACTAGTTTTTAAAATGTTTAAAAGACTAGTTTTAAAAAATTTAGGAGAAAGATCAATAAATAGAACTTAAAACACTTTAAATGCAATTCTCACTAAAAATTCTTATGAAACTAATATGAATCCACATATTTCATTTAATAAAATAAATAAACATGAAATTATACATTATGTGACAAATAATCAATTTAAACAAGTAAAAGCATGTAATTTACAACTTAAATAATCAAATGCACGTAAATAACAATTAAACAAGTATTTGCACATAAATTCGGGACCAGGGTCTCACATCCTCTCATCTTTACAAAAATTGCGTCCACGCAATTCTTACACATACAAATGAACTATCCCACACATAAAACACAACGTTTCATGTAAACATGTTTAACATGTAATGCACATTGACCACATAAGCAATTTATAACAAGTAAACTCACATAAGTAACAAATTCACATAAACAAATTGACCACATATTCACATTAGTCATATAAGCACGTTGAGCACATAAACACGTAAAGCACATCATTCACGTAAAGCACGTAGATCACATCTAATTCACTTAACAAGAAAGACATATTGCTCACACAAGACATACATATTCTCTTTCAAAACACATGGACTAAGGCCACTACCCCACAAGCCGAAGACCTTATCCCGGCTTGCGCCTAGCTAACTAGCTAAGCTCTGATACCACTTCAGTAATGCCCCGATCCCTCACGAGACCGGAGTTCCCAATTCCATTCCCAAGGCACAAGAAACGAGGGGAAACGGACGAAGCCTCCCCTGTTTATAGGACAATCCAAAACCTGTAAACAATATTTATAACTACAAAACTATGGTCTAACTCCATTCACCCAATCAAGCATACACGACCAATAAACAATAACATAGTCCATTAAGCTATTACAGACCACCTACAAATCAAATACAAACAAGATCCAATACAATTACAAGCCGAGTTTCTATAGTTCTAATCAAATTACAATTCAAACCACTTTACAAATTCACATGGATTCGCAGGTACCAATAATGGAAGTCATCACAAGCAAATAAGGTAACTCTCGAGCTTTCCCTATATCACCTTGCGAAGGTGTTGAACCTGAAAGGTGTTAGAAACGAGGGTGAGTATACAACTGGTATACTCAGTGAGGGAGGGGAAACGAGAACAGTATACCAGGGTTCGTGCAATGCAGCAACTTAACACAATTAATGCAATAAATAAACAATGAATAATAATTCTAATACCACATTTTAAAAGGATACACTCAATAACCTTATCACTCCAAATCTTCGATCCCCGATCCAGGAACCACGATCTCAATCTCGATATGCCGGAATCCCTTACACCAATGGGTACTCCGGATGTACCCGATCCTACGACCCAACACCCCCTGGCAATTTCCGGACCAGGCGAGTGAGGGAATAGCAGACGGAGCTAAGGCAACCAACACTGGCAAGCCCGATGCCGCCTAGCGAGGCCATTGTATCCGCCGCGACAATGAGGTTGCGCAACCACGATGCAATGCAAGAATGATAACAATGACAATATAATCAGGAAACACATTTAAGGACAAAGAGTAAGTTGTTCTCGCCCCAAGTTACAATTTAGCAACAATAAGCATATATCAATTACGCAATTATACTAAACAATATACTCTTTTAGAAAGAAAATAAACTATAATGCACGTAAGGATGCAGGTCCCTCACCTCTAATGAGCTCCAAGGTGTAAGTTTGAATCACATCATTTCCAGTCACCTTGAACCTATGAGCAAACATTACTTCAATTACTCTTTAACTACAACATTCATTAATTATTCAGCTAGGTTAGCTAACTTATAACTTCGCTTATTTAGCATATATACAATATCTATTAGAATTCTATTTTTAACAAAACACCACTTTTATATACTTTAACTTAACATATATTCCATATTTTCAATAGTCTACAAGTTAATTAAGAAGATAGTTCAAAAACTTAAAGGAGAATGATTCAACCAGCATGCTATAACTAGATATAAACCGAGCTAGAATTTAGTTTAACTAAAATCAACACATGAGCCTGCAGTTACTCATACTATTTCTCATTTTACTTTAGTTAATAACTTGTACAAGAAACTAATCACTCCACATAACAATAAACTAGCCATTAACTCAACTCAAAGAATTTCTCCAAAGAATTTATAGATAATAAAGGTTAGGTTACTTTAATGTTCAAATGACACATTCATTCACAATGACACTACTCAGTCTTTTACTACCTTAATGAACTTCTAATTCATATTCTACTTTACTTACAATAGTTAGTAATATCTCTATGAAGATAGCCCAACATTAGCACATAGGGAAAGAAATGCATTTATCAAGTAATAGAAAAGTTAACTATCAACCATTTAATAACTAACATACTATTTTAGTAAAATAACTATACTTCAAGCTAAGATTCTAACATATCACTAGTAGTATTAACTTAAGTTAATTACATTTAACATATAATAGACAACTATCAACTTACAATTAACCTTACATGTAGTTTCAAAAAGCATTAAACACATTCTTCCACTTAGTTTACTTGACCTTTCTAAGTGTTCACTAGTTGCACATTGATAACAACAACTAATTCTAACAATTGAATTGTTTAGCATATATAGAAACATTACATATGTCTAAAGGTGGTGACCATCACAACTCTACTAGCATTTCTCATTCACAGTCGAATAGAATAGCTTTCAATTTAAATTAACTTTACTAGCAATTAGATTTCAATTACAATTCATGAAAACAACATAACTATAAGAGCCCCATTACGTTATTAATCATCCAAGGACACTACACAATAAGGTCTTGATCGAATACATCCAATTAGAACTGAATTATATCATTACTATAGCAAAATAACAACAAAATTCAGATTCTCGCGTAACAGGGCATTTCTGACACATCTCACCAAAATGATCATAACTTGCTCTAGACAACTCCGATTAATGCACCGTAAAAAGCTGTAGAAACTAGACTCGTAAGGCTTTCTAACGGTATATAATTCAACCCCTAATCCTTCTCCAATTAATACAGTTTTAAGCTCGAAGTTGCCTCAATTTTGCTGAAAAATCTGGACAGCCACGGTTGAACACACACACACACATTAAGTTCTCAACGTTTTTAATTGAATTTCTTGCATGCATGGACTGATTTTCTTTAGCAATAACTTAGCAAGCAAATATTGTCCCTCCTTTAGCCATATTCACAAATACTTAACTCATAACATCTCACTCAAAAAGATATACTTTCTATACAAACACACTTAATACTTAAACATAATACAACTATAAACATGACCTACAATTATTATCATGCTTATTCAAACAAATTACAATTTATAACTCACTCAATAGACAAATAAAACAATTATAATAACTCAAATAGCTAATCATGCAATAAGCTTAACTAATTTACATAAACTCTAACAAAACTCCTTCAAAATGCTTACAAATTAGATTATAATCTTCACACAAGATAATGAACCTCAAATCTAACTATACTGCATCTCTAATGACACTTTATAGCACCATTTAAGCTCTTGAAATCTCACTTTAAAGTACAATTACCCCAAAAGTCCAAATTTACCTCTTTATGCATTACACTACAAATACTCTAATCGGAGCTCAATTAAGCGAAGCGAATACATTTCTAGCACTTCCTCACTTACTGGACACTAGCCCTAATGTCCGAACGCACCCGGATTCACTTTTAACCTGAAACCCCTTTGTCAATCTTTACTAGTAAGCTCCAAACCGAAAGGCAAGGTTCAAGATTCCCAAACGAGCTATCCTATCCTTCAAACCACACCTTATGGCACGCCAAGCACCCTCGAGTTCATCCGTTAAACCTCATTTACCATTAAATCCCCGATTTCTTCTTTGTGCGTTTATACTACAAGGATCAATTCCGGAATCCAAACAAGCGAAACAAAGGCACTTCTAAGGCTTTAATACTTAATAAAGACTAGTCATAACCTCAAAACGTACCCGAATTCGAGTTAATCCCGAAATTCCCAATTAAAGTAGCCTATTTTGATCAAAATTCTCAAATTTTTCACATGGCAAGTATAACGAATATTTTTTCCATGCTCAATGACCTAATTCCCAACTACTAGAAGCCTCAAATCGAATTAAATTGTAACTTTTTTTTTGGAACCCTAGTTTAGCACTATTCATCATCTTCTCCAAGTTGAATTTTGCATTTCTAGCCAATCAAGAAGTTAACTAATTTCAAAAGTTTGCTCTACATACTTATTTAAGCATATTTGAAGCAATAAATTAAGCTAAAACACAAGAGTTTACTATTCACATTTTTTACTATTCATCATCTTCTACATGTGAAATCTTGTCAAAAAATTATTTTCAAACTATACCAATGCATATACAAGGTCCCTAGCATGTAATAATACTATATAGAATAAGAATCAAGCATGTTATGGCACATTAATGGCAAAATCCAAAAATTGTAAAATTGAACATAAACTTTAAAACTCCATGAAAATGAAAAAATTCCTCACAAAGTTTTTGTTCCGAAATGCGAAAAACGAACGGTTAAAAGATAGAGGACGCCAAGATGAGTTCGAATATGCAATTTGAGCTTCCAACTCCTTCATTTACACCTTTAAAGAGCCAAAATTGCATAAAATTTACTATTCTTGTAATAAGGGTTTGGTGGCTGACTTAGAGTGTTTTTTGGCAGATTTTGAAGTTGTAGGGTGTTAAAATGAAGTCAAAGGATCAAAGGATAATATATGTGAGTGGAAAATCATTATTTACTTTAAAAACGTTATTTTAACACGCTAAAACTCAACTTTAATCTCATATTTTGTTGTAAATTCAATTTTTTTTTTCTAAACCAATAATCAAAATATAATGGTAGACTAGTTTTTAAAATGTTTAAAAGACTAGTTTTAAAAATTTTAGGAGAAAGATCAATAAATAAAACTTAAAACACTTTAAATGCAATTCTCACTAAAAATTCTTATAAAAATAATATGAATCCACATATTTCATGTAATAAAAGAAATAAATATGAAATTATACATTATGTGACAAATAATCAATTTAAACAAGTAAAAGCATGTAATTTACAATTTAAATAATCAAATGCACGTAAATAACAATTAAACAAGTATTTGCACATAAATTCGGGACCAGGGTCTCACAGTGAGACTTGGTGAACAAATCTGCAATCTGAAGGACTTACCCATTTAAGGTAAAATAATGGGTTATCTTTTAATTCAAGCACTTCTCGCTAGTAAAGCGCCCTTTTTTATTATATATATAAGGGTAAAGCCACTTCGTTTATAATAATGCTCAATAATGACAGGGTTGGTTGCAATTTGAATAGCGTTGTTATTACTATAATCAATAGGCGTTTCAACAATGAGATGCACCCCAAGATCAGATAGAAGCCTTCGTAACCAAACCACTTCACTAGTGGATGCAAACATAGCCCAGTATTCTACCTCTGCACTGAATTTGGACCATATTAAGTATTGCAAAATAAAGGTCCTGCTTTTTGCTCTTTCAGGAAATAAGAGAATTTCCAAGGAAGATACAAAGTCTAATGGTAGAGAGGCAATCAATAGGGCAATAAGCAGCACAATGGAGTAAATGTTGTGGTCCCCACGCTTGTGGAATTGAAAGATGCCATTGGCAACAACAGCAATCGCAACAGTAGAGGAACGACAATCAGAGACAGAAAGAGAAGCAGGTGCCATACAAATATTCAGGCCAAAGAGAACGCCCTTGACGAGAATTCACCCTACTTGCTTTATGGCTAAGTAAAATTCTGCCTAAATTACTGGAGCATAGACTAGTCGAACCCTTCCTTGTCAATCATCGTCTGCTTGACCTTGCCCCTCTTCTCATGCAGCATATAAGCGGATCTTCACTAAAAGCCAACTCTATTGGCGAATGGATAGGGCTCCCCACTCTGCCATGAGAACAAAGAAAGTCACACTATCTCCTTGCAACTTTTCCTGCCGCCCTTCGGTGGTATAGTAGGATGTAATAATAATAATAATAATAACAATACTAACAATAATAACAACAGCAGCAACAACAACAACAACAACAACAACAACAACAACAACAACAATAATAATAATAATAATAAAAACAATAATAATAATAATAATAATAAAGAATGATTGTTATCAAATCGAAGTTTTTAAAAAGTTAAAAATATTAATTAAGATTTAAAACAAAGATATATTTATAAAGAAGCAAATTAGATTGTTAAACGAGGTGCTAAAATTATAAAGCATAAGCAAACACCTTGTGAGGTAAGAGCCTTGTGGCGTTGTGTAGTAGGGCTCTTGAGGTTGCTTTGCTGACTCCTCTTGAAGGCTAAAACCCTTTTATCTTTCCACCAAACCCCCAACAATGCTCTCCATCAACGCCACCGGCCACCTCATCCCTCTCAGCCCATCTTTCTCTGTTCACGGCCGCCGAAATGCTTCTAGACCCACCACCACCCCCATCCCCGCCGCCCCTTTCAAACCCTTCACTGTTGGATCCCCTCTCCCCCCTTCCTCCTCCTCGTCCTCCACCCCAAACCCTAAACCTTCAAAACCCTTGAACAAAATACTCAAAGGCTGTAAAAAAGCCTCCTTTAATGCTGGATTTGGCGTATCATCCTTCTCCCTCATCCACTTCCTCCATGGCGGCGGAGGTGGCTGCGGTGGCGGAGGTGGAGGTGGAGGTGGCGGGGGAGGAAATTTTGCCGATGGCGGAGATTTCTGGTCCTGGATGTTCTCTCCTCCAGCCGCGATAGCCGATGAGAACCAATCTGAAGAATGGGTCTCGCACGGTTTGCCGGCCAACATTGTGGTCCAACTTAACAAGTTGAGTGGCTTTAAGAGGTACAAAGTCTCCGATATCTTGTTCTTCGATCGCCGCCGCGGCTCCACCGTGGGGACGGAGGATTCCTTCTTTGAAATGGTGTCCCTCCGCCCAGGTGGCATTTACACCAAAGACCAGCTCCAGACTGAGCTGGAAACTCTATCCACTTCTGGGATGTTCGAAAAAGTTGATCTTGAGGGGAAAACAAACCCTGATGGAACCATAGCTCTAACGATACCGTTCCTTGAGAGCACATGGCAAAGTGCAGATAGGTTTAGGTGTATAAATGTAGGTCTAATGCAGCAAACTAAGCCAATGGAAATGGACCCTGATATGACCGAAAAGGAGAAGATCGAGTATTTTAGGAGTCAAGAGAAGGATTATAAGAGGAGAATTGAGAGGTCGAGGCCATGTTTGTTGCCAATGCCGGTACAAAGGGAGATTCTTCATATGTTGAGGGAGCAAGGGAGCGTGAGCGCAAGGTTGCTACAGAGGATAAGGGATAGAGTGCAGCAGTGGTACCATGAAAACGGGTATGCCTGTGCACAGGTTGTGAATTTTGGGAATTTGAATACCAAGGAGGTGGTTTGTGAGGTTGTGGAAGGGGATATCACGCAAATGGTAGTTCAGTTTCAGGATAAGTTGGGAAATGTGTGCGAGGGGAATACTCAGTTTCCTGTTATAAGGAGAGAAATGCCCAAGAAGGTAATGAAAAAGATGCATTTGTGATTTGTTGTACTTCCCTTAAAATCTCTTTAAGATACTGTGTTGAATTGTATGGGAGTGATTGATTTTGGATTTACTGTGAGATATTTACTTTTGCGGGTATATTACATGCTTACTAGAAGGAAGGGGCTGTTTGGCAACAGTTGAATCTTCTTTCTTGTCCTGTGATATATGGCCTTTTCTTAAATTTCAATCGTGTTTCAAAAGGGACTCAAAGCATTGAATATATAGGTCCCGTTGGGTTTGCATGAATCGTCGTCATATTGTACTTCGGCTGCTGCATTACTTGTCTAGGCAGAAGTGAGAAAGAGGATTTTTGCTCTTAATGATTGAATTTCACTAATTTCTATGATTTTCAACATTGATGGTCTCTTTAATTTTACACAATTAGTTAGCTAGAAAGGTTTTTCATGTGATAAGACTTTTTAGATATTGTATTTTGCAAGAGGGTTTGATTTGAATTGGTTTGTGTATGTGTAAAATGGTTTACAGCTCCGGCAAGGTCAGGTTTTCAACATTGAAGCTGGAAAGCAAGCGCTGAGGAATATCAACTCTCTTTCTCTCTTTTCAAATATTGAAGTCAATCCCCGTCCTGATGAGAAGAATGAGGGAGGGATAATTGTTGAAATTAAGCTCAAGGAACTGGAACAGAAGTCTGCTGAAGTCAATACAGAGTGGAGTATTGTCCCTGGATCGGGAGGTCGTCCTACATTGGTACAAAATTTCAGATATGCTACTTCTGAATCTCCGTTAAGCTATTTAAATCACAGGGCTTGATGTCGTTCTTCCTGCTGAGTACCCTTTCTTTTGTGATTACTGTTTCAGGCTTCAATTCAGCCTGGTGGGACTGTGTCCTTGGAGCATAGGAATATTAAAGGTTTAAATAGGTCATTCCTTGGTTCTGTGACCACCAGCAACTTCCTCAACCCTCAGGTAGTTGCATGTAATTTAACTTAACATGCTTTACTTAAAATGTTTCAGTCTTTTCGGAAATGCCTTTTGAAAGCCCTCACGGAAAATCTTTTGTGCAGGATGATCTTGCCTTCAAGTTGGAGTATGTACATCCCTATTTAGATGGTGTATACAATCCTCGAAACCGTACATTTCGGGCTAGCTGCTTCAACAGCAGAAAGTTGAGTCCAGTCTTCACGGGCGGACCGGGGGTAGATGAAGTTCCCCCTATTTGGGTTGATCGATCTGGAATGAAAGCAAATATTACAGAGGTAAGGTGCACTGATTTTATTTTATTGCCTTTATGCCAAAAATGAAGGTAAAGTAAAGATGAGATTTGTTATTACAGCATAAAAAAGTAATTTCTTAGAATGCCAGAGCTTAACTGAAACAGTCTTGTCCTTGAGTGGGCCAGAGAAAACAATGTAAAATTTTGATTGAAGCAATCCTGCTTTAGATTTTTATACTTTGATATTTTCCTCGAAGAACTTCACTCGTCAAAGCAAATTCACATATGGGCTCGTGATGGAAGAGATAACAACTCGTGATGAAAGCAGTCACATTTGTGCAAATGGTCAGAGAGTATTGCCAAGTGGAGGAATTAGTGCTGACGGACCTCCAACAACACTCAGTGGCACTGGCACCGATCTCATGGCATTTTTACAAGCGAATATCACAAGAGATAATACCAAGTTTGTGAATGGGGCAATAGTTGGTGACAGGGATGTGTTTCAGGTGAGTTATGAGCATGTTTTCTATCATTAACTTGTACTGTTGTTGATTTTGATTCAGCTTTCAAACGCTCTGGCTAATCCACGCTCAACTAACTTGGCATGTTCCTTGGTTTATGAGCATTTCAATTAGGTCTTGAACTTTTGAGAAAGGCTTATTGTGGATCATTTTCTTTCACTTGAAAGAATAATGTTATTGTCTGGCTGTTGACAGTTAATTAATCAATCCTCTGTTTGTGATTTTCTTTTGGTAAATTTGGTTTTAATAATTGATATACAGCATGATGCATAAATCATTGACTTTTTCCCTTGGTTGGTTTTTGTTTTCAGGAGCTGTAAATACATTCATGTTTCTTTATTTCATCTCATTTGCTAAGCTGGCTTCATAGGCACCCCCTAAAAAGAAAAAGATAAAAAAACAAAAGTAAAAAGATAAAAAGAAAGAAACTAGGAGGCTTGGTAAATATCATGCAACTGAATACTTGGAGCTGAATAAAATTCAACATTTGTGGTAGGTAATAAATTTTGTTGGAAATTTATCTTATTTATCCACTCCAAGCAAAAGTTGAGATGACTACATGATGTTTTAGGTGAAAGATTTAATTAGGTCTTGTTTAAAGAGAAGTGCGGCCTGAGTGGGGAATTTGTTAAAACTTTTTTGACCTTTTAAAGAAAAGTCGGTCAACTAGGTTTTTGTGTTATATAACATTGATGAGAAATGATCTCTAAAGAATAAAAAATTTCTACTTTTGGGACTGTATTTTGGAACCTCAAATTAGAAAGCAAGAGATCCAATTCTGAATGGAGATAGTTTATTTTTGGGGAAGTAGATCTATGTGACAATTAGATTTATTATTGTGTTTATATAAGAAACACAACTGAGAAATAAGTGTCAATGTCGTTTATGCATAAATGTGCATGTCTTTTCGTATGACTCTGTGTGTGTTTAAGAGATTCACATCCATTTACCATTTTGCTTGACCATTCTAGTGAAATGATTCACGTTCACTCTAACCTGCACATCTATATCTTGATCGCAGCTTGACCAAGGACTTGGCATTGGAAGCAGGCTCCCATTATTCAACCGCCACCAGCTAACTCTGACGCGGTTTATCCAGTTGAAACAAGTAGAGGAAGGTGCTGGTAAACCGCTTCCTCCTGTATTAGTCCTCAATGGCCATTATGGCGGTTGTGTAGGGGATCTGCCCAGTTATGATGCCTTCACACTTGGTGGACCTTACTCAGTGAGAGGTTATAATATGGGAGAGCTAGGTGCGGCAAGAAATGTACTTGAGGTAATGTATAAATCATTTGAAGCCACAATTAGCCATCATCCATCTTAAGTAGTAGTTGTATTAACAATTGTTTAGTCTATCATCCATCTTTAAGTAATAGTTGTGTAAGAATTGTTTAGAAGCATTTTATCATGAGAGCGAATAGTTCTTGCTTTTAAATTACAGAAGCATTTTATTATACATATCTGGCATCCTGTTCTACAAAAGGATGCATCATAAAAGCTTCAGTTATCTCAGTTTCTGATTGTGATGCATTTCAGCTGGCTGCTGAGCTTAGGATTCCCGTGAGAAATACACACGTCTATGCCTTTGCTGAACATGGTACTGACCTTGGGAGCTCAAAGGATGTTAAAGGAAATCCAACAGAAGTTTACAGGCGAATGGGCCATGGTTCATCCTATGGCGTTGGAGTCAAGTTGGGGTTGGTGCGAGCAGAATACGCCGTTGATCATAATTCAGGGACAGGTGCACTGTTTTTCCGATTCGGAGAACGATTCTGAAGTCTAATAACTTTGAATATTCTCTTCTCTTGGTTAGTACAATTTTTCGAGAGGTTTCGCTGGATTTTACGAGTTTACAGTCTACAACTCCGTTGGTCATTTTATCTTCTTCATCAATGAGATTCGCTTGTGGTTTAGTAGATTTCAACAGAAAAAGATGTGTTTTACACTTAAATATGTACCAATTTCTTGATGTTGGGAAACTGTAAAAAAGGCTATACTTGCCTTTTCCAAATCGCTCACCTTGTGGGTGTACTGTATCTAATTATCTTCATTGAGAACGTAAAGAAAGGGCATTAATAATTTGGTAAGGTCCCATTTTTCCGCATGGCTTGCCAGTTAGATGACCATCTATTCCTTCTTTTATTCTTTGTATTCCCTGTGTTGCATCTTTTGCAGTCACACAGTGAGATAATAAAGAGGAAGTACAGTCCAATTGCAAAGTTTTCCCTTCACCAAGTCATCACCAGCAATCAGCTCTTATCCGTTTGGTGTTGACAAAACAAACAAAAGAATAAACACAAGATACAAAGTTCCCTTTTCTTTTTAGCATGTTGCTCACTCAGGCATGATCATATGAGGTCATAATTCACCTAACACGATCATTCACAGTGAAGTGAACAAGAATTGGGGATCGGATGTGGGCAAAATTTCTGCCAAAGGTTGAGATGCTCAATCGACTTCTTACCCCTTTGTGAGGGTGTAGACCCATAGTGAAGTTTAGCCACTAAGTTCGGAATGAATTGGTGTGGTTCTCTAGGGCTAGGATTTAATGTTACTTGCATACATTTTGTAATAGCACATTGTTAGACATTTACTACTCCTTTGCTCCCCCCCAAAAAAACAACGTATCTTCTGTGCAGTTGTAGCATTATATGCTGCCTAGATGTTGAGCCTCAAGTTCTTCCTAGTTCCAAATAACGTATGTACATTGCATCTTATTGTAATATCCCACATTGGTTGGAGACAAGTTAGTGAGGCATTTATAAATAAGAGTTGTGAATCTAAATAGTAATTTGGTTGGAGACAATTTAGTCTCACTTGCGTGAGTTTTGATCATGGGACTTGATGCGTAGACAAGTGATGGGTGGATGCTTATGTATATCTTCCACATTGAGGCATGACAGAAAGTTCTATTTGGCATATTTCTGGTAAAACTGCAACACCTATGAAGTTGCAAAATACAAATCTAACAGAGTCGTATACACGAATTATGTTTTTATTTTCTTGCGTTTCTCAATCTCTTTCTAAAATATGAAAGTGATTGCTTTATGCAAGTCATAATCATCATACCACATGCAGCCTCTGCTATGATTATGAGTGAAAAATGTATGAAGAAGTGCAACGCAAATAATAAGCAAAGCATATGTCATCATATCACTATTTTTTAAGTGTACTTCTGATCTACTAAAATGTGATATAAATAGGAAACATACTTCTGCAGTTTTCACTTTATCAACCACTTCAGGTACTCTTCCTAATATCTGGGAAAAGATTACATGAAACGAATGCTTTGAACAGAACAAATGCTCTAGCCGAGGCGCTTAGCTCGTGTCAGATCAAAGAAACTGTACAAGAAGAAAGAAATTCTTCTACCACAATATCTATATGTTTATGTAGAAAAAGACTGCTATTGACAAACTGCTGCTTACTTCTTGAGAGGTGCATCTTTCAGAGGCCTTTGCTTTCTCAAATTGGTCATTATAAGGCACAATCAAGTAACAGATTGTAATTCTTCTTAGAGTTATTGAAGTTCAGTTTCTTCAGAGACCCAATTCCTTTTTCAGTTGGGCAAGTGCTGCTTCAATTTCATCAATGTTGTCTTCGAGGCTGCTTCCTTTATTTTTCTCAGTTTCTCTATCAGTTCCAGGTTCCTTCGTTCTATAAGAAGCATTCTGGGACGTTTCCTTGTTTTCTTCTTCTATCTCTGCATCAGTAATGTTTAGTTCTTTCTCTAAGAACTCAACAAACTCTTCTCCGATTTCCTGCAGGACCAAATGTATTATAAATATGCTGTAAAGCAAAGTTTTGATGCTTGAGGCTCAAGTAACAGAAGATTCATATAGTTTGTAACTACAGAATGGAGACTCATATAGAGTCAATGGTCTTTCTGCACCACCAATAAACCCCCAACATACGCGCACAAATAGATATTTCAGATTATCATATTTAAAAGAGGGTAAATGCCACCAGTGGTCCCTTATCTTGGGGGTTGTGACACTTTGGTCCTATATCTTTCAAAATAAACCTTATTAGTCCTAAATGTATTGCAAATTTGACACCGTTGACCCAACTTGCTTATTCCGTTAGTTTATTAACGTTTTTTGTACATGATTGACACATGTTTTTATGGCACTTATTTTTTACAGTTAAATTGGACAATTCTATATACACATGTGGTGGGTTAGGTTAAAAAAGAAAAGAAAGCAATCAGATTTTGTGTTAATCACGTGCAAAAAACGTTAACAAACTAATAAAATAAGCAAGTTAGGTCAACAGTGTCAAATTTGCAACACATTTAGGACCAAAATATTCATTTCAAAAGATATAGAACCAAAGTCTCACAACCCTCAAAGATAAGGGACCACTAATGGCCTTTACCCTTTAAAAGAGAATCAACTTTTGAATAAACAATTTCTCACCGCCAATTCCTCCCACAAGCTTTTTGGTTTTCCTTGTGAAGCAACATTAGCCTCCCAATTTCGAAATTCTTCTTGAAGATCTCTAAAGAAGTCCCCTGTAAAATTACGTGTAAGCTTAAGCATGCTCAATATAAGTGCTATTTGTCGGAAAAAAATAAAAGAAATTCGGAAAAGACTTGAAAATGATGCGAGGTGAATTTATGGGTCTTTTGGTCTGAGGAGTATAATCTACCTATTGCTATTTCGACATCCCTCAAAATGTTACCTGCAGCATGAAGGGGTTGAACATAAGAATATACAGAAAAGGAAAAAGAGAAAAAACATTGATCCCCTTACTCCAGAAAAGTACTAGACAGACAAGCTGAGGTCATAATCTAACAATCTTCAATTCTAGATAGAAAAGATATGATATCTACAAGCTACAAAACTATGATTATAGATCAATCAACACTGTGACTCAAGCTAATGGCCAGGAGGAGTGCACTAAAGAAAAATTCTTCTGTTAGACCAAACGACCATCTAGGCATGAAACAAAATAGTAGGCCCCACATGAGGTGAGTGGGCAGGATGGCCGTTGATCTGATGGAAGACCAACTCTGCACTAAAACAAGTGTATTCACATGTGCTCTGTAAACAATACGAGTGGACTTGGACCTCTTTTGTTGTGGACTACTTTTAGCGTGTGTTATGAACTGAGCATTTAACCTTTTCCCATGGACTGCTGCTATTGCGCAATCATGTTAACTACATCTATTACATTCACAAGTTTTTTCATCATAAATATGATCATTCAATGCTTAGGATTGTCTTTTTGGTCCAATTTCTTTACAAAAATTCCTTTACAGGTAAGCAGCTTGAGAATATTTTGCAGGATTACATTTCATTTTGAATTTACAAAACAAGAATTATGAACACTAGATTCCAAGATACTTAATGTCCACTGCAATTAACCAAAGTAAAAAAAAAAAAAGAAGATATTCCATGAGCATGTATTACCAAATCCATAGAAATCTTCTTCATCTTCAGCAGCCCTACTTTGGTTTCTTCCAGCAGTAGTGTACGAATAGCCAGACGATTGACTTCCAGTATCATATCTCTTTCTGGATTTAGAGTTTAACAGTGTATTATAGGCATGCTTAATCCTCATGAACTTTTCCTGAGCATCGGCCTGTTATGACAAGTGAGAATCGAAATAGACAAATTATTTTGAAAACATATCTAAGGAATAAAAAATAAATAAAGAAGTATATGCATGATTAAATCAAATCTCTTGTGCAAGAAAACTTTCCAACTACATTTATTGGTCAAAAATCACGCACTACAATGAGAGGTAAGAGACACTGAATTGAAAATAGAACATGCCTGGAAGTTCTCTATTTAACTTCTTATTATCTTGGGTTAAGTAACAAGCATTTCTCAAAATTCAAAAGCAAGGAATCATTCCCCTAGCTGGTTCTATTCATTACAGTCAAATCTTGAAAGCTTCAAGATCTAGCTCTCTGTTCCAAATTTCGAAACTGACCCATGGAAAATCCTTATACTGATTCCTTCTCAACTATGAAGTTTGCATGTCAACATATATAAACTGAGTGCGAGCAAACACTAGCTGACATTTCTTTTATTAATCGGATAGGGTGACAATGGAAAAAGAATAATTTGCCCCTTCAGATTTAGGTTTTAATACTTTAGGAAAGATCTCATCACTTAGCTTCTATACAGATAGAACATGTTTGAATATGATTTCTCAGAAGATCAGGGCATAAAATTCCATATAACAGAAGGTATTGCTTGCATTTAATAAAAGTAGGTCATTGGAGTTTAAGCCCACAAAATGCATTTTTCTTGTACTTTTTCAATATTTTGGGCAGCCTGAAAAAGCTGTCTTTCTCGACTAAGTACTAGAATATTAAAGAGATATGACGCAATTAAAATGTCAAAGTTTAGGAAAATTATTCTAAGAGTTTACATTATTTTGCAGTAAATCAGAGATCTGGATAAGATTTATTTTGCAAGTAACAATGTTTCCTCCTAACGATAGACATTTGGACAATAGGAAAGACAATGTATTTGGTGCCAACAGCTCTCCTCTCTCTAAAGAAAAAAAAACAAACGGAACTACTACCATCTCATCATTTTGGTGAAAGTTGGAAATATTCCCTGCTTTTTCTGTAATAAGAAAGACAATGTATTTAATGCTAATTCTCTTAAATTGGCCTTCCAACAGCAGATCCATGCATTGCTCAACTCACCGAGACACTGAAGTACATATAATCACCTGTTATCGTCTAGATCAGACTCATGAGCAGGCTTAAATGACTTATATGAATGTTCAACAAATTCTTTGAATTGACAAAGTACCATGTTTTAGTTGTTCACTATTTTGAAATTTTTAACAAAGATAACATCTTACTTTAGCTTTCATTGGGTAAGCAATAGAATTTCTCAAACCTTATAGTAGTATTAATTGGACACGCAAACTCATTGATGGCTAGGTGGACAAAGTAATTACTTCAGAACTAAGTTTGGTCAAATAATACTGTAAAGTAAATGGATGAACAATACATACCATCACATTGATGCTTAAGTGAATTTTTTCATGGCATTTCATTTTTCTTGAGTGATGATACCCCATTAGTCTTCACTATTTATTCTTAAATATTGTCCCCTATAATATATCTTCTAAATTTTTGTTTTTTGAGCTTAATAGAAAATATTTTAAGTGATGCTGCTGTTTATTATATATCAGTGTTTGTGGCACCAATTTTTATTTTCTCACCTACTATGTTTTTCTACACTTTGAAGACACTATGTTCACTTTAAGAAATTACTTCAATCATAATTATTTAAGAAAAGAACCCTATCACCCCCACAAACCCCCTCCCACACGAAGAAAGAAAATTAACGAAATATCAATCATACCAGTGCACAAGGCTCCTACAAATAGAACAGAACTACGAATTACGAAAAGGATCAATGGAAGAACTTATTACCATTTTTAATATCATGCTAAAGAAAGATGTTGCCATCATGAATTGATGTGTGCAATGTCCCATGTGGGAGACATGATAAGAGTTGTTCATAAGTTAGTCTCATAAATTTAAGAAATACCATTTTGGAATAATAGATTCAAGACCCAAAGTAGTTAATGTTTCAGCCTACGATATTAGTCTCGCTTGCAATCGAACTTTTGAGCTGGTGCGTGACAGTGAATTTCCGAATATTACACGAAAGGGGTGATAACATCTCAGTCTGTTGTTTCTAAGAAAAAGTTTATGAATGCATATTCAAAAGGGTCTTGTCATACAGAAACACTCTCTTTTATTCATGAAATTCATGCCCAACATAACTGCAGATAATTCAATACGCTACAACATTTTTAATCTTCTTAGAAGATAAAAAGTATAAATCTTTATTGATCTCTTCTTTTTCCAATATTAATAAATCAATTTCACAATACTCAAAAGTAGTAAAAAAAGATAAAAAAGAAAAAGAAAAAAGAAATAATAATACCTCTTTATTAACATCAGGATGATACTTAAGAGCAAGCTTGCGATAAGCCCTTTTGATTTGATCAGGTGGTGCAGATGGAGACACACCCAATACTTCATATGGAGACTCTCTGCGGCTTGCTTTTATAACTGTTGTGTATCTACTACACTTTTCTCTCTTCTTGTTAAAATAGTAAGCTCCAAAACTAAAGAGTGAAAAGGCCTGTGCTTTTGGTGTATATACATAAAGATTGAATCTTGATGCATATTTGATATTGTGAAAAGGTAGCAAAGACTTGGGTTGTATTTGATAGGAATTTGTTGAAGGAAAAGAATAGTGTTGTTTGGGGGGTGTTGATGCTAAAGCAATGGACATGGCTTGGTGCGTGTAAAAAATGTAATCGTCTTTAGCTTTGTATGTACAACCAACGGTTCACATTTTCTACTTACCAAGAATGCCCTTTGTGTTTAGGTCATCCTTGTACGAAACTCGGATTATACACAAAGTTTGAAAAAGAGTCGAACCCGTTGAAGTCTATTGTAAGCGGTATTTCCTTTCGTTTTGCGAGATAATATTTTTGTAGCTTGAATCCCTTAGTTATAAGTTTTTTGTGTAAAAGAGTGAATTGGGGTGGTTATGGCATTGGACTTGAAGCTAAAGTTTGTGGAAGGTTAAATTATGCCAATGGTCTCTAATGTTAGCATAGTTTTTCAAGTTAGTCCCTATTATTTCAAACTGTTCAAATAAATCCTCAAAGTTTTATAAATCTATTCAAATTGGTCCACTCTGTTAAAATATAAAAAAAAAAAACTGCTAATTTTAACAAAGTTGACATTGAAGGTAAGGGTAAAATAGTCTTTTTACTTTCTTCTTCTTCATCATCAGCCACAATCGAGTCACAGTTGAGTCATACCGAGTCACAACCGATTCACACTGTAACACACACCACACGCACACTCAAGCACACTGTCAATTTCATCATCATCATCTTCCCTTCTTTCACCACCACAACCATATACCCATCACCACTAAAACCAAACACACAACTCAAACTATGCACCTATAAAAAATATGCACTCACACAAAGCACATCACCATATTTATCAATACACCCACTACCACTACTACGACTAAACGCGCTTGCACACGCACACGCATACGCATATAGCCGCACGAAGACACACATATATCCACTCGAACACACACATAAAAACACAACCGCATGAACACATAATAGAAGTGATGAGGGTTGCATATGGGGTCTCAAGTTGTGGGGTTTCGAGGGTAGTGGCTGATAGGAATAGGTGAGGTTTCGGGGGTGGTGGCTGATAAGAATGGGTGGTGTTTCGAGGGTGTTGCTGGTGAGGTATGGGTCTAGGGACGTGGGTAGTGCTAGTGGGGTGGACGGGTAGTGTTGGTTGGGTGAGGTAAACGAGTGGTACTTGTGTGGCGTAAGGGTAGGGTAAGGTGGGGGTGGGGGTGGGTGTGAAGGAGAGGGGTTTGCAAGTTGGGGAAATGGCAAATTTGTAATTTGGTTTGAGTTTTGCATGGTAGTTTAGTCTTTTAGCTTTTTTCTGTTAAAACTCTAACAGGAGGAACCAATTTGAATAGATTTTTAAAACTTTGGGGACTTATTTGATTAATTTGGAACAATAGGGAATAACTTGAAAAATCATGCCAACATTAAGGACCATTGACATAATTTACCCTTTGTGGAATTGCCTTGTTGGCATGCTTATTAGTTGGTTTTGTGGATAATGCGAGTGATATGACCCGCATAAGAAGTTGAGTAATGCAGGTCAATTGTTTGAAAGAATGCGTAAGAGTTTGTTTGGATTGGTGGTTTTAGGGGGGGAAGGGATTCGTTTGTGAGGAATTGACAAATCTTTTTCTTGTTTGGATTGGGAAAGATTAGATATGATTGGTTAATAAATGATTTTTAAAATCACCTCCATGCCCTATTTTGCAATCACCCCAAATTGGGATCAAAAGAGAGAGAATTTTAATGAATGTGTAAAGACTATACTACCCTATGTGTTTGTACAAGGAAATAAGAAAAGGAAAAAAAGAGAAAAAAGATAAATATGTCAATATACTTATAAAATTTTTCGTTTCCTTTCTTTTCTTTCTTAATCCAAACAAGGAATACATATAATCCTTTATGAATACTTCCTTTTATAATTTTACTCAATCCAAACAAGATTTAATCCTCTCATTCCCTTTTCGTTATTATTGAATCGTTTCATTTCCTTTATTATTTTTTCCCTTCTAACTCCAAACAAGGCCTAAAAGATGCATTATGATGAAAATTTTGTGTATCAATCAATTTGCAAAAGATTTTAAAAAGGGTATTAGGAAAAGCAAATGATTTTGGGAGTAGTGCACTAATGGAATGCAATGAGTGAGCAGTAAGTAGTGGAGCTTTTGGGTAATTATAGTAGAGAAGAAAGCCTTGAGCTCGGAAAAATATGTCATGGTTTAGCTCAAAACTTGGATTTTGTTACGATAAGATTGTTGATACTAGTCTTGTGAATACGTATGCAAAGTATGGAGAAAAGAGATGGTGGACTATTCTCTCTAACATGTGAGTGGTCAAAGTTCGAATTCTTAGATGGGGGCGGGTAGGGGCAGATGGCAAAATAAAATAAAAGTGTGGAGAAATAAGGAGGAGGGCTATTCTCTCTAACATGTTTGATATCTGAATGTTTGAAGAAGCAGTAGGTTTTTTTATGAGAGAATGAAGTTTAACGTTCATTTCTCTTATCCTGCAACAACCTATCCCTAATACAATCACGAAAGACCTCCATAGCCCTTTGAGTGTGTGCATTTCTCAAATATTCTTCTACAATAAAGTCATTTGGTTTGATTTCTTCATCTTGTTCGTCATCTTCCTCTAGCTTTATAATTTATATTTCTGCATCTACATCTAGTGCATGTTTTTTAATATAGTTATGAATAGTCATACTATGTATGGCAAGTCGCACCTGTGTGTCATACGAATATTGTCGCATAAATTTTGAATCTTTTTTTTTCAAATGCTAAATGTTACCTCAATTTTAGTGTAGTTTGCAAACTTGAGTGATAGTAATTGAAAACTTCGTTAGAATTTCTAAATGCTCCTTATCATTGAAATCAAGAATGTGATACCTCTTATTTTTATAAAGTTCTAAGAATCCTATTGGCATCGGACAATCAACATCCACGAGATAATATTTCCTTCTAGTCATCAGAATATATATGTATTTATCAAAAAAAAAAAGAATTAATGAAAGAAATTCAGTCATTAAATTATTACTTATAGGTGGCTTAAGCTCAAGCAATCTACTATTTTGCAATTCATTTCCATTTTGCCTATGTAAATATGAAACTCATATCCCAATGATATACAACCATCTCATTTTGAGTAGGAATCCCCTTTCTTCCTATATATCTAATTAGGTTGTCTAATTCAACAATAGTAGGAATGTGCATACCGTCAACAACATCAATGACATTTTTGAAATATTCATAGTAATCTAACATCCCCCTTTAATTTGAGTAGTATTCCTGAAAATGTTAGATCATTTGGTTTGATTTCATCAATAGACAAAGCAATACAAACATTGGTCGCAGAATGAAAATGTTTGTTGATAATTCTCTAAAAATGTTGGAATCCCTCTTGAAACTAACGATTACATGATCCATGTCCTAAGAAACATAAAAATATCCCAACATCTCTTGAATACTAAACCCTTTAGTTGGTTCAACCCATATTTAATAGATAAGTCACTATAGAATTTAGGAAATACATCAAAAGCATTCTCAAATTCTTGTAGCATCTTTTCTCATGCCCTTTTAAAATTTTAGTCATCTATTGGTATCCAGAAAATATTGAAGTCCTACATGGTCTTTTCAAACAATGTTTGAGAAAATGTTGTTCTACAATAATTCCCACTACTAATGTTGATAGAAAGAAATTGAAATGATCATCATCTGCCATCTCTATGGTTTTTCCATGTTCATCATCTATAAATTCATCACTGCTAAATTTATCTATAATTAAGAATAATTAAACAGATTGATCACTGCTAGAACTCATCTATAATTAAGAACAATTAAACAAAACATAATATATTAATCTCCAAATCATCCGACAACCAATATAATATTAAACGAAGCATAATAAATCAAGTTGTACATTACATCAATTCTTCATAATAAGTATAGTTAGTCTAAATAAGCCTAAGAGGAGGGAGTGAATTAGGCTATAATAACAAATCTACTACTTTTAAAATTTAAGACAATAATATAATTTCTCAATGATTAGTTAATGTGTCTTTCAAGCAATATGTCAAACACAAAGAAGGCAATAAATAAAGAAGTAAAAAGAGTAGAGAAAGAGTGATAGAACGTCAGATTTTTAGGTGGTTCGCTACTCTACATCCACCACTTAAGGTTTCTCCCCTTAGGATTTTCTACCAACTCCACTATGATGCTTCTTCAAATGTTGGTGAAGTACAAACCAACTTAAAACCCACTCTTTGAGTCCATAAGAGCAATACAAAGTTTTTTCTTCACTTCTTTGAGTCCACAAATAAGGTTTCAACCTCTCTCCAAACTATGAACCACTCAATGTTTAGCTTTAGAGGGTTTACAAGCATTCAATGAAAGTAATAATTGATAGTACAATAAATATTTCCTCAAGAGATGAATAATACAAATGAAGCACAAATTGTAGCTCAAGGATTTGCAAGTGATAGCTCAATAAATGTGACTTTATTGAAGAATAAATGCTTTGAAAGAGTTAGAAAAATGCTTGTATGTAAAAGAGGTGAGATGTTATAATGGTGTATTTGAAAATATACAGAAAATAGTTTACTGGCTAGTTAACGACTAGTTTTTCAAATTTCCGTTCAAAGGAGCCGGATAAGTGCCTTGGCCAGCCAACTTATCCAGGACTCTTTGTTAGAGTCGAATGATGATGTTGGATGAGTCCCTCGTCCGACTCTATCTAACTTAGCATGATGAGCATGTCGTATAAGGCCCGGCCCGAGAGTCAACGTATAATTATATTATTCATGGTGCATTTTTATCTTTTTATAGGCATTAGTATCATTTAACGTACATTTGTATCATTTGTGTACACTTGTCTTTTTTTACGTGCAAATATGTTCATTTACGTGCATTAAGAGTTATACGTGTCGTAGACCTTAATTATAATTTTATCAAGTTAAAATGGCAGCTATATAGTTAGAATTGAACAAGAGTGGCAAACTGGTAATACGCAAACAAGTTGAAGGGCACTCTAGTAATTGGGCTAAGTTGCAAAATATCTTACCTAACAAATAAGACCAAAACTCACACAACACACACACAACACACGATCAGAGCACACACACACACACACCCTACACGTTTGGAGCAAAGAAGGAGAGAAAGAAGAAGAGAAAGAAGAAAGGAGAAGAAGAAGGAGAAGAATGAGCAATTTCAACCATTTCTAAGCCATCTTCAAGCTAGTTTTTTGCTCTTACAAGCTTGCTAAGCCATTGTCTTGCATTTTGATTTAAGAATGAGGTGAGAGAAGTTTTTCTAAAGCTTTACGAAGGTTATACAAAGCATGTTTATGTGTTATAAGTGTTTCCTAAGCATAAATCCAAGTTTGTACATGTAAATTTGAAATTTTGAGTTAAAGTTGCAAACTAGGGTTTCAAGATTATGTTGGTATGCTCTCTTTTGTTAGATTTCACTTATATAAGTTTGTATAATGTTCAATGTGAGGTATTTGAATGGATTAAAGCTTAGATTGTGGCATGTGTACTTATCAAGAGTTGAATTTGTGAAATGGAGCAAGTGGGTGTTGAAGACTTGAACTTCTATGTCTTAAATGATTCTTGATATGATTTCACTTAAGTGAAAGTTGTTGTTGTATGTCAAATAGGTGGTTTGGAGCAAGGCAATAATATGTGCAATTTTGTGTGTTAAACCCGGAAGAGTAGCCTTGAATTTGTGTCCAAAATGCTCTATCCGAATGAGAGAATCCGGTCGAGTAACTCGACTAGATAACTTGTCCGGATGCTCACTGACCTTCATCCGGTCGAGTAGATCCGGTTGAGTTACTCGACCGGGTTACTCGTCCAGATACTCACTGCCACTCATCCGAAAAAGTGGATCAGGTCGAGTTACTCGACCGGATTTACTCGTCCGGATTTTTGACAAGTTTACGCGATATTTTTTAGAAAGACATATCTTACTCAATTCAACTCCGAATTGAGTTTCGTTTAATTCTAGAACTATCTACTTTCTATAAGTTTTAATTCTATACCAAAATCAGGTTCATTGGAGTTTGGGAAAGTAGGTAAATTAATTGACTAAGTTTGGCTAGTATAGTAACGTTGAAGTCGCTAAATAGAGAGTAGAATTGAATACTTGTTTTAATGTTATTGCCATATATGATGTTCACTTATTTGTTGTTCTTATGTGCATGGCATATTTTTCTTAAATGATTGCGAAATGACAAATAGTTGCGAAATCTCCCCGTTCCCCTTATCCTTCGCTGAGCTAAGTGTAGCTCATCCCTTTCTGTGACAATTTTTCAAGTGAGGTTGCTACTGAATCAGCTCCGGAAGCTGAAGGCGTGGGTCAGTTATGTGATGAATCGGATTTCTGCCTTCTATGACTTGCTAGCTTGTAGATGATGTATAAACTTTTGATGTGTTAGATCACATTGTATATTGTTTAACCTTATACACTGTAACTATTCTTTTGGACAACTGAGATGTAATAGCTTTATGTCCTGTTCTTTTGCGACCTAGATGGTCATAGTTGGAACTATATCTCATGGTGTTGGGTATAATTTAGGTCTTGTATATATGAATAGGTTAATGAAGGTTTCTAATGCCAAGTACTCGAGCACACTTTTGAAGTTTTTTATGGTATAATGTTTGTTGTTAGGTTATCAAACAATGATTTTACAGGTGATAATTTTCTTGACACGTCACGTACCAGTCTTTACCTAGTGATGGGTTGGGTCGGGGCGTGACATGTCAGTTGAGGGCCTCAGTCAACTTAAGCTCATCCAGACTATGCAGATATAGCCTGACAAGGTTTAAATCCAAAACGATTTTTCCAAACACATTTGCAATGAGATCTAAACTTTTAAAAACTTATGAAATCATTTTTGAAAGAAAGATTATAAAGCTCAAAGAGGTTTGAAAATGTTGAAAATAATTTTACCAAAATTTATGAGATTTCACATTGCATTTTCGAGGTGTATGACATATAGAGGCCGCTACCCTTATGACGCCATGTCTCCATCCTTATGACTCCCTCTTAAGGCTAATCTTCATTCTTCATTGGTGAGATCTTCATGGATACTAGCTCTTCAAGGCTTCAATAGATCTTCATCGATCATAGCACTTCACTTTGATTTGCATTGATAAGCACGTGCTATTCATTTCTTCATGCTTGACTATCACTTGAATTCTCTCTCATTCTTGACTAATCTCAAACAAAAGTAACTCATAAAGGAAAAGATTAGTCAATAGATAAGTGAACTATTAAGATTCCGTTATCATCCAAATACATGATTAAGGCCTTTAGGCTAACAAGTATCAAACAGTATGTTGGGCAAATAGACTTAAGATGAGAGGTAAAAGAAGTGAAAGACAAATAAGTACCACTTAAAAATTATGCTATTCACAGTATATGCAAGCAAGACAACTTGTCAAACACCTAATATGCACAAGATGTAAGTATGGCATGAGTAGAGTGAAAGAAAGCAAACTAAAGAGTATAGATTCTATGTTGCATATGAATGTCCTAACTGATCAGATCCAAACACCTAAGACACAAAGTTGTTGACCCATATCACAGAATCTCACCCATGATGACACAAAGTGCAAGAACCTGTCGTCGTCAATTTATTAACATATGCTCAAGATTAAGAGTATTGATCCATTTAGTAGCTATAGGTGTATCTGATCACTTTCCTTTAATAGTATTATTCCAGAGATCACACCTATTGTGGTCCAATTCAATATGTGACACATGCATTAGCAAGACGAGCCCAGAAAGACCTCTAATGACCACGACAGGTCACCCTAGACATAGAAGACTTTTTCACAATAACTTATACCATAGTGAAGTGTCTAGCTCCACTACTCATTATGAACTAAGTTTCTGTGAAGAAGTAACAATGAATTGGACCTTGTGTACTTAACCACCACGTACGCAAGTCACTCACTTGATCCAACGGATCAATGTACACATAGATCCATACAATTAGAGAAAATATGTCCATATAAACAAAATAGTATTAATCATTTAATGCAAATATCTAGAAATTACAATGATAATGTGCTAGTGATCTTTAGGGCAAACATTAATCCCAATACCATGACCCTTAATATATCACAATTTGCCTCCTTTAACATCAATATGCTAACATCAAAATACAATTAACATTCTAACTCAAAGCCAAGCAAAGTCCAAATATAGCTCATCACAAATTGGACGTTCGTACAATTAGTGGATGTAGCCATGCTGGTTGTCTCAACAGTTCAAGATTTAGATTATGTTTTGGCAAAGTTCACTAGCTCTTGCAACTATTGCAATATTTGGACTGTGTTTTGGCAAAGTTCACAATAGCTCTTGCAACTTTTGTGATATCTTTGCAGTAGTGCTACCATGATTTTTCTTAATGTACTTATGCTTTCTCTTCCTCTATCCCTCTAAATTAATCTCACCCACAGGCTAACTATCTTCGATGTTAATGTTATCTAAGCCAACAACTCTATCCTCATAATTACCTCACCCTTTTCGCTCTCCCTACTTCAACCTCAATCAATATCAATTTTAAACAATATTTTAACCTAAAAGCTACTGAAATGATATTAAGTATCTAAACAGTATTGTACATATTTATAAATATGTTTAATGTAATAAGAGGACCAAGCCAATCCTACGATGCCAGTCGTTAGCCTCGACCAAGTCTTCTTTGAGGTAGGTGGTAGGTTGAAGAAGGGGCGCTATAGACATGGCTTGCAGAGGATCTGTATAGGTGGGGTAGCACACAATGTGCCTACCCCTGCCCCCAGACCCGCGCAGTGGGACATGTAAGCTGTTATGACTCAAGTGACGAAGACCTTGAGGTGGTAGCTTGAGGAGCAGCAACAACATACAATCTAGGAACAACTTCAGTAGTAGCAATAGGAGTGGGCAAAGCAACAATAGCGCATAATGGCAGAGCAGTAACGCAAGATACAACATCAAATGTAAGAATAAATAGCCCCACCAACAACACAAGATGCAACGTTAACTAGCCCCACCAGCAACATGAGGCAGAGATAGGCAAGATGCAAAAGCAAATCTCAACCCTCTAAGACATCGTCTGCCCACACTATTAGCCTCACCAACAGGGCATCCCACCGTAGTAGATATTTAATTTTTTTTCTTTCCTAAAATTTTTGAATAAATTTTGTATTTTCAAATTCTTATACATATTCGTACAAAATTTATTAAAATCTGTTAATTTCTTAATAGATATTCATTTTAGACAATTATTAATTTTATATTTCATTTTTATTTTAGAATTCTTTCTTAAAAAAATAATGGCAACAGACACATAGCGACGGACTGTATGAAACATTTTTAGAAAAAAGAAAATAGGCAACAATTTGGCGATGGAGTTTGTAAAAAAATTTAAAATTAATAAAATAAATGTCTCCACGGCTTGATGATGCACAAAATAATTTAAAAAAAAAATAAAGTTAAACAGGCAATGGACATTTTGAATTTTCATTTTTTTACCCATCAATGGCTTTGTTCGTCGCTCTCTACGACGGTTAGGGGACAAATTGTGGGTTTATGATAACGTACCTATCTGGAGCACTTTATCTTTGGATAAGTTGTTGTAAATTTTAAATTCAATTTACTGTTATCCTTATCATGCAGTTAGGTTAAGATTTATCTTCATTGCATTGTATTATAAAATGTTGTACATGTAACTCTTTTGAGTATATAGAAAAAATATTGTTTTCTTTCATGGTATCAGATTCCAGCACTACGATCCTGACTTTTTCCGCCCTCCCCTAAAAACAAAATTACACAGGCCAACCTCTTCTTTTTTTTATCTCTTTTTCAAAGTCTTTCACTTTACAATCCATTACTCATTTCTTTATTTCCTTTTTCCACAGTCCTTTCATCATTCCTTTTATTCCTGTCCCTTTCAACTTTGTTCCTTTTATTCTACTTTTTCCAGCATCATGTCGTCCACAACGTCTCAATCTTCCCTTCCATCTGCACACGTCAGGTTCTATGTCACAGTTACCCTTGATAACACCAATTACCTTACCTAGAAAACTCAAATGCTGAACTACTTTACATTCAACTCTCTTCTGGGCTATATTAATGGCACTATTCCACCTCTAAAACCAGACAAAGATTCTTCCACCTCTGCTTCTTCATCCTCTTCTAAAACACTTGAAGAGTGGACCAAGTATAATAGCTATGTCACAGCTTGCATTACTGCCACCCTCTCTGACTCCTTGGCCCATCAAGCTCTGGGATTTGACACTGCCCATGCACTTTGGGCGTTCCTTGAGGAGTATTTTCTTCAGCAATCAATGGCTTGCAAGTCTCTTCTTCGTGCACAGCTTTGTGCTCTAAAAAAAGGGTCCTCCTCTATCGCTGATTATATTCAGCAAATACGTGTTTTGTCTACATCTCTTGCTGCCATTGGTGATGCCCTTAGTGACTCTGACTTGGTCTTAAGCACTTTGAATGGCCTTCCCACACCATATAGGCCCTTTGTGACATCTATTGAGAATCTTCCCACATCACCCTCCTTCAATCAACTTTATGTGAAGCTTCTCACTTATGAACAACGTATGGTTCTTGAGGGTGACGACATTGTTTCTACTGATGGCACCTCTCTCCATGCTTTGACATCTCAATTGCTTTCCACTTCTCTCAATAATCAAGCTCTTGCTACCACTACTACACCTAAACTGCCTTCGTCTAACTCTCAACATTCCTCATCAAAAAGTCCGAGTAATGGTGCTTCCAATTCCTCCTACAAAGGGAAATGCCAAATTTTTTGAAAATTTGGTCACTCCGCTCAACGCTGTCTTTACCGTTATTCCCAGTCAAAGGCTAGTGCATCATCCTCCCAATTTGCAGGTCTTCATTATCAGCGTTCTACCCTGCCACCTCTTTTGCCCACTCCTTCAACTCATACATGGCTTCCCGATTCCGGTGCTACATCCCTCATGACCAACGACTCGTCTTTGTTGCAGCAACTGCAACCCTACAATGGTGCTGAACAGGTGCTTGTTGGTAATGGTAAGGCCCTCACTATTTCTCATATTGGTTAGTCTTCTCTTCCGAGCTCTTCTCGCCCTTTAACTCTTTCCAATATTCTACATGTTTCTAGTCTTACACGTAGTTTATTATCTGTCTCCCAGTTCACTAAAGATAATAATGTGTCTGTTGAATTTTTTCCATCTTATTGTGTTGTCAAGGATCTTCGCATGAGGACACCAATTCTCACAGGCCCAGTTAACTCCAACCTCTATGCTCTTCCAGTGCCGTCTCCTTCATTCACTATGTCGCCTCAAGTATTCTCAACCTCTCAGACTGATATCTCTCTCTAGCATAGCAGATTGGGACACCCTTCACATCCAGTTCTCTCTCAACTCCGGCAGCAAGCTTTCATTCAATTTAAAGATTTCTTAGTTAAAAAATAAATTGTGTGATGCTTGTATGCAAGGCAAAAGTCACAAGCTTCCCATTTTCCCTTCCAATCATAGATCGACAGTTCCCTTAGACTTAGTACATTGTGATATCTGGGGCCCAGCACCTATAACTTCATTTTTGGGGCTATCGATTCTTTGTAATTTTTATTGACGACTTCAATTGTTTCACATGGATATATCCATTGTGTAATAAAAGTGATGCTGCTTCCTGTTTTGTTCATTTTCAGTCATTTGCTGAATCTTTTTTCTCCACTAAAATAAAGTCTTTCCAATGTGATGGTGCGTACGAGTTAACTAAGGGTCCTCTTCAAAATCATTTTAAAAAATGTGGAATTGCTTATCGCATTTCTTGCCCTCATACTCCAGAACAAAATGGTTTAGCTGAACGCAAAATCAGGCATATCACTGAGATGGGTACCACAATTTTATTTCATGCTTCAATGCCTAAAATTTTGGTACGAAGCATTTAATACTGCTGTGTATCTCATTAATCGTCTACCTAAACCTTCACTGCAAAATCAATCTCCCTTTACTATGCTTCATCACTCTTCTCCTGATTACTCTTTCCTTCGGGTCTTTGGTTGTCTCTGTTATCCGCATCTTGGGCCATACAAACCCGATAAATTGAGTCCAAAATCATTACCTTGTGTATTTCTGGGATATAGTGAACAATATCATGGGTATCGCTGTTATCATATTGCTACGTCTAAAGTATATATTTCTCGCCATGTTCGCTTTGACGAAACAGTCTTTCTGTTCGCCTCTACTACTGCTCCCGACATCTCTTTGTCTCGTAATGTTACTTTTCCGTTCTCACATTTTCCAGACACATCTGTTCCCACGAACCTTCAATCTACTCATTCCAACCATACTTCATCTCTGCCAACAGCTACAATATTCGCTCACGCGCAACATCCAACAACATTGTCAAGTTCCATCCCACTGTCTGGGTCCCTGGATTCAACTCCTATAGTCCATGGCCCACGGCACAATCACTTTCCTAGCCATGCTACATCAGTTCCATCTTCTTTAACTATTGTGCCTATCTCATCAAACTCACGGACCCCACTTCATGAGAACATGCCAGGCTCTTCACATGCAAACAATGTTTTTGACCAATGTATTTCACAAGCTGCTATCGACTCACCAACTTTTTCGTCCCTAACCCATGTGCCTGTGTGTTCTCAAGCCATTAATGTTTTTCCCCAGTTCATGTCCCCACCATCCCCTATTCCTAATTGTCCCAATTCTTTTTCTACATCACTATCTAGTCAAGATACCTTTGCTTCCTTGTCTGAGTCACCTGTCCAGTCAGCTCAATTTCCACTCGTGCGCCAACTATCTTCAGCCACTGTTCCAATTTTCACCAATTCGCTGACTCCTCCTCACGTGGATGTATCTCCACTTTCGGCTGGTACTCAGTTACGTGGTTCACATTCCAATGTTTTTCCCAGCTGTGTAAATTCACCTACTGCTGTCTCGTCCTTACCTCTCTCTAATTCCCAACTGACCTCTACTTTTCTTGCTAGCAGCGTTGATCCTTCCCTACCAAGTGTTCTACAACTCCTTCAACCTCTCTCTGCTAGCCCTCATATTGTTCCTCGCGGCTCATCTGAAGGTTCAAGTCCTACCACTTCGACAACTGCTTCTCACCCACCTTCTGATAATACACATCCAATGATCACTCGATCAAAAGATAATACTCGTCCTCTTAAATCCAGTTCTGACTTTGTTACATATGCTGTCTCACATGCTTCCTCTGCTGCCGTTAATGTATCTGAACCAACCACATTTCTTCAAGCTCATAAACACAAACACTAGCGTGATGCCATGGAAGTTGAATACAATGCCTTGATGAAAAATAGCACTTGGACTCATGTCTCTAAACCTCCCATGGTTAACATAGTTGGCTGTAAATGGGTTTTTCGAGTCAAACGCCGTCAAGATGGTTCTGTTGAACGCTACAAAGCCCGCTTAGTGGCCAAGGGTTATAGTCAGGAAGAAGGCATTGATTTCACTGAAACCTTCAGTCTTGTTGTCAAGCCTACAACGATTCGTATCATTCTCTGCCTTGCTGTTTCAAAGAAGTGGCCTATACGTCAATTGGACGTAAATAATGCCTTTCTCCATAGTATATTACAAGAGGAAGGCTATATGTCCCAGCCTCCAGGATTTACACATCCTATTTTTTTTTTATCATGTCTGCAAGCTTCAAAAGGCACTTTATGGACTCAAACAGACTCCACGGGCCTGGTTCTCTCGTCTGAGCTCATTTCTTTTATCTCTTGGATTTGTGTCTTCCACTGCCGACTCATCATTGTTCATTCGTACTACTTCGCAGGATGTCACACTATTGTTGGTTTATGTTGATGACATAATCCTCACTGGGAGTAGCTCTACCACTATTACACTGCTTACTGAATCTCTGGATAAACAATTCTCATTAAAAGATCTTGGCACTTTATCTTTTTTTCTTGGCATTAAGGTATGTAGCACTTCTGCAGGACTCCTTCTTCATCAACAAAAATATTGTTTTCTTTCAGCTTATGACCACTCCTTAACTGACCAACCCTTTTTTGTCACCTGTTTGTCGCTTGCTTTTATTGGCTACACCGTCGCCTGTCTCTTTTTTTCTTGCAATGACCCCTCCCAATCCAAACAAAGAGAGGGATTCAAAAATACCTCCTCAACCAATCCTTTCTACGCAAAACCTCCAATCCAAGCAAGTCCTTAGCGTTAAAATTTGCCACATTTGACCAAATCTCACAAAGCGCTTTAGTGTGACACGAATGTTCATCCAATTAATTACAGTTGCTTTACATGTAACACTGAATTTAGATATGTTTTTCTAGTTTTATTACCTCTTAGTCACTAAAAAATAGATCATGACACAAAAAAAACTTGGAAACTAAAAAATGATATATGAACTATTTAACACTAAAAGATCAAATCTCAACCATTTATTTCAAAAGTTAAAATTAATTTTGGGGTATTTTATAATCCGAATTTTATCTCCTAGTGATTAAGAGACAATAGAACCAAGAGAAAATTCAAGTCCGCCTAGCCAATCTATGTCGAATTTTCTCTTCTATCGTGGATGGTGTCCTTCAAATGTGTTCAAGAACATCAAGATTATGGACCACAAAGTCACACGGCTTTTTTTTGGGTCATACATGCGGAAAGCCACGATTTTTTAAAGTTGACAATCTTTTAACAAGGTTTTGGTAGTTTGCAGACAAGGAAAACGAGGTTATGGACTATAAAGATCTACAATAAGTACAAACAAGAAATAACTTACAAATCAAATACGGTTTAAACAATAATCTACAGAGACAGAAAAGCGACCGGTAAGGAAAAAAAGTGACAAATGCTAAAGACTTAGCCTTCAAACTAAAGTGTACAATGAACAACAATTCACTGCCATTAAATTTTTCTTCTAACATTAAATCTCCTTTATAACACTTCCAAAATCTGAAAACAAATCTTGATTCCATGTACTTTATCTGTCATCAAAATTGGTAAGTAGACTTTTTTAAAAAACCTTCACCATATAAAAATAAGGATATTGGACCCGCTTATCCACAATCCGAACTTGAGAAATGGAAATATATCTAAACTTTGCACTACTTGTTCACTTCGAACGGTGGGGGCTATTTCTGCTTTTTCTTAATATGTTTTGGCCAGAGCGTAGGAGAAAATAGTGAATGCGCACCATGGATAAATCAAACCAATCCACACCTTATCCCGATCTTGATTATATGAATCTAATAACGCTACTCATTCTTATCGAAAACCATTTCCTCTTTTAGCTCCATGATGCACACCACGGATACACCACAATATTGTAGAAAACAAACAAAGACATTTCCTACTAGGATCTGCTTCAGGGGCAGAAGGTGGTAAAAACACTCACAGGGAAAAGAAGGGAACTCCAGAGGAGGGGGTGACAGGAAGAGCTGACAACATTCATCAAAGATAAACATTTCAGCAACTACCACTCTTCTAAACAATATAAACATTATTCATCATCTGGTACAGAACCGATGCGAGTGGTAAAAAAATATGAGAGAAGCGAGGATTGATAGCTTGTAAGAATCAGTGGAAAGCAAAGAGTTCTTCCCTGTATTCCTTCCTTTCCATCAAATAATAGGTGGTCTTCTTAAATATCAAGTCATTTTTTTTTTCCAGGTGCATAACCTATTCTATCAAACCACCAAAGGTGCCAACAGTC
This sequence comes from Ehretia macrophylla, assembly GCA_037974665.1. Taxonomy (NCBI): domain Eukaryota; kingdom Viridiplantae; phylum Streptophyta; class Magnoliopsida; order Boraginales; family Ehretiaceae; genus Ehretia; species Ehretia macrophylla. Next base: position 23,475,904 of record CM075782.1, on the reverse strand, counting down.
GCATGTTGGAACGGAGAATGTTAACTTAGATACTGCTGAGGAGATCAAGGAGGTCAAGATTGGGACCTCCTTACCCCTTCAAAAAGGGACATCTCCAATGTTAAATACAGGCAGGAATACGTTAGTATTATTTTCTGATGCATCTTTAGACATGGAAGATCAATGCTCAAGAAACATCTAAATTAATAATGAGAACTCATTAGTGATGCTAAATAGCAACTAGGAAACAACTCGCACGAGCAACACAAAGACCAAAAAAGTCACGTAAAAAATTGGCTTATCTTAACCCTCAAGATAAAATACCAGTCAGACTTGTATCTACAGCCATTTCTTAAAGCAATATAGTCCGTAGTCTAAGGATTTACAAGTATGCTGTACACACAGTGCTTAAAGCACCGTAGTCCCTGCAGGCAGTTAAGTCCTTAAGTAGACTCCAAAGAGCACATTATTACTGAAAACCTTTTGAAAAGTATTATTACTGGAAACCGGTTTCTCTATGATAATTAGCTCGAAGTGTCTTAAACATAAATTCCACGGAAACTTAGCAATAGAACAAAGGTACATTGAACACAGAAACTGTCAAACTGATCTGCTTGCTTACCTGATAGAATCAAATGCTTTCACAGAATACGATTTATACAAGAATGAGTATGATATAGTTAGAACTAACTTTAAACCCCTGTTTGGATTGCATAAAGGAAAGGAAAGGAAAGGAAGGAAGAAAAATAAAGGAAAGGAAAGGAAATTAATTACCTTGTTTGGATTGCAAAAAAATAATAATGAAAAGGAATGGAAAGGATTTTATGATTTTTTGTTTGGATTGGAAAAGGAAAGGAAATAATAATTTTAAATATAAAATTACTTAAACACCCTTTTTATTTTTATAACCATGTGATTTGAAGGGACAAAAGAGACTTTTTAACACAAAACCTTTCCTTTCCCTCCAAAACACCCCAATTTGAAAGGATTGCAAAATCCTCCTCATTAAAGAAAATTGAAGGACTTTGGAACCCTTCCATAGCCTTTCCTTCCCCTAAATTTGCAATCCAAACAAAAGAAAGGATTGAAAAATCCCTCCCTAACTTTTCCTTTCCTTTAATATTGCCAATCCAAAGATTAATTGCAAAGACTGCATAAGCTGAACACAATATTTCATTTCACGTAAAGCCTTAATCTGCACCAAGTGAAGACTTGCAACCTATAAGTTGGAATCCATAGATAAGGGAATATCATTGAAGCAAACAGTGTAATATTCTCTCATGTTTGATTAGGATCATAAACACTTTATCTACATCTAGTGAAAACTGGAAAACAATAAAATTGGAAGCAATAGACAAGGGAATATTATTCTAATCGACACTTAAAACTCATTTCTTCTCAACATTGAAGATTTGTAGATAAATAGCTTTAGTGAAACGGATTTACAAGCTGTAAAGGAGACTTCGTAATATCAAATCTATTCCAGTCATTAGACCATTTCAGGATTAACACTCTTGGTAAAAGGCTATACTAAGTCAAGAAATGATGCACTAATCCACATGTTGCTACATTACGTTTAACAACATAAACAAATCACTGCATTTAAATGTGTTGGCAAAGAGGTAATCTATCAGCAGTTAAAGATGTTACAAGATAGCTGGACTAACCTAGGTCTTGTGGATTTGCGTCCATACTGTTATGATCAAGGCCAAAGTCTCTGTACAATCACTTTTTGAACTATCATCATGTAAAAGTTCAATTCCAGCGTTTTCCGATGTACAATATGACTACATGGAGTTTCAGCTAAAAGAAACAAATTTTGGAAGTATAACAAAGGAGAATTTAATAATTGCACCAGAATAACATTAATAAATCACAAGAAATTTGACAAAAGCCATTAAATAAGGGAGAAAGAAACCTTTGTACAAGCAAGATGAAAAATTGGAAGGGCAACAACAACAACTGCCACTAAGGAGGGAAACACTGCTGCAATTTATCTATCGATTTTCCACTTATGCACTTGCTAAATAGCAAAAGGATAACAAAGCAGCAGCATTAATAAAGAGACAGCTCCTGTCATGGAGACTATGTACCACTTTTCAGTATTATTATATTAGTGAATAAATCTTTAGTGTGAGCTTCAAGCAGGGAGAATTAGATGGATGAGAGAAGCAGTAGTCAACAGAAAGAGAACTGATTTTCTTTGAGCATTTGGAAGGACAAGATAATTGGATCCACTAGAAAACATGTAAATAGGGTACAGCATTGAATACCCAGGATGCAAAGGCCGTCATCAAGCATTTGTTCAGTCTATAATTGCCTCTTGTTTCGTCTCTGAAAAGTAAGGTACAAGAGAGTTGTTAATCCTCCAAAACATGCCACTTATCAGTAACAAAACAGGTCAAAGACACACTAACATCTTGCAGTAAGTGGATACACTTATTTGATGACAATTGTCTACATCACAGTAACATACTAACTGGATGAATTTTGTGTTGTCCATGTCAAATGCAATTTGAAGATGTTATTCCAGAACACCTCAAGAGTTTCCATGATTGGCTTGCAACGCCTTCCAAATCTGATAAGGCCGATGTACAAATCAAATGTTGGTTTTCGGGAGTTAAACTTGGCTCATTTTCTCATGCTTCTGCATCTGTGGTAAAACACACGACAATGTATTATGGAACCTCTTAAAGTAGAAAGAATTAAGTAAGCATAAACAGAGCAAAGGGATGAAACACCAAGACAGATTATAGCAATTGGGGGCATTTGAAATAGTGATTCATACCCAAAAAAAAAAAAAAAAAAAAAACACCCGTAGGGTGCATTTGATATTAATTTGTTCCAAGTAATTGTTGGAGAAAACAAAGGATGGTTTCTACAGGTAGCAAAGAGCCAATCATACGAAGCCTGCATTACCTCAGTTGCTCCTGCAACTGATAGACTTACCACCTCCTAATCAGTTCAAATCCAGTATCAAACCCTGTATTGACAATTATATGCTAGCAAAAATAACATCACAAGCAGCAAAAATCGAAATAACTTAGATCAATAGCCTCACCTTTTTGCTCTAACCGTCATTTATTATCATTACGAGCTACATGATGATACGGTGCAACCGAACCAAACTTATTCCCTGACCAATCCCTCTGCTGCTGCACCATATTATTATACCCATGATGAAACCCGACAAGCCCGTGTTCACCATGTGCTGCCATTCCAATCATCGGCATAGGCACCATTTGTGGTTGCGACAGATACGGCATCTGAATCGGCATCCCCATATGCCCATTACCAGCATGCTGGTGCTGCCCGTGCCCGTGCCCGTGCCCGTGCCCGTGCCCGTCGCCTCCAGAGTCATGTGAACTCTGCGGCAGGGGAGTCGACAAGAACAAATGATCCGACGGTCCAAGCCCGGGCCCGGGCCCATCTTGCATTCGCTTCAAATAAAGCCTGTATTTTTGTAAATGGCTAGCGACGTTTTCGCGGGTTAATCCTTCAACATTCATGAGCTGCATAATTGTCTTCGGCACTGCGTTCTTGATACCTAAATGCGTCACTACGTCGACGAATCTCTTATGTAGCTGTGGAGTCCACACCAGCCTCGGCCTCTTTACAGTCTTAGTCGCACCTGAAGAATCGTCAGCAACACAGTTTCCATTCCTCGAATCCACTTCTTCAATCTCGGTAGACACGACTTCGTCGCCTTCTTCGACGATTTTTCTCATTTTTCGCGAATCGGAACATTCAAGAGTCGTCAGATCATCATTTTCGCCACCGCTAAGTAACGATAGAGTGTTTTGCGACGCACGGTTCACGTCCACCATCGTCCGGGAAAGTTCCGTCGTGATTCGAAACGCCGACGCAAGCTCCGGCGAAATCAACAACTGACACAACGGTGTAAGATCGTTGGCGCTCGGAAGTCCGTCCTCCCACTCCATAACTATTTGCTTCTCTCCACCGCCACCGCTGCCAACATACTCCGTCATTCTCACTTCTTCGCCCATAGTAAGCCAAAATTTGAGCTAGATAGGGTTTATTTTAATCTTTTTGGCGATTAACTATAAATATGATCATGTTGATGGAAGGATTGAGATTTTTGTGGATCGAAAGTGTGGAGATATTTCAAAGAGAGAAGTGTTAGGGGTTGGAAATGTAAATTGTCAAAAGATTGAGGAGTGGAAAATGGGAATGAAATAATATTAATAAGTTTCGTTCGTTGTACGATTGAGGATCAAGGGAAAGATACGAAAAAGTGCAATATCTGATTTGTAAGTGTGCCACCGTGGAGACCTTAGCCATAGATATTTTTTATCCTCTAAAAATATCGCTTTTCTACCTCCCAATTAACTATTTGGACACGTTCTGAAATTTGTACTGGGTGTTTTCCTAGGTTTGTTATTGTTAAACTTAGTACTACTCCAGTAACGTGAAATTGGCAAAAAGTTATGCCAAGATAGATTTTCTCAATAAGCAATGAGTATATGTATACAACAGTGTCCCTTAAGTCTAGGAGATAACTAATCTAATAAAGAAAAACTAAACAAAATAAGGAACTTATTTATTTAAAACTATGAAACGAATGTGCAAAATAATAAAATGTCAACACTCTCTTTTAAGTTGGAGAATGATATCAATAACTCCCAACTTGCGCGGTTAAAAATGTCTTTTCTGAGTGGTTTGGTGAATAGATTTATCAATTGTAGCAAGGAGGTCACATAAACAGTGGAAACGGAACTCTTTTTTATTTCATCTCTGATGAAGGAATAATCTATTTCAATATATCTTATCTTCTCATTAGGAGCGGATCCAAGCCTCGGAGGTCAAAGTATGCACTACAGTGATACAGTAACCAAGAGTTCGAGTACACTCATCTATACATAAACTAATACACTTAAGCGCATTTTAGAAATTAAAAAAATATAAACATGTAAAAAGAGGAAAAAATAATTAATTATAATTTACAGTATTATGGTAATAAAAAAGTACCTTTTACAAATTAAACTAAAAGTATTAAACAAGTAAATAAATTAAATGACAAGAACTACCAAAAAATAAAGGCAATTAGAACTAGGGTAAATAGTCCCGTACCTCCCTGTAATCAAACGAAACTAGCTATAACCCTCATGTGGCCTAATAAATATAGTTGGACCCCCCTGTGGTCTACCCGTTGATGCACATTACCCCCCTCCGTCAAATTTTTCGTCATTTTTGATGAAAAGTGTGATAAATGAGTTTAAAATGCGATTTTTATTGATTTTTAATATATTTAATAATAAAATAATATTAGTAATTAAAAAAATTATTTTTTTCTTTTTTCTTTTCATTTTCACCTATTTTTTTTATTTTTTACTAAAATTAAAAAAAAAATCATCTAGTTGAATACGTTAAAAACCAATAAAAATCGTATTTTATTTGCATGTGGTACATATTCAGTCAGTTTTGACAAAAAATTTGACGGAGAGGGGTGGTGTGCATCAACGGATGGACTATAGGGGGGTCCGGCTATATTTGTTAGACCACAGGAGGGTTATAGCTAGTTTCGCTTGATCACAGGTGGGTCCGGAGCTATTCACCCTTAGAACTATAACTACAATTAAAAATGAACAAATGACTACAATTACAAATTAAATTAAACGTATTAAACAAATAAATAAATAGTTATAATCAAAACTAAACGTAAACAATTATTGTTAAATTAAGAGTAATAGACAAGTAAACTGAAATTAAAAATTAAATATGTGAAACTAAAACTAAAGTTAAATAATTGGCAGTATTATGGGATTGAATGTTGAATTTGTTAAGAGAAGAAATAAGAAAAGAGTGTAATTTTTTTTTTTATTGAATTTTAAGAGTGAATCTAAGATCGCTTGGTTGATTTGAAAAAAAAAAGGTTTAGCTTTAAAGTGTTACAAAAAGAGTTACATGTTGAGAATTGAGAAATGAGAGGAGTAGAAGTTGAGCATATCAAAACTTCTCATCAGGCAATGAGGATTACAATACAAGAATAAAAATTGGAGAAAGAGAAGTAAACTTGAGTCTTAAGTGGAAGCACTTAAAATCACAAAAAGCTGAGTGTAAGCACTTAAAATAACAAAAGCAACATTCAAACTTGCACCACCACATACCCCACGATTTAAAGCGTACTTTTTTTTTTTTTTTTGCTTAAAGCCCCCGGTGTCCGGGATGATAATGGCCCGACTAATCCGGAATTCGGTCCGGATAGTGCCCGTAAAGTCTAACTCTTACTCGGGAAAAAAGACATGGCTCAGTGCTTTTTAACATGGCGCCTTCACGGAGAATCGAACTCTTAACCACTAAGCCATTTTAATATTTTTTGAGTGTATGCACTTGCATACACTACTAATAACATAGGTTTGCTCCGGCCTCTCATAGAATACTGGATTAGCCACTATATAAGGAGTTGTTTGATTACAACAGTGCAGTGCAACAAGGATGTTCAACTAGAGGCCGTGCAACAAATTTTGAGCCAGGTAAATTCACAAGAAATGCCCGCCATGGCACGATACTCAACCTCTGCTAAAGATAGTAAAACTCTTTTGTGTCTCTTCATCCTTCAAGAAATTAATTAGTGTGCTTTCAAAAAAATAAAATATCAAATTGTTAACTTTCTCATGGTTGGACAACCAGCCCAATCAAAGCCATAATAGGCTTTCAATTGCAAAGAATTTTGCCCTAAAAACAAAAGGCCCTGTCTTGGAGTACTTTTGACATACCTTAGGATCCACAACGCAACATCGAGTCTTTCTTGGCTCATGCATAAAACGATCCAAAATATGAACAAGAAAAGTGATATTTGGTCTGATAATAGTTAAATAAACGAGACAACCTATCCGTCTTCTGTATCTTTGTGGGTTCGTAAGAAATTCCCATGTGTCATCAAGCTTTAGACCCTGCTTTATGGGTAACAGAAAATGAAAGAGAATAGAAAATATCTCATTATGATTAAAATGAACTAAAATTACATAAAGTGTTCAGCTGCACCTTTTATTTATAGACTTATAGAAGTGTGTGACAGCTAAGATACAACTGGCTAGATGATTGACTAATCTACTCTGATTTTGTTAGTTTATAGAGTAATCATTTTAACTAATTAACTAACACTTCAACTCAGATGATTCTAGAAGTTTTTGATCCATCTCTGTATTAGACCTTCTCTTGTTATGCCCCCCCAAGCTGAGCTGAGTTGTAGCGAAGGGAAGCTTGGTTTTGATTGTATGAACCTTCGAAGTAGGCAAAGCTTTGGTAAACAGGTCTACAAGCTGATCTGAAGAAGAAACATGTGCGACCTTGAGTGTCTTTGCCACAACTTGTTCTCACACATAATGATAATCTAATGCAATATGTTTAGTGCGATTGTGAAACACTGGATTGCTTGCTAAAGTAATGGCAGAAGCATTATCAACCCATAATGTAGGTATATGAACTGGAACATGAAGATCTTTTAGAATTTAAGTGAGCCAAGTAAGTTCAATGGCTGCATATGCCATGGCTCGATATTCGGCCTCGATGGATGAGCGTGCCATTATAGGCTGCTTCTTTGACCTTAAGAAAATACAGAATCCAGTGATAGACCTGCAATCAGTGGGGCAACAAGCCCAATCTGAATATGTTGTTAGATTTAGTGAGCCTGACTGAAAATGAAAGCCCTGATAAAGGGTGCCTTGGATGTACCTAAGAACTCTCTTAAGGGCTGTATAATGCTCCTCTGTTGGACTGTGCATGTGTTGACAGATAGAATTCACTACGAATTGAAGATTTGGTCGCGTAATTGTGAGGTATTGGAGAGCTCCCACAAGGCTGCGAAAATGTGTAGGAGAGGAGTAGAGTGTTATAGTAGTAGATGCAATGCTAGAACTAGGAGTAGCAGGTGTAGGACTAGCTTTACAATGAAGCATACCAACTCTATTAAGGAGATCCATTGCATATTTAGACTAATGCAGTGTAAAGCCAGTTTTGATGTACTCGACCTCGATGCCAAGAAAGTAGGAGAGTGCACCCAAGTCTTTCATTGGAAAGTGCTGATGTATAGCTCGAATAAGATTAGAGATACCTATTAACATCATCCACGTAAACCAAGAGAATGATTGTTGCAGTGGCAGTGTGATTAACAAATAAGGAATTGTCTGCTTTACTACAATAGAACCCATGTTGCACCAAGAAGGTAGATAGAAGCTGATACCAAGCTCGAGGGGCCTGCTAAAGGCCATAGATTGACTTGTTGAGCTTACAAACATAGTCTAGATGAGCTGCACTTTCAAAACCTTGTGGTTGCTTCATGAATACCTCTTCATTTAGTGTCCCATGAAGAAATGCATTGGAGACATCCAACTGTTTCAATGGCCAATTGTGATGCAATGCTATAGATAGAACTATCCTTATGGTCTGACTTTTAACCACAGGACTAAAAGTCTCCTCATAATCCAAGCTTTGAGTTTGATGATAACCCTTAGCCACAAGCCTAGCTTTATACCTTGCTACTGTACTATCTGCATTTCTTTTTATCTTGAACACCCATTTGCAGCCGATTGAGGTTCTTGATGAGGGCAGTGGAACCAAAGACCAGATATTTTGCTTTTGTAGTGCTTGATATTCATCTTGCATAGATTTTACCCAATGTAGGTTTTGGGCTGCCTCTTTATATGAGGTAGGTTCAGTGGATGGTAATTGAGTTTGAAGTGAGTTAATAGAATATATTCTAGGTTTAAGAGAACTAGTCTTAGACCTAGTAGTCATATGGTGGGAGGATGGCTGCGGTTGTGATGACAGAAGTGAAGTAGAAGAAACTTGATTATGAAGATCAGGTTCTAAAATTAAAGGTGGGATAGAGGATTCAATGGAAGAAGATATGGAATTGTTTAAGGACTGAGGTATAGGAGTTTGTTGGGAACCTGCTAGACTAGAAGTGGAAGAGGCAGTGTGTGTTTGTTGTGGTTTAAGTGGTGTAGTAGTTGTCTGTATTTGAGGAATAAGAAGAAAACTAGGAGAAGAATTATCAGTTGAGCTAAGAATAGATTGCAGTGAAATGGGCTGAGGTTGGGAGGCTAAAGGAAAAACATGCTCTATGAAATGAACATGTCTTGAGACATAAATTTTATGAGATGCTAAATCTAGACACTTATATCCCTTCACATTGTTACAGTACCCTAAGAACAGACATGATTTGGACCGTAATTGCAGCTTATGAGTGTTATAGGGCCTTAGCTAGGGAAAACACAAACAACCGAAAACTTTGAGATGGGAATAACTGGGAGTAACTGCATATAAATACTCATATGGAAACTTGTTGCTTAGTACATGTTTAGGCAATCTATTTACTAGGTAATTGGTAGTAGCAAGGGCGTCAAGCCAAAATGTAGAAGGGAGATTAGATTGATGAAGTAAAGTAAGCACTGTTTCTACTAAATGCATATGTTTTCTCTCAGATTTTCCATTTTGTTCTGGGTGTACGGGCAATAAGTTTGGTGTTCAATACCTAAGGTTTGAAGGTGTTTAGCCATTTTGTGATTGATATACTCTATGCCATTATCAGTTCGTAAGATCTGAATGGTCTTGTCGAATTGATTTTTGATCATAGCAACAAATGCAACAAAGATATCATACACAACATATTTAGTTTTCATTGGATAAATTCATGAATATCTAGAAAAATCATCAATAAATACAATGTAGTACCCATAGTTTTGAAAAGAAGGGACATGACTAGGTCCCCACACATCAGAATGAACAAGTTCAAAAGGGTGCTTAGTAGCATAATTTGACAAGGAAAATGGCAACTTATGTGCCATGGCAGTGCAACAAGATTCACATACTAACTGTTTATTTGCAGATACATTGAGAATAGGAACTAAATGTTGAAAAACTTGACTAGAGGGATGCCCCAACCTTAGGTGCCATAGTTGATCAGGAGGAAGAGTAAAAGGTGAACTGATGTAACTGTGGACTTTAGTAGGAGCAGGTACTGGAATAGTGCAGAAGGGAAGTGCATACAGCCCATTATTACAGGGGCCCCTGTATCTGAGTTGTTGTGTAGAATTATCCATGATGAGTACCTCATGAGAATTAAAAATAAGAGTTACATTGTTGTCTTTTGCAAGTTTATAAACTAAGAGAAGATTAGACGAAATCTGAGGCACATGCAAGACATTTTTAAGGTGTAAAGAAGTAGAGTTTAGAGGGTATTACCATGGCATGTGTTTGCAATAGGCAGAGTTTGTCCATTGCCAACGAAAATTGCATTGTACCCCTCATAAGGCTGAAAGGTTGTCATGTGATTGAGGTTGCTGGTGACATGCGAATTTGCCCCCGAGTCCAAGAACCAGGAGTTATCTGGTGCTGGTTGATGATGTGCAACTAAAGCGTGCTTGTTAGGCTTGGTACTAGCATAGTTGACAGTGTCCAATCGATGCCAATAATCAAGTGCAATATGATTTGGCTTGTTGCAAATCTGACATAACACTTTTTGAGCAGAATTTCTATTTCCTGTAGCATTTTGTAGGTTTGGCTAAGTAGAATAGCCTTGAGCTGAATAATTACCTGTTCCTCGATTGTTTCTACCTCCTCGATTATTCGAGTTGTAACCTCAACCTCTGTGTGAACCACTATTGTACACTTTTTGAGTATTCAACAAAGTATGTAACTCTCCAGAAGAGGCATCAGTAACAGTTGCAGATTTAGTCAATTGCAAGTGTAGTTCTTCACTAAGCAATAGACTAGATACTTCAGAAACAGTCACATGATCTTTTCTTACTCTGATTGATGACCTAATTGACTCATATTCATCTGGAAGGCCTTTCAAGATATACAGAACTAGATCATCTTCATCAATTATAATGGAAACACTTGCTAGGCTATCAGTGATTGTTTTGACTTGATCAAGATACGATTGCATACTTTGTGAACCTTTTGTAATTGTATATAGCTTCATCTTCAATTGATGCAGATGAGTTCTAGAGAGAGAGTTGAAACGTTCTTCTAAAGCTGTCCAGATTTCAGGTGATGTTAACTGATGAAGAACTTGAGGGAGTACCTGAGGAGCAATTGAAGCATAGAGACATGATTGCAAGTGTTGATCAATTGTCATCCACTGATCATACTCTGGATTCGGCTCAATTGTACCATCAGTTGTCTTGATCTTCGGCGGTGGACATGGATGAGCACTGGTGACGTGACAGAGAAGACGATTCACAGTGAGAATGTGTAGGACTTGAGCTCTCCAAATGATATAGTTAGATGTATCAAGTTGTACTCGAACTAGTGAGCTCCAGTTTTGAATGAGGAGCTTTAATCCAGAAGGCAGCTCTGTGTCTGCAATTTCCGCCATTGTTGAGAGCTTCAAGCTCGAGAAAAAAAAATGGCGATGGTAAGGATCGAAGAGAAGAAGACAGTTACGTCTTTTACTAGGCTCTAGATACCATAACAGAAAATGAAAGAGAATATAAAATATCTCATTATGATTAAAATGAACTAAAATTACATAAAGTGTTCAGCTGCACCTTCTATTTATAGACTTATAGAAGTGTGTGACAGCTAAGATACAACTGGCTAGATGATTGACTAATCTACTATGATTTTGTTAGTTTACAGGGTAATCATTTTAACTAATTAACTAACACTTCAGCTCAGATGATTCTTGAAGTTTTTGATCCATCTCTGTATTAGACCTTCTCTTGTCAATGGGGAAATAAACTGGATATATACCCATCAAACCAGCATCATTAAGAATCTCAAGAGCATATTCTCGTTGCGAAATGCCTTTTTCGACCAAGCCACTTTAGTGCCCAAGAAAGATTTTAAATCTTCAAAGCCTTTGATACGGAAACAATTATGAAGAAATTGTTGATCTCATTAATGGCCTCCAAATCATTGCTTGTAATTAACAATATCATCTACATAGATCAAGAGAGTAGTGAACGACTTTCCTATTTTTTGCGTGAATAGAGAGCAATTTGCTTTGGATTGAATAAAACTAGCAGCTTTTATGGCCTTAAAAAATTTAGAAACCACTGCCAAGATACTTGTTTGAGCCCATATAAAGATTTGTTGAGGCAACATACCGTGTGCTCCCCTATTGCCGAAAGCTAGGTGAAGAAATTATATAAATTTTTTCATAGAGATCACCATTGATATGGATAAAAAACAGCCCAGGAATATTGTTTGGCCCAAAACTCATGAATGATAAAACAACCCAGATAGTCGGACACTTGTCATAAAGATGACATATAAAGACAAAAGGGGACTACTCCGAAAAAGACAACCACACTACTATAAATAGCATAAGGAAAGTAGACGAATGAGTGTTTTTTTGGATCTTTCTATTTTTCTACTAAAATTATCAGTTCCAACGGAGCCGAGCTCAAAGACTGACTCTCACGCCCGAAGAGAGACGCAGGAAACAAGCCCCGCTGTTTCTTTCCTTTTTTTGTGCAGGTGCTAGGCTCGGATTGAGAAATCACGCGGTCAGCCCGGCTCGAGAATTCCGCATTCAACAACCATGAAAAAAATGTATTATGAACATCCAATTGGAGTGGCCAAAAGCAAGTAACAACAATAGCGAGAAGCAACAAACTTTGATCATTTTAGCCGTAGGAGAAAATGTATCATGACAATCAACCCCTTCAGCCTCTATGTACCCTCTAGCACCTAGACCGGACTTATACCGCTCAATAGTATCATTAGAGTGATGCTTGATATTATAAACCCAATGACACCCAAATAGAATCTTTAAAGGAGGTAATAAAGTGAGTATCCAAGTATGGTTGAGTTCAAGAGCTTGAAGTTCAGAGGTTATTGCATTGCCTCAGTGAGGATTAGTTCAGCTTCTTCATATATTATAGGTTCAACACTGTGATGAACATTAGTAACAAAGGCCAAATAGGAAGAGGAATAACAATGACATGAGTAAAAATTGCTAAGCAGATAGCGAGTACTTGCCATAGAGGAGCCCGTTTGGTTGGAAGGTGGCAACGTGATGTCGAAATCATGCGAGTAGTGAGGAATTAAGCGTCGGCGATTAGAACATCGAGGCGGGATGTCATGGATTGGTTGATTTGGTGAGGGCCCACTAAGCCATTTTGTTAGGGTGTATAAATGCATATATGTTGATAGGCAGTACCTTGTTCACTGAAAAGAATTTGAAGTGATGGAAACCTCTCCTCCATTATTCACACGAATTGTTTGTATGGAGAAATCAAATTAGGTCTTGACTATGGAAAAATATAATCCAAGTAGGCCTTGGGTATTGCTTTTATAATGCATGAGAAAGATCTAAGTAAAACGAGAAACATTATCTACAATTGTTAAAAAAATAATGTACTCTTGAAAGAGAGAGAACTTTATGAAGTACTCAATTATCACATTGCAAAACTGAAAAAGGATGAGTAGTAGAAATTAAACTTTTATTAAAAAGTAATTGCATTTATTTAGCCAAATGACATGCATCACAAACTTTATTGGAAGAAATCAGACTTCCTAATAAAGAATTTCCTAAGAAATTTTAGCATGATGAATGACCTAAGTTATGATGCCACAAATTGGTAGAAGTACTAGCTATATCTTAGGATGGTTTCTTGATGAAGGAATCTTGATCTGATGCTAACCCACCAAATAAAAAAGTCTGTCATGCTGCCTACCCAAGCCAATCGTCGTCCTCATATCCAAGTCCTGCAAATTACACCAGGTAGGGAAAAAGGTTATTGAATATTGTTATCCTTAAGTTAGATAACTCATAGATATAAGGTTAACCTTAATAGTTGGCACACAGAAGACATCATTTAAATAAAGATAAGAATTAAGAGATAAATTTCTAATAGATGTAATTGGTGTCATTGTAATTGAAAAATTTAGAAGTACCTTTGAAAACATTAACAACAACGTTCACCGTAGATTGATGAACTTCTTTGTATTGATGGAAAAAAGCTTGATTTGGATAAAGCTCTGGTTCAAACAAGCAGTCTTCTTTCGGATTTGCAAAAGTCTCAGGTTGGTGGTAATATCGTGTCTAATGAGATACATGCGATGATTAGCAATGCGAGCACAGTTTGGACTCCACTACCGGTTAACTCTTGGAAGATTAATTCAGATGTAGTTTTTGTTGGGAATGGAAAAGCGGCTTTTGCTTTTATCTGTAGGAATTGTAATGGAGTACTTCAGTCTGGGCAAGCTTCTTGGGTTTACTGTTTGTCTGCATTTGAAGCAGAGGCATTGGCTATTTTGAACGCGTGTTCATTTGCCAAGCAAGTTTGTTGTGATAGCATCATCATTGAATGCGATGCAAAAGCGATACTCAAAGCAATCAACTCCCCACCTCTTGCGTGCAATTAGCATTCAAGGCGCATTATTGAGGATATCCAAAAGATTGTGGAAAAAGTTCCACATGTGAAGCTTCAATGCATTAGGAGGACCGCGAATAAACCTTGTGATTGGGTGGCTAAATGTAAGCTTAAGAATTGCTTGCCATTAGATTGGATAGCTAACATTCCTACTCACTTGTTGTATCTTCTTAACTTGGATCTTCATCCTACTGGTATAGGATGACTATTCTGTAAGTTTCGTTTATTAATATATGACGCTTTTGACCAAAAAAAAAAAAAAAAACATAGAATGCACCCGTTGACATTGTGACTCAGACAAAATTTGTATAGCGGCCTGAATTTCTTGGAGAGTGGGCTGCCAATTCACACAATTCACCATATATTTACCACGTCCACACTTCAACTTGTTAGAGTCATACAATTGTGTCCTGGAGGGTAGCCATGGAGTTTATATCAATTGTCAATGGAGTGATGATCGCGATCATAATGGGTGTAATACAAAGACTTACGGTTAGCGATAGGTTTGTTTGCTCCATTTGCAAACAACCATAGCCATGGGTTCTATTATGTCTCCGAATAAGCTAAGTTCTCTTTACTTTTCCTCTTGTGAGATAAGGGAGAGTAGGCTTTGTGAAGATTAGGCAACAGATTTAATAACAATACCTACACGTGGCACTATATGATTCATTGTGGCCTATGAACAATTTTATTAACACATTCTATTCTTCACACTCATCATGTTTCTTCATAGTACCACAAGAGCAAAGTGGGTAAATCACTGTAGGACACCAGTTCATCATAAAACTTTTTGAATTTGATCAAATAACGTGCAATAGTCATATGTTCTTGAGAGAGTGAGGCAAGTTCATGGTTAAGTTGGAAGATTCTTAGGCAAGTTCACGCTTAAGTTGGAAGATTCTTGGTGCGTTGCTTTGAGAAAATCTTTCTTTAAGCTTTTCCCAATTTTCGTGTGTAGTAGAACAAAAAACCACACTATTTGCAATGTTTGGTTCTACCAAGTTTAGTATTCATGCAAGCACCATGTTATTACATCATTGGGAAACAAGGTATTTTTTAGGCTTAGTCTCTTTCGTTGCTGTTGTGAGGGATCCGTCTATGTATCCCAATTTTTTTTGGTACTTAGTGATATGTACATTGAATGACTCCATGTTGAATAATTATCCCCATTAAGAGGTTTGAAACGAGAACCATTTCCAGATGATATGAGTAGCGAATGAAAAAAGGACTAGAGGTCTCATTGATTGTCGAAGTTCTTGATTTATTAGTCAGGATGAATTTGTTTTAGAGAAAAAAAAAGGTCTTGGTTGAAGAAAAAAAACATGTGGTAGCTAGCAAACAAAACTGTTTGCTAGGCTAGTGTTAAATGTGGTATCTCTTATATTGACTTCTTATAATTAAAAAGACCACTTAATAAGTTTATGGGCCAACTCTACTTGGTATTAATTGGTTTTAAGATAGAAATCCATGATTCTTAACATGATATTAGAGTTAGGCCTATGGTCTAGTCTTGTTCATCTTTAATATCTTGTATTCGTCCACGTGTGACTCATTTCGTTTCGCTCTCGCTGACTTATTTTCCTCATGTAAGCTTGTTCTTGCTCTCGTTTCACTGACTCGTTTCCCTCAAGTCAGCTCGTTCTCGTCGGGTCACACGTGAGAGAGGGTGTTAAACGTGGTATCTCCCACATTGGCTCCTTATAACTAAAAAGATTACTTAATAAGGTCATGGGCCAACTTCACTTGGTACCAGGGTCACATGTGAGAGGGGGTGTTAAATGTGATATCTGTCACATCGGCTCCTCATAATTAAAAAGACCATTTAATAAGGTCATGAGTCAACTCCACTTGACACCGATTAGTTTGAAGATGGAAACCTATGATTCTTAACAGCTAGAAAGCAAAATTGTTTGCTAGAGTTTAATATTCAATCAATGACTTGTTTGAAGATAAAGGTGCAAAATCTAGAATTTAATATTCAAGTAATGGTTTGCTTGAAAACAAAGAAGAATTGATTATTACAATAAGTTACGTGCGAACTATAACCTCACCTTGAACCCAACTACTCTATGGATATTCCATAAATTTGATTGTCATTCAAAATTCAATTTGAAGATTGTGACCAGTTTGGATTCACTTATACTAATTGTATTCTATCCAAAAATAAAATGTTAAATTACAACCCAAAAAGCATGGCATTTTAAGAAAAATGCATATAACAAGATATTGAAAAATTATACATAGATAAAACACATATATTTTTGATTATTTACCATATCATGTAAGATCTAAAATAGAATAACTATAATTTTTCAATGTAATTTCAAGAAATAATAAATAGTTATCTTTTCATTTTTTAGTGAAATCACAAAATCAAACGCACAAGAAAAGTAAACTAAAAATTATACACTCTTTTTTCCATTTTGTAGGAACTTACATGAATATGAGAAACCTTTTACCTATGTAATTATTATTTCTTTAAAGAGGCTAATACTATTTCTCCTTTTCATGCATTTTCAATTTTCAAAGAAATTTTATTCCAAGATCTATCATTGATTTCATCAAATACATTAACTTCATTTTTATCAATATGTAGTTCCCCATTTAAATACAATGGTAACTCATAATTTTTTAGTCAAACATATATATTTCTTGAAGCAAATTTTCCTATTGACTCATTCAACCTCATAAGTTCTTATAAAAATTACTATGTAAAACAAAAGTATAATATAAAATGTTTTCGATACTAATGCCAACCATTTATTAGATTGATGCAAAATATCAATATAAGGAAAATATTTTGAGGGGAAAAAATAAACATTAATGGATCTACAAAACAATATGTAATACTTTCAAATTCTAGATCAGTTGAAATATACTCCTCATAATATGTTGACATTTTAATATTTTCCGTGCTCGTTTCATGGCTGTAAATAAATAGGTTCATTTTTTTTTTTTTATGGATTTAACATTCTTCAATGATTTTTTTTTTCATGTGGTCTTAGTGGAAATCACAAGCTATTATTTGGTCCCAAAAGTACAAGATCCAAATCTTTGTCTATTTTTTATTCAATGTTGTCTACTTTGCCTTGAAAATCCATGTGATTGACATAATTTCCAATTGACATTTCTGACTATTTAGTTTAGAGTTAATGTGCCACAACAATTTGTAGGTCAAATAGAATGAAGAAAAAATCAATCAATGTTGAAAATAATAATTAATATAACAAATCTCTCTCTAATAGTTTGAACTTTTAGATGAGGTGACAACTTAATATAGTATCAGAGTCTAGGTGCCAAAAGGTCCTGAGTTCAAAACTCACCGCCACCCATTTGAAAATATTAAAATTGTCCAAGTACAAGACTCAAAAACTAACTCCGTCTGCACTTGCGGAGGCGTGTTAAAAATAATAATTAATATAACAAACCCCTCTCTAATAGTTTAAACTTTTAGATAATGTGGTAATTTAATAATCAAGCTAGCAATCATTATGCAACCTGTATTCCAAATTATCAACAATCAAGATCACGGGATCCTATAATTCCTTAATCCTTGTAGGCTGGACACTAACAACTTTGGGTATGCTTTTAAAGGGTTGAATTGGTATAATTGGCTCTGCCTTGCTTGGCTTGTGTTTCCTCCTTTAATGAGCAACCTGTTTCCTATTGGCTTTTGGTCATGGCTGATTTTGGCCTATGCACCACCTCAGCAAATAATATATGAATCCTAAGGAAAAGCCATAATCTAATATTGATTATGTTAGGATAATTTAGGGTTATAATGCATAAAAAATGAGAAATCTAAATTGACACAAGAATTTATGTGGTTCAGCCTAAAATCTACGTTCACGGGTAACAGAAGAATAATTCACCATATGATGAACTTGTTACAAGCACTCTTACAAAGCCTCTCACCTCTCATGTTTTACCACAACTATGACAATAGCCATAAGGCTTACTTATAGATAAGCCCTAGGGTTCTAGGTATTGGGCTTATAAGACAATTATGCATTAACTACAAATACAAGCCATATCCCAACAAATCTCCAATTTGGACTGCATTTGCTTCATCATCATATAAGAACATCATCTATTCTCTTTCCCCTGCCAAATTGTCCCCACTGGGACTCAGCCCCCTCACAAGGGTTCACTTCTCTGCACTACACATATCACTCCAAGTTCAGTCACGCCAACTAAACTTGCTTCTCGGTATCACCTTGGTCACCCCAAAGACTGGACCAACACCTGTAATGCCCTGCAGACATTTGAGAAACTCATTCACACTACTCCAATGTCCCCGTAGCGCCATGTCCCCACTACCAATACTGTCTACTGTAAAACTGTTGGGAATGTGTATGCTCAAAAGACCATTAGCACATTGTCATTGATATATCTGGATATTTGCAATGAATAATTAATGTCATCTTACTTATATAAGCATGTTTTTCTCTTATGTGATTGACTGTTATATAGATATATATGTAAGGTCCTTGTTTCAAGTGTTGACTTAGGTATGAGGTGTTTACGTACAGAAGGTCTAAGTCATAGTTACTTGTCAAGCAGAACTATTTAGTCCATAACTAAGTAATAGAGCTGGGCACTCTACTATGATAGAAGTTATTGTGAATAAGTTCTCTTTATAGTAGGGTGATATGCATTGATTATAGATAGGGTTCCAAACTTACTTCACTTATGCATGTGTATGCATTGGACGGGCCACCGTAGGTATGATACTCTAAATATCTACTATCAAAGAAAGAGGTCACCTATACCTACAAGTTTCTAAGTGGGCCAGTGCTCTTAATCTTGAGCATATATAGATGAACTGATGAAGTCAAGTTCTTGTACTTTGAGTCACTATGGGTGAGATCTTATATATGGGTCAACAGCTCTGTGATTGAGTGTTTGGACTTGGTTAGAAGGGACATGCATATGCAATAAGGAATCTATATATTAATCACTGCTTTAGAATGACCCAGGTTGATCATCTTGAATCTATGCACAGTAATATATGATGTATTAGTTGTTACACTTATGGGTCGCTCCCTTGGTCGAGTGGATAACTTTCAGAGGATGGTTAGATTATGGGTTGTAGGTTCTAAGGAGAAAAGATACAGTGTAAGAGGTGATAGTACAAATTGGTAAACCTGTCTTGGCTATGAGTGAGTATATAGGGGGCAGCGTGGTCATTATCACTTAGTTGGTCTAAAGACTGAACGTTATATATTATTGATTTACTCATGTTTATATAGTAATTATGTTGGAGTGCATGTATAGTCTTTTAGTGGAATAAACTAAGGTTAAAATGTCAAAATATTACTAGGAGACTAGCAAGGATAGTTTGGTCATTTTCAGTAGAAGGATAATTATGTCTTTGGTCTCCCTTCTAGCTATTTTCCATATAAGTGTCTTTACTAAAATAAGAAATTGCTATATTGAGAGAGGATTTAATCCATTGACAACTATAAGTCATAAATAAACTTTCCATTTGTCGAAGAAGTTTTTATTTTGACAGTTGGCTGAATTTTATATTAAATAAACAAATAATTAATTGATTAATTAAAGTCTTAAAGGCTACTAAGTATTTAAGATAGTTTTTTCAAGCTTGGAGACAAGTTTTATTCTTAAATAGTAGACTAGATTTGGACTTTGGAATTAATTTAATTAATTAAGTAGAGTACAAGGGTTGAACCAAGTGACTTGGAAAATAGACCAAGGACGTAGATGCATGGGGGTAGGCATCCTATGTGGTTCCTAGGGCTGTGGATTGGCTTGGTGTACTAGGTTAGTGTGAACGCAAGGTGTAAAATGATTTCCATTATAATTTGGAATTAGAAGATAATTCAAAGTCTTAATCCGTTACTCTTTTGGATTTTGATTAAGATAGAATTACCTTGCAAATTTCCACCTATATAAAAGCCTCTATCCCAAGCTCAACAATTGCACCATCTCATTTGAGATCTCTCTCTCTCTCTCTCTCTCCATGAGTAAGCTTCAATTCTTTGAATAAACTCAAAATAAATTTTCTTTTAGTTTAGTTTAGCAAGATCGAGTCCCACAACTTGATCAATACTTAAGCTAGCATTTGGGATAAAAGGAAAGATCAAAGTTGAGGAGCAGAAGTTGTGCCAGGCGTGTGGAGTTTCTCATTTGGTAAGGTGAAGTTTTCTTTGTTCGTTCTTCGTGATAAGATATTCCGGAAAACTTTATTTGCTTTTAGAATTAAACTATGAACTGTTTAAAAGTTCAAGTAGCTATTTCATGTTTTATTCGTTTTAAAGATCCATCCATAAATGTTTCTTCCTTATTCTTGTTAATTATAGAATTTGATTCATACGATATAACGTTTTCCTTCAAAAACATCATCATGAGTGCAGCCCATTGCACCTCTAATGCTACTAACACTAGAACGTGGAACATGTGACAAAGGCTCTACCTCATCCTCAGGTAAACCTTTGAAAAGAATGTTCACTTTACCCATAGTACCAACCTATTGAGATGCACTTGGACAACCAACCTCACCCTGGGAGCTCGGCTCATGCACACCCATCTCTGCAGCAAACAAAGCATAAGTTGCCAAATTTGCATCTCTATCTCTGTGAGATTCTTCAACATGTCCTCCCAGCTTCTCAAAATTGCACTACGCACCTTGAGATACAAATTCTTATGTACTTCAGCCAATTGAATTGAACTGCCTTGTTTGTCAAAACTTAGAACCTCTGGAATTGTATCACCTAGCTGCACTTGTTTCCTAACACTATAGTTTAAACTAGTAGGTATTGTCCCAACATCTTTAACCATATTCCCCTGAAGAACATATAGCCCCTTTCTCAAAATCCCTTTCAAGAGCATCTCAGAACCTCTCGTCATTTTCAGAACTTCATTCTCACCACGAAATTTGCAACCACAAGAATTCAAACACCCAAGAGAAATCAGGTTCTTCTTCAACTTCGGGACATGCCAACACTCGAAAGATCTAATGATGCCATCAAATAACTTGACTTTCACAATACTTGTTCTGACCACCTTTAAAGTGAAACCATTGCCTAGGTAGACCCTTTCATTCTTCTTAGAGTAAGAAGAAAACCAGTCCCTCCTATGACACATGTGGAATGATACACATGTGTCAAGAATCCATTGATTTTGCCACTATCCATTACTGACAGAAAAAAATTCTGCATCACTAGAACTCTCGCCCTTAGCAGCATTCACTACATTTGCTGAACTTATACCTTTATCTCTTTTCAGACAATTCTTTCTCAAGTGACCCAATTCTCCACACTCATAACAGTGTCTTTTCTCTCTTGATTTTGATTTTGACTTCCCCGAAGATCTTCCTCTCCCTTATGTTTCCCCTTTACTCACTAAACCCTTCCCTAGAACTTCCACTCTATTCCCCGAAAAATACTTTTGAAAATCTTTGAATTTCAGTGTAGAATTCACATAATCCAAACTAATTTTCTCCTGCTCATATAACTAAGTATCAACAAAATTCTCATATAAGGGCGGTAAAGAACTCAACAATATGACGACCTGATCTTCATTATCAACTTTGACTCCTATGTTCTTCGGTTCCATAACAATGGAATTGTACTCATTAAGATGTTCCTTAATAGACGTACCTAATTTCATTCGGAGATTATATAATCTCTTCTTCAGGTAGAGGCGATTTGTAAGAGATTTGGATGCATACAGATTTGTTAGAGCCTTCCAAGCCTCAACTGTTGTCATCTTCTCAGCAATCTCCAACAATACATCATCTTTCACTATCATGTATATTGTGCTTATGGCTCTCGCTTGTAACTCTTCCTTCTACTCGAGTTTCATCTCTTTCAAAATCTTCCCTTCAACGACATTTCATAGACCTTTCATTACCATGAATGCCTTGAACTTGATTTTCTAGAGACTGAAACTACCCCCCCCATCAAATTTATTGATTTCAAACTTTTCTAAGGTTGTAGCCAACTTGGTTTACTTAAAACACGTAGTTTGGGTTGAAATTTGCACGTCTGAAAACCTTAGGAATGCACTAGTCAACTTTTTGGTCAACCTGGTCAAAGTCAATGCTTGATCAACAATCTGGTTAGCTCAATCAACCAAGCTTACCACCTTGTACCATACTAGATCACACCTTTTGGCCTTTTTTATTTATTTATTTTTATTATTTTTTTAAAAATATGAAAGCCAAAAAAAGAAACAAAACAAAATAATAAAAAAAATCCAAAACAAATCAATTAAACTTTGGCCTAGCATATCAGCAACCCAATTATGTCAACAACTAAACTAACCAAAAAAAGAAACACCAACCCGTCAATAGCAAACCAAAAATGGCACAACCCGTCAAAAGCCAAAAAACTCCATGATCCAACCCATACGCGTATAATGATCTAACCATCGGATCTGACCAATGACGGTACCACTGTGATCTCTAGCCGACTATAAGTATACCCACGTATCACATGCGTCAAACAAACTGCCCCAATGATGTCAACTACTACTTCGCTATTTACCAACTTCAAGCTGCTATTCTGGCCACCACCGATGTCTGATTTCAACGAAACCACCACAACAGACTCTTTTTGTGATGATGAAGCTTTTCCTACGCTTCACGCCTCATAGATAGCTCCAAAAAAATGACTCCAAAGAGACCTACTTCGGTTTTCCTCTTTCGGTAGCTCTCTAGTGAGTTTCAGGCTGCGCGAACACCACCGTTAGAATCCTTGCATTGAGATGAGTCCAACAATATATAATTTGTCAGGTTTTGCTCACAAAATTTTTCCCGAGCTTCCGAGCCCTGTTCTTCACAACATTGATTTTCACGTTAATCTACCCTCAACCTAGCTCTCGATACCAATTTGTTAGGATAATTTAGGGTTATAACACATAGAAAATTAAAAATTTAAACGGACACAAGAATTTACTTAATTTGACCTAAAACTTACGTCCACGGGTAACAAGAGAATAATTTACTATATGATGAACTTGTTACAAGCACTCTTACAAAGCCTCTCACCTCTTGTATTTTTTAACACCTATGACAATAGTCACAAGGCTTACTTATAGATAATCCCTAGGGTTCTAAGCACTAGGCTTATAAGATAATTATGCATTAACTTAATATACGGGTCATAGCCCAACAAATTCAATGAAATTATCCCCTCTGGAATAGTTTAGAAACTTTTACAAATTTTAAAATTTGTGTTTTATTCATGTGGGTCAATTTGATTTCTAATACTCCCTTTTACGTGTGAAGCGTATTGATTTTGAAAGCACATTGATTTTTGGCACAAGAAGTAACTTTTTTATTTTTATTTGTTTTCTTGGAATAGTTGCGCACCATATTCAACATCCGAAATAAGAATAAATTGAATATAGATTGATAAGATTTAATAAAGTTCCAGCTCTCATAATGCAATAAGATATATATGGGATTAGATCCTAAAACTAATTAATATTAAATGAAATAAATCAAAATCTTCTTATTTAACAGTCTTAAAAATTATCAAATTTTTTTTAAAAAAATCTTTAATAAGTAGAAATTTTTTTGACATTTATGAGAAAGAGGAACATGAGAGTTTTTTTTTTTTGGTTTACACAAAAATTCCATAATTGAAATAAGAGTTACATGAAGTTACTTTATTCTAATAGGGTGCAAATCTAAATTTAAAAGATACATCAGTCTAGGAGGTGGGTTGGAAACTCAGTTTCAAGCTAATGCTTTTCTTAGCTCACTTTTCACAGTTTAATCGCATGGATGGTTAATTGTTCTTTTAATGTATTAGAATCTCACAGGAGAAATCACTGCCATAGTATTTCAGATATCCTCAATAATAGATTTAAGCTTCCATTTTTATTTTTCTTGTCTGAAAATTCTAGATTTTTCAATTGACAACATATAATGCCTATAGTACGAGTACTTGTGCAACAAGTCAGATAGATATGAGAGTTGGCGGATAGATGATAAATCCATATTTTCGTATTTTAACCCATTAAATCATGTACGATTGCACTATTATTGTAAGATTAAACTGAATATTTGATACAAATTTAGTGCAATGTAAGGTTTGAAGGAGAAGTGGTGAAAATGATATCAAATGCCAACATTTAGAAATGATCGTTAATACAACACTAAAGGAGGAAGGTAGAATGACTTTAACAAGAGCAAATCGAAATTAAATTTGGCCAAACAAAGTGTAAAAATGGACTTAGGACGCTAAAAAACCTTGAAATAGTCTTGTTCAACTTTTTGGTCAAAGTCAAAGTCAACGGGCAACACATGAATAATAACCGGCTGCGTGAACAGTAAAACCATGTGCAAAATACATGAATAGTATTGTGCAAATAGTAAATCACAGAATAGTACTGTGTAAATAGGATCCGCAAAATAGTACCTAATTTTCTCTTATAAATACCCCCTTCCCATTTTGTTTTTGGACACCATTCTTCCTCCAATTTCTCTCCAAATTTATTTTAGTTTAGATTTTAGTTAGTTAGTTAGTTTATGTCAGAATCGAGGGAAGAAATTCTATTGAAAAGTCATTGTAAAACTGAAGTCGTAGCGGCAAGTCAAGATCCTCGCAATTCGATAAGTTAATCTTTCATTTCTTGATTTCCTTTATGATTTTCTATAATAAAATGACACATTAGACCTGAGATTCAGGGTGGTAGCTTGTGAGGATATTTGTATATATGTTCGGATTCAGATTAATACAAAGTCTCATATTATTTCTTTGTTGAGTATTATTAGATTAATTATACATATGCTTGTAGTTATGTTATAATTAATCGAAAATACATGAGCCCGATTTTGTAAATCAGTGGCAATAAAAGACTACCTCGTATGGATACAGTTTGGTTGTACCAACACTTCCAGGTTACGTAAGTGAAAGATAAATTGCGATTTCGAGATTGGATACAATTCGGTTATACCAACACCTCCAAGCTTGATAATCCATTAATCTCGTCACTTACGTATCCGAGGTCAACTCAGAAGTGGGAGCTTGTAGCCCGATTTTCTGAATAATTTAATCTTTCAATCTGAATCCATAACACTATACTTGAATATTCCGAGCCATTTACCTTCCCAAATCACATTCGATCCATCGGACTTAACTAAAATTGTATATTAATTTAATTTTATAATTTTATAATTTACCGTTACTTTTGGATACTTTGGACGTAAACAAAATTTACTGTGACTTGGAAGTCAAACCAATTATAAACTAAATTCTTAACATGAATCATTAACCTCAATCTCTGTGGATCTCGACTCACCATGTTTATGTGGTAATCAGAGGTAAAACTATTTTAAATTCTTTCACTCTTATTTTTGATCATATAACGATGTGATCAATAGAGAAAACCGGCAACAATCAATATTTTAGGAGGCACCCACTTGCAACCTTTGATGGCATCCGACAACTTTGGTGACTTACGTGACCCAAAATAAAAAATTAAAGACTAGATGGAAAAGAAAAGTTATAGAATCTATAACTTATCCAATTAAGATATTCTTTTAGAATCCAATTAAGATAATTTGAATTGGATATAACACTACTAAGACCAAGTCCAAGAGCTTCTCTACATGTTTCCCTACTCTACATGTAGGTAGGGGATTGGAGCAATTGCACTCCAACAGATTCCCTACCATATCCCCTAAATTGTAGGGGATCTCTACAACCATTTTTATCTTCTCTATATGTAGGAGAAAAACTATCATCCCCTACCTTATCCTTTAGACACTGTTTATTGTCAAAAAAGTATTAAAAAAATAAAAATAAAACTGTAAAGTTAAACTCTCAAACGGTATGATTTTATATTGTTAGAGAGGAAACATGGTGGCTCTTTCAAACTACACCAAAAAGAAAGCAAAAGAAGAAGAAATCAAGCCAAAAAATACTAAAAAGCAAGCCAAGAAAAAAAAAAACCTCCCTACAACACAAAGGTAATTTATGGTCTGGGTATTTTTTTGGGGCCGAAGAAGAGTGGTATGGCAGTACGGTGTAGGGGTGATGACTAAATATGTGTGAGAGGGGGTGGGGAAAGGGAAACACTATCCACGTTGAAGCTATTTGGGATTGGAGATTGTTTACTCACATATGTATATAGATATAGATTAGGGCTTTCATTATAGTTTAGTCCTTTTTTTGTTGCCAAATTAGTTTAGTATTTTTTCATATTTATATTTAGGGCTTTATTGTTTATTTAATTTTAGTTTAATGTGTTGACTAACCCTAAAGACCACTAGTACTGAGACATCTCAATATAATAAATATAATTCAGTTATAAAATCAGTACATTCATTATGAGCATGTTATATTCTCTCTCTTATTTGATATATACATATGTAAAAAAGGCTCCTTGATACAAGTGAATAGTATAGGTGCGTGGTGATCCGTACAGAAGGTCTATGCTATGAGGCTTGGATCAAAACTATAGGTTCATAACCGAATAGTGAAGTTGGGCAATTCACTATGGTAAAGTTATAATGAGATAGTCTCCTATTTGGTAGGGCGACTTACCTTGGTCATTGGAGGGCCTTTTCATACTTTTCTCATTAGTGCATGTGAGTGCATTGAACAAGACCACAATAGATGCAATCACAGTGACATTACTATCATTGTTAGAGAACTAAATGTATCTTAAGCTACTAAGTGACCAGTGCTCTATATCATGACCATATGTGGATGTATCAATGGGCCCCAAGACATGTGTTTTTATTCACTATGGGTGATATCTTATAATTGGGTCAACAGCTCGGTATTTTGGACATATGGATTGGATCTATTAGGTGGCATACATATGAGTCGTGAGTCTATGCTATCTTAAGTGATAGTGAGCTAATCGCTTGGAGTTATCTATATAGTCATCCAAATCTAAGCGCTTAGTAATATAGCTCTGGCTATATTGGATACTAAACTTGTGGGTCACTTCAAGAAACAAAGGAATAGTATATGGGTGACAATTATAGGAAAAATAAAGGTCCAAGGTGTAGATGTAATCAAGATAGGATGATAGTGCGAATGTAAGACCTACTCTTGATTGCGGTTGAAAACATAGAAGGGTATTTCAGTTATTTTACTTAGTAGGTCAAAGATAGAAAACTCTCTTGAAAGTTTATTAGTTGCCATAGAGTGCAACTCTAGCTCTTTAGTGGAATGAGTTAAGGTTAAAATGGTCAAAATACTGCTAGTGTCTAGTAGGGACATTTTGGTCATTTTGTAGCTACAACAACTATGTCTTGAGGTCCCTCTCCTAGCCACTTTCCTTTATGGTAAACTGCCTATTTCTTAATTTGGCATTTGTGTGTTAATTGAGTGTGGTTTCCTATTTGGGAGCAAGCAACTCAATTTGGAAGGTTATGACACTATGACAAAAGGCATCCTTAAGACAAGAATGTTTTTGCATAGAATGTCCAAATGGCGTATGTCAGGCACACTCCTACGTGTGGAGCATGTGTGTAGGCGTGTGGGGCTGAGTTAGTTGGTAAGAGATATGATTTTAATTATTGAATTAAGAGGATAATACATTTTATCCTCAGATAATTCAACTTTCAAAATTATAAAGGCTATCTTATACTAACTAGAACTTTCTCTTCCCACACTCTCTGATAATCGGCTATATCCCCAACCTATCTACACTCATTCACATGACACAAGACATGCAGACACACATATCTATACAGGCCAAGAAGGAAAAATGGCAGAGAAAAAATCTTCCACCCGATTTCTATACCATTGGCAAGGATTGTCGAATAGGGGAGAAGAATCAAGGAGTTTTCATTATGGGGAGATTCTCGTTCCTTGGTAATTATTTCCAGCCATTTTCCACCAACCTATTCGTGTGTGTATTGTGTATTTAAGCTAGCACAAAAGGTAATAATCATACATTACGTAAACTAGCACTAGATGTTGATTTCAGTAATGGTTTTATGCATGATTATGTGTTTATTCCGCTTGTGGATCGTTGGCCGCCATATTATGTTTATATTTTGATTATAAAATATAAAATATGCCTAGGAAGCCTTAGAATCCACATCCTTCATGTGGTATCAGAATAGGTCATGTTAATCATGCGTTAGAACATGAAATTGATAGAAATTGCATGCTAGAAAAGTCCATCGTTTGCAGACTTCCTAGGGCCGATTATGGACTGCCTTTGTGTGGTTTTTATGCGGCTTAAATATGTGTTGTATGAGGGTTCTAACCTCTGTTTTGCAGCACAATTAAACACCACTTTTGTTGGCTTGAATGTATGTTTATTGTGGATGTTTAAGTTTTTCAGCAAAGGTTGTAATTATGAATTCATGTTGGTGGTTTATCCAATAATTGTAATAGCTAGGAAATTACTTTGGTTGCTGAATATAACTCCTAATTGGAGATTAGGAATTGATGTAATAGCATAGGTTTGCTAGAAATTGCATTCAATTCCCGAAATTTGTGAAATCATCAAGAAGGAAAAAGATTGGAAGTCGCGGCCGGATTTTGATATTTTTTTCCAGATTTCTTGTGTTGTTTATGGCTTCCTGTGTCTTGGAGGATCACCCTTGGAGCCGTGAGGGTGATGGTGAGCCATGGTGGTCGAGTCCTAAACAAAATTGGCACTTGGTGGTCCAATGGGGCCGAATTGCAATCAAGACTAAAGTTTTGGGTGGCATATGCAATTCCGTGGAATTGATTGGGGGGCAAGTGCAATTTCTTGATCCATGTGGAGACAATTGACATTTCCATAAACATTTGGGGTCAAATATGTGATTATAGAAAAGTCTTAAACAAGAAGCCATCAAAAGTGGAAAGTGGTTGTTTTTAAAAGTTACTATTTTTGTCAAATATGTTTTTATTCTTATTTTGTGAATATATTATATGATTGTTTCTCATATAGTAACATGGCTAACCACTAGGATTTAAAAAGGCTAAATCCAGTTAATTAGACTTAAGAAGGCTAATTAAAATTATAATCTAGAACTAGTTCAATTAAAAACTAGACATTATGAAATAAACTTAGGATTAAATGCCTAGTATGAACCTAAGTGCTTTAGTTAGCCTAGATTATCCTAAGTGGCCTCACCTAAAGTCAAATAGGTGTATAACTATTGCAATTTAAAGTTGTTTTAATAAGTAAGGGTTATGGACCGAGCTTGCTTGGATTAAAACTAAAGATTAATTGCAAAGACATATTTATAGTTAAAACCTTTTTAATCAATATATCAAGTAGGAGAAGGGTTTTGGAAAAAATCCTAAAGCTTTCCATTTTGGTTTATGTTAATAGTGGGAGCTATCTAAGCTCACCCTCGTGTGGGCATTACCTTTGAAGGGCAGTCTTTTCGCTTAGATTCAACAAGAATAGATTAAAATGAGTTTTCGACCGAAGTGTTGATGGGAGAAACCACATCTTCGGTGGGGTTTTCATCATGAACCACTTCATAGAATATTGATTTGGGTTAACTACCCTTTGGTAGGCTCAGATTAAGAATATTCTAAGTGAAAAGACTCATGAAAAAATGGTTAATTACTTGACATTAAAGAATGGTATCCTTCCTTCGGAGTTCTTGCCATTTCTCTAATGAAGCCAAACATAAATCAATGATTGGGATATCATTAGATAGTTTGCTATCTAGCTAATGATATTTCAAATAAGTGTAACTTAACTTAATCAAAACTGTAACATGGTCATCCCTTCGGTGGAATATTGTGAGTAGGATTAAAACACTGAGGCATCCAAGTAGTTCAAGGGTTTAACTACTGTATTCAGAAGTAGGTGTCAAAATTATGAATGTTTACTTTCCTTTATAAACATTCATTTTCATACATATCAAATAACTCATTAGACTGATTAACTGTTTATATATTCAAAGATGTCACAAAATGTGGGTTCCTCTAAAGCCCATTATCTCTTTATGGACATTTTGACTGGATATAATTTCAAAAGTTGGGTGTACGACCTAGACATATTACTCGAAGTATAAAAATACAAGTACATCTTAGATCAACCTTGTCCTGGATATTATCCACGTTCAACTGTAGATTGTCGAGAAGTAGAGAATCATTAGAATGAGGGTGATATCAAAGCTAGAAACATTATGTTGAATTCCATGTCTGATACTCTATGATCTCAACACGATTGCATAAAAATTACCTCTTATATGTTGACCTCTTTAGAAATTGTAAGTGATGTGATGGCAACAAAAATGGAAGAAGAAAAATACTTCAAGGTGCATGTGCACTAGATGATGTAGGATATTTCAAGGTGCAGTCACTCAAGTGAGCTATAAATGATCCTTTGGTAACTCCCTGAATCCTAAGCTCAATGCAGGCTCGAATACCTCACGAATAGATTGACCAAAACACCGTCGAGGTTGTTGGAGAATTTTCAAGAAGTAAAGGAAGATGAGGTAAAACAACAACCTGAGCAATTTGTTGAACAACTAAGTGGAAAAGAAGAAGAATGCTAATGATAAGCCCAAAGGCAAATGCTTCAAGTGCAAACAGAAAAAGGCACTGGAAATAGGATTTTCCTCAGTAGCTTGCTAAGGGGAAAATTAGGTACTTCTATTGTTCCTTGAATATGAAACATGCTTGGTGGTAGAATCTACTAGGGTAGACTAAGGCTTCACTAATCATTACTGCATATTGTTGCAGGGGTTTCAAGTAACAAGGGGGCTATATAGAAGAACATTTGCTATGCAAGAATGGGACAGTGTAGTGGGAGTTATTAGTTTATTCTTATTATGTATTTAGAACATGCGATGAAACTAAGTTTTAGTATCACAAAATTATTGTTTATTCTTTTATAAACACGTTGATGTTTTATATCAGTTAGAATGGTACAACAATTGGTTCTGGGTTTAATACATGATATTTTATTAATACTCCACTATGTAATACTGAGTAGAAAAGTCTCCTACTAGTGAAGTCTATCAATGACATTTGTCCCTCATCCCAATTGAGAGTTTGGTCAAAGATGAGTTCTTGGAGTTATTAGATCTTGGACCACAGGCTCGATTAGGATCTTGCCTTGAGGAAAAGTGATCGAAAGGCCACTTACCACTAATTGGTGAGGACAAATGACATGCTAGGCTTGGTACACTTAAGTGAAGTCTTATGAAAAAACTAGTTTATTAGTAGATATTTGTCACTTTCATAGATGATCATTAGAAGTTTGATTTTGTGCCGCATAATGCAAGTCTGAGCATTTTAGGCTTAGACAGAGTGATAATTAAGTATGCAAATCATAGTACTTCAAATTGATCGTGGAAGTGTATATCATTAGGTGAGCTCAATGGACTACTTGGTTGTGACTCATGTGACTACACTAGGTTATACGAAAGTAAAATGGTGTGTGAGAGAGAAATGATTGTATTCTATCGAATATAGTAAGATCCATGGGTGACTCAAGGATCTTTGCTAATATTCTTTTAGAATATGCAAGTGAAATAGAAGATTATGTGTATCAATCTTGGTTCTATTTGAATTTGCACTTGGGGTACCCCAGTACTATAGAGAGGGCTAGAACCCAATTTTAGCACAAGGTCCATTTAAGGGGTTGTCCAACCTATGTATTGAATAGATATGCTAATAAATAGAAAACCAAGATATGACACATACTATTGTATAGGTTATCCAAAGGGTACAATGTAAGAAATATTCTACAATACCAAGGAACAGAGGATATGGTGAAGTATCCAAGCTAAGTACTTGGAGATATATTGTATGAATCTTCCAAATAACCTTACTCAGATATAGTTCTAAAACTAAGAGTTTTATATTTCCCTAGCATTATAAAGGTTGTAGATAATCAGTAATCTGATTCTTATACATAGATAGAACTATGTTGTAGTGGGAAGAATTCCAGATTCCTGGATAGCTAATTCAGAGAGTTTTTCTTTGAAAATGACTCCGATATTCTAGTAATGGATCCCACGGATTATAACAAAGTAATTATCTATGTTCATATAGACATATGGAACCATATGTTTTTTTGCATCATACCTGAAGAAACAAATCATATAGGGTATGAATAGTATACAATGAATTGAGTAGATGGTTAAGAGGATAAGAATCTTCCAAGTTGGGCATGTCACAAAGTGTTTCTTAGAATGGAATGAACCAATTATAAGAAAGCCTCTTTGCAAATGGTCAAGCTTGAATCCATCTAGATACTCTTTTTGTCATTGGCAGTCATTTTGAATGCCAGATATGACAAGTAGTTGTCAAGATAGTTTTCTTTAGGTAGAAGTCTTGACAGATCTGTGAGGTATACTATTAAGTTCAAGAACATACTGTCTGGGGGTTTAAGGAGTCCATTTATTTGGATGCAAGCTAACATCCAGGGTACTAGAACATTAGATTTGATCAAATCCATCTAAAGTTTTTGAACAAAATATTAGTGAGGTCTGTATGTGAAAGAACATAGAAGATTATTGACAGGCACTCTTGGTTACAAGTGTGCAGATACTATTAGCGTATGAATGTATTCTTGAACCAAAAAGATGAAGAGAGTAAAACAAGTGAACTATGTCTTGGGCTTTGAGATTTTGCGAGGTCGCAAGGCTAAGGCACTAGTTTTGTTTCAAGGTTCATTTTTGGAAAAGACATAAGTCAGTTTTGGCATACAAGACTCCAAGAAAAGAGGCATTAATTTTCAGATGTGGAATATCTCCATCTTTGGATCATTGTCTGAGAGACAAGTGAGAGGATCGAAGCGATTAAGGAAATTCCATATGCATCAGCAGTTAGAAATCTCATGTGTGTCATGTTTCTTTCCCAGGTTGGATATTTGCTTTGTCATGGGCATGATAAGCAAATATCAATTGAACCTAAGATGTGCTAGGCACACTCCTACGTGTGGAGCACATGTGTAGGCATGTGGGGCTGAGTTAGTTGGTAAGAGATATGATTTTAATTATTAAATTAAGAGGATAATACATTTTATCCTCAAATAATTCAATTTTGAAAATTAAAATGGCTATCCTGTACTAACTAGAACTCGCTCTTCCTACACTCTCTGATAATCATCTATATCCCTAGCCTATCTACACTCATTCACATGACACAAGATACACATACACACATAGCTATACACGACCAAGAAGGAAAAATAGACAGAGAAGAAATCTTCCACCCGATTTCAATACCATTGGCAATGATTGTGGAATTGGGGAGAGGTCTCAAAGAGTTTTCATTCTGCAGAGATTCTCGTGCCTTGGTAATTATTTGTAGCCATTTTCCAGCAACCTACTCGTGTGTGTGTGTGTGTTGTGTATTTAAGTCAGTACAAAAGGTAATAATCACATACTATGCAAACTAGCACTAGATATCAATTTCGATAATGGTTTTATGCATGATTTTGTGTTTATTCTGCGTTTGGATTGATGACTGCCATATTATGTTTATATTTTGATTATAAACTGTAAAATATGCCTAGGAAGCCTTACAATCCACATCCTTCATGTGGTATTAGAACAAGTCAAGTTAATCATGCATTAGAACAAATCGGTAAAAATTGCATGCTAGAAAAGTCCATGGTTGGCAGACTGCCTAGGGCCGATTATGGACTGCCTTTGTGTGATTTTTATGTGGCTTAATTGTGTATTGTATGAGGGTACTAACCTCTATTTTGCAGCACAATTAAACACCACTTTTGATGACTTGAATGTATGTTCGTTGTGGCTGTTTAAATTTTTCAGCAAAGTTGTAATTTGTGTTATTCAAGTTGGTGGTTGATCCAATGATTGTAATAGCTAGGAAATTACTTAGATTGTTGTATGTAACTCATATTTGGAGATTAGGGATTGATGTAATAGCATAGGTTTGCTAGAAATTGCATTCAATTCGCGAAATTGCCAAAATCATCAAGAAGGAAAAAGATTAGAAGTGGCGACTGGATTTTGATCTTTTTTCCAGATTTTTTGAGTTGTTTAGGGCTGCCTAGGTCTTGAAGGATCACCCTTGGAGCCGTGTGGGTGATGGTGAGCCATGGTGGTTGAGTCCTAAGCAAAATTGGCACTTGGTGGTTCAATGGGGCTGAATTGCAATCAAGACGAAAGTTTTGGGTGACATATGCAATTCTGTGGCATTGATGGGGTGCAAGTACAATTTCTTGATCATTGTGGAGGCAATTGACATTTCCACAAATATTTGGGGTCAAATATGTGATTATGGAAAAGTCCCAAACAAGAAGGCATCAAAAGTGGGAAGTGGTTGTCTTTAGAAGTTACTATTTTTGTCATATATGTTTATATTCTTATTTTGTGAATATATTATTTGATTGTTTTTCATATAGTAACAAAGCCAACTACTAGGATTTAAAAAGGACTAAATCTAGTTAATTAGACTTAAGATGACTAATTGAAATCATAATCTAGAATTAGTTCAATTAAGAACTAGAGATTATGAAATAAACTTAGGATTAAATGTCTCGAATGAACCTAAGTGCTTTAGTTAGCCTAGATTATCCTAAGTGACCTCACCTAAACCCGAATAGGTGTATAACTATTGCAATTTAAAGTTGTTTCAATAAGCAAGGGTTATGGACCGAGCTTATATTACGCCCCGATCCCTCATAGAATCAAGACCAATAATAGCAACATGATCCAATCCCCAAGGCATGAAAAATGAGGAAAAACAGACGGAGTTTCCCTTATATCCAGGCCAAACCAAAACCTGCATATAGAAGATTTCCACAACATACAACAACCACAACATGTACAAGGTCCCAATTCTAATTCAAAGGATAGTTCTAGCTTCTTTTGCCATAACAAATTATACTCAAGTGTTCTAAACTAACATCTACTAACTAAAGCAATTAGATAAGTTTATTACAGGCCACTTATTAGATATCTAACTTTAATTACAAGGCTTTACAAATATGAGCTACATACAAGGCTAACTAGGCTTCAAAATAAATCCAATGTCATAATATCGAATAAGATTACACTTTACAACACTTCTAATCACATAACACAAATATCCAACTCAAGCAATTAAGGGAATGCTTCAACTTCTTCATCCTTTACAATTCGAGGCACAATCTCTGTTTCCTGAAACATAGTGCATGAAAAGGGTGAGCATACACAATCCTCAGTGAAAGGGGAATAAGACGGGGATCTTTCGAAAACATTTTCATACAATGCATATAAACAAGCTATGAATCAATAACAATAAACGATAGTCAATCAAAACAATAAAGCTAGATAACACATTAAAATGATACGATACGATAACCCTTATCACTCTAATTCACTGCAGATCACGATCTCAATCCCAATCAAGAACACGATCACGATAACGATAATGTCGGCATCCCTATACACCAGTGGGTACTCCGGATGTACCCAATACCTACGACCCAACACCCCCTGAAAATCTCTAGGCCAAGTGGGTGAGGGAATAGGGTACTGAGATTGAGCGATCAATCTTGGCAAGCCCGATGCCGCCCAAATAGGCTCAACACATTCGTCCCGAAATGGTTGCACAACCACAATAACGATAACAATAGACATGAGAAATGAGATAGCAAGATATATACGAGACTCTAGAGGTGGCTTCTATCGCTTCTTTTTGTAGCACTTAGCTCTTGCACATATGAATATTTAAACATAAATAACACGTAACACGATATAACACTTAACACACAATTCGATAACATTAGCACATAAACCGATATGCACTTAAATGAGGAACAACAATAGAGGTTGTTCTCACACATAACAATAGCATTCATTAAGCATTTAACACATTCTCATTCATTTCATAACTTATATAACTATACTTAATTATTCATTGCCAATCAACAATTTACATATAGGAGTCATTCATTTACTTAACATATATCTTTCACATTTAATCAAGATAACAATCAAGATAAGCGATAGAACATATACAAAATCAAATCATAGCCAAGAAATCTTTCTTTACTACTTCAATCATTCTCATATTGGTAGCTTGGCATTTTTCAACATTAATCTTTCAACTCCATTCAATTGAACTATCATTTAACAATTCATAGATACAATCAACTCAAGACAATTGCAAGCAATCTATCACATAACATTTATCATATGATAGACATTACTTAGAATATACTATAACATAACCTATAGCAATCAATATGACAATAAAACATGTACTAACTCAATGCATGGCTCAAGTGTTCACATATTATCATTACTCTTTGCTAAGCCGATAACTCCCACATAAATGGTAACAAGCCTTTTTAACAATTACTTTCCAAACTCTAACAAACTACCATATAAACCCCCATAAAAACTCTCTAAAACTCAATACATTTCAAGCTAACTAATGCTTAATCATTAACAAACATTTCCGATAGCACATAGCACCACACATTACGTAACAAAGTCGGGGTTAAGGGGGAGGGAAAAAATACCACGATAGCCAGCCTGCCATGGCTGGCCAGATTCGGCCCTAGCACACACACACACACACACGATTGCACGTTTTGCTATTTTGCTTGTTTGACTAACTATTTCACTTGTTAAGCTATGCATTTGGTTCAAACATTTTACTTAGACATTTATTCAAACACTTCATCTACAATTATAAACATCAACTTCAAGTTCCACAAGTATACAATTAAATCTACTATCAACAATCAACACACAAACATTATGATGTCAAAAGATTACTCTACACACTAATAAACTACCAAAGCATGCTCTTGAAGTTTTATACATTATCTACTAACATTAACATAATACTACAACAAGTAATAACATCAAATAAAAGTACAAATTCATGATCCCCTCACCTCAAGAAGACTACAAATGCAAGAAGCTAGCAAGTAATCACCACCTTTCCTCTTGAATTAGCTCCAAAATGCTTTCCAAAGCCAAACCCTAGCAAAAATTTTCTCCTTCCCTCTTTTCTCTCTTGGCCGACTTGTGCCTTTTCTTTTCTTCAATTTTTTGTTCTATCTTGTTATATAATGTTGTAGGATGACTTAGTTGGGCTTGGGTTTAATTTGGCCTTTAATTAGTTTAGTTTAGATGACAAAAGTTAGCCTAAATGCTAGTTAGAACATCTAATGGCCCAAAATAAAGTCTAACATTGGTTACTATTTATTCTGTTACACTATTCACTCAAGAACTTCCCGAAATGCAATACACTTAATTTTCTCGATGAACGTGCACTAAAAATAAGTTAAGCAAGACATATATGTATGCAAAATAATTAAAAAAAATAAAATGAATTTATCTCTGGGCTCGGAGCTCTAATTCAAATAATTGAAAACTAAGCAATTAAATGCAAGAAAACACTTTTAAATAAAAATAATAATAATATAATCATGTCATATAAATTAATTAAATACAGATTAACTAAATGCAAATAATCGTGGACACATATTTTCAAGTAATATGACAATTAATGTTAATAATTAAATGCAAGTCATTAAAGTAAACATAAAATTTTACACAAACACTTAAAATAAACAAATAAACATATGCAAATAAATATATATTAATTATGTGCTAGGTCCGAGATATTACAGCTTGCTTGGATTAAAACTAAAGATTAATTGCAAAGACATAGTTATAGTTAAAAACCCTTTTAATCAAAATATCAAGTAGGAGAAGGATTTTGGAAAGAATCCTAAGTCTTTCTATTCTGGTCTATACTAATAATGGGAGCTATCTAAGCTCACCCTTGTGTAGGCATTACCTTTGGAGGATAGTCTCTCTGCTTAGATTTAGCAAGAATAGATTAAGATAAGCTTTCTATCGAAGTGTTGATGGGAGCAACTACCCTTTCAGTGGGATTTTCATCATGAACCATTTCATATAATATTGATTTGGGTTAACTTCCCTTTGGTAGGCTCTGATTAAGAATATTCTAAGTAAAAAGACTCATGAAAAATGGTTAATTACTTGACATTAAAGAATGGTATCCTCCCTTCGGGGTTCTTGTCATTTCTCTAATGAAGCCAAACATAAATCAGTAATTGAGATGTCATTGGGTAGTTTGCAATCCAGCTAATGATATTTCAAATAAGTATAACTTAAATTAATCAAAATTACAATATGGCCATCCCTTCGGTGGAATATTGTGAGTAGGATTAAGACACTAAGGCATCCAAGTAGTTCAAGGGTTTAACTACTGTATTCAAAAGTAGATGTCAAAAGTATGAATGTTTACTTTCCTTTATAATCATTCATTTGCATACATATCAAATAGTTCATTAGACTGATTAACTATTTATATATTTAGAGATGTCAGAAAATGTTGGTTCTTCTAAAGCCTATTATCTCTTTACATACATTTTGACTAGATATAATTTCAAAAGCTGGGTGTACGACCTAGACATAGTACTCAAAGTAGGAAAATACAAATACATCTTAGATCAACATTGTCTTGGATATTATCCACGTTCAACTTTAGATTGTCTAGAATTAGAGGATCATTGGAAGGAGGCCGATGCCAAAGCTAGAAACATTATATTGAATTTCTTGTTTGATACTCTACGGTCTCAACACGATCGCATAAAAACTACCTATTATATGTTGACCTCTTCAGAAATGATGAGTGATATGATGGCAGAGCAAAAATACTTAAGGGTGCATGTGCGCTAGATGACGTAGGATATTTCCATTGCTAGGATCCTTGGAGCTAAAATTAGTCACTCAAGTGAGGTAGAAATGATCATTTGGTAACTCCCTGAATCCTAAGCTCAATGCAGGCTCGAATATCTCACGAATGAATTGAGCAAAATACCGTCGAGGTTGTTGGAGGATTTTGAACAAGTAAAAGAAGAAGAGGTGAAACAACAACTTGAGCAGTTTGTTGAACAACTAAGTGGAAAGAAGATGAATGCTAATGGTAAGCCTAAAGGAAAATGCTTCAAGTGCAAATAGAAAGGGCACTAGAAGTAAGATTATCCTCAGTACCTTGCTAAGGGGCAAATCAAGTACTTCTTGTGCGACCCCGAATTTTTTCTTATTTGCAATTACGTGTTTTCATCTATTTAAATGCTATTAGAATTAATATATATATATATATATATACATATATATACATATGTGTTATTAGATAATCTTAGATTAATTGTGCATTTAAAAGAAATTTGAAAAAAATAAACAATGACTTTTCATCTTCTTTTGCAAAATTGTGTAGTATAATTATACTATATGTAATTAAATGCTTAAGTATTAATATTGTCCCCAAAAATAGTCTACTAAAAATAGTATATAAGTTAGATAGTATAAATATTACTAGTTTTGGGTAAAACAACTAAAATTGCCAACGTTGACCAAGACTTCTATCTTTGATTTTGCTAAAACCGACTCTTCGTTGACTTTTCATCTACCTTGACTTTTGAAAAATGTTGACTTTCATCTACTTTGACGTTTTGGAAAATGTTGACTTTTATCATCTTTGACTTTTTGTAAAATATTAACTTTTTGGTCTTCTTTGACTTTGACTTTTATATTCTTTGACCAAACTAGGTTTATTTAAATACTACTCCTGTTACATGATATATGTGCATTCATAAAATTTTCAGAAAGAGTCTTGGAGAAAATTTCATTTAAAGTGCCATTAAATAGCGTTTGAGGACACTTCCACTAAATTTTTGAAACTGATCTTTTAAATATTTTAAAAACTAGTCCTCTATTATTAATAGACCCGTGTTTTAATAAAATTTATTTTTGAAACAAGTTAGAATTTAAAATAGACTTTTCGGGCGAAAATGTAACATTTTTAAGCAAAAATAGTGATTTCTACTAAAATTAACTCTTGTGTTGACTTTTGTTGACCTAGTATATATTAAATATAAATTATATATCATCTTAAATATTTCTAGAATGGCACAAATGAAAAATGCATTAAAAATGAAGGTTAAACTAGTTTTTTGCATTTAATCTTAATTTAAATTGCATTTGACCAATTGTCTTGCTTTGACTTTTGCTTATAAGACGACTACACACATTAAAACAAAGAAAAATACCACATTTACACACACATTACAGCCGTGAGAGCTTAGGAGAAGAAGGAAAATATTTTTTTAGGTTTTCAAGCTTAATTTTCTCATAGAATTTGTAATTTAAGGCCAAACAACTTCATTCAAAGCTTGAAGTTGCTTGTTGGGCACCTATTTAAATTGATTATTGGGCTTTTTTTTTGAATAATTGTAGTTGTAGTAGTTGAAATTGAGTTGTAGTTGCTTCTATAGGCTTGTTAATTATTGTATAGTAATGTTGTAATGCCAAATTTTCAATTTGTATGCCATAGCAAAAGTTCAAAAATTCAGCCTAGTGTACATTGCCATTTTTATCTTGTTGGGCTTATTTTGAGTGGTTTTTGGTTGGTTTTCGAGGAGGTTAATGTAGTTGTATGTGTGGTGAGTGCTAGGAAAAGGTTCAGGGGTTGTTTGATTAGTAGATTATAAATTATGAATTTTAGAAGTTTGTGTAGTCTTTCTTTAAAATGCTTAAATGTTGTCTTTAGTTGTTTGGCAGTGTTTGTGTAGTTGTTTATTGGATTGTTGTTGAGTAGGTTCGGGATTGAATGCATAATGAGATGTGTGATAAGTTGGGTGACATACTTTGTCATCTAACTTGGTTGTCTTAGTTGTTTAATTGATGATATGTTGATTGAAGTGTTGTTAACTAATTGATGATTGTTGTTATACTGGATGACAACTTACTTTGTTGTTTTATCAGAATATGAAATGTTTATTATTATTGTCATGAGTCATGATAATGTGTGCCACATCTCGGGCAGCATCGGGCTATCGTGTTGAAAATGGCATGACTATCATATACTACCCCTAGCTTGCATGGACAGAGATGCCAGGGAAGGAGGGGCTAGATGAGGTACCTTCGGAATGTATCAATAGGCGTATAGGGTTGGTTGAGTTCGTGACGGCGTATAGAGCTACACCAACTAGTGTATTCTTTCGTAACTGAATGGTTATTCATGTTGCTTG
Source organism: Ehretia macrophylla (assembly GCA_037974665.1). Lineage (NCBI taxonomy): Eukaryota > Viridiplantae > Streptophyta > Magnoliopsida > Boraginales > Ehretiaceae > Ehretia > Ehretia macrophylla. The sequence goes on along the minus strand of CM075782.1, from coordinate 23,434,634 downwards.
AATTGAATTGTTGATGTTGATGAAGTTTATTGATTGTTATTGTACCTAGGATGATTTCCCAAATGGTAAAGAGAAAATGTTTCCAAAACATCTTTTGAACCCTCGCTGAGCTTTGTATTGTATAAGCTCACCCTCTTTGCTAACTTTTAGGTATTATCGAGCCGGAGGTAGGGTATGTGTCTCAGGAGACTGAGTACGAGCTTTATGTGGACGAGTCAAATGTGCAAGAGTCTTGTCCTTGATGTCTTGCTGGAGTGCCTTTATGTTGCTTTGTTCTATGTAGTTTGTTGTACGGTTTAAGTTTTGAAGTTGTGTTGTAAAAGATGATATAAAGATAGTGAAAAGTATAATGCTAGTTTAGTTGTCTTACTTTTGGAATATGAATAAATTGCTAGACTAGTTTTATATTTGTTATGCATATGTATAGTATAACTTGTGGTATGCAGTTGAAATGAAGGCATATGACTTATGGTTGGGATATTGTATGGTTGTTTAATATATGGTGTTGGATGTGTTGTATGTTGAAGAAATGGTTGTGGAGTTATTGTTGAAATTTGGAGTTGGTTGTGTGATGTTATTAAGGATTGGTTTAGAGTCCTTTTGTTCATATTACAGACGTTATATTACCGAAATTCCGTTGTATCTTGACTGATCGTAAGTGGGGTCGAGTTGGGGCATGACATTAAATGGCATCAGAGTGCATGTTTAGCTGTCGGTCGGGGTATCCTCGAAATATGGGTAGTGGTCTTGTCATGAATGCATATACTAAGTGTAAAGTGAATTACATGTTAATATGTTTATGTGATTAATCTATTTATGTGACTAACTTTCTATGTGATGAATATGCCTTATGTGTTAAGTGAACTTATGTGGTTTTAATTGTTTATAACTTACTTATGTGAAACAACGTGCTTTAGGTGCTCAATGTACTTTAAGTGACTAATGTGAGTTACATGATCAACTTGCCTTATGTGCAGTTTGTTGCTTATGTGACTCTAATTGTTTATAACTTGCTTACGTGATATAACTTGTTTACGTGATATTGGCTTCTTATGTACTGAATTGTGCGTTATGTGATAATGTTGTATTATATGTTAATTATGCATTATGTTGTACTTGTTTTCATGTGATATAATTGTATATATGCTGTAAATGTGGGTGACACTTTTGGGTGAAATAAGGATGACTGTCAGAGCTCTTGGAATTAGAGAAAGACGCCGTAGGAATGAATTCGTGTCTTTGAAGCAGGGTAGCCTGTCTGTTACGTAGTACGAGGCCCGATTCCATAACCTGTCACATTATGCTCCGAGTATGGTGTAAACTACTGAAAGAGGATTCAGAGATTCATTTGAGGGTTGAGGCCGGAAGTTCGAGACAACTTGGCTTCATTTCAGTTTTCCACATACGATGAAGCCTTTACTGCCACAACAAGAATTGAGAAATGAAAGAATGAAGTAGGTGCGGGGCCAAGTCAGCTGAGTAGGAGACTTTCTCAGCCTCAAGACCAGTAGCGATATTTTCATCCTTGAAGTTGGTAGAGTCAACTCCAGAGGCAGAATAGGCCAGTAGTTATGAGGATACAACAGAGCGATTTAGTGGCTTCGTCAGTTCAGGGTTTTGTAGGTCACAGTGTTGCCCTTTATATCCCATTTTGTGCCTTCTGTACCAAGAAGGGTCATGTTCAGACCGGATGTTGGAAGAAATCTAGGAAGTGTGTAAGTTGTGGCAGTGATCAACACATGAGAAAAGACTATGGTAAATGACAAAATGATCGGGGTTTGACCACAGTCAGGGATGCCTAGGGAAAGCCTACTATTGTGAGAGCTCAACAAGATGGTTCAGTTACTTCCTTGGTTCCAGATTCTTCAGGGAATCGTGTTGCGGATCAAGTTAAATATTGTACCTTCTGCCGCCAAAAAGGCCATCTCGAGTCTAGTTGTCGGATGAAAGTAGGGATGTGTTTGGGTTGTGGCAACAACCAACATAGGGTAAAAGATTGTCCTAGGTAGCAAAAGTTTGAGTGTTAGCCAGCGACCTAGGGTTATCAGGGTAGACCTGCAGGCAGTGTACCCCAACAGCAGTGAGTTTAAGCTTAGGCCTACGTAGTTGTCATGGAGGAGTTGCCAGAGGCAGCAGTAGTAGTGAAAGGTAATTTCTTATTCTCAATCAATTAGTTAAGGTATTGAACGATTCTGGTGCTACACATTCTTTTATCATGTCTACTTGAGTGCAACGTGCTAGTATGCAAGTATAAAGTTTGCCTTTTACGATTGAAGTAAGCACGTGCATGATATCAGCTGATGATTGAGTAGCATGTGAAACTCCGATTAAGGATCAAACTATTCTACGACTATGTATTGACTATCGGGATTCTTATTTGGTGTTCTTATTCGGTATATGACCCTCGGTATTCGGTATCCTCTTTGGAATTCTTATTTGGATTCTTTTCAACAAATGGTGATCTTATTCGGCATTTTTCCTCGGGATTTTTATATGAAGATTCTTATTCAGTATACTTCTTTGGAATTCTTCTTTGGTATTTTCTATGCGGTATTCTTATGTGGAATTCTTATATGGTATTTCCAGAGTTCTTACTTCGGGATTATTATTCGGTATTCTCCAATGGTAATCTTGTTCGAAGTTCTCAATTGATATTCTTGATTGGTGCTCTATTTCGGGATCTATGTTTGGCGTTCTTTTCGGTAATTTTATTGGGATTCTTATTCGGAGGTCTTAGTCGGTGTTTTTATTTGTCATTCTTATTCAGGCTTCTCATTCGGGGATTCTTATTCGATAAGTTTGTTCGGTGTTCCTGCTTGGTGTTCTCAATTAGTATTCGGAATTTGGTATTCGATCTTTCATTTCGTAAGTTTGAGCCAACAACACTTGAGTGAAGAATTGTGAGGACGCAATTGTTTTAAGGGGGGGAGAATGTAAGACCCCGAATTTTTCCTTATTTGCAATTACGTGTTTTCATATGTTTAAATGCTATTAGAATATATATATATATATATATATATATATATATATATATATATATATATATATATATATACATATGTGTTATTAGATAATCTTAGATTAATTGTACATTTAAAAGACATTTAAAAAAAAATAAACAATATAACTTTTCATCCTCTTTTGCAAAATTGTGTAATATAATTATACTATATGTAATTAAATACTAAAGTATTAATGTTGTTCCCAAAAATAGTCCACTAAAAATATGATATAAATTAGATAGTATAAATATTACTATTTTTTGGCTAAAACAACTAAGATTGCCAACGTTGACCAAGACTTCTAGCTTTGATTTTGCTAAAACCGACTCTTGCGTTGACTTTTCATCTACCTTGGCTTTTGAAAAATGTTGACTTTCATCTACTTTGACTTTTGGGAAAATGTTGATTTTTATCATCTTTGACTTTTTGCAAAATGTTGACTTTTTGGTCTTCTTTGACCTTGACTTTTATATTCTTTGGCCAAACTAGGTTTATTTAAATACTACTTCTGTTACATGATATATGTGCATTCATAAAATTTTCATAAAGAGTTTTGGAGAAAATTTCATTTAAAGTGCCATTAAAAAGCGTTTGAAGACACTTCCACTAAATTTTTGAAACTGATCTTTTAAACATTTTAAAAACTAGTCCTCCATTATTAATAGACCCGTGTTTTAATAAAATTTATTTATGAAACAAGTTAGAATTTAAACTAGACTTTTCAGGAGAAAAAGTAACGTTTTAAAGCAAAAATAGTGATTTCTGCTAAAATTAACTCTTGCATTGACTTTTGTTGACCTAGTATATATTAAATATAAATTATATATCATCTTAAATATTTCTAGAATGGCACAATTGAAAAATGCATTAAAAATGAAGGTTAAACTAGTCTTTTGAATTTAATCTTAATTTAAATTACATTTGACCAATTGTCTTGCTTTGACTCTTGCTTATAAGATGATTATACACATTAAAGCAAAGCAAAACACCACATTTACACACACATTGCAGCCGTGAGAGCTTAGGAGAAGAAGGAAAATATTTTTTTAGGTTTTTAAGCTTAATTTTCTCATAAAATTTGCAATTTAAGGCCAAACAACTTCATTCAAAACTTGAAATTGCTTGTTGGGCACCTATTCTACACATTTCTAACATTCCTTGGGATCAAAGGTGAGGGAAAAACTATATTTTAATTTTAAAGCTTATGTCAAATTTTTAATATTGAATATTTAGTTGTTGTTTTGTTAAATTTTCTTTAGATTATTGCTATTTAGGTGTTGTAGACTAACTTTGTGTATTTGTAGCCATTTTAAACGGCAGTAGCATGTATTTTTATTTTTCAGGTATTTAACTTGATTATTTGGCTTATTTTTTAATAATTGTAGTTGTAGTAGTTGAAATTGAGTTGTAGTTGCTTCTATAAGTTTGTTAATTATTGTGTAGTAATGTTGTAATGCCAAATTTTCAATTTGAATGCCATAGCAAAAGTCAAAAAATTCAGCCTAGTGTACATTGCCATTTTTAGCTTGTTGGGCTTATTTTGAGTGGCTTTTGTTTGGTTTCCGAAAGGGATAATGTAGTTGCATTTGTAGTGAGTGATAGGAAAAGGTTTGGGGGGTTTTTGATTTGTAGATTGTAAATTATGAATTGTAGAAGTTTGTGTAGTCTTTCTTTAAAATGCTTAAATGTTGTCTTTAGTTTTTTGGTAGTGCTTGTGTAGTTGTTTATTGGATTGTTGTTGAGTAGGTTCGGGATTGAATGCATGATGAGATGCGTGATAAGTTGGGTGGCCTACTTTGTCATCTAACTTGGTTGTCGTAGTTGTTTAATTGATGTTATGTTGGTTGAGGTATTGTTGACTGATTGATGATTGTTGTTATACTGGAGGACAACCTACTTTGTTGTCTTCTCAGAATATGAAATGTTTATTATTATTGTCAGTAGTCATGATAGTGTATGCTACCTTTCGGGGAGCATCAGGCTGTTAGGTTGAAAACAACATGACTATCATGTACTAATCCTAGCTCGCATGGGCAAAGATGCCATGGAGGGAGGGGCTAGATGAGGTACCTCCGGAATGTATCAATGGGCGTATAGGATTGGTTGAGTTCGTGATGGCATATAGAGCTACATCAACTAGTGTATTCTTTATTAATTGAATGGTTATTCATGTTGCTTGAATTGAAATATTGATGTTAATGAAGTTTATTGTATGTTATTATTCATAAGATGATTTCTCAAGTGGTAAAGTAAATGATTTCAAAACATCTTTTGAACCCTCGCAGAGCTTTGTGTTGTATAAGCTCACCCTCTCTGCTGACTTTCAGGTGTTATCCAACCGGAGGTAGGGTACATGTCTCAGGAGACTGAGTATGAGCTTTATGTGGACGAGTCAAATGTGCAAGAGTCTTGTCCTTGATGTCTTGCTGGAGCGCTTTTATGTTGCTTTGTTCTATGTAGTTTGTTGTACGGTTTAAGTTTTGAAGTTGTATTGTAAAAGATGATATAATGATAGTGAAAAGTATAATGTTAGTTTAGGTGTCTTACTTTTGGAATATGAATAGGGTGTTAGACTAGTTTTATATTTGTTATGCATAAGTATAGGATAGCTTGTGGTATGTTGTTGAAATGGAGGCATATGACTTATGGTTGGGATGTTGTATGATTGATTAATATATGGTGTTGGATGTGCTGTATGTTGAAGAAATGTTTGTGTAGTTGTTGTTGAAATTTGGAGTGATGTTATTAAGGATTGGTTTAGAGTCATTTTGTTCATATTACAGACGTTATATTGCCAAAATTTTGTTGCGTCTTCATTGATCGTAAGTGGGGTCGAGTTGGAGCATGATACTTCTATTGTTCCTTGAATATGAAACATGCTTGGTAGTAGAATCTACTATGGTAGACTCATGCACCATTAATCATTACTACATATTGTTGCAGGGGTTTCAGGTTACAAGAGGGTAGCATATGTCAAGACCCCATTTCCTTAATTCTTAAAATGGTCTCTGATACCACAACAATCTCCAAAATATATATGGGATCATGATGCCACGGGCTCAAGTAGATCACTCCACCTAAGACCGATAAGGCACTTGACAATAGCCCAATCTCTAATAACCATAAAACGTCAGAGCTCGCCGAGTACATATCTATAATAGAATTCAAACTGAAAAATTATATTAATTCAATAATACCCATTATACAAACTTCATCACTAATAATTAAGTCTACAGCCACGACCCCGACCAATCGTTAGACTAAGGCCGAAACATGAGATATCACAAGAAATTCATAAACGTATCACAAGAAATTCAGAAGACTTCCGAAATTCACCCAAACATCGGCCTTAAAGGATTACAATACCCTGGTACCTGATACAATTTAAATGTTCTCTAAGGCCCAATTAGCAAGATTCATGAACACTAATAACAATATAAAGCATAAATAATCAACATACTTCAACTTTAAACCAAGATTCTAGAAAAGCCCCTCACCTTTTCCGCAAAATTAAGGCAAAATAAACTGGTAGAAAGCTAGAACACGCTAAGACGAGCTCAAAAACGTTTGCTTTGGCCTTTGATCTAGCTCCTAACTCCAATTTTTTTACTAAAATGAGCTAGGTTTCACTATTCACCCCAAGTTTCTTTGGGCGGCTGATGAAGGAGAGAAAATGAAGTATTTTGGCTTTTGTTTAAAGAAATTTGGTTAAGTAGAAGCCAAGATATGGTCAATGCAAGGTCAAAGCTAATTAAAAGGTCCAAATGACTAAGTTAGCCGCCTATTTTGCTTCTAATTTCAATTCTAACACTCTCTAAGGTGATAAAAGACTAACTTAGGCTTAATTTTAACTAGCATTTATGAGTTTTACCCCTACGTGGTCTAAGAAGATAAAAGGTCAACAATTAACAATTCGAATGGATTTTAAATGCACATTTAACCTACTAAACATATGTAAATCATATAAATTCACATGTTAGGTACTAAATTAAATAAACACATAATTTTTGCACATAAAATTCAAATAAACACGTAAATTGCACAAAAATCAAACTAGGGTCTCACATCCTCCCTCCTTAAAATAATTGTGTCCTCGCAATTCTTGCTTTTTTCATGAGGCAATCCTTGCACGTTGATGGCATAAGCTCGGGCTTGATCACGCTACTAAGAGTGCATAGTAACTGGAGGTCTACCCTGAGTACCACTACCTAAAGCCTTCACATGAATCCTCCGCCACTTAGGACAGGCATTTGCCCTATGCTGACTACAACTGGTGCATTTTCCTAATTTCTTTCAATAGTTAGACTCATAGTGGCCTTTACGATCACAATATGCGCAATATTTAACTTGATCAGTAGCACCAATCCCAGAAGAGTCTGGAGTTGAAGAAACAATTGGATCAATCTGTTGGAATCCCATAACAACTGGTTTACTTTGCCCTTGAGTCTGAGTCTGCTCTTGCTGAGGCCTCACAATAATCGATCGATCTTGTAGCTGACTAAGAATGTGCTCTAACTGAATCAAAGGCTGAACATATTCCTGTTGGTCATCTATCTGAATCTGGGACTGAATTAACCTCTACTAGCCTTGGGACGAAAATAGTTGATGTTGACTCTGGCTCTGAGGCTAGAACGGCCTCTGACTAGGTTGACTTGACTTGGCTTCAACTTCCTTTTTTTCTTTTCTCAATTCTGAAGGCTACGTTGAGGGCATCACTATAAGTAGAGAACTATAGGGGTGCCATAAAATCCTTTATATTGGGCCTCAGTCCTCTGATAAACCTCCGTATCCTCCCAACTGCACCAACTCAGGTATGTAGTGAGATCGTCTGTTAAACTGTGCCTCATATTGAGCAACTGATGATGTAACCTGCCTCAGAGTCACAAACTCATCTTTCCTACGCTCCCGAGCAATCTCGAGGATGTATTTTCTTTTAAACTCTTTCACAAAGTTCGACCACATATAAGGAATATCCTGATGTTCCCATCTCAGTTTCATGGTCCGCCACCATTGCTCAACATCATTATGTAACAAGAAGACAATAAATGTGACCTTTCTCTTATCAGTGTAGTCGAGAGCATCATAAATCTTTTCAAGTCTACTAAGTCAAGTATCTGTTTTAACATCATCAGGCTCTCCATGGAACCTAAGTGGCCCATACCTCAAGAATCCCTGTAGTGAACTATCACTGCCATTCCCATTCCCTCTGTTACCTATGTTACCTTTGTTGTTGACCTTGTTATTATGATTGTTGCCCGAGTTGTTCTGATTCTACTTAGTCTGCCTCTCAAGTACCTGGGCCATTTGGGCCATAGTTGCTGCAATCTGTCCCATAATCGGATCACCTACTGGTGGCTGCTCACTTTGACCATCCTCATCCCTGTGGGGCCTACCTCTGGTGTTTGGCATCTTTAAAACCAAAATGGGTCACTCACAGGTTATATCATATAAACAGGTTATATCACGTAAGCAAATTATAAGCAATTAAAGTCACATAAGCAACAACTTCACCTAAAACAAGTTGATCACGTAATACATATTGGTCATATAAAGCACATTGAGCACATAAGCACGTTGTTCACATAAAGCACATTGACCGCATTTAGTTCACTTAGCACATAAGGCATGCACATATTCTTTCAAGACAAGTTCATGTTGAGACCTCTACCTAACAGTCCGAAGACCCTATCTTAGCTTATGAGCTATTTAAGCTCTGATACTGCTAAATGTCATACCCCTACTCGACCCCTCCTATAACCAAGTCAGGACGCGACAGAATTTCGGCATTATAATGTCTGTAATATAAACCAAAAACACATAAACCTGCCAAACATTTCATATATCCACAAATAACCAACATCCAACCATAATATAAGTTGTCCACCACACTACTACAACATGATTATAAAGATACATACTGCAATATAATGAATTTCTAGCCTATCCACCTATACAACACAAAATGGACTAATGAAATTACATTACAAGACTACTAACATAAAAGTAACATCTTAGCTTAATCATATATTACATAAGCAACAAGTCTCCATAATAATGATTACAACAAGTTTCAAAGTCATAGACATCAACAAGACATGAAAACTAAGCCTCGGGCTCAACAACAGGATCAACAGGCACATACTCAACATACTCCACTATGGTCTCCTGAAATGATAGCAAACAGGGGTAAGTTTTTACGAACTCGGTGAAGGAGGAAATAAAGAGGGTTTTTAAAGCATTTTAGATTTGAAAAATCCTTTCAAAATCATGCCATGAACATCAATACTTGACTAGTATAAATGAAGCGAGAAATGTAAAGTAAGTAAACATATAGTACCAAACTCTTCCGTTCTCCTTGTTACTCCCATTCATGAACATTTACATTGACTAGCACATTGGCTAGGTACACATCATTAATTAGCACATTGGCTAGGTACGCTTCATTCACCAGCACATTGGCTAGGTACGCTTCATTCACTAACACATTGGCTAGGTACGCCACATTCACTAGCACATTGGCTAGGTACTTTACATTCACTAGCACATTGGCTGGGTATGCTACATTTACTAGCACATTGGCTAGGTACTCTACATTCACTAGCACGTTGGCTAGGTACGCTATGCTCAGAGGGAACAACCAAGTAAGTTTCCCCTTGATTACATTAACATTTCATAATCATTCATATTCAATTAACCAAGCAACCAAGCACCATATTCATTTCGCATTGAATTAACCCAGTAGCCAAGCACTTAAACCACATTTAGCATGTACACTTCCCTTTCATCTATTTCAACTATATTGACAACATTTCAAGCCTTAGCAACACATTCAACAATTAAAGAATTCAATTCAACATTCTAATCAAATTCTAGCAACATTTACTCCAATTTTAACCACATTTTACACAACAATACAATCATATAACACACCAGCCTTCACCTAGCATTAAACTAACTTAACAAGCATCTAACACATCACAAAAGTAGCCCAAAAGCAACCCCAAAATAGATTGACTAGCATTGGATAGCCCACTGTCCAACGCTGGAAAATTCAGTCAGCAACACCCCCTATTTTCATGTTTTTCGCATTATCAAGCTATTACGCATTCTAGGTTGATGTATGAACATGTATAAGCTTCGTGTACAAGCTAGGAATCAAGTTTCAACTCATTTATATGCATTTAATCAAAGATACAACACATAAAATCTACCTACAACAAAATATGTTCTACACAAGCTAACAACCGAGCAAAATGTTCTCTAAGGCCCAATTAGCAAGATTCATGAACACTAATAGCAATATAAAGCATAAATAATCAAAATGTTTCAACTTTAAACCAATATTTTAGAAAAGCCCCTCACCTTTTTTCGCCAAATAAAGGCAAAATAAACCAATAAAAAGCTAGAACACGCTAAGACGAGGTCAAAAACGTTTGGTTTGGCCTTTGATCTTGCTCCTAACTCCCAATTTTTGCTAAAATGAGCTAGGTTTCACTATTCACCCCAAGCTTCTTTGGGCGGCTGATGAAGGAGAGAACATAAAGTGTTTTGGCTTTTGTTTGAAGAAATTTGGTTAAGTAGAAGTCAAGATATGGTCAATGCAAGGTCAAAGCTAATTAAAAGGTCCAAATGACTAAGTTAGCCTCCTATTTTGCTTCTAATTTCAATTCTAACACTCTAGTTTTGAGACCCCAAATTTGCCCTTATTTGCAATTACATGATTTCATCTGTTTAAATGCTATTAGAATTAATATAAATGTATATATATGTGTTACTAAGTGATCTTCGATTAAATGTGCATTCATAAAACTTTCATAAAGATTTTTATTGAAAATCTCATTTAAAGTGCCTTTTAAATAACATTTGAGGACCCTTCCGCTAAAATTTTGAAACTAGTCTTTCAAACATTTTAAAAGCTAGTTCCCCATTATTAAAAGACCTGCGATTTAATAAAAATTATTTCTAAAACAGATTAGGAATTTAAAATAGACTTTTCGGGCAAAAAAGTAGCGTTTTTCAGCCGAATAGTGATTTCTGCTGAATCCGATTCTTACTTTCACTTTTGTTGACCTAGTATATATTATAAATGGTATATATGAATTTATATGTCATATTAAGTGATTATATATTGGTTGTACATTTAAAATACATTTGGAAAACAAATACGGTGACTTTTCAACTTCTTTTGCCAAATCGGGTTTTGTACCTAGGTTTTATGTATATGTATGCATATATTGAATGTTTTCAACTAAAAAATAGTCCACTTAATCTATAATATAAGTTAGATTTAGTAAAAATAAGCTTTGTAGGCCAAAACAACTAAAAACAACTAATGTTGACAACTTTGACTTTTGCAAAAATGTTGACTATGCTATTATATATGCAAAATACACTCATAAATCAGAAAAATAAGTTCAAAACCCACTCATTTCTCACCTAGTGGTCGTTCACCTTGAGGGAGAAGGAAGAAATATTTTTTTAGTTAGGTTTACAAAGTAAATTTTGCATAGAATCTTCATTTCAAAGCCAAATTGAGACATTCAAAGCTTGAAATTGCTTGTTGGGTACCTATTCTACCTATTCCTTGCATTACTTTGGATCAGAGGTGAGGAAAAAATATAGTTCATTATTTTAAAGTTGAGTTGAATTTTTGGTTGATGCATTTGTAGTTTCTATTTTGTTAAATTGATGTTAGATTATTTCTTAGTAGATGATAAGGACCAATTATATGCATTTGTAGCCATTTTAAATGGTAGTAGCTTGTATTTTTATTTTCTAGGTATTTAAAATGATTATTTGGCTTATATTTGAATAATTGTTGTTGTAAAAGTTGAAATTGAGTTGTAGTTACTTCTATAGGCTTGTTAATTATTGTGTAGTAATGTTGTAATGCCAAATTTTCAATTTGAATGCCATAGCAAAAGTCAAAAAAATCAGCCATGAGCACATTGCCATTTTTAGCTTGTTGGGCTTGTTTTGAGTGGCTTTTGGTTGGTTTCAGAGAGGATTAATGTAGTTGCATATATGGTTGAGTGATAGGAAAAGGTTTGGGGGTTGTTTGATTGATAGATTGTAAGTTATGAATTTTACAAGTTTGTGTAGCCTTTCTTTGAAATGCTAAATGTTGTCTTTAGTTATTTGGTAGTGATTGTGTAGTTGTTTCTTGGATTGTTGTTGAGTAGGTTCGGGTTTGAATGCATGTTAAAATGTGTGTCAAGTTGGGTGGCCTACTTTGTCATCTAACTTGATTGTCTTAGTTGTTTAATTAATATTATGTTGGTTGAAGTATTATTAATTGATTGATAATTGTTATTGTACTGGAGGACAACCTACTTTGTTGTCTTCTTAGAATATGAAATGTTTAATGTTATTGTTGTGAGTCATGATAATGTGTGCTACCTCTCGGGTAGTATCGGGCTGTCGGGTTGAAAACGACATGCTATCATGTGCTATCCCCTATCTCGCATGGGCGGAGATGTCATGCAGTGTAGGTCTAGAATGGGGTACTTCCGGAATGTATCAATGGGCGTAAAAGGTTAATTGAGATCGTGATGACGTTTAAAGCTACATCAACTGGTATATCCTTTTCTCAATTGAATGGTTATTTGTGTTGTTTTAATTGAGTTAATGTTGTTGATGAAGTTTATTAATTGTTATTGTATCTAGGATGATTTCCCAAGTGGTAAAGAGAAAATATTTCCAAAACATCTTTCGAACCCTCGTTAAGCTTTGTATTGTATAAGCTCACCCTCTTTGCTGACTTTCAAGTGTTACTGAGCAGGATTTAGGGTACGTTCCTCAAGGGACTGAGTACGAGCAATATGTGGACGAGTCCAATGTGCAAGAGTCTTGTCCTTGATACCTTTGTTGGAATGTTTCTATGTTGTTCTATAATATGAAATATGTTGTAATTTTTAAAGCTTTAAAGGTTGTATTGTGTAAGATGCTTTAAAGATAATGAAAAGTATAATGCTAGTGTAGTAGTCTTACTTTTGGAGATGAATAGGTTGCTAGACTAGTTTTATATCTATTATACATATGTAAATTATAGCTTGTGGTATGTTGTTGAAACGGAGGCATATGACTTATGGTTGGGATGTTGTATGGTTGTATAATAATGGGTTTTGGATGTGTTGTGTGTTGATGAATGATTGTTAGAGTTATGGTTGAAGTTCTAGTTGGTTGTGTGATGTTATAAAGGATTGGTTTAGAGTCCTGTTGTCCATGTTACAGACGTTATATTGCCGAAATTCCGTTGTGTCCTAACTGATCATAAGTGGGGTCAAGTTCGGGCGTGACACTAGTAATTGTCTAAGGTGATAAAAGACTAACTTAGGCTTAATTTTAACTAGCATTTATGAGTTTTACCCTTATGTGGTCAAAGGAGACGAAAGGTCAACAATTAACAATTCGAACGGATTTTAAATGCACATTTAACCTACTAAACATAAGTAAGTCATATAAATTCACATGTTAGGTACTAAATTAAATAAACACATAATTTTTGCACATAAAATTCAAATAAACACGTAAATTGCACAAAAATCAAACTGGGGTCTCACAGATATTTATGACTTTTATAGATGATCATTAGAAGATTGATTTTGTACTGTATAACGCAAGTCTAAGCATTTTAGGCTTAAACAAAGTGATAATTAGGTATGCGAATCATAGTACTTCAAATTGATCGTGGAAGTGTATATCTATTAGGTGAGCTCAAGGGATTGCTTGGTTGTGACTCATGTGACTACACTGGGTTTTACGAAAGTAAAATGGTGTGTGAGAGAGGAGTAGTTGTATCCTATCAAATATAGTAAGATCTATGAGTGACTCAAGGATCTTTGCTAATATTCTTTTAGAATATGCAAGTGAAATATAAGATTATGTGTATCAATCTTGGTTGTATTTGAATCAGCACTTGGGGTACCCTAGTACTATGGAGATGGCCAAAACCAAGTTTTAGCTCAAGATCCATATAAATAGAAAACCAAGATATGACACATACTATTGCATAGGTTATCCTAAGGATACAATGTAACAAATATTCTACAATACCAAGGAACAGAGGATATGGTGTAGTATCCATGCTAAGTGCTTGGAGGTATATTGCATGAATATTCCAAATAACCTTGCTTAGATATAGTTCTAAAACTAAGAGTTTTAGATTTCCCTAGCATTATAGAGGTTGTAAATAATCAGTAATCTGGTTCTTATATATAGATAGAATTATCTTGTAATGGAAGGAATTCCAGATTCCTAGATAGCTAATTCGAAAAGTCTTTCTTGGAAACTGACTCCGATATTCTAGTAATGGATTCCACGGATTATAACAAAGTAATTATCTATGTTCATATAGACATATGGAACCATATGTTGTTTTGCATCACACATGAAGAAACAAATCCCAGAGGGTCTGAATAATATACAGTGAATTGAGTAGATGGTTAAGAGGATGTGAATCTTCCAAGCTGGGCATGTCGCAAAGTGTTTCTTAGAAAAGAATGAACCGATTATAAGAAAGACTCTTTGGAAATGGTCAAGCTTGAATCCATCTAGATACTCTTTTTGTCATTGGCAGTCATTTTGAATGCCAGATATGACAAGTAGTTGCCAAGATAGTTTTCTTTAGGTAGAAGTATTGACAGATTTGTGAGGTATACTATTGGGTTCAAGAACATACTGTGTGTAGGCTTAAGGAGTCCATTTATTTGGATGCAAGCTGACATCCAGGGTACTAGAACATTAGATTTGATCAAATCCATCAAAGGTTTTTGATCAAAATGTTAGTGAGGCCTGTATGTGAAAGAACAGAGAAGATTATTGAGAGGCACTCTTTTTTACAAGTGTACAGATACTATTAGGGTCTGATGTATTCTTGAAACCAAAAAAATGAAGAGATTAAAACAAGTGAACTATGTCTTGGGCTTTGAGCTTTTGCGAGGTTGCAAGGCTAAGACACTAGTTTTATTTCAAGGTTCACTTTTGGAGAAGACATAAGTCGATTTTGGCATACAAAACTCCAAGAAAATAGGCATTACTTTTCAAATGTGGAGTATGTAACAACCCGGACCTAGCATATTGTCTATCATACTTAATTGCATATAAACTTGTGCCAGTTTAAGTGTTATATGTGTATATGTGTTCATTCTAGCATTTAGACTTATATAGTAGTTTTTATTTTTCTTCTACTTTTCTTATTTTCTTTAAAGGGGATACTAGCATTTAATAAATTCAAATAAAAATATTTTGGTTATTATTTTGTAATTTAAACTATACAGGATTGATCCTAATACCTAGTAGACTACTCTTCATCATTTTAAAATGAGCCTTGAGCCCGGGGTAAAAATTGTAGTCTTTTATTTTGTAAATCTTGTATTTTTCCCTGAATAAATAAGTGATTTTGGGCATAGGTTCATAATTTTTATCTAAATAGCACAACAAGAGAATACAATAGAAAAAAATTATTCGAACCGTGTGAATAGTAAAATAATGTTTAAGTGGGCTAGTTAGTTTAGTTGAACTTTGGGCTTTGTTAAGTTGTCTTACACATTATTTGAGCCCAACTAAGTTATCTACACATATTATATACTTAATATACATACACATACATAATACATTGGCATAAAACAAAGCAAAAAAATCCCCATTGTATCCCCCCAAAACTCG
Source organism: Ehretia macrophylla (assembly GCA_037974665.1). Lineage (NCBI taxonomy): Eukaryota > Viridiplantae > Streptophyta > Magnoliopsida > Boraginales > Ehretiaceae > Ehretia > Ehretia macrophylla. The sequence continues at coordinate 23,418,966 of CM075782.1, read as the reverse complement.
TGAGTTCAAGAGGTCAAAAGAAGAGAAAATTTCATCTTCAATCTTGCTTGTGTGTGCATCTAAGCTAATTCCAAGTGGATTCAAGCTCCTACAAGCCTAGTTCTAGCATCTATTGGTCTTATTTGGTGAGGGATTAGCATTTTCTGCATATTCAAAGTTTATATCTTGTTTTAAAAATTCTAGATTTGCTAGTATATGCTTATATATTGCTTGAATATGGTATAATGTAGTGTTTACATGTTATATGGACTTGTTTTGTGTAGTTGAATGGCTTGATTAATGAGTTATTGCATAGGGTTAATTATAGATGACAATGAATTGTATTTTTCTAGGATTTTTGTGAATTGTTGATTATGAACTTAATTCGATGCTATCCGATGATGCCATAAGTGCTCTTGAACCTAGGTTAGTGATTAGAATGGATATAATTTGAATAATCCTGAATTAACTTGGAAAATTGGCTTGAATTCAAAAAGGGTTTTACGTAAATTGGTTATCTGGGTGTGTGCTAATGCCTTGGGTAGCGTTTAATATGTGAGATGGTGCTTAAAATGCCTTTATGGCATTGAATTGAGGGGTGGTTTGGGTAGTTGTAGTTCAAAAGGACCACGCGGCTTCTGGGCTTTCGTGGTAGAAGTGGCTAAAAGTGAGTTTTCTTGGCTTAAAAAGGGGTCTTAAAGTGGCACTAAAAAGGTAGGATGATTGGTTTGTTGTTTGCTTGGGTTCGCTTTGTATGGATTTGAAATTTAACTAACGGGGTTAGTTAAAGAAAGTTGTAATAAATGTTATTAATTGTCCCTTATGTGTTTGGTTAAGTGTTTAAAATGCATTTGTTTAGCTTGTGTATTCTATTAGTGAAGTTCGTGAATTGAGTTGCTTGGTTACTTCATTATGAATGAGTATATCTTGGGTACATTGTTGTTTTGCTTATATTGTTATTTTGCCTATATTGCTTGTAAACTATCTTGTATATATTACCTTGTGTGGCTATCGCATCGGTTTTCCTTGGAATCAGCGATATCATCGAATGAAAACTCTTATCGTTTGTTATCATTTTGTGGTTGCGCAACCATTCATACTGATGTGGTGGCCACCTAGTGGATGACATCGGGCTTGTCAGTGGTTGTCCATCCTCCATAGCTATTCCAACTCTCACTAGAGATGCTGCCCTGGGAGACCTGGGTCGTAGGATTAACGGGGTGTTTATCCGGAGCACCCCGTTTGGTGTATAGGGATGTCGGCTTATAGGTTTCTTGTAATCGAAATCATTATTATTATTTATTCCAGTTCGTGGCTCGAGGTTCGTGATTTGTGGATCGTGGTTCGTGCTCGTGGTCAGCATTGTATCCTTTATTGAGTACATCTCGCTTAGGCCCTAAGTCCTTGGAGAGTTACCATTGCTTGTGTTCTTTTATATGTGATATCTAGCTTGTATATTTGAGTTATGTATTATATTGATAGTGATTTTCCAAGGTTATTGATTGTATTTGTTCTTTTGTGGTTGTTTGTCTTCTTTAATGATTAATAGTTAATTGCTATTATATATTGTCAGCATAGCTACATTAGTTTATATTGTTGGTTATATACTTGATCTATGTGCATTGCACGAAAGGTTTTCAAAACTCCCCAGATATTTGTTCTCTTCCCTCACTGAGCAACCGTGTTTGCTCACTTCATCTTTCTAACCATTTCAGGTTCAGTGCCTTCAGAGTCTAAGAAGAAGGTTCGAGAGTCTCCTTGAACGGATATTGGCTTTTGTTAATTGACCAATGTGAATTTATGTAAATTAATGGATTAACTTGGCTTGTAATTTATTTAGAGACCTTAAGGTCCTGTATGTAATTGTGCTTTCTTGGAGGATTGTAAAATGAAGTTAAGTCTTGTATGATCAAATAGATAGTAGTGGGCTTGTAATAACTTTTATGGCTTTACTTATTTGCCTAGTGGTTTGCATGTTTGTATGGATTAGGTAAAGATGGTTGAAAGACTTAAAATATAAGAAAGTTAAATAGAGAATGTTAGAGTGGTAAGATAAGCGAAATTATGATCTTAATACTTTAGTAACTAATGGAAATGTATGAATGTTGTATATTGTTGTTGTGGTATTTTCTTCTGCATGCAGGTTTGTGGATAAGCCTAGAAACAGGGGAACCTCTGTTCATTTTTTTCATTTTTCATGACCTTGGGATTTGAATCGAGGCTCCGGTCTCATGAGGGATCGAGGTGTTACAAATGGTATCAGAGCATAGTTAGCTTGCAGCTGGGACAAAGTCCTTGCTCTATTGGGTAACGAACCCTAAGTGCGTGCATGTGAAATGTGTTTGAATAGTGGTGTGCTTGCATGTGAGACTCGTGTTTCTTGAATGGAAATGTGTTTCTATGTGATTTGCTTATGTGAAATATGAAGAATGTGTAACATGTGTAACTATGTGATCAAATGGCACCTATGTGACTATGTGTGCTTCTGTGTAATATATTTGTTAATATATGTATCTTATATGCTTTCCACTGCATGCATACATATATTACCCTTTAAACTGGTAAATAATCACTTCCCCTATAGAAAGATGGCCAGCAGCGGGTCTTCCAGAGATAAGAACCAACAAGAAGAGGGAACAATTAGTCATATATTGGCAGGGGAACTGGCATTGTTAAGGGTGGCAGATGTTTTGACTAGATTGACACAAACATTTGAACAACTAGTTTAGCGTGAGACTTTCATAATGCTACCTAGGGTTAAGAAGAAGAAAGCTAAGAATGAGGCAGAACCGAGTCAAAGAGGTAAAAGACTTTGTTAGCTTCAAAAATGCACATTTTGTAACCGTGGGGGTCATGATGTCACTAACTGTTGGAGAAGGACTAGCAGATGTACGGGGTGCAGCAGTGACCAATATAGGGTCAAGGAATGTCTTAGGTTTAAGAATGCTCGGAGACGGGCTTCTGGTCAGAGTAGTCAACCTGGAGTTGCAAATAATGTTTTAGCACAGCAGGTTGGCCAGCAGGGAGAACTTCACGGAACAAGTAAGGATAAGAATGAATTATTTTATGTCAATATAATTGATATTCATATGTGTTTATGTTTGTATATCTAGGATTAAGGCATCTAGCATCATCTATATATAAATGACTTATGACCTACAGGGAGATATGATATACAGTTGAGCTTCTTGAGGGGTATTTACTTTGGCATTCTTATCGGGAACTATTTGATGATAGTAGTCTTTAGTGGCATTTCCATCAGTAATATCATCTGGGAATCTCAGTTGGATTTCTTTTTTTGTCATTGTATATGGAATTCTAATGGATCTATTATGTAATATTCTCCATGGTATTCTTATGAAGATTCTTGGCAGAAATCTTATAATATTCTCAGTGGTATTCGTATTCGTGATTCTCCTTAACCCCTTATTTAGTGGAACTGTGGTGTCTATGTTACAATTTCTTATTGGTGTTCTCACGGCATTCTTACTCAGAACTCAAGAATGGGTTTCCTAGTCGACATCACTATCGGGAATCTTATATGGTATTGGTAATCAAAGGGTTTCTTGCTCAAATTTTCGGACAGGCTTCCCAATATGAGCTTTTATTAGGCTATCTCTTTCGGAATTTCTTTTGTGGGATTCGGATCTTGTGGTATTCTTATTGGACTTTTCAATAGTATTATCGTGGGTATTCTTGGCAGCGCACTTCTTGGGCCACAGTTCCGACTAGAGCTGCTATAGTGGTTGTAGGATTCTTTTGAAAATAAGGAATTGCAAGGACGCAATTTTCTTAAGGGGAGATAGTGTAACAACCCGGATCCAACATATAGTCTATCATACTTAATTGCATATAAACTTGTGCCAGTTTAAGTGTTATATGTGTGTATGTGTTTATTCTAGCATTTAGACTCATATAGTAGTTTTATTTTTCTTCTACTTTTCTTATTTTCTTTAAAAGGGACACTAGCATTTAATAAATTCAAATAAAAATGTTTTGGCTATTATTTTGTAATTTAAACTATACGTGATTGATCATAATACCTAGTAGACTAATCTTCATCATTTTAAAACGAGTCTCGTGCCCGGGATGAAAATTAAAGTATTTTATTTTGCAAATCTTGTATTTTCCCTTAATATATAAGTGATTTTGGACATAGGTTCATAATTTTTATTTAAATAGCACGTCAGAAGAGGGCATTAGGAAAATATTTTTTCAAACCATGTTAATAGTAAAATAATGTTTAAGTGTGCTAGTTAGTTTAGTTTAACTTTGGGCTTTGTTAAGTTATCTTCCACATTATTTGAGCCCAACTAAGTTACCTAAACATATTATATATTTAATATACATATACATACATAATACATTGGCATAAAACAAAGCAAAAAAATCCCCATTGTATCCCTCCCAAACCCGTGAGTTCAAGCGGCCAAAAGGAGAGAAAATTTTATCTTCAATCTTGCTTATGTGTGCATCTAAGTTAATTCCAAGTGGATTCAAGCTCCTACAAGCCTGGTTCTAGCATCTATTGGTCTTATTTGGTAAGGGATTAGCATTTTGTGCATATTCAAAGTTCATATCCTGTTTTAAAATTTCTAGATTTGCTAGTATACGCTTATATATTGCTTAAATATGGTATAATGTAGTGTTTACATGTTATATGGACTTGTTTTGTGTAGTTGAATGGCTTAATTAATGAATAGTATTTTTCTAAGGTTTTTGTGAATTGTTGATTATGAACTTAATTCGACGATATCCAATGATGCCATAAGTAATATTGAAGCTAGGTTTGTGATTAGAATGGATATAATTTGAATAATCTTGAATTAACTTGAAAAATTGACTTGAATTCAAAATGGGCTTTACGTAAATTGGTTATCCGGGTGTGTGTTAATGCCTTGGGTAGCGTTTAATATGTGAGGTAGTGCTTAAAATGCCTTTATGGCATTGAATTGCAGGGTGGTTTGGGTAGTTGTAGTTCAAATGGACCACGGGGCTTTCGTGGTAGAAGTGGCTAAAAGCGAGTTTTCCTAGCTTAAAAATGGTTCTTAAAGTGTCATTAGAAAGGTAGGATGATTGGTTTGTGGTTTGCTTGGGTTCGCTTTGTATGGACTTGAAATTGAACTAACGGGGTTAGTTAAAGAAAGTTGTAATAAATGTTATTAATTGTCCCTTATGTGTTTGGTTAAGTGTTTAAAATGCATTTTTATAGCTTGTGTATTCTGTTAGTGAAGTTCATGAATTGAGTTGCTTGGTTACTTTGTTGTGAATTAGTATATTTTAGGTACATTGTTATTCTGCTTATATTGTTATTTTGCCTATATTGCTTGTAAATTGTCTTGTATATGTTACCTTGTGTGGCTATCGTATCGGTTTTCCTTGGAAGCCTAGATATCATCGAGTAAAAACTCTTATCATTTGTTATCGTTCCGTGGTTGCGCAACCATTCGCATGGATGCAGTGGCCACCCACTGGACGACATCGAGCTTGCCAGTGGTTGTCCATCCTCTGTAGCTATTCCCTCTCTAGCTAGGGATGCCGCCCTGGGAAAGTTAGGTCGTAGGATTAACGGGGTGTTTATCTGGAGCCCCCATTTAGTGTAAAGGGATGCCGGCTTATGGGTTTCTTGTTATCAAAATCGTTATTATTATCTATTCCAGTTCGTGGCTCGAGGTTCGCGATTCGTGTTCGTGGTTCATGGATCGTGGTTCGTGGTTCGTACTCGTGATCAGCATTGTATCCTTTTATTGAGTATCTCTCGTTTAGGCTCTAAGTCCTTGGAGAGTAACTATTGCTTGTGTTCTTTTATATGTGATATCTAGCTTGTATATTTGAGTTATGTATTATATTGATAGTGATTTTCCAAGGTTATTGATTGTATTTGTTCTTTTGTGGTTGTTTGTCTTCTTTAATGATTAATAGTTAATTGCTATTATATATTGTCAGCATAGCTACATTAGTTTATATTGTTGGTTATATACTTGATCTATGTGCATTGCACGAAAGGTTTTCAAAACTCGCTGAATATATGTTCTCTTCCCTCACTGAGCAACCGTGTTTGCTCACTTCATCTTTCTAACCATTTCAGGTTCAGTGCCTTCAGAGTCTAAGAAGAAGGTTCGAGAGTCTCCTTGAGCGGATATTGGCTTTAGTTAATTGACCAATGTGAATTTATGTAAATTAATGGATTAACTTGGCTTGTAATTTATTTAGAGACCTTAGGGTCTTGTATGTAATTGTGTTGTCTTAGAGGATTGTAAAATGAAGTTAAGTCTTGTATGATTAGATAGATACGAGTGGGCTTGTAATAACTTTTATGGCTTTACTTATTTGCCTAGTGGTTTGCATGTTTGTATGGATTAGGTAAAGATGGTTGGAAGACTTAAAATATAAGAAAGTTAAATAGAGAATATTAAAGTAGTAAGATAAGCGGAATTATGATCTTAATACTTTAGTAAATAATGGAAATGCATGTATGAATGTTGTATATTGTTGTTGTAGTAATTTCTTCTGCGTGCAGGGTTGTGGATAAGCCTAGAAACGGGGAAAACTCCGTTCATTTTTTCTCATTTTTCATGACCTTGGGTTTTGGATCGGAGCTCCGGTCTCATGAGGGATCGGGGTGTTACAGAGTATCTCTATCTCAGGATCACTGTTTGAGAGACAAGTGAGAGGATAGAAGCGATGAAGGGAATTCTATATGCATCAGTAGTTGGAAATCTCATGTGTGTCATGTTTCCGGCCCAAAGTTGGATATTTTTTTTGCCATGGGCATGATAAGAAAATATCAGTTGAACCTAAGATTAGGTCATCAAGTGATGGATAAACATGTACTCAAGTATCTTAGGAGAATGATGGATTATATGTTGATATATCTGTCTGATGTCCTAATACCTACAAGGTGTGTAATATTTTGAAAAACCAGTCATGTAGAATCCAGAGATGGATCTCTGGATGTATCTTTACTTTGTGTGTGGTTGAGAGGGATAATGATTTGATATTGTCAACTCGACAATGGAGATCAGAGATTGCAGCTCTAGGGAAACTGCAAGAAGGTTTATGCTATGAGGTTTGGATCAAAACTCTGGGTTCATAACCGAACAGTGAAGCTGGGTACTTCACTATGGTAGGTTTATAGTGAGAGAATCTCCTATTTGGTAGGGTGACATACCTTGGTCATTGGAGGGGCTTTCCAAACTTCTCTCATTAGTGCATATTAGTGCATTGACCAATACCACAATAGATGCAATCTCAGTGGCATTACTATCATTTTCAGTGAACTAAAAACATCATAAGCTACTAAGTGACCAGTGCTCTATATCATGAGTATATGTGGATGTATCAGCTGATCCCAGGCCATATGTTTTGATTCACCATGGGTGAGATCTTGTAATTGGGTCAAAATATGCTGATATATGATTTGATCCAATATAACTACTCGCTTAGAGTTATTTATATAGTCATCCAAATCTAAACGCTTAGTAATATAGCTCGGGCTATATTGGATATTAAACTTGTGGGTCAATCCCAGGAACAAGAGAATAGTATCTAGGTGATCATTATAGGAAAGATAAAGGTCCAAGGTATAGATGTAATCAAGATAGGATGATAGTACGAATGCATGACCTACTCTTGATTACGGTTGAAAACATAGAAGGACATTTAAGTCATTTTACTTAGTAGATCAAAGACATAAAAACTCCCTCGAAAGTTTATTAGTTGCCATGGAGTGCATCTCTAACATTTTAGTGGAATAAGTTAAGGTTAAAATGGTAAAAATACTGTTAGTGTCTAGCAGGGCATTTTGGTCATTTTGTAGCCACAACAACTATGTATTCAGGTCCCTATCCTAGCCATTTTCCTTTATGGTGAACTACCTATTTCTTAATTTGGCCTTTCTGTGTTAATTGAGTGTGGTTTCCTATTTGGGAACAAGTAACTCAATTTGGAAGGTTATGACATTATGACAAAAGACATCCTTAAGACAAGAATGTTTGTCCTTGCATAGAATGTCCAAATGGCGTGTGTCAGGCATACTCCTGCGTGTGGAGCACATTCGTAGGCGTGTGGGGCTGAGTTAGTTGGTAAGAGATAAGATTTTAATTATTGAATTAAGAGGACAATACATTTTATCCTCAGATAATTCAATTTTGAAAATTAAAATGGCTATCCTATACTAACTAGAACTCTCTCTTCCTATACTCTCTGATAATCGGCTATATCCCTAGCCTATCTATACTCATTCACGCGATACAAGATACATACACACATAGCTATACACGACCAAGAAGGAAAAATAGACAGAGAAGAAATCTTCCACCCGATTTCAATACCATTGGCAAGGATCGTAGAATAGGGGATAAGACTCAAGGAGTTTTCATTATGGGGAGATTCTCATGCCTTGATAATTATTTCCAGCCATTTTCCAGCAACCTACTTGTGTGTGTGTGTGTTGTGTATTTAAGCCAATACGAAAGGTAATAATCACACACTACACAAACTAGCATTAGATATCGATTTCGGTAATAGTTTTTGCATGATTATGTGTTTATTCCGCTTGTGGATTATTGGCTGCCATATTATGTTTATATTTCGATTATAAATTGTAAAATATGCCTAGGAAGCCTTAGAATCCACATCTTTCATTTTTTTAATTACGCTAGTTGTCTAATATTATTTTATTACATTTTAATAGACTAAAAGTTATTGATTATAGTTAAATTTTAATTTTTTTTATTGCACTGTAATATTGCAATTTTTATTTTTTATACTATATTATTAAATTATTTATTTTGAATTGTATTGTACTTATTTTTTATGTTTCTATTTAGATGGACTCACAAAACAAGGCATACTATACGAGTATGATTCACGGGAATGCAATTTTTTATGAGGAAACATTTCCATTTGGCTTATCCACACACATGACTAAATTTCTGGTGGAGTCAACCCATGTTCCCTGCTCTTGTCACAAGCAGAACTCCTGACAAAAAAAGTATTATAGAAACACAACTTCACTATCCAAGAAGATAATGTGCTAGTTTCGACATGGTTAAACATTAGTCTTGACGCCGTGCATGGTAACGATCAAAATCGTAGCACATACTGGCATAGAATGCATGAGTATTACCATGCAAACAAAACATTTGAAACTGAGCATAATGAAAATTCTCTCACACATCGATGGTCAGTTATTAATCTTACCTCAAATAAATTTTGTTAATGTTATGCTCAAATCGAGTCTAGAAACCAAAGTGGCAAGACTGAGAAATATAAGGTAGTGATAGCATTTAATATAATAATTTTTTTAATTTTATATATTAAATTCAACTAACTTGTTTAATTACTTGATACAGATTCAAGATGCCAAATTGTTATACCAAACATGCCACAAATCATTATTGAATCAATTTGAGCATTGTTGGATTATACTGCGGCATCACCTAAAATGGTTACAAGAAGGTCAAAAGAAGAAATCAAAGAAATCTAAAAAATCAAAAGATGATAGTCCAGGTGACTTTTCTCCAAAAATTGCGCATTCGATAAATTTAGAGGAGGATAACAATCCAAATGATATGTTCACTCCCATGGCGAGACAACCCGATTGAAATGTAGAAAAAGAAAGATTGAATAAACGAAAAAATAAAGCACCAGTTACAAGCAATAAAGATTTGATGGTTATAAAAACCATTCAACAATTTATCGAGTCAAAACAATAAGATGGAAAGAATCGACCAGGAGTACAAGGAAAGAATTATGAAACAAGATCTCTCTAACATGTCCGAAGTGCAAGTCCAATATTGGCGATAGAAGTAAGAAGAAATTATGAAAAAAATGGATGGATGTAATGTATGATATTATTTATCTAAAGTATGTTTAGTTGAATGAAAAACTTTATTATTGAACTTGAATCGTTTACATAAAAATACAAATTAGTTCACTTGCCTCCATGTAGTTGCCACTATGTTCTATAAGATCTGCTTGTAGCTGAGCATGAGTCTCTCAATTACGAATACAATGATGAGTTTGAATGAAATTCATAAGTTCAACAGTATGTTCACGCGAGACTATAGAATTTGAATATCACCACCGCAATCATAGTTGAAATCTACATCTCTCTCATCTTCTGTTATCATGTTATGAATTATAATGCATGCTATCATGATATCTTTAAGTGTTTCTGTAATGCTCCAATCCCTCACGAGACCGGAGGCTCTACGAACCATGTTATTCTCAACCCAATCCCAAACCCGGACCCCGCACAAAAGATTAAGTCCGGATCTGACAAACGGACAGAGTCTCCCCTGTACCGTGGACATTCTGGAAACCTGTAAACATAATATAAGCCACAATACAACTAAACTCTAACTCCAACAACTCCAGCTTTTAACTATAACCCAACTTCAAGGTCGACTGAGCCTTAAGCAAGACATAGAAAACACACCCAAGCGTGCATTTAACAATCCTTGAAACCTTATCTCTTTTAATCCGCTGATCATACCACTCTATATTAACCATTAGATTTTCTTATAAACTAAAGCCAAACAACTATTAACTTTCATTAACACATAGGCAAGCATGCAAGACAATCAAGCAATAAGGTAAATCGTTAAATTATTATAGGCCAATGGTTCTTTAGACTTTAATACAATTTTCCACAATTTGTTACAACTACATACAAGACCTCAACTTCACAAATTATACTGCCATAGCAAGTAATCCTCCAATGCACAGAAATCCAGACAACTTGTAGGCACATCAATTGCTTCGTATTAAACCTAAAAGTGCTAATAACGAGGGTGAGCATACAAAACACGTATGCCCAGTGAGGGAGGTTTTCGACACCATTTTCAAGCAATGCAATATATAATCACAGGACGAACAATAAAGAAAAATAAATAAGCGATAGTCAAATTGTTACACTTATTAAAAGGATAACGATTCTTAACACTTATCCTTCCAAACTCTCGAACCACGAACCTCGATCTCGATATGTTAGCATCCCTTACACCAATGGGTACTCCAGATGTACCTAATCCTACGACCCAACATCCCCTGGCATACTCCAAACCATGCGAGCAAAGGAATAGGGCGCGGAGCTAGAACAACCAATCCCGGCAAGCCCTATGCCGCCCGAAGAGGCCCATCACATCCGTCCCGAACAATAAGGTTGCGCAACCACGATGCAATGCAAGTATGATGACAATGACAATATAATCAATAAACGCATTTAAGGACAACAAAGTAGGTTATCCTCGCACATGAATTTCCATTATCAAGCATTTGTAACCTAGATAACAATAATACTTCCTAGTTGACATATAAACGAGCCCATAACAATACCATTAAAGTAATTAAGCAATAACTCATAATCTACACAATAACCATCATAATGAAAATCAATAAATCAGTTAACATGCCAAGTATGATGCAACCCTCACCTTTACCAAGCTCTAGGACGCAAGATATGGCTTCAATTCAATCTTAAACACCTACAATGAATTCTAACCATATTCTAATCAATTCAAGCGTTAATTTAGCATTATGGACACATATGGCACAATTAGCGACTAGGTTAATCATAGTTTCTGAATACATTCTAGTTCACTCAGATACTACTAGACCTCCGAATAACATTATCACACAAGACTTCAACAATCTGAGCATTAAAATAACCCAACTTCATTATAAACATGCATATAACTTTGATTCTCTTTAATTATGATGTTTATTCTCAAAACAATTAGAACAATAGCAATAGCATATAAACAACTAAATGATTACAAAGGGGCATTAACACATTTCATATAGAACTTTACCAAAAGCTCAAGTATGACTTAAAAACACATTTAAACACCCAAGGAACAGTTACAAACTCAAGCCATTGTTCTAGATTAATAAGCGGTCTATTCCATACTTCTAATTAACCCACTAGGCTCCCTTAAGACCCTCGAAGTTACCCAATTACCCGCGTTTAGCACAAAAGCCCCAATTTTTCCCTTACCTTATGACTTTGTACTACACATGCCTCAACCAGGACTCAATCGAGGGTTAGCAAAACTTGTTTAGAACCTATATAGCCTAGGAATACTAAATGTGAAGGCCAAATTAACCCAGATTTGCGATAACCCCGAAACCCATTTTGAAAAGTCGCCTACATAATGTTTTTGCTAAGTTACGGGAAATTAAACCTTATGGGGTCATTACACTACCTTCATTAGCACTTAAAACATCTATTTGGATCATTGAATCAAGCTATAAGGTTCATTTTCACAAAACCCTAGAAATTCATCACTATTCATGCCATACGATCAACAAACAAATTTAACCGATTAAAAAGCGAAACAACTACATAAGCATAGTCTCTAGCACTTGTATATATCATATATCATCACATTTGAGCATACAATAATCATTTAATAGTAAATCTAAAAATTTGACAACTTGTCAATATTTTCAAAAGATGCAAAAACTCATGAAATCCCTCACCTATAGCGCGTAGAAGCTCAAGGAAGGCTAGAGAACACTCTAAACTACTTATACCTAGCTTGGATTGGCTTGGATTGAAGATTTGATATGCAAAATCCTCTCATTCCTCTCCAAATGGGCTGTCAGGTTTCTGCCCCTTTTTTTCCAGCTTTTCCTCTTCTTTTTCTTTTTGTTTTGTTATGAGCTTATAAGTTATGTTGAGCATATATGTTAAGTGGGGTTAAGTTGGGTATGAGTAATGTCTATAAAAAATAGTCTAGCTAGCTTAAAAACAAGTCTAAAGGTGAAATTATGTGCTAGCTAACTAAAACATAAAGTTTTACTATGTAATACTATTCACTAGTTCGATAAAACATTTTCTAAACGGACGCTCCTAGTCCTAATCGCTCAAAAGCATATTTTTCCCCATTCCTATAATATTTAATATGATTTAAGAAAAATACTAATTTGAAGTAATTAAACAGTTGAAAAATGTGATGAATAGTAACCATATAAAACAACAAGTAATGCACAGTAAAATGCGCAAATAGTAGATACAACAGTTAAAATGTGTACGGTGATGTTCTCAGGTGTCACAATTTTGACATTCCAAAACTGTGCAGGTCCACGAACAATAACAAATCCAGCTTGGAGCATGCCAAATGCGTTTTCAACATCTTTCCGAGCTGACTCTTGAGCTGCAGCAAAATACTTTCTTTTGTTGCCTTGTGGAGCTGGTATAGTTTAAACAAATATTGTCCAAGGCAGGTATATATACCATCAGGAAGATAAAACCCTATTGTATAATTATGACCATTGATTGAATAATTGACCTTAGGTGCTCGTCCGTCAGCTAATTCAGTAAAGATGGATGACCGCTCTAAAACATTTATATCATTCAGAGAACAAGGTAAACCAAAAAAATGCATGCCATATCCAAAGATCATATGAAGCCACAATTTCCAAAATAATAGTTGGTCCACGAATATGCCCACTATACATACCTTTCCATGCATGTGGACAATTTCTTCACTTCTAGTACATGCAATCAATACTATCCAACATTCCATGAAAGCCTCCTGGACTTCTAACTTCTAATGATCTGTCAATATCACTCTCATTGGGTGATCTCAAGTACTCTTCAGAAAATATTGCCACCACTGCCTTAACAAATCTTCTCAAAGACTCTATGATCGTACTTTCACCTATTCTTACATAGTCATCTATTGAATCTGCAACTGCTCCGTATGCAAGCATCCTTAATGCGATTGTAACTTTTTGCAAATATCGATAGCATTTTGTTTTTGAATACAATATGGAGCATCTGCTTCTATTACAGATTGAATTTGAAAAAATAATGGAGGACTCATTCGGAACCTCCTTCGAAAAATATGAGAAGGATAAATAGGATCTTTTGAAAAATAATCGCGGTAAAGTATTTTATGACCTTGTGCATTATGTCACCATAAGTAAGCATGACCAAGGGCAGAACCACGTCATACATCATGTCATTTTTAGGTTGATTATGTTGATTGGCTAACAGCTGAATTACTGTGGGCTCATCATCAGAGTCAGAATCATTGAAATACTTTATGCAGTGATAATCGGAATCCATACGCCTAAACACATAATAGGATGATGGAAAAAGAGCTAAATGCCTTCTGGAATTACAAGAAGAATAAGAATAAAGGTTAACAAATTTTAGAAGAATTGTGGTTGCATTTTGAACTCTTATTGCATGACTATTTATAGCCTTCAAGTCTTACCACCCATCATAAACTAACAAAATAAGACATGACATAAAATTGTTACTAACAATACAAGACATAAAAATATGTGATTGATTAGACATAAAGCTCTCATGGATAATACAAGATACAAAAAGTAATAACTGATTGAACATAAAGCTATCATGAACAATATAACACATAAAAAATGACTGATTGAACAACAAAGAAATGACTGATTGAGCTTAAAGTTATCATAAAAAATACAAGACATAAAAAGAAACGATTGATTAAACATAAAGCTCTCATGGATAATATAAGACAAAAAAAGTAATAATTGATTGAAATAAGGTTGTTATGGACAATACAAGACATACAAAAAATAACTGATTGAACAACAAGGAAATGACTTATTGAACTCAAAGTTATTATAAAAAATATAAGACAAAAAAAGAAATGTTTGATAGAATATAAAACTATTATTGATAATACAAGACATAAAAGAATTGATCGATAGAACATAAAATGACATTGAAAATACAAGACATATATAATATAATGGAAAATAAAGTAATTGAACACATTTAAATTTGAAAAATAACGCAATAAATAAAATTAAAGAAAAATAATATAATAAATATAAATAACAGAATATCATGAACAAATATAATTAAAAAAATTAAAAGTTATTAGAAAAGTTTTAAATCAAATAATAAAAAATAATATTTAAAAAATAAAAATTTACTTTGGTAATTAAAAATAGAATATCTCCGAGAAAAATAAATATATATAAAGAAAAAATATTAAATGATATGTTTAATTAAAATAAAAGGAGAGAATATTGGAATAAAATAAAAATAGAGAGTCCTATAATAGAAAAGTTGTTGGAGTGAAACTGAAATAGAGATTCTCTAAACTAAAAGATTGATTAAATATAGAAAAACTATTGGTATGAACTAAAATACGGGATCTTTAGATGCAGGAAAAATACTCCAAATCTCCTATATGTAGAGAAAAATATAGGAAAGATGTTAGAGTTAATCTAAGCAATTAAATGATATAAAAAAAAAATTGCATGCCTAGAGCTTTTCGGTAGTCGATACATTATTTAACTCTGCCTTGGCCCTCTTTTCCTTTGTTGGACTATACAATCATTTTCACTTTTAGGAATTATAAATTTAAAAAACATTTTATAAAATTGTGAGTAGTACTTTTTAATACTAATTAATTTTATTTTAAAATTATTATTTTTAACATGGTATTAGAGTATTTTAAAATTTTATTCTTTTTAACATGATATCAAAAATTATTTGGCAAAAAAGATGGCATCGAGTTATCTATTTACTCACTCTTATTGTATCATTCACTTCAATATTAGTTTTTAATTCTCATATGAAATTGATTTACACGGGAAAGAATATTACGATGTACAATCCCTAAAATTTTGAAAAAAAATTATTAATTCAAATACTATCTTATATGATATTAGTCTATTCAACTAAAATGGTTGCTTTTGGATAAAAACCCATAATTTTTTAACATTGACTTTATAGGTCAAATGCCTTAGGCATCTTGACTCCTCTTAAAGTGCCAAGAGAGCTGAGAATTTGTTATGAAAGAATATATATGGGCCAATGGGAATACAGGCTGTTGGTGAACAGCTGGTACGAGTGGGCGTGTAATAATTTAAAAAGCATGACATTGCTGTTCTCTCAACCATTGTTTTGTTACATTCTGATATCATCTAGCTGTGAGTGGAGGGTAGAAGACCAACACATTTTAGAGAGCTAAATGGTCAAAATGAGTTCGAATAAACTCTCTATTAAAGATTTTTAAAACCTTTAACTTTGGCCTTACTCTTTTCACTGATAACTATAATCTCGATTGATCACTAGATGAGGTCCTCTTTTCATTCTTGAAAAAAGACAATGGGGGAGAAGTTTTCCCTAAACGTGTAATAATTTAGATTTTATTTCCGATTTTGTGCCTCTCTAGGAGAAAAAAAAAAAAAAATCAGAACTTCTATTTTCTATGTGGTATTCAATAGATATATGTAGCCATAAAGTGACTTTTTATTTTTTGTGTATGAAATAGTATTATTAAAGTGAAATTAAAATAAATAGTATTGTTAAAGTGTAACTAAAATAGACAATTTATAAAAATAGGGAATCATCTGTTTAACTCTCCATTGTAAGAAAAATAAAAATAAAAATAAAAAAATTATTAAAGTTGGCCAAGTCCAGGTATCTAGAAAATAGTTGGTTTGGTTCCTGTGACAACACGTGATACAATGTATGATGTTCTAATAAAGATATTCTCCTATTCTAAATTTTTCCTTTTTAAGGCCACCAAAGGGATTTGGATCCCTGAACCATCAAATTTAAGCTTTTTTTATTTTAAACAGATATTCATTACTTTAATCGTCAATTTTTTTTTTTAATGAAATAAAATAAAATGCATTGCATTTAACAAAGGTTACAAAATGGGTGTACTCTTGTAGGCTCCCAGTCTACTTTAAACATATCACACAGCTTACGATGTAGATTAGAAAGACAAAATTCTACATTTCTCTTATTGGGTTTTTTCCTTGCCAACTAGTTTGTTGGTGTGTTCCTTAAACGCTTGATCCAAGAGTTATAAATGCTTTGCAAATCTGCAACTAAGAATCTAATATCATTTTACCACCAGATTAACTCACCAATTTATTGTAATATTGATAGCATTGACAATAACCTCCACATTAGACTCCACTGTGTTGTTTGGGTTATTAAATTTACTTGCTAGAATGCAAGCATAACGCACTACAATTACTTCAGCTTGGGTAGCAGGGTAGGACCATGAGTTTCCTTTTAGGAGGTTGCCTCAATCATCAAATCTCATTTGACCTTTGTTACAATCTTTTCATTTGCTAGTATTGTCTTCTCATTATTGTACCGATGGTTTTGATTCACATTCAGTTGTTCTGACGTTGACGTGTCTCATCTGATATCAGTGAGCGGTGATTAATTCGGTCTATATCTCGTGAATTAGTTGAGTAGAGATATGTTCCCAAATTAGCAAAAAAAAAATTGACTAGCCTTTCTTTTCTCTCTTCAAAAGGATTCTGGTTATGTCTTATGCAAGAATTTTTCAAATGGCGGACATTTGCAACTACAATTTTATTTTGTTGCATCTCTCACAGTTGCACTCGGTGGAAGTCAACTTGGAAGAGTAAATATTTAATGGATTCAGCCTAATGGCAAATTCTCCATTTTCAGTGTTTGAGTTTGTCTTATGAAATGGAGATGAAAACTTCTTACAAACGTTTAAAAACATTTTAAAATACTAACAAAAAATAAATATAGATTAATTTAAAATTAATATGTGTTATCATTATATTTAGAAATGATGATATGTATAACCATCTAAAATTATTAAACTCGACAATTCAAAATGGCCTGATGTTCGTAGGAAAATTGTTACGGAATAAAACTTACGGTCTAGTTAAGGGCTACCGGACCGGGCCGGCTTCCAAATTTATACCAGTCAATTCACCGTGATTGGGATGGGTTGGCCCATAACTGCAGTCTATTTCTTTTATTACATTTTTCGATCAATATGATCTAAAATAACAATAATATACAACGGTTATGGTGTGGGAGTTTCTTGAAAAATGAAAGAAAATACTTGACTTGTTTGACAACCTAATTCGCTGAACTCTTCGTTTGTCTTCTTATAAGACCAAGCGAATTTGAACAATTAGACAATAACAAATTGGCTTCTTGACAAAATAATCGATCTTCCAATTGTTAGGAAGATTTAGTCACAACTTGGAATTGTTCTTTAGAATCGGTTTCCAAAATTATGACTCTGCTTACTGTAAAATAACTTATCAGTAAAAAATGTTTAGAGAAAAAAATATTTTTTTGAAAAATAAAATATTTTTTGGTGTTTGGTCATTACAATGAAAAATATTTTCTAATATTTAAATATTACAGTAAAAAATATTTTTTAACGGGAAATTTTTATAAAAATTGTACACATATATATATATAAACATACAAATAATAAAGGGAGAACAACACAATTAGACCCCATTATTTTCCAAATATTCAATTTAGTCCTCATTGTTTTAAAATGTTCAAATAAGTCACTAATATTTCTAAACAGGTTCAAAATAGTCCCTTCAGTTAAAAAAACTAATAGAAAAATATTAAAATGTTTAAACTATCCCTACTAAAATAAAAAAATTTACAAACTTAACCTCTTCTTCTTCCCCTGTCTAACCAAAACAAAAACAAACAAAAAAAAAATACCCTACCTCTCATGCCACTCCCTTCCCCTTCCATGGTACCTCCCATCCCCATCCCCATCCCCACGAAAATCTAATACAACTTTCTTGCCCTCCAGACAATGAAAATCTAATGGAGTTCTTGGTAACGATAGATGTTTGTCAAATGGCCTCCACAAAAAATATTTTTGCCGTTATTCCTTACATTGTGATATAGGTATAAACTCGACCTAGAACCCTATGGAGCAGGACCCGACCCATGATCCAATACCCGACCTCGGCATTCAATGTTGGATGGGACGTAAAGTATTTATCTGTTGGGTAATAGCTTTGCCCAATATATAATGAGCTCGGGTAGGAGAATGTAGTGCCTCACAGAATTAAGCATTTAATGATGTCCGGATCCGTTGTTAGTATAAACACCCCTCCCACTGCTCACATTAAAGGTAACTCGTACTCATTAATTACTCTCTATCAACCGCATGTTATTTGAGCTCGGACATATTAATTGATTCTCTTGTTGGAGGGAAAACACGGGTCCTTACCCCCGCGATTCCTTCCCTTCTTGTGTGCAGGTATTAGGCAAGCTCGGGTCGGAGTGGAAATCAACCCTTATCAATTTGGCACCGTCTGTGGGAAACCACATCCCATAACTCACTGAGTCAAAACCACAATGGTCAATACACAAAGCCAAAATCAAATGGTAGGGGACCTCCCTCTCAAACCAAGCGCAGGGCACTTACCGGGGACCCCTCATAACTGAGCAAGTCATATACCACATGGCCCCATACACAAATCTAACCCAAACCCAATTGGTCCAATCCAGCCTATACACTTAGCCACAAAAACTTCCACACTCGAGACGGTGGATCCCACGGCCAGGATGACACCAAAAATGAAGTTGTTATTCCAAATGGTCAGAGAATTGCACGATACTGTGAGATGTTTGGTGGCAAATCAGGTCCCATAATCCCAACCTCATGTTCAGATAGTTGTGCCACCATAGAGGGAGCCCGTTCTCGAGCCTTGGTACGAATGATGTAAAGCAGATGATAGAGGCACCACAAGGCTTGTCGATTGTGTCGAGGTAACAAAGGGTAAAAGGCCAGTGTATACGGAACCCGAGTCGTCCAAGACGGTGACGGCTATCACCAGGGTACTTAATTAGCTTGAAGAAAACCCTCTAGCCCCCAAGATTCTGGCTACACCTTTACCAATTGGCAACCGGGTGCCCAACTTAGCCTTATACAATGGAGAAGGAGATCCGAACAGTCATCTTAGGAACTTCGTACACAACATGATCTTGCACGACATGCCCGATGCAGTGACATGCAAAGCATTCCCGGCTACACTAGTGAGAAATGCATTGGCTTAGTATCAAGAGTTGCCCGACGGGTTCATCAGCACATTTGGAAAGATGGCGAAAATCTTATTGGCTCTGTTCGCTGGGAGTCGTCGCCCGACGCACTATACCTCGGCATTATTGGCAGTTAGGCAGTAGAAGAGGCAGTCGTTGAGGTCTTATAGAACCCGGTTTAATGATGAGTCCTTTCGGATCCCTCACCTCGAGGATTCTATGGCGTTAATGGCTCACAAAAGTAGGCTCTGGTACAGACCCCTCATATCATCCTTAGCAATAGACCCGGTGTCCACTATTTCTGACCTGATGGTTAGAGCAGAAGGATATATGCATTCAGAAGAAATTCATCAAGCCAAAAGGGATGAAGAAAATAAGAAGGAAACGGTGAAGAAGCTTGAGACAGCAAAGCCCAAGCCTTAGGGCGGATGAAAACCCTAGGGTGATCCGAAGGCCAAACAATAGTCCCAGCAGCATCAACCGTGCACTCCCAGGTTCACAGTGTTCATGCCCCTCAACAGCTCCCGGGAACAAATCTTAATGGAAATTCAAACTTAATTCAACATCCCTCCTCCGCCCAAAATGGGAGGAAGGCCTGAGAGAAGGTCTAAAAACAAATATTGTCAGTTCCACCATGAGTATGGGCATAACACAGAAGATTATAGAGAGTTGAGAGATGAGATCGAGGCCTTGATTTCTCGAGGCCATTTGAGAAGGTACCTTGCAGGCAGGCCTCAGCAGAATCCGGCCCAAGAAAGAGAGATATAGAGAGAGAGAGAGAGAAAGAGAGAGGGGGGAGAGCATAGTCCCTCGAAGAGAGTCCAGCGTAGGTACCAGGGCCATTAGGGTCATCAGGGCCACCAAGCTATGATAGAAACTATATCTGGAGGATTAGCTACCGGGAGAGATACCACGGCTGGCAGGAAGAGTTATGTAAGGGCGGGTCGGGAGAACGACCCCGTGTAGGGATTAGCTCGAGATTTGGAGAGGATCACTTTCTCTTTGAATGATCTGGAAGGGGTGATTCTGCCCTATGATGACCCTCTAATGATAAGTGCTACTATATCCAACCATCTGGTGAGGCGGGTAATAGTAGACACGGGAAGTTCGGCGGAAGTGATCTTCTTGAAAACTTATGAGTAGTTGAGTTTGGATCAGAGTTGTTGAGACCTATGAGGGGCACTTTAGCAGGATTCATCGAACACGGATTCCAGGCTGAGGGAATAGCTAACCTCCCTTTGACCCTTGAGGATAGGAACAAGCGAATAACCATGCAGGCCAATTTTATTGTATTGGATTGCCCATCAG
The DNA here is from genome assembly GCA_037974665.1 of Ehretia macrophylla. Classification (NCBI taxonomy): domain Eukaryota; kingdom Viridiplantae; phylum Streptophyta; class Magnoliopsida; order Boraginales; family Ehretiaceae; genus Ehretia; species Ehretia macrophylla. The sequence continues at coordinate 23,397,857 of CM075782.1, read as the reverse complement.
CCTACAACGCGATTATGGGTTGGGTGGCTTTGAATTACTTCAGGGTCGTGTCATGCCTATACTATCAGATGTTGAAATTCCCAATCTCCCTGGGCATTGCAGAAATCCGAGGGGCACAATTTTTAACTTGAGAATGCTATGAGACTTCTTTGAGGCCTAAGTATCAGGTTGAATGGGCTCCAGACTTTCACAAGGAGAAAAGGGATGCAAAATGGGGTAAACCGGCTAAGGACTTACAGGAGGTGTAGCTATCCGAGGATAACAAAAAAACAAAAATTAAGAATGAATCCCTGACCACCTCAAGAAATGTATAACCCAATTCCTTGTACAAAATGAAGATATTTTTGCTCGGTCTGTTGCTGACATGATAGGAATCAACCCGAACGTGATTGAGCATCATTTGAATGTTGAGCCCGACTACCGTCCAGTATAGCAGAGGCACATAAATTTCACTTATGAGAAACAAAAGATTATTATGGAAAAGGTGGATAAGTTGATAGATGCAGATCATGTTTGGGAGATACAGTACCCAACTTGGTTGGCCAATGTCATTTTGGTTCCCAAGACCCCTGGAAAGTAGAGGTTATACATTGATTTCACCGACCTAAACAAGGCTTGCCCTAAGGATTACTTTTCTCTACCTCGGATTGATCAGATGGTAGATGCCACTTTAGGTTGCGTACTATTGACTTTCATAGATGCCTTCAATGTATATAACCAAATAAAGATGGCTCCCAGGTACAAAGAAAAAACTGCATTTATTACCAACAAAGGCCTTTACTATTATGAAATCATGCCTTTCGGTCTCAAGAATGTTGGGGCCACCTACTAGAGGATGGTGAATAAAGTATTTAAGTCTCAAATTAGACACAATATGGAAATCTACATCGACGATATGTTGGTCAAAAGAAAAAAGACTGAGGATCATGTGGATAATGTTCGGGAAACATTTGCCACAATGAGGAAATTTTGGATCAAGTTGAACACGAAAAAAAGTGTGCCTTTGGAGTCAAGGCGGGAAAATTCCTGGGTTTTATGGTTACAACTCGGGGCATTGAGGCTAACCCCGAGAAGATTCAAGCAATCTTGGATTTGGCTTCCCCATGTTGTGTTAATGAGGTGCAAAAGTTGACAGGCAGAATAGCAGCCCTGAACCGGTTCATGTCTAGGTCGGCAGATAAATCTGCTCCATTATTTAAGATCCTGAGGAATCCTAAGAATTTCGAATGGACAGACGAGTGTCAGATGACATCCAAAGATTTAAAAAAATATCTCGCTTTGTCACCCCTACTATCCTGATCGGAGAAGGGAGAAGAACTGGTCTTATACTTGGCCTATTCGGGGATAGCAGCAGCAGCGGCTCTAATTCGGGAAGAAGGCAAGGAACAAAAGCTAGTTTATTACATTAACAAGACTCTAACGGGTGCTAAGACTCAGTACTCTTCCATTGAGAAAATTGTTTCAGCTCTGATCATGGCCTCAAGAAAGCTGAAGCCTTATTTTTATGCATATACAGTAAAGGTGATAACCGACGCTCCACTTAAGTCCATCTTGCAATGACCCAAAACTTCAGGTCGGCTCCTCAAGTGGGCTATGGAGTTAAGCCAATTCGATTTGGTATATCAATCGAGGACTGCTATCAAGGCCCAGATAATTGCCGACTTCGTAGTGGAGTGCACAACCAGGGTCGAGCATCACCCGGAGGAAGTCTGGAAGATTGAGGTCAATGGAGCATCAAGAAATAGTGGGAACGGAGCAGGGGTTGTGATCATTGATCCTATAGGTCACGATGTGAGACTCCAAACCCGCATTCATGTGCATTTACTATTTAGTGTCATTTATGTGTATTTATGTGCCTTTAATTTTTTTTAAATTCCTACTTTACATTAAATATGCGCACTAGACTTGAAATTTATTTATATAAAATGAATATCATGCTATTTAATTATGTGTATTATTTGAATTTTTTTTTGTATTCAAATAATGGTTTTCATTATTTTACTAAAATGAACTCCGAGTAGGAGACAATTTTTAACTATTTTATTAAATCTATCTATTTATACAACTAACTTACTTGGATCATTTTATGACTATGTACATCAAAATTGGCACGAATTACACTTCCGGAGTCTGGTTTATATGATGTTTATTGTATTGTAAGAATAGTTACTATTCACTAAATTTTTGACTGTTTTATTTTCCTGATTTTGTATTTTTTTTCATGATACTTGACATATGAGGCATGAGAAAATTGAAATTACTTGCATGCCACTTCGGGAAGGCGTGTAGAAAAATTATTAAGTGTATCGCATGAATAGTAAACTCTAGTTTGTAAATTAGGGCATTTGAGAACTTAGCAATTGTTTGGGCCTTATTTTAATTAATCTACCCTTTGTATTAGCCCAACCCAAAGCCCAATATATACATATATACATATATACATCTATATCATATACACACACATAGAATACATAACAAAAAAAAGAGGAAAGTAATGCTCAAGGCCAACGGCCTCAAAGAAGAAAAAAAAAATCTTGCTAGGGCTTTGATCTATGGTACAATCCAAGGGTTTTTGAGGTGATTTAAGCTTAGTACCTTGCATATTCTAGCTATTTCAAGGTGAAGGATTGCATTTTTGTTGCATTTAAAGCTTAAATCTTGTTTATGTAAAATCTTGATTTGTTATAAATGTTGAATTTATGGCTTGTTTTGCCTATATTGTGAGTTATTGAGTGTGTAGAACAAGCTTTTGTGGTTATATTACATTTGTATTGGCTATGAATAGTGATTGGCATATTAAAGAAAAAAATGAATAGTGTCATCTTCAAGATTTGTGATTTTTTCTTCAATATGTGTTTTGATGCTTGTAGTACGTTCCATAATTGTCTAAATAGCTAGAAGTGATATTAAATTGGCTAGAACATGATTAAAACTTGGAAATTCTTGATTGTGAACAAAGGGGCCATGTGTGTGTTTGGGTTAGCCGAGTGTGTTTGGATGTGTTGGATAGTGTGAGATGAGTTAATTGGTGATTATGAGTTGTTTATGGCGTTGTTTTAGTAAATAGATTAGTATGTTGAAAAGTTAATGGACAAAGGGGTTTTGGAGCTAAGTGTCAATTGTGGGTTAAAGTGAGTTTTCTCGTTGTTTAATGAGGTCATAAAGTGTCTACATGAGGTTGGTTTAGTTGGTTTATGAACCTTGCGGCTTATATGTTAGAATGCTACGTGTATGTGAGTCTTTGGACTAATCTCAAATGTTTAAAGAATAACTATTTGAACTTGGTATTAATTGGATCTAACTTATTGCTAAAAGTGTTTGTTTATATGAAGTGAAAATGCATAGTGGTTGCTAGAGTCTAATTGAACTTAGTTGTTAGCTACGGATTGTCAAATAGCTAATAAAGTAATCTTGGTTGATATATATGTTGATTAGTTGCTATCTTGGTGAACGTGAGAATGTATTATCAATCGAATAATATGTCATGCTTAATCAGTGGGTCATGCTAGCGTCATGACACTCCGGACGGCCGATGCCGTCAATGTATTGACATGACTACCACGAGCTTGTACTTGGACTTTTAAGTGATGTCAAGCTTGACTATGTTTTACCTGAGTTAATTGTCTTTATTACTGTTGTTGTTATGTGGTTATCCAGTGTTACTCTCACTTGGACCCTATGTCCTTGAAGAGTTACTTGGAATTATGTTTGTTGTTCTTCAGGAGTTTGCTTAGCGTTGTCCTATTATTAATGTCTTCAAGTTTCAGGTATAATGCTACTTGTTATCTTTTCTAAAGTATTTAATGTTTTCAGGTTTTCTTGTATTCCCTAAATGTTAGTTAATTTTGTTATTTAATGTCCTGCATGTATTGCACGAAATGGTTTTGAAAACTTCCCGGTTATTCCCTCCCTCACTAAGCATAAGTGTATGTTCACCCTTTTTATTAACAATTTTACAAGAAATACGAAGATTATTTCCAAGAAGCAGAAAAACAATTTGAGGACCACTTTGATTGCTCGTAGCTGAAGTTGATTGCCTTATGTGATTCCATGTACCTGTATATTAATTTGTGGCTAGGCAGTCATATCTGTATTCGATGTATAAATGGGTTGTTCATGTAAAGTTAAACTACCAGTAAGGTGTTATGTTTTCTATTTTTCATAATTTCTTAGTTATCATTGCAAACTGATGTATGTAATTTGGTAAAAAAAGGGCTAGAACTGTGGTAGAGATTAGAATGGAACCTTATAAATATATAGTGATTATTGTTTGTGTATGAATTCTTCTAAGTGTCGGACTTGGTTAGACCTAAATATAGGGGAGACTCCGTCAGTTTTTTTTCATTTTTTCGTGACTTGGGGTTTTGGATTGGGACCCCGACTCCGTGAAGGGTCAAGGCGTTACACACGAGCACCAGTATTCATTGAAATTTGTATTCCCCGCTTCCAACAATAAAGCTGAGTATGAGACATTGTTAGCAGGTTTGCGTATAGCTGCCCAAGTCAGGGCACAGACCATAGAAGTACTTACTGATTCTCAATTAATAGCAAATCAGGTCACAGGAGAATTCAAAGCTAAGGATGCGGTCATGCTTTCCTACCTCAGCAGAACAAAGGAGCTGATCTCAAGCCTCAAGTGGTTTCAATCCAACAAATCTCAAGAGCTAAAAATGAGAAAGCAGATGCTTTATCAAAACTGGTTGGGGGAGAAAACTGGTCGGCCTTAGTCCATGTAGAGGAGATTGCCGAGTCTAGTATCTAGCTTGGAAGAAAGGAAGTGGCCGAGCTCAACCTCAGTCCAGATTGGACCAAGCCAATGAAGGACTTTTTGGAGGGGGCATAACCCCGGATGATGAAAATGCAGCTCAAAAAATTCAATGACAGTCCTCAAGATTTGTCATCCTAGTTAGACAGTTATACAAACGAGCTTACACTCGGCCTCTATTGAAGTACGTAGGACCAGAGGAGGGGAACTACGTGCTAAGAAAAATCCATGAGGGAATATGTGGAAATCACCTAGGAGGAAAAACATTGGCTTGAAAAACTTTGAGGCAAGGCTATTTCTGGCCGACCTTGGAGCAGGATGCCAAAGAATTTGTCAGTGATCATTCTACTACTGGGGTATTGATATCATTGGTCCGCTTTCCAATAACATTTTTCAGAAGAAGCATGCATTTGTGGTTGTTGATTACTTCACCAAGTGGCTTGAGGCCGAGGCAGAGGCAAGGATTACAGAGAAGGCATCATGGAATTTTGTATGGAAGTTTATCATCTGCATGTTTGGGGTGCCTAAAGTTATGGTGACTGACCATGGGAAGCAGTTTGACAGTGCTTACTTCCGAAGGCAATGCGTTGAGATCAGAATCGATCTCAAATTCTCTTCTGTTGTCCATCCTCAATGTAATGGCCAAGTGGAGGTAACTAGTAAAACTATTTTGCAGGGTCTGAGAATAAAGCTAGAAGATGCAAAGGGCCAGTGGGCGGAGATCCTACCCAAGGTCCTATGGGCTCATTGCACCATACCCAGCTCGGTGACAAGAGAATCCCCATTCAATTTGACCTTTGGCATAGAAGTTGTCCTCCCAATAGAGATCGGTTCTCCCACCAACCGAACCTTGCTCCATGAGGAGGAGAAGAATAGGCCAAGGATCTAGGATGGGCTGGATTTGGCTGAGAAATTACATGCAAATGCCCATGTCAGAATGGTAGCCAGCAAAAAGGCCATGGAAAAAGCTTTTGCGAAGTAGGTGAAACCCAAATCCATCAAAGAATGAGACTTGGTCCTTAGAAGGGCTACCTTCCAACCGACCTTAGGAAGGAAGCTCTTACAAAACTGGGAAGACCCATATCAAATAGTCAAAGAAATCCGACCTGGAACCTTCTACCTGGTGGACAAATATGGAAAACAACTGAGAAATGCTTGGAATACCGAGCATTTAAAGAAATATTTTGTATAAGAAGAATATTTTGCTGAAATAACATATGCTTTTGTCAAAAGTTTGTAAATAATGCATCTTTTAGCTCAGTATTTATTCAAATTGTCCTACAGTCTATAACGAGAGTAAGATGGCAACGATAGTATACTCACTGCTTGAAAAAGATTGGGACGGGCATAAGCCAAATTGCGAGCGAGTCGCACTTAAAAGTCTGAACTGAGGTAAGGTCGTGATGATAACATACTCACAAACTCAACGAGGATTGAAAGGTCTCATAATACCCTAAAGGTAAACGGGAAAGAGGTGATAACCCACCCGATCTAAATCCGACTTGATCCTATCGATAAATGTAAGATCGTGTAGAAGCATACTCCCTGGTTGGGATAGGACGAGCTCGGTCCATGTACCTATATAAGGTCGTGATGTAACACACTTATGGGTATGAAGACTCGAGGGTTATAGCGGTTGTCAGATTACGGCCCGAGCCTACCCTTATACTAGTTATAATAATGTTATTCCAGTTAACATTATTGACCTAGTCTCAGGATAATTGATGTTGATAAGCGCACATGGTTAGAAATGACTTATTGCGGTCTACGGGCAATGGTGGTTGACCTAGAAAACTAGTAATCGCGCGTAATCAAACACTTTTTTCAATTATCAAGTTATTGAGGATTACCAAAAATCAAAACCGATCTAAGCATTAATAAGACAGAGCAAGATAAAAAAGATAGAAAATTCATTCATTAATAAGAGAGCGGGAAAATACAACAGGGGTACTCTCGACCCCAAGGTATTACAAAAAATGGTTCAAGACTTAAGAGGAAGAGCCTGGCTTGAGTTGGCGACATTGTTTCTAACTTGCACTAGCATATCTTCCATTTCTTCGTCACTTTCTGGGGAGTTTTCCTCAAACCCCTCCCCTTCATTTTCCCCGTTCAAAGACTTCATTATCTTCTCGACAGTGTCTTTGGTGATGGCATCAAGGTTGTGAATCTGATAAAACTCAGCGGGTGGGGGCTTCACTATGTCGTTGAACTTTGACTTCAACTGGGTGTTGTAAAAGGTTTAGGCGAGGCTCCTTTACTTGAGCTGGCCTTTGACGTAACCCTTAACAAAGCCGAACTTGGCAATGCCTTGGGTGAACTTGATGATGAACTTGTCACCCTCAAGGCCATTTTGGAAAGCCTCGATTGTCACCTCCTTGTTAGGGCTGACCCGTTTAACCAGCTCCCATAGCTTTCTCTTTGCCTCTTCTTTTTGGGCTCGCTCCTCGGAGAGTAACTTCAAGGTCTCCTACTGGCTGGTCTCTCGAGAGGTGTTCTCTACAGTGAGAGTTCGGACCTTCTCTTGTTCAGCTTTGAGGTCATCCTTGAGCCTGCTGATCTCAACTTTGTCTGCTTTGTACTGCCTATTAGACTTAAAATCGAGCTCGGAATAAGCTCGGCATTTCGCGACATACCGACACTTAAGCTTGGAGAAGTAAGCTTGCATTTTCGAGTGCAGGGAAGGCCATTGCGTAAGATTCAGCCTAAAAAGGGACATATAAAGTTAGAGCCAACAGTTGAAAAAAGGAAAATAAGGAGTAGGCTAAAGGCCTAGAATTTATCGAGGCAGAAGAAAGCTGCATCTCGTCAAAGAGCATTTTGTTCTCCCACTTGCTTATCTTGGGGTCCCTAGGCAGAGGAAGTATGGTAAAAACTATCTGGCCTGAGATGGAAGGCATACCCCCTGCTTGGTCCTTCCGTGACTTCTTTTGGAAGGATCCCTCGGCTTGATTACCAAAGGGTTCATTGATGCCTCAGAATCCGCATCCTCAGAGTTCCTCTTTTGAGGAGTAGGGGCCTCCACGACTTTCATCTTTCCCCTGTCTGTCGCCTCAGAATCTGCTTCCCTTGCCTCGTCCATGGGAGGCCTTCTCCTCCCTCTTTGAGATATATGAGAGGTGGTGGGTGCAGGTGTCTGAGTGGCCTGAGCACCCGACCCGGAGGCAGTCGCAATTGGCTAAAGAGCGTCCCCCATGGACATAGCATAAATGCGCACTAATCTCTCAATAGCTGAAATGCACACAAAGAAAAATACACATAGTTAATAGGCAATGGCTGTGAAAAAGAGGCATGCAGCTGTAAAGTGCAAGGTCAAGCGAGAATTCTCGGGCTAAGTTTGGACTAACCCTTCTTGGGGATCTTTTAAGAAGGATCTATAGGGATCAGCCCAGGATTGCAAGTGAAAGGGCTAGCACGCTCAGAGCCGACGAGGCCCGACCTCCTTATCCTTGTCCAGTCGAGGTAATATGCTGCGTTCATTAGATCCTCTTTCAAGAGTAACTTCTTAAGAGCTTTATTTTATGTGTCTGTCAGCCCGGGAGTTTTGCTGACTCCCAAAGGTAAATAGCAGCTCCATGAGGTTGGTACCTCCCAGTCCGATCTCCCGGAAACAAAGTTGTACTTATAATGCCATCCTTTGTAGGAGGAATCCTAATTGGCAAAAATATTATGGTGATCCCAAGCACAAAAGTGGAACCAGCCCCTCCCCTTTGGATTTTGTTTAGCAACAAAACACCTCCGGAATAGATTGAGGGTTGGGATCATTCATTCATCCCTTGCGTACATGTAAAATGCCACCATCATTCCCTAACTATTGGAGTAATTTGACCCGGACTGAGCTCAAAGAAATTGAGGATATCCGAGATTAATGAAGGGAAAGGAAGCCTGATGAAGTTGAAGGCTGGGTCATAAATTGTTATATCGCTCTCCCCGGCACAGCAAGCCATTTTATCCTTCCACGGCATTCTTACCCTCAGCCCATGTGGAATAGATCCCTCGCCCATTCTAATATTGGCCTCGTATGTGCAAGCCTTGCATTTTCTTTAGTAGTAAGCTAACAACTTTTTGTCGCTCTTAGATGAAGCTGTGGCCTCTCTGCTGGTGGCAGCCCTCGAGTTGGACGGGTGCTCAAGAGCTTGGTTCTGATTTAGCCGAGATGATTAGTGCCCTGTTGATGACCTCATCCACTGAAAAAGGGTTAACTGAAGATAGGGGATATCCAACCCGACTAGTTGATTAAGGGAAGAGCCATTCCCACCTATATCATCCACGTCGAAAAATTCCTTCAGTTGTCCTTTGTTTTGTTTCACGTTAACATTTTCTTTCTCGGCCCCTTCCTTGTGTCCCTCGTCGTCATCCCTGACCTTAATGATTTCGACCTCCCTGCTTTATTCGCCATTGGCACTATGGTGTTGTGAAGACTTAGTGCTGAAGTTGTTGGGTTCTTCCTCTCTGCCATAGAACTTAGCCGAACAAGCTTGAGAATCCTCGGATTCCGACCTCACCATTTATGAAAAAGAAAAAAAAAGATAAAGCTAATAGTGATTGAAGGAAAAATGCTAACGTACCTAATTCCCAAGTCAAATGATTCAAGTTGATAAGAGGATAGAAACTTTTGAGCTGAAAAATTCAAGCTAGCTGGTGATTGCGTGAGATATCTTGCGAGTAATATGTATTAGGCCGATGAAAATAATCCTTAGATTCACCCATCCCTATTTATAGATAGAGAATAGTTGCCTCGAGAATTCCAACCATCGTGTCTTGTCAAAGATAGGGGTGACGTGTCTGCCCAAATGAACTGCTTTCAAATTTTGGTGGGTCAAGTTACGAGGCTCCCTCTTTAGACCCCCGTTGATCCCTGAACTTAGGGGGGAGGGGAAATGATATGGGTATAAACCTGACCCGGAACCCTATGGAGCAGGACCCAACCCATGATCCAATACCTAACCTCGGCATTTAATGCTAGATGGGACGTAAAGTCTTTATCTGTTGGGTAATAGCTTTGCCTAATAGATAATGAGCTCGGGTAGGAGAGTGCAGTGCCCCGCCAAATTAAGCATTTAATGTTTCCTGGATCCGTCATTAGTAAAAATACCCCTTCCACTACTCACATTAAAGGTAACCCGTACTCATTAATTACTCTTTATCTATCGTACATTATCTGAGCTCAGACATATTAACTGATTCTCTCGCTGTAGGGGAAACAGGGTCCTCACCCCCGTGATTCCTTCCCTTCTAGTGTATAGGTACTAGGCGAGCTCGGATCAAAGCGGAAATCAACCCTTATCATTGGATATACTAGAGTTGATAAAATTATTTTTATTTTATTTTTAATGAAACTGCTTATGAACTTTTGCATCTATATTCATGGCACATTTATTTTACTCCTAATTAATGGGGTCACTTTAGATATTGAAATCATGTCCCATTGAGTATCACCGATTTGATGTCAAGTCATGAATGAAAGAAACAGAACAATGTAAGAAATAGAAAGGTTAAGGGATAGAGAAGAACTTGGTCTCAATCTTGTCCTTATGAGAAGGCTTCATTCTTATCTTGTTTTGTTCTCAAACCCAAGGGCGTGAATCCATTGCTGCCAAACGAGTAGAAAACCTCATAACAGAAGTAGGGGCGGATTAAGTGTTTGCATGTTATCTCCACTCTCGGCAGTCCATGGTTATTTTCTAGTGTGTGTTTTGTGTATGTTTTGTGTGGGTGTGATTGTGTGTGTTTTCTTGGTGTGTTTGTGTGAGTGTTCTTGATTGTGTGTCATTATATGTGAAAATGAGTGTTTGTAATGAGTTACCAATTTTACCCTTGAAACACTATTCAAATTTGTTAAAACTAACCAAATTTTTAACTGCAGGGACTAATTTGAACCGGTTTGGAAGCCTTGAGGACTTACTTGAATATTTTGAAACAATGAGGACTAAATTGAATTTTGAAAAATAATGGGAACAAATTATGCTATACACACACATACACACACATATATATAAACACCAGATACATACATACACATAAACAACATATACATACATACGCACATACACCCCTTATATTTTCTGGTGGGAAAACTCTTAAAAACGTCCAAGTGGACATAAGTCACTAATGGTCCAATGAACAATTACCACGTGGACGTAGCTGATTCCTATGCCTGCCATTTGAAGATTATGGATGAATGGTACTTTACCGAATTGCCCTCTGTCTTTTTAGTTTTGAATTAATAGGATTGTGGTAGGACCTATGGAATTGATTTGGTTTGATTATCAAGATTGCACGTTTTTACCATCCTACTCCCAACTAACTATGCGCAATTATTAAAATGGACTGAATAGTAATATTTATAAAGACAAAATAAGTGTCAAAAGACTAAAGTAGCCCTCTACAACATTAAATGTAATGAAAGTCAATTTCCCTCCAACAAAAAATAATTCTCCCAAAGTTTAAATTTGAAATGGTTTGTAAGGAATAGTATATGTGTTATGTTTATCTATTGCTTAAGTTTGAATATCCATAAACAAATATTACAATGTGTAATTGTCCAATCCAATTAAATGTTAACATAACTACTACCATTAGATAAACATCAAATCAAATTAAATTGTGTTAAATGAAAGGGAAATTTTAATGCATCTAAAATATGAAATGGTTTGTAAGGAATAGTATATGTTGTATGTTTATCTGTTGTTTAAGTTTCAGTATCCGTAGATAAACATTACAATGCATAATTGTCAAATCAAATTAAATTTCAAACATAAGTACCACCATTAGATAAACATCAAATCAAATTAAATAGTGTTAAATGCAAAGGAAATTTTAATGCATCTAAAATATGAAATGGTTTGTAAGGAATAGTATATGTGATATTAGAGGTGGCATTTGGGCCGGGCTGACACAAGCCCAGTGCAGCCCAACACACGAAAATTTAGGCCTAGCTCAGTTCGATTGAAAGTGGGTTCAACTCGGCCCAACCCATCACGTATAAGTAGGCCGAACTGGGTCATATATTTTGTGACCCAGCCCATTTGTGCCCAAGCCTAGCCTAGCTCAACTAGGGAAGACAACGGGTGCCAGTTCTATCCGAAACCGACGAATAACCGCCTAATAAAAACCCGATAACAAAAAATGATGGGGAATCCGTTAGGGTTTGGATTTTAAAAAGAGAAACGACGGATAAACCGATAGGTTTTGGTTTTTTACATTAAAAAAAATCGAAACCCAAAACCCAATTATTAATTTATTTTTTTTATATATATATATATATATATATATATATATATATATATATATCAAATTTATAAAAATATTAAATTATTTTCCCTAATAGAGGTCCAATATATTATTTTATGTATTTTAAATTAGCTAAGAGTGCAGATATAAGCTAGAATTCCTCAACTCCACTTTGACTCTCATTTTCATTTCCCTCTCATTTCATTTCATTTTCATTTCTCTATCTTCGTTCTCTGCTCATCTCTCTCACTAAAAAACATCTCTCGAACTTTCCCTTCTCTCTTTCCAAGGCCTTGGTTTGATTTCGATTAACACAGCAAAATCGAATGCCATAGCCAACACAAAATGATCAAATCACTCAATACATGGACAAGGAACAACATGTCGAAAGAGTGATACAAGTCTTGTTTGATGAAGATGCCATCTATACTCATTTCAGTGATTTCACTTCACATCATTTTCAAACCCAAAACCAACCTTCATCAGGTTTGACCCTCTTTGACCCTCCTCTCTCTTTGTATTTTTTCAACTATCAATATGCTATTAATTTTATTTATTTTTTACCAACAAAAGCTTAACAACTTAATTATTTTGATAATTTTTTTAGTTGAATTCAAAGATATCTGCTGGTGAACTCGATTTACTGCACTTACGCTTGCTTGCTATGAGATTTACTCACATATTTGTTTACTCCATTGACTGAATCAGTTATAAGAAACTGAAGTTATGTTTATATTTAAAACAATTATTTCCTAATAATTGAGATCTATTTTTTTTAATTTGACCTTTTTTTATAGCAAATTCAAGGTCATTTAAATTAATTATTTAAATTAATTTTTTTAGATAATCGGTTTTTGATTCGGATAACCGCAATTTTTTTAAGCCCGTCAGTTTTGGTTTTGGATAACAATTTTTAAACCCGTCGGTTTTCTGTTTCGGTTTTCTGTTTACTAAACGGTTTCGGTTTTGCCAAAAACCGCGGATAACTGACCCGTTGCCATCCCTAAGCTCAATCCAGCCCAGCTCGAACCCAACACAGGCCTAGCTTGAGCCCAGCTTAGCCCATAAGCTCAGATATTTAGAATCATTTTACTTACTTTGAAGAACATGGGTATATAATTTGTAATTATTGTGAACGCAAATATATATTTTATCGTCAATTTGGAACTGGAACGCTTGTAAGACATCTTGTATCTCAACACCCAAATATTCTAAACTATTTCAATCATCAACCACCGTTACCACTACCACCAGCAGGCCCAATACCCGCACAAAGAGCATTTATCCACGAACTTCTTCAAGCATTTATGTAATGTTCTTTTTTTAAGTTTATTAGTAACGTATCTGTGTCCGTGAACTTTTAGTTTGTTAAGTAATATTTTTTCATTTATATTAATATTATCAATCAACTTATGTCTTGTTAATCGTTAAATTAACTTTTTTGTAAAAAAAGGTTAAGCTTAAGCTTTTTTTGTTATTAATCCAACTATCAAAATTCAAAACAAACTAATCACAAAAAAATAAAAAAAAATAGATGGGCTGGCCCAGCCCAGTTCGTGACTCGTGGTAGAGGGCTCGTGGGCTAAGCTGGGTCCTATATTTCAAGAATTGAACCCAGCCCAGCTCAATCCACTAAACATATATGCCGAGTTGGACTCATTTTTCTTAACCTAGGATTCGGCCGTGCCGGGCTGGCCCATTTGCCAACTCTATGTGGTATGTTTATCTTTTGTTTAAATTTCAATATTCATAGACAAACATTAGAATGCGCAATTATCCAATCAAATTCAATGTCAACGTAACTACTACCATTAGATAAGATTAAGTCAAAATAAATTGTGTTAAATGCAGTGGAAATTTTAATGTATCTGAATGTTAATACATCTAACCATTAAGTACTCTAAAATTCATGAATTGTAGTAGACGATTTTAGTCAAAGATAAAGAGGAAGAAAAGAATTTCAGGTTAATTTGTAGATAAAAAAGTTGTATTTAATTTTTTTGTAAATATTAGGAGTTTGTTTATTTGTTTCTTAATATTTGTTAGTATTTAATTTATTTTGTAAGTATTGAAAGTTCGTTTACTTCTTTCCTAATATTTATTTTGTAGTATCTTATTTTATTTTATTATAAGTCAAAGAGAATTACAAGTTAGTTTATAGATAAAAAAATCGTATTTAATTTATTTTGTAAGTATTTAGAATTTTTTTTATTTATTTCGTAATATTTATAAGTTTTCTATCTGGATCTGTTGTTAGTTCTTACTAATTTGTAGTTGCAATTATATATATTTATGTACATGCATTACAAAATTGATTTTGTCCATGCATTTTACTTATTTGTATAAGATATATTATGTTCAATTTTTTCCATGCATTTTATTTATTTGTATAATATATATTCTGTAAAATAATCTTTAAAATATATTTAGAATTTTACCATAATTTATAGTCTAGATTTTTTATGTTTATAAAGTAGATATACAAGATGGATGGTGATTTTAATAATTTAGATATTGGTAACATGACATTTAGGTCTATGGAAAAGGCATATGATTTTTACAACAGCTATGCACGTGCAAATGGATTTAGTATTAGGAAAGGCATGGTACAAAAAGATATAGTTACAAAAGTAGTAAGGAATCGATTGTTTATTTGTTCTTGTCAGGGGTTGCGAAGGAAAGAATTTTCGAAAATGCCTGGTAGACAATGGGAACATCATGCATTGACCAGTTATGATTGTAGTGTAAAACTTCGTATAAAGCTTGATAGAGCAACCATGCATTATATAGTAACCACCTTTGTCGATGAGCACAATCATGAACTTGTACCCAAATATGGTGTTCCAGAGTTACGCTTATACAAACGTGTTGATGATGGGCATAGCAATGCAACACACTCTATGAATCATGCTGGCATAAATCTTACTAAAATAATGTATTTCTTTAACTACAGTTCTGTCGGATATGAGAATGTGGATTTTACTAGACCAAACTTGTAAAACAAAATGTATCGGGATTGCCAACAAGAAATCATCGATGGGGATGCCAACATTGTGCTTGCTTATCTATACGGGAAGTCCGAAGGAGATCCAATGTTCTTTTTTGAGTACACAATTGATGACAACAATCAGCATGATAAAGTTTTTTGTACTAATATAAGGTCTAGCAATGAGTACGCAATATTCGGGGACATATTAATATTTGATGCAACCTATAAGACCAATTCATACAAGTTTCATCTAGTCATCTTAGTTGGGGTAAAAAATCACCGCAACACATGCATTTTTGGTGTTGTATTGATTCAAAATGAGAGCACGAAATCGTATGTATGGGTGCTCAATACTTTTATGTCTGCAATGAATAACAAGACACCATTGTTGATGGTTACTAACCGAGACAAGTCAATGCAAGCAGCTATCACCATTGTCCTTCCAAATGTGAAATACAAGTTTTGTCGTTGGCATTTTGGACGTAATTCAACCTTAAATATGCATTTAGATAATTTTGGTGAAACTTTTAGTAAAATGATGTCACTCAAATGTTCCATTGAAGAATTTGAATTTGAGTGGAGGAAAATGGTTATTCGTCACGACATTGAGAATAACAAATGGATAGTGGATGTGTACGAAAAAAGGCACATGTGGTCCGAAGCATGCCATTGCGGTCAAATTTTTGCACTAGTCAGGAGTACTCAACGTTGCGAGGGTATAAATGCATTCTTGAATAAATTTCTTGTGAACAATAGAAAGCTGATAGACTTTGTTAGGGATTACCACAGAGGGTTGGAATGCCTCCAGATTAACAATGTCAGGAAAGAAGTGTTGATGACCCCGTGGGTGGAACTTGAGCATCATGCTGCCAGTGTGTTTACTCGAGCAATTTTCAAGAAGATTAAAAAACAGATTCAGTTCCAAGCAATGCTTTGGAACGAACATGTTATTTTCTCCGATGGTAGTGTTTGCATATATGTTGTAGCCGATTAGAATAATAAAAGGTTGTTACGTAACGTGTTATTTAATCGACATGGCCTGCTCATTAGCTGTGATTATTTGATATTTGAGTCATTCGGGATGATATGTAAGCACATTGTATACGTGCTTAAGTGAGAAGGACTAAAGCATATCTCACCATCTTGCATCAATCCACGTTCGACAGTTATTATTAGTAAGGAGTTCCGTGATAAGAATTTGTCATCCGCCACAACTACCCAAGTTGAGATAGCCCGATACAATTATATAATCTCGAGGTATAATGAAATGAGATATTACACAAAGATGACACTACAAGGGTATACAAAAGTTGTTGATGACATCTCAAAACTAATTGCCCGTGCAAAGGAGTTATGGTTGTTGAAGGATAATATCGATAGAAGTTAGGCGGAATCGTCCCAACCTGTGGAATTTGAAGTATTGGATCTCGAAATTGCCAAACCAAAAGGGACAAAAGATAAAAATAGTAAAAAAAATGTGCACCAAGACGTTGTAGAAAATGCAGGTTGGTGATACTATTTATTTAGTTAATATAGTATAATCAATTTTACCCAAATTATTTACATAACGTTTTGTTGTAGGAATATTGGACACCAAGCAAATATGTGTCGTAAAGAACACGATGATACATCAGATGATTCTAATTCAACTTACCATAGGTTCAATGATAATCTTACTCAATCCAAAATGTCAAATCTGAGGCATGGGAGTAGTGGTTTAATTTGTTCGAGTGTGGTTACAATAATACATCACTACGATATGGAGAAATTGGTAATTTAGTGATGGACCAATTTTTTGGCGCGCACAGTGATCATGCTTCATCTAGTTCGTCATTTTAAATGCCAATTTTTCGACCCAATTGATCAATAATTAGGTTGTTCACTACATTCTATAATTTTTTTCTTTATGTTTTTTATAGGATTTTGCTTTTTGATTTTTGGCACGCACATATATGGTCAAATGTTTTGTTTTTTGATGAAATGACATGACATAAACTTTTTGATGAAATGAAATGACATAAACAGCTTTACATTTAATGCTTCTTCCATACAATTACGTTATAACCCTTTGCCTAAAGTGTTGAAAATTCACTTGTAGGGGCTATTATAGTCTATTTGACATATTCTTTTTCTCTCTCCAATTCCCAATGTAGTAAAGGAGCCATTTGCTTTCTTTTCATCTTTCAATTCTAGCCAAATTACTCTCTCTCTTCATTTTTTTTTTGTTTTCCCTCTATCTATCTTCAAACTTTTCTCTCAAAGTTTTTTCTTGTTGTTGCTATCGATCACAATGCTCTTGATTTTGAGTTTCATATATTGTCCGTGAAAAACTTGCTGGTACAGTGGTTGTGTCTTCTTCATCTCCGTGAGTAAATATCCCATTTTTTAAAAACTGTTTTACAATTTTTTCTTTTTTCTTTTATGGTTTTGTTAAGGCTAATTTTTTCTCGGTTGAGCATATGTGTTTATTTTATTTATTTTTGCTTAGGAGATGATATACTCTACAAATCTTGACTTTAGAAGTGTTTCTTTTGTATTTTTTTTCTTATTAACTCATATATTGTATAAATTTGAAGAGTCATAGAGACTCATGTGATGGTCAAAATTCCTAAGATGGTTGATGGGATCTTCATCTTCGTTATACATGGCCAGATTGGGCATGCAGTTAACCACAGACAGAGGAATGGCCAAAATTTATGGGGTCAATGGACTAACCCTGAGCTAATGGATGACCTTGGTCATCCCCTTCGTTACATCGGGGCAATTAATTGGCCCCGAGAAACCTCGTTCGTCAACTTCATTCTGAGCTCCCCGCGTCTGCTCCAGTACAACTCCTTCGTACCCTGAGTCGACTATATGAACCTGGGGTCGGTGCTGCAGTAGAGTTGCCTGATTTGCAGCAAGGTAACTCACCATGTCTTGGAGATCGCTGAACATCTGGAATAGAAGTTTCGCCATGGGACTCATAGAGGCCATTGGATCTACCACTTCAGGTTGGGAAATATTGATGGCTAAGTGTATACACTAGCTCGATCCAACGAAAGCTGGGGTTAAGTTTGTATTGGGGGTCGTTTCATGTATCCTGTCTGAGGGTGGTGGGTTCCCAACTGCATGGTTATGACTTCTAGTATTCACCATAGTGGTTTTTCTTAGTGGGTTGGTGGGAAAACAAGGGAAGAGGTTTCCCACAGATGGAGCCAACTGATGAGGATGGAAAATGCTTGTCCACCCGAGCTTAATAATCCGACCTCAACTACCTGTCTTGCAAAAAAAGGGAAGGAACCGCGGGGGTAGTGGCCCGTGTTTTCCCTCAGGTGTAAGAATGATTAGTATATTCGAGCTGAATGCAGCGAGGTAGTTAAGAACAATAAATGTGCACAAGTTACTTGTAATGGTGAGTGGATGGGGCTATTTATCCTAAGAATCATTCCGGACAACAATTAATGCTTAATGTTGTCTGGCACTGTTTAGGCCTGCTCGAGCTCAATATCCAGCAGATAAAGCTATTGTCTAGCGGGTAATAAAGGGTAGTGTATTTATGTCACATCTGCCATTATATGCTAGGCCGGAGAAACGGCACGGGTTGGATACGGGTTGGGTCACGCCGCTCTAGGTCAGGGAAGTGCACTCCAGCTTCGGATTTACACTCATATCAATCACAATTTGCTTTATACATATACCTTGAGGTAGAGGAACCCGCTATATAGCTTGATCTTGAATGCTGTCCTCAAAATTGTTAAGGTGAAATTCCACTGAAGCTGAGCACGTAACCTGAAAAAGAAAGGCACTACTGGTAGTTATTTTTGGAGACTGTTTTTGACAATCAAGTCAGTTAATGGGCCTGAGCACGAACAGTGCATAATAAGAATTTAAAGAATAGCTATGTTAGGCAAACAATGAGTTATATTTTTATCACTGTTGGGGTGTTAAGGAATCTTTTATGATATATCTTCAGTCTTGAAGATTTGGGAAGATCTCCTAAATAAGACACGTCATCTGGAAGAACACTTAAGAAAGGTCGATGTATTTAGTGTTCTCTGATCTCATCTAATCAAATAAAATCTTAATACACTTTTCAGCCCTTCCTTTAGGCGCCTTTATATTTCTAATGTGGTCGGATATTTATAACGTGGGTCGGGATATTACTCATTTAAAAAATTAATCACATTAGGAATGTAGCTCATTAGCTTGTTTATAATCTAGAATTAATTTATATGCTCTTTTAGGCAAAAAAAAAAAAAAATAGGATCAGATTTGGCATTATAAAAAATGTGAACATTCACTGCTACTATCCAAATGCTTATTGAATAACATGAAATATATCAGCTTTTATAAACATGGCTCACAATTCTTTAAATTATTTTTTTTTAAAAAGGAAAAGGTTAAAAATTAAAATGTATTGTTATTCCTCCAGTTATCAATGTAAATATAACTACTAAATTTGTCGCAATATTAGCAGTACATTGTATGATTTTTTCATATTAGCATATTTTTTTGGGTTATTCTTGGGTCCATCAATTCTGGTGTGCCTCACCCTTTGAATGTGCTATTGATCCTGGATGCATAACAAGGTTTAGTGAATGGCTGTCTTTTGTGCAAAAATGTGTGGACTCGGGCTACCAGAGATATGAAGCTTCAAGAATTGTGGCAGTGTGTTGTTGGGTAATCTGGAAAGAAAGATGCATTGTATGTCTTGAAGGAAAAAATTTGGATTTGAATAGAGTTGTGGTCCAAACCCATTGCCTCTTGTCAGATTTGCAAAATTTTCAAATTGGTGCCAACCACTTTTCACATGATTCATAAGCTGATGCTTAAAATGCTATTGCAACTTGGACTCTACCACCTCCTCATTCTTGGAAGATTAACACAAATGCAGCTTTTGTTGGGAAAGGAAAGGCGGCTTTTGCTTTTTTGTGTAAGGACTGGAATGGTGCACTTCAATTTGGGCAAGCTTTTTCTGTTTACTGCTCGTCTGCATTTGAAGCAAAGGTCTTGGTTCTCTTGAACACGTGCTCGTTTGCGAAGCAGGTTTGTTGCAATAGAATCATCCTTGAATGTGATGCAGAAGCAGTACTCAAAGCAATCGAATCCCCAGCTCGTGCATTCAACTGGCATACAAGCCGCATCATTAAGGATATTAAAAAGATTATGGCAGAAGTTTCACATGTGAAACTTCAATGCATTAGGAAGACCACGAATCAACCATGTGATTGGGTTGTTATGTAAACTTAAGAATTACTTGCCATTAGATTGGGTTGCTAATATTCCTTCTCATTTACTGTATTTCCTTAACATGGATCTTCATCCTACTGGAGTAAGATAACACTATTTGTTTATCCGTTTTTTAATTTATTTTCTTGCTGACCAAAAAAATATATATACATGGTACAAGAAAAATTAAAGACAACCCATTTTAATTATTTAACTAGTTTGACACTTTACCACATAATTTCTAATATTTCTCCAACATTGAAATTCATAAGCAAATAATTTTAAACGGAATGAAAGGAAGAAGTGTAAGCAATTAATATGTGCGCAATTGTCAAATAAAACTAATTTATGGTAATATTGATCTTCAACAAAAGATAACCAATCTGACATTTGTTGATTTTGGTTTTAAATTCGAATTAATTTAATATTTACTAACTACTAGAAAAAAAAATGGGTCCGTTCAACCAAATCAGTTCATGCATTAAGGGTATCTCCAATGGGAGATACTATTCACAAAAACTTACCATTTTTGGTAATTTTTAGAGACCGGGTGTAACACCCTGATCCCTCACGAGAATAGAGCCCCGATCCAATACCCAAGGTCACGAAAAATGAGGAAAACGGACGGAGTCTCCCCTATTTATAGGACAATCCAAAACCTGTAAACAATATTTATAACCACAAAACTTTGATCTAACTTCATTCCTTTATCCCCTCCACCAAAACTATCTCATACAACAACTCCTCAAGGTCATCCGAGCCTTGGATCCAACATTGAAGACACACGAGCATGCATTCATTAACTGTTGAACGTCTATAATTATAATTTCACTTATCATACCACTCGAATATTATCTAGTTTTCTTTCTTATAATTTAAGTCTGTCAACCAATCAAAACATGCAAGCATGCAGCTACCAGACAATAAAATAAAGATTACAAGTTATTACAACATTACAAGCCATTCATAACTATCAATACATTCTAAACTTAACTCTACAAGTACAAAATTGAATTGAATGGCAATCCACGTAAGCCAGCATAATCAATCACGAAACTCTCGAGGCTTCTTTTCTACCCTTGATAGCACTGATCCTGAAAGGTATTAGAAACAAAGGTGAGTATACAACATGTATACTCAATCAGGGAGGTGATGCAGCATACCAATGAATGCTTTCATGAGATGCAACAAGGATAATAACATATACAACACAAAATAACAAAACTAATTAGACAAGTATTTAACCACGTATAAAAATGATACGGTTCCACATTTGTCTTCAATCACGAGCCACGAGCCAAGATCTTTAACAAGTGCTGACAAACCCTTATTCCTCCAAAATGGGGTACTCTGGATGTACCCCGATCCTACGACCCTTTCTCCTGAGGTAGGTCCATATGCCCCAACGAGGTGAACCACGCATCTGGGGTAGTGGAGTATACTCAGCGAGAGAAAGGGAATAGGCACCATGGTAGTCGAGGGAGCACAACAAGCCCGATGCCGCCCGTGTTTCTCGACGCTACTATGTCCGAAAAGGTTACGCAACCCCGAGTCAAGATCACGAAAGCCAAGTATATCAAATACCATATAAGAGGAACGACAAAGTAGGTCACTCTCGCAGTTCATCACAATAACACGAAAAGACTCAAGATTGCAAGTAAAATAATACATATAAACTTTATCAATTACTAAATAATGCAATTTAGAAACAATAAATCAAGTTAAGATGCACAGAAGAGATGAAGACTCCCTCACCTTTAGTAAGCCAAACTTGTAAGAACATAGCTTAGATTTACTTCAAACCTCTTTGAATCTACCCAAATGTGCAACCCCTAGTTATTCATATAAGTATAACACTTTCATTATTCATTGCAATTCTATTATCATGATTAGCTCTAATATACATATAGCCCAAATATACAACTTAACTCATAAGATAGCATGAATCATACATCCTTCAAGTTAAACACTTAATACACGCTACTACGCTTAGATACTAAGCATTACTCAATTATTAAACATGTTAAAAGAACTCTAACATGCATTATCCAAAGTGAAATCATGTACAAGATTATCTATATTCTCTAAGATCATTAAACATACACTAACTACTTTAGATTACAAGACATGTTAAAATGACACTCTTATTACCACTAAAACACCAAAAGCAACAAATTCACATTTTTTAATCAAGTTACTATTCATTTTCTTCTTCAATTCACTTATACACACAAGCTTATATTCCACATGTAATTAAGCTAAAAAGTTCACTCTACCACATCATTAGTTAGCATAGAAGGCATTAGAAGCATCAAAATATCATTAAGTTAAGATTATAAGCTATAAATTCCAATTACTTTACTATAACAATATCATCTAACTAGATGAGCTAACTTTATAGTTTACTTAATTAACAATCAAATGTAGCAACTATAGCAATTCAAATAACTAATTATTCAATAAGACTAAGCAATTGACAAGTCCAACATATCTCTTTCCAAATGCTTAATAATCATGCCATAAACTTCACACAAGATAAAGAACTTCAAGTCTAACTTCACTAATCTCATGTAGCTACTTTATGATGCAACTAAATATCACGAAATCACATTTTTAAGCACATTAACTCAAAAACACCGTAAAGCCCTTTAGGTGATTTTAACTACAGCTACCTATTCCAATTAGCCAAATCACGCCATAATTACATTTCAAAGGCTTCCTAGCACATCTAAGGCTAACTACATATTCAACAAGTCAAGCTCCCCATTTCGTTCCAAAGTCCCATTTAGCTCAAGACCCAAATCAAGTCACATACAAACCACAAGTTTCTCAATTCATAAACCAACTATACCACACATCTAAATACACATTATGGCACCATTTAAAACCATGAAACCACACTTTAACCCGCAATTACCTCAAAAGTCTCGATTTCTCCTTTATGCATTTGTACTATAAGTACCTTAACCGATGTTCAATTAAATGTCATAACCACTCATTTAGCACTACCTCACCCTAAAAACACTAAATACAACGGTCAATTCTACCCAGATTCGGATTTCACCTGAAACCCCTTCAATTCCAAGCCAATTATGCACATCTACCCAAGTTCCACTCAATCCAAGCACATTTAATCACCAACCTAGGTTCACTAGCACCCATAGCACCCTTAGATAACACACTATCAAGCTTCAATTATCCTACCTCAAAACTCAAAACAAGTCAAGTTAGAGTTCCATGAAAGCATGTCCTTCCAAATCTTCTAACAGAACCTTAACTTTATCAAATCATTTACCTATGATATTGATCTTCAAATTCTCTGATTTTTATGTATAAACGTAGCTCTTCGAGTGTAGATAATTTTAGATTCAAAAGGTGCTCAATTCCGAGTTAAATTCCATGAGTTATGACCTTTATCGTACAACTATACCTAACTACCCTTGCACAGCGATTTTTCCCAGACACATTTCGGAAATAGCTAAATCGGAGGATCAAAATGTTATAATTTGCCTTAGCTTTAGAAATCAACATTTGTTATAAACTGTCTAATTTAGCTTCCATATAAATTTCGTTCAATTATAAGCACATTTGCTATGTCAAAACCACTATGGAAGTTAGGGATAGTGCACTGTCCAAATCAGGGCCTAGCTTATTGCTTGCATTTTGTGAATAATTGAGCTTAGAACCCTTCCTTAAGCTAGCATAAACTCTCATTTACACATTAAAACAAACATCTAGGCTACAAACATCAATCTTGCTCAATTAACACCAATACCATTCAACACACAAAGCTGACTAGTTCTAATGCATTCAACACTAACCATTCACATTTCCTTATCAAAAATCACTTTAGCATTTCAAGCTATAATCTTCAATTTTACAACATTATCACAAATCTACCATTATATAACATCAATAAAAATGCACAAAATGCAAGCCCTCACCTTATCCAAGCTAAATCATGCAAGGTAGAACAAGTTTCCAAACTTTCCTTCCCTTTTTTTTTCTTTCTTCTCTTCATTTTCCGGCCATGTGTGTGTGTGTGTGTGTGTTTTTAGTGTGTATTTGTGTGTGTATGTGTGTAGAGACCGATTTTTGTGTGTGTGTGTGTGTGGTGTTGTGTTTGTTTTGTGTGTAGTATGTAATATATGTAAATAAATATGTATATAAGGTAATTAAATGGGCTTAAGTGGTTGGGCTTAAAATAAAAACGCTAATGGGCTTCTAAAACTTAATAGAACTCAATTAGAATGCTAAAGGCCCTAAAACAACTAGACTATTACTATTTACTCGGGGACACTCTATATTTTCTAACTCGCGTTCAGGACATGCAATGCGCATTGTGTCTATGAACGAATATATTATATACGAAGTATAATAAAGAAAAAATATCAAATTCAGAAAATAAAACAGTTTAAAATTTATTCCGGGCTCGAAGCTCTTTAAGCAAATAATATAATTTAAGTAAATAATGCAAGAAAAAAAATCTAATTAATGCAACTATCAAAATAATATGTTATTTATTTTTATATAAATTAATTAAATATACTTTGTACATTTTAAGAATTACGAATAATATTCTAGCTAATAAACGTAATTTGCTAAAGAAGACACATAATTGCATTCAAACACTTAAGCACACATTTAAATATATGTAGACAAGTACTATTTACTACATGCTAGGTTTGCACTCCGAGTCTCTAAATTTAGAACCAAAATACATGGGACCCATACAATTTTAGATATTTGAGTTAAAATAGAGACTCAATTTATTTTTTTCGCTTTAAATTTAGAGACCCAAAAAATGATTAGGTCTCTATTTTAGTCAAAAAGTTAATAAAAGTGGTGGGGCCTATCTACTTTGGCTCTAAAATAGCCAAAAATAATAAGTTTTTGTGAATAGTTACCACCATTGGAGATACCGTAATGGTGGACTTTCATATATAGGCCTAATCAATATGAACGTCTAGCTCAATCAAACATAAAGGGTTTTTTCTTTTAATATATATATATATATATATATATATATATATATATATATATATATATATATATATATATATATATATATATATATATATATATATATATATATCATTATTTATTATAAGAGAACAACCATTTTGTCATGTGTCGCGTTATGAGCATCTGCATATATTTTTTACAAATAATCAAATAATCATATTATCTTTTACAAAAATTAAATAATCATATTATTATATGCAGATATACTACAAAATTAATTTTTAATTTATTCATATAAGACTTCTGTCTATCGTAGACTCTATCAAATCTTAGTTTAGAACTTAAATTAAGCTAATCACTATCAGTAGAATTCTCTTTATTAATAACGTTATTAGATTTTATCTACAGGTACGTTTTTTTTTTTTTTTTGTCAAACTGCAAGTAAGTTTCCACAAACTCTGTTTTCAAGTGGTCTACAGTTTTCATTCATAACTCCAACCCCAGGTTATTGTATACTGATTTTTACTTTATCTTTTCGCTTTAGCTGCATCTATTCTTGATTTTGTTTCATTTTGCCTCCTAATTTCTCTTATTCTCTATATATATTTTTTTTTCATTTTGGTTTCTTTTTCCTCTATATTTAACGATTCTTTTTTTTTACTTGTCAAACTGCAGGTATGACTTCATTCGACTGGTCTACAGTTCTCATTCCTAACTCCAATAGTAGGTTAATGTATTTGATAGTATTATCTTTCTTCTTTAGTTGCAACTGTTCTTGATTTTTTTCATCTTGCCTTCTAATTTCTCTTTTTTTGTCTAATATCTGATTTTACTTTATTTTGGTTTCTAAAGTTCCAAGCCTTCATCCTTTGAAGCATTTGGGTTCATTGTCAAATTTGATCCCAGTCACAAGAGTTAGAAGTCCTTTTTTACGGCTTGCTCCTCTTCTTGTACCTTAGTTGTTAATTTTTTACAAATATTGTTTAAGTGAATTTGATAGTGTGCGTGTATGTAGGTGCACGCCTTAAAAGAAAAATAATGTATTTGTGTTTATTTGTTGAGTTAAGTTTGTACACATGTGTATTAAAAGTAAAATCATTCCTCTGTTTTATATTTGTAACTTGAATGATCTGTGGTAGATCTCTATTTATGCATATGACATTATGGAATTATGTGTACATATGCATGCATGTGTTTATTTGTTGAATTATGTTTATATGTACGTGTTTTACATGTATATATTGCAGACTTATGCCCGTTTATGTGTGTATTTATATATATCGATCTTCTATCAATAGAGTCTAGCAAATAGCATTGAAAATAAATCTAACATGAGCATTTCATTAAGTTGGACTTTGCATAAATGTTTTTCGATTCATAGAACTCCTTACTTTATACTGTTATCTAAAGATTCGGATTAATGAAATGGCATTAGTATAAATTAGATGAGCTACAGCCTTTTTTTTCTTCTTACTGTTTCTCATTTGGTTTTGTTATGCATTCATCACTACAAAACCAAATTATTTTTTCTTCTTTATTTAATTATTTTTTATCAAACATGTTTCTTATAATATTCTACAAAATATAGTTAACCATCTTTTGGACCCATGAAATCAAAATATTAGTGCAACCCCTTGATTTTTCTACTTTAACTCGATATTAATTTTTTTTTATCAAGTTGCAGAAAAGAGGTTGTTGTCATTGACTAAGAGAGGAAACAATATTTACTCTGTGAGTTGTCAAATTTATTTTACTGCCTCATCAAATGAATGATAATTGATCATGATGTATCCAGTCATTCATGTTGGAATATTAACTCAAGTTGGCATTATATGTCAATTTTAGTTGTTGGTTTAAGTGAATTGGTTCAATTTTTTATATGTTATTGACTGCTCGATATTGAATTATCTTAAGTATAAGTTGTGCTTTAGAATATTGAATTATTCCAGTATTTTATCTTTAGTTTTTATAACGTAAAATGTGGTTCTGTAGCTATATATTATCATGAATTTTGTGAAGGTTTCCAAATTTTGGAAGTACTTTTTGCTTCATTTATTCATATTACAGATATGAGTTCTTTCTCTTATTGCATTTTGTGTAATTAATCTGTTGGTAGCCTTCAATGTGATACTTTTTAAAGTTTAAATTGTTATTATGCCTACTTAAAATCCTGTTATTTCATATATATACTTATTATTTTTATTTATAAATCGTCCACCACATGATATACATGGATAAATATAGTTAGATATCGGGCTTTATTTGAATAAAATATTTTTTTCTTTTTGAGAAGTCAACCAAAATCAATGCACCTCATATATGGCATCATCAACCACTAACAACAAAAAGTCCAGTTGCATGACGCATTTTCATATAAAATCTTAATCTTTCACACAAATAGAGATATTTTAATTTTTGTTCTATTAATCAAATAATCAACAACTTATTATAAGCGATGTTCAAATCCTTATGGTAACTTCTTATTATCCTTCCCTCTCTTCCAAATTTCATTTTTTTCTTAATCTTTACTTTTATCTGCTAAGCTTTTGATTTTAGGGTTATGAGACTATTTTATTTGACTATTTCATTAATTTTTCAATGCTCATATATCACTTTTTTTTTAATATAGATATTAATTTTTACGTGTGAGAATCATTCCGAAGCCCATATTTTCATCAATCCAATGATGCAATTGGCTCGGTGTTTCATAGGTCCATCTTCATTCTTTTCTTTTGGGTCATTAGATTATCTTCATTCTAGATCATATTTTAGTCACAATTTCATAGAGTTCTAACATGGATTTTTTATTAGGTTAGAATTTGCTTAAACCTCCTTCAATTATTAAAATTTTGGTCCCACTATGCCATGTGTAAGAAAATCAGCATGAATAATCATCATGCCACAGGTAAGCAAATAATAAATCTTCCTAAAAAAAATATTATCCCTTAATAAGTTATGCGTAAAAATCTTGTTTTTACTATCTTGAATATATCTAATAAAATCTAATCCATATATACAACTAACTAACAGATTTATTAAATCAAATTTTATCTTTATTTTTAGCATGTGTATTCATGGATATATTTTATCTTCGTTTAAAATCATTTATCTCTATGGATTGAATGACACTAATGTGTGTATATACATAGGATATGCAGTCTTTTTCTTTTGCATTTGTAAAATAGGTGATGTAATTGTTCATAAAATAAACTTCGGATATTTTTGTTCTATAACGTTAAGCTATTGTTATAGTTATCTTTTTGCTACTCATTTTGGTTTTTTTTTTTTTGTCAAATTATTTGATGTTAATACAATTGGATCAGCTACCACAAACTTTGCTAACAAACTGATTATTGATATAACAATAGTGGAATTGATTTCATAATTGTTACTAATACTAATTTTGTTTGCTTATTATTTTTACTTATCACTATTAATTTTTTATATAGTAGGAAATTGGTGCAATATCTCAAATGCTTACTTTATTTGGTTTCTTTAGTAATGGTATGTTACTTAGAGTAACTTCATATTATAGTTTTGCAATAGTGTGATTAGAAAGTTAAATTGATTGATTTCATATTACATATTTTTAGTATACATATGTTACACCCGTGCATCACATGGGTACAGTGCCAGTAATATTTAGAAGAAAACCAAAATACATTACTTCTAATGATATATACTCTAAAAATAAATTTTAAAATCTCTTACACTTAAAACAAGTCTTTTTAGCTCAAAAAAAGACTTGTCTTTCCAAATACTACACCATCTTCAATAATTGGCAAAACTTCTGAAAAAATAATAATAAGTCTAAACTTTTATCTAGACAGGTGTCAGCATCCTATTGCTTGTATGGGCAGGAGAAAGTAAAACAAGTGATTTTTGGACAACACCTTAGATTTCCTAACATGTTATCCATCTTTGAGATCGAGCAGCAGCCTAGGCAACCACTGCGGCAGGCTCGCAGCGAGGGAGAAACAACACAAGTGGTATCAAATGAAACATGGCTGCCACATCTGCACCACCTCTATATCTTACCCTTAAGCCTAAACCTCTTCATTGTCTTACCTCTCACACTTCTTCTTTATCCGCAACTTCATCTCTTGCATTACCATCCATTCTTTCCTCAAAGAAAAGCTTCCATTATCACATCTCACCGCATGGAATACCTCAAAAACACACACAAAGATGGAGAGTTTCTGCTACCCATGAAACTTATATTTTGCTTTCTGAAGCAACCCAAGTTGAAGATTCACAGCAAATAGTTTCCTCAGCTGATGATGGTGTGTTCAACATCATACAAGCCCTTCTGTTCATTGCTTTCATTGGCTTATCCATTCTTACCATAGGGGTATATTTCTGTACCTATCAGATTTTTACTTAAAAATATATAAATTCGTGTAGTTTATATGTGATTTTTGAAAGTCGTGAGTATTCCGGCTTTGACTAACTAATCCTAACGAACCCTGAAATTAACGGCCGGTTATGTGGAATGCTAATAATATTGGATGGTTTTTGGCCCTTCAGGTTATCTACATAGGTGTGACAGATTTCTTGCAGAAAAGGGAGAGGGAGAAATTTGAGAAAGAAGAGGCAGCTAAGAAGAAAAGTGGTAAGAAAGGTAAAGTTAGAGCTAGAGCTAGAGGTGGGCCTAGAGGGTTTGGGCAAAAGATAGTTGAAGATGGTGATGAAAATTAATCTTGTTCTGGTAAATGTGGAAGATTTTGGTCTCATTTCATTTCTTTTCTTAGTGTGACAATGTCATGATACAGCATCAATCTGGTATTCAATTCAGCAATTTATTGATTTGCATAAGATTCCATCTTAAAATTTGTTAATCTTATATTTTTTTTTTTGGGTCAGTAAAATTTATTGGTATGAAATGAAGTATCACGTCGGAGTAATTGACATTCAATTAGCCATGAAAGTCTATAGTATGTGGGGCAATTGAATTATCTATTATTCTCTTTCACGTGTAAAATTGATTGTTTAAGACACAATAACATAGTAGAAAAAGCTGCGAATTGTATCACAAGTTGGATGTCCTAAAGTTCCTTCATGAACTGTAGTATAGAATCATCCCCAACGATTTTGCTAGAAGTAGATTGGATTCTTCCCTTTCCATATGGTCGTTAACTGTTCTGTATAAATAGTACGAACTCTTTTAAATGGATCCTTCTCTCCACCATCAACAAAGCGTGCCCCGCTCAATAGGCCGCTTGACCAATCAACCTCATTCACTGGCCTTTAGAGTCTCATAAAATTAGTCGGGTAAAATCTAAATACTCACGAATGTAAAAAAAAAAAGAACTTGATCTCAAATTCAGAAGAAACCTGAGACCTGAGATTGTGGTCACCTCTAAAGAGAACGAACAATTTCATTTAGCTGGCTGGAATCAAAGTTCAGCGATTGAGATACGATGCTTTAGGCTTCTATGGTTATTGTCGTGTGTGGAAAAATGTAGGCAAATTACAAACATTCTTATCAGAGATCGCAGGGGTAACACTACGAAGCTCGCTGAACTTGCATGCAATATTGATTCTATGATCTAGACTGACACCAAATGCTTCCATCCTGTTAGATCATCGACCCAGGGTGTATTTAAAGGTTTTCTTTTTGTAATATCCTTTCCATATTCAATTTCATTTTTATTCATACTCCTCGACCTACCATTTCGTATAAAACGTCTTTGATCTACATATAGCATAAAACCTTTCGCTTCTGATATCTCCCCTCCATATTTCTAACGTGATCTTCTCTAGACTCATCGACCAAAATAATATTATTGGTGAATAACAGATTGATTATGATTGGAAAAGTAACATCTTTCCCCCTTTCGTCCTCTCGCACATTTGATGGTTTTGTCATAACACGTATGTTCTCGCTTTAATATACGACACATACTATGGAGAAAAGATGCGATTACGAAGTTAATGTAAACCATAATAAAGGCAAAAGAACAGAACTAAAACATGTACTCAAGCCAAATGAGCAAACTGTCCAATACCATACAAGAAATTTCTGGCCTCACCTAAAACAACTCCTCTCTGCATGGCAACATTTGTACAGTCGCGTTTTGATTTATATAAACTAACTCACCTTTTCTTAATCATTTTTTTACACCCTTAACCTGTATTATCTCTCTGAACAGAGCCATCAGGAACATCCAGACATCTGAGCCTCAAGTTACTAGAATCTATATATATATAAAACCTTAAAACTACGCAATTTACAGTTTTCTAGTACAAGCAAACAACTTTATTTGCAAAGGGCCCATACCTTCTCTCACCATAATAGGTAAGAAACCAGGGCACTAGATACAGAAGAGGGGGGACGAGAGGTAGCTCAAACTAGCCTCAGTTAGCTGTACAACAACTTCATTTCCTAAAGGAATTTAAGCGAGATTTGGGGACTGAGCAGCGATTCTCCTTTCTGCACGCAGATGAGATAAATGGTTAATCAGAAAGCTCAAGTTTTCTATGAATAAACAAGAAAAAGAATGTTGTTCCACTGCATTCAGTAAGTTCACAATGAATCTCAAGCACCAATTAGCAATTTCAGAATTGAAGTACACAAGACGGACTACCACAAACAAAAAGAGCTTTTTGATTGGCAAGAAGCATAACCAGAAGAAAGGTGACTTCCTACATCCAACTGAAAATGACATGTTTTTTTTCTGAAAAAAAAAATTAAAAGGATGTGAAAACACAAGGTATAGAAAGTTCCAATATCCCTAACATCCTATAGTACGCCCAAACCCAAACCAACCCTGCTCACTGTTTTGCCTTCCCTACTAATCTTCACCTGCTCACACCACGCACCACGGAAATGAAATTGTGTTCACAAGAGGCACAGCAAAACTTATATCCCCAACCCTCACCCAAACAAAAGGGGGAAGGGTAAGTATTCAACCAAAAAGAACAAACTAGATACTAGAGAAAAATATGCATCATTTGAAAACATACCCCCAGCAGCAACAAGTTTTTCTACACGAGCAACGATATGCTTCCCGTATGTGTACTTCTTTAGTGCATTTAAATGGACCTTTATTCTCGACAGGATCAATTCACGCTGCTGATCACTACAAGTTTCCAGTACTTTCTGTACAACATAATTTGCGAATTGATCTTTCATCATTGCCTGGAGACATAGTTAATGATAACAATTAGAATAAAAGTAGAAAAATAACAAGAAATATAAGAAGGTTGAATATGAAAGTATGACAGCTTGACATTCAACAATTGGCAACATAAGAAATGTTTAAAAACCAAGATATCAAATTCACTTTCAATATTAAAAAGCAATATGAAGTAAATAAATCCAGAAAGGAGCGTATACAGCCAGCGAATCTAAACTAAAACTCAATGACCAAAACTCAAAAAGACTTTTGTAACAACTAAATATATCTCCAAACCCATTTTATAATCCTATTTCCTTTTTGCTTATAACTACTTGTACCTACTTGTTCTAGCCGAATACCAATAATAATAACACAAGTAGAGAATTGATGGATGGAAAAGAAAAAGAAGGCAATGTATAGGTTTCAGGTGCTTCTGTTGCATGTGATACAAATCTTCAAGTGTGACCAAAACAAGCTTCTTCAAAATATAGGAGGATTGGTGAGAGAAAAATAAATAAAATGACATTAAGAGAGAGTAATTTAGGCAGGAGGAATGAAACATGAGAAAACTAGAGGCCACTAACTCAAGTTTCAAGTGTGGAGGAAAATAAATTTAAGAAAAAGGACCGCCACATACATTACAGTCCCCACTGGAAAGCACCAAATTCAGCCAACAGGAAGGCCCTACTTAAAGGTGAATGTTCCTATTACACTAATGACGCCTCATGTTCAAGAATTATTATTATAATTTTTTTTTTTTAAGAAAAAGAGAAGCTTCACTCTTTTATTTAAATGATGTGATCTTCAAGGTTTTTGTGCTTTGGAACACGAAATTCAACAAAGTATTGCTTAAGCTGATATTATATTAACTTCCAGTGTCGTTTCAATAGCACATCTTTCCTCACACATGCAAACCAACTTGTCAAGCATTAGGACAAAGCCTCTCAAACCAAAGTGATAGGCCAGTTATTCACATCTAGTCCTCTACTTTTAAAACAGATTACAAAATCCCCTAATAGAACTTGAGAAAGTTGCCTAGATCCTGTGCGTATCACCGCTCAACCTTATATCCCTCATTAATCATGTTCAAAAGGGAATTTTCACAATACTAGATCACTTGAACCGTAGTTTTTCCTTATTTTCCACCTTTAAAAAAAGATATTCATAAAGAATATTGTATGTAAGTCATATTCTCACTGATTCCGTGTATATCGCCATGCAACTTGACATCCCTCATTACTCATGTTCCGAAGGGAATTTTCACAATACTCGATGGATTTGAAACCCGAGAAACCATAATTTTTCCTTATTTTTCACCTCAGACAGAGATCTTCATCAAGAGTATTGGATGTAAGTCATATTTTCATTGATGGGTAATTTACCGAAATGGTCCTAAATCTTTGCCTTTTTGACATTTAAGTCCCCCATCTTTCATTTTGGACAAAATAGTCCTTCATCTTTCATTTTGGTGACAGCCTTTAGTCCTTGGAGCAAAATCTATCAAAAAATAACGTTAGTTGGCACGTGGCCGCAAAATGCATAAACCTTAGGATGCTTATATTTTACCGCGCGACAATTTTATCCATGAAGATTTATGCATTTTGCGGCCACGTGCACACTAACGTTATTTTTTGACGAATTTTGCTCCAAGGACTAACAGTTGTCACCAAAATGAAAGATAGAGGACTTAAATGTCAAAAAAGGCAAAGATCTAGGACCATTTCGGTAAATTACCCTTTCATTGATCTTAGATAGAATAACATCATGTTAAAATAATGCCTACCTTCACCCACCACTCTTCTCAAGAGAAAAAAGAAAAACCCAAGAAGAATAGGAAATTTAGAAGGTGGAACAGTGAAACGCCTAACAAATTGGTGACGACAAAGGCCCTCACAATGGGAGACTAAACAACTCATAAGGATGGAACGGGGACATGCTGTGTGTTTTTGTGACCATCTCCGGATCCAAATCCAAACATCAATACAGGCAAGGCCATCAAAGTTGCTCAAACAGAGACAAACAAGGGCTTTTAGGACCCAAAAAAATAAAAGAATGAGGAAACATTTTATATTCCAAAATGGTTTAGAACAAAAAACGTTGTGTAGAAAAGTAAATGTACAAATGAGAAGTAAATTGTTAACTTCAAAGCTAATAAAGGCAATTAAGGTCGTGAGTCTTCTATGTCTATGAACAGGAAAAGATGATTGAATATTCTAAAGCAGTAGATAGCAAGAAGGCATCAAGTATCAACAAACCTGAAGAGGCTCATTCTCATCTGTTGAACCTAGCATCTCGTTCACCAAAAGCTGACGTTCACTAGGGTCACCGAAAGTCAAACATTTCTCAACAACATTTGAAGCAAATTTTTGCTGGCTCATTTCAACAATTTTTCCAGCTAATTCCTGAATTATAGTAGAGCGCTCATGCGGCTTTCCATGCTCCAGTACATGCTGTTTCATGTAATCACAGAAGTTCAGAAAATTCTTTACCAAGCCCAGAAAAGGAGAAAGAACAAGTACTCTACATTTGATGACATGCAGAAGTGGGAGAGCCATCCAAGGTTTAAAACAAGCATGCAATATGCAGGTATAAAAAATTAAACATTACCATCAGACATTAGTGCGATGTCAGTTGTACATCGCCTGTGATTCGTCTTGAAAGTAACTTTCCTTCCTCCACTTATGTTGACAGATTACACAAAAGCCAAACTGATCTTTAACAAATGTTACTTTAAAGTGAATCCTATCCCTTATATCGTTGATTTGATGTATCAGGTTTATCGATTAAACACTTACTTTTGCCCGTTTGCTAATGGGTTGAGAATGTTGAAAGAAGAAAAGGTGAAGAGGCACATATTAATGGATGCTCAACTTTTTGGAGAGACTTAGAAATGCAGACAAGTGAGCCACAGTCAAAGCACAGTTAGCTTAATGTTCATTTAATAGAGAGCAGGAAACTGTATCTGCACAGCTCACATGATCAATTTGTCAATTAGAATGCAATAATGTAGTATTGTAAATTTCTAAACCAGCAAGCAGAGACTCCAAAGGACAAAGAGCAATAAGGCTCCAAAGCAGCCTGGTTTATGATGCAACAATCAACAACCATCATTCGGAAGGAAGGTATTCAGGAAGCATATATTGCATCATATAAAATATACTGGAAAAAGACGAACCTGGACAACATAATTGCCATACTGATCCTGTGCCAACATGCTCACAGATCTTAGAATCTCTTCCATCACTGTACTTTGGGTTTTTGGATCCTTGCAGTGCTCTAGCACTCTCTGCCATACAAAGATATCAGAACAGAAGAAAATAATTAAATCCTCTGGAACATCCCAACTCTAATGAAAAAGGAGACCAAAGATTGAAATGCAATCATTTCCAACCTGGATCACACGACAACCATATGGATGGGTGGAAAGAGTGACAACTTGGCCAAAGAAGGTTGAGACAATAAATTGGATGTGATCCTCAGGAACACATTCGATACACTTCTGGATGACATGATTCCCATTCTGATCACGTACACACCGCATGACATGACCGTCAAGCTCTTCAACAAATTTAATCTTCTGGTCCACATCCACAACTTCTATAGCCTGATTGGTTGGACAAAGTTCAAATGTTAACGTTGCCACAAATCACATATTCAAGCTTTCAGATTGAGTGAAAATGAAAGCAAGCATTTGAGGTGGAGAAATTACCAGATCGCAATCGTAAATATTGCAGCTTATCAAGTCAAGATTAATTAATAGCAAAGAGAAATTCAGTACAAGAGTCAAGAACTAAAACAGTAAAATAAAAAAGTTAGGAAACTGATACATGCCTCAAATGTTCAATGTTCAATGTTAAATGTTTCAACATGGCAAAGTATCAGAAAATGACGATATATGGATATTATAATTATAACTTGGTTTCATATCAGAAAATGAAGATATATGGATATTATAGTTATAACTTGGATTCATTTACTATCGTTACCTTCTGTATCACTCGACATCCATACATTTGAAGACTGAGTGTAAGTACATGCCCAAACAACTTGCTAGCCAACTCTCTCCTCTGAGCTGCCATACCATGTTCAAAGAACTGAAAGAGATAGGGATGACAATTCATTATAAGGGGCATATCAATCACAAGGTGATGGTTCATTATAAGGTGCATATCAATCACAAGTTGATGATTCATTATAAGGTGCATATCAATCACAAGGAGCGGCACATTTCCATCGAATTACTGTACAGTACTCTCTGTACAATTGGAAATATGGACTCGGAAAACAAGAGGCAGATTGTAGATACCTTCTGGATTACATAATTACCAAAAACATCAGTCACCAGTGTTAAAGCCTGGGGAATAATTTCCTGAAAAACCATGTTTTTCTCCTCTATGGTGGCAGTTTCCAGTTTTTGTTGGATGAATCGACTCCCATACTGATCCGAACTGATTGCAGATGTAGAATAGAACAATTTCAGACTTCAATCAAACAAACATATTAAAATACAAGATAATGCTTGAGTAGTTCATACCTAAAATCAACAACATGACCTGCAATTCCTGAAAGCTCAAAACACTTGGTTTTGTTGCTCTTGAACTCTTCCAACAGAGAGGATGCAAAGCTATTCTCCATATTATTTAAATGCCATGGTCCTATAACACCCCCAGCCAAATTACTCATTCCACCAGAGAATCTCATATTGAATTCACTGTG
Source organism: Ehretia macrophylla (assembly GCA_037974665.1). Taxonomy (NCBI): domain Eukaryota; kingdom Viridiplantae; phylum Streptophyta; class Magnoliopsida; order Boraginales; family Ehretiaceae; genus Ehretia; species Ehretia macrophylla. The sequence goes on along the minus strand of CM075782.1, from coordinate 23,360,860 downwards.
CCTCATTGGGCTACCAGGTGCCATGGAAGAGTTCGGACCGACTGGACTTGCCAACGGGCTTCCCGGATAAGACATGCCAAGTCCAAAGGCAGGACTCCCATAGTAACCATGATGGTTAGAAGCAGTAGTTTTGCCACCCAAAGGGACAGTATACTGTGATCTCTGAGGGGATAGCAGAGCACCAACATAAGCTTTCTGAAGCAAGTCCATGTACGAATCACCCATGTAGTTCCTGTCTGCCATAGGATCATTCAATGCTGCAACATAGTCGGCTGTTCTCAAATACTGAAGATACATTGGGTCCATATAAGATGCCTGCAAAGCATTCCCTGCCATCTGATTCCCCATTCTGCCGAGGTTCTGTTCTGAGGCAGCAGACCCTATTGATCCTCCTAACATCCTTGAATCCATCCCAGGCATAGCCATTGCAGATGCAGCAGCAGCATTTTCAAACAGAGGTGGCAGGTTAAAGTTGCTCAGTTGGCTCGGCATAGGATTCATAGAATAACCACTCATACCATAATTCGAAAATGATGAGTTTGGACTATCAAGTTGCTGATAATGAGAATGGAGGCCCCCGCCATTAAGCAGGTAAGTAGAAGAGCCTCTCAGATAGGAATTATCAGGAACAGCAGCTTTGCGTAAATCAGAATGAAGGGAAGATTTATTAAGGCCAGATCCACCACTGTTTCCTGCGCCAGAGTCAGAATAGAGTACTTTTCCTGACTGAGGAACAGAAGGCATGTCAAATTGCCCAGATTCAGATTTCCTTAAGTAACTATGATGTTTAGTGTTATTCTCCCCACCTGGAATATCAAACAGATAATTCTTGTTATCCTCAATATCTTGTTCAATCCCAGGTGGCAAATGATTCTCTTCATCCCTAGCACCGTTTGAAATGTTCATCCCAGACAAAGCAGCTACCAGATCTGCAGGCTCATTTGGATGAGAGCAGACATCATTAAATGTGTTTGGACTATTCACGCTTCTCTTTTCAGAATTACCTACCATCCCTCCATCAATAGGGATAAGGCTAGGACTAGGTGCCCTAGCAATGCGCTGGGGATCAGGAGTAGTGCTTCTTGATAAGGAAGCACCCAACACAGCAGCATAAGAATATGATGCAGGGGTTCCAACATGTTGAACAACAGATGATTTGTGGGCATCTGTAGAGGACTGTGAAAGGTCCGCTGACGACAATTCACGATGAAGATGAGCTAGCTCAGCCTCAGCAGGACCCAAGGTATCTGCATTCTCATCAAAAGCATTACGACTAGCTGGGCGTGAGGGATGTCCAGACACAGGAGTTCTTCTACGGCTTAAGTCACCCTGCACAAAGATCAAGTTTTGAATCAATCCGCATGCCCATAAAGGAAATAGTTCTCTACATTGGGAAAGGTTAAACATGAGGACAAAGTTGAAAGCATTAGAAGAGATGTTCTGCAGAGATTCATTTTTCATCCATAAAACATAACCGAGGAAAGGAAGCTTTGCAAAAGCATTGATTGAACCACACCAATAACTTGTAGCAATGCCAGTCGACTGAAAACCCATTTTTCACCTTGTAAAATTTATTTTTATTAGGGGAGGGGATCATTTAATTAAAAACTTAAAATAAAATAAATTTTCAGAGGTAGAAGAACCTATGTGTTAACTAAAATAAAATTTTCATACATTTTTAAGAAAAAGGACCAGGAGAAATATTTTAAACTTCACCTGAATATGGTCCACTTATTGTGGATGTATTTCGCCCAAATATTCACAAACTTATGAAACAACAAGGATGATGCAACTACACTTCATGATCCAAAATGATACAAAACATGATTAGAGACATTGCTCTTTGCTCCCAAAATACGAAAACTATGAGCAAGACTCAAGGTCTAGGATGCTTGTGGCATATTCATGTCGGACAACATCTAACTAGCAAGCAAAACCTGAATCAGAAATTACAGTCATAAGAATAGGCATTCAGAATATTACAATGTGTAAGCCCGAAAAGTAAGTTCATATGCCAAAGTCGGCGACACTACCATGCAAGATTCATATGGTGGATAGAATGTTGCTTAACCCATTAGGCAGCAGCCCATATGGCAATACTTTTCAAGTATTACTTTTAATGGACTAGAGTAGCGATCCTACAATTCAGGATTCACAGGATTCACAAAAGATCAGACTTTTGATGTTTTGCCTCCTTACCTTGTGTAAAGAATAGGCATTCAGAATATTACAATGTGTAAGCCCGAAAAGTAAGTTCATATGCCAAAGTCGGCGACACTACCATGCAAGATTCATATGGTGGATAGAATGTTGCTTAACCCATTAGGCAGCAGCCCATATGGCAATACTTTTCAAGTATTACTTTTAATGGACTAGAGTAGCGATCCTACAATTCAGGATTCACAGGATTCACAAAAGATCAGACTTTTGATGTTTTGCCTCCTTACCTTGTGTAAAGAAAAGTTCCTTCCAAGCGAAACAAAAACCGTAAGAGCAATGTCAACAACATAGGAGTAACAATGAAAAGGAGGTGAAAAGTAGAAAAAGAGTCAAATGAGTTGCACTCAAAAGAGCAATATTATCAATTAATTCACACAGAACAACAAGCGCAAGTTAAAAGTATAAATGCCAAGTTGCATACTATCTTACAATTTAGACTGCAACTGCAAAAACAATAAGCAACTTTCTTGCAATATCAGGAATGGAAACATTCAATAATATATAAAACATATGAACAGATGTTAAATTGTTCAACAAATTCACCTGAAATATTTCAGCAAGGCTCTTTTGTTTGTTACCTAATCCTAATCCTGGTAATCCAATCAGTCCATCACCACCCCACTCCACTGAACTCTGCACTTTATCCGTCTCATTCTCACTCTCCTGCTTATTCGCATTAAACCCGGGTGGCATTGAAAACAGAGATCTTCCTCCAGCACCACCACCACCACTTTCATTCCTATTCACTTTCCTCCTATCCCCAATAGCAGAACCCCCTCCTTGTAATCTCTGCGCAAACCGCCAATCCTCCTTAGACAACAAAGGGGGTGGCAGCCTAGGGTTCAAGTTCACATTCGAATAATAATACGACAGATATGCAGGATCAGACCTAAGCTCCTCCTCAGACAGGAACCCATTCCCATTCTTATTCTGCACAAAATCCGAAAAGGCCACGTCACTACCAGCAACACCACCAACACCTATTCCATGATTAAATAACCCACCAACTGCACTCAATGAACCCTCCACAGTAGGTGGAGCTGAGCCACTCCGGTATATATTCAGCTCCTTTTCGCGATCATCCGCTTCTTGTCGCCTCTGTTCGCGAAGCAGCAATCCTATCTCATTCTCGAACTCATCCCCAAACGAATTCTCATTGTTTCCAAGCATTGGTCTCCTACCCAATTCAGATATCATCTTCACCAATATATAAATTACTATTCACTCATTCCACACAAACCCTACAATCTTTATAATTCTAAACCCTAAAACACTACATAAAACACCATACCCATATGCTCAAACCTAAAAATTATTATAAAAAATCCTATCTTTAATCATCTAAGCTTAAAAAAAACTCATTTTTTCATGATCAACCATAGAGAAAAGAGAAAAATTAACCATAAAATTAGTTACTTCCATTATAAAAAAGAAAAAGAAAAAAAAAACAATTTTCTTGTGGCTTGCTTTTCTTACTTTTTCACACTGAATTTGCAAGAAAGTGCAAAAGAAAAAAAGTGTTGCTGAGGAACAAAAATAAAAATAAAAAGGGTAAACTAAGAAGTGGGGGTGGTGTGTGTTTGATCAATTTGGCGGCGAATTTTCTTACAAAGACCTCGTTTAGGGTTTCGCTTTTTTCAACTACTAGTACGTGAGAGAGGAGAGGAGATTAAATACAGTTACTTGGATTTTATTTACTCATGTTATGTGAAATAGTGTATATTTAATGATTTTTAATGACAAAAAAAAATTATATTTAATGATTTTAAAGACCGTTTAATTGTGTCATACAAATATATAAATGGCCTTCTTAATAATGGGGAGGTCTACTTTTTGACCCACTCATAACCGACTGATGTTAATAATATAGTATTTAGTAAGAAAATTAAAATTGTTTAATTGAAAATGTTAAATAAAGTGATCAGATAATTACTTATGGTGGCTAAAAAGATTTTCAGCCTTATTATAAATATTTTTTGATATGGAGATTATAATTTAAAATAAATTTAATATGACCTTATTTAACACAAGTTTTTAGTCATCAAACAAAAAATTAAAATAAAAGATGAGATACAAAAAGAAATAGAGTGATATAGAGAGATAGATAGACAAAGGAATATGATGTTATATTTTACAGAAAAAGTTGTGTGTACCTCATGTTAATCTTAAAGTAAATATAATGTGATTTTGGTTAAAATTAGTTTTTCGTTGAAAGAGAAAATTAAAATATTTTATTTAGTTATGACAAGAAAATGAAACATACAGATACTTATAGTTAGAGATAGATAGATAGATGAAAGAAAATGATGTTTATATTTTGCAGAAAACGATGTGCATCGTGTTACTAAAGAAGAATCTGTAGGTGCCACGTAACCACCTTAGATTCGGCAATTAACTAGAGCTGCCCTTGTTGTCAAGGCACTTTGGCTGAAAGTGGGTGGATGTACCTTTTTTTTTTTTTTTATTGTTTAGTTTTAGTACTAACCCTTTAGGTAGATACTCTAATTTTAGCTAAAAGTCATTGTTCTTGTGCTTAGATTTGTTACTTGAGTTTTGCTTTTTATTTGCTTTTGAGATTTTGGTAATAATAGCTAACATGGTCATGCCAGACTTGGGATTTTGATAGATTCCTATTTCTTGTAAAAAATCTAACTTGTGTTCTTTGCATATGCTATAAAGAAAAGGGTTTTCTAGTCTTGCTCTTCTTGGTATTAGAATTTTTTTATATTGGCCCCTCAATATAAAAATTCTTGACTTTATCTCTAATTATTTATATTGATATAATTAGTCTCTTTGTGTCGTAACTCCTTATATTTCATATATGGTTTGATATAAATAATATATATATATATTATATTTTTATGGACTACTCTCGAACGCTTATTAGAACATGCTTATATTTTCTTATATATTCTCATAGACAATTTAGTGGCATCCATTGGCGAACCTACATATATTTGAGGAAGTGCACATTATATTTTTATGGACTACTCTTGAACGCTTATTAGAGTATGCTTATATTTTATTGTATATTCTCATAGACAATTTAGTGGCATCCATTGGCGAACCTACATATATTTGAGGGGTGCATGTGCACCTCCTCAACTTAAAAAATAATATGTATATATATAGTTTTTTTTTAAAACTATTATATTGGATAATTTTGTTATATGATAACATACCCTTGACCTCTTTTACCGTACAAATACACTCCCTAACTTTAAGTGTCTAGATCCGCCACTGGTAGCATCTAGAGTATAATTTTCTTGTTTCAATATTACTAACCAACGGCAGTAAAGAAGGTCTCAAAAAAAGCTCTCAAAGATTTCATTGTGCTACACTAGTGGCCAATATTTATCATGCGTTTTCTACTTAAATGAATCTGGAAACATTACTTGAAGTTTTGTTACAGTGTTCAAGAAGATCAAGTTAGGCATTGAATAGTTTAATTACCATTGAACATGGTTGTAATACTACATGTTTAATTTGTAAATTAACTAGCCACAAAGAGTATGTTAGAAAGATACAAGACAAAGGGGTTTCAATATTGGGAGTTATAACCGACCAAAAAAATATATATATTGGGAGTTATAGAGAATTTAGTTTTTTTTTTTTTGATAATTCAGTAGAGATTATTCAATGAAAATCAAAGACAAATACAACAACAAGTGAAAATCAAAGTACAAAAAACAACAGACAAAGAAAACCAAAGACGACTAATTGAAATAATTTGGCAGTCCTCAGCCCTTCAAAATATCAAGGTTAAAAGATGTGTTCTTGAATTTTAGGCCAGTGAGAATTTTGGAGTTGACATCGTTCTAGATAGTCTTAAAGATTTGTTCTTCAGTAAAGGCTTCATCTCTGAAGATACATCTGTTTCTTTCAATCCAAACATGATAAATAGCAGCAGAGAAATAAGTTCTGAAAATTTGGACTTTGGCATCATAACCCCTGTAATCAATAGAGTAAGAGATATCCAAAATTTTGGGAAGTGAGAAGAGTGAACTATCAATGGAAAGAGCAGATAACCCCTGTCACCAGATCCTCAGCGTGAAGGAACAATCAAAAAATAAGTGCTCATTTGTTTCACATCCCATGTAGCAAAAAACACAATTGGAGTTATCTTGAATGCCTCAAGAAACAAGTCTTTGCTTAGTTGTCAACTTGTTCGAGATTGCGAGCCAAGAAATGAAGCTATCATTAGGGATGCAATTGTTGAACCAAATAAGTTTGTACCATTGAATCTTATCCCTTGTAACTCTAATGTTATTCCAAGTCTTTTTGAAAGAGAACTTCCCATTAGAAACATGTGCCCAGTTGAAAGTATCCTCACAATCATGTGGAACCAAATTGTCAATCGGATTGAGATTCGCCAATGAAGGTAGGTAGTGTGGCCAAATTCAGTTAAAGTTACGGATGATATCTGCAACTCTAGCATCAAGATATGGATAGGTGGTGTCTACCCCATAATGAGTATGAAGATTTCCAAAAACATACCAGTTATCATGCCAGAAAAAAAAAAGTAGAGTTTCCATTACCAACACAATAAGTAATGAAGTTTTTTGCCAAACATCCGAGCTGCAAGATTATCCTCTTAAGTCTAGCTACAATCTTTGGGGATGGTGAGGGTCTAAATGCCTTTGTCCTTGATGTGGTTAGTCCAAACCCAAGAAGCCCAAAAAGAATGACGAGTTGAGTAAAATCTCTAGAAAAGCTTCAAAAGAGCTGTTTCATGCCAGAAAAAAAAAAAGTAGAGTTTCCATTACCAACACAGTGAGTAATGAAGTTTTTTGCCAAACATCCGAGCTGCAAGATTCTCCTCTTAATTCCAGCTACAATCTTTGGGGATGGTGAGGGTCTAAATGCATTTGTCCTTGATATGATTAGTCCAAACCCAAGAAGCCCAAAAAGAATGACGAGTTGAGTAAAATCTTTAGAAAAGCTTCAAAAGAGCTGTTTTGTTGGTTTCCTCAATTCTTCGAATACGAAGGCCACCCTCATCAAATGGTTTACAAACATAATCCCAAGCAACCTTTAGGTCGCATCCCCGCCACAAGAAAGCACGAAATTTGCCTTCTATGATAGAAATAAGGCCTTTAGGGAGAAAGAGGGAAGTAGTCCAATGAGAATACATATCAGATAAAACAAATTTGATTAACTGAAGCGGGTTGTCCAGTGATCAATTCTTTTTGAGATTTTATCAATGATAGTCTGGCAATCAGATTTACGAAGTCTGCTAGAAATAAGAGGAACACCAAGGTATCAAACAGGAAGAAAACCCTTTTTGAAGCCAAGAATACCAAAAATCAAGTTAATATTCTCCCTAGAACAATTGCCATAGAGAATTTAGTGTTAGTTGAGATTTGTAACTTCATATCAGTTTTGCATAAAGTCTATGAAACTGAGAGCTAATTATTCACGTGTTTGATGGCATGTGTTGAGTTCGTGACCTTGTGCTAATTTGGTTGGCTATGTTTTTACAAAAATCTCATGATCTTTACCATATATATGCTGGCTTTATTTTTGTGTTACAGAAAATATATTTTCGGCAACTTACCATGCTAGGTGCAAGAACCATATTTTGGCATGTTACCATATGAAGCTTGTACTGGTTTGGTAAAGCATTTATTGCACATTGTTTTGGAATGTCTTGAGGCCTAAGTTGGTTGGTGATCCATCATATATACTTGTCGTCCAAAAGCAGTTTGGTGTGAAAAAAAAGTGAAGAGAGGCAGAAAAGAATAAAGGTAGACACAGAGAGCTGCAAGTGAAAATACGAGAGAGGTTTTCTGTCCAGTGTTCCAAGAGATGTTGCAACACGATCTGTGTTCTAGTATTTGATTGTATTAAGTGTTGCAATTTTGTTTGTTATGACAGTGAGTCATGAGCGAATTATATAAGTCTCTGAGTGATTAGTTTACTGTCTCTTTTATTCATTCTTCGGGAGAAGAAGGTGTAGTTCTCGGGAGAAAACGTTGCAAGTCGAGGGGAGCTCGCCAAACCAAAGTTCGTTAAGGAGTTCTTCATCTAGGTGTCAAAGGATAAGAGGAAATTTTTATTTGTGTAAGTCCATTGATGTTGTAATTTGTTATTTCTTAATGAACAGGTTTGTTGGACCAGGGGAGGTCCCGTGGATGTAGACCGCACTGTTGAACCACGTTAAATCTTGGTGTTCTTTGTTTTACTTACAAGTTTTATCTTTCCATTGTTGCTTACTGTTACTACTTATGTTGAAACATTAAGTGGAACAAACTGACATGACAAGAAACAGATTGCTAATGGTCTGTGATTGAATTGATATTTCAGTTAATGTTGCAACATCACGTGTAACAGTTTTTTTTTTGTTGTTTTTACCAAGTTGTCCCATCAATTATTGTCTTGTGTCACCGAATTCAGTCTATTGAACAATTCTGCTATTTTATCTTGAAATTTATCCATACTTACGCTGCATAACTTCTAACAAGTGGCATCAAGAGCAGGTTACGAACTGATTCGGTTAGATTCTTAGGAGAAAGTTGTTTTGCATAAATAGGAATGGACACTCTACGTGAGGGAGGTTCGATCTCTAAACCACCTCTGTTGGATGGTGCTAATTACTCCTACTGGAAGGCTAAAATGAGGGCGTTCATCAAGTCTATTGATGAAAAGGCATGGAAAGTTATACTTACTGGCTGGACATCTCCTACCAAAACAGATGCTCAGGGCAATGTTGTAACTAAACTTGAAACAGATTGGACTAAGGATGAAGATCTTTCGGCAAGTTGGAACTCTAAGGCGCTAAATGCAATATTCAATGCTGTCTACTTGAATCAATTCAAGTTAATCTCAACATGTGAATCTGCGAAGGAAGCTTGGGAGATATTACAAACTGCATATGAAGGAACAGCGTCAGTCAGAAGATCAAAGTTGTAGATGCTTACCACTAGATTTGAGGAATTAAGGATGTTGGAGGATGAAACCATTGCAGACTTTAATGCAAAATTGTGTGACATTGCAAATGAATCTTTTGCTTTGGGGGAAAAATATTCTGATGACAAGCTAGTAAGGAAAACACTGCGCTCTCTTCCAGTTATATTTGGAATTAAGGTGGCTGCCATAGAAGAATCAAAAAATGTGGATGAAATCAAAATTGATGAACTAATGGGGTCCTTTCAGACTTTTGAAATGAAGTGTAAGCAAAAGAAGAAAGAACAAGGCATTGCATTAAAGTCTAATGTGGAAATGAATAGCTCTTCTGATGATGAGGAATCTGAAATCACTGAATCCTTTGCTTTGCTCATGTGATGCCTAGGGGAGCTAGGGGTGGACAACTTCAGAGGTAGAGATGACTAGGAGAAACAATTAGGTGACTTATGTGAATTAGATCGTGCTACTTTGAAATTTGATGGTGTTTCTCATAATAATCTAAGGGGTTAGTTTACTTTTGGACACACTTCATTTGCTTTGTTTTTCTTATTTAGACACATTTGGCATGGTGCTATAATCTTGTTAAGATATTTTTTTTTCAAGTAATGACCAAAATTTAGATGCTCAAGTAGATTTTTGAGCATTCAAAGAATAAATATGGATCAATTAGATTCAAATACGAGTTTATGTCAAAGATGATTCTAAAAGATTATCCTAACCTTTTCTATCTCGTTTGAAACCCTTATCTCATCCAATCTGCTCAAATCATATCTTATCCATAAGCCTTACTCTACATATAGCAAGACTTAATGATACGGTGTTAGCAAAATATCATATTTTGAATTTTGATGACAACTAAAGAATATTAGGCTTAATATTATAAATTTGTCTTTATTCATGAATCAACTCATTTAGCTTAATATTTCATGCATTCTTGAGTTGAACTTTTATATTTGAAAGACATTGACTCTTGTAAATGTTGCATAAAAGAGAAGATCAATTTATGAAGATGTAAGATCAAGAGACGATACAGAAGCACATCACAAGCATATCACTTGAATTGAAGACTTGAAGACATTGAAAACGGCGTGATGTTATAAGGATGGATAAGTGGCATCATAAGAAGTACTAGCATCATTTTGTTGTTTGCCTAAGTTTAGTTGTGTTAGTTCCTGGTGTTTTGCATGCTTTTAATGTCTTTCAAAACTTGATTTTCCAAAACACCTCTTCCTATTTTAAAATGCTTGAAATTGGTCAAGAAAAGGTTTTGAAGATAAGTTGTTTAAATGTTAAAATCACACTCTCAAAAGACTTTTTGAAAAATCTTTTTGGACAAATTTTTGCACCATTTTAATTGTAGAATTTGATCCGGACGAGTGACTCGGTCAAATGACTTGATCGAATTCAGTCAACTGGATCAATGGTAGAGAAATAGTATAATGATCCCAACCCAACCCTTCTCAAGATTAGGTCAGAATCTGCTCTTAATGTCGTCGCGGTCTTCTGTATATAACTTTTTAAACATTAAATGGAATAAAATATAGAGAGTTATTTAATAACTATCTATTATACAAAAGTTAAAGTACAAAAGACTTTTACAAATTAGGGTTTCAGCAACAACTACCCTTCTACCCGAAAGTAATACAAGTACACCCTAGTCTTTATAATTTGAATCATATATAAGAACATGGCAGGCAAAAAACTTCGAGCACGTAATCAATCAACTTTGGCACATAATCTTAATTTCCATTTCAAGCTAAGCTTCACCTGCAAGGGGGGAAAAAAGAGGGTGAGCTCTTGGGAAGCTCAGTGAGGATGGAATATGAGAGTTTTAAAAATAAGTTTGGGTAGGCCCTTTTAGAAATCATGATGCAATTCACGTACGATAATATTAACAAACTATCCACATATGGTAAACGATAAGATACAATAACATATGATAACTAGTACAGATTTCTATCACATTCGATTCATGTATCAATAACAGTAGTGACATATAGACAAACAGTCTTTCCTCTCCGAGGATGGTACTAGTCCTAAGCGAGAGCAAGCTCTCCAAGGGCGGTAGTGGTCCCAAGCGAGAGTACTTATTCACACATATAAACATTCAATCTTCCTCTTCGAGGGCGGTAGGCGGTAATAGTCCCAAGCGAGAGTACTTATTCACATAATAAAAAGGATACATTCCACGAGCATTTGTAGAGATGGCCAGTCTCATGTCTTTTGTCAATATCATATCCCCAAATGCCAAATAGAAGGGTGATATCCAGATATCCCCACGAATTGCTATGGTAGCCGGGTCATCCTGGCAATCCTGACACCGCCCAGGTGATACCATAACTTCTACCATGGGGTTTATTAGATTGCTTGATCTTTAATATTTGAACAAGTGCATCCAATTCTCCTAGGGAGTCAAGCCCCTCCCTCCTCCTTCCGCCCCCCCCCATCCCCACCGTGCGAGAGAGGCACTATTAAGACAGGAATACACACAAGTAGCCATATAACACATGATTGATAACATACTTCGCAATTACAATCACGTATTTCGACAAACACATAGGGGGAAGAAAACAACGAAAGAGGTGTTCCCGAAAGAGTATATGTAACAATTAAACATATTAATTCGCTGGAAGTTCAAATAATTCAAATAAAGCCATAACACATTATTAGTAACATTTAAGGGGATGATAAAGTAGATCGTCCCATGTCCCCGTTCAAGTAATCAATAGAATTTAGCTTATAATCACTCATTGTTGTCACTTAAAATGTTAAATTGCATTTCAATTGTCATTTAATGGTATTTTTCATTTCCTGATAGTTAATCATGAACATGTATTGTAAGTCTAATTTAATAGTTTTACTAGATAAGATAATTCATAATAATGTGTCCTGTAACCTTATTTGTCTAAATGTGTTACGGGCATCTTCAATTCAATAGTTAGTTTGTTAGTACAACAAACAACCCCTAGAAGCATTAAAATAATTCTAGGTGTCTCCATTTAATTAACCAACAGTTTTACTATAATTCAAAGGTCCTAATGGCTTCAACCGGAACTGCTTTACCATCTCCCACATAGATGAATCTTTCAACATCACTTGGCGGTCGACTATACAAGCAACCTCCATAGACATACTTGTATCAGTAGTAGCACTAGAATTTGCCCACCAAGTATTACTCGGTACAAAAGTTAAATTAATTTCAGAACAAACTAAAGTGAGAAGTGTACCTTTCTTTACACACCATGCGGCGTACTTGGAACAATTCTTTTTCACATGCCCATGCTTCTTGCAAAAGTAACAGATAAATTCCCGATCCTGACTCTTTTGTTGCTTATTGGGTTGTGATTTTCCTACTACAGTTTTTTTTTTTATCTTTATTCTTTTTTGTTTATTATTCCTTGAGGTAGTTGCCACATGAGCACTTTCAATAGTCTTGTCTCGCTTCAATCCATCCTCTTCTTGCACACAGTGAGAAATGAGCTCATTGAGAGTTCATTTTTCCTTTTGAGTGTTATAACTCACTATAAACTGATCATAGTGTGTAGGAAGGGACATGGGTTGTAACGCCCTAACTCGACCCCATCTACAATCAGTTAGGACGCAACGAAATTTCGGCAGTATAACAACAGTAACTTAGATTCCGAGGCTTTAAACCAACCTCTTTGTAACTCATACAACCAACTCCACAAATCACCAATCAACTCCACAATCAAGATAGCAACATACAACGCAACCAAAATATACTTTAAACATTCTTTCACCATTTCATCCATAAGCTTTACGCCTCCGTTCCAACATCATACATCACTAAGTAGAAATTTTATTGACGGTTTTTGTGAATAGTTATATGCCTCCGTTCCAACATCAACCTCTTTGTAAAAATTTTAGCGGACGTGCGTTTAAAATACTATTCACAAAAACCGTCGATAAAATTTCTGATGCCGTTTTTGACGAAAATTTCATGAATGCACACATAGCATGTATTAGGAATATAAATCACAGAATTAGTGCATTCTAACTTATATAACACATAAACAGGTCAAATCACGCAAATCTAGACAAAGACGAAATCTGGTATCTCACATGAGTACCAAATGCACGAGCAAGTCATTGGACAACTCTAAGTTGAGCGCCTTAAGTTTTGAAGTGATTTTAGACATCTCCATAATGTACTCCCTTATGTTTCTTTTTCCTTTATACCTCATCTAGACAAAGTCAGCTAAAAACTTGCTTATCTCAGCCTTTTCGTTCTTAGCAAACATTTTCTCAATTTCTTGAAGAAAACCCTTAACAATTACCTTATCAGACATACTGCCCCTGAATGCTTCTGGAACGTTGCACTTTAGCATCAGTAGACTAAGGCGATTAGAATGATCCCATTTCTCAAAGTTCCTTTTATCCTCAGTCAAACTTGAACCCATAAAAGGAGCTGGTTGTTCTTTCCTTAATGCATAGTCTAAATCCATGTAGCCGAGAATTAACAGAACGTTCTCTTTCCAGCTCTTAAAGTTTGTGCCGTTAAGTACATGAATTGAGTTAATATTGGCAGTGCATTAACAACAGTAGATGTAACTAACAAAATAGAGAACAAACTAATAATATAAGCTCACTAATTAAAATTTATGTCAAGACATATACACAAGTTAAAAACGAAACAAACATGTAAATGCAAGACATAAATTTCCATACAACTGTAGTGGTGGGCCCATTTAACAAAATATCTAACACAAAAATAATGACCTTCCTTTGGGCCGATCATTAACTTGTAATTGGTACTCTCCATGCAGAAATCAAATGTTGATAATAAATCCGAACAAACAACAACCTTTCTTTGGGTCGGTTGTTGTCCACATGGAAACTTTATAGTCATCACACATTTATTTTCGCAAGTGTATTTGCTATTTGGTGAATCAATGACCTTCCTTTGGGCCGATCATTAATCGTATAAATAACAAACAAATACATCTTATTATCTCAAAATAAACTAATATACGCAAAAAATGTTACTTTGGCAATGTTAAACTTCAATCAATCTGTTTCAAAATAAAAGACATAGGTGCAAAGGTTGAAATCAATTTTCCCGTATATGCACACTGTTCATGTTGGACGAGTCAAGTCGGTCGAGTTACTCAACCGATTTACTCGTCCGGCTTTTACCTTGTGGCCACTGTACAAGTCAGTCGAGTCACTCAACCGACTTGCTTAATTAACCCACTGGAATAACGAATGAGGGGAGTCGGATGAGTCACTCAACCGACTTGACTCGTCTGACTCGGCCCTCGATTCTTAGTGATTTTTATGCCCTAATTGCACATAACACGTAAATATACATGTTCAAACATATTTTCTAGATTCCTTAATCCATAATACACATACTCATATATCAAAATTGATATTCCTTAAATTTTCTCATGCAATTTTAGAAGAATCAAACTAAAATAGAGAAAATTAAAACTTCAATTATATCATGAATTAAGAAGTTTCTAACACTAATATTCATGAGAATCAAGAACATGAAAATCACGAATCAACATATCATACATATTATCCATAAAATCTTAAAGATCATAGATTTAAGAACCAAAACCACTCTTAAACTTTAATCAAGCATGTGATCAAGATTAATGAAAATAAACCATAGACATAATTTCAAATCAAATCCTAAAATCATATGGATTCAACGAAAACAAATCATATGTATTAATCACACAAAATTCATTAATCAAAATTACAAAATCAATCCTAATAATCTAACATGAATGTGGCTCTGATACCACTTGCAAGAACATATATAGTAATATTCAATTAATTCTATAATCTTTGTTTAGAATATCATGATTGTTTAATAAGATATTGAGAACGGCTATGGAGAATTAGGGCGAGAACTTCCACAAACTAATCAAAATTTTCTTATTGGATGTCTCTCAAAGATGGGGAATTGAGGAGCAAAGAAAAATATGATGATTAGCCTTGGGGACCAAGACCTTCTTTATATAGACAACCTAATTAGAATCCCATTAATCCTTAACTAGGTTGCTATTAGGTACCACACATTACAGAGTTTATACAAAATAAGATGTTTTATTGAGATCAACTACAATGAATCATTTAATTATCCCAATTAGAATTGAAGTCCAAATATAATTATTAATAATTTGTAAGCCTACATCAGGTTATTAAAATAACCCAACAGACTGACCCAAAAATTTTGATATAAGGCTAATTATAATAGCTTCCCTATCATTCTCCCTACATGTAGGGGATTGGAAATACTTTTCCTATATCTAGGAATCTCCTATTTTAGTTTCACTTCAACAACTTTCCTATATTCAATCAATCCCTTAGTTTAGAGAATCCAAATTTTAGTGTTACTCCAACAACTTCCCTATTATAGGGATTCCCTGTTTTTATTTCATTCCAATATTCTTTACTTATTTCATTAAACATATCATTTTAATACTTTTTTCCTTTATATATGTTTATTTTTCTAGACAACATTATATTTTTAATTACTAACATAAATGTTTATTTTTATTATTTAATTTAAAACTTTTCCAATAACTTTTAACTTTTTTATTATTTAATTTATGTTTTATCTCCTACATCTAGAAAAATTACAAATTGGTGTATAGATTTCCTACAATTTAACGAATAGGGTGAAAAGTTAATATCAGTCTAAATTAATTGAAAAGTTTTTCTATTTTTAGTACTATACCAGCATCTTGCGACGGTTCACAAGAACAACCTTGTGCATGATTGATGAGGTGAAAACGTGTGTTGAAAATGATGCTAAGAGTTGTATTTTTCATAACTCTAACATAAAATTGCGTTTAAGAAAAGTTAAAAATTTGCCTTTAGAAACCACTTGTAGATGGTGTTTGATAGAAATTACTTATAACTGATTATAAATTTGATTAAATAATCCATCCTCTAATGCATTTGGCAAGTCAGTTGGATTATTTTAATAATTAGTAATCATAATGTTGGATTATTTCAGGCCATAGTCTATAATCAAGTGTATCTTCTTTTACAATCGAGAATATCAACTTTTAATGTTTTATGTTAATTTGTGTGTGCTCCTTGACAAATATTGTAATTCCGAATTTCCAATAGTACTTGTTTGTAACGAATAAACTCTAATATCACTTAGGGCCTGTTTGGATTAGGAAGGAAAAAATAATAAAGAAAAAGAAATAATTCAATAATAAAGGAAAAGGAGGGAGAGGATTACATCTTGTTTGGATTAGGTAAATTTATAAAGGAAATGTTCATAAAGGATTATGTGTATTTTTTATTTGGATTGAGGAAGAAATGGAAGGAAATGATAAGTTTTATAACTAAAGTGACATTTTTCTCATTTCCAAAGATATATATGTAATAAATAAAAAGAACAATATAGACATTTTATGATAATTTAAATAAAATCACCCCAAATTGGGGTGATTACCAAATACTCTCATTAAATGATTTTAGAAATCACTTCAAAATCATTTTCCCCAAAATCCTCAAATCCAAACAAAAGAAAAAAAATAAAAATTATCCCAAATCCAATCACTTCTCCCTAAATCACTCAATCAAGTTTCCTTAGATTGATTTCTCAGGAACAATTCTGCTTGCCAAAATGAGGAATCTACTAGGTTTACAATCCAACTCTTGAGTCTTTTGCCAAGGGAGTACCTATAGTAATGCCTGGAAGGTCTAAAGTGCACAACTTACCACTTTAGGCTCTGTTTGATCTAACTGTGAAATTTTAACTTTTGATCTGTAAAGCTTTTAGAGTAAAGCTTTTGTAAGAAGCGCTGTTGAACAAAAGTTGTTAACTGTTTAGCCTGTGTTAGACAACGTAGAGCTTTTAAAAATTTTGAGAATAATATTAGATTTTAAAAATATGGATGGATAAATTTGAGAAAAAAGAAAAGAAAAATAGTTTATTCATTATGTAAAACTGCTTCGCAAAAATCTTTTTTGAAAAGTTCTAATTTAGAGTTTCTCAGTTTTTAACTTTTTTCACCTTCAGCTTTTACCTAAAAACACTTTTAAAAATGGGTCAAACAAGTTATTTTAACTTCTAAATTCACAATAAGTGTTTTTGAGTATCTAAAAATTAGGCCAAATAAAACCTTATATCAAAAAGCAACTCGCAACCAGAAAAAGAAGTTTTCATGTGTGCCCCTAAATACTATTCTATGCTGAATAAATATTTTAAAATTTATTTAGTGGCTCAAAATAAATCTAAAGTCAAATACTGCTAGAAAATCTAATGGAAATTGATCACATGTTACATTTAAAAAAGAAACAATATTTATCCACATGTTGATCGTATAATTTTACTAGGGTGCTCCTTTTCAGCACCAAATTGAGTCACTTAAATAAAGCTTAGGATGAAAAAATTTACATTTTATGAGGATCCAAATTAAAATATTTTACTTTTTCAATAAGTGAGTTGCTTCAAACTTTTCACCAAAAAAAAAAAAAAACAAAAAAAAACAAAAGAGTTGCTTTTAACAGTATTTCTTAAATATTAAAAAATAAATAGCCTACGAAGTCTTAACATAACTTTGGAGTGTTTACATGGGCTTTTTGAATGTGGATCTAGAACGTAGGACAATCACATCACACGAACTGAGATGGGCCTTAATAACAAATGGTCATGTCAATTATGGTACTTCGTTTCTTGAAAAGAGTGTATCAATTGATTCGTTGTCGGGCTTCAATCTATAGGCCTTAATAGAAAATGGTCATGTCAATTATGGTACTTCGTTTCTTGAGAAGAATGTATTAATTGATTCGTTGTTGGGCTTCAATCTATGGGCCTTAATAACAAATGGTCTATTAATCTGTTATACAAATGTGTTTCAATTGTTCTTTTTTTGTTTTTGGTGACTATATCGACTCTGTCAAAATTCTTCAGTCTGACAAAAAGAAAAAGAAACAAAGTTCTTTAGTAATGTTTACTCTCCGATTTGAAATTCTCTACTCCTTTTCTTCTTTTTGTCTTCTTTTGTCGCCAGTGAAGCATCCCCTGAATTCACGAATGGAAAAGCAAATGGAAGGTTTGCTTACGTGCTCTAATAATCCAGAATTCGAACTTACAAAAACACCAAAGCCAATAACTTAAAAGGTAGGGGCAAATAGATGTAATTCTCACTGGGGTTGTACTGACTACTCCATAGTCTATTTTGAATAGGGTTAAGAGTAAAATATACAACACTCCCTCGTATTTTATAAAAGTTGTATAATAAATCTTGTATTTTAAAAAATGGCGTGAAATTCTCTGTGTTTTTCAGAATGCTGCAAAATGCCCCTCCGTCCAATTTTCTGTTAAAGTTAATGGAGAATGACATACAGTCACTTGTAATGCAGCTGAAAATCACACAAATCCTAAAAAAAAAAAATTGAATTGACCAAAATACCCTTACATTGTTTCTCATTTTTTTTCATTTATTATTATTTTTTTTCATTTTTTTTTTCATCCTCCTTCTTCCTCACCATTAACACATCCCACCACCACTACATCTCTCCACTATAAATTATTTTATAAACTCACTTCGTATGTGACACATGGCACTATGCCATTGGTCACTTTTGGATAAAAATGAAAAAGAAAAAGAAAAAGAAAAAGAAAAAGAAAAAAATGAGAAAAAAAATTAAATAAAGGACAATAAGGTCAATTTATATTTATTGTTAGCAGACATTGACGGAATTTGAGATTGGGGAGAGTGTACAACATTCGTTATAACACAAAGGGTTATTTGTCATTTTTTAAAACACAGGATCTATTGTACAACTTTCATATAACATTGGGGAGTATTATGCATTTTACTCAAATGGTTAATAATACTTAATTCTTTTTATGTATATAAAGAGTAACACTTTATCCCCTTATGTATATTTAGTATCACTTAACCTCCTTATTACCTTCATCATTAGATTTTTAACAGCCATTAAGTGACACATTTACCCTCTCTAGACTTTTAAATATTATCCCTTTTTTTATATATCCTTGTAAATATGTGCTCTGTCCACTCTGTTTAGTGAGGAATGATACCTTTTGAACTCCTCTCTTTTCATCTCTCTCTCACAAAGGCTCTCTATCTGTGTATATTTATTTGCTGGAAGAACAAGAAACAAATGTAGTTGATAGCAAGGACATGGATTTTTGGTGTTAAAGAAATGTTTTTTTCTAGTATATGGTGATCTTTGTTTTCTATTTATTTAGTGGAGCTTATATATTGTTTTTCCTAAGGGCATCCTCAATGGAGTCCCTAAAGGGTCTCTAAATAGCAATAATTGCTATTTTAGAGACTCTATTGATCAAAATTCATCACCAATGGGGGTCTCTAAAACACTATTTGATAGTTTTTGACAAAATAATGACATCACTCAACCTTTGAGTCTCTAAAATAGCACCTAGTCTCTATTTTTTTCAACAAATTTGTTGAAAAAAATGGAGACTATACAAGAAGACAAAAATGAGTCTCTAAATTTGACAATTTTCCATGTGATGATCTGACGTTCTTGTCAGAACGTCAGAACTGAAAAAAAAAAAAAATTGATCAGACAATAAAACAAAAAAAAAAAGGACATCAACTGACAATATAGCCGTTTGAGTGTTAAGCAAAAGCAGGAAAAAAAAAAATAAACGTTGAATTCAACCTATATATGCACCCAGATCTGAAAAAACCAACAACAAATTCACAAATCTTCATACACAACAAATTTGATTATATCCCACAGAAAAAAAAGGTAAATAAACAGAAAAAAAAAATTGGTTGATGGTGGGGGGGGGGGGGGGGGGCGGGGCAGTGAGTGGGACGCAATGGTGAGGGTGGTGGGGGGCAGGTGGGGTAGTGGCGCGATGGTAAGGGTGGTGGCGCGATGGTGGGAGGGGGGGGGTAGTGGGGTAGGGGGTGGCGCCCGTTGGTGAGGGGGGGAGGGGTAGTGGGGTGGGGGTGGCGCGCGTTGGTGAGGGGGGGGGGCGCTGTGGTGAGGGGAGGGGCGCCGTGGGGTGGGGGGTGGTGCGTTATGGTGACGAGGGGGGGCAGTGGGGTGGGGGGTGGCGCTGTGGTGAGGGGGGGGGGGGGCGCTGTGGGGTGGGGGTGGTGCGTTATGGTGAGGAGGGGGGCAGTGGGGTGGGGGGGTGGCGCTGTGGTGAGGTGGGGGGCGTTGTGGTGAGGGGGGGGGGGGGGGGGAGAGGGAGGCGCTGCAGTGGAGGGGAAGGATGTGGGGGGGGGGGGGGGGGAGGGGGAGGGGGGGTGTTTTATAGTTAGGGTTTTTTTTTTAATTAAGTTTTTTTTTTATTAAGTTTTTAGTATATTTTTAATTAATGTTTGTCTTTTAATTTTTTTTATTTAATTTTTTGATTTGTATAATTTTTTAATTTTTTTATTTAATGTTTTTTTTTTTAATTTTTTTAGTTTGATTATTTATTAATTGCAATTATATTTTTGTTAGCTTTTATATTTTATATGTTTTAATTTAAGTTTTATATAAAATTATTTGTAATGATATGATTTTTTTATAGTTAGGGTTAATTTTTTTTTTTATTACGTTTGTAGTATATTTTTTAATTAATGTTTGTTTTTTAATTTTTTTATTTAGTTTTTTGGTTTGTATAACTTTTTTTGTTTTGTTATTTAATGTTTTTTTATTTTAGTTTTTTTAGTTTGATTATTTATTAATTGAAATTAATTTTTTTTTAGCTTTTATATTTTATATGCTTTAATTTAAGTTTTATATAAAATTATTTGTAATTATATGATTTTTTTATAGTTAGGGTTAATTTTTTTTAAAATTACGTTTGTAGTATATTTTTTAATTAATGTTTGTTTTTTAATTTTTTTATTTAGTTTTTTGGTTTGTATTACTTTTTTTTGTTTTGTTATTTAATGTTTTTTTTTAGTTTTTTTAGTTTGATTATTAATTAATTGCAATTAAATTTTTTTTAGCTTTTATATTTTATATGTTTTAATTTAAGTTTTATATAAAATTATTTGTAATTATATGATTTTTTTATAGTTAGGGTTAATTTTTTTTAAAATTACGTTTGTAGTATATTTTTTAATTAATGTTTGTTTTTTAATTTTTTTATTTAGTTTTTTGGTTTGTATTACTTTTTTTTGTTTTGTTATTTAATGTTTTTTTTTAGTTTTTTTAGTTTGATTATTAATTAATTGCAATTAATTTTTTTTTAGCTTTTATATTTTATATGTTTTAATTTAAGTTTTATATAAAATTATTTGTAATTATATGATTTTTTTATAGTTAGGGTTAATTTTTTAATTGAATTAGTATTAGTATATTTTTAAATAAATCAACCTAACTATCATTATTTTCCTCTTTATAGATTAGCAGATATGGAATGCACAGACGGACTTTCGAGGGGACGTAATTTCACGCATGAAGATGATAAGGCTTTGTGCCGGGCCTATATCGCGATTAGCGAAGATCCTTTGATCGGGATAAACCAAACATCAGGAACGATGTGGAATAGAGTTCTACAAAAATATGAAGAGTTTCACCCTCCCAACAATCCAAGTGACAAAAGATCAACGAAAAGCCTTAAATCTCGATGGACGCAAATAAACCAAAAATGCACAAAATTTGCGGAATGTCTTGCTCAAGTTAATATGAGACCAAGGAGCGGAGCAAATATCGTTGACAATGTGAGTTTTTTAGCCAAAGTAATTGTATTTTTATAGAGTATATTGTATTTAATACTTAACAAATTTTAAAATTAAATATTGAGAGATATTTAATTGTTTTGTAGATGGATGACGCAAGACGCTTATACACAGCTATGGGTCAGAATTTCAACCTCGAACACTGTTGGTCAATTTTACAACACGGGAAAAAATGGCGATCAATAATCGATATTGCGAGTCCAATGATGAATATGAGTCCACCTGAGACGGATTTTTCTCTTGATAATGATGATCCCGTGGAATCAGTGCCGGAAACCCCGAGATCGTCAAGGCCGATTGGAAACAAAAAGGCTAGAAAACAAGCAAAGGGTAAGGCCGTTGCGGATGATCTTAATGAACAAGCGAAAAACATGGCAAAAACAATGAATGAGTACAAACAAGAAATAGAAACTTCTAACGATTATAAGATTATGATGACGAAGACTTCGACAATCGAAACTCCAGCTAGGAAAGCGTGGATGATTGAGGAACAAAATGCAATTATGGCAAAAAGAGCATCCCGTTCCATTAACTTTGATAATGATGTTTATCATCCTCATATGACTTCACTTGACGAAGAACAATAGATGTATTTGTATTATTTATCAGCTATGTGTTTGTAATTCATATTTTAATTAGTTAAATATATGTTTTATTAGATATCAAATTGCATAATGAGATTACAAATTTATATTTCCTACACGAAATTCGTTCCACACATGTTGAACAAGGTCACTTCGGAGGAGAAAGTACGCAGTTTCGTCCCTGACTTGTCCACGATTGTTTAAATATTCGTTAATCGTAATTGGATCTCGATCGGGCACAACAGGTGGCTCGTCTACATGAAAACGAGACGGATCATCGACAAAATCATCGCCTTCTTCTATCCGGTTATCTTCAACAATCATATTATGAAGAATTATACATGTCTTCATAATCTCCCCAATATCATCCTCATGCCAAAAACGACATGGCCCTCTGACAATCTCAAATCGAGCTTGAAGGATTCCAAAAGCCCTTTCGACATCCTTACGGTATGCCTGTTGCAATCTTGTAAATAAGATTTTATCTTCACCTTGTGGATCGGTAAATGCTTGAACGATGGTGGACCATTTAGGATATATACCATCAGCCAGATAATATCCTTGTTTGTATCGTCTCCCGTTGACGGTGAACCGAATGCGCGTTGCTAGGCCTTCAAGAACATCATTAAATATAGGTGAGCTGTATAATACATTAAGATCATTGCGTGCACCTGGTGGACCGAAGTATGAATGCCATATCCAAGTGTCGTACGATGCAACCGCTTCAAGGATTATGGTAGGAGAACCATGGTGCCCAGCATATGTACCCGCCCACGCGGTTGGACAATTTTTCCATTCCCAGTGCATGCAATCGATACTACCTATCATTCCAGGAAATCCCCGTTCATCGGCTTTTCGCAGTAGCCTATACATGTCTGCATTGTTTGGTCGACGAAGATACTCGTCTCCATACACTGCATTTACGGCACGACAGAATCTCATCATCGACTCCAAACATGTGGTCTCTGCAATTTTCAAATAATCATCATTTGCATCTGCTGGGTTTCTATAGGCAAGCATACGAAGCGCGGCTGTCATCTTTACATGTGGTGAGAAACCAAGCTTTCCGGCTGCATCCGGTTTCTGTTTGAAGTAATCGTCAAAATGCACAATATCTCCGATAATTCTCAAAAACATTTCGCGCCTCATGCGAAACCTATTTTGGAATTCAGAAGCAGGATACAAAGGACGGTCAACAAAATAATCATTCATTAGCCTATTATGAGCACCTACCCGATCTCTTCGTATGGATCGTCGACGCGACGATGTTCCTCCATGTTGATCTGTAATTGCTTCCTGTGCAGCCTGCACTACTGATTGATATTGTGTGTACATCATCATCATCGCGTTCGCATGGTTATGGACTTCGTTGTCGGATGGGGGGAATCGGTTCCTTGTTGGGCCATTTTATATATTTAGGAAATTTAAAGCAAAATAGAAATGAAACGAATGGATGAGATTGAGGAAAATAAATACAATTCAATGGAGAGAGATTGTATGCTTGAATTGTTGTGAGTGTTAAAGGATTGAGGGCTTAATATATATAGGAAATTGAATGCAAAATAGATAAGAAATGAATGGATGAGATTGAGGAAAGGAAATCCAATCCAATGGATGGTATTTGGATAAGATATTGGATATTGAGCTAACAAATGGACGGATGAGATTGAGTATAGAAAATCCAATCCAATGGATATTATTTAGATAAAAGATTTGTGATTGAGATAACAAATGGACGGATGAGATTGAAGAAAGGTAATCCAATCCAATGGATGTCACCATGGATAAGATATTTGATATTGAGATAACAAACGAATGGATGAGATTGAGCATAAAAAAATCCAATCAAATGGATATTATTTAGATAAAAGATTTGTGATTAAATTAATAAAATTTATTAATTTACAAATTGAATAAAATGAAGAAAAAAAAAATATAAACGCAACACACGAGGATTTTTAATTAAGATTTTTTTTTTTTTACGTATGATAAATTATTATTAGAGATTTTTAATTAGTTTTTTTCAAAATGCAATTATGTAATTAAAAGTAATCCTAATTTTTTAAACGTTATATTCGTCGCAAATGAGTCTCTATAATAGTTTTTTTGCCTTAGTCTCTAAGTGGGTCTCTAAAACACTATTTGGTCTCTATATGAGTCTCTATTAATGATTTTTAGAAACCCATATACAGACTCCATTGAGGATAGCCTAAAAGCCATGATGGATACAAAACCTGCACCTTGAATTCGTAATCTGGCCGAAAACAAACTTGAATAGGCATCGAAAATGAAAGAATTATTTTTCCCGTTGAATATTCAAGGAGTTTGCATTCATTTATAGCATTTGGTACAAACAGATTGTTTACATCAGTAAGGACTCTTGATACAATACAATAGAGAATATTATCTACAGTTGAGGATTCAAATTACAAAAGAGATATTCTAGGACTTATGAGAGGATTAACTAGGACTCGTCTAACACTCCCCACAAGCTGACGGTGGGGAACAACAGGAAGCTTGTCTTGAAGGAATTCAAAACGTGGGCGATACAACGGCTTTGTAAATAAATCGGCAGTTTGATCCATAGTGCCTATGTATTGGAGCTTGAAGGTGCCATCGCCAACTTTCTCAATGAAAACCCAGTTTTCAGTTTCGTGTTCGACTGTGTGTTGAAATAGTTAAACACGTTTGTAAATTAACAACAGTGATAAGTGAATCAATCACAGTGATACTCATAATTCAAACAATGAAACAAATGAAAGACAGTAAGTAAAGGGCACACAATATTTTAACGTGAAAACCCAATTGGAAAAAAATCACTTGACCACTTCTGGTTTAAATAGGCAATCCACTAGATATTTTCATGGTTACAATAGTCAATGGACTTATGTGATTGACAACTCCCTTGTAACCCTCACCGCCTAGACTACCTAATCCACCTAAGGATTTATAACCTAGTGAGATCCCCTCGACTTAGCGTATTCTCCCGAATACTCACCTCCTTCTCCCGAAGGATGTTTATTAAGACAAATAAATCAAGTGTTTACAAACAATAACCTACTTAGCATACTCACAGTTCCTAAACAAACTCCCACCACAGTGTTTCTCTAGACAGATTCAATAAACACATTACAGCCCTTATAATATCTAAACTTTTCTCTTCATCATTTGTATCTAAAAGTTTCTCAAGAAAACGTATATATATATATATGTAAGAAGAATGCAACCCTTCAGCCCCTGATCATCCATGATCTTAGTCGGCCTGTGTAGGACTCTTTACCCAAATCAATTTCCAAGATCTTGCGCAATCAAAGATCTTGCTCAATCACAATCAGCTTGAGCTCATTAGAATCCCCTCATGATTACAGTTGCAGAAGATTGATAGCATTCCATATAAAACAGATTCTGCTGATAGCATTCCATATAAAACAAATCCTGCACAATCTTTTGCCAAAAATAAAGACAATTAATATAATGGAAAAATGTCCCTAATCTCGGGCTAACAAGCTCCCCCTTTGGTGTTGTTTTTGGCAAAACCAAGGCTGTGTACTGGCAACACTGCATCTGTACAACACTGCATCTATAATCATGACCCTGCCAACTAAGAACTCAACAACATATATAACTAGAAATGTGAGACACAGTGATAGCACAGTTAAACTCATATGTAATCATGACCCTGCCAACTAAAAACTCAACAACAGATATAACTAAAAATGTGATACACAGTGATAGCATAGTTAAACTCATCTGTAATCAGTCGCTCCCCTTTTTTGGCAGAAAGCAAGGCCAAAGGACAGACAACCTCTGCAAAACAGAGCAGGAAGGAGAGGGCAATGGTAGATATATGTATAAAACCACAAGAAGGGAGGAATTCACAGATGTATCAAGGCAGTTTAAAAAATACAAGTATGAGGGCCACACCCCTAAGAAAGGAAAAAAAAAACAAACGTATCAGCAGCACACAAGCCAGATAAACAAGAACATCAATTGTCAGGGGAGGAAGGCAGGTGAGGAAGAACATCTTGAAACATGGCAGCAAGGGTACTGTGGCCAGCTAGAACATCTTAAATTCACTTTTCCTGTGCAGCCAGAGCTCTTCTTAATGTCCTTACAGTGGCAGGAAGCCCAGTCACACCACCTGTGGAGGTTGTAGAATCGACAACTTGCAGGGAACTGACTGGCTTGACCTTGCTTTTCACTGACTTAGCAGAGGTTTGCCCTGGGGTAGGCTTAGCGGGGACTGTTGGCTCACTTTGAGCTCTAGCTGTCACGATCCCATATTCCTAATTAATGTAATAGTCTCTGATACCGCATTATTGAAACAAGAAGGATTACATTCAACTTACATAGACTTCAAAAATTCGGGATCGTGATGCCACGACTTAAGAAGATCACTCATCTTAGTTCACTAAGGCACAATATACTAGTCCGAGCTCTAACTTCCATGAACTAAACATCCAGGTTGCTAATTATCCTAGTTACTTCACCCATTGATAACCTAATTCTAATGAAATGCATTATACAAACTTTATCACTAGTAATTAAAATTACAACCATCGGATATATATTGGTAAGACCTAAATCCTTCAAATTACATCAAATATATCTATTACATTTAGGCCTCAAGAGAACAATAACTAACTATTTACAACCTGTATATTCAAAAGAATAATTACAATCCTTCAAGTATTCCAATTTACATCACATAATAACATAACATAAGAGAGCACATCATGACATCACTTAGGATCCAAAAGGCAGAAGATCCAACTCAACAAGGAACTGGAGCTTTCCGTCCTAAGACAGGCTTAACTATACCTGAAATATTAAAGAAAGAGGAATGAGCTACAACTAGCTCAACGAGGGTTAAAGGTCACATGTGGTTTTCGTAAACATTTTTCCATTGCAAATCCTTTTGAAAACTATGTCATGCAATGCGCACCTTATCAATTAACAAGATATAATAATAACATGTTACAGTTACCAATAACCTAACTCCCAGGGCAAAGGCTCTTATGGGAGTGGCAACACACAATATTAAAATGATACAGTTGCTCTTGCAATTACTGTAGACGGCCGGCCTTGAATCAATCTTCATTAATATCCCTAAACCCTTAGGTGATATTCGGATATCCACCAGGGACCATGGTAGTCGAGACCAACTGGTAGCCCGATGCTACCCAGAGGAAACGAACGCTACCATGCCCATAGTCTGATTGCAACCATCGCGCCCGTAGTGGTTAACATTGTAACCATAACATGAATAATAACATAAAGGGGATGCAACAAAGTAGGTTGCTCTGACCCATATAACAAGCAAGCATATTTGAACATATATATGATTCAAGCATATTCATGATTTGAGCATAATCCAAGCATGTTTAAGTTTATATCATATGGTTTAGTAAGCAAACATGTGAACACGTCGCATTTATAAACATTCCTAGTACCGCAACTAATGCTTCTAAATGGTTATTGATCATGCTAGACATATGACATCAAGAAAATACAATAAAACCACAATTAAATTCTACCTTAATAATCTAGGGTTCGATACAGTTCTAACACATCTAGCCGTGCCTCAATCCAACATCGGTAGTTTCCGGAATCTCTAAAACAAGATCCTTGCATTTTGGTCAACGCTTCTGCATTAGCCTAAATTTGGGGGTAAATTTTTCTATTTTACCAAACTCCAACTAATTGAATTTTTATCTAGAATCAAAGCTTATCGAAAGTAAATAGTTCTAGAATCAAACGGAATGCAATTCAGAGTTGAAACGAATGAGATATGGCCTCTAGAAAATCACTGCACAAAGTTGTCATACATCCGGGAGTTGTAGCCTTCATTCGGTCGACCGGATAAAATAGGTAACGCCTGGATAGGAGTTTTCTGCTGGGCATTGGGTCTTCTATCCGGGCGACCAGATAGAGGCTGTAACGCCTAGATAGCTGGACGGGAAATACCCAAATCTTACCCAAATCATCCAAACTACAACCCATCCTCCTATCAACCTTCAAACAAGTTCAAGGTGGCTATTGGGCATCATACAAGGGTTCAAACTCAACCAAAACCACCCCACATCAACAATCTACAAACACCCACCATCAAATTCAAAATCCTAGATATATAACACAAAATACTCAACCTTCTCATCAACAAAGCTATAACAAGACTAATACACATATATAATCACAATCATGCTCAATATAGCTTTAGAAAACTTTTAAGAAAACAACCCTCACCTCAATTTTGTGTTTGAATGCAAGAGATATAGTTGAAGATGGAAGGATGAAGCTTGAAAATGGTGAAAATGGTGAAAATGGCTTTAGCAAGCTTCATCTCTTCCTTCTTCTCTTGGTCGAGTAAATGGGTGTATTTTTGTGTGTGTTTGTGTGTTGTCAGATGTGTGTGTGTTGTGTAGTATTTTTGTGTGTGTAGAGGGTGTTGTGTATGTTTTGAGTGTGAGAGAATAGTGGAGTTAGGTGATCAAATATCTCATTGGCCAAATGACTACCTTGCCCTCCAACTAAGTCATGTTTTGCTAGTTTGCCATTTTGGTTGAATTGCAACTAATTACTACTTTAGACCTATTGAAGTACAATTAATGCCTACAACACGTAAAACTCCCTAATGCACGTAATTGAACATTTTGGCACATTGAACATGAACACGTAAATGATATAGATTGTATATTAATTAATGTAATTGCATATTAATTAATATAAATGCATTTTAAATGATACAAAAATACACGAAATGTTATAAAATGCACATGAGCCTCGTGCGGGATTTCACACTAGCACTCTTGGGAAGATCCACATCAATCAACCGAGCACCTTGCACATACTTAGGACTAAAAGCAAGAGTTTCAGGAACCTATAAAAACTTTTCACTGTCTGAGTCAAAAGTCTGATTGGCAGAAAGAAAAACATATAGAAAAGAAGGATATGACAACAACTTGTTATTCGTCTTGAGTACAGCTTCGCGTAGGACACGGTTGAAGACAATCTCCCCTAAATCAAAACTATCACCTGTGCCAAGACGATACATAATAATGGCTGTGTGACTGTTAACGGTTGTATTATGCGAAGTAGGATATACATTCTGGATTACAACCTTGTAGAGGGCAGCATACTTGCCCGTGAGACATAATGCATCCAAACTTTCACCGGGCCATGCTGTCTTATACCCAATTAGTTCTGACACCACTGTGTCAAGAGATGGCTCCCCCTTAGTAACTAGGTTGGGGGGCTGATACTTCAGAAACTTGTTGATGGCAAGAGGGGAAAATATATGGACCTTCCCTTGAAGATAAACTTGATGATAATGTGGGGATGAAAGATCCACTGTGTTCTTGTGAATATTGGCAAGAAACTCGTGCACGACAGTGGGAAGGAATGGCTGAAGTTTAGCACTCAGAGACAGTATGCATCTTTCCTCCAAAAGAGAATGCAGACCATAAGGACGATAGCTATCTGCCAATATCTTTTTCTCAGTCAAAAATCCTTTGGCTGCGAAGGGGGTAAACCGATCCTTGTTGATGGAGAGGAAGAACTTGTCGGAGTAGGTGTCGGAAAGATCTAGACGAGGCAACGCGCTATACTCATCATCCGGCCTTTGTTTGTCCTCTGATGGGGAGGACGTCTGAAGATGCTTGTTATGCCTGACTCCATGCTTAACTCGTGGACCTGTTTGCTTGGCTCGTGGAACAGATGATTCCTTAGGAGCTGTATCCTCTACAGGTTGTGGAGAAGACTCATGTTTGACGGATGAGGCATTGCTGTGGTTGTTGAAGACTGTGGACGTGATTTGGAAGATGACAGAGCTACAACAGCAGTTGGAGAGGGTTTGGCAAGGGCGGAAGCTTGTGGAAAATTGAACATCTTGTCAGTCTCCTCTGTGGTGGGTTCTTCCCTGTTGGTCGGCGATGGTGCTGGTGGGGTATGAAACGATAGACTGTCCCTACTGTCTGACCTACTATAGGCCACGAGTGAAGGTATCGAAGACGATCCTCCGGAAGGCTGAGAAGCAGCTTGTGATCGGTGCCGATGAACTAGTGTGGCATCGGAGCTTTCTTCGAAGGAGGGAGAATAGGTGGCCATGGATATGGATGAACCGAAATCGTCTAGGATGATGGGTGTGTGATCTATTCCTTGTTCGTTAGGCTGGATGGGCTTAGATTTCCACTGGAGGCGAGTTGATCATCGGACCATTTACCTTTATAGAAAAAAAAACTCAGCAAAGAAGATTAGTCGCAACAAAAATTTAGGGCACATGATCAAACACGAAACTATGAAGGTGCGAGAGAGAGAGAGAGAAGTGGCATGATTAAATGCAACCCACTTTGGGAACGTGTGAAAGAGAGACACGCGCCGCCTGTCTTTGTAACTGCCAAGGAAAAAAATAAAAATCCCACCTTTTATGACGCGAAAATTTTGGCGCCCAATTTTTTGTTTTATGATTAAAATCAAAACATTACCAGAAATAGTGCTGCGAGAAAGAAAACTAACCAGATTCATCACAACTCTCAAAACACGAGACACAGGTCATGCCTTGGTCATTGCACACAAAAAAAGGAGTAACCCATAGGGCCTCACACAAAGATCTGATACAGAGACATAATATCCATTCCACATGAGTTCTTACATATATGAATACGGTGTGTGTGTGAACTGTAATTGGGCATTGCCGCACAGTGGACACCAAACCCAAATGACAGACCAGTTGTAATAGTTGTTCAAACCACCCGCTCGACTAATCAGTTCACTATATTCCTTGTTGGTCCTGGTAGCTTTCACTCTTGTTCATTTCTATGTAGCACAAGGTAGCTATTTCCAGGTTGACTCAGTAATGTTGACTTTGAATTGTGCACACCTCAGTAATTATCTGAATCAGTTCAGATCAATGTGCACAGGCCCTTTTTTTGTGCAAAACTTTGCATACTGATTAATGTCCGGGAATAGAGGTAATCCATAGTCACAAGCTTAATACAGTTGATTACACTTGGACTTCGTTGTTTACACAGTAATAGCAAGCTTGCTCACAGTAGTGCAGAAGATGTTCCTATACCATACAGTCAGAACACAACGTAAGAAATATTATATCAGTGCAGTTCCACTGTGTTTCCCTGTGGCAGTCATAGTCAGAGTGTGCAAATGCCTAAGGCTTTACGCATTGTTTCAAATCTCACCACGTCGAGAGCCTTAGTGAAAATATCTGCCAGTTGATTCTCAGTCACAACATGTTTAAGTACAACTTGTTTTGTTTCCACTAATTCCCTTATGAAATAGTGCCTAATATCAATATGTTTGGTACAGGAGTGTTGAACAAGGTTCTTTGAAATATTGTTTGCACTCATATTATCATAGTAAACAGTAAGTAATTGATTACCAATACCATAGTCTGCAAGCATTTTCTTCATCCACAGTAGTTGCGCACAACAACTTCCAACTGCTATGTACTCTGCCTCAGTTGTGCTTAAGGAGATGGAAGCCTGTTTCTTACTGTACCATGATACGAGATTGTTGCCAACATAAAAATAACCCCTGGTTGTACTTTTCCGATCATCGACATTCCCTGCCTAGTCAGAATCACTGTAACTAGCCAAATTCGTGTTAGTATCCACAGTGTACCAAATACCTAAACTAGTAGTGCCAGACACATATTTAACGATATGTTTTACTGCTTTGAGATGGGATTCCCTCGGATCTGCCTAGTATCATGCACACACACCGATACTGAAACAGATATCAGGACGACTAGCAGTTAAGTACAAGAGGCTGCCAATGATGCTGCGATACAGTGTCGGATCAATAGTTTTTTCATTCTCCCCCTTAGCCAGTTTAATGGTAGTGCTGAAAGGTGTCTGAACTGTTTTTGTATTGATCATGCCAAACCTCTTGACCAGATTACGAGCATACTTTTCTTGAGAGATAAATATCCCATTGTGACACTGTTTGACCTGCAAACCAAGAAAGTACTTTAGTTCTCCTACCATACTCATCTCAAACTCCCGTTTCATTTGATCAACAAAATCATAAACACTGTGTTTGGATGTAGAGCCAAACACAATATCATCCACGTAGATTTGAACAATTAACAGTCCTGTGTTGAAATGTTTTACACAAATGTTTTATCAAAGTCGATTCCTTCAACTTGAGTGTATCCCTGTGCAACTAATCTAGCCTTATTACGGGTGATTAGGCCATGTTCATCAGTTTTATTTTTGAAGCAGTTAAGTACAAGAGGCTGCCAATAATGCTGCGATACAGTGTCGGATCAATAGTTTTTTCATTCTCACCCTTAGCCAGTTTGGTGGTAGTGCTGATAGGTGTCTGAACTGTTTTTGTATTGATCATGCCAAACCTCTTGACCAGATTACGAGCATACTTTTCTTGAGAGATAAATATCCCATTGTGACACTGTTTGACCTGCAAACCAAGAAAGTACTTTAGTTCTCCTACCATACTGATCGCGTCGTTTTGCGCTAAAAAATAGTAAGGTTAAATGATTAAAAATATTGCTTACCTTGAATTACCTCTAGTTGTGGCGAGTAGAGGGTCGATCCACGGAGATTGGGTTATCAAGTTAAGTTAAGTCCTTAATTTAGAATTGTTTGACTATCTCCCGTCACGGATAAGTTTGATTAAGTCCAAAAGTCCAAAAGTACAGAAGTACGGAAGTACGGAAAATTAAGTCGAAGAGATGTCCACAAAATATCTAAAAATACAGTAGTAACAAGGTCCAAAAGTGAATTAATCAAATAAATTAAAGAATCACAACACTCAACACTAAAAATCCAAAGGGTTAATGATTCAGGGTGGTTATAGCTTGGTATATGCTAGTACAAAGTTATTGATTCAGATTAAAAGTTAAGTCCTTCAGAAATAGGGCTACAAGCTCTCACTACTGAAATGAGCCTTTAATTACGTAAGTGATAAGATTAATTAATTAATAAGACTAGATGTGTTGGTACAACCTAACGATTTCCAATCTCTCAATTAATCTTTCACTTATGTAACCTGGAGGTATCGGTACAACCAGACAAGAATCTATCCGAGGTAGTCTCATATTGCCACTAGTTTACCAAACCAGGCGTATATATACTTTTAATTAAATATAACATAACTACAAGTATATGTATAATTAATCAAAGAATACTCAATAAAATAAAAATACGAGACTTTAATTAATGTGAATCACAACATTTGTACAAGAGTAACCTCACACATACCACCCCAAATCTCGAGTTTAGTGTGCCATGATAAACTTTAAAGTACAAGAAATCATAACGAAAATTGAAATAAAAGAATACTTATCGTGTTGAATGGATTTCGATAGATCGGTATGATTTCGGTATGTTGATGGCTCACTAGACCCTCCCTTCGGGATTAAAACTTTGCACACAATTAAGAATAATAATTAAAATACTCAAAACTCACTTCACAAATACTAGAGTAGCACAATCTAAGCTAAGAAGAGAAAAATGGTACAAAAAAAATAAAATGAGGAATGTGTATTTATAGGACAATTTCGGCACTATTCACGAGTACTATTCACGCTGTGATGTCATCATTGTGTCAGCATGACGTCAGCGCCTAGGTCATCATTGTGTGAGCATGACGTCATCAAAATTTACTATTCACGCGCTGATTTTACTATTCATCCGTTGATCGTTGATTTTACTATTCATGCATTAACTTTTACTATTCATGCTCAATTGGTCTCTGTTCACACGTTGACTTTTACTATTCATGCATTAACCGTTGACTTTACTATTCATGCATTGATCGAAAGTTGACCAAAGCTTCTTCAAGGTTTTTCAGCGTCCTGAATTCGTTTCCGTACTCTGTTTGGCCAAATTCAATCTCGATTTGCTCATGTCAAAGTCGCTCGACCTTCCTCCTTTAGTATTGTGCTAAACTTCTTGTTCAAGTGTTGGCTTTTGGGGCCATTTTTTGCTATTTCTTCTTTAGAACCTATATTGCACTAAATAATAATGCAATATACATGATTTAATGTGTTAAAATTACTAAAAATATGGATTTATCACATACTCATCTCAAACTCCTATTTCATTTGATCAACAAAATCATCGACACTGTGTTTAGATGTAGAGCCAAACACAATATCATCCACGTAGATTTGAGCAATTAACAGTCTTGTGTTGAAATGCTTTACACAAATGTTTCATCAAAGTCGATTCCCTTAACTTGAGTGTATCCCTGTGCAACTAATCTAGCCTTATTACGGGTGATTAGGCTATGTTCATCAGTTTGATTTTTGAATGTCTACTTGGTGCCGATGACATTAACACTTTTTGGTCTAGGAACTAAAGTCCACACGTCATATCTAGCAAATTGACTAAGCTCATCTTGCATTGCACTAATCCAGTGATCATCTTTTAGTGCTTTATTTATAGTCTTAGGCTCAAACTATGAGACAAAACAAGCATACCTGGCATATTGTTCGTAGTCAATCGTACGCTTACCCCTTGTTTTGATACCTTGGTCCAATGGTCCAATTATATCAGTCAACGAGTGGTCCCTTTGAACTTACCGTGAAGGTTCTTTCTGATCCAGGTGAGCCACAGTATCTCCCATAAATTTCTCATGTTCTTTTGTCTCAGAGGACTTTGTGTCACCTGACTCCTTATTTGTTGGTACTGTCGGCACTGATGCATTTGCTATTGGCACAGTAGATAGAGTCTCTGGATCCTCTGAAGTCTTTTTGCTGAGCTGGTCATGGTGCTTGTCTTCCTTTGACTGATCTACATACTCAACCATGTTAGTTCAGATAAGCTTGGGCTTACTTCTGTGTCAGATTCCAATAACTTTTCAGGTTCCTCTGAAACTTCCTTGTCTTCACCTGCTTGGGGTGCTACTGTGGCAGGGGATATCTCCTCTTCATTGTTGACATCGATCATACATACTGTATCATCCACAACTACATTTGCAGACTCCATAACTATTAGTGTTCAAAGATTATGTACCATATATGCCCGACTGTTCAAGGCATATCCCAAGAATAGAACTTTATCACTCTTAGCATCAAACTTTCCCAGATTATCTCGGTCTTTTAGTACATAACACACACTGCCAAATGCATGAAAATGTTTCACAGTAAGCTTCTTACCTCTCCATAGTTCATAGGGAGTTTTATATGTACATGATCGTGGATATACCCTGTTGATGGTGTAACACGAAGTGTTGATGGCTTCAGCCTAGAACTTCCTAGGTGTATTTTTTCCAGTCATCATAGCTCGCGCTATCTCCTACAATATCCTGTTACGTCTCTCAACAACACCATTTTGTTGTGGTGTTTTTGGAGTAGAAAACTCATGAGAAATTCCATGATTGACACAGTAATCAGAGAAAAAATTGATTCTCAAATTCCTTACCGTGATCACTTTTGATTCGAATGACCTTTGCCTTACCTTTTTCAATGGTGATCCGTAGACACAAATTTTGAAAGGCTTGAAAAGTTTCGGATGTCTCCTATAGAAAGTCCACCCATGCAAACTTGGAAAAATCGTCAATACACACAAAGATATATTTCTTACATCCCAAGCTCTCTGTTTGAACTGGACCCATAAGATCCATATGCAACAGCTCTAAAACTTTGTTTGTGGCCAACTGCTGTGTTTTCTTGTGTGGAGCTCAAATATGTTTTCCCAATTGGCATGGACCACAAACTCCTTCCTTCTTTCCTAATAATCTAGCAATCTCCCTAACAATTCCTGCATCGGCAATCTTGGTTAGCATATCAACATTTAGATGTCCTAAATTCTGATGCCACTATTCTGTGAGTTGAATTGAACTGCTAAGACACGCCATAGCCCAGTTGGATGGAACTATTAGAGTGTAACAGTTATCAGATGAGCATTTTCCTGCAAGAACACAGTTATCATAACTGTCAATTACCCTACATCCTTCCTTAATGAAGTGAACATACAAGTTTTGATCGCATAGTTGACTTATGCTGATTAGATTTTCCCTAAGTCCATCAACGTAGAGTACATCCGTGAGTCTAGGGAAACCTTCTACAGCCACTGTACTGCGACCAAGTATCATTTTAGAAATGCCATCACCAAACGTTACCTATCCTCCATGAAATTCATGGTAGTCTGAAAAAATACTGCGTTCACATGTCATGTATCTTGAACAACCATTGTCCAAATACCATGAATTAGTAGCATCTGCTTTCAAGGAAGTGTAAATGACAAGACATTTTTTATTGTTCTTAGGTACCCATATTTTTCTTACCCTTTTTGAGATACTATCCTGATGTGAAAACAAATAAGTGGACATACCTGTTCTCGGCATGAGACGAAAACAATGAGGTCGAATATGACCAGCATACCCACAGTGGTAACAGATTGGTACAAACCCATTTTCTATTTTCTTTTTGGTTGTCACTGTGGGGGTCTGTGAGGGAGCTAACTGTGGTAGCTCTGGCTTTTCTGAGCCTTTGACAAACACTGTGGTATAAGCATAATTTGATCCTTGATATCCTAGGCCAGTGCGATCGCCACTTGGTTTCTAGATTGAAAGTGCATGATCAAGCTTTTGCTTCCCAGAATTCATCATGCGAACACTTCATTGTAGCTGCTACAATTCACCTTGTAGATCCAATAGTTTCTGAGTTTTTTCTTCTAACTGCTGGATGAGGGTTCTATTTTGTTCCTCAAGATCATCAAGTTTTGTGCTCTGTTCTAGATTAGTCATTACCAACTCTTCATTCTTTTTGCAAACTGCAACCCATTTTTCAAACATTAGTTCATAAGTCTCCAGGAGCTGCTCATTACTCATGAGTTCTTCTGATTCTGAGTCGCCATCGTCGGTATCCTCTCCACTAGTCACAGTGACCTCGGATTTGGACACAATATGACTATCTTGAACAGCAATAAGTGCAATATAGTCTCATGTACTATCATCACTTGGTGCATCTTCTTCTTCTGGCTCCTCATCGCTCTATGTGGTATTAAATGCCTTCTTTTTCTTCTTCAGTGTGTTTGCACATTCTACTTGAATATGCCGAAAGCCCTCACATTCTCTGCACTGTATACCTTTCCTTTTCTTTTCTCCAGACATGTCCGTGCTTGGCCTATTATCAATTTCTCTGGGTGTTTCACCACTATTCCTTCTGCTAGGGCTGTCACTGTTGTGGCCGTTGAAATTATGTCTACTGTTACTCCTTTGCATAGGGAACTTCTTTTGTTTTTGCCATTTTCCAACACCTCTAGCAAATTTTTTTGTCAACAGTGCCAGTGCTTCCAAGCCATCATCACCATCATCTAGTTCATCAGATAGTTCATCCTGAAGTGCAAGTGATTTCTCCTTCTTCTGCTGTTTAAATTTTAGTTCATATATCTTTAATCAACTGATAAGGGCATCAACCTGCATGGTGTCAGGATCCTTTGACTCTTCAATCACATTTACCTTTGATGCAAATCTTGCTGGTAAAGACCGTAGGATCTTTCTCACTAGTTTTGCTTTAGAGTATCGTTCTCCCAAAGTAAAGGCTTCATTGGTTATGTCACATAGTCGTGCATAAAATTCTGACACTGTTTCATCCTCATGCATTTTCAGATCTTCAAACTTTATGGTCAGGTACTGTAATTTGAATTGTTCCACAGCTTCTGTACCTTCAAACGATATTTGCAACACATCCCATGCTTCATTCGCCGTTTCATAGTTTGAAATGAGTTTGAACTGGTTGATGTCCATTGCATTAGATATTGCAATTAATGCTTTGGAATTACAATTCGCCAAGCGTTTTTCAACGTTAGTCCACTGATCCTCAGGTTTGGGAACCATAATAGTCCTGGCCACAGCAGTAGAACCACTACCAGCCCCTTCAGATGATGCTCCCTGTGTGCTAATTCGTCTAGTTTGTGGTATTGCAGTCTCAACAGTGGGCGTAATCCACCCGCTAATCACGGATCTCCAGGCACCTTCATCAATTGCTTTGATATACGTACGCATCTTGGCTTTCTAATAGCTATAGTTGGAACCATCGAGAAGTAGTGGCCCGTTGATTGAACCTCCATCACGCATGTTGTCCATACCTGCAAAGCAACCAGAAACCTTTCGGATCTAACTGAGTAAATGATTCAGTTTTTAGCTCTTGATACCATTTGAAAACCCAGTTTCCAGCTTTGTGTTCGACTGTGCGTTAAAATAGTTAAACACGTTTGCAGATTAACAACAGTGATAAGTGAATCAATCTCAGTGATACGCTTAATTCAAACAGTGAAACAAATGAAAGACAGTAAGTAAAGGGCACACAATATTTTAACGTGGAAACCCAATTGGGAAAAAATCACGTGACCATTCCCTGGTCTAAATAAGACATTTTCATGGTTACAATAGTCAATGGATTTATAATCTAGTGAGATCCCCTCGACTTAGAGTATTCTCCCGAATACTCACATCCTTCTCCCGAAGGATGTTTACCGAGACAAATAAATCAAGTGTTTACAAACAATAATCTACTCAACATACTCACAGTTCCTAAACAAACTCTCACCACAATGTTTCCCCAGACAGATTCAATAAACACATTACAGGCCTTATAATATCTAGACTTTTTCTCTTCATCATTTGTATCTAAAAGTTTCTCGAGAAGACGTATATATATATATATGTAAGAAGACTGCAACCCTTCAACCCCTAATCATCCGCGATCTTAGTCGGCCTGTGTAGGACTCTTTACCCATATCAATCTCCAAGATCTTGCGCAATCAAAGATCTTGCTCAATGACAATCAGCTTGAGCTCATCAGAATCCCCTCATGATTACAGTTGCAGAAGATTGATAACATTCCATATAAAACAGATTCTGCTGATAGCATTCCATATAAAACAGATCCTGCACAATCTTTTGCCAAAAATAAAGACAATTAATATAATGGAAAAATGCCCCTAATCTCAGGCTAACACTCGAGAACAAAATGAACATCAATGTTAATGTGTTTGCTTCTATTATGAATGATAGGATTAAAGGCCATATAAATTTAACTGACATTGTCGCAAAAGATAGTAGGTGCAATAGGAAGATCATAACCAAGGAACTTTAAAATACGAAGAACCCAAAGTAGTTCTGAACTAAGCGAAGCCATGGCACGATGCTCTGCCTCAGAACTAGATTTAGTAACAACCGATTGTTTCTTAGAGGTCCATGTAATGAGATTCGAACCAAAATAAATGGCAAACCCCGTGGTTGAGCGACGAGTGGTGGGGCAACCAGCCCAATCTGCATCACAATAACCAGATAGGCTAGGCACCAAACAAGGTTGAAAGAGTAGGCCATGTCGAATCGTGTGTTTGATATAACGAAGAATCCTTTTAGCTGCAATAAGATGTGGAAGGTGCGGAGCATGCATATATTGACAAACACTATTGACAACATATGAAATATCAGGCCTACTCATAGTAAGATATTGTAATGCGCCTACCATCTGTCGAAACTCAGTGTGGTCCGATAAGAGCTCACCATCAGTCGGGGAAAGACGAGACCCAGACATTGGGGTGGTAACAAGCTTGGTGCCACTGAGACCAAAAATTTGTTGAAGTTGCAGTGAATACTTGGTTTGTGAAAGAAGAATGCCGCGATCAATAGAGTGAACCTCTGTGCCAAGGAAAAAAATGTAAAGGACCCAGTTCCTTCATATCAAACGTCCATGAGAGAAGAGCAATGAAAGATGAGATGTGCTGAGAAGAGTCACCCGTCACTATGATGTTATCAACATAGATTAAAAGAATGATAAATTGGTTTGGTTGGCGTTGAACAAAGCGTGAGACATCATGCTGAGAATGAGTAAACCCTGAAGAGGTGAAAAATTGACTTAATTTTTGGTACCATGCACGAGGAGCCTACTTTAGACCATATAATAATTTATGTAGTTTGCAGATATAATCAGGGTGTGTGGAATCAATGAAGCCTTGAGGTTGGTGCATGTATACATCTTTGATTAAATCTCCGTGTAGAAACGTATTTTTGACATCTAATTGTTGAAGAGCCTAATCATTCGAGATATCCAAACTAAGAACCAAGCGAATTGACCCGGCCGAACCGCTGGACTAAATGTGTCACCATAATCATGACCATGCTGCTGAGTGTAGCCTTTTGCTACAAGTCGTGCCTTGTACCATTCCAAAGAGCCATCAGACTTCTATTTTACTCGGTATACCCATTTGCATCCGATAATGTTCATTTGCGGTATAGAAGGCATTAATGACCAAGTTCTGTTTTTAAGAAGAGAGTTAAACTCTTTCACCATTGCAGTCCACCAATTTGCATCTTTAATTGCTTGAGAAAAACATGTTGGTTCAATCGGCAATTGAGAAGCCATAGAGAGTAGGCACTATGGAATAGGATATCGTGTAGAAAATAACACACAAGGTTTGCGTGTGCCATCCATGGACCTGGTGACCATGTGATGCTCATGAAGTAAAGTAATTTCCGAATTCGAAGGAGCAACCACATGAATGAGAACATGGATCAATCATTCCAGTAGGTAACAAAGATTGTTGACGTGGTTTTAATGAATGCCGGTGAGAAACATCAACTGGTGAATTAGTTGTTGGGATGTCGAATTGATGTTGCTCATGTCACGGAATCGAAGAATCACTAGAAATAGGCGATGCCGAACCAAGACCATCTTCTAGGAGCTGAGAAAGAAATTTGCGAAAATGAAATAACGGTGATTGTGAATTTGAGGAACAAACTGAGATGCCAGGGAACTTTTGTCCATCGAAGACGACATGCCGTGAGACTAATATCTTTCCAATAGTAAGATTCAAGCATTTATATCCCTTGTGATTTGGACTGTATCCAAGAAATAAACAATGATAACTTTTGAAGTCCAATTTTGTTCTTCCAACCGAACAAAGGCAGGGAAAACATAAGGAGCCAAAAGTGAGTAGCAAAGAGTAATCTGGCAGAGTCCTATGAAGCATTTCGAAAGGAGATTTGTTATTAAGAATTGGTATTGGTAGTCGATTAATAAGATATATTACCGTAGAGAAGGCGTAATTCCAAAACAACTGAGGTAATTTACTATGTGCAAGCATGGTAAGACCTATTTCGACAATATGCCTATGTTTTCGTTCAGCCACTCCATTTTGGGCAGGAGTGCCGGGGCAAGAGAGACGATGAAGAATTCCATGTTTTCGAAATAAAAGCTGAATACCATGACCAATGAATTCACCACCGCCATCACTCTGAATGCACTTAATCTTTGCGTTACATAGATTCTTAACCATGGCAATAAATATGGGAAATTTAGACTCCACATCAGATTTGCATATGAACGGATAATACCAAGCAAAACGGGTGTAATCATCAATCAAAACTAAATAATATCGATAGTCATCCATTGAAATAACAGGGGCACGCCCCCAAACATCACAGTGTACAAAAGTAAGAGAACTAGAAGAACGGTGTGCACATTTATCAAATGGAAGACGTCAACTTTTTCCCAACTGACAGCTTGCACATGGTCCACGATGGATTGAAGATGAAGTGAGAGATAGTTGTTTATTGAGATGAGAAAATGTTGCTGCTGATGGATATCCCAGCCTTGCATGCCATATATCAAGAGCAACTTTAGTCGCCATAAGTGAAGTTTTA
This sequence comes from Ehretia macrophylla, assembly GCA_037974665.1. Lineage (NCBI taxonomy): Eukaryota > Viridiplantae > Streptophyta > Magnoliopsida > Boraginales > Ehretiaceae > Ehretia > Ehretia macrophylla. The sequence continues at coordinate 23,318,829 of CM075782.1, read as the reverse complement.
TTAAACAGCTAAAAAGAGTAGAGGCCACCACTAATATGCCCTTGGTGGAGTAGGCTCCCCATCTTGAAGTCCTTAATAAAATAACCATGAGGAATAAAAATAAATAGACAGTTATGATCCCTGGTAAATTAAGCCACTGATAGAAGGCATTTTTGAGATTAGAAACAAGTAAAACATCTGAATGCAATAAAGAACCAGTGGATAAATGAAAACGAACTCGACCCGTATGTGAAATAGGAAAACATGAACCATTACCGATTAGAATAGTGTCATTGCCTGAATAGGATGCCTTACCATGAACCTGATCAGTGCCCAGAGTCATATAGTGAGCAGCCCCAGTGTCAATGAACCAACGAGGATCAACGGGATTTGTAACATTCATGGCAGTAAATGCTTTGGTTGTTGTATCAATTGCATCATCTGGTGCCCAACAGTTGTTTGCTTTATGATAAGGTAACCGTACCTATAGCACACGACTGAAAAAGAGCTAGAGTTGGAGTTTTGAGATGAGCCACGACCATGTCCTTTTCTATTACCACGACCACCGCGGCGTTCTTGGCCATTGCCGCGAGTGGACGATAAGACAAGATTGGAATATTGGGTATGCATGTTTTGATTCTTGGAGGATTGAGTCGGCAAGATAGATGATGATTCTGACCCATGATTATGAAGCTTAGTAATAGAAAGAGCAGCAGAATTTTCTATCATAACAACGGATAAATTAATACGTAGCTTAAAGTCAAGAAGCAACCCACGTACCTCTACGAATGTGGACTAGTTGGTCGCGAATTAATCGCAGCCACAATAGGATCAAAGTCAGAGCTTAAGCCTCGCAACGTCCATAAAATTAAATTGTCATCATCAACTGATTTTCCAGCACTTGCTAAATCCAAGGACAAGGACTTAACATGTTGTACATAAGAGTGGACAGACTGAACACCTTTGGAAAGAAATTGTAATTTAGTCTTGATCTGCTGAATGCGAGCATGAGATTGCAATCCATATAAGACTTCTAGAGTGATCCATACATCGCAAGCAGTTTTTTCGTCAACGACTTGGGATAGAATGGAGTCCGAAAGAGAGACTAGAAGCCAACCAAGCACCATTTGGTCAAGTTTATTTCATTGCGCAAGATCAGTAGACGAGTCTAGCTTTGTAATCGTGCCATCAATAAACCCGAGAAGGCATTGGCAGCGAAGAATCGGATAGACTTGGGTCTTCCAGAGTAGGAAATTATCACCCCCAAGCTTAAGCGAAATCTCTTGAGGAATATGTTTGACTGTTTGTAGAGAGACAGCCACAGAAGCTGTATCAGATACAGTAGGTGAGAAAGAGGAAGCCATGTCGCAAGCGAGAAAAAAAAAAAGCTTTATGTTTAAAAACCTAGGTTGTGATACCATGAAAGAATTATTTTCCCCGTTGAATATTCAGGGAGTTTGCATTCATTTATAGCATTTGGTACAAACAGATTATTTACATCAGTAAGGACTCTTGATATAATACAAAAGAGAATATTATCTATAGTTGAGGATTCAAATTACAAAAGAGATATTCTAGGACTTTTGAGAGGATTAACTAGGACTCGTCTAATAGACACACTACAAGAAATTTCGGAAACAGAGACGGCTAATTTCCGTCTCCTTTTCGTCTCCATTTCTTGATAGGAGATGGAACGGAGACGAAAATGTGCCGTCACCGTTTGCAGCGTCTCCAATTTTGGAATTCGTCTCCATTTCGTCTCACACGGAGACGAAATTTAAAATCGTCTCCTTTTCGTCGACAATTATATTCGTCTCCATTTCGTCTCCATAATATCTCCCTTTCAGCTTGTCTCCATTTCGTCTCCAAACCGTCTCTGCTGTTGTGTTGTCTCTATTTCATCTCTGTTTTCATATCGTCTCCTTTTCGTCTCCGTTTACATGCCGTCTCATTTTTGTCTCATTTTTCACGTCGTCTCCTTTTAATCTCCTTTTCCATGTCGTCTCCTTTTCGTCTCCATTTTCGCATTGTCTCGTTTTCGTCTCCGATTACACATCGTCTCAGTTTCGTCTCCTTTATTACGTCGTCTCCTTTTCATCTCCTTTTCCATGTCGTCTCGTTTTCATCTCCGTTTCCATGTCGTCTCAGTTTCGTCTCCTTTTCGTCTCTTTTTTTTATTTTTACAATTCATCTCCTTTCTGTCGCAGTTTGGGTTTTTTTTAAATATATATATATTTTTTTTCATAAATATAATTCATAATCAACCTGTTATACATTCCAAAATTTTTAACACGTTGATTAAATTAACGTAATTAGATTGTAATGTCCATATTTTATGTTCGAAAGTTAAAGTACACATCATAAAACATTTAGTAATAGATATAATACATTATTATAAAGTTTGAACAATTATCAGTCGGGTTGATCATCTCTTCGATCACCAAGATCAGGTTGTTGTGGATGAGTATCGAACTGTTTCACGAGTAGCGCAATCTTGTCTTCAAGCCGTTGGAGATTTACGTTATTTTCTTCCCTAAGTTTACGTATCTCCTCTGCCTGTTCTTTTTTTAGTTTACGCACCACCTCGTCTGTCGCTTTGGCAACAGCTGCTTGGATATCCATCTCTGTTTTATGGCGTCTTGAAGACGGGACACTGTGTGCGGACCCTACAGAAGCTTGAGAGCCCATCCCGTACACGCGGCCTTTGCTGTTCCCTCCAACAGCCTGGATAAATAGGGCATCATGATCAACAGGTGTGCCCGTCGAACCTTCCTCCGACGGCTGATTTGCCTGCTCTACCAGCTCAAGATACGTAGCCTGCAATTTATTACAAAAAAGGGCAAGAACATCAATTGTTTTGATTTCGTATAGAGGAATAAGACAATGTCTTTCCCCAACTCGCGATGTTCCTATAATCAAGTTAATACATAAAAAAATTTCGGCATTATAACGGCTGTAATATGGCTTTTGGATAAAAATTAAACCTGCACAACATTATTCGAAAAATCTGGATATACACCCAATTCATCATCCAAAAACCAACCATGAACTTTGTACAACCAAATTATTATTCAAAAACCAACCAATTACCATATACAACCAAATTATTATTCAAAATCCAACCAACCACCATATACAACCAAATCATTATTACAAAACCAACCAACCACCATATACAACCAAATCATTATTCAAAAACCAACCAACCACAACCAAACCAACCACACTTTAAAGCAACCACAACAAAACAAATACATACTTGAAAACTTTTATAGTCATAAGATAAACGAAATCATAAGCCTAACCAACTATACAAAACAAATAATACTTATGATATTACAAGGCAAGACAAAAAACTTTAACTAAAACCTTAAATTTTTAATGTTTACATAAAACCCACCCAAAAAGCTTCAAATCCAATGACTAGAAAATTCCATCCAACACCACCCGCTAAATTAAGCATTTCAATTGCAATTCTAAGCCATTACGTGATGGTAACATGACATAATAATGATTATGAACATCTTAGTTGCGCTAGGATACAAGGTTTTGAATAACTTCAACCAAATAAGCCTTTAAACAACCTACAATTTTCAAATAGTGTAAAAGATGATATAAACTAATTTCAAATAGCTAAAAAGGTTCTCTCCGGCGTAATTACTGAGTTTTAGAAGCAATAATATAAAAAACGTCTCGTGCATATGTATCCATTTTTAGTAATGAAGTAATTAACTTTCAATTGTGTATCAAAATTGCGTACCGCGGTTTGTTCCGCCCGGGGGTCTGAAAATGTACCTTGGGGACCCTTGCGCTGAGCCTTTACGAACACATCAAAACGTGTCACCGGTTGCCCACGTTCCTCTTCCTAAATTATTGGGGCACAAAAACATGTAATTGGTTAATTGAAAAATAAGTGTTATGTACTTTTCTGATACTTAGAATGTATTTTGATGCATAAAGAAAAATTCAATACATACCAATCTCCTCTTAGCCTCCGGGTATGGGATACAACCTAAAAAGTGCGGTGACGGAGAACTGAGGCGAGTTTTTGAATTTTGCTCAGAAATCGCCTTCCATTCCTGACTACCCCATTTCTCATACAAAGGTTCGTATACAGCATTGGCCGTCCATTTTTGCGTCTTATCTTTGGCACGCCACTTGTTCATATTATTTCGAATGCAATGTTGGGCTCTAGCATTGAACACGCGTCGAATAGCAGGTTCATCATAAGGGAACCATTTGTACACTTTCTGTAATATAATTATCAAAAGTTAATACATAGATATAACTTCATTAATAAATAGTTGTACTACAATAATCATGTACAAGATACCTTAAATGTAGAGAACCATCTGTCTCGGACATCATTTGGAACATGTTTCCAACTGGGCCAAGCCTCTGTATACGCGGCAGTTACAGCATTTGTCACCTCTTTGGAGGCTCCATAAGGAATCCATCTACAATGTTAAAACAAATATATGTAAAAGTTATGGATTTGTGAATAAAGCAAAATGGACATATAAAATAATATTAAGTCGATACTTACGCGGCACCATCAACCTGCAGATGCGTGCGCCGATCAATCTGCCACGCAATATAGGCATCTGAACAGTCAAATCCATATCTTTGCCAATCCTCAAGTCGCTCATCCATCCTCTCAGAGGCGCGCGATGACTCTGGTTGCTCAGCAAATGCCATAGGCTGGGCCCTAGGATTACTAGCGGTCTCCTCGACTATAACTTCCTGTAATACATTTTCAAAAGCCATATCTGTGGAGGCGGCCGCAGGGGATCCATCTTCTGCTTGTATCGGCGAATTAACAGGCATCCCGTGGCTCGGTCCCACGGATGTTGAGAATGATCCATGACCAGTTGACGTGTTTGTTCCCGTGGATCCATGGCCAACTGATTGATGTACTCCAATTGCTCGACGGCCAGTCGGTGCGACTCCTGTAGTTGATTCCCCTCCTAACCGGCTACGACTAGCCGACATGCTTTGTCCAAATGAATTCTTACCACCCCGTAACACCCCAGGAGTAATAAATTTTTTAAGCGTGTTTCGCTGTTTTCCACCTGTCATGACTGTGTTTGACAAAATACATATTCAATTTAACATATAAAATAATAAAGATACATGTAATTTGGAAACAATCATTCGTCTAGTACATAACACATATATATATAATGCAACAAAATAACTAAACATCATATGCAGCATTATCGTTAGCGTCGGTGTCAGCATCATTATCATCATCGTCATCACCATCGTCATCATCATCATCATTATCACCATCAACATTTATATAACCATCATCATCATCATCAGAATCCTCATCACCATCCTCATCATCATCATCATCATCATCTTCTTGTATTTCTTCTTCTACTTCTTCTTCTTCTTGTTCGTCGTTGTCGACTTCTAACTCGTCTTCTAATAGTTCATTGTCTCCCAACTCATGACAAAGTGAAGGTAAAATAGTATCAGTAGGTTGTACTTCAGCTACATTCAATTCATCTGTCTGGAAAGCTGATTGATCATTCCCTTCTCTTACCAATCTTGACACGTCTGAGAAACTCTTCCCACGTATTTTAACCACACAGTGCCAATCCACTCGATCCCTCTTGGCCCCTGGATATTTACAATAGTATACTTGAGATGCTTGCTCTGCCAACACAAACGGTTCATATTTCTGATATTTCCTTTTCATGTTGACATCAACCAGTTGGGACTTCCTATGGTACTTTACACCTCTATCCTTTGTAGAATCATACCAGTCACATTTGAAAAGAACTACTCTAGTGTGGTGCACCGTTGGATTATGATATTCCAGTTCAATAATGTCATTAAGCATTCCATAGTACCCAATACCCTCATTACTACCAGCAGCAACCCCTTTCACGCATACCCCGCTATTCATTGTGGACTTGAATTTCCCAAATTCTAATGTGTGAAATCTGTGTCCGTTTACTAAATATCTTGACCATGTGCGTACCCTACAACTTGGCCACATAGAAAGGCATTTCACACGGTCGTCTATTCCATTAGTGCCGATTAGCTGGAAAAATCACAAGTCGTTAATGGTATAATCCAAGTTCATAGGATAAGATTAATTAGTTGCATAGGTACTTACATGGTCATATAACCATTTCGGGAACCAACTCTCAATTTGATTTTGAATCTGTGCGGGTGTCAATGGGGGAAAGTTTCGTACAAGATTTTCCTCAAACAATCTGCAATCAAGATAATTTTATTTGTATTGGGGTTTCCGTATGACTATTAACAAATTATAATAGACATACCAAATTACCACAACCTTACCTGATATATGGGTCAACCTCTGGGCAATTCATCAATACATATAAGTGTGCTGCATGCAGTTCTACATCCTCCAATGTTCGTACTGTTTCCTTTCCAATTGGACAACCCGGGTAAGTAAATATAGACAAACATCCTTCAGGGTAGTTCACCTCGTTATATTGGTCATTCCTACCAACCTTTCGCGTTCTAGTTACCACGTGGGGTTCAAAATAATATGAACAAAAAGTTGACGTTTCAAGGATATGGTATGCTTCACATATGGATCCCTCAACACGTGCCTTATTTTTAACTTTCCTTTTCAATCGCTGCAAGAACCTCTCGAATGGATACATCCATCGATATTGTACAGGACCACAACATATTGCCTCATACACCAAATGGATTGGCAAATGCTCCATTGAATCGAAGAAGGCAGGGGGTAAGATCTTTTCCAAGTTGCAAATAATCACAACTATATTTTCTTGCATCCTTTCCAACTCGTGTCTTTGAAGAGTTGTGCAACATATGTTGGTGAAGAATAAGCTTAGTTGCGCAAAGGCAACCCAAACGTTTTTCGGCATTAGCTCACGTAATGCAATAGGAAGCAATCTCTCCATAAACACATGACAATCGTGACTCTTCATGTGTGACATCTTCAACTGTTTCATATCCGCACACCTTGACAAATTGGAAGAATACCCATCAGGGACTCGTAGATCTTTAACCCATTCAAGAAGTTTTCTTCTGCTTGCCACAGGGAGTGTGTAAACACCCATATTCAGTTGGTTCACACCACATAATTCTGGACGATCGCAAAATTCATCCATATCAATTCTCGCTTTAAGGTTGTCCTTTGTCTTCCCCTTGACACCCATCACGGTGTTGAAGATGTTATCGAAAACATTTTTCTCAATATGCATGACATCCAAATTGTGTCTCACGAGATGTGTTTTCCAGTAAGGCAAATCCCAGAAAATACTTCTCTTGGTCCAATTGTGTCTAACCCCAAAACCAGGGAGCTTATCTTCTTCTATTTCATTGATTTTAGGGTAACATTTCACATTATCCCACAGTTCCTCACCATCTAGTCTTGGCGGAGATGTATCCATTTCAACTCTTCCCTTAATAAAATTCTTCTTATCACGCCGTAGAGGACTATGTCGTGGTAAGAATTGACGATGACAATCAAAGAAACAAGTCTTCCTACCCGCTGGCAATTGGAAAGCTTTTGTCTTTTCCATACAATACGGACATGATAGCTTACCATGGGTACTCCACCCAGACAACATACCATATGCTGGAAAGTCATTAATTGTCCACATTAAAGCTGCCCGCAACTGAAAATTCTTTTGTGTTGCCACATCATAGGAAGGTATCCCTTCTAACCATAACTTCTTCAATTTATCAATTAGAGGCTCTAAATACACATCAATGTACTTTCCAGGACTTTTCGGACCAGGTATAAGAAGTGTCAAGAACATGACAGGGTCTTTCATACACATCCACGGTGGGAGGTTGTAAGGTGTGATTATTACCGGCCAGCAAGAATAAGGTATAGCATTTGAACTGTGAGGGTTAAAACCATCCGAGCACAAACCAAGCCGAACATTTCTAGGTTCAGATGCAAAATCAGGATAAGAGCTATCAAAGTATTTCCATGCCTCACCGTCAGATGGATGACATAGTTTACCATCTTCAAGTAAATGTTTCTTATGCCACTGCATATGTTTCGCTGTAGCCTTTGACAAGTATAATCTTTGCAACCTAGGGGTCAATGGAAAAAACCTCAAATGTTGGTAGGCTATAAGTTTACCCCGTTGATCACCACGTGTTGATGGCTTGAATCGGCAGTGACCACAACGAGGACAATTCTCCAAGCGATTTCTATTCTTATAGAATAACGTACATCCATTTATACAAACATCTATCTTCTCATATCCCAACCCTAACGGTTTTATTACCTTCTTAAATTGGTGCAAATTTTCTGGCATCTTATTAGTATCTGGCAACGTATCCCTGATTTCAGCAATGAGTCTGTTAAAACAATTTTCACTTATATTCTCTTCAGATTTGATATTCATATAACGACACACGGTAGATAACACAGTGCGATGTTCACATCCATCCCACAATGGCTCATTAGCAGCCTTAACCAGATCAAAAAACTTTTGTGCATCAGAATTAGGTGTTTCGCATGTTTCGTTATTATCCATGAAGAAATCTGGTCCAGCAGCATCAAATACCATTCTCATATAATTATTTTGTTCTGTCACCCCTGGACAATTCTCATCTACAACATTATGTTGAGACGGACCATGATAATTGGACACATGTTCCCCGTGTGCAATCCATTGATAATAATCTGACATAAACCCCTTCTTACAAAGATGGATCTTAACATCATCAGGTAGGTGAAATCTGCGATTTTTGCATTTTGCACATGGGCATCTTATTTTTTGACCATCCATGTAATACTTTTGACTACATGCAAACGCAACAAATCCATTTACACCATTGATAAATTCATCATTAAGTTGTCTGTCGGGTGTTAGTCTGTGGTCCATCCATGCACGATATGACTCCATATTATATTTGACTGTAGTGAACCTAAGTTTTGGATAAGATTTTGGAGAATTAAAAGATTTAGGGTATTATTAGGTCGCAATAAAATGATGCTAATGAACAATATAATTAATAATGAACCATATTACAAAATTATCTTTGGACTTGGGACTTGTACAATGCCAAGCGAATTTATCTTGACCAATAACTTCCTATGTGATATACAGAATGTTGTTGATATAAATAAATATATGTTCTATCAAAGTTAGAGGTTTGACAAAGTTATAGACTTCCTGTTTACCGAATTAACAGTTACGCTGTATGTGCATGGATTACACATGAACTTTGAATTGATAACTCATATCCTATCTCGTATCCTCTATAATATATTTGTCAGTATATCATTACTTCTTCAATTAATGGCAAGTGTTACCAACATAATACACAACATTAATAGTAATTTATATTATAAATATGAAAATATCAAATAACTCAAAATTTTCAATTATTAATCTTAAACATTAATATTTATAAACTAAACATTTATAAAAAAGAAGTGTCATAAATGAAAACACATTAGAATACTAACCTGAGACGTATTACGATTTGTCCAATAGTGAAAACCTGAAATTAATAATTAACAAAAAATTAATAAACTTACAAAAAAGGAAAAAATAAAAAAAAAATATATAAACTAATGCAAAACAATAAAGAACATTGCAATTACAAAATAAATAAATAAACAAAAAATAACTAAATAAATAAAAACTGGAAAAAAAAATAATAAACTTCAACATAATAACAAAAAAAATTACAAACTATATAAATAATGAAAAATTGATAACATTGAAAAAAAACAAATAGAAAAAATAAATAAACTTAAACACAAAAAAAAAAAATAAAAACCAAAAAATTATTTAAAAAAATTAACAAAAAACGAAAAATAAATAAATAAATAAAAGCTGAAAACAACAATAATAAAATAAAATACAAAATATATCAATAAAATAAAATTAATATCATTAAAAAAAAGAAGCATAAATAAAAAAAACATAAAAATGAAAAAAAATCCAAAAAATTATTATAAAAAAAAAACAAAAATTAAAGGCAGACATAAAAAATGAACAAAATGAACAAAAACCCCAAAAAAATTAAAAAACATGTTCACCATCAACATTTGAGAGTATATGTAAATATATATATACATATATAAACCTATATATATACACATACACATATGCATATACATATATAACTACAACTACATCTACAAATACATATACATCTACATCCAAATATAAATATAAATCTACATCTACATCTACATATACATATACATTTCATATACATATATATACCTTAATGTGGTTTGAAAAATGAAAGGGTTGGGGGGAAAAAAAAATTTAGAGATAGGATGTGGTGTAGAGGGGTGGGGGCAGAGTATTATGGCCTGGGGTAGGGTGTGTTGGGCGGGGCGGGGGGGGGGGGGAGGGGGGGGTGGCTGTTAAAAATAAAAAAGAGTGATTTAAGTGCTGAAGGCAGAGCCTTCAGCACTTAAATCGTGAATGGGAGACGGACCAAATGGCTGATAAAAATAAAAAAGAGTGATTTAAGTGCTGAAGGCAGAGCCTTCAGCACTTAAATCGTGAATGGGAGACGGACCAAATGGTCCGTCTCCCATTCAAGTCAAATAGACAGACAGCACATGCTGTGCTGCCTATTAAAAAAAAAAAAAAAATTGACCTAAAGTCCAAAGGTGCTGGACCTCTTGGTCCTTCTCCTTGGGACTTTTAAAAAAAAATAAAATTTTGGGCTTAGCACAGCACTTTAAGTGCTGTGCTATTACAAAAAATAAAAAAAAAATGTTGCACTAAAGTCCAAAGGAGACGGACAACATTGTCCGTCTCCTTTGGACTTGAAAAAAATAAAATAAAAAATTGGCCTTACTGTGCTATTATAAAAAAAAAAAAAAAAATTGGACTAAAGTCCAAAGGAGACGGACCGAATGGTCCGTCTCCTTTGGACTTTAAAAAAAAAACTGTGCTGTTATAAAAAAAAAAATGGAACTAAAGTCCAAAGGAGACGGACCACATGGTCTGTCTCCTTTGGACTTAAAAAAAAAAAAAAACAATGTCGACTTAGCACAGCGCTTAAAGTGCTGTGCTATTATAAATAAAATTTAAAAAAAAAAAATGCACTAAAGACCAAAAGAGAAGGAACACAGGGTCCCTCTCCTTGGGACTTTTAAAACAAAAAAAAAAAAATTGGGCTTAGCACAGCACTTTAAGTGCTGTGCTATTACAAAAAATTAAAAAAAAAAGTTGGACTAAAGTCCAAACGAGACAGACAACATGGTCCGTCTCCTTTGGACTTGAAAAAAATAAAATAAAAAATTGGACTTACTGTGCTATTATAAAAAAAAAAAAAAAATTGGACTAAAGTCCAAAGGAGACGGACCAAATGGTCCGTTTCCTTTGGACTTTAAAAAAAAACTGTGCTCTTATAAAAAAAAAATGGGACTAAAGTCCAAAGGAGACGGACCACATGGTCCGTCTCCTTTGGACTTAAAAAAAAAAATGTGGACTTAGCACAGCGCTTAAAGTGCTGTGCTATTATAAAAAAAAAAAAAAAAAAAAAATTGGACTAAAGTCCAAAGGAGACGGACCGTCTCCTTGGGACTTTTAAAACAAAAAAAAATTTTGGGCTTAGCACAGCACTTTAAGTGCTGTGCTATTACAAAAAAATTAAAAAAAAAGTTGGACTAAAGTCCAAAGGAGACGGACAACATGGTCCGTCGCCTTTGGACTTGAAAAAAATAAAATAAAAAATTGGACTTACTGTGCTATTATTAAAAAAAAAAAAATTGGACTAAAGTCCAAAGGAGACGGACCAAATGGTCCGTCTCCTTTGGACTTTAAAAAAAAAACTGTGCTCTTATAAAAAAAAAAATGGGACTAAAGTCCAAAGGAGACGGACCTCATGGTCCGTCTCCTTTAGACTTAAAAAAAAAAAAAAAATAATGTGGACTTAGCACAGCGCTTAAAGTGCTGTGCTATTATAAATAAAAAAAAAATTGGACTAAAGTCCAAAGGAGACGGACCACATGGTCCGTCTCCTTAGGACTTTTAAAACAAAAAAAAATTTTGGGCTTAGCACAGCACTTTAAGTGCTGTGCTATTACAAAAAATTAAAAAAAAAAGTTGGACTAAAGTCCAAAGGAGACGGACCACATGGTCCGTCTCCTTTGGACTTTTAAAAAAATAAAACAATGTGGACTTAGCACAGCACTTAAAGTGCTGTGCTATTATAAATAAATAAAAAAAATTGGACTAAAGTCCAAAGGAGACGGACCACATGATCCGTCTCCCTTGGGCTTTAAAAAAAAGATTTTTTTTTAAACGGAGACGGACCTAATGATCCGTCTCCTTTGGGCTTTAAAAAAAAAGATTTTTTTATAAAAAAAGGGAGACGGACCAAATCATCCGTCTCCAATGTGGGTATTTTTTAAATTTTGGAGACGGACCACGTAGTCCGTCACTACTTTGTCGCCGAATGGAGATGAAAAGGAGACAAAACACGAGAGTTTTTGACAAAAGATCGCGTGCACGCCATCTTCAATTGATGGGACAAATCCATGTACCATTAAGAGACGGATTGGAGACGAAAATCGTGTTCCATCACTAAAGCCCCTCAGACTGACAATTAGTGGCGTGCACGCCATGTTTGACTGATTAGACAAATCAATACAAATATATGTAGACGAATTGGAGACCACAATCATATTCCGTCTCTTTTTCGTCTCTGATAGGAGACGAAAAGGAGACGGAAAATGCAAGGCTGCGTATCTCTTGCTGTCTATTTAAAGAGATTTCATTTGGGTTGAATGAGTTGCATTCATCTTGTAGCTATCAACGTTTTTTTTGAATCATGAGTGAAGAAAAACAACAACAGTCACAAAATCTTTGTGTTACAGGAGATAATGACAACACATTTGAAGAAATTGAACGGAGCTTGAAGAAAGATGTGAAACCAAATATTGATCTTAATGCTCCACCAAAAGAAGAAGGCTATATTTCAGAAGCTCAAGTTCGTCAAAAAGTTTTACATGATATGCTGAAAATTTATTTCCCCAAGGCCTTGGGCTAATATTTCTACTAAGTTTAGCATATTAAGGTTATTATTAGAAGTATGTATTTTAGTTTTCGTTAAGTAGATGATGCAGAATAATCGTTAATGTGAGAATACCATTTCTTGGTATTTTTCATGTGTGATTATGTACGTTGGTAGGTTTTATGTACATACAAAATGATGTATTTTATTACCACTAAGATGTAATCCTTAATTATCAATATATGGGTTGAAAGTTAATGTTGTCTTTTATTCATGATTTAATTTCATGAATTTGTCATGCAATATATACTATTTTTAGATAATGAAAACGCTATGAATAATATGTTTTAGTCAATAGGATTGAGGTTGGGGATGACATAGATAATCGTCACCAAACCGTCTCTGGTTGGTGATAGTTGGAGACGAATTCTAAAATCGTCACTAAATCGTCGCAAATAGGAGACGGTTTGGTGACCATGTAAATAAAGCGTCTACAAACTATCTCGGGTTGGTGACGGTTTAGAGAGGACTGTCCAAACTGTCTCCTAATAGTCGCCAAAGGAGACGGTTCGGAGACGACAGATCTAAGTCGTTTCCAAACCGTCTCGAAAGGGTCACTAGTTCCAGTGACGACTATTTCGTCTCTGTTTCGTCGCTTTTTTGGCGACGAAAAGGAGACGGACCGTCACCTTTCACAGTTTTTCTTGTAGTGACAATCCGATCGAAGAAAAGGCATTGGTAAAGTGAATTAAAAATTGAACTTGAACAAGATCAGCAAGACTAATTGGTGCTTGGACAACGGTATTTAACCTTTTAAATTTGTCTTTTCACACCCAAAGAAAGAGAGAAAAAGTGGGGAAAGAGGTTTGATATGGAAAAAAAAAAAGCAAAGGAAGGTGGTTAAGTGATGATAAATATATATATGGAGGTCAAGTATTACACTTCATATACATTAAGGGTTATGCATGTGTTATTAAATCTTTTGAAAATTTGGATATTTTTTAATTTGCAAAACTAATCAGACTCTATAACCTCACTAATTTTGAGATCTAAAAACATCTATAGACTGTTTGTAAGACTTGTGGTTTGCAAATTCATTTTGTTAAGCTACAAATCAAGAGATTTTCTTCGTAGCTGGATGGACTCCAATAACCTGCAAAACAAGGTCCTCGGGATTCATCTCCGATGCTTAAGTTAGTGAGGTTAGGTTGGATAATCTGATTAAATATAATGAGAATATAAAATGTCAGTTACTTTTCTTGGAATGTGTCTTTATATTTATACTAGTGCTTATGAAAGGATATGATGCCATGTGTACTGGCTTATGGCAATTAAGGGCTTATCGGGCATCCCTAAAGAGCGGCCAGCCCTGGAGATCGGGTCGTGCATATGCTAGATTGGATAGATTTTGTCATGTGGGACTCTTGATCTTCCTCGGGCTTCTCACTTGTCAATAGTCCAAATTTCCTTTATACCCTTATGAGATTCATCACCCCATATCATTACCCCCTTGTTTCCTCTGTATTAAGACATTGATCAGGGGAACTAATAAATGCAACATACACACACCTGACATTAATGATAACATCATTAATAATTGTCGCTGCCATTTTCTCTCTCCTCAATTGATGTCATAATTGGTCAATTCATCACATCAGTCCCTTCCACTTCATATGCCATCATTATGACATTTTAAATTAACATCTAATACTTTCAACCTTTCATTTCCCGCATGAAATCCTCTATAAATAGGGATGAACGAGATTCATTTTTAACTTTTTCCACTTTCATTGCTTTTGTGTTCTCGGTTTTAGCCCCATTAGCTACTTAAGTGCCTACTGCCTACCTTTGCTCTAATTCTTTCACAAGTCCATCCTTTGGATCCTTTTACTAAGCATATAGGTACGTTGATTTGCTTTGTTTTACCTTTCTAAGATTATTTCTGCCCTTTTTGTTCTCTATTTTTTTGTTTCATCATAGGTAGTGCATTTGAATACGATTCCTAGAATAGGTCCATTCCCTCTGATAATGAAGAAACCGAAACCTTTACTTCAAATTTGTCTGCGTTAACACAATCTGGGGGGTCTTCTTCCCATTCTGCTAAAAAGTCTACTAGTACCCCTAACACTAGGATATCTGAGGTGTTTAGGGAATCGCTTTTGCTTGATCTGGCTAGAATTCTTATTTTTTACAATCTCTACATTGGTAGCACCCCACCTAGTAGTAACCCTAGGCATGGAGAAGCTAGTACTAACAACTAATGTAGATTTCTTAGAAGACGTATAAACTTCTCCTGGCAAGGGTACTAAGAGCGAGAATACCCAGAGGTTTGCAGTCAGAGTTGCAACAATATTCTCCAATTTTTCCAGGCGTTTATCTGTGTTGGTCCTGTATGCCATCCATCTTGTCATCTATTCCCTTTACCCATTTACCCATGCTTTCAAGTGTAGCTAATATCTGATCAAATGGTGAGGCTGAACCACTAGAACTTGTTCCTCTATGTCTTTCTTGATTCTCAGTCTGTTGTACAGGGGAATCATGTAGAGCCTTTTGTATATGTTCTTCCTCAGTCATTTGGAACATATTCTTTATTTCAACTTATCCCTCACGAACCTAGTTATAATCATCAAATGTCATCTCACTTTTTCTTTTTGTTTGGTGAGATCTTGTTCAGCTATAGGCAATGTCACGCCCCGACCCCGACCTATCGCTACGCTAAGGCCGAAACATGACGTTCGTAACTCTTATTCATGAGATTAACAACGTAATAGCTTTAAAACCTGTGAATAATAATTTAATAACCTGTATATCCATTAAAATACCACAAGAAGTTACTGAGAGAACTCCAATATTTTTCCAAAAACATCAGCCTTACAGAATTATAACATTTGTTACAAATTCACAAGACCTGAATCCACCTGTTCAACATTTCCAAACTTAGGTCTCGAGAGAATAGTGTTCAGTCTTAAGTAGGCATCTAATCTACCAAAATAATATTACAACATAATACTTGATCAATTTACAAAAATATCTTATTACAACAATAAGCTAAAACTCCACAAGCAAGCACGTAGACCAACTAGGAAAAAAATCCATCACAACACATCAATATAGATTGCAACCACATGGGAGCTTGGTCGGGCTAATTGTCACCCGAAATTGTTAGAAAGAGGGGTGAGCTAGATCCTCGCATATAGCTCAGTGAGAATTGAATAGGAAGGGTTTTTGCAAAGGTTTTAACAATCGTGCAGTGCATAAAATATCATAACGAGTACATTCATTAGCAATCATACATCATATCTTCCCTCGAGGTATCATTGGTTCCCGGCGATTAGAATGTTCCAAGGTATTCAATGGCACTCGACAAGAGAAGGAGTCGACACAATCATACATCATATCTTCCCCCGAGGTATCATTGGTTCCCGGCGAATAGAATGTTCTGGGGTATTCAATGGCACTCGACAAGAGAAGGAGTCGACACAATCATACATCATATCTTCCCTCGAGGTATCATTGGTTCCCGGCGATTAGAATGTTCCAAGGTATTCAATGGCGCTCGGCAAAAAGAGTCAATACTTTGATAGTCGAGATATACCGGCAAGCCCAACATTGCCCCAAGTTCCCGTCACTACCTCATCTTATGTGGTTGCAACCTAACCATGCATTTACAATTCATTTTATAAGCATTTTACATAAGCATGCAAGTTCAATCAATCATGCGACATATTCAAGTACCTTTCATACTTCGCATCATGTAAACGTGCCAAACATTTATCATGTACTCCTAAGGACATGTAACACATACAATATCTAGCATGTAAGCTCCTTTAGCATTAGCTCATAATATCAAGAACTTACAAGTTGGTCACTTAATAACAACACCTACCAATAGTAACCACTAGATACACCAAGTAACTTCAATGCTTTTGCATTAGTATAACTTAAATAGTTAATTTCCCTACCTTCCCAAACATCAATTACTCTGTTTTTAGTCTAGAATCAAATCTTATTGAATGTAGATAGTTCTAGAATCAAACGGAATGCAATTCGGAGTTAAATTGAATGAGAAATGGCATTTAGAAAAATGTTGCGCAAATTTGTCAAACATCCTAGCGACTGATCCGGTCGACCGGATCTGACCCGAGTCGCCTAGCAGTAGATAAAATTGACTGATTAGGTCGATGGGATCCGACTCTGGTCGATGGGATCTGACTCCGGTCGATCGGATCCGACAGAAAAATGCACAAAATTGCATTTTCTGGCTCCTAAACTCATTCTTTCAAGCCCAAATCAATTATGCAACTTAATTCCAAGCCAAACAACATTAAACCACAAGTTTTCTAGCTCCTAACATCACACCACTCAAGTACAACACCTTCATCTACCAACATTCAACTTAGCACCCTTTGTTCAAAACTCAACTTTTACTTTATTCTCTTTGCAACCAAATTAAACACACTCAACACATGTAACACATCACCCAACATATATAATACTCTCAAAGATCATCAAAAGTTACAAAGATCAAGGTCAAGCTACAAATAACTCCAACACAACATTTGAAACCCTAGTTTACTCATACCAAGCTCAAATTCATAATACAATCTTATAAACATCTTCATTGTACTCAATACACATACTTAGTCCATCAAGCATGCTATATATGTCATTTATAAAGCTTTTCAAAAACATCCCTCACCTTAGATCTTGAGTTTGAATGCAAGAAAAGCAAGAAATGCAGCTAAAGATGCTTGTAGATGCAAAGAAATAGCTTGAATCCCTCTTCTCATTCCTCATTTCTCCTTCTTTCTCTCTTTCATTCTTCTTCCTTCTTTTCTTTTCTTGATCGTGCTCTTGTGTGTGTCTGAGTGTGTTGTCTGATATGTGTATGTGTGTTGTGTAGTATTTTTATGTGTGTATATGGTGTAATGTGTGTTTTGTGTGCATCAGACGTGTAAGTGTGTGTGTTTATGTGTTTGTTTTATTTTAAAAGATATGTATATGTATGAGTGTGTAGTATAATGTATGTTTGTATATAATGTGGTAGGTAGGATATTTTGTTTGGTTGCCAAAAGACAAGGTGTCCTCCAACTAAAAGCCTATCCTCTAGTTTGCCATTCTAGTTCTATTCTAATTATTTTAGTTAGTTAGTGTAATGCGGTAGGATCTAATTAAAGCCTACGATATCTAAAACATTTAAATGCACGTAATTGAATTTAAATACACGTTAAATGATGCAAGTGCACGTAAAGATATAAATATTTATAAAACCATGTAAATGCACTTAGAAACTCATGAATGCAAATAAGAAAATATGAGTGCACGTTAAATGTTTATGGTCTCATAAAAATAAATGTATAAATGAATGCGGAGCTTCACATGCAAACTCTTAAATGCATCCTTACCAATATATCTATTTTGATACCAAAATACCTTCTATCAATGAAGTAAATCCCTGTCAAGGTACCAATTTGGGTGAAATATAGTCTTAGGAACGTCATCTAGAGGTACCTTAAAATGCTCAAATATCCTTATGAGGGCTATGTTGTAACACCCCGATCCCTCATAAGACCGGAGCCCCGATCCAATACCCGAGGTCACGAAGAAAGAGGAAAAATGGACGGAGTCTCCCCTATTTATAGGACAATCCAAAACCTGTACACAACAATTATAACCTCAAAACTATAATCTAACCTCCTCCATAATTCACAACCTTCAATACCATAACACTCTTCAACTCCCAAGGCCATCCGAGCCTTACAAGACAAAGTAAACACACAAGCCTCCCTTTACACAACTCTTGAAATTCTATGTTTAAAAGACACTTATCTTACCACTCTAATATTCTCTATCTATCTTTCTTATGAATTAAGTTTGCCAACCATTCAAAGCATGCAAGCATACAGTTAATAGACAATAAAGTAAAGAATACAAGTTATTACATATCATTACAATTATCACATCATATAAACAATATACTATTTATTACAAGGCCAAAAACCATTTTAGTCCCTGAAGTTTGCTTTAAAGATCAAATTGGTCCCTCAAGTTTGTAAAAAGACCAAATTGGTCCCTCCAATTAATTTTTATTAGTCAAATGTTAATAGTCAAAGGGTTGACCGAGTTAAAAGACCATTATATCCTTAGGTAACATATATTATAAAAGAAAATTACGGTAAAAGTTTAAATCAGTCTAAAAAAACATAATTCACAACATTTGTGCAGGAAAAAAAAAACTAAAACCAAAAAATAACAATTCAAACATAAACAAAATAAAATCAAGAAAATATCATTAAAAGTTAAACAATCATCATCGACATAATTAACAGCGAGGGTACCGCCCAGAAAAGAGAATGAATCATGATTGTTCATTTTTTAACGATATATTACTAACTTTAATTTGTTTATGTTTGAACTGATATTTTTTAGTTTTTATTTTTTTTCTTACGCGAATTATGTGAATTATGTTTTTTTTAGACTGATTTAGACTTTTATTGTAATTTTCTTTTATAATATATGTTACCTAATGATATAATGGTATTTTAACTCAATCAACCATTTGACTATTAATATTTGGCTAACAAAAGTTAACTAGAGGGACCTTTTTGGTCTTTTTACAAACCTGAGAGATCAATTTGGTCTTTAGAGTAAACCTCATGGACTAAATGGTTTTGACCCTTTATTACAATCTTTCACAATAAGAACCAAATACACAAAAGTCTTCTACGTTACAAATTATACTATCACGAGCAACCAACACTTCAATGCACAAGAATCCAAACAGCTTGTATGCCCTTCAACTGCTTCGTACTAAACTTGGAAGTGTTAAAAAGAGGGGTGAGCATACAATACATGTATAGTCAGTGAGGAAGGGAAACAAATAACCTGGAAGTTTGGTAAACTATTTTATGCAATGTAGCAATTAAGCACAAGTTTAGCAACTATACAAATAAATAAGCAATTATACGATAAAATGCCACACATTTTTAAAAGGATACGATCGTTAACCCTTATTTCTCCAAATCCTCGAACCACGAACCACGAACCACGAACTTGAACTTGAATGAGATATGCCGATATCCCTTTACACTAATGGATACTACGGATATACCCAAACCTACGACCCAATACCCCCTGGTGATCTTCGGACCAGGTGAGTAAGGGAATAGCTGTAAGGCCCAGCACGAGACCACATGTGCATATGGATCATATCATACATAATTAAATTATTTTATATGTATTTACCTTGTTTTATATGCTTTTATATTGATTTATGTGCATTTATCTCGATATACGTGCATTTCATCGTTTAACATACAATTAAGTTATTTTAGATGCCGTAGGATTTAATTAAAAACTATTGGACTAAGCCTAGCAACTAACTAGTTAGCATACAATTAGGATGACATGCAACAAATAGCTTTATGTTAAAAAGGCAAGGTGGTCTTTTGGACCTTAGATATTATTCTACCAACACAAATACATATACATTACACACACACACACATTTGAAAACACACATACACCCACACGACATACACACTAGACACACACTCAGATTTTCGTCCATAGAAAGGAAAGAAAGAAGAGGAAAAAGAGAAGAAGGAAGAAGGAGAAGAGGAAAGAGAAGATTTCAAGCCATTAATAAGCTTTCTTCAAGGGTTTTCTTGCTCATGTTTTTCATCTAGATTTCAAGAGCAAAGGTGAGGGATTCTTTCAAAATATATTGCTAAAACTCATCTAAGGTTGTATGGTTTATATATGTTGGTTAATCTTGCTTATGTGTTCATATGAGAGCCCAATGTGAAGATTGGGTGTATTTGGGTGTAGTAGATCTAGGACTTTGCCTAACTTGTGTGCATGAATTTGAGGAGTTGTATGATGAGTTGAAGTTGTTCTTGGGTGTGTTGGATTGGTTATAACTTGTATACAAGGTTTGAGAGCAAGATCCTAGTATTGGAGAACTTGGTGTTCTTGGTGTTTTTGGTGTTCTTGAGCTAATATGAGTTTGGGGTGTTTTTGTTGCTATATTGATGGTGCTAATTGTAGCCTTGGGTGATGAGTTTGATGTTGTTTATACATGTGTTAGGGAAGGTTTAGCTTGTGTGCAAAGATTCAAACTAAGATCCTAGTATTTTAGAACTTGAATGGTGTCTTTGGTGTGTTTGAGGCAATTGATAATTCTTGTGGGTTGTTGGATTCAAAAGTGATATAGTGTTGTTCTTGAGCTTAAGAATGATACCTAATAAACCTCTTGGGTGTACAAAAAGGTTTGGCTAAGTTGGGAGAAAAACAACAAGCAAAAGAGTCAAGGTGTAAAAATCGTGTATGTCTGGGGGTGATACCCGGGCATGTTATCACAACCGGATAACACGACCGGACAAATGGACAGTGGGCTGACCAAGCATCTGGACGTGATACCCTGTCGTGATCAACACGACCGGACATCATGACCGTATTACCCGTTTTTCAGTTTGACGGCTTTGCGTAATAATTTTTTGAAGACCATATCTCGGTCAATTCAACTCCGAATTGAGTTTCGTTTGATTCTATAACTATCTACCTTCAATAAGATTTAATTCTATACCAAAATAATAGTATTTGGAGTTTGGGAAGGTAGGGAAATTAAGTTTAAGTTAGACTAATGCAAAAGCGTTGAAGTTGTTGGCTTAGTTAGCTAACATGAACAAGGAACATTGTGGAGATTATTTGGGCATAGTAAAAGCATGTATTTGTTGATCTTGCATTGCACTTTAAGTGTTGCTTGATGATTTATTGATTTGCTTTGAACTTGCTGGATGTCATTACATCAATATGCTTGCTTTACAGAGACAACCTACTTTGTTGTCCTCCAAATATGTTCTTGCTTGATTAGTGCCCACTCTTGCTTGGTGTGTTTCCTTGGAAAGTTGGGATGTATTTGTTCAACTGCTAATTAATTCATGTAGCCTTGGAAACCCCATGGTAGAAGTTCTGTTTCCCCTGGGCCACATCGGGCCATCAAGTATAAGTCTCAGCTACCATAGTTTTGGGTTGCCTCCGGAGTGCCCACTCTTAATTGGTGTGATAAAAAAGATAATTTGATATTAAAGCTCGAGACTGGCCATCTCCAACAAAGTTCGTGATATTGTATCCTTTTACTACATGGTTCCTACTCTCGCTGGGTCCCTCAAGGTCTTTGGAGAGTAGAGTTGCTTGATTAAGATTGTGACTATCCCGTATTTGTTCTTCTTGTTATTCTTGTTATATGAAGTATACGCATAGCACGGTTTTATAAAGATGATTTCGAAATGATAAATGTTTGTGAAAACCCTTCATTTTTCATCTTCACTGAGCTATATGCAGGATTAGCTCACCCCTCTTTCAACCATTTCAGGTGAGGCCAAGCTGACCGTACAGGTAGAGGGAGATGAGGCTCTATGTGACGAGACTAATTAATGTCTTTGTTGATCTTCATGCTTGTGTTGAAGATAGGCTTGTTAATAGAAACTGATGATATACTTTTGAATAACTTATGATATGTAATATTCTTTTGGATTCTTAACTATATACTAAGTTTGATTACCATTCTTTTGAGGCCTAGATGTCTATATTTGGCCACGTATGAAGTACAAATAAGGATGTTAGGTCATGTAATTATGAAACAAGTTGATGTGGCCTTTTAATGTCAAATGTCCTGAGCATTCTTTTGAAGTTTCTTATGGAAGTTAATGAATGTTTAGGTTGTTAAATAATAATCTTTCAGGTATTAAGCTGATTGACACGTCGCGCTCCGACCTTAACCTCCGTGGGTCTTGGTCCCGGGGTGTGACAATAGCAATGGAGCTAGAGTTACCAACCCTAGCAAGCCCGATGCCGCCCAGAGAGGCTCATCATATCCATGCGACGATATGGTTGAGCAACCATCGATACGAACCACATAAAGCAATGATAAAACAATATAACAATGAAAGCCAATAAACACATAAATGAGAGACAACAAAGTAGGTTGCCCTCACACAAATTACAATCAATAGGCAATAACATATACCTTAGCAATGACAGTTCATATAAGTAAGAACACCATATATCAACTAACCAATAAGTTACACAAGCCTAGCCAAAACTAGAAATGCAAATATAATGCATGTCCCTCACCTTGGATTAAGCCAATCATGTAGGAAAATAGCTTACATTCTTCCAATTCTCCCTGAATTTGCTCAATCATGCAATCTATAGCTTGTTCCTATAAGTATAACACTTTAGCAGATAACTCACCAATTCCAACTTAACTATTACCTAACTCAACTCACAACAATAGAAGTTATATACGTTCACTTATATGTCCAAGTAATCATACAAATAACACTAAAACATTTCTTTAATCTTACAAAGGACATTAACTACATTAACATTTAACAAGTTAAACTTTATAACTAGTTAAACTTCATTTATCTCACAAAGGAATATCAAATTAAGCATTCAATCAAGACGACTACACCTAAACACTTAAACTTAATTTAACTATAAAACATGGACTAAAAATTATTTTCATGCTTTAAGATTATTACACATGCACTAACTGCTTTAGATTACATGACATGTTAAAATAACACTTCTTTAACCCATAAAATTGTATTCATTCTCACATAATCCACTTAGCACGTAATTACATTCAACTACTTAACTACACCATAACATTCTTCAAATGAATGAGCACTCTAATCAAACATCTCTTTAGCATTTAACTAGCCTTATAAAGGTCAATTATAGTATTTATAGCAATATAAACAACTACTCATGCAATTAGTTCAAGTAATTCACAAGAAATGCGTCGAAACACTATTCTAATGCTTACAATTTATGTTCTAAACTTCACACATGATTATGAAATCCAAATCTAACTTGACCATTCACCTAAAGCCACTTTATGACCCACTTAAATGCTACAAATTCACATTTTCAAATATGTTAACTCAAAAACACCGAAAAACCCCTTAGGTGATTTGTACTACGACTACCTAATCCAATTAGCAATTAAGCGTCATAAATATATTTTAAGAGTTTCTTAACCCTTCTAAGACTAACTACATAATCAAACGAGCCAAACTTAATACTTCATTTCAAAGTCCCCTTTACGTTTCAATACAAATTTCTTGATTTTATCAAAGGTGAACCCATTTAATTCACACATTTAAGAATTTTGACATTAATAGCATCTAACCAAAGCGATAGAATGAAATTCGGATAAAAAACCCCCAAATTCGCAGGTTACTATTTACAGACACTATTCATCATCTTCCTACAACTTGCAAACTTCAATTCCAACCATAACAATTGCTATTAGACCATAAAAGAATGTTCTCTAATCATATTAGAAGGTATTTGAAGCATTTATAGGCAAAGAAATAGCAATAATCAACAATTACAAAATTTCATATCAAACCTTTGAATTTCAAATGTAAATAATATAAAATCCCCTCACAATTTCAAGTTGTAGGATGTTTGTAGAATAGTGGGATGCTCCAATCCACCTCCAAACTCAAGCTAGAAGATCAACTAAGAGAAGACTTGAAGAATTTTTTCCCTTTCTTGGCTTGTGGGAGCCGACGGCTCAAATGGGTCTTGGGGGGTGTTTTTGTTTTCTATTTTTCTAAGTTATATGTGTATGCATAAGTATATATGGTGTTTTATATGTATGTGGCTGATTTGGCATAAACAAATAAGCAAGACTTGGTCAAATATAAGCTTAAAAATGCAATTGAAGTTAACTAGTTTACTTATGTAATAACTTTTCACTATTCACTCAAGACAAAAAATATGTTCCTAACACACCCTCCCAACATGCATTGCACAAAATAACATTTTTCTCATACCTCATACAAGTCACGTAACATGGAAAAAAAATATAAATTCGAAGAAATAAGACAGTCGAAATTCGCTATGAATAGTAATTATTTCTAAAAGTAGATAATGCACAATCAGATGCATAAAAAGGTATGCAGCGAATGATATGCTCACGCATGCGGGTATGGGGTCTCACGTATGCCATATGGTAGGGAAGGTTATTCAATAACATGAAGCATGTGACAGATCATTATATATGGAAGATTCACTTGTCTGTGTTGAGTCATCAAGTACAAAATATAGGGATCGGCTTCAACATTTCTATTACCATTTATATTCTTAGGAACTATAGTAGTGGTGATGAATGTGATCATGATTCTTCTTTTGGATAAGCAAATCCCATTTTTGCGGGGCATTTCCACGATGAACAACAACAATTAATTGATCCTCACATAAGTACCTCAAATAGATATCTCTATCTTCGGGTTGCATTTTAGTTGAAGGCCACCTACTTGGATCATAAGCTTGTACTCCATCATTGGGCATATTAAAAATTGAGGCTATGCTAGACTCAGTCAAAATAATGTCCACATTTCGAACTGTAGTCCTAACAATAGGGTAATTGCTAGTATCCATATTTTCATAAAATTCTTAAATTAAAGACTAATAAACATCACATTCAATATAGAGAAAGTCACATCAACCTTGTTGTCTCACCAACTCGATAATGGGGGTTCCTAGTAATTCTCTATCCATCAAACACTTTCAGAACAAAATATCCTTATTGGATTCTAGTATTTTTGTATCCTCATGTTCCCAAACACTTGGAGAGGCCCGAGGATGTGTTTGAGACCTTTGAGGTGGGATTGATCTCTTTAATGTAGAAGCTTGGATTTTCCATTCTTTCGTGTCTTTCCCATGGTTAAAATTCAAGATTTTGAGGTTATATAAAGTGGGTAAGTGGATTATGGAAGCAAATTTGAAGAAAAACGGTTGAATTTTGAGATTGAAAGAGGTGATTTTGAGAATTTGAGGAAATTGAATTTGGGGCAAAAATTGAACTGATTTGTGCCTATTAATGTCCCTATTCTTGACCTGTCAGCCGGCCGTTGGGGTCCTCTGGAAGGGATAGTGAAGTTGGGCCGTCTTTGTTCCTATCAGATGGGGATGCCGGTGGCCGAAAATCCAGCAACAGTAGAAAATTCCAATTGGGCAAAGTTCGTCGCCAATGTGTTTCCAAATAATGACAGAATGGCGATGGACCTATAAAAAACGTAAAAAAAATGGTAATATATTAATATTTTATACATTTATGAAGTTCAAACTAAAATAGAGAGTTTCTAAATTATTAAATTGGTCTTTAATTAAAATTAATAAGATGTTTAATTAAATCTGATAAGTTTGATGAAAATGATTATTAACTGTCTATAAGATTTTTCTGTAAAAATGCACATGGTAATGAAATACAAACTAAGATTGTTTTGATTTGAAAAACTATAAAGTCACATAAAATTGTCCTCCTATTCTAGGTGCTATCACACTTCTATAATTAAAATAAAAGCAATCTTATTTTTTCTATTAAATGTTCCTTGCCACTCCATCACCATTTATGATGGAATAGTGACAAACCTATAAAATTCCATCGCCTCCCCATTGCCAATGGTGACGGAAGTTTAATTGTATTTATCTTTTAATTGTTAATAAGTAAAAAACATATAAGAATATGTTAATATACTAATATTTTACTTATTTATATAGTTCAAACTAAAATATAAATTTTTTAAATTCTTAATTTGGCTATTAATTAATATTAACCGAATGTTTAATTAAATTTGATAAGTTTGATGAGAACAATTATTGACTGCCTATAAGATTTTTCTAGAAAAATGCACAAGGTAATGAAATAAGAACCAAGATTGTTTTGATTTGGAAAACTATAATTAAAATGAAAACAATCTTTTTTTCTTAAATGTCAGTCGCCACTTTGTTGCCATTTTCAATGAAATGGCAACATACCAAAACTCAATCTGTCGCCATCATATGACGAACTTTAATTATATAAATATTTTATTACTTATCAATCAAAAAATAAAATATAAATAAAAGCTACGATCCGTCACCTTTTTGTGATGGAATTGCGATAGATATTAATTTTATTTATATTTTATTTGTTATTTAAAAGTCGTCGCCCTTCATCTTTAGTTAGCGAGAGATGAGCAACATACACAAATTAATAAATGAAAACATATATAAAAATATTATTTCCATTGTCAATCCATTGAAAATAAGCAATGAATGGGCAAGAAATACTAATGTTTTTTCAAAAAATATTTTAATAAACCAATCTGTCACTAAATTCGTCACCAATTTTTGGTGCCAATTCTCAGCGCACATCTTGATGACAAAAGTACAGACTTTTAGAGTTCGTCACCAATTTTTTTTTCCGTTGATTTTTTTTACATGTATTCTATTTTCTTGTATTGTAAAAATGTCACCATTATCTGTCACTTAAATCATCGCTATGTGAACGTAGTCAATTCCGTTGTGAAATTTGATGCCTACTCTTCGTCATCAATCCGTCGCTTGGTTGAAAATATTTTTTACTTGTTTAATTAATTAATAAAATATTTTTATTTATTTAATTAATAAAATATGAAAAAATATAAAAAATTGCTAAAATATGCAAAAAAAAGAGAAAATTTTGATTAAATAATTATAAAATAAATTTAATATCTACAAAACATTAAAGAAAAATTATCAAATATTTACAAAATTATCAAATACAATACAAATTAACTATTAATTGTTGTTGAAACGAAGGCTAAGATTGATCCTGAGGTAGAGAAGGTGGATACGGTAACATTTGGATGAGTAATGAAATTTGTTGCTGGAGAAGACGAAGCTCTTCACGCTACTCTGTCATCTCATGCCTCAATCCTTCTATTGTCTGATTAATAAAATTCTGCACGTCCTGCTCTGTAATCCGATGGCCAGAATTTGGTATGGTGTATAGAGACCCCTTATATGAACTCCTTACGATCTGTGTTTGTATACTCTTCCTTTGCTTGATCCACCAGCTGCCTGGTAAAGTAACGAGTCGTGATTGATAGGCGATGTTGTCGGATCTCCCTACGAGGACAATGCACGCTTCTGGACCAATTTGTTATAGTTGGCCTGCAATTAAAAACTAGACATTGTTATATATATATTTCCATGATATTAAATAATTTATGAATATAAAATTATGTACCATAGTCTATTCCGTCCTAGGATCAAAGTAGGGAGCATTGGGACCTTTACAATGAACCTTCTCAAACACTTCTGCCCTTGTCATTGGTCAAATCGACTCTAGTTCCTACAATAGACATTCACCAAACAACAATTAATAATTAAAAATTAAAAAATGATAGAATATTATAATTTTAAAGTTTATGACTTACCATTTTTCTCTTAACCTCGTAAGAATAGGACAAGACCTGAATAATGCACCAAAGGCCTACTCTTTCAATTCTGTTGGTTGGTCTTCAACTTTTTCTTCTATTCATCTATCCCCCAATGCTTACATAGCTTATCTCATACGTCGATAAAGGTCCAAACCAATCGGTCATTATCCTAGCAAACCTTATAGAAGAGGTCCTGTAACCGAGCACTAACTTTCTAGAAACATAATCATCGGATATAGGGTTTATCACAGGGCAACCATTTGTACACTCCTGAAGACATAGATGAAGAAATTAGTAATACATTATATATAATGCGACTATATATATAACTAGAATATACATAATAAAATGAACCTAGTACCTAAAAAGTAGTAAACCATCTTTCCCTAACATCAACTAGAACCTGTGACCATGATGTCCAAGGCTCGGTGAACACGATAGCTAATATACTTACTATGTCTCGTGTCGCTCCAAATGTAATCTTTTTGTAAATAATATAAAATACAATTTAACAATTGTATTGGAAAAAAATTAATCAGGTATTTTCTAAAATTATATTAACTGAATTCTTACCCATTTGCAAACAACATCAGATGCGTGTGTCGATCAATCTGTCATACAGTATAGGCCCCAAAAGAATGGAATCCATACCACTGCCAATCCTCTAACTCTATTGTGGCTCCTGCAACCCACCACTCAGTAGCAAACGATAACTCAGGCTGGTCACTAAATGTACTAGGGTTGGCCCTAGGCATGCCACAATTGTCAACATGCAAACTTTGAGAGAAAGTAGATGCAAGAGGTCTATCATGTGGGGGTAATATTAATGAGGGAGAAAAAGTGGATGCAAGAGGTCTATCATGTGCAGGTAATGTCGGTGAGGGAGTATGTGTGCTCCTATCCTGGAATGGTAGTACCGAAGTGGATCTATGCTCACCAATTGACTGTCATCCAAATGATAAGGTGAATCCACGTACACCACCAAATCGTCCTTTTGAACGATGTAGTAATCTAGGAGGCATATCTCATCTGCCCCTCCCTCTACCTGATTACATGATTGCGTTGGACAAGTGCCAAATATCGTTGTAAATATATTATTGAATACTACATATTACATAGCTAGAAAAACAAAATAACATTGTCATATTATATGTTTATAGTATATACACATTCAGATTATTCATTATATGTAACTAATCTGATAACTCATCATCTTCATTTTCTTTTTCATCATCATCATCATCATCATCTTCATCTTCTTCATCCTCATCTTCATTGTCATCTTCTTCATCTTTATTATATTCATTATATAGATTATCTTCCAATACCTCAATGTTTCCACTCGACTCATGAAAACTTGGAGGAAACTCTACATCATTTGGTAGTACTATAGGCACATCCATCTTATCTGACAAAAAAACTAATTGTTGTTCCATTTCAGAATCTTCTCTGGGCATATCATAGTAATTTATTAGTTAGATTTTGCATACAACCCACTAATCTACTCAGTTTCTCTTACTACATAGATACTTACAATTGTACACTTGATGTGCTTGTTCTACTAACATAAACGATTCATATTTTGGAAATTTTCTCTTCATGTCGATCTCAACCAATCAATACTTAGGATGCTCCTTAACACCTCTATCCTTTCTCGAATCAAACTAGTCACAGTTCAAAAAAGAACGACTCTATTATGTTTCACTATTGGATTATGGTATTCTAATTCAATAAATTCATTCAACATTCCATAGTAGTCACTGTTCTTGGTACTCATATTATCATATGTCCCTTTGACGAACACTTCACTATTCATTGTAGCATTTGATAACCCATATTTCAAAGTGTGAAACTAGTATCCGTTGACCAAGTATCTTAACCATATGCCTACCCTCCTACTTGGCCCTATAGAAAGATATTTTATTTGATCATCTGAACCATTAGTGTAGGCTAGCTGCAAAACATGAAATTTACCATATGTGAAGGTTTGCATTGCTAATTTAAGTGGAAATCATCAAAAGGAAATTAATTGGATCTTTACTTACATGATCACATAACCATTTTGGAAAACGATTATCAATATTATATTCAATCTGTGACAAAGTCAATAAGGGACAATTTCTAAAAAGATTTTCTCAAACATCTTGGAAGTAGTATATGTGGTTCATATTAGACTTGTATATTGGAAAAACACATCGATGTACGACTTATATATTGGAAAAACACATCGATGTACAAAGTGTCAAGACCTTACCATAAGGGTAAACCTGTTGAAAATTCATCAATGGTATTTTTCATTCAGTGCTTAATTGTCTGGCATTTGATAATGCTCATTAATTGCCCACATTAAAGCTACCCGCAATTGAAAATTTGATTGTGTTGCCACATCATAACAAGGTGACCCCACATCTCATAATTCTTTCAATTCATCGATTAGAGGCTCTAAGTATATATCAATGTCCTTAATCAAATACTTCGGACTTGGAATAAGAAGAATCAATAACATAACAGGGTTATTCATACACATTCATGGTGGCAAATTGTATGGTGTGATTATCACCAGTTAACAAGAATAAGGCTGAGAATTTAAGCTGTGAGGATTAAACCTATCTGAGCATAGACCAAGTTCAACAATGAAATCTTGATATACTCTATTAAAGTGCTTTCATGCCTCAGTGTCAAATGGATGACATATCTTCCATGCTTAATTTGGTGTCTTTTATGCTATTGTATATGTTTAGTTGTAGCCTTTAACATGTATAACCTTTTAAACCTTGGAATTAGTGGAAACCATCTCAATATTTGGAAAGCTATAAGCTTACCCCATTTTTTTAAACTCTTGATGACTTGAAACATGTGTGATCACAACTGAGACAAGAATTCATGTGACTTCTATCTTTGTAAAATAATGTATATCTATTTATACATACGTCTATCTTTTTATATCCTAATCCTAAAGGCCTCATTTCATGCTTGAACTTGTAAAAGCTTTTAGGTAAATTATGAGTATTTGACAAGGCTTCCTTTATTGTCTCTATCATTCTATTGAAGTATCGTTCATTTATATTTTCTTCAGACTTGATATTCATAAAATGGGACACTGTAGACAAACGAGCAAGGTTCTTACAACCTTCCCACAATGATTCATCAACAGCCTTCAAGAGATCAAATAATTGTTACTGCTTCCATATTAGGTGTTTCAAATGGTTCATTATGATTCATAACCAACTCCGGACTAGTAACTTCAAATACCATTGTCCTATAATTATTTCTTTTGTCAAATCCATCATAATTATTATTCGTAAAGTTATGCTCAAATGTATTGTCATAATTATGAATTTTCTTCATATATGAAGTCTATTTGTAATAATAATGCATGAAGTCCCACTTTTAAAGATGGACACTAATAATGTTAGTATCTAAAAACTTGCAATTTTTGCATTTGGCACATGAGCATCTTATATTATCACCATCCATGTAACACCTTTGAATACTTGCAAACACAACCAATTCGGGTACATCTCTATAAAAGTATCACTAAGTTGTGTTCCATTGGGTGTTAAATGATAATTCAATCGTTCACAATTGGACTCCATTTTGCTAAGTATTACACCAAACATTTGAATTTCAATCAACATTTATTGAAAACCAAACTTAGAGTATGGGTTGAAATTCATGTATTGAAATTACGTGAAATTCAGTCAACTAAATTAAAATTCACGCATTGGAATTATAGAATTTCATTAGCTGAATTTCACAGAATCACAATAATTTTTGAAATTCATTGAACACATTTCATGTAATTGTAATAATTTTAAGAATTGGATCTCAAATTATTAAATTGAAATTCACACATTAGAATTCTAGGAATTCATTGACTGAATTTCATGGAATTACAATAGTTTTTAGATTGAGATATTTGGGGGAAAATTATTCGATTTTGAGAGATTTCAATTCATTTCTTTTATTTAGATTGGAAGGGTTTAGGGGAGATTATATTAGGAAGGATTTTGGAAAATCATTTATTGATATATATATATATATATATATATATATATATATATATATATATATATATATATATATATATAGGGAAAATGCAGCAATGGTCCCCATTGTTTACTCAAAAGTCAATATAATCCTTATTATTTTAAAATGCTCAAAGAGGTCCCTAATGTTTGTAAACATGCTCATTGTGGTCCCCACCATTAAAAGTTTAGTTAGTTTTAACAAATATAAACAGTATTTCAAGGGTAGAATTGGAAATTCACTAAAAAACACACAATCTCACACAAACTTACCAAAAAATACACACTGATACACCCGAAAACTCATACACACGAACACACACCAAAACATACACGAACACACACAAAAATACACCCACTAATATTATACACACACGAACATACACAAAGCCAAAAACACATACACAAACTTGCGGGGGTGGGGTGGGTTTACAATGGGTTCACGTGGGTGTGGGT
The DNA here is from genome assembly GCA_037974665.1 of Ehretia macrophylla. Lineage (NCBI taxonomy): Eukaryota > Viridiplantae > Streptophyta > Magnoliopsida > Boraginales > Ehretiaceae > Ehretia > Ehretia macrophylla. Next base: position 23,286,128 of record CM075782.1, on the reverse strand, counting down.
TTGGGTAGGGGTGAGGTTTTCAGGGGGTTCGCGGGTGGTGGCTAGTGGTGGTGCTCCCGTGGATGGGGGGTGGTGCTCACGGTGGATTGCGTGGGTGGGGAGTGGTGTTCACTGTGGGCTCGTGTGGGTGGTGCTCACAGGGGTTAGGGGTGTTGGCTGGCCGTGGTGGTGACTGGCAATGTGGGTGTGGGTGTGGGTGGGGGTGGTGGCTCGGGGTGGGCTTGTATGGGTGGGGGGTGGTATTCAGGGGGGTCATAGGGGTTGCGTGGTTGGTGGTTGGTGGTAGTGTTGACCGACGGTGTGAAGTTGGGTGTGGGTGTGGGTGGAGGTGGTGGTGGAGTTGGGTGGGGTGGAAGAGGAAGAAGAAGAAGAAGGGAAGGATAAGTTTGTAATTTTTTGATTTAACTAGGGGTAGTTTAGTCATTTTATGCATTCTCTGTTAGATTTTTAACAGTGTGGACCACAATGAGCATGTTTGCAAACATTGAGGACCTCTTTGAACATTTTAAAACAATGGGGACTATATTGACTTTTGGGTAAACAATGAGGACCATTGCTGCATTTATGTCTCTCTTATGTACAAATTTAGATTTAGTGTTTGATTTTTGGTCTCACTTGTTACATCGATGACAACAGTTTCACTTTTGTTCGATGGTGGTACTTTCCAATTTCGGCAAGTATGGCTTGGGACTGGTATTGGTGTGCTTTTTGGTGCATTGATGCCTTGTTCACATGGTTTGGCTACTATTGCTCAGCTACTTTTGGATGCTATACGAGGTCCCTCAAATTGTGAACAAAGAGTTTTCTCTGTTGTTGACAATCCTTAACTTTACCTATCTTCCTCGCCAAGCCACTACTGACTCTTATTTTCTCGAGCCAACCTATCCTATGGCAGCTTGGGTTGTTTTTGTAATTAGGATTAGGAATGACAACGGTCGGTTATCCGCGGTTTTTGGCAAAATCGAAACTGAAACCGTTTAGCAAACCGAAAATCGAAACCGAAACTGAAACCGACAGGTTTAAAAAAATTCATATCCAAAACTGCAACCGACGGATTTTTATGGCAACGGGTCGGTTATCCGCGGTTTTTGGCAAAACCGAAACCGAAACCGAAACTGTTTAGCAAACTGAAAATCGAAACCGAAATCAAAATCGACGGGTTTAAAAAATTCATATCTAAAACCACAACCGACGGATTTTTAAAAACCCGCGGATAACCGAAACCGATTATTTAAAAAAATTAATTTAAATAGAAAAAAGGTCCAAATTTATGAAAAAAGTATTAATTTAAATGTAAAAAAAATCTAAAAAATTAATAAATCACAATCTATACATATTAAATAATAAAATTAAAGAAATATATATACTGAGAAATGAGAATTAAGATAAAACCTCAAACACCACATATATTACTTGCGAAATCCATATCTTAGATTGCAAAATAACTAAACTACATTACACTGAGAAATGAGGACTAAGATAAAATCACTGATTTAAAACCCTTGCTTTAAAATATAGTATTTTACTAGTATTCTAAACACTAATTAAATAAAACTAACATAAATTCACTGATTTATTCGCCAAATAAAAAAGAATTAAAACAATAACTCTAACCTACTGCATAGCATACTTCTTGATTATCTTGCGGCGAAGATCATCAGAGAGAGAAGCAGAGTGAGGTTGACAAGATAAGGGAAGGGAAGCAAGAGTCGATGAGGTCGGGAGAAGTAGGGAATTGAGATAGTGGAATGGGGTTAAGTAAAAGAGTGAGCTGTAACCAACAAATAAAAAAAGCAACAGCAACATTTTTACTTTTTTTATTAAATAAATACGATTTTACTAATATACCCTCAAATATATTATTTTAGTATATATATATATAATAAATTACTAATCGGGTTTCGGGTTTCGGTTTTTGATTTTTTTTAATATCAAAAAACAAAACCTATCGGTTTATCCGTCGGTTTTGCTTTATAAAATCCAAAATCTAACGGTTTCTCCATCGATTTTCGTTATCGATTTTTTATCAGGCGGTTATCTATCAGTTTCGGGTACAGCGGGTACCCGTTGCCGTCCCTAATTAGGATAGGTCCTTCACCCATATTTGGTGTTTTAACCTTCCCTTCTAGTATTGTGTTTGCAATTTTTGCGTATATCATTTGATTCTTTGTTTTATTTTCTAAATTTATATATAGTTTAGGTTCAAGTCTTCTCTGTATCTACCGTATTTAATTAAAGAAAAAAAAAGAGAAAAAAATCTCTTACAATTGGATGCTGCCAGTTGTTACCCCTTTGTACGTAACTTTTTCTTTGTTTTTGTGAGACTATGTACAGAACTCGTTTTCATTTTTGGTCGAAGTCTGTGTACATAACTCAAGTTGCTGTGACAAAATTTTGCGGCCTCTGATGTAGGCTGACTTGTCATTTATAAAATATTTCCAGTTCACAAAAAGAAGAAAAAGAAAAAGATAACACTCCAACGAAGCTTTTTTTTTTTTTTTTTGGTCGATCACTCCAACGAAGCTGACTAGTCCACTTTATACCACTACTACGACGACTATTAGAAAGCACAATTAATTTGACTGGAAAAAGCAAAAACAAATCACAAATAACGCCGTTAAAACTAACGGCCGCAAGCTGCTGAAAATAGATCATCACGCATGCTTATAAATTCCCCCCCTTGCCCCTTCACATTCTTCAATGCACTTCTCTCTTTGACACCACTCTCTCTCTCTCTCTCTCGTGCACTCCATTTCTCACTTTACGTTACAACGCTCTCTTTTTGTGTACATTATCAGTACATATATATATAGATATAGGTATATATACTCTACTGAAGCTATTATCGGACGAGTTTAATCTGAGTGAACTCACTGGGTCAACTCGAAGACACTTTTTTTGACTTTTCATAGATGGCTTCCACGGCGTCGTATTGGTGTTACAGATGCAATAGATTCATTAGGGTTCGGGATGAGAACAATTCAGTGTGCCCTCACTGCGATAGCGGATTCATCGAAGCCATGGAGCCAAATACCGCTCCGTCTTCGCCGGAGTCAAGCTGGCGATCACCTGTTCATGACCGATCTGAGCGCCGGATGAACTTAGGCTTCCGCCGTAGCCGCCGCAGCAGCAATCGCGGCGACCGGTCTCCGTTCAATCCTGTCGTTCTTATGCGCAGCCCTAGCAGAGATGACGGCAGCGATAGTGGAGGGGAAGAAAGTAGTTATCAGCTTTACTACGAAGATGGCGCTGGTTCGGGTCTCCGGCCACTTCCGCCGAGCATGTCGGAGTTTCTTCTCGGCTCCGGCTTCGAGCGGTTGCTACACCAGCTATCACAGATTGAAATCAACCGGCCGGGGAATCCACCAGCGTCGAAATCGGCGATAGAGTCGATGCCGATGACTGAAATCCTGGCCAGCCACGTCAGCGCCGATTTACACTGTGCAGTTTGCACAGAAGCCTTCACTTTGGGCTCGGAGGCCCGTGAAATGCCGTGTAAACACCTCTACCATTCCGATTGCATCCTCCCGTGGCTCTCCATTCGCAATTCGTGCCCCATTTGCCGCCACCAATTACCCGGTGAGGATTCTGAAGGACCTACTTGCGGCCGTTCTCGCGACGAAAGTGAACCCATTGGCCTAACTATATGGAGATTGCCCGGTGGGGGCTACGCAGTGGGGCGGTTTTCAGGGACAAGAAGTGGAGGAGAGAGGGCATTACCGGTTGTTTATACTGAAATGGACGGCGGATTTAACGGTAACGCTAACGGATCGCCACGGAGGATTGTGTGGGGATCAAGGAGGAGGCGTACAAGGAGTGGAAATAATGGAATGGGGAGGTTGTTCTGTAATATAGCTTCGTTTTTCAGCAGATTTACGTCACCACCGTCGATGAGTTTGAGTACTTCAGAGCCAGTGTCGCCGGAGAATTCGATTACTAGAAGCCGGAGTCTGTCGGGTGGATCGGTTTTTAGTAGATACCTGAGGCAGAGTACTAGAGCTTAGGTTCCGGAGGAGCTTAATGGAATGGTTAGATAGTGTCCCACCCGAGGATTATGTGAACTGTCAAAATTATTTCATTATATTTACAGTTCATTACCGTTTGTTGAGACTCATAACTTAATAACGTTATGAGCATATCTTTTCGTGTATGAAATAGTCTCTTGTGCAAGTACAATTCGTTCTCCGCACACTTTGGTTGAGTAATTACTAATTTGATTTTGTGAATTGTATAAAGCTGAGATGTTGATTCTCATTCATTGTAAATACAAGAAGACTTGTGTGAAGAAATGAAGACTTTTATTATGTCTGTATTAAGCGATTTTGAACTCATCTGGGATGGAATTGAAATTTTATGCTCAAATCTTTTTAGTTACAAATCAAGCAGCCAATTTGCAGAAAATGCAGCTTGTTGTGGTCACCAGTGAAACCGAGTCGCTAATTATGTTGCAAAAAAAAAAAGCTGTATTGTAATCTCCAAATTGATTGGTTTTGTAACACACACTAATCCAGTTGGCTAGCTTGATCGCATCTGAAGCTCCCCTAACTGGAATTGGTTAAACCAGTTTGTAATGCTTTTTCGTTTATGGAAGAATTATTTCACGACAAAAAAAAAAAGAAAGTGTTCATCAGAGAATGATGGAAAGTGCTTGTGGAAGCAAGAAGTTGTCTTTTTCGTATTTTTTTTTTCCTTTTATTTTCCCCTTAATCAATTTAAAAGTAAAATGCACCATATACCCTTGTGTTTTTAAAAAGTTGCATCATAAATCATATGTTTTAAAAAGTAGCGCTACAAACCCTGTGTTTTTTAAAACGTTGCAAATAAAACTCTGTCATCAGTTTTTTCGTTATTTTTAATACCAAAAATAACAAAAAAACTGACGACAGGGTTTTATTTGTAACGTTTTAAAAAACACAGAGTTTGTGGCGCTACTTTTTAATACCAAAAATAACGAAAAAACTGATGGCAGGGTTTTATTTGCAATGTTTTCAAAAACACAGGGTTTGTAGCGCTACTTTTTAAAACATAGAGTTTATGACACAACTTTTTAAAAACACAAGGGTATATAGTGCATTTTACTCTCAATTTAATTACAAAAAATTCAGCTTGTAGAAGGAAGAAGATGTTTATAGCTTTTGTGTTGTAATAACCAAATGAATTTGCATCCCTTTCTGGGTAATTTCTTTTTTCGTTTTAGTTCATTTACGTCCAACAAACTTTTGTTTTCTTTGATTAATTAAGTGTAGAAATCAAGATGTCCATTTTGTATCAATGTAAATATATAAATATATATAAAGACAGTTTTTGTTAATGGAGGAAGAATCTTAATTTTCCCGTTTCTTTTTGTAGTTTAATCCTTGTATGTTATGGGCTTTGTAGTTTATCAATAATGAATATCTTTATGCTGTTATGTTCAAAAAGAGAAGAGATCTCAGCATTCTCTAGAAGAGTTTTGCTCAAGTTGATGCAAAATTAAGCAGGTTGATAACAACTTATGAAAAATTAAGTCGGTAATTTACAAGAATATTTAGAGATTAAGCAATTAGTAAATGTCTTCCAGAAGTTGGTAATGGTTTGAAGGAAGCAAAGCGCTTTGTTCAATTTGTCCGTAATATCTTTGCTTAGGACATGCCTAAAAGACTACCATTATGTATGGTGTCTGAGATCTACACAAGTATATGAGCCACACACCTTACATATACAACAAGTTCAAACGTTTTAAACCGGTCAAAGATATTTGCAAGAAATTTTCTTATGCTTAAAGTTCATTTACGACTACAGTTTTATAGTAAGTTAGTAATATCTTTGCTTCTTTTTTTTTTTTTCTTTTTGTTTTTTGGTCAGTAGTAATATCTTTTCTTATGTTCATTTATTATATATGGCGTTTAATTTGTTCACAAAAACTTACGAACACTTTCGGTTCGTTACCTAGTGTTTGTTTAGTCATTCAGATAGTAACTGGTGTCACGTATAATTGATTTGTCATTTTTTGTTGTTACTTATTACTATTTTTGATATCTTTTTGCCTTTTAGAAAACTTATCCATTTCTTTCTGCTAAATTGAAGACTTATCCATTTGTTTTAATCGGTGGATAAACCTTTTATGATACTCGATACGTCTCTTTCTCTTTAGCTTGCAGGCCGAAGCAATCTTTGTTAGATTTTGGTGTCTCTTTTACATACCTTTATCACCTTATGCTCACTCATTGTCAAGTATCTATCTTGAGATATCCATTTGCGCTTGGGTGCAAGTAATGAGGTTTTATGTTCAGGTCACAATTTGTACGGACTAAATTAAAATATTTTAAAAAACTTTGGAAACTAGTGCATTACTTTTAAAAGAATTTTAATGACTAACCTTGTCATTTTTAAAATAATAAAGATAATATTAAAAAAACGTATAAACAATAAAAATTATTTGTGAGAATTACCCTTCAATTATTCTTCATAGATACTATTTGAATAATTTTGGTGCCTCATTTGTGGTGGATGTCAATGGTTTCCCGACAGCACACAACATGTTGCGTGGAACTAACTTGTAAAGGTATTTTTTTTAGCTTTTTCAACATGGTGGCTTTACCTTTTATATTCCCTTTTTGAGTGTGAAACATGGGATCTGCGTCTCATCCTTGGCGGAAGCCACTTCAAACTTAGTAGTCCTATGTTGCTTTTAGGAAAGTAAAGGCAGTCCAAACTTTTGACCAATCGAGGGATATTTGATGGCAACATTTTCGTGCTTTTGTATCATTACCCATATCCTAAGATCCGTATTTCGTGGACCCTCTGAGTTTTCCTGATCTTAGTATTTCTTGTTGATTTTCATCCCGAAGCTTCCTGGACCTTAATTGCTTGGGAAAAGGGTATATAGGTTTGAGTGTCTGCGAACTATAGAGTGATACTTTGTCTGCAACTTTTTGAAATGAATCTTTTGCACGGATGTAGTCAGAAATCTATCATTGAGAGGCCTATTATTATTATTTTTTTGTTTAGTGGGATAATCACGAGCCGTGCATGTTTTGTAATACATATTAAATTTAGATTACATTTGAGTAAAATTTTAATTTTTGAGTTGTAAAATTTTTAGAGTAAAATTTTTGTTAAAAATATTGTTCAATAAAAGTCGTTGACTATTTGGCATCTGTTTGATAACATTGAGCTTTTAAAAGTTTTGAGCGTAATATCGGACTTTAAGAAATATAAAAGGGTATATTTGAAAAAAAAAAAAAAACAACTTCACGCATTATGTAAAACAGTTTCGCAAAAGCCTTTTTTGAAAAACATCAATTTGGAGTTTTTCATTTTTTACCTTTTTTCAGTTTCATCTTTTACGTAAAAGTACTTTTAAAAATAGGACAAACAAGTTAATTCAGGGTAGGGTAGAGAAAAAATAGAAAAATTAATTGCGGAGGAAAAATAGGATTCTTGCAGTCCAAAATCACATTGATTTTTTAGAGATTTTTTTTCGAACTCTTGTCCTATAAATAGACCGCTTCCCTAGCTTTGAAAAATTGTACCATCTCTTATGAGATCTCTCTTCTCTCTCTTGAGTAAGTTTCATATTTTGAAAAAACTCAATTCTAGTTTTTCTTTAATTTAAATCTAGTCCCACAACTAGAACTTGTTTTAGTAGATCTTGGTTATAGAAGGGAAGATCAAGAGTTAAGGAGCAGAAGCCATATTCTAGGCATGTAGATCTTCTTAGAGAAGGTGAAGTTTTCAATTTTTCGTTATGCGCGAAGAGGTATGTAAAACTTCATTATGATTTAGAATTAAACTATGTTCTTCATATTGTTTGAATTAACTATTCATGTTTAATTGCATAAGATCTTACATGATTGTTTCTGCCATAGTCATATAATTTTTTGAATATGAATCATATAGCCTATATCGTTTTCCTTCAGCTGCTTCATCCACCTAAGTCAAGGAGAAGGTTCTTAGGTGATAGTTGTGCAAAGTACTCCTCTAACTCAAGGGCACCATAGTAGCTTGCAAGCAACTCATTGTACTTTGGTCCTAGACAAAAGGAAGGAAGATAAGATATGCTTGAATAGAGGTGCGGGTACAGTCAAGTACTTGCGAAACTAATGAGTGTCGCTGCGAGGATCCATTACTCTGGATGAAAGAGAGTGTGCCCTATGTTATCTCATAGAGATGTTGATAGAAATCCATGGTCATGGCGGTATGATTGGATCATACAAGAAAAGTCAACAGAACATAGGAGTGAGCCTGTTGCGATTTGACTAACATGACATTGATCATATCCTAGGGTAAACGTGGGGCATTTAGTGGAAGGAATGGATTGTATGTTAACTAGTCGCCAAAACGTTCATGAATAAGAAAGCTTGGATTAAGCATTTGAGCCATTTGGTCGTCGGGGAGTGCTGTTAGACGCCAACCTCGATTAGTAGCAACTAGAAAGATTTCTAGTAGAGATGGGCTAATTGGTACTTGTCCTAGCTACTACCGAACATACAAGCTGAAGGGTTAGAACTATGAGGGATAAAATGGTATAGTCACTCTAGCACGAGGACCTACTCGTGTTCTATCTAGAAACAATTACATAATGGGTTACACATGGTTATAATGGGTTTAAGGAAACCATGTGAGAGTACAAGTGAGAGAGAATGTTTGACGGTCAAACATTCGACGTAGAGTTAAGGGCAATTTGGAAAATTGGCTTTGGTATAAGTTGGATTGATAATCAATCGAGTATGCAATTGAGAGAGGATGTTTGATAGTCAAACATCTGACTTAAGGTCGAGGTCAATTTGAGAAATTGACTTGCGTATTAAGTCAAGTTAAGAATTAATTAAGGGTCAATTAATATTAGGGTTGATGTCTAATTAACTAGAAGTTGATTAGAAAAGGTTTGGGCTGAATTTATGAAGATCCTATAAGGTATGGGGCCAATTTGCAAATATTGAGAAATATGAGCACATTATAAATACAACATTAATGAGAAAATCTAAAGAGTTCAGAATTTTTCAGCAAAAAAAACCTAGCCTATTCTTCTCTTTATAGCCGTCACTTTTTTTTTTCTCTCTCTCATGGGGATTTCGTGTGTCTCACTCTCAAGCTCGAGGGAGTGATTGCTTCATCTTGTTCTAGCCCCGACGTGGTGTATGGGAGATAGTAGAGGGCTGCTATGTTGTAGTCTCTAATCCAAGCAATCGAATTCGAAGTCTTCTTTAAGAGGTAATGAAATTTTAGATTTTTTTATGTTTGGATTCATGTTTTCGCATATATTGCATGCTTGGACGATTCTAATTCATGGTTCTCTAGAAATATATGTTGATTCAGAGTGAGATAGTCACACATACCTTGAAATTCCGGTAGTGAGTAATCACCAATCTGGTTTATTCCACTGCACTAGCAAGGAGTCGTAGCGTGTAGTACAAGATCACCCACTGATTTGCCACAACCTAAATGCCTAGAGTGTAGAGAGAGTTTGTTTTGTTTGTTGGAGGCTAAAACCTACAGAACGTATATTTTCAGTTTTGAGTTTTCCTTTTTATATGGAGTAGTGGACCTCCACTATTTGGGTCATTTAATTGGGCCACCCCAACTTGGGTGCAATATGTCCAAAGTCCAACATTTTTCACTCATACAAGGTGGGGTGGGAACATATCCCATGATATATCTCTTGGAAACTAATTCTAAAACACTCCTAAGTCATACTGGCAGATATGTCGTGCGACTCGCGAGCTCATACAAAGTGGAGGCTCTAAAACCGTGTACCTGTTAGGGATAACACGTGAGTCACTTCCTGCAAAGAAAGATAGAGTCTTGCTGTTCCCTAGACCAATTAAGTTCACATCCGTCAATACATGCCCAATCCCTCATAGGCCATGTTCGACGACTAAAATCTCAAGCATATATTCATAGTTATATTCGATCACTAAGATCGTTCAATCACAGAGATTGTATAACTGGTCGACCAATGAACATATGCAGCGCTTGATGCAAACAGTCTTCCCTTCATCCAATATTCCTCTAAGTCAAGTCAATTGCTTTCCTAGACATGTTCCGTGTGACCTAATATATTGTGATTCTTAGGCAACATACCAAAGTAGCTAACATTGAACTTGAATTATTAGAATATGGATGTAGGTCACTAAGGGCACACGAGAAAAGCCTTCGAAGCTTCAAGGGCTCACACAGTGATGAAGCAGGGAAACATTCATCAATTCCCTTATGTAGTCGTTATAGCACTCACAGTATGATACGTGAGTTACGGTGTGACTTCCTTCAAAATAGGGCGTACGTCATTACTTTACCCAGACATCGTACAAATCTTAGTCTGGTTATCACTTAGTAACCAACTTGAATCCACGAACCTAATACACACAGTAATCGAGGTTTCACATCTGGCTATTGACAGGTTATATATGGATCGTGGGTATCCATACCAACCATATATCAATCTTAAATTGTAACATATGCAATAAGAGGTCTCATCTTGGTGATTGTTGTTAGAACTAATCCTCAACAATATTCAAGGCGACGCTTGAATGAGCATAGCATTTCTGACGAATACTAACCAACTCATTCTGTCTCATCCCTGTAGGCTCCCACCGCATCAGAGGCGGTTGCTTGTGTGGGAGAGCCAACCCTTTAAACCCGTCGATGTACCTTTTTGATGCCAACAGTATGTGTTATTGTACTCATACACAGTGTCTCATTTATATAAATCACAAAGAACCAACATGGCTCAAGTGTACAAATATATTTTATTCATCAATAAGGCATCAGAAATATATAAATGTATGAGCTTAAAAGGATAATTAAATCTCAACACATGAAACATATATATCAAGGTCTACGCAAGCCTAGAGCTTTTAAATGAGACAAGTAAATATCTCTAGGAATGGGTTTGGTGAGAGGCTCGGCTACCGTCTCGTGCGTAGAAATATGTTCTATGATTACATCTTTTTTTTTATCACCATATCTCTTACAAAATTATACTTAATGTCTATGTGTTTAGTCTTGCCATGATATTTTGGATCCTTGGTATAGGCAATGGCTGCTTGACTATCACAAAAGATTGTCACAGGTTTTCTAGCATTTGTGACCACTCCCAAATCTGAAATAAACCTTTTAAGCCACACAGCTTCTTGTACAGCCGCTGAACAAGCCACAAACTCAGCTTCTATGGTGGATAGCACTATGCACATCTGTTTCTTGCTTGCCCAAGAAATAGCCCCGCCATTCAGCAAGAATGTATATCCAGAGGTGGATTTACGCTCGTCCGGGTTACCACCCCAGTCAGCGTCGGAAAAACCATTAAGATTTAGATCACTTCCTTGATAGCATAGGCAATAATCCACAGTGCCTTTCAAATATCGCATGATCCTCTTGACTGCACTCCAATGGATTCATCCTGGATTGGATTGGTAACAGCTCACCAATCCAATGACAAAACAGATGTCCGGCCTTGTACATTACATGGCATACATCAGGTTACCCACAACAGCAGCATAAGGAACATCCTTCATCTCATCTATTTCTTATGGGGTTTCGGGACACATCCCTTAGTTTAAGCTTTCACCTTTGGCTATAGGAATATCTATGGGTTCGGAGTCATGCATTCTGAACCTTTCAAGTACCTTTTTTATATATGATTCCTGTGATAAGGCAATAAGCCTTTTGGTCCGATCCCTTTGGATCTTGACTCCCTGCACATATGCTGTTTCTCTCATATCTTTCATCTCAAAAGTTGATGATAACTATTTCTTAATAGTGATCAGATACTCCTTGTTGTTTCCAGCCAACAAAATGTCATCAACATACAAAGATAGAATCACATATCTATTTTGAGACATTTTGACATAAACACAGTGGTCTTCCTGAACCATTTCAAAATCATACGAAATGATTTCTCTATGGAACCTTAGATACCACTGTAATGCCCCAATCCTTCACGAGACTGGAGGCTCTAATAACCATGCTATTCTCAATCCAATTCCAACCCGGTCACAAAATTTAGGAAAAACGGACGTAGTTTTCCCTATTTGTAGGACGAATAGTTTACCTGCACACAACATATAAATGGACCAGTACCGTGTCCAAACATACACAACTCCTCAAGGCTATCCGAGCCTTGGTTCTCAACAAAAATCTTACAAATAAATATACAATTCCAAACTCCAAGACTATTCTATCTCTTACCTCTAAATTAGCTACAAACATGCTTTGAATTTTAACTATATTGTCCTATTCCATAAACTATGATTAGATCTAATTAGCTTGAATTACATTCCTTTATACACAAACTATATATAATTCATCAAAAGAATATCTTTACAGCATTTTACAATCCACGCCATATAACACATTATACATCCTTTCAAGCACGATCTATCATGAAACACGAACTTCACTTCTTTTGGCTATAACCTGAAAGATTCATAATTGAGGAGTGAGTATACAATTAATGTATACCCAGTGAGGGAGGGGAGCAATATACGGGAAACATTTATACGGGATTCGTGAAATGCAACAATTGAACATAGAAGCAGTAGATAAGCAATAAGCAATAAACGAAAGGAAGCAATTAAATACCACACTTTAAAAGGGATACAATCGATAACCCTTATCACTCCAATTCTTCAATCCACGAACACGATCCACAAACCACGAACCACGATATCGATCACGATAAGTCAGCATAACCCCAAACACTCCAGTGGGTGTACTCTGGATATACCCCGAATCTTTCGACCCAACTCCCCCTGAAAATCTCCGGACCAGGCGAGAGAAGGACTGGGAACCATGGTAGCCGAGCTTCCCCGATTCTACCATGCCTAAATGGTTGTGCAACCACAATGTAATGCACTCAAGATGATAACAAACAAGATAACCGAATAATCATATAACCAAGGGACGACAGGTAGGTTGCCCTCACACACAATATATAATCATTAGGCACACATTACTTAACAATTGTACTAAATCATATAATCTATGAACAAGAAAATAAACCATTATGCACATAAGGATATAGACTCCCTCACATTTTAAAACCAAACCTGTGAGAATTAGCCAAGAACTTCTTCAATATTCTCCAAATGTACCATTCCTTCGATTATCATCACACAACTATCAATATATTTAACTATTTAGCATGCATTCAATTCATTACTCAATCAACACACAACTCAAGCGATTACATATGCAACATTTCGTAGGTGCCAAGTATTACACGAAGACAATAGCATAATAATAACATATACAATAACTAGCAATGACAATTTATTTAGAAGAAACACTATATAACATTTAACTAATAAGTTATATAAGCATAACTTCACACCTATAATACAATTAATAAGTAGTATGAACAAGTTATAGGCATATTCGCTCAATCTCTAACAAAGTAAACATATAGTTCAATTTACGAACTTCCAAAAGGAAATAACATTCTACGTAACTACATCTAAGCTCTTAACTAATCAATTGAAAGCCAATTACTAGTAACTATCTCAACTTTCTAAACTAATCTCCTTTAGCTCAAATTCATACTCATACAAATAAAACTCAAGCAAACTCTAAACCAACCATTTAATAGACATTAAATGAACATGAAAAGTAGCATTGCAACACAGTTACAACATTAACCCTAACTTTAGCCCATTTCTCCTTTATTTACCAATACAATTTAGCATCCAGTTGAAACACAAAGTGCAATTTCTACAAACCAACTATCTTACATCTCTAAGAATGCTAATAGACACCTACTCAAGCCTTAAAACCCCGCTTTTGACACAGAAGCTCGGGAAGACCCCGTGTCACTTTGAACTGCAGCTACCCAAACCGCCCCTCAATTCAATGCCACGATAGCACCAAAAGTACTTCCATGCATTACTAAGACTATAACTCCAATCAAAACGTGAAAAATCAACACTTGGTCAAACGACCCCTTTAGCTCAAGACCTAATTCAAAGCACATACCAATTACAAGTTCCCCAATCGATAACCCAACTATATTACACTTCTAAATACACATTATGACATCATTCAAAACCATGAAATCACACTTTAAACCACAATTACCTCAAAAGCCCCGAAAATTCCCTTTATGCATTTACACTACAAGTCCCTTAATCGGAGTTCAATTAAGCGAAACGAATGCATTTCTAGTACTTCCACACCTATTAAACACTAGCTATGATGCCCAAACATGCCTGGATTCGCATTTACCCTGAAACCCCTTTGTAAAACGGGTCGTTTTTAGCTAATTTCAAGCAACTACTCAAGTAAAACCCATTCTAATCTCACATAAGTGTTTTTCTATGTCAAATAGCACTACAGGAACCAATAGATAGCATAGTTACAAGCCTAGGATCAACATTGCACAAAAACCCTCAAAATTATTATTCATTGTCTTATTTAATTCATCAACCACCATTTTCAACCATTTAAAAAACTAACTAACTACAAAAGTTTGCTCTACATACATATTTAAACATATTTGAAGCAATAATAACAAGAAACAAAGAATTTATTAACATTTGTAAATTTTGACATAAACTATAATTCAACCAAAATGCAATTTTAAAGAAAGTCCCTCACCACAAAAGGCAATGGCAAGCAAGGAAGAAGCTTTTGGATAGTTTGAAATCAACTCTACAAGTTTGGAAGATCAAATTGAGCAGTTTTTGAAGAAAAGTCATTCCTGTAACTCTTATTTTTCATTGATTTTTGCATTTTAAAGCATTTTTTTGGGCTCTATATATTATGTAGAAAAGTCAACAAGTAAAATGATGAGTTATGTTGGTGGATTTTTACTATTTGGCTTAAAAACGTTACTTTTTTCTCGCAAAACGTCTACTTTAAACTTTTCGATTTGTTTCTAAATTAATTTTAAAAAATCATGGTTCAATAAATAATAGTAGACTAAATTTTAAAATATTTAGAAAACTAGTTTTACAATTTAGAAGAAAAAGTCAATAAATGAAATTTAAAAGTCCTTTAAATGTAGTTTAGTTGGTTATAATTCATACGATAGAAAAATAATTTTGTATCTCACTCTTTCCGAGATGCTATGCACAAAATAATATTTTTCTCATGCCTCACATAAGTCACGGAACATAGAAAAAATTCGAAAACGGATAACTTATACGGTCGAAAACGCTTATGAATAGTAACTTTTGAAAAAATAGTATTTTAAGTGAAAATTGCACAATTTTCTTTAAAAAATTTTGTGAAAATAATAGAAATACACTTTAATTATTTACTAAAATAATTAAACTCAAAATTCAATATTAAAACTTAACTAAACATGTAATTGCATATAAAAGACAACTAAACACTTAATTGCACATTTATATCAAATAAACATTTAAGCAAGTAAATATACAAAATATATGCAAATAAGTGATATATGCATGCTCTAGGTCTCGGGCGTCACATCCTCTCCCCCTTAAGCTAATTGCATCCTCGCAATTCTTCCATTCTCAAAAGAATTCCATATCGAACTACCACAATTATAGTCCAAGTCTTCCCCATAGAACTCCGAGTAACCAACTTCAAATATTTCTTATCGGTTGTTGAGAAAAGGTACTACACGTGGATACCAATAAGGAGACCCCACATAGGCACGACATTTTCGAATACTCTGGATAAGAATTCTCCAACGTAAATACTACATAAAATACCGAGAATGAATAACAGAGGAGCATTTAAAATAAGATCTTCCAGATAAAATCCCGACGAAGACTACGAACACGAATGCCGAATAAGAATATGGACAAGAATTCTAATAAGAATACTGTTATAGAATACCGCATGAGATTGCCTAGGAGAAGTTCGAAGTACAAATGCAACCAAAGAATCCAATTACATCCAGATAAGGCGTTGCTCAAAGAACTTCTTCAAGTAGACCAAAAGGAGCCCCATATAGAATTCTCAAGTAATAATTCTTGTATTATCCAAGTAAGGCCTTCTCCAGCAACATCTCTATAAATGCAAAATCTCTACATGTAGAGATGCTTTTGGAGACTTTTGTCTCCAGCAGCATCTCTACAATTAGATTCACCATCTCTATATATAGAGATTATCTATAAATTCTCTAAAAATAAAGATTGAGTAAATGTAGAGAAGGTGTTGGAGTGAAATTAAAATAGAGAAGCTGCTGGAGTGAAATTAAAATAGAGATTCTCTAAAAACAGAGATTGAGTAAATGTAGAGAAGTTATTGGAGTGAAATTAAAATATAGAATGTATAGATGTAGAGAAATGGTTCAAAGTCTTTACATAAAAAAAAAATAGAGAAGCTGTTGGAGTTGGCCTAAGGCCCTCGAATGAGCACACCTAAAGTAACCATCAATTAGATTTCCCAAGCAAGTACTAATAAGGCAACTATTAAAGATTATTCACAAATACTAAGTACCAAATGTTGAGAAGCACAGAAGAATAATACTAATTTCTTCACAAAAGCTCCGAATAGATCTCTGAATAAATGCACTGATTTTTGATGCCGAATACCAAACAAAATTACTATCACAGAATTTCGAAGATGAATCCTTGAGAAAGAATACCATATGAGAACTCCAGGTATGACTATCGAATAAGAAGCCCAGTTGAGAATTTCGATTTAAATACCAAGGGCATTACCAAATAAGAGTCCCAATTCCGGATACCGAGAGAAAATAGTGAAGAAAATACTCACAGCCGATTACTGAATATCATACTTCAAGCATTGAATACCAGTCATTAACCTCCGATAGTCAACTGATCATCTATTCTCTTTTCTTGTTGGTTCATATCCCTAGAAAATCCGCTGCTGGCCAACTTTCTGTAGGGGGAGAGATTACTTACCAATCCAAAGGGGTAATATGTATGCATGCAGTCGAGACCATATAAAGCATACATTTCATAACACATACACAACTTATTGAATGTATATTTCACATACTAGGTATCTACCACATAGACACAGTTAGTAACTTAGACTATTACGCAACCATTAGATTTATCAAAATTTTCTATCAACTACTCTTACTTGCCAAGTAATCTTAACATAAATAACAATTTACTTCGGAAAGTTAAATCATATGTACCACTGCTAAGCAAGATAAGTAATACTTTGAGAATCAACTAAATATACACATAATCACACATTGGATCATATCACCCTATCCTTTCGCTTATTGTACAGTTAAGTTACATAGATGCACACTTAGCCACATAATTACACATATTGCACATCTTTCATAGTTTACACAAGTATGATACATAAATGTACATTTTCATTCAAGAACATACAAGTCTTACATACTTGCACACACATTCAAGATTAACTCAATCTATCATGTAAATTTCATGCTAATATGATTCTAACTTAAATGTTATACTCTAATAAATTAACATTCACTCAAATACCTATTCATACATTATATTAAACACTTTATATGTAACATAAGCTCAAATACCATTTAACAATATATAATCAACATTTACTCTAACTTTAACTCATCAGTCTAATGCACAAAAGATATTTTTTCCCATTACCTAGCCTGGTGATCATGCAAATATTGGTAGTCAATATATAAACCCGCATACAACTAGTTATCTAGCAAGGTATACAGTTACAACTCATGCAATAGACTTTTCATATTCTAACTTTCATGCTAGCATGCTATTCATTTAGACAATCATAAACTTAGACAAGTAATCTATCACGCCACCATATGATCATACAAAGCCGCTTAAACCATAAAATAGTTACAAATTCGTAAAGCTCATACTAATACAAAGCTTTACACATTTTGAACACATAACACATTAACATACTTAGCATACAGGTCATGTCTAACACTCTATCCACGTAACAAACTTTACAAGCACACGATGAAGGTCACTACCCAATAGGCCGAAGACCCTTTCCCGGCTGAGAGCTATCTAAGTTCTGATACCACTTATAATGCCCCGATCCCTCGCAAGACCGGAGACTCTAATAACTATGCTATTCTCAACCCAATTCCAACCCGGTCACAAAATTTAGGAAAAATGGATAGAGTTTTCCCTATTTGTAGGATGAACAGTTTACCTGCACAAACATATAAATGGACCAATACCGTGTCCAAATATACACAACTCCTCAAGGCTATCCGAGCCTTGGTTCTCAACAAAAATCTCACAAATAAATATACAATTCCAAACTCCAAGACTATTCTAACTCTTACCTCTAAATTAGCTACAAACGTGCTTTGAATTTTAACTATACTAACCTATTTCATAAACTATGATTAGATCTAATTAACTTGAATTACATTCCTTTATACACAGACTACATATAACTCATCGAAAGAATATCTTTACAACATTTTACAATTCACGCCATATAACACATTATACAACCTTTCAAGCAGGATCTATCATGAAACAATAACTTCACTTCCTTTGGCTATAACCTGAAAGATTCATAATTGAGGAGTGAGTATACAATTAATGTATACCCAGTGAGGAAGGGGAGCAATATACGGGAAACATTTATACGAGATTCGTGCAATGCAACAATTGAACATAGAAGCAGTAGAAAAACAATAAGCAATAAACGAAAGGAAACAATTAAATACCACACTTTAAAAAGGATACAAACGATTACCCTTATCACTCCAATTCTTCAATCCATGAACACGATCTACGAACCACGATCTACGAATCACGATCTTGATCACGATAAGCTGGTATAACCCCAAACACTCCATTGGGTGTACTACGGATGTATCCCGAATCCTACGACTCAACTCCCCTTGGCAATCTCCGGACCAGGCTAGAGAGGACTGGGAACCATGGTAGCCGAGGTATACCGGCAAGCCCGATGCCACCCGGCTTCCCTGACTCTACCATGCCCAATAGTTGCGCAACCACAATGTAATGCACTCAAGATGATAACAAACAAGATAACCGAATAATCACATAACCGAAGGACAATAAGTAGGCTGCCCTAACACATAATATATAATCATTAGGCACACATTACTTAACAATTGTACTAAATCATATAATCTATGAACAAGAAAATAAACCATTATGCACATAACGATGAAGACTCCCTCACCTTTTAAAACCCAACCTGTGAGAATTAGTCAAGAACTTCTTCAATATTCTCCAAATGTACCATTCCTTCGATTATCATCGCACAACTATCAATATATTTCATTGTTTAGCATGCATTCAATTCATTACTCAATCAACACACAACTCAAGCGATTACATATACAACATTTCTTAAGTGCCAAGTATTACACGAAAACAATAGCATAATAATAACATATACATTAACTAGCAATGACAATTTATTTAGAAGAAACACTATATAACATTTAACTAATAAGTTATAAAAGCATAACTTCATACCTGTAATACAATTAATAAGTAGTATGAACAAGTTATAGGCATATTCGCTCAATCTCTAACAAAGTAAACATATAGTTCAATTTACGAACTTCCAAAAGGAAATAACATTCTACGTAACTACATCTAAGCTCTTAACTAATCAATTGAAAGTCAATTACTAGTAACTATCTCAACTTTCTAAACTAATCTCCTTTAGCTCAAATTCATACTAATACAAATGAAACTCAAGCAAACTTCAAACCAACCATTTAATAGACATTAAATGAACATGAAAAGTAGCATTGCAACACAGTTACAACATTAACCCTAACTTTAGCCCATTTTTCCTTTATTTACCAATACAATTTAGCATCCAGTCGAAACACAAATTGCAATTTCCACAAACCAACTATCCTACATATCTAAGAACGCTAATAGAAACCTACTCAAGCCTTAAAACCCCGCTTTTGACACAGAAGCTCGGGAAGGCCCCGTGTCACTTTGAAATGCAGCTACCCAAACCGCCCCTCAATTCCATGCCACGATAGCACCAAAAGTGCTTCCATGCATTACTAAGACTATAACTCCAATCAAAACGTGAAAAGTCAACACTTGGTCAAACGACCCCTTTAGCTCAAGGCCTAATTCAAAGCACATATCAATTACAAGTTCCCCAATTCATAACCCAATTATATTACACTTCTAAATACATATTATGGCATTATTCAAAACCATGAAACCATACTTTAAACCGCAATTACCTCAAAAGTCCCGAAAATCCCCTTTATACATTTACACTACAAGTCCCTTAACTAGAGTTCAATTAAGCAAAACGAATTCATTTCTAATACTTCCACACCTATTAAACACTAACTATGATGCCCAAACGTGTCCGGATTCGCATTTATCCCGAAACCCCATTGTAAAACGAATCGTTTTTAGCTAATTTCAAGCAACTACTCAAGCAAAACCCATTCTAATCTTACACAAGTATGTTTCTATGTCAAATAGCACTATAGGATCCAATAGATAACATAGTTACTAGCCTAGGATTAACATTGCATAAAAACCCTCAAAATTACTATTTATCGTCTTCTTTAATCCATCAACCACCATTTTCAACCATTCAAAAAACTAATTAACTACAAAAGTTTGCTCTACATACATATTTAAGCATATTTGAAGCAATAATAACAAGAACCAAAATATTTATCAACATTTGTAAATTTTGACATAAACTGAAATTTAACTAAAATGCAATTTTAAAGAAAATCCCTCACCACACAAGGCAATGGAAAGCAAGGAAGAACCTTTTGGATGGTTTGGAATCAACTCTACAAGTTTGGAAGATCAAATTGAGCAATTTTTGAAGAAAAATTACTATTCCCGTAACTCCTATTTTTGGCTAATTTTGGACCTTTTTTGGCTGATTTTTGTATTTTTAAGTATTTTTTAGGCTTTATATATTATGTAGAAAAGTCAACAAGTCAAAGGATGAGTTATGTTGGTGGATTTTCACTATTTGGGTTAAAAACGTTACTTTTTCTCTCAAAACGTTTACTTTAAACTTTTTGATTTGTTTCTAAATTAATTTTACAAAGTCATGGTTTAATAAATAATAATAGACTAAATTTTAAAATATTTAGAAGACTAGTTTTATAATTTAGAAGAAAAAGTCAATAAATAAAATTTAAAAGTCCTTTAAATGCAATTTAGTTGGTTACAATTCATACGATAGAGAAATAATTTTGTATCTCACTCTTTTCGAGATGCTATACAAAAAATTATATTTTTTCATGCCTCACGTAAGTCACGTAACATGGAAAAAATTCAAAAACGAAAAAATTTTACGGTCGAAAGTGTTTATGAATAGTAACTTTTGAAAAAAATAGTGTTTTAAGTGAAAAATGCATAATTTTCTTTAAAAACTTTTGTGAAAATAATAGAAATACACATTTATTTATTTACTAAAATAATTAAACTCAAAATTCAATATTAAAACTTAACTAAACATGTAGTTGCATATAAAAGACAACTAAACACTTAATTACACATTTATATCAAATAAACATTTAAGCAAGTAAATATACAAAATATATGCAAATAAGTTATGTATGCATGCTCTAGGTCTCGGGCGTCACAACCACTATTTGGATGATTGCTTCAACCCGTAGATAGATCATTGGAGTTTGTACACTTTTATCTCCTGACATTCTTCCACAAAACCTACTGGTTGTTGCATGTAAATCTCCTCATCCAGTTCTCCATTGAGAAATGCCGTTTTTACATCCATCTTATGTAATTCAAGATCTAGATGAGTGACAATGTCCAGAATCAACCGGATTGAGGCAAATCTAACTACCGGAGTGAAGGTTTCCTCATAATCTATACCCTCCAACTAGGTATATCCTTTAGCCACAAGGCGAGCTTTACATCTATCAATGGATCCATCTGTCTTTCGCTTGATCTTGAGAACCCACTTGTTCCTAATAGCTCTTCTATTAGGCAGAAGATCAACCAAAGACCACACTTGATTTTTCTTCATGGACTCCATTTCTTCTCCCATTGCTTTAATCCAACTATCCCGTGTCAAAGATAAGAGCGTTTTAGACACATTCTTGGGCTCCTCATCATCTTGTGTTGTAACCATAAGAGATTTCCCTTCAACCTCAAAACGTCAACGATGAGTACTCTTATGGCTACTTTTCTTTACAAGAGTTTGTAGTGCTCTTGATCCACCCATCGGTTCTGAAACTGATTCAGACTCAAATTGAGTAACCGGTGTTTCTCTCCCACTTGGATCAGGGAACGGAAGCACTACGTCTAGCCTGCCTGCAGGTGTAGAGGTACTAGGGACGTCCAGATTGTCCAACTCGATTAGCTGCACATTTCGATGAACGTTGCCCCTATGCAGGAATTCTGTCTCTAAGAATGTTGCGTCTCGTGATTCTAACTCAGATAAATTCCCATCTGCTTGTTCTCAAATGAAAACATATCCCTCGGAGTGTTCAAAACGTCGAATGAAAATGCACTTCTTTTCTTTCGGTCCCAATTTGCCATGCACATGAGAACTATCATGAACATAAGCAGCTGCCCCCTAAGGGCATAAATTGTTTAGGTCAGGTCGCCTACCTGTCCTCAATTCGTAGGGAGTCGTACTCACAGACTTTGTGGGCACATGATTAAGTACATACGTGGCTGTTAATAAGGCGTCACCCCAATACAAAATCGGAAGACTTGCTTGAGCCATCATAGACCTTACCATGCATGTCAAGTAAGGTTCTATTCCTCCTTTCCGCTACACCATTTTGTTGCGAAGTTCCAGGAATAGTAAGCTGTCGAGCTATACTTTTTTCATCATAAATTTCTGAACTGATCAGAAAGGTATTCCCGACTATGGTCGGTACGTAATGTCTTCACTTTTGCATCTAGTTGATTTTCCACGTAGGCCACATATGTCACGCCCCAACTCGACCCCACCTACGATCAGTCAGGACGCAACGGAATTTCGGCGGCATAACGACAGTAAACAGATTTCCGAGGTTCTAAACCAACCTCATTAAACATCATACATCCAGTAATTCCTCAATACAAACAACAACATACAACACAACCATATTATACAATAAAACATCCTCGTTATACGCCTCCGTTCCAACATGACATACAATACCTCAACTTTATCATACATTTCAAAAGTAAGTTGAGACACAACTACAATTTAAACATAGACAAAAGAAAACCGCTAAGTTAACATCATTTGGTTCATCATCTTTTCAATATCTATTACATTAAGAACCGTAAGGCATATAAAGTCTATTAAACTAATATACAAGACATTTAACAACATAGAATCATGGATAAGACTCAGGGACATATGACTCATCCACGAAAGGCACGTTTTCCACATTCTCCTCTTTAGGAGGCACGTACCCGTAATCTTGTGAAAGTACACCTGAAACATGCATTAATAGAGAGTGAGCTTATATACATAAGCCCAGTGAGGATCCGATAGATCTCGACAGTATTCACTACGCTCCTTGGATTTAGTCCTTTGAGCAAGTAAACACAGAACAATATAATAACATAAATAAAGTTATCATCACATAACTATATGACCATTCAATAAGGATACTCTATTTGGTGTAGCTCCAAACGCCATCACGATCTCAACCGTTCTTCTTATAACTCCCCATTACTCACGCACCCGAGGTACCTCACTAGCCCCTTCCCTCCATGACATCTCCGTCATGCGAGCTGGGGGTAGCCTATGGCAGTCATGCCGTTATCAACCCGACAGCCCGACGCTGCCCGAGAGGTGGCACACACATACCAAGACTCCATATTCATCAATCATCATGCAAGCATAAATCAATCAATCAATTGGGAGATCAGCAACAAGAGTGCCCGATTCCCGCATTCAATAATAATCAATCAATAACATCAATATAACATCAATATTAAACTAAACAACAAACAACGTAGTTAGATGACAAAGTAGGCCATCTAACCGGACATGCATAATATACATAATTAAACTCTAAATTACTCAACAACGACTCACCATTCATCACTCGAACACTACCCAACCATCTAAGGCATCGTTCAAGAAATTAAAGAATGACAACCTAAACTTCTAAAATTCATAACTTACAATCTACTAATCCAAACATTGCCAAATCAGTTCCTATCACTCACCCATTCAACCTACTACATTAGCCCTCTCGGAAATCCACCATAACACCTCTAAATCATGCCCGATAACCCTAAAACCCTATGACGTCATGGCTGGATTTTCCGGATTTTCACACAAACAATGTAATCGAAAATTCGGCATTACAACAGCGCTAACACGTAATTATCAAGTATTTAGAAATCGACGGCAATCGATTTCGATCAACACAACTCAATTAAATCAACTTTGAACATTTTAATCAAAATTAAATACCCGAAAAATAAAAATTATGCTACATCCGATAGAAATTCGTAGTATTAGTATATAATGATCCCTAGCATGCAAGGAGCAATAATCTATCATCAGATTTCTATTCTAACGGTTCAATCTTCATTTATACGCAAAAACACAAAAATGACATTTTGAGATCTAGAATTTTTCTCTCACCTTAGATGCGATATAAGCCTAGGAATGCGTGCTATGCGTGCCCAACAAGCAGAATCCAAGTCGGTGCGAAGTTTCACGGACAAAAACTAGGTTTTTCTTTGAAAAATTGGATTGAAAGCTTGAGTTTTCTTTCTTCTCTTTTCTCCCTCAACCCCTCGGCAATGTGTGTGTGTGTGATGGTGTTTTTGTGTTGTGTGAGTGTGTGTTGAGGACATTAGCTTAAATGGTCAATTATTTAATTAAAGTCAAAGTTATTTTAATAGGTATTTTTGTGTTTTTAATGTCTTTAATTGCATTTTAATGCTCACCAAATTAAAAATAGTTATGCAATCCCCAAGATATCTCAAGTGGATTATTTTTAGGTGACAAGAAGTTTTACATTCAAAGAATTCCACCCGAGTCGGCTTAAAACTCGATTTTCGCAAAAGTCGGTGTAAAAACCCTAATAAATTCTTAAGCCGATTTTAAAACCGTTTTCATCAAACACAGGTCTATTAAAGTCCGTGGACTAGGTCTAGAAGGGTTAAAAAGACCAGTTTCAAAATTATAGCGGACGTGTTTCGAAAACACTATTCACTAAAAATCGACGATAAAATTTCTGACTCCGTTTTTGATGAAAATTTCATGAATGCACATTTAGCACGTATTAGAAGTATTGAAATCAAAATTATAACTTTCTAGGTCCTATAGCACATAAACAGATCATATGCACGCAAAACGAGGTAAAACACGTAAAACGAGATAAGCAAGAAAGTGGGGTTTCACATTCTCCCCCCCTTATAGAAATTTCGTCCTCGAAATTCTTACTTGATGTACGGAAAAGATCTGGGTATTGTTGCTGCATCTGATCTCGTCTCTCCCACGTAGCTTCCTCAATGCCGTGATGCTTCCACAACACCTTAACCATCGGAATCCTCTTCGACCTCAACTCTCGGTCCATCTGATCTAGAATACGAATCGGACGCTCGTCATAAGTCAAATTCTCACGAAGCTGTAACGGCTCTGGCTCAAGAATATGAGAAGGATCCGGATTATATTTCCGCAAATTAGACACGTGAAACACATCGTGGACATTAGAGAAGTTCTCCGGTAAAGCCAACCGATATGCCAACTTACCAACCCTGCCGGTAATCTCAAACGGCCCAACAAATCTCGGACTCAGCTTTCCACCTTTACCATAACGAACAAATCCCTTTCGAGGAGACAATCTCAAGAAAACTCGATCTCCAACTGCAAACTCCAAGTCTCGACGACGCTTATCAGCATAACTCTTGAATCTACTCTGCGCCGTAAGCATTCTCTGCCTGATCAACTGAACATTCTCGATCTTCTCAAGAAGTTCTGGCATAATAGTCGGATCAACAGTCTTCATCTCTCCTACCTCGTCCCAATATAAAGGTGAACGGCACTTACGACCGTAAAGAGCTGCAAAAGGTGCCATTCCAATAGTAGCTTGATAACTATTGTTATAGGCAAACTCGGCAAGTGGTAGATGTTTCTCCCAGTTCTTCCCGAAGTCCAGAACACAAGCCCTAAGCATATCTTCCAGAATCTGAATAGTCCGCTCAGATTGACCGTCGGTCTGTGGATGATACGCTGTACTCAAGTTCAACTGAGTACCCAGAGTCTCCTGAAGTTTCTCCCACAAACGAGAAGTAAATCGAGGATCTCGATCAGAGACAATACTAGATGGAATACCGTGAAGTCTAACAATCTGATCCAGATAGAGATCCGTCAGCTTTGTAACCTCATCTCCCAACCTTATGGCAATAAAATGAGCTGTCTTCGTCAAACGATCCACGACAACCCAAACTGCATCATTACCCCTCGGTGATCTAGGCAAACCAGTGACGAAGTCCATCGTAATATGCTCCCATTTCCACTCTGGTATAGCCAACGACTGAAGCAAACCTGCTGGTCGTTGATGCTCGGCTTTCACTCTCTGACAAGTCAAACATCTAGACACAAACTGAGCAACCTCCCTTTTCATGTTGTTCCACCAGTAATGCTGTTTCAAATCCCGATACATCTTGGTTCCACCGGGATGAATAGTATATTTAGAATTATGAGCTTCCTCCAGAATACCTCGTCTCAAGCCCGGTCCATCGGGCACACAAACCCTGTTACGAAACCGAAGAATACCATTCTCATGCACTTTAAAGTCAAACTGATCATCCGTGATCTGATCCTTGATCTTCTGAAGTTTAACATCAAGCTGCTGAGCTTCCCTGATCTGAGACAACAATAAAGGCTGAATACGGAGATGTGAACACATCACCCCAACCTGAATGAACTCTGGTCTCCAATAACTAAACTCCTCAAGAACCTCCCACTTCTTGACAGCCAAACAAGAAATACTAGCCTTCCGGCTGAGAGCATCTGCTACAACATTTGCCTTTCCAGGCAGATAATTGATAGAACAATTATAATCTCCAAGAAGCTCCATCCACCTCCGCTGGCGCATATTCAACTCCTTCTGTGAGAATAAATACTTTAGACTCTTATGATCAGTGAAAATCTCGAACTTACTGCCCCACAGATAATGACGCCACTTCTTGAGTGCAAAGACAACTGCTGCCAACTCAAGATCATGAGTCGGATAATTCACCTCATAAGGCTTCAACTTCCTGGAAGCATAGGCAATAACTCGGCCATCCTGCATAAGAACACATCCCAAGCCCTCCTTGGACGCATCACTGTAAATGACCATATTATCGGTCCCCTCTGGTAGAGCAAGTACTGGAGCGGTAGTTAACCTCTTTTTCAACTCCTGAAATCTACTCTCACACTTCTCGTCCCAATTAAAGATAGTCCGTTTCTGAGTCAACTTAGATAGTGGCCCCGCAATCTTTGAGAAGTCCTTGACAAACCTACGGTAATAACCCGCCAAGCCAAGAAAACTACGGACATCAGTAACACTCTCTGGCCGCTTCCAAGACATCACCGATTCAATCTTAGTGGGATCTACAGAAATACCACTCTGTGTAATAACATGGCCAAGAAAAGAAATCCGTTGCAGCCAAAATTCACATTTGCTGAACTTGGCAAACAACTGATGCTCCTGCAACTTCTCCAATACAAGCCGTAGATGTTGCTCGTGCTCCAATTCAGATTTAGAATAGACCAAGATATCATCAATAAAAATCACCACGAACTGGTCCAAGTACGGCTGAAAGACTCGATGCATAAGATCCATGAATGCTGCCGGTGCATTAGTCAAACCAAAGGGCATAACAACAAACTCATAATGCCCGTACCGAGTTCTGAAGGCAGACTTCGGAACATCGTCTGAGCGAATCCGAAGCTGATAATACCCCTGCCTCAAATCAAACTTAGAGTAGACTTTGGCTCCCTGAAGTTGATCAAACAACTCATCAATCAGTGGCAAAGGATATTTATTCTTGATGGTCACCTGATTCAAACCACGGTAATCAATACATCACCTGAACGTGCCATCCTTCTTCTTCACAAACAAAACAGGAGCTCCCCAAGGTGAAGAACTCTGCTGAATAAATCCTTTCTCCAACAACTCCTGTAACTGAGTCTTCAACTCCTTCAACTCAGCTGGTGCCATCCGGTACGCCGATTTAGAAATAGGTTGAGTACCGGGAACAAGATTAATCACAAACTCTATATCCCTCTCAGGCGGCAATCCTGGCAACTCCTCGGGAAATACATTAGGATATTCCCGGATAATAGGGACTTCTTCTAACTGTAGCTTATCAGATGGCTTGTTGATCAAATAAGCTAGATAACCCGAACACCCCTTACTCACCAACTTAACGGCTTTAGTCGCTGAGATAACAAAACTCGTCTTAGCACCCCGGTTACCCGCTACCTCAACTACTGGCTGTTCTGGCAAACGAAACTGTACTACCTTGGTTCTACAGTTCAACTGGGCATCATACTTAGAAAGCCAATCCATACCCACGATAACATCATACCCCCGGATAGGAAATAAGATAAGGTCCGAAGGAAAATTATGCCCCTTAACATGTATTAAACAATCCTTACATACTAAGCCAGTAACATACTTATCAGTCAAAGAGGTACTAATCTCAACCACATAAGGCAATCTTTCAGGTTGCAATTTAACACGTTGCACACAAGCAGGAGTAATGAAAGAATACGTAGTACCAGAATCAATCAACACTTTAACAAGTTGATCAAGTATAAGGAAGTTACCTTCCACAACTGCAGTCTCCTCAGGCATCTCCTCTAAGTCAACTGCATAAGCCCGAGCCTGAACCCGCTGCTGCTGTGGTACACTGCCCGTAGGCCTACCCTGGTAACCTTGAGTCGCTGCCCGACCCTCAGTCCTCGCATATTTAGGGCAATCCTTCGCCCTATGCTCGCTGCTACCACAACCCAAACATGTCCCTGCCTTTACCCTGCAGTCGGACTCTACATGCCCTGGGCGCTTGCAGTAATTACACTGCGATGATGTGGCACTAACACTGCCCCTAGAATAACCAGAAGCTGATGAAGCAGCTGATACAGTCTGCTGCTGAGGTCTCACCACACTAGGCCTATACTGACCTTGAGATTGGGCTGGCCTATACTGGGTCTGAACCTGATATGGCCTCTGCTGAAATTGAGGCCGATAGTAACTCTGCTGACCCTGTGGCCTATAAGAACCCTGCTGGGCTGGTGGCCTGTAGACAACCTGCTGTACTGGAGGCCTATATATAACCTGCTGGCCCTGTGGCTGATACGGCCTCTTACTAGGCTGACTGGAGACAATCTGATCCCCTTTCCTCTTCTCTAACCTAGAAGCTGCATCAAAAGCCTCAGTGAAAATATCATATCGATTCAGAGCCATCACATCCTGAATCTCGGGCCGCAACCCCAACATAAACCTGCGAGTCCTCCGCTCCTCGTCTGCCACATACTCCGGTGCATACCGGGACAATCGAGTAAATGTGGCCTCATATTGAGCCACTGTAGCATCTCCCTGGACCAAGGCTAGAAACTCGGCCTCTCTCCGTTCCCTGCAAATCCTCGGGACATACTTTGCTCGGAAAGCCATCAGGAAGGTACCCCAAACATAAGGAATACCCTGTGCCGCCCAGCTAGTCCTTACCGTGCGCCACCACTCCTCTGCCTCGTCATCTAACAAATACACGGCAAAAGAGACTTTCTGCTCATCAGTATAGCCAAGTGGATCATAAATCTTCTCCAACTTGCTAATCCATACCTCCGCCTTCCTATCATCCGGCTCCCCCTGAAATCTCGGTGGGTGATATCCTAAAAAATCCTTCAGGGTACCACGCCCGTGGTTACCACCCTGAATATTCAGAAGCTGAGCCTGCATAGCCTGATTCTGGGCAGCCTGCCCTGCTAACAACTGTGCCTGACTAGCCACTAACTCTGCAATCCGCTCCATAGCTGCTCCAAATCGGTCATCACCCCCGTCACGGCCCGGTGCCACGTTACTCGGAGTCTCATCAGTCAACTCAGGCCTACCTCTGGTTCTCGGTCGACCGGCCATTCTACTAATCAAAGAGTTAGCACAGTTATAGCACGTAGACAGGTTATAAACAACTATTAACACATAAATAACAAACTCATATAAAACACATAAACAAATTGATCACATAATCACATAATCACTTAATCAATTAATCATACCAATACATATTTCATTTTTCTTTCCTTTCATACATATTTCATGCTAAGACCATTACCCACATTCCGAGAATACCCCGGCTGACAACTAACATGAGCTCTGATACCACTTAAACTGTCACGCCCCAACTCGACCCCACCTACGATCAGTCAGGACGCAACGGAATTTCGGCGGCATAACGACAGTAAACAGATTTCCGAGGTTCTAAACCAACCTCATTAAACATCATACATCCAGTAATTCCTCAATACAAACAACAACATACAACACAACCATATTATACAATAAAACATCCTCGTTATACGCCTCCGTTCCAACATGACATACAATACCTCAACTTTATCATACATTTCAAAAGTAAGTTGAGACACAACTACAATTTAACCATAGACAAAAGAAAACCGCTAAGTTAACATCATTTGGTTCATCATCTTTTCAATATCTATTAGACTAAGAACCTAAAATCATATAAAAGTCCATTAAGCTAATATACATGACATTTAACAACATAGAATCATGGATAAGACTCAGGGACATATGACTCATCCACGAAAGGCACGTTTTCCACATTCTCCTCTTCAGGAGGCACGTACCCGTAATCTTGTGAAAGTACACCTGAAACATGCATTAATAGAGAGTGAGCTTATATACATAAGCCCAGTGAGGATCCGATAGATCTCGACAGTATTCACTACGCTCCTTGGATTTAGTCCTTTGAGCAAGTAAACACAGAACAATATAATAACATAAATAAAGTTATCATCACATAACTATATGACCATTCAATAAGGATACTCTATTTGGTGTAGCTCCAAACGCCATCACGATCTCAACCGTTCTTCTTATAACTCCCCATTACTCACGCACCCAAGGTACCTCACTAGCCCCTTCCCTCCATGACATCTCCGTCATGCGAGCTGGGGGTAGCCTATGGCAGTCATGCCGTTATCAACCCGACAGCCCGACGCTGCCCGAGAGGTGGCACACACATACCAAGACTCCATATTCATCAATCATCATGAAAGCATAAATCAATCAATCAATTGGGAGATCAACAACAAGAGTGCCCAATTCCCGCATTCAATAATAATCAATCAATAACATCAATATAACATCAATATTAAACTAAACAACAAACAACGTAGTTAGATGACAAAGTAGGCCATCTAACCGGACATGCATAATATACATAATTAAACTCTAAATTACTCAACAACGACTCACCATTCATCACTCGAACACTACCCAACCATCTAAGGCATCGTTCAAGAAATTAAAGAATGACAACCTAAACTTCTAAAATTCATAACTTACAATCTACTAATCCAAACATTGCCAAATCAGTTCCTATCACTCACCCATTCAACCTACTACATTAGCCCTCTCGGAAATCCACCATAACACCTCTAAATCATGCCCGATAACCCTAAAACCCTATGACGTCATGGCTGGATTTTCCGGATTTTCACACAAACAATGTAATCGAAAATTCGGCATTACAACAGCGCTAACACGTAATTATCAAGTATTTAGAAATCGACGGCAATCGATTTCGATCAACACAACTCAATTAAATCAACTTTGAACATTTTAATCAAAATTAAATACCCGAAAAATAAAAATTATGCTACATCCGATAGAAATTCGTAGTATTAGTATATAATGATCCCTAGCATGCAAGGAGCAATAATCTATCATCAGATTTCAATTCTAACGGTTCAATCTTCATTTATACGCAAAAACACAAAAATGACATTTTGAGATCTAGAATTTTTCTCTCACCTTAGATGCGATATAAGCCTAGGAATGCGTGCTATGCGTGCCCAACAAGCAGAATCCAAGTCGGTGCGAAGTTTCACGGAGAAAAACTAGGTTTTTCTTTGAAAAAATTGGATTGAAAGCTTGAGTTTTCTTTCTTCTCTTTTCTCCCTCAACCCCTCGGCAATGTGTGTGTGTGTGATGGTGTTTTTGTGTTGTGTGAGTGTGTGTTGAGGACATTAGCTTAAATGGTCAATTATTTAATTAAAGTCAAAGTTATTTTAATAGGTATTTTTGTGTTTTTAATGTCTTTAATTGCATTTTAATGCTCACCAAATTAAAAATAGTTATGCAACCCCCAAGATATCTCAAGTGGATTATTTTTAGGTGACAAGAAGTTTTACATTCAAAGAATTCCACCCGAGTCGGCTTAAAACTCGATTTTCGCAAAAGTCGGTGTAAAAACCCTAATAAATTCTTAAGCCGATTTTAAAACCGTTTTCATCAAACACAGGTCTATTAAAGTCCGTGGACTAGGTCTAGAAGGGTTAAAAAGACCAGTTTCAAAATTATAGCGGACGTGTTTCGAAAACACTATTCACTGAAAATCGACGATAAAATTTCTGACTCCGTTTTTGATGAAAATTTCATGAATGCACATTTAGCACGTATTAGAAGTATTGAAATCAAAATTATAACTTTCTAGGTCCTATAGCACATAAACAGATCATATACACGCAAAACGAGGTAAAACACGTAAAACGAGATAAGCAAGAAAGTGGGGTTTCACAACATACCTTTTAAAATAGTCCAATGCATTGGACTTATGGGACATTAGATAGACATGCCCGTAACGTGTAAAATCATCTATGAAGGTGATGAAATAGAAGGCCCTATGCCTTGCCCTAACATTCATTGGACCACATACATCAGAATGAATTAATTGCAATAGAAAATTGGCCCTCAAGCCTTTACCAAACGATTTTCTAATGGATTTACTGGCAAGGCATTTTTTATAAACAGAAAAATTGACCTTTGTTAATGGCCCTAAAAGGCCTTCATTGGCTAGTCTATTCATGCGATCTTGGCCAATATGCCCTAACCTGCTATGCCATACATTCACATCCACATCCATAGTGCTAGAAGATGTATGAAATGACGAACATTCATTATTTGAAACATAACTAACATGTTCAACATCCAACAATAGGAATCCATCATAAAGAAAACCGTACGCATAAGAAATAGAATTTAAAAGAAGTTCAACTGTGACATCAGTCATGATTATAGTAAAACCCAAGCTTAAAAGAACCAATGCGGAGACCAAATTCTGTCTAAAGTCTGGGGCATGAAAGACATTGTGGAGTAGGAGGGTTTTGTCGCCACGCAGCTGAAGTCTGTAAGTGCCAATGCCTTTGACTTCCACCCTTGCATTATTGCCAACATATATCCACCGGGACCCAGCCAGGATGCTTCGGTACTCCACATTTGCTCATTTGTTTCTAGCTATATGGTTTGTCGCTGCTGAGTCAATAGTGCACAAAGGAAAAGATTCAGTCAATAGAGCACAAGTAGAAACATATGCCTCAGAAGAAGTTTTGGTAAAACACATTACCTGGGTCTTGGGCTTTGGGAAATCCCGAGCGTAATGACCCTTCTTTTGGCAATTGTAGCACTTAACTTTCGCAGTGTTCCTCTTGCCATTGCTCTTGCCTCTTTTCTTCTATTTCTTGTCCTTGTCTTCCGGCTTACCATCTTTGTTTCCCTTCCTACCAGATTGTTTCCCTCTTTTGCGTTTTGAGCTAGATGTTCCACGCTTGCTAGATTCAGCCTTATAGGCTTGTCCAGTGGCCTCGATTTCCAAGAGGCGCTCCTCTTCAAGCTCCAGATGACGCGCAATGTCTTCCAGTGTTTTCACACTCTTGTTGTGCATCATGTTGACAATCATATGCTCCCAACTGCCTGAAAGAGATTGTATTACAACTTGCACTTACTGCTCATCCGTGAGTAGATGGCCTGGTGCCTTCAACTCTCTGATCATGTTTGACATGTCCCTGATGTGTTGCCTCATGCTCACATCAGGCTTCTTCTTATAGGTGTCAAACTTGATGGTGAGCTAGAGCAGTCTTGAGACGGAAGTTCCACCAAACTTCTCTTTCAAGGCTACCCACATGTCTAAAGCTGTTGGGAATACTTCAAATTCAACTATCAGGTCATCATGCATTGTGCTCAGCAACGTAATGCGAGCAATGGAATTCTTTCGTTTCTAGACATGGTAAGCTTTAGCTTCCTTACGATGTTGGGCACTATTACCCTGCTCGGGTTTTTCCATTACATGGTTAAGTGTTTCATGGACTTCCTGTTCCTCAAGGATGTATTGGACTTTACGATGCCACACATCGTAATTGTTCCCGTTTAGTTTGTCACCCTTGTTAAGGTCAGCGATTATGGATTTTGATGCCATTAGGGTGCTCTACATAGATGTTTGTAAGAGATATTAGTTACATACTGGTATTTAATAATCTTGTTGGATTAAGTGTCAGAATGTAACTAGTAGAAATAAGATACAAAATCAGCGTTTTGTAGTACGATTTGCCATCATCTGTGATACAGGTGTCTAAGAGATACAACTAAATTTATTCCAACAAAATAGCATTTCCTAAGATGAATCACTAAAATTCATAATATTAGGAAATAGCTTTATGTGGTAATCACACAGTCTACCATGGAACTCTCACTAGGATTAAGCATTTCATATATTATTGAAAAAAGAACATACATATTGTTTATTCAATAACATGCAAAGAAAACTTCACCAATGAAATGCTATGCAAGAGTATTCAAACATAAATTTAAAAAAGGTATTTCGCAGAAAGTATAAACTAATCATGCTTTCTACGTCTTTTACGCACTATCTCTTGCCATATGAATTTTGAATCTGATCGATCATACCTTAAATCATTGGATTCAGTTGTTATCTGTAGATCCTTAATTTTGTCCTTAGCCACTTTATTAAACATGAAGCCATTCTCATGCACACCTCTAGCTTTATTCATGTTGGAAGAAAGAGACAGTAGAGCTGATCGTCTAAACCTTTGGAGCACATAACTCTACTTCGCACACAGCAAAATTGAAGTACATATCTTCATATTGAGTTATCTTGTGCTTTACGGGATCATACATGTTCGGTAGAAAATTAAGTAAGCCTTCTACTTCTTCTTTTGCCCTAGGCAGAAAAAGATCTAGTTGTTCACGTAAATGGATAACGCCATCTAACAATGTGTTCATGTTATTACGAAAGGATTTATCATCCGACCAACGTAGACTCATATATTTTTTAAGTTCACGCCATCTAGGTCTAGTTCTAGGAACATATTTAATAGCTAGAGCCCTCCTCTCTCTCCTCTCAGTGCTACTCATCCTTACCAGTCAACTACACAAGTCATTGGAGTAAAAAGGAAAAAAAAATTGTCTAGATTAATATCAAAAAAAGATAATGCTCACAGCATTCGAAATGTTGTATTAAACAACAAATAAAATTACACAAATTTTATGTATCATAATGAAATTACTAAATCTTTATGTCTCTGAGTTGTAAAATTTCAAATTCCTTGGCTCTACTTAAAAAAGAAATTTTACCCAAAAATTTCATGCCTACAAATGTAATTTTACAACGTATATCACTTAGATTGAGGCATTGTGTGGGAAATACCATAATTTTTAAATCTTAATTTGATTTAATTAAAGTTTCGTAGTCTAAAGGTGAAAGTAGGAGGCTAATTAAGTATATCACTAAGATATAGGACTTAAAATAAGTGACATAGGGCCAAAAACACAAATAATACAAAGTTTTGTGTGCATGGGGTCAAAACTAAAAATATCACAAAGATATGGGGGGTTAAAACAATATTTTATAACTAATATAAAATATTTTTTTTTTCTTCGGCCGGACGGTCACTGCCGTCCGGTGACCAGACTATCGGATGATCGCCACCGTTCGATGGTATGTTGGCTGCCCTCATGGCGCTGGCGGCCCACGTGGCCTCCACGTGGCAGCCGCGTGGTTGCCCATGTGGCACTACTTGAGTGGTTGTCAAAAAACCCCTTTTTTATTTTTTATTTTTGGGAAAAAAGAATATTTAAAACTCATTTTAAAATTCAAAACAAAATCAAAAATAATCCCTCTCTCTGCCATGTGTTACTACGGAATTGGCTCTAGGGTTTCTTTACTTTTTGATGCAGCTAAAGCACGAAAAAGACATGTAAACAATGTACAAAACACAGTACGCATCGAAAGGATTCAAAAATTTATAATAAATTCATACGATATCCAAAAATTTTGAAATTGACTCTATTAGAATCCTTGAAACACATAGTTTCTACCAGTACCAATTATATGCACAGATCTGATTGTGAACAGTAACATAATTAAAAGGCAGAACATTATTCTAATTTCAAAAATTCATAATTAATTCTACACTTAGCAGAAAAATATGAAATCAATTGCGTTAGAACCCTTAAAACACGAGATTTCTAGCAGTATTAATTTATTCTCATATGAGATACTCCACAGAAACGTTATTCTATAATTAATCCGCTAAAAAATCATGAAAAACTAAAAATAAGGGTTCTAGTGCATATAATTAAATATCGTACAGAGAACAAACATTAATGCTCTGATACCAATGTTGATTCAGAGTGAGATAGTCACACATACCTCGAAATTGCGGAAGCGAGTAATCAACGATCTGGTTTGTTCCACTGCACTAGCAAGAAGTTGTAGCATGTAGTACAAGACCATCCACTGATTTGCCACAACCTAAATGCCTAGAGTGTAGTGAGAGTTTGCTTTGTTTGTTGGAGGCTAAAACCTACAGAACGTATGTTTTCTATTTTAGGGTTTCCCTTTTATATGGAGTAGTGGGCCTCAACTATTTGGGTCATTTAATTGGGCTACCCCAACTTGGGTGCAATATGCCCAAAGTCCAACAATATATAACTTCATTCTTCATCTTTCCACTGTGCTATATCTGATTTGCATGCTAGAGAACCTTCACAAATAAATCTTAGTGGGTTGGTGCTGCATGTGAAGGAGTCAACTCTTTTCATTAGGGTATATGTGAGGATGAGCCATGTTTGAATGCTAGTAGCATTGGAGGTGTTATGGTCTGTGTTGGAAATGATATTTCAATGAATGCAATGTTTATAGCCGGTCATTGGAGCTACCGAGCCATTGCATGCTGTAAAAGGGTTCCTCAGAGGTGTGTAGGGCATTACATATGTTGGTTTGATTCTCCGGATGTCCCCGGTGATACCGAGGAACAAGTTTGCCAGCGTGGCTTAGACTTAGGTGGTATGTGCATTACAGAGCAGTGAGCCAATTGGGGCTGTGTGCAGAGGAATGAAGAAGATATTTGTATTATTGACAAGGAACGAATACGTGCCAAGTGGAGATTGTTAAGATTGTGACCCATATTCTTGATAGAGTTGTTTCTCTGATCCTAGTTCTAGCCTGTGTAGTTTCTAATAGAAATAGGATATCCTTGTATATATAAATATGAGCTTAATTGTATTAACCTGTGTATGATAGAAAGAGGAGAGAGGAGAGAGGAGAGATGAGAGACGAGCTAGAGAGCTCTATCTTGTGTATTTGTTCATCAACATAATGAAATATTTTCCTGTTTACCCGTACATATAGGTTTTATTGAACCACGTTAAATATTACGTATATCTTATTTTTCGTTTATTCTTTATTCTGACACTCTGATTCCTAACAACAATAATCTTTATATTGCTTTATAAGGTTATACTGTAATTATTATTATCGATGAAAATAAAGTTATACTTTGTCTTTTCAATCTTAGTCACAACCAATTCTCACTAATACTTGAGGCTCGTGGAGAATCCAACTCAATTCTTAACGTCGACTTCTTCGAGAAGTTAATTGCAATGACCTCCCAAGACAATTAAATTTAAAGGAAACAAATATGGCTTGTCCTCTTCAAGTTATAATAACCTTATTGTCATATTGCTCAACCAGTTTTGCACAAGTAGGTTGAGCACAAACTAAATCAACAAATTAGCTTTCTCTTTTGGATTAAAAAAAAAATCTCTTTAGCTTGGTGTCACTTTCTAATTCTTAGTTACTCATATATCAGTTGAAAGAAGGAAGGGAAATCTATAAAGATCTCCCTTATAAAATGCATATATGAAATACTTTGATAGATAAATGAGAAGATATATGACTAAG
The DNA here is from genome assembly GCA_037974665.1 of Ehretia macrophylla. NCBI lineage: Eukaryota > Viridiplantae > Streptophyta > Magnoliopsida > Boraginales > Ehretiaceae > Ehretia > Ehretia macrophylla. The sequence goes on along the minus strand of CM075782.1, from coordinate 23,248,029 downwards.
GAGAGATACATGAATTAGAGAGAATACTTCAGGTGACTAGTAATTAGATCGAAGTTCTTAAATAGATTCACTCATATACATTAATGTTCAATGAATGTTAATAATGAAAACATTTAAATTTTAAGATATCATAGCATAAGCTGCATAACGAGCAGTATAATAAGGGGGCGGACACATAGTTTATAAATGTCAATGATAGTCAAATGTCCTGTAGGAAGAAGTTGGTTGGGTACACGGAGGATACTTGTCAATGTTGTCAAATGAGGTGCGTAAAGCAAACAGAGTATGGGTTTAACAAAGTTTATGACACCCCTTCAACAACAAAAAGAAGATCAGGAGCAAAGAAGTAATCAAAGACACTGAAAAACCTACTTTATTTTCTCATCGTGGATTGTCGTTTTGGTGCACACTGCAATAGGCATATGACTAGGGGCGAATTCAGAAATTTTTGTCAGTAGAGACTAAAATTTATAATTTTTAAATTATACGAGTATTTTTTTTTTCAGTAGGGACTAATTAATTTTTTTTAACTAAAAATACATAGATATTTAATTTTTTTTCAAAAAATACATAAAAATTTTAACATTTTTATGAGTCAGTGGGGGCTAAAATCTATAATTTTTAAACTATACGAGTACTTTTATTTTTTCAGTGGAGGCTAATTAATTTTTTTTTAAACTAAAAATACATAAATATCTAATTTTTTTTAAAAAAATATATAAAAATTTTAACATTTTTATAAATCAATGAGAGCTGACCTATATATGCCTCGGCCAGTGCATATGACCAGAGTTTGATTTTCTTAGAATTCCACGTCTTCACTTTCCTGTGCGACCAGAGTTTGATTTTCTTAGTGTGCAAGGAAATCCATGTCTTCACTTTCCTGTGCGACCAGAGTTTGATTTTCTTAGTGTGCAAGGAAATCCATGTCTTCACTTTCCTGTGCTGAGGCTTGTCTAAAGTCTAATCAAAACCGAAAAGTATACGAAGTCCACTAGTTTGTTATGCAAATACGACGTGTTAAAAGCTAGATTTTGCTGTTGATTTTTGTCTTTTTTTCTCTCACCAAAAAGGTCTCAATATCTGTTCGGTCCCATCGCGAGATTATTCCGAAATATACCAAATATTTTTGGAGCTGACTCATTTATAATTCTTTTTTTTATAATTTCACACAATATTTATTTTGATTAATATCACGTGTCACTAAAAATAACGGATTATATTAATCTTGCTAAACTTACTTTTCAACCATGGTTAGAAAATTTTAAATATCATATTTAATTAGGAAAACAAATATGGAAGAATATGATTCTAAAAAAAAAATCGATTCCTGCACAAGAACAATGATTCCAGGAAAAAAAAAAAAAAAGAAGAGCAAGACATACTACTATTCTACTCCAACTTTACAAGTGACGCTTCAATTCAAGAAAATTAAGGGCTAATTAGGTTCACGTTTTTCACTTTGTATCTATTATGTATTAGGTTCACGTAGTTTTGCTTTGCATCTATTATGTATGGCTTGCATCTATAATGTATCAAGTTCACGTTTGTTGATGTCGTTGTTATTGTTTTGCATAAATGTTGTTGGAGTCTTTGATTATGTTAAAATGTTATAATACTCTATGTTCTTAAACACATATGATGGAATGACTAAGAAGTCGATAGAAATTAAATAAGTGAAAATATTCATACCACGTTAAAATTTAATGGTTTCATTTTTTGTTTTGTCTAACTTTCTTGAGACTTTAAAGACTTGCCATAAAACGTGGCTTTATTTTTCTTTCACATTAGATACTAAACTAATTGTCATAAAAAGTGGTCATGTAATATTTCTTGGCACAAACAATGTATGGGTTAGAAATCATAATGCAACTAGTCATTAATTTGATAAGAGATTAGATTAGATTTTGCTAACTAAACATGGTAAGTTAGATTTTAGTATTTAATGCTTTCTAACCATGGTTGGAAAGCAAGTTTAATAAGATTAATGTAATCCGAAGATTATTCTTAGTGACACGTGGCATTAATCGGGAAGGGTATTATGTGAAATTGTAAATAAAAGAATTGTAGAGGTGTCAAGTCCAATATTTTTACATCTCAAAGGTGAAATAGATAGTAAAATAAGGAAATTAGTTTGATAGAGCCGTGCTGTTCCATTGATACCTTGCTATTTTCATTTTCTTCTTTTATTTTATTTTTCTTGTTTATTTTGAAATCAGGAAGCATCGGATTTGGAAAGTTGCTATTAGGTGATAATGTATTTCAATAATTATTGACGAGACAATGAAATATATAATAATTTGATTTTTCTTATAATATTTTAAAGTATGAGATAGTCAAAATATGTACGAAAATGGAAGATGTAAAAATGTGAATTTTATAAATACTCTTGGGGTATTCTGCAACTTCAACACTGCAATTATATATTGAACCCCTATTATAGTGTTTATTTATAGTTATTTAATGTACTATGTAACATATTTTTGTTTTTATTCTTTGTAATATGAGCTTTAAGTAAATATATTGTGAATCCCCCATGAACATAAAATCAGGATCGGGTCGACTGAAGACCTCTCCAACTCTTTTTTGTTTTGTTTAGCAGGGCCCTGGCGGGATCTCGACCTAGGCTTGTCATTCGAGGCTATTAGGCTCAATGTGATGTGGGGAAGTGCAGAATAGTGTAATTTAGTACTTCGTATCATGTCTAATGAGACTCTACGTGTATGTATGCAGGGGTGGAGGTACCTAGGGATTAGTGGGGGTTGTAATCTTTATTGGTTCAGAATAATGTTAAAAATTTTATGTATTTTTTTGAAAAAAATTTAAATATTTACGTATTTTTAGTTAAAAAAATTAATTAGTTTTTACTAAAAAAAAATGTACTCATATAGTTAATTTTTTTTTTATTTTAGTCCCCAAGCAACCTCCACTAGCCTAGAATAATGTTAAAAATTTTATATATTTTTTCAAAAAATATTTAAATATTTATGTATTTTTAATTTAAAAAATTAATTAACCTCTACTGAAAAAAAAAATACTCATATAATTAAAAAATTATTTATTTTAACTCCGTTAAAAAAATTTCCTAGTTTCGCCCTTGTATGTATGCCTATTTCTATGTGTCTCGACTTCTACGTTGATTCTCCTACCTCCATTCTCCTTTCTCTTCTGTTCTATGTGCTTGTTGTACATATAGTCCTCACAAGGTGGGTTCCAGTGTCTAATTCCCATTAGAGACCTCGCGACCTCTAATTGCTTCATGCATCAACGTATCTCATGCACGTTACGGATTTAATGTTGCCGCCTTGAGTTTCGTCGTAGATGTTTTGATGGAGCGTTCACGCCCTTTTGATCTCCAAAATTCGTTCGGCTCCATTGGATCTTTGTTTGGGCGAGATAAATGATGACTTGCTAGTGGATGCATCTTGGTGTGTTTCCCTCGATTGACATGACCTGAAGTGAACGGATTTAAGTTTTCTACCTTAACAATATTTATTAACTCATTTCATTCTTATACAAATTCACTTCATAATACTAATTATCACATGAGTAAATGATATATTATCTCCCTATAATTTATCAAAAGTACATGGAATTCCCCTGTGGTTCCAAAATGATCAGAAACCCTCCTGTGGTCAATTAAAATAGTGTATGGTACTTCGTCCGTCAAGAACGAAACGTTAAAAATTAACCGCAAGTGAATGTCACGCATGTAGTTTGATAGTTGTGATGATCTTCACAATGCTAGGCTGGAGATGAATAACATCCTTTTTTTTTTGTATTTATATATTATCAATTGAAAATGTGGTTGATCAAGTAAATTTGCATGATAGTAGTTTGTAATGTATGTATATTTAAGTCATGGCGTAGATTGCTTGTGTAGGCTGAATTCACATTGTAATTTTTCAGTATTTCATAGAGAGTGCATAAATATTTACGAAAAGAAAAAATAGAGGGCGCATAAATATTAGATAATAGTCGATGGTACGAAGCTGCGTGAACTATAAAAATGAGAGTCAACTCCATTTAGACAAACTTGAAGACTTGACTTTTTTCTAATTATGAGTAATTCTTACGAGATAATTAACCTTTATGTTTCTTTATAGGATTATACTGTAATTGTTATTGTCAATGAAATTAAAGCTATACTTTGTTTATTAACTTGTTCTTTTCAATCTTAATCATCGACAACCAATTCACACTAACCAAAAAACTATCAAAGTGCTTGAGGCTCAAGTCGAATTCAACTCAATTCTTAACATCAATTTCTCTGAGAAGTCCATTGCAATGACCTCCAGAGACAAATAAATTTAAAAGAAAACAAATATGGTTGCTCAACTAATTTTGCACAAGTAGGTTGAGGTACACGCTAACCGACCAGACATTTTGTCTTTTGTTTATTAAATTATTATAAAAAGACTAAACTATCCCTTGCTAAAAGATATCTTAAGAAGTTTTTGAAAACTCAGGGACCTATATGATTTTGGATTAATAAATTAGGGACTTGTTTGATTTTATCCCGATGAAAAAATATCTTTAACTTGATGTTAATTACATTCTAATTCTTAGTTTCTCATATATATAGGATCCTTCAAGATCTCCCTTATTATAAAATGCATTCATGAAATACTTTGATACATGATTGAGAAGATATATATGACTAAAGAGATATATGAATTAGAAAGAATATTATATACATCTGGTAATTGATCCATGTTCTTAAACAGATTCAGTCATCTAACTACATTAATATTCAATAAATATTAATAATATATTATTTAAATACGGGAAGCAGGGGAACACGTATTAGATTGTAATTTATAAATGTCAATGATAGTCAAATGCCCTATAGGAAGAAGTTGATTGGAGACACGGAGGATACTTGTCAATGGGTTTAACAAAGTATTTGACACCCCCCTTTAACAATAAAGATATTGAAAAACCTACTTTAATTATTTTTTCATTGTGGGTTTTCGTATTAGTCACACTACAATAGCCATATGACCAGTCTTTGATTTTCTTCACTTTAGGCTTGTCCAAAGTCCAATCAAAACCGGAAAAGTATACTAAGTGCACTAGTTTGATTTTCTATTGTGGCAATTGATTTCTGTCTTTTTCCTCCCACCAAAAATATCTCAATATTTGTTCGGTTCGGTCCCATCGCCAGATTAGTCCCGAATATACCAAACATATTTGCATCAATTTGAAGGATTGTTCCTAAAGCGCCCAACGAATTCCAAATTGGAATTTGGGGATTTGAAGCATCTTGCCTTTCATACTTTGGTGGGTCTTCTAAGGCAATTAGTGCGATAAAACTGTGCAGTTCCATCAACACCTTGCTGTTTCCATTTTCTCCTTTTTCTTGATTTATTTTGAAATCAGGAAGAATTAGATTTACAAATTAAATCTTCAATTAGGTGATAGTGTATTTCAATAATTATTGAAGGGACAATGAAATTTTTAATAATTTTATTGTCCTTATAATATTACAACGTTATGAGATCATCAAAATACATATAAAAATTAAAGATGTAAAATGTGTATTTTATAAATACTCTTGGATATTCTAAAACTTATACACTGCAATTATATATTGAACACCTATTATAGTTTTTATTTATTGTTATTTAATGTGCTATGTAACATGTTTTTATTTTTATATTGAACACCTATTGTAGTATTTATTTGTAGTTATTTAATGTACTATGTAACATATTTTTATTTTTATTCTTTGTAATATGAGCTTTAAGTAAACACATTGTAGATTTCCTTGATCAATACACTTTTTTGTTTTGTTTAGTGGGGTCCTGGTCGGGTCTCGACCTAGATCAGTCCTCTAAGGGTGTTGGGTCCAATGTGATATGGGGAAGTGCAAAATAGTGTAGTTTTGTACTATTATTGGCCTACATGTGTGTATGTCTAATTTTGTGTATCTCAACTCCTACCTTAATCTCCTTCCTGGGTAAGCATTTATCCTCTGTTTGTATGAGCCTTTTTTTATATATAGCCTTCAAGCGGCCTCTGATTGGTGGTTGTTATACTAGCGTAGTTACATCGAACCAAGTGCCTTGGTCTGCACACTTCTAATTGGCTACAAAAGGTAATTTGGAGGCTTAGTTAGCAAGTGGCCTGGTCCCACATTTAAGAATCTATGAGAAGTATTAAAAATATTTTGACTCATGGAACAAGTTTGCATTAATGTGAGATTACCCAATAAATTAAAGTGGATGAACAGATCAATATAAGAAGGAAAAATCATGGTCACATGGTCCTAAAAGCATTGGCATTAAAAAGAAATTGAAGATGAAGGTTCTCATGTGCAAAAATCAAAGAATAGGAAGTGGAATATAATTGAAAAAGCAGTAATAAACATGAGAATATTAATTGGATCATCCAAACGATGCATATATATGTGAAAGCATGATGATACAAGAAATAGAATGAATGTAGAAATTATCTTTTCGAAGGTTGCTCGTTTCAGGGTGCTTGATGAAAACCACAACGTAGCAGCTCTTTACAATCACGCAGGCACCATGTTCGAGCTTAATACGAGTTTAGTTTGGCTTTGCACATAATTTGAGATAATACATTAAGTCTAAGAGTGAGAGAGGGAGAGATGGACGACTGTGTATATGGGAACGAGAACAAGTTTTGTCTTATGTTCTCCATAATTTGCTTTATATATGCATTTAACTTTTTTAGATATTCTCCCAGAACTTATGGAGTCTTCTTAAATCAGCACTTAACCTTTTCTAATTGACTCCAAGCCAATTAGACATTGACCCCTATATATAATAGACTATCAATTATTGCTTAATTAACTTATTACAGAAGTAAACTTTCAAAATTGACTTTGACTATCAAACATTCTTTCTCAATTACTTACTCGAATGGTTTCCAAAACCTATTCTAACCATAAGCAACATGACAAAGCTTTATTCTAGATAGAATACGAGATAATCCTCGTACTAGTATGATTTTCCCATTTTACCCCCATAGTTTTTAGGCCTTACGCTTGTGTGCGTTCTTATAGGTTCGAGTGCCAAGCCATTAACATCTAGGACAAGTACCAATTAACCCATTAGAATATCTTTTAATTGCTACTAATCGAGGTTGGCATCTAGCAACACTCTATTATGACCAGATGGCTCGAATACTCAAATTGAGCTTTCTCATCCAAGAACCTTTTGGGGAATAGTTAGCATGCAATCCATTTGTTCCACTAAATGTCCTAGACTAACCCCAGGGTATGCTCAACAGAAGTTAAACTCTACTAGGCCCGTCCCTATGCTTTTAGATACGCTATGTTAACTTTGTTTGTATGATCTGATCATACTACCATGACCATGTATTTTTTGTCAACATATCTATGAGATGACATAGGACAATCTCCTTTTCATCTAGGGTAGTGGATTCCCGCAATGACACTCACTAGTTTCGCAAGTACTTGGCTGTACTTAATCGCTACTCATTGAGGTCTTCTTTTCTTCCAAGTTGTCCAAAGCCAAAGTACAGTGAGTTATTTATAAGCTACCATAGTGTCCTCAAATTGAAGGAGTAATTAGCATAACTATCACCTGAGAGCCTACTCATTGACTTAAGCAGATTGAGTCCCCATTGAGTGTTTCCATAGGATCGTGTTCGGTGTACGTATTTTTATACGCACCCATGTACTACTCTTGACATCTCATGCCACTTGATTGATGCAATCAACCTTGGTAGGATTAACTATATATCGGCCTTGACAGATTCACCAATACCTAGTCTTAGTGAAGCCTATGACTTAGGAAAAATTCTAGGAATATCTCAATTGTCGATTCTCATCCACCATAAACTCTTATGGTTCAATCCCATACCTATATATCCAAGGGCTTTATCTATTATACATAATATAAATGCCTAATCATGGAATTGTATAAAAGATAAAGAGAAATGCCATTTGGTACTTTTATTTTATAAAAATCATATCTCAAAGATTGTTATTTACACAATATCCCTTATCATTCTCTACCGAATGATTGGCTTGAAGGCCATATTCCAAAGAATCGATCCCCCACTTATATTTACAAAATGAGCTGATGAATAATTAATCCCGATCACTGACGATCGACCTTGGTATTCCATGAAGACACACAATTTCTTGCATAAAGATTTCAGCCACTTTGATACTAGTCGCTTTAGCCAGGAGAGCTATGCAATGTGCATACTTGGAGAGGCGATCAACAACAACAAAAATTTTAGAAAATCCCTTCGATAGAGGCAAACCGTGTACGAAGTCCATTGAGATATCCTCCCAAATGAGGGATGGAATAGGAAGGGGCTACAACAATCCAGCAGGAGCGAAGTGACTGAGCTTAGTTTGTTGACAAGTAGAACATTGAGCAACAAATTTATTAACATCACGTCGCATAGAGGGCTAGAAGCAATTGTTCACAAGGCGATAAAATGTGCAAAATGGCCCTGCATGTCCCCCAATTGGAGTGTTGTGGAATTCTTGGATCATTCGCTGTCGAAGAGCTACATGAATAACCAATTTTTGCTGAAATAAAAGGATCCCATCATGAAGACTATAGGCTGGATGTGAATAAGGGTCAATTTGAACCTGAGTTTGCAAATTTTGAAGCTCCTAATCATTAAGAGATGCTGCTCGTAATTCATCTAAAAATGTTGGTTGGACGATAAAGAATGCCAAATGGGTCACCTCGGTAGAGTTGCGTGATAGCGAATCTGCCACAATGTTGTCTTTGTCGGGCTTGTATACAATATCGAAATCAAAGCCAAGAAGTTTAGTGAGCCACTTCTGTTGATCTGATGTTTGAATGGTTTGAGACAATAGATTTCTTAGGCTTCGCCGATCAGTCCGGATAGTAAACCGTCGCCTAAGCAAATATTGACACCATTTGGACACAACGGCAATAATGGCGTACACTTTTCGTTCATAAGTTGGAGCTGCTTGCCATCGTGGTGATAATTTTTTACTGAAGAAGGCAATTGGATGTTGGTGTTGCATTAAGACAGCCCCAATACCATACCTGGAAGTATCAGTCTCCAGAATAAAAGGCTTAGAACAATCTGGTAATACAAGGACAGGCGCCATAGTCATGGCTGATTTTAAGTTGCAAAAGGCAGCCTCTACTTCCGGACTCCAACGAAATGCATCTTTGCATAAAAGATCCATTAATGGTGCAGCAAGGGATGCATAACCACGAACAAATCGCCTGTAATAACCAGTTAATCCAAGAAAACCCCGAAGCTCCTTAATTGAAGTTGGAATTGGCCAATCAACAATAGCTTTAATTATGGACTGATCCATTTCAACACCTGAAGAAGAAATAACATGGCCTAGATACTCCACACAAGGTTCTCCAAAGACACATTTAACTTTCTTAGCATACAGTTTATGAGACAATAAGATATGAAGCACCAGTTAAGATGTTCCAAATGAAGAGCCAAGGAACTACTATAAATTAATATGTCATCAAAAAAACTAGAACAAATTTCCTAAGATAAGGCCGAAAAGTTTCTTTCGTGCCTGTTTGGAATGTCGATGGGGCATTCGTGAGACCAAATGACATCACCAAATACTCGTAATGGCCTTCGTGAGTTTGAAAGGAACTTTTATGGATGTCTTCATCACGAATGCGGATTTGGTGATAACCCAAACGCAAATCCAACTTAGAAAAAATAGTAGCACCATGCAGCTCATCCAACAATTCGTCAACAGTTGGAATAGGAAACATGTCTTTGATGGTGATGGCATTGAGTGCTTGGTAGTCTGTACAAAATCTCCATGTACCATCCTTATTTTTAACTAACAAAACAGGTGAAAAGAATGGACTTTGACTAGGCCAGATGATACTATCTTGAAGCATTTCAACCACTATTTTTTCAATTTCTGTTTTTTGAAAATGAGGATACCGATACGGCTTCACATTCACTGGAGATATGCCAGGCAAAAGATGGATGGAATGATCCTGAGAACGATATGGCGGTAGGCCTACAGGCTTGTGAAAGATACTCTGATATTGCTCCAATAAGGGATGTAAAGCCGAATGTATGGGTGGCTCACAGGATAGAGTAGACGAATAAACTGTTAGACTAAATAACCCAGTAACTGAGCCATTATTAGTCATGCGCCGTACCCCCGAAACAGGAACTTCAGTAGGAGTTTGCAAAACACGGCCCTGCAATAAAATTTATTGCCCATTAGCTTTAAATTTCATGGTTAAGTTGCGATAATCATGTAGAATCGGCCCAAGAATAGCAAGCCAAGAGACACCCAAAACGATATCGGATCCGACTAACGGCAAAACATACAAGTCTATAACCACAATAAAGCCTTGAATGACAAATGATATATTTCAAACGCAACCTTCACAGGTCAGTTTTTGACCATTACCAATAGCAACAATTAAATCCGAAGTTGGCTCAATTAGGAGGTGTAGATGGTGAGCAATCCGAGATTGCACAAAATTGTGTGTGCTACCTCCGTCAACCAAGACTTGCAAGATCATACCCGCTAAATAGCCAACAAAGTGTAAAGTGTTTGGAGAGAAGTTATCAGCAAGAGCATTAAGTGATATTTCTGGCGTAATGAAAGAGTTATTAGGTGGTGGCTCCTCTTGAGCGGGAATTTCATTCAATGTATTGTCTGAGTCGTCGTCGACATAGTCAAATAAGAATAGTTGAGGACGAGTTTTATATCGGTGGCCACGAACATATTTTTTATCACAATTATAACAAAGATTCTTATCTCGACGTTCTTGCATCTCTTTTGGAGAAAGTTTTTTGATGAGGAATTGATTGGGTTGTAGAGGTGTTGTGGATTTTGTTGGTGATGGGGACGTATGTGAAGAAAATGATTGAGAATAGTAAGATTGAGTTGGTGGAATAAAGGAGTGATGTCCAGAGGTTGGGCTATATGGGTTTGTAGAATAGTGTTTAGGAAGGGAAATATGAGTGGGTGGGGTTAGTGTGGAACGTGGTTTATCCAAGAGTTGGGCTAGGCGACGCTGCTACATAATTTTTGCCTCTTGTAATTTGGCCAAGCCCATGGCCTGAGAAAGTGAAAAAGGCTGAAAAGCCATAACCTCGGCCCAAATATTAGATATGAGACCTGCAACATAACAACTTATCAAGAATGATGAAGAGAGGCCAAGTGTTCGAGTTGCTAAAGCCTCAAACTGTGATTGATACTCTTCGACTGAGCCTGTTTGTAACAATTTAGCGAGGGCTCCTTAATGGTCCTCAAATTCGGGAGGCCCAAAACGAACCTCTAAGGCACGAGCTAATTGTTCCCAATTTGTAATTTGTCGATTACGGGTCATCCATTGAAACCAATGTAATGCTTTCCCATCCATGTGAAACGAACAAATGAGTAAGCGTTGATCACTTGGTGTATGGTGATAGTCAAAAAATCGCTCGGCCTTAAAAAGCCAACCCGAAGGATCATCGCCGTCGAATCGAGGAAAATCGAGGCTCATTTGGCGTGCTTGGACTGTCAGAACTGTTGGTGGAAGAAGAAAATTTGGTGAGGAAGTGGAGAGGTATGGTTGTGATGGAGAAGGAATAGGCGAAACAGAAGAAGATATGTGTGGTTGTGGAAAAAGAATAGCCGAAGCTGAAGAAAAGTGGAGTGATGGTGGAGAAGGAATATGTGAAGCTAAAGAAGAGGTGAGTGATGGTGGAGAAGGAATAGATAAAGCTGAAGAAGTGGTGAGTGGTGGTAGTAAGATGGTGGGGACAAAGCCAGGTATATGAGTCGTAGCCCCATCACCAACAGATATGTTAGTATCAGGAAAAGAAAGAGCAAGATTTTTAGTGAGTAAAATGTGCAAAGCTTGGTCAATTTTACCATCAAGAGTTGAGACTTTATCATCAAGAGTAGAGACTTTGGAAGTCAGATCTGTCAAAGATTGTGTGTGATCATCAAGTTGTAACGCATGTGTTGCAGCAACGTCTTGAGCTTTCTTCATTGCCTCATCTAAATTCTTAAGGTGGGTTCCGTCGACCATGGTGAGTATGAGAATGAAAGCACCAATTTGTTATGAATTTGGGGAAATTGCGTTGTTGAAAGGTATGAGAAAGCTGATTGTATTCAATAATGGATAAAGAATACAATTCAGAATTGATTTCTATGGGGAATGATCTTCCCCTGTTTCTTAGAACTATGCTAAAAGCTCACAATGAAAGAAAGACAGAACAAAAATTAGAAAGAAATTGCTTGCTTAGTCATCTTCTTGTGCTGCTACTTATAGATGTGAGCTCATGCAATTTTCATTAGCTGCTCTGCTCATGTGTTGGTTATAACTGACTTCCTTGATTCGAGAAGAGCATATTCACATAAATATTGAGGTGCTTTCTTGACCCTTGCACTCTTGCATGGATAAACTTCTTGTGGCTGTTCCAGCTGTGATGCCACGTTGGTTATACCTGATGATTTCATAATACTATGTCACATATTTTTGTTTTTATTCTTTGTAATATGAGCTTTAAGTAAATATATTGTGAATCCCCCATGAACATAAAATGAAGATCTGGTCGGGTCTCAACCTAGATCAGTCCTCTAAGGGTGTTGGGTCCAATGTGATATGGGGAAGTGCAGAATAGTGAAGTTTAGTACTATTCTTGGCCTACATGTATGTATGTCTATTTTTTTGTATCTCAACTCCTACCTTAATCTCCTACCTTGGTGTAGTTGCATCGAACCAAGTGCCCAGTTCTGCACACTTCTAATTGGCTAAAAAAGGTAATTTGGAGGCTTAGTTAGCAAGTGGCCTGGTCCCACATTTAAGAATCAATGAGAAGTATTAAAAATATTCTGACTCATGGAACAAGTTTGCATTAATGTGAGATTACCCAATAAATTAAAGTGGATGAACAGATCAATATAAGAAGGAAAAATCATGGTCACATGGTCATAAAAGCATTGGCATTAAAAAGAAATTGAAGATGAAGGTTCTCATGTGCAAAAATCAAAGAATCGGAACTGGAATATAATTGAAAAAGCAGTAACAAACATGAGAATATTAATTGGATCATACAAACGATGCATATATATGTTAAAGCATGATGATACAAGAAATAGAATGAATGTGGAAATAATCTTTTCGAAGATTGCCCGTTTCAGGGTGCTTGATGAAATCCGCAACGTAGCAGCTCTTTACAATCTCACACACACCATGCTCGAGCTTAATACGAGTTTAGTTTGGCTTTGCACATACTTTGGGATAATGCATTAAGTCTAAGAGAGAGAGGAAGAGATGGACGACTGTGTATAGGACAAATGAGAACAGGTTTTGTCTTATGTTCTCCATAATTTGCTTTTTATATGCATTTAACCTTTTTAGATATTCTCCCAGAACTTATGGAGTCTTCTTAAATTAGCACTAAACCTTTTCTAATTGACTCCAAGCCAATTACACATTGACCCCTATATATAATAGACTATCAATTATTGCTTAATTAACTTATTACAGAAGTCAACTTTCAAAATTGACTTTGACTATCAAACATTCTTTCTCAATTACTTACTCGAATGGTTTCCAAAACCTATGCTAACCATAAGCAACATGACAAAGCTTTATTCTAGATAGAATACGAGATAATCCTTGTACTAGTATGATTTTCCCATTTTAACCCCATAGTTTTTAGGCCTTACGCTTGTGTGCGTTCTTATAGGTTCGAGTGCCAAGCCATTAACATCTAGGACAAGTACCAATTAACCCATTAGAATATCTTTTAATTGCTACTAATCGAGGTTGGCATCTAGCAACACTCTATTATGACCAGATGGCTCGAATACTCAAATTGAGCTTTCTCATCCAAGAACCTTTTGGGGAATAGTTAGCATGCAATCCATTTCTTCCACTAAATGTCCCAGACTAACCCCAGGGTATGGTCAACAGTAGTTAAACTCTAATAGGCCCGTCCCTATGCTTTTAGAGACGCTATGTTAACTTTCTTTGTATGATCTGATCATACTACCATGACCATGTTTTTTTTGTCAACATATCTATGAGATGACATAGGACAATCTCCTTTTCATTTGGGGTAGTGGATTCCTATAGTGACACTCACTAGTTTCGCAAGTACTTGGCTGTACTTAATCCCTACTCAGTGAGGTCTTCTTTTCTTCCAAGTTGTCTAAAGCCAAAGTACAGTGAGTTATTTATAAGCTACCATAGTGTCCTCAAATTGAAGGAGTACTTAACATAACTATCACCTGAGAGCCTACTCATTGACTTAAGCGGATTGAGTCCCCATTGAGTATTTCCAGAGGATCGTGTTCGGTGTATGTATTTTTATACGCACCCATGTACTAGTCTTGACATCTCATGCCACTTGATTGATGCAATCAACCTTTGTAGGATTAACTATATATCGGCCTTGACAGATTCACCAATACCTAGTCTTAGTGATGCCTATGACTTAGGAAAAATTCTAGGAATATCTCAATTGTCGATTCTCATCTACCATAAACTCTTATGGTTCAATCCCATACCTATGTATCCAAGGGCTTTATCTATTATACATAATATAAATGCCTAATCATGGAAGTGTATAAAAGATAAAGAGAAATTCCATTTGGTACTTTTATTTTATAAAAATCATATCTCAAAGATTGTTATTTACACAATATCCCTTATCATTCTCTGCCGAATGATTGGCTTGAAGGCCATATTCCAAAGAATCGATCCCCCACTTATACTTACAAAATGAGCTGATGAATAATTTATCCCGATCACTGACGATCAACCTTGGTATTCCATGAAGACGCACAATTTCTTGCATAAAGATTTCAGCCACTTTGATACTCGTCGCTTTAGCCAGGAGAGCTATGAAATGTGCATACTTGGAGAGGCGATCAACAACAACAAAAATTTTAGAAAATCCCTTCGATAGAGGCAAACCTTGTACGAAGTCCATTGAGATATCCTCCCAAATGTGGGATGGAATAGGATAGGGCTGCAACAATCTAGCAGGAGCTAAGTGGTTGACCTTAGTTTGTTGACAAGTAGAACATTGAGCAACAAATTTATTAACATCACGTCGCATAGAAGGCCAGAAGCAATTGTTCGCAAGGCGATAAAATGTGCGAAGCGACCCTGCATGTCCCCAAATTAGAGTGCTGTGGAATTCTTGGATCATTCGCTGTCGAAGAGCTACAGGAATAACCAATTTTTACTGAAATAAAAGGATCCCATCATGAAGACTATAGCCTGGATGTGAATAAGGGTCAATTTGAACCTGAGTTTGCAAATTTTGAAGCTCTTAATCATTAAGAGATACTGCTCGTAATTCATCCAAAATGTTGGTAAGACGATAGAGAATGCCAAATGGGTCACCTCGGCAGAGTTACGTGATAGCGAATCTGCCACAATGTTTTCTGTGCCGGGCTTGTATACAATGTCGAAATCAAAGCCAAGAAGTTTAGTGAGCCACTTATGTTGATCTGGTGTTTGAATGGTTTTAGACAATAGATTTCTTAGGCTTCGCTGATCAGTCGGGATAGTAAACCGTCGCCCAAGCAAATATTGACGCCATTTGGACACAGCGGCAATAATGGCGTACACTTCTCATTGATACGTTGGAGCTGCTTGCCATCGTGGTGATAATTTTTTACTGAAGAAGGCAGTTGGATATTAGTGTTGCATTAAAAAAACCCCAATACCATACCCGGAAGCATCAGTCTCCAGAATAAAAGGCTTAGAAAAATCTTGTAATACAAGGACAGGCGCCATAATCATGGCTGATTTTAAGTTGCAAAGGGCAGCCTCCGCTTCCGGACTCCAACGGAATGCATCTTTGCATAAAAGATCCGTTAATGGTACAGCAAGGGACGCATAACCACTAACAAATCGTTTGTAATAACCAGTTAATGCAAGAAAACCCCGAAGCTCCTTAATTGAAGTTGGAATTGGCCAATCAACAATAGCTTGAGTTTTGGACTGATCTATTTCAACCCCTGAAGAAGAAATAACATGGCCTAGATACTCCACGCAAGGCTGTCCAAAGACACATTTAACTTTCTTAGCATACAGTTTATGAGACAATAAGATATGAAGCACCAGTTTACGATGTTCCAAATGAAGAGCCAAGAAACTACTATAAATTAATATGTTATAAAAAAAAACTAAAACAAATTTCCCGTGATAAAGTCGAAAAGTTTCATTCATGAGTGGTTGGAATGTGTATGGGGCATTCGTGAGACCAAACGACATCACCAGATACTAGTAATGGCCTTCGTGAGTTTGAACGTCACTTTTATGATGTCTTCATCACGAATGCGGATTTGGTGATAACCCGAACGCAAATCCAACTTAGAAAAAATCGTAGCATCATGCAGCTCATCTAACAATTGATCAACAGTTGGAATAGGAATCCTGTCTTTGATGGTGATGGCATTGAGTGATCGGTAGTCTGTACAAAATCTCCATGTGCCATCCTTTTTTTTAACTAACAAAACAAGTGAAGAGAATGGACTTTGACTAGGCCAGATGATACTATCTTAAGGCATTTCAGCCACCATTTTTTCAATTTCTATTTTTTGAAAATGAGGATACCGATACGGCTTCACATTCACTGGAGATGTGCCAGGCAAAAGATGGATGGAACGATGTGGCGGTAGGCCTACAGGCTTGTTAAAGATACTCTGATATTGCTCCAATAAGGGGATGTAAAGCCGAATGTATGGGTGGCTCACTGGATAGAGTAGATGAATCAATTGTTAGACTGAATAACCCAGTAACTGAGCCATTATTGGTCATGCGCCGTACCCCTGAAACCGGAACTTCAGTAGGAGTTTGCGAAACATGGCCCTGCAATAAAATTTCTTGCCCATTAGCTTTAAATTTCATGGTTAAGTTGCGATAATCATGTAGAATTGGCCCAAGAGTAGCAAGCCAAGAGACACCCAAAACGATATCGGACCTGACTAACGGCAAAACATACAAGTCTATAACCACAGTAAAGCTTTGAATGACAAATGATATATTTCGAACGCAACCTTTACTGGTCAGTTTTTGACCATTACCAACAACAACAATCAAATCCGAAGTTGGCTCAATTAGGAGGTGCAGATGGTGAGCAATCCGAGATTGCACAAAATTGTGTGTGCTACCTCCGTCAACCAAGACCTATAAGATCATACCCGCTAAATAGCCAACAAAGCGTAAAGTGTTTGGAGAGAAGTTATCAACAAGTGCATTAAGTGATATTTCAGGCGTAGTGAAAGAGTTATCAGTGGTGGCTCCTCTTGAGTTAGAATTTTATTGGATGTATTGTCTGAGTCGTCGTCGACATAGTCAAGTAAGAATAGTTGAGGACGAGTTCTACATCGGTGGCCACGAACATATTTTTCATCACAATTGTAACAAAGATTCTTATCTCGACGTTCTTGCATCTCTTTTGGAGAAAGTTTTTTGATGAGGAATTGATTAGGTTGTAGAGGTGTTGTGGATTTTGTTGGTGATGGGGACGTATGTGAAAAAAATGATTGGGAAGAGTAAGATTGAGTTGGTGGAATGAAGGAGTGATGTCCAGAGGTTGGGCTATATGGGTTTGTGGAATATTGTTTAGGAACAGAAATATGAGTGGGTGGGGTTAGTGTGGAACGTGATTTATCCAAGCGTTGGGCTTGGCGACGCTGCTCCATAATTTTTGCCTCCTGTAATTTGGCCAAGTCCATGGCCTGAGAAAGCAAAACAGGCCGAAAAGCCATAACCTCGGCCCGAATATCAGATCTGAGACCCGCGACATAACAGCTTATCAAGAATGATGAAGAGAGGCCAAGTGTTCGAGTTGCCAAAGCCTCAAACTGTGATTGATACTCTTCGATTGAGCTCGTTTGCATCAATTTAACGAGGGCCCCTTGATGGTCCTCAAATTCGGGAGGCCCAAAACGAACCTCTAAGGCACGAGCAAATTGTTCCCAATTTGTAATTTGTCGATTACGGGTCATCCATTGAAACCAAGGTAATGCTTTCCCATCCATGTGAAACGAACAAATGAGTAAGCGTTGATCACTTGGTATATGGTGATAGTCAACAAATCGCTCGACCTTAAAAAGCCACCCCGAAGGATCATCGCCGTCGAATCGAGGAAAATCGAGGCTCATTTGGCGTGCTTGGACCGTTGGAACTGTTGGTGGAGGAAGAAAATTTGGTGAGGAAGTGGAGAGGTATGGTTGTGATGGAGAAGGAATAGGCGAAACAGAAGAAGATGTGTGTGGTTGTGAAAAAAGAATAGCCGAAGCAGAAGAAGAGTGGAGTGGTGGTGGAGAAGGAATATGTGAAGCTAAAGAAGAGGTGAGTGATGGTGGAGAAGGAATAGGTGAAGCTGAAGAAGAGGTGAGTGGTAGTAGTAAGATGGTGGGGACAGAGCCAGGAAAAGGAGTCGTAGCCCCATCACCAACAGACATGTTAGCATCGGGAGAAGAAAGAGCTAGATTTTTAGTGAGTAAAATGTGCAGAGTTTGGTCAATTTTACCATCAAGAGCTGAGACTTTATCATCAAGAGTAGAGAGTTTGGAAGTCAGATCTGTCAAAGATTGTGTGTGATCATCAAGTTGTAACGCATGTGCTGCAGCAACGTCTTGAGCTTTCTTCATTGCTTCATCTAAAGTCTTAAGGTGGGTTCCGTCGGCCATGGGTAGTACGTGAATGAAAGCAGCAATTTGTTATGAATTTGGGGAAATTGCGTTGTTGAAAGGAATAAGAAAGCTGATTGTATTCAATAATGGATAAAGAATACAATTCAGAATTGATTTCTATGGGGAATGATCTTCCCCTGTTTCTTAGAACTATGCTAAAAGCTCACAATGAAAGAAAAGACAGAACAAAAATTAGAAAGAAATTGCTTGCTTAATCATCTTCTTGTGATGCTACTTATAGCTGTGAGCTCATGCAATTTTCATTAGCTGCTCTGCTTATGTGTTGGTTATAACTGACTTCCTTGATTCCAGAAGAGCATATTCACATAAATATTGAGGTGCTTTCTTGACCCTTGCACTCTTGCATGGATAAACTTCTTGTGGCTGTCCAGCTGTGATGCCACGTTGGTTATACCTGATGATTTCATAACACTATGTCACATATTTTTGTTTTTATTCTTTGTAATATGAACTTTAAGTAAATATATTGTGAATCCCCCATGAACATAAAATCAAGATCGGGTCGACTGAAGACCTCTCCAAATCTTTTTTGTTTTGTTTAGCAGGGCCCTGGCAGGATCTCGACCTAGGCTTGGCATTCGAGGCTATTAGGCTCAATGTGATGTGGGGAAGTGCAGAATAGTGTAATTTAGTACTTCGTATAGTGTCTAATGAGACTCTACATGTATGTATGCAGGGGTGGAGATACTTAGGGATCAGTGGGGGTTGCAATCTTTATTGATTTAGAATAATGTTAAAAATTTAAAGTATTTTTTGAAAGAAATTTAAATATTTATATATTTTTAGTTAAAAAAATTAATTAGCCCTCACTACAAAAAAAATATTCATATAGTTAAAAAAATTATTTATTTTAGTCCCCAAGCAACTAGCTTAGAATAATGTTAAAATTTTTATGTATTTTTAAAAAAAAAATTTAAATATCTATGAATTTTTAGTTAAAAAAATTAATTAACTTCTACTAAAAAAAAATATACTCATATAATAAAAAAATTATTTATTTTAACTGCGCTATAAAAATTTTCTAATTCCGCCCTTGTATGTATGCCTATTTCTATGCGTCTCGACTTCTACGTTGATTCTCCTACCTCCATTCTCCTTTCTCTTCTGTTCTATGTGCATGTTGTACATATAGTCCTCACCAGGTGGGTCCCAGTGTCTAATTCCCATTAGAGACCTCGCGACCTCTAATTGCTTCATGCATCAACGTATCTCATGCACGTTACGGATTTAATGTTGCCGCCTTGAGTTTCGTCGTAGATGTTTTGATGGAGCGTTCACGCCCTTTTGATCTCCAAAATTCGTTCGGCTCCATTGGATCTTTGTTTGGGCGAGATAAATGATGACTTGCTAGTGGATGCATCTTGGTGTGTTTCCCTCGATTGACATGACCTGAAGTCAACGGATTTATGTTTTCTACCTTAACAATATTTATTAACTCATTTCATTTCTATACAAATTTATTTCATAATACCAATTGTCACCTGGATAAATGATATATTACCTCTCTATAATTTATCAAAAGTACATGGAATCTCCTTGTGGTTCCAAAATGATCAGGAACCCTCTTGTGGTCAATTAAAATAGTGCATGGTACTTCGTCCGTCAAAAAAAAAACGTTAAAAATTAACCGCAAGTGAATGTCATGATAGTTGTGATGATCTTCACAATGCTAGGCTGGAGATGGATAACATCCTTTTTTTTTTTTTTGTATTTGTATATTATCTATTGAAAATGTGGTTGATCAAGTAAATTTGCATGATAGTAGTTTGTAATGTATGTATATTTAAGCCATCGGCGTAGATTGCTTGTGTAGGCTGAATTCACATTGTAAATTTTCAGTATTTCATAGAGGGTGCATAAATATTTACCAAAAGAAAAAATAGAGGGTGCATAAATATTAGATAATAGTCGATGGTACAAAGCTGCGTGAATTATAAAAATGAGAGTCAACTCCATTTAGACAAACTTGAAGACTTGACTTTTTTCTAATTATGAGTAGTTCTTACGAGATAATCAACCTTTATGTTTCTTTATAGGATTATACAGTAATTGTTATTGTCAATGAAATTAAAGTTATACTTTGTTTATTAACTTGTTCTTTTCAATCTTATTTATCGACAACCAATTCACACTAACCAAAAAACTATCAAAGTGCTTGAGGCTCAAGTCGAATTCAACTCAATTCTTAACATCAATTTCTCTGAGAAGTCCATTGCAATGACCTCCAGAGACAAATAAATTTAAAAGAAAACAAATATGGTTGCTCAACTAATTTTGCACAAGTAGGTTGAGGTACACGCTAACCGACAAGATATTTTGTCTTTTATTTATTAAATTATTATAAAAAGACTAAACTATCCCTTGCTGAAGGACCTCCTAAGAGGTTTTTGAAAACTCAAGGACCTATATGATTTTAGACTAATAAGTTAGGAACTTGTTTGATTTTATTCCAATGAAAAAAATATCTTTAACTTGATGTTACTTTCTAATTCTTAATTTCTCATATATATAGGATCCTTCAAGATCTCCCTTATAAAATGCATTCATGAAATACTTTGATACATGATTGAGAAGATATATATGACTAAAGAGATATATGAATTAGAAAGAATATTATATACATCTGGTAATTGATCCATGTTCGTCATCTAACTACATTAATATTCAATGAATGTTAATAATATATTATTTAAATACGGGGAGCAGGGGAACACATATTAGATTGTAATTAATTTATAAATGTCAATGATAGTCAAATGCCCTATAGGAAGAAGTTGACTGGAGACACGTAGGATACTTGTCAATGGGTTTAACAAAGTATTTGACACCCCTTTAACAATATAAAGATATTGAAAAACCTACTTTAATTATTTTTTCATTGTGGGTTTTCGTATTAGTCACACTACAATAGCCATATGACCAGTCTTTAATTTTCTTCACTTTAGGCTTGTCCAAAGTCCAATCAAAACCGGAAAAGTATACTAAGTGCACTAGTTTGTTATGCAAATATGACGTGTTAGAAGCTAGATTTTTCTATTGTGGCAATTGATTTGTGTCTTTTTCTTCCCACCAAAAATATCTCAATATTTGTTCGGTTCGGTCCCATCGCCAGATTTGTCCCGAATATACCAAACATATTTGCATCAATTTGAAGGACTGTTCCTAAAGCGCCCAACGAATTCCAAATTGGAATTTGGGGATTTGAAGCATCTTGCCTTTCATACTTTGGTGGGTCTTCTAAGGCAATTAGTGCGATAAAACTGTGCAGTTCCATTAATACCTTGCTGTTTCCATTTTCTCCTTTTTTTTGATTTATTTTGAAATCAGGAAGAATTAGATTTACAAATTAAATCTTCAATTAGGTGATAGTGTATTTCAATAATTATTGAAGGGACAATGAAATTTTTAATAATTTTATTTTCCTTATAATATTATAACGTTATGAGATCATCAAAATACATATGAAAATTAAAGATGTAAAATGTGTATTTTATAAATACTCTTGGATATTCTAAAACTTCTACACTGCAATTATATATTGAACACCTATTATAGTGTTTATTTATTGTTATTTATTGTGCTATGTAACATATTTTTATTTTTATATTGAACACCTATTATAGTATTTATTTATAGTTATTTAATGTACTATGTAACATATTTTTATTTTTATTCTTTGTAATATGAGCATTAAGTAAACAGATTGTAGATTTCCTTGATCAATACCCTTTTTTGTTTTGTTTAGTGGGGTCCTCGTCGGGTCTCGACCTAGATCAGTCCTCTGAGGGTGTTGGGTCCAATGTGATGGGGAAGTGCAGAATAGCGTAGTTTAGTACTATTCTTGGCCTACATGTATGTATGTCTATTTTTGTGTATCTCAACTCCTACCTTAATCTCCTTCTTGGGTAAGCATTTATCCTCTGTTTGTATGAGCCTTTTTTTATATATAGCCTTCAAGCGGCCTCTGATTGGTGGTTATGATACTGGTGTAGTTGCATCGAACCAAGTGCCTAGTTCTGCACACTTCTAATTGGCTAAAAAAGGTAATTTGGAGGCTTAGTTAGCAAGTGGCCTGGTCCCACATTTAAGAATCTATGAGAAGTATTAAAAATATTCTGACTCATGGAACAAGTTTGCATTAATGTGAGATTACCCAATAAATTAAAGTGGATGAACAAATCAATATAAGAAGGAAAAATCATGGTCACATGGTCATAAAAGCATTGGCATTAAAAAGAAATTGAAGATGAAGGTTCTCATGTGCAAAAATCAAAGAATAGGAACTGGAATATAATTGAAAAAGCAGTAACAAACATGAGAATATTAATTGGATCATCCAAACGATGCATATATATGTTAAAGCATGATGATACAAGAAATAGAATGAATGTGGAAATAATCTTTTCGAAGATTGCCCGTTTCAGGGTGCTTGATGAAATCCGCAACGTAGCAGCTCTTTACAATCTCACACACACCATGCTCGAGCTTAATACGAGTTTAGTTTGGCTTTGCACATACTTTGGGATAATGCATTAAGTCTAAGAGAGAGAGGAAGAGATGGACGACTGTGTATAGGACAAATGAGAACAGGTTTTGTCTTATGTTCTCCATAATTTGCTTTTTATATGCATTTAACCTTTTTAGATATTCTCCCAGAACTTATGGAGTCTTCTTAAATCAGCATTAAACCTTTTCTAATTGACTCCAAGCCAATTAGACATTGACCCCTATATATAATAGACTATCAATTATTGCTTAATTAACTTATTACAGAAGTCAACTTTCAAAATTGGCTTTGACTATCAAACATTCTTTCTCAATTACTTACTTGAACGGTTTCCAAAACCTATTCTAACCATAAGCAACAGGACAAAGCTTTATTCTAGATAGAATACGAGATAATCCTTGTACTAGTATGATTTTCCCATTTTAACCCCATAGTTTTTAGGCCTTACGCTTGTGTGCGTTCTTATAGGTTCGAGTGCCAAGCCAGTAACATCTAGGGCAAGTACCAATTAACCCATTATAATATCTTTTAATTGCTACTAATCGAGGTTGGCATCTAGCAACACTCTATTATGACCAGATGGCTCGAATACTCAAATCGAGTTTTCTCATCCAAGAACCTTTTGGGGAATAGTTAGCATGCAATCAATTTCTTCCACTAAATGTCCTAGACTAACCCCAGGGTATGGTCAACAATATTTAAACTCTACTAGGCCCGTCCTTATGCTTTTAGAGCCGCTCTGTTACCTTTCTTTGTATGATCTGATCATTCTACCATGACCATGTTTTTTTTGTCAACATATCTATGAGATGACATAGGACAATCTCCTTTTCATCTAGGGTAGTGGATTCCCGCAGTGACACACACTAGTTTCGCAAGTTCTTGGCTGTACTTGATCCCTACTCAGTGAGGTCTTCTTTTCTTTCAAGTTGTCCAAAGCCAAAGTACAGTGAGTTATTTATAAGCTACCATAGTGTCCTCAAATTGAAGGAGTACTTAGCATAACTATCACTTGAGAACCTACTCATTGACTTAAGCGGATTGAGTCCGCATTGAGTGTTTCCAGAGGATTGTTGATGAGGACATCAAGGCTATACAAATCGTTCAAGAAAGAGCCATGAAAGAGCCAGGAATTAGACGTCCATATTCGTTGAACCGTCCACATTCATTGAATCGTCCAAGTTCAATGAACTATTTATTTGGGCGAATTTTTCAGCAAAGATTCAAGTCAAGATTCTATTTTCAAGATTCAAGAACTTCAAGATTCTTCAAGAAGTTTCAAGAAGCTTCGAAGATTTAGTC
This sequence comes from Ehretia macrophylla, assembly GCA_037974665.1. NCBI lineage: Eukaryota > Viridiplantae > Streptophyta > Magnoliopsida > Boraginales > Ehretiaceae > Ehretia > Ehretia macrophylla. The sequence goes on along the minus strand of CM075782.1, from coordinate 23,223,547 downwards.
AAGATTTGATTTCTTTGTAATTCTATCCTAGTTTTACTTTTCAGTTTTAGTTTAATTCCCTATGGACGAATTTAGGTGTTCACACTAGGAAAGAGACTTTCTTGGGCTGCAAGATTACGTGTTCACACTAGAAAGGAGCTTTTCTTGGGCTGGAAGTTTGCTTCATTTTTAGTTACTATTCACATCACTATTCACGTGAATAGTTAATAGGAGTCTTTTCTTGGTCTCCAAGTTTGTTTTCTTTGACTTAGTTACTATTCACAATTTTCTACTTGGGCTAGGGTTTAGGAGTCATTTTCCAAGCAGGATACTTATTTGTTATTGCCTATATAAGGCTCTTTTTTGTGATAATAAAAAAGACAATTTTGATATTAAATTTGTGAGATTATTCTTCTTAAGTTCTCAAGAACTTTTTCGAACTTATCAAGATTATTCTTGTGGCGTTCATCCCTGACTTATCAAACGAGATCTCCATCCTCGTTTGTGGCGTCCTCAACTATACCAAGGTTCTAGCTTTGCTAAGCATAGGGTCGCGGTTCCATCCAATCCTGAAAGGTCTTGGGGTTGTTTGCCATATTTGGTGTTGGGTCGCGTCACATGTTGGCGTGGTTCGTATCAGTTGGTATCAGAGCTTAGGTTTATCAGGTTTGCCTATCCTTTTCTTGTTTTCTTAGTTAATTCCGTGAGTCTCTAGGTCTAGATTTAAATTCCTTTCTTTGTTTGATTGTGTCTTGCTGCAAATTCGTTTTAGGTTGTGTTTCAATTCCGTTTTCTTGCTTCAATTCCGTTTTCCTACTACAATTTCATTCTTGTTTAACTTTCCATTGGCCAAACCCTAGAATCTTGAATTAGGGTTTCTTGTGCTTCTAAATTCGAAGTCTTAGTTACTTGCTCATTGCGTTTGTTTCTGAATATCAAGAAAATAAAAGAAATATCAAGAAAAGAAAAGAAACATCAAGAAGTCAAGAAAAAAAAATTTCGGAGCTGAAAAAAAAAAAAGCAAAATAGTGAACAGTAAAAAAACATTTTTTTGTTGAATTAGCCTTCGTGGCCAAGCTTTTCTAAAGGGAAATGACGTTCTGCACATAACCCACAGTATTACTGTGGGCACCACCCTCTTAGGGCCAAATTCCATCGTTTAGTATCAGTTTTGGGTGTTTTGGTGTTTTCTATTAGATTTTTTTCAACTTTCCTTCTTTCTCTAGGTTTCTTTCTTCAGGTTTTGTTCAATTTTCTTTGTCTAACCTTGTTTCCAAAGTCTTAGAAGTCTGAAAAAAAAACAAAAAAAGTCAGATTCCGAAATAGAGTAATACGTTGCGGTAGTGCCTTTCTTGGTATTCTTGGTTAGTTCTAGGGAACTTGAAAGAGAACACGAGAGGAAAAAAACAGAGTGAGTGAGATTAATAGAGGGTAAAAGCCAAATTGAGTTGAGTGAAACACGTGAGGGAGTGAAAATTAATCATGTCTTAAAATCAAGCGGACAACACTAATGAAGGAGGTCAACAAGCTGCTGTTCCAAATTTACAGATACAAGCTTTGGTGGGAGAGATGAGATGGATGATACGGGTTGAATTAGAGCAGCTATATGAAAGATTGGATAAGGTAGAACAAAGAGCTGAAAGAGTGCAACCACCAGTTGCTCCGAATGCACCAAAGAGGAACAGATTGCAACAAAGAGTTGAAGATGTTGATGAAGTTGAAGAAGTCGATGAGGAAGGTTTAGATGAGGAGTTTGATAGAATTTCGATGGGCAGCAATAGGAGACATGGTCGGGATAGAGATGCTAGAGGTCGTTTTGATCGTTTTGATCGTGTTCATAACAACTTAGGTAGCATCAAGATGAAGATTCATGTGTTTCAAGGAAGGAGTGATCCTGAAGCATATCTTGAGTGGGAAAAGAAGATCGAGTTGGTTTTTGATTGACACAATTATTCCGAGTTGAAAAAGGTAAAACTTGCTGCAATTGAATTTACATATTATACTATTGTGTGGTGGGATCAATTATGCATTAATAGGAGGCGGAATGGAGAGCATCCTGTTGTAACTTGGGATGAGATGAAGAGAGTGATGAGGAAGCGATTTGTACCTAGTCATTACTACAGGGACTTATACCTCAAGTTGCAAGGTCTTCACCAAGGTAATAAAAGTGTTGATGAGTATTACAAAGAGATGGAGATGGCAATGATTGGAGCCAATGTAGAGGAAGATCGGGAGGCGACAATGGCTAGATTTCTGAATGGGCTGAATCGAGAAATTGCTAACACCATTGAGTTGCATCATTATGTTGAGTTAGAATATTTGGTGCATATGGCAATTAAGGTGGAGAAACAATTGAAGAGGGGTGGTTCACGAGCAAGGCCAGCCCTGCAACACTCAAGTGCATCACCTTGGAGGTCGAGTTATCCAAGAAAGGAGGAGAGTTCGTCTAAATCTAAGGTCAAGCCCGAGCCCAAAACATCCACCCATGCCACGACTTCTCAAGGTAAAACAACCCCTCCTATAACTCGTTCTAGTGATATTAAATGCTTAAAATGTTAGGGACGAGGTCACATAGCTAGTCAATGTCCAAACAAGAGAGCAATGGTAGTTTTAGAAAGTGGGGAGATTGAATCTGAAGATGAAACGCAATATGATGACATGCATATATTAGAGGACACCGAAGTAAGTGAAGAAAAGTTTGGGACAAATTATGGAGAGATGCTTGGACTAGTGGCACGATGAGCTTTGAGCTTGCAAGCTAAAGAAGAGGAAGAAATAGTGAAAGGTGAGAATATCTTTCATACTCGCTGCCACGCGAAAGATAAGGTATGTAGTGTTATTATTGATGGTGGTAGTTGTACTAACGTTGCTAGTGCTTCAATGGTTGATAAGCTAGGGCTCACAACAATTAAGCATCCACGCCCATACAAGCTGCAATGGTTGAATGATTGTAGTGAAATAAGGGTTACCAAGCAGGTTGTAGTACCATTTCGAATTGGAAAATATAAGGATGAAGTATTGTGTGATGTGGTACCTATGCATGCTGGACATCTTTTCTTGGGAAGACCATGGCAATTTGATCGACGTGTGCAACATGATGGTTTCACCAACAAGTACTCATTCATGTTCAATCTGCGGACAATCACTCTAGTTCTGATGACACCAAAACAAGTTTATGAAGATCAAGTTAGTTTGCAAAATTTGAGTGATCAAAAGAAATTGAGTGATCAAAAGAACATTATAGTGCAAAAGAATGAGAGTGAAAAGAAAGAGAGCAATGCTGAAACGGGAGATGTAGTAAAAAGAGAAAAGAGCTCAGCCAAGGAGGTAAAAACAGAGGGAGAACAAAAAAATTTCTATGAAAAAGCAAGTGAGGTTAAGAGAGCTTTGATGACAAAACAGCCAATGAATGTACTCATGTGCAAGAAGGCTATTTTAAACACTAACCAACTTGACTTTGCATTGCCTAGTGTTGTTATTTCTCTTTTGCAGGATTTTGAGGAAGTGTTTCCTGAGGACATACCAGATGGTCTACCCCCTAGGCTGGTCTTTGAACTTGGAGGATTTGAGGACGAATCCTTCTCAAGAGGAGGGGAGGGGGAGGAATGATGAGGACATCAAGGCTATACAAATCGTTCAAGAAAGAGCCAGGAATTAGATGTCCACATTCGTTGAACTGTCTACATTCATTGAATCATCCAAGTTCAATGAACCATTTATTTGGGCAAATTTTCTAGCAAAGATTCAAGTCAAGATTCTATTTTTAAGATTCAAGAACTTCAAGATTCTTTAAGAAGTTTCAAGAAGATTCGAAGATCTAGTCAAGATTTGATTTCTTTGTAATTCTATCATAGTTTTAGTTTTCAGTTTTAGTTTAATTCCCTATGGACGAATTTAGGTGTTCACACTAGGAAATAAACTTTCTTGGGCTGCAAGATTAGGTATTCACACTAGAAAGAAACTTTTCTTGGGCTGCAAGTTTGCTTCCTTTTTAGTTACTATTCACATCACTATTCATGTGAATAGTTAATAGGAGTCTTTTCTTGGTCTCCAAGTTTATTTTCTTTGACCTAGTTTCAATTCATATTTTCCTACTTGGGCTAGGGTTTAGGAGTCCTTTTCCAAGCAGGATACTTATTTGTTATTGCCTATATAAGGCTCTTTTTTTGTGATAATAAAAAAAGACAACTTTGATATTAAATTTGTGATATTATTCTCCTTAAGTTCTCAAGAACTTTTTCGAACTTATCAAGATTATTCTTGTGGCGTTCAATTCTGACTTATCAAATGAGATCTCCATCCTTGTTTGTAGCGTTCTCAACTATACCAAGGTTCTAGCTTTGCTAAGCATAAGGTCGCGGTTCCATCCACTCCTGAAGGGTCTTGGGGTCGTTTGCCATATTTGGTGTTGGGTCGCGTCACATGTTGGCGTGGTTCGTATCAATCGTGTTCGGTGTACGTATTTTTATAAGCACCCATGTACTAGTCTTGACATCTCATGCCACTTGATTGATGAAATCAACCTTGGTAGGATTAACTATATATCGGCCTTGACAGATTCACCAACTCTTAGTCTTAGTGAATCCTACGACTTAGGAAAAATTCTAGGAATATCTCAATTGTCGATTCTCATCTACCATAAACTCTTATGGTTCAACCCCATACCTACATTTCCAAGGGCTTTATCTATTATACATAATATAAATTCCTAATCATGGAAGTGTATAAAAGATAAGGAGAAATGCCATTTGGTACTTTTATTTTCTAAAAATCATATCTCAAAGATTGTCATTTACACAATATCCCTTATCATTCTCTACCAAATGATTGGCTTGAAGACCATATTCCAAAGAATCGATCCCTCACTTATACTTACAACCAATCCTTTTGGTATTTAATACCCATCTTGGATTGTGGCAGTCAAACTCCTTTGACTCCAAGTATTTTGTGAATAAGTTCACTAAATTCCCTTTACCATTTATTTTTTCTATCTAAACATCTCATCTTTCTATGATCTCTATGATGAAGTAAAAGTGACACATAATGTGCTTGCGTTTCTGATGAAACCTTGGTCCTTGGCCTAAACAATCAATCCAGTGTTTTCATAGAATGACGCCATTGGCGTATCACTAATAGGAACCTCATAAAGTTCAGAACTGAATATTCTCAACCAAACAACCATTTTTGTTGCATCACAAGCAACAATATACTTTGTCTTAGTCACTGAGTCAACCATGATACTTTGTTTAAAAGTGAATATAAAGCTTGACATCGATCTACTATCATGCTCGAATTCGAAACTATAATTCACAAAGCCTTCAGGCTTAATTCTGTATCTCCATCAATGAAGAATTGGTCTTGAATAATTCTCAAATACTTAAAAATTGATATTTTAGTGATCCTCATCTGGGTTACCAGATATCTTTCTATTACTCCAAGCGAATAAGCTATGTCAACCCTCGTACATGTCATGGCATGCATGACAAATCTGACCGTCGAGGCATAGGAATCCCCTTCTTGCATTCTCGTTCAGCATTAGATTGTGGATAGCTACCCATGTCCAGAACGCCCGCAGTTCTAAATAGGTAAGTACCTATTTTTTGAATTATCCATACGATACCTTTTTAAGATGGTATCTATGTACGTAGATTGAGATAAGCTTAGCATCCTTATCAACGTATCTCTATAGATCTTTATACCTAGTACATAGGATGCTTCTCCGAAGCCTTTTATGGATAAATGCTTCGAAAAGCTAGATCTTCAAATTTTTCTTGTGCTTTACCTCATTTCAAATGAGTAGTATGTTATTGACATTAAGCACCAAGAAAATGCCTTTTACTCCCGCTGACTTTTTTTATATGCAGCGTTCATCTTTATTTTTTGAACAAAGCCAAACTCTTTGACTTTTTTTTTTTTTTTTATCAAAACAATTATTCCAACTATGAGGCTCTTACTTTAGCCCATAAATAGACCTTTACAACTTGCATAGTTAAGACCTTACAGTCCCTGATGTGAAATCTTTGGGTTGTAGAATGTACACCTCTTCTGTAAGCTCTCTATTGAGGAAAACAATTTTCATATCTATCTGTTAGATCTTAAAATGTATCAAGCATTATCTGAATAGACTTGATTATAACTATTTGCAAGAATGTCTCTTCATAGTTAATGCCTTGCCTTTGGCGGAAGCCCTTGGCAATTGGTCATGTGCAATATGTTTCAACCATGCTGTCTGATATAGTATTTTCCCTTTAACACATACTTCTACCCATGGGAATAACCCTCCCGAGTGGATCATCCAATGTCTAACATTATTTGACTTTCATGGAGTTTATCTCGAATCTCGTGGCTTCAAGCCATTGCTCACAATTAGGTCGCTACATCACCTTTGAGAATGTAGTTGGTTACACGTCATCATGACTGACCCCTACAATATCACCACCCTGGATTATAACGTGTAGTACCTATCCAACTTGCGAGTAATTCTCCCTGATCTCCTCAGTGGTTGCTTTACAAGTTTGTCAGCTATGCCTTCAAGTTCCATCATCTAATGAATTTGTTGAGGATCTTTTATTTCATCAAGATCCTTCTTTATCCCACTATGCCTACTAGAATAAATTCTTTCTCTAGGAACAAGGCATTTTGCCCCTGAACACTTTTTGTTCAGATAGACGGTAGAAATAATATCAAAAGGTCTTCTTTAGGATATCCAACCAATTTACATATGTCAGACTTTGCTTTCAACTTCTTTGGTTCTAAATTCTTCATGTAGCCGTAGCAACCCCAAATCCTGTGGTAGTCAAGATTTGGTTGGACTTTTCTATATCTTATATGGCATGCTAGAAACTGTTAAGAAGGAAATTTATTCAATAGATATGCAGATAATGTTAAAACATATCCCAAAAAAGATATTGGAAGATTAGTAAGAACCTATCATGGACTTGACTATGTCTAACAAGGTCTTATTCTTTCTCTTGGACATACCATTATGCTTTGGTGTTCCATGAGCATTCTGTCATGAGAAAGTTGTATTCCTTTGAGACAACTAAGAAACTCGTAATTCAAGTATTCTTCACCAAGATCTAATCGAAGTAATACTTTTACCAGTTTGTTTCTCTTCTTCATTCTTATAGCTCCTGAATGTTTCGAAAGCTTTCAACTTGTGTTTCAATAGGAACATGTACGTATACCTAACATATCATTTTGCAAAGGTGATGAAGTAGATAAACCCATCTCTAGCCTGTATCAGAAAATGATCTAGATATATCAGTATGTGCCAATTCCAACAGTTTTGCTGCTCGTGCATCTTTATTAGAGAAATGCGCTCTAGTCATCTTACCTTTGAGACATGACTCATAGATTGAATAAGACTCATGATTGTAGTCCTCAAGTAATCCCTCATTGCCCAACCTTTTAAGTCATTTCTCATTGATATGACCGAGTATGTAGTGCAAAAGATAAAATTGGTTTATCGAGTTATCTTTGAAAGTGTACGAGTTCTAGAGTATTCTCAGGGTTAATAGAAACTTTAAATTTGCTATAATAGGAATTCATGCACAACAGTAATAAAGAACTCAATTACTTACTGAAACAATGCAATAATGACATAAGCCAAAAAATAAATAAGCAATAATCGTCTAGTACGAGTGATACCTCTTCCTTGGCTTTGTTCTATATGAATAAAAACTAAACATGGGTTGTAATATCTCTACAAATACATGGCTACATCATGATAGGATCTTCAATTGGCTTTCCTTTATATTCCACAACCTTTTCAAGCTCTAGAATGCAATTTTAGTGGCAAAATCGGACTACTTTCTTTTTAACGCTTAGCCGTGTGTATGGTGTGTGTCCAATATGTACATTGCATTCTATATTATTGGAATTATCTAAATGCTCTCTTAGGCATGTTATAGGAAGAGAAAAGGAAAGATATTATGCCAACAAGTTTGGGACTTCAAATTTCTCTCAAAGTTTTATCGGATAAAACAATTATCTTCTAAATAAAACTCTAAAAGTCAAAATTCAAAATCCTATTATCTGGCTAATCCTCACACACACCTAAATCTATCCAATGAGCCACCATCATGATATGCTTATGACTCTTTAGAATTTAGGACAAACATTCTTGTCCAAAGAATATCTCTTGTCCAAATTTCTTAGTCCTTTGTCTTATCAGGATTTTTTCCAAGAATACCATATACATTATCCACATGCCATCAAGGCTATAAATAGAAAGTATACTAGAAAAAGGTAAATGGCTATAAGAGGGACCAAAAGATGTAATTTTCTTGGCTCCAAAATGACCAAAATTTTCTCGCTAGTCCTTAGTTACATTTCGACCATTTAAACCTCAACTCATTCGACTAAAGAGTTATGAATATACTCCAGGACAATCACTATATCCAATAGAAGCTTGTCAAACTACGTTTGACCTTTGTCTTTGAATTACTAAGCAAAATGACTAAAATATCCTTCTATGTAATAGCTATAATCAATACTAGGTCTTTTACTTGTACTATCAACCTTTATTGATTACATATATATCTTGGACCTCCAATCTAAAAAAAATCATCATTTATATATTATTCTCTTGTTCCCAGAAGTGAGCCAGAAGTTCAGTATCCAAATATAGCCACAATTGGCCATATTACTAAGCATTAAAGTTTATATGATTAATAGGATAATCTCAACAAGGTTATCACCCAGCAATATGATGGCATAAAATCTCTAACACATATGCATGTATCAATTAATCAAGTCCATATAAAATACCAAGCTACTAATCCATATAAGATTGCACCTATAGTGGATCAAAATACACATACTTAAGTTCATTGGTCCATCCACGTATGCTTAAGTGTTGGAGAATTGGCCACTTAGTAGTTTGAGATATTTCTGATCTTATACGAATGATAGTACTATTATTGAGATCACATCTACTGTGGTCCTATTCAATGCATTCATATGCAGGAATCTGGACAACCCTTCTATGATCAAGTTAGATTACCCTATAGATAGGAGACTCTTTCATTGTAACCTCATCATAGTAAAGTGTCCAACTTCACTATTTGGCTATAAACCCAAACTTTTGATTCAAGCCTCATGCTATAGACCTTTTGTGTAAAGATAACATGCACCCATGCCATTTAGTTGAATCATTGAGCCTTATGCATACACAAATATTAAATACAAAGAGATAAATAAACTTGCTTATAAGGAATGCACTAATTTATTAACTGAATAATATCATTTATGCTGAGATGTCCCAGTGCTATTGTTCATTAGGGCATACAATTCCCAATACACTCCTACTTAAGTTAATGAGCACTATTATTATTCTAATCTAAGATCTATGCCATTCACTCGAATCATGTGTACTAGTACTAGATTTTTGTATATCCACATCCTCACTATTAGTATTTGCTGATATTGAGGATCCTTGTGCGACTTCCTTTAATTCAATCTGTGAATCCGATCTTGGATGATTCATACAACCTTATTCCAAGTACTTAGCATGAGTGCTGATTAGCACTCTCTATTCCTTGGGTTTGTAGTATGAACCTCTTCTCGTACCTTTCGGATAACCTATTAAATAACACATATTCGATGTCGGTTCCATCTTCTTTGCTTCACTATTCAGTACATAGGCTGGACAACTCTATACATGGATATGCTTCAAACTGGGTTTTCAGCCTATTAATAATTCCTGGGGTCTCCTAGGTACTGATTGAGAAGGAACAAGATTAAATATGTACACTGTTGTTTCAAGCGTATATCCCTAAATGATATTGGTAAATATGCATGAGCTATCATCGATCTTACCATATCTAATAGGTTTTGATTTATTCTCGCTAACATACTATTTTGATAGGGTGAACCCGGTGAAGTCAACTAAAACCCAATCTTATTCTATGTTAAGTAGTCCTTGAACTCACCAAGGAGGTATTCACCACCATGATTAATAGAGGTACTTGAATTTCCCTTAGCTAGGTTCCGAGTGCAGTCATTCTTCTAATGCCCCTTCTGGTTACACTTAAAACACTTCCCTTTGGGCTTACTATCAGCATTCCTCTTGTTTTACTAGCCTTTCCGCATGGCTGTATTTGGCTCTTCTACTTTTCAACCCTTCCTACTATATGAAGTTCCTCTATCATCTGTATGGGCATTATGTTCAATATGCTCTTGTAGTAGTTGAGCTTAAACTGACTATAGGATTCACGTAAAGTTGTAAGAAGTAGGTCTACTTGGCTTGCAAAACTGATTCCAACTCTAAGGATTCTAGCAATGTAAGGAGTTCCGTCATCTGAAGCACATGATGCTTGACGGACGTTCTTTTTTCCATCCTTATCACTATTATTCTACTCATAGTAGCTAATCAGGTTAACATATGGGTAGGAATATCTATGCCTTGATGTTGAGACCGCAGAGTGTTAGAAATAAAAGTCAAAATTTAGTTTTTAGCCATGGCTTTGTCTTCATTCCATGTTGATCTGCCTCTCGTCGTTCATCAGTGCAATGTGTATAAAATCGAGGACAAGGTTGGGTTAAGACATACTTTACCTCTCTACTTAGAATACTATGTCTATGTCATTTTCTCAATCAATGAAGTTAGGTTCAGTCAATATGTTTTGTGGAGATTATGGGCTAGAAGGCAAAATGAATGAGTCCTTAGTATTTATCATTAGAAGAAATATATTCTAAAAGGTGTTTAGAATATGTTAGCACAATTATTTTCGCATGATAAATATTTAAAGTATTCTAGGTCCTTATGTGATGACCCATATTTGACATTTATGTGCAATTATGTGTTTATTTGACTTTTATGTGCAAATAATATGTATATTTGACTTTATATGCAAAAAGTATGTGTTTATTTAATTTAGTACCTAATATGTTCAAATATATGATTTACATAGGTTTACTAGTATAAATGTGCCTTTGAAATTCAATTAAATTGCTAATTGTCATCTATTCATCTTCTTTGACCACGTAGGATTAAAAAAATTGCATATGCTAGTTAAAATCAAGTATAATTTAATCTTTTATCACCTTAGACATTTATTAGAGTGTTGAAATTGAATTTAGAAGTGATTTGGAGGGTTAACTTAGTCACTTAGACCATTTTAATTAATATTGACCAACCATTGTCCATTTTGACTTCTACTTAAACAACTAAAATACAAAACAAAGCAAAAAAAGCTCATTCTTTCTTCTTCATTAGCCGACCTACCTAGGGCTTAGAGCATTAGTGTTTACAATGCAATTTTAGCAAAAAGAAGGTGTTAGGAGTTGAACCAAGGGCCAAACCAAGCGTTTTTGAACTCGTCTCAATGTCTTCTACCTTTCTACCGATTCATTTTTCATTTATTTTGCAAAAAAAGGTGAGGGGATTTTTCTAAACCTTGATTTAAACTTCAAGCATTTCAATTCTTTGTGATATATATTGCTATTGGTATTCATAAATGTGCTAATTAGGCTTTAGAGACATATTGCTTGGTTAATGACTTGTGTAGAGCATAGTTTGTTGTTGTTGGATTGTTTGAGTAGTTTGTTGAATTATGTGGCTAAATTTGGATATTAACTTGATTCCTAGCCTTTATATGATGTCTATACATGATAATATATCAACGTAGCATAGCCAAATTGCTCGATAATACGAAATGACACGAAATTTGGGGGGTTAGCCCATTGTCCAACGCTGGTCAGCCTATTTGGTGGCCTTCTAGGGCTGCCCTAGTAGTGTTTTTAATGCTTGTTAAGTTGGTTTTATGTTAGGTTAAGGTTGCCATAGTTTAGGGTAACGTTATTGCGTTTTATGTAGGTAAGAATTAAGTAGATTGTTGATTTCAATTCTTTAATTGTTGAATGTGTTATTAAGCCTTGTAATGATGTTAATGTGATTAGATTAGATGACGAGGATGTATACATGTTAAATGCGATTCATGTGTTTGGCTACTTGTTGATTGCTTATCAGATGATCATATTATACAAATGCATTCGGGGAAACAACCTACTTTGTTGTTTTCCCCTATTTGTCATGGATGCATGAATGTAAATGCGATGCATGAATGTAAATGTGATTCGTGAATATAAATGAGATACGTATGGTTGAAACTATTATTCTAGGCGTGGTAGTTTGTATTACACTAGGCGGCATAGGGCTTGTTTGGCGATGACACGACTACCAATGTTTTATTCTCTATCTTGAATGAACGGAGTATTTCATAAGGGTTTGGGTCGTCAGTTGGCATATATCCGGAGTAAATTTGGTGCCTGGGTAGGGTTCGTGTTGGTGCTCAGGGAAACAACAATAGGAGAACAAGCGTATCCTTCTTATGTGGTTATTTACATTCTTGCACATTTGTAATTCCTGCACATTGATGTTCATGGCATGGTTTTCAAAAGGAGTTTTCGAATTTAAAACAGGCTTTCAAAACCTTCCCTTATTCCCCCTCTCACTGAGTTTATGGAAACTTACTTCGTTTGCTATCATTTTAGGAGAGTCTGGTGTGGTTTATGTGGAGTACATACCCGATGAACTTGTTGCTGATCATTTGGTTAAGCCCGAGGCCTAGTTTGCTTGCATTGTTTGTGTTTATGTTTATGAAACTTGTTGTAACTACTATTTTGGAGTTTGCTAACTTTATGTATTAAATGTTAAGTCAAGATGTTTATATTCATTTTAATAGGCTTGTAATGAACTTCATAAGTCTTTTTTGTACTATATAGGTGGATAGGCTTATGTATTTCATTATGAGGCTTGTATCTTTATGATTATGTTGATGTGGTTGAGACGGACGACTTATCCTTAGATGTATGATTGGAGGCCCGTAGTTGTGGATTTGGTTTATTTGTGGTTGTATATTGGTTGTTGTGGCTATATGAACTGGTAGTGTAGGTTAAATTTGTATTTTGGGCCATATTATAGCTGTTGTCATGCCGAAATTCTGTCGCGTCTTACTTGGTTTAGGGAGGGGTCGAGTTGGGGCGTGACATTGAGTGGTATCAGAGCTTAGATAGCTCATAGGCCGGGATATGATCTTTGGACTGTTGGGTAGAAGTCTTAATATGAATGTGTTTTGAAAGAATGTGTGCATGCCTTATGTGTTAAGTGAACTAAATGTGATCAATGTGCTTTATGTGAACAACGTGCTTATGTGCTCAATGTGCTTTATGTGACCAATGCATGTTACTTGATCAACTTGCTTTATGTGAAGTTTGTTGCTTACGTGACTTTAATTACTTATAACTTGCTTACGTGATATAACCTGTTTATGTGCTTTATGTTCTCAACGTGCTTATGTGATCAATGCTCTTTACGTGATTAATGTGCTTTATATGAACTTTGCTTCTTGTGTGATAATAATTGATTATAACATGTTTATGTGCTATAACTTGTAAATGGCTATTTGGTTGTTAAGATGGTTGGTAGAAGTAGACCTTGGAGAGATGGTAATGCACATGCAAGGCAGAATGCATAGTCAGGGTAGACTCTGGTAAATGATCTAATTTTGGGGGAGATTGCAGCTATTATGGCCTGAATGGCCTAGGTTTTAGAGAGGCAGAGTGAACAGCTTCAGCAGAATCAAAACAATCAAGGCAATCATCAGAACAACCTAGGTAAAAATCAGAACCACTGGGGTAATCAGGGCGGAAATGGAGGCAACAGGGGCAATGGAGATAGCAAAAATAGTACATTGCAGGGGTTCCTCAAGTATCATCCTCCGAGATTCTTGGGCGAGCTAGATGATGAGAAGGCAGATGAGTGGTTAGAGAGGGTTTAGAACATATATGATGCACTTCCTACTCAGATAACAGGAAGATTACATTTGCAGTCTTCTTATTAAACGGAGATGCCAGACAATGGTGGATGGCCGTTAGATTGCAGTGGGAGCAGCAGCAGACCTCGTATCGATGGCAGAACTTTGTGCATGCCTTTAGGGGAAATTATATACTACAGATTATGCGCAAGAGATGGAAAAAGGAGTTCATGTCTCTCAATCAGGGTTCTATGTATATGGCACAATATGAGACTCGGTTCAACAAGCTGTCACATTATACACCTGAGTAGTGCAAGAGGTCAGCTAGAGGATCCGTAGGTTTATTAAAGGACTGAGGCCTGATATACAGGATTTCATGGCACCTCTAGAGTTCCCCATTTACAGTCATGACCTCAACGTAGCTTTCAGAATTGAGAAAAGAAATAGGGAAGTAGGATCTAGTTCGAGTTAGCCTAGTAAGAGACCGCATCTGTTACAAGACCAGCCAAGATTTGTTCAAGTCCGGTCTCAATAGAGCCAGAGTCAACATCTACCTTTTCCGTCATAGGGCCAGCAGTGGTACTATTAGCCCCAGATTCAAATGGATGATTGGCAACAATCCTTTCAGTCTCCAATATAGTTAGAGCACATTCAGAGTCAGCCATAGGGCCAGTATAAGTAGGTATTTGTAAGGTCTCAGCCAGGGCAGACTCAGATTCAGAGTCAGAGTAGACCAGCTGCTATGAGATATTAGCAAGGTGATCTCGTTGCTTCTACAGCTCAGAGCTCTTCAGAAGGCTATGCTACCATTAATATTCCACTTTGTGGCTTTTGCAACAAGAAGGACCATAGAGAAGCCAACTGCTAGAAGAAGTTTGGCAAATGTACAGGATATGGTAGCGACCAGCACAGGGCAAAGGATTTCCTGAAGTATAAGATCAATGAGGGACAATTAGCAGCTAGAGGTAATCAGGGTAGCCCGACAGATATCGCACCTCCATAACCACGTGTTCATAGTAGAGTATATGCCGTTGATCTGCAATCTCATGGAGAAAGTAAGAATTGCGAGGGCATAATTGTTTTAAGGGGGGATAATGTAATGACCCGAATTTGACCTTTATGTGCAATTATGTATTTATTTGACTTTTATGTGCAAATAACGTGTTTATTTGAATTTTATATGCAAAAATTATGTGTTTATTTAATTTAGTGCCTAATATATTCAAATATATAATTTATATAGGTTTACTAGTTCCAATGTGCCTTTGAAATTCAATTAAATTGCTAATTGTTGTTTTTTTGTCTTCTTTGATCACGTACGGATTAAATTGCATATGCTTGTTAAAATTGAGTCTAAGTTAATCTTTTATAACCTTAAACATTTACTAGAGTGTTGAAATTGAATTTAGAAGCGATTTGGAGGGTTAACTTAGTCATTTAGACCATTTTAATTAATATTGACCAAGCAATGACCATTTTGACTTCTACTTAAAGAACTAAAACACAAAACAAAGAAAAAAATCTTCTTTTTTCTTCTTCATCAGCTGACCCACATAGGGCTTAAAGGAATAGTATTTTTAATGCAACTTTAGCAAAAAGAAGGTGTTAGGAGTTGAACCAAGGGCCAAGCCAAGCGTTTTTGAACTCGTCTCGATGTCTTCTACCTTTCTACCGATTCCTTATTCATTTATTTTAGAAAAAAAGTGAGGGGCTTTTTCTAAACCTTGATTTAAACTTCAAGCATTTCAATTATTTGTGATAGATATTGCTATTGGTGTTTATAAATGTTGCTAATTAGGCCTCAGAGAACATATTGCTTGGTTAATAACTTGTGTAGAACATAGTTTATTGTTGTTGGATTGTTTGAGTAGTTTGTTGAATTATATGGCTAAATTTGGATGTTAACTTGAAGGCTAAATTTGGATGTTAACTTGATTCCTAGCCTTCATATGATGTCTATACATGATAATATATCAACGTAGCATAGCCACATTGAACGATAATGTGAAATGGCATGAAATTTGAGGGGTTGGGCTGGCTGATTTTTCCAGCGCTGGTCAGCCCATTTGGTGGCCTTTCGGTGCTGCCTTCATAGTGTATTTAATGCTCGTTAAGTTGGTTTTATGTTGGGTTAAGTTTAGGGTTGCAGTATTGCGTTTTATGTTGCTAGGAATTAAGTAAATTGTTGATTTGAAATTTTTAATTGTTGAATGTGTTATTAAGCCTTGTAATGATATTAATGTGATTAGATTAGATGATGAGGATGTATACATGTTAAATGCGGTTCATATGTTTGGATACTTGTTGATAGCTTATCAAATGATCATATTATGCAAATGTATTCAGGAAAACAACCTACTTTGTTATTTTTCCCTATTTGTCATGGATGCATGAATGTAAATGCGATTCATGAATGTAAATGTGATGCGTGAATATAAATGCGATGCGTATGGTTGCAACCATTTTTCTAGGCACGATAGTTTGTGTTGCACTGGGTGGCATAGGGCTTGTCAAGAGATGACACGTCTACTGATGTTCTATTCCCTATTCTGAATGAACAGAGTGTTTCATAACGGTCTGGGCCGTAGGTTGGTGTACATCCGGAGTACATCTGATGTCTAGGTAGGGTTCGTGTTGGTGCTCAAGGAAAAGGCAACAACAGAACGAGCGTATCCCAACAAAACGAGCGTATCCTTCTTATGTGGTTATTTACATTCTCAAAAATTTGTAATTGCTGCACATTGATGTTCATGGCATGGTTTTCAAAGTTAAAAAAGGCTTTTCAAACCTTCTCTAATTCCCTTCTGACTGAGTGTGTGGAAACTCACCTCGTTTGCTATCATTTTAGGAGAGTCCAGTGTGCTTTATGTGGTGTACGTGCCCGATGAACCTGTAGTTGATCATGTGGTTGAGCCCGAGGCCTAGTTTGCTTGCCTTGTTGATGTTTATGTTTATGAAACTTGTTGTAACTACTATTTTGGAGTTTGCTAACTTTATGCATTCAATGTTAAGTCAAGATGTTTATATTCATTTTAATAGGCTATTATAATTATGCTTATGTGCAAAATACATAAGTCTTTTTTGTATTGTATAGGTGGATAGGCTTATGTATTTTGCACATAAGCATAATTATGTGGAGTACGTGCCTGATGAACCTGTTCTTTTTTGTATTAATGGTGATTAGCATAATTATGTATTTTCACAATTGGAAGAATAAGATAATATATACATATGATGTATGTATGTGTGGCTAATCTTCCAAAAAGTAAGATGCCATTTGCTTGGACCTTATTAAGCCACATCATTATCTTAATAGTTAAAATTTGAACATATGGCCAATATTGCACAAGACATATATGATGCATAAGGAAAATATATGTATGACATATATGTACATGTTAGGTAGAGAATATCTACACTTAGCTTATCATGTAAGCTTTGCACATAATACCAAACAAGAGAAAAAGAAAAGATGAACTAGTCTTCTTTCTTGAAAAAACTCTCGGACTAGACCTCTTACACTTGTGAGAGAACCGGCCTTGCATCTTGTGAACAAAGTGTCTTGTCTTTAAGAGGTATATCCTAGATCTAACTCTTGATTTTATAGATTTATCATATATTGAGTTTATTATGTTGATTACATAACATCAAGCTTCGGTTTTGTGTACATATGCTTATAATGATAAAAAAGTTTTGAAATTCAACTATTGCTTTCGCTTACTTTATGAGCTTTATTATATGTCAAACCCTAAGAGATCCTTCAAAGATAGGCTCGCTATGATTTGAAATGCATGCAAATACGAGATAAACTTTACCCTGTGGAGCTATCCAATGGAAGAGTGTTTTATCCTCCTGCTTCTTTCTCAATGACTAGAAAAGAGAAAAAAGTATTTCTCAATCTGTTGAAGAATGTCAAAGTACTTGATGGTTATGCATTACAAATATTAAGGGCTATTAATGTTAAGGAAAGAAAATTACAATCCCTTAAGACCTATGACTATTACATATTGATGCAAGATCTACTTCCTATTACATTCCACTCGTCTACGAACAAACAAGTTATGAAACTCATAATTGAATTGAGTAGTATTTTCAAGGTCATATGTTGTAAAACACTCAATGTTGACGAGTTGGATATATTGAAGTCCCGATCAGTATCACTATTATGTCACATGGAAAGATGTTTTCCTCCATCCTTTTTTGCTATAATGGTACATTTGGTCATTCACCTTGTAGACGAGGAAAATGTTGCAGGTCCAGTTTAATTTAGATGGATGTATCCTATTTAATGGTATATTATTTTAATTAGATTTATGTATTCTCAATTATGTTGTTCTTAATGTCATATAATCAGTTAAAACTTATTGCAGGTGCTTGAAAGTATTCAAAAAGTATGTTTGCAACAAAGCTCATCCAGAGGGTTCAATTGCTAAGGGTTATGTTGCAGAAGAGTGCCATACATTTTGCTCTAGATACTTTGATAGGATTGAGATAGTTTTCAATCGATCACGCCAGAGTTAAGACATTGATCCCGTAGAAAGAGATAAATATTTGTTTTCTAGTGTTGATGTTTTCAAGGGAACAACTGAGATTACAGTGTTGGATGATTTATCATTGGCACAAGCACATAGATATGTCTTGTTACATCTTGATGAATGAAAATCATATGTTGAATAAGTGACTACTTCTACATTATTGCATTTGCATTATGAGATGTTCATAATGATCATTCTTATGTGATATTTTTAACAAGATTGTTTCTTTTGAACTTACAGAGAATTTAAGAGGTACAAGATTCAAAATTTCACCCATAGAAGATATGACAATAATCCAAGCACATTGCAACGGTTAATGGCGAAGGAATTTCATGCATGGTTTAAAACCAATATAAGTATAATTTTTTTAAAACTACATTTTTCAATTACAAAACTTATGTGCTACGAGAGGAATATTATTGGCTAAAAGTTCTTATCTTCCACAATATAGGAATCAAATATATGTATTGAGAATGTGCCAGAGATAATAAGATTGCTTTCTTTGGGTCCTTCAGCTATTGTAAAAAGTTTCAAATACTTTGATTTAAATGGGATTAAGTTTTGTACTAAGGAAAGAAATAGGGAGAGAAGAACGTAAAATTATGGAGTGGTTGTAACATCGACAACGCCAAGCATTTTTTCTTGTCAAGATCCAAATCTTGTAGATGGAGATGTTGAGTACATCGGTGAGCTTAAGGACATAATTGAATTAAACTATTTTGGAAAATTCAAGGTAGTACTATTTCGCCGTGATTGGGCTGATATCACACGGGAGAGAAGAGTGAAGAAAGATAAATATGGGTTTACACTTGTTAATATTACATAGTTGTCACATACCGGGGAATGAATTACTCATGAGCCCTTTTGTTATACCTTCTCAAGTCCAACAAGCTTTCTATGTGCAAGATCTATTGTGCCCTCCATGGCATTTCATGATAAAAATAACCCCTAGGGATATTTCGATCTTGGTGTGGAGGCTGAATCTATAAGCATATTATAACAAAAAAAACTAAATATGCTGAAAACAAAATTGACATACCTTCGGCCATCGTTGCTCAAGTAAACGATTCTTGAATCACACAAGTAATCTCACTTCTCTCAAAATATAGGTGTCTTCTAGCCTATGTTAGGAACTCTTGATACTTTGATCTGATGAAAATCACAGGCCTATTTATAGACTACGCTAGGGATCCCTAAATAAATAACTAAATTCCAGACTTATCTCTTCCTCCCTTAAGAAATAATTATCTCAGTAAAATACTGATTTTTATCCATGATTAGTAATTATCTCAAAGTGGACTTATTACCAGAAGATATTTAACACAAATAAATATCTATAATTTTATTTCTATAATTATCACAAGTTTGAATTTAATATTTGACGTCGCAAGTAGACCACATTTAGTCTCCCAATTAAGCGGACGTACTTACATTATCCCACTTGGCTCACATGGCACAATCAAAATTACTGAATTTGTGATAAAATTTTAGTATAGTCATGTCCAAAGAGTCTAATCATGAAATGATCCCACTCAAACAAAGAGTTTCAATACATGAATCATGGCGGTCATATCCTTATTGTTGAATACTCCCTTCCACGTGCTACATGTATGATTCTCTTCATTTGAGTTCTTTATGAGCTATATCTTTATGAATGGACTTCTTATAAACAATTTAGGGTCCTTCCTTATAAATGACATGTACTTTATGTGCACAAAAGTATGTCACTTTATTGCTAAAGACACAAATGTGAGTACTTAAATACATATATAAGAAGCAACATTGAACTTAACATGAACGAATAAGTCCTATATAATCCACATGATCCTTATACTGTTTTACCGGTAATCCTTTAGTCATGAGTTATGCGACCATTAGTTCAGTGCTAATATGTTGGATATTTACTTCACACTTCGTAACATGATCTCTAACAACAAAGTACTTTATACCGATATGCTTGCTGTGATTCCCACTTTTATCATTTTTAGAAAAGAAAACTGCAACTGAGTTGTCGCAATAAATCTTTATTGGCCTTGCTATAGAATCAACAACCGTCAGTGTAGAGATGAAGTTCTTTGACCATAATGTTTGTGATGTAGCTTCATAGCATGCAATGAATTTTGTTTCCATGGTAGATGAAGCGACTATAGTTTGCTTGATGCTTCTCCAAGACACAACCCCTCCAACAAAAAGGAAGATGTATCCTAAAGTAGACTTTCTTATATCCGCACATCTACCGAAATCAGAATCTGAATACCCAACCAACTTCAAATGATTGGTGTACTTGTAGGTGAGTCTATAGTTCTTGGTTCCTTGCAAATAACACATAACTTTCTTGGCCGCTTTCCAATGTTCAAGGCAAGATTACTCTTATATGTGCCAAGCATTCCCACTGCAAACCCTATATCAAGCCTAGTACAGACCTGTACATATATAAGACTACCAACTGCTGATGCATAAGGTATATCTCTCACCATTGTCAAAGAACAGACCTTTGACAATGGTTGCTAATGTTGGTGAACAAGTCTGCATCCTGAATCTTTCCAAAACCTTTTCGATGTAGGCCTTTTGAGATAGTGATGAGGCTTCACCTAGATCATTCATCTCAAAATTTTGGGAAAGACATTGTTTTGTTTCATGTAGCATTCCAAAGTCACTACTTGCAAGTAATATGTCTTTGACATATTGGACTAAAAATATAAATTTGATCCTACTAAACTTAAGGTATACACATTGATCAATGTCGTTCTCAGTGAAACCAAAGGAGACAACAACATTATGAAATTTTGTATACCACAGATGAGAAGCTTGTTTTAGTCCATATATTGACTTCTTTAACTTGCAAACCAGGTGACTATCTTGTGAGAAACCTTCGGGTTATATCATGTATACCTCGTCTTCAAGATCCACATTCAAGAAAGTCATTATCACATCCATTTGATGTGTTTGTAAGTCAAAATGAGGTACTAGAGCCATGATTACTCTAAATGAATCCTTCTTAAAAACTAGAGAGAAGGTTTCATTATAATAAATGCCTTCCTTTTAGTGAAACCTTTAGCTACAAGTCTAGCCTTATATCGTTCAATATTACCAGAGGTATCCCTTTTGGTCTTATAGATCCATTTATAACCAATAGTTATTGCCCCTTTTGGTAATCGAACCAGATCCCAGACTTGATTCTTAGCCATAGATTCCAAATCTTCCTTCATGGCATCGTACCACAATGTGGATCTTTCTCCGCTCATGGCTTGTGAAAATGAAATAAGATCTTCTACAAGCCCAACATCAAAGTCAGACTCTTGAAGGTATACTACAAAATCACTAGAAATTGTTGTTTCCCTTGTTCTTGTAGACCTTCTTAATTCTACTATCTCTTATATGTTTTGAATATTTTGGACAGTAGGTTATGTGGCAATTTGTTCCTCTTGTGGAGATTCTTGATTTGGTTATTTTTCAAAATTTTTCAGAGGAGTATTTTGAAAAACAATCAATCCTCCAGTTTGAGGTTCAAAAGTTTCCTTATTTTTCTCAAAGTTAATCTTACGAGGAAATTCACTCCCACTAATTTCAAGATCCTCTAGAAATTTAGCATTTTTAGCGTCAACAATTCTAGGAGTGTGTGAGGGACAATAAAATCTATACCTCTTTGTGTTTACTGCATGACCAATAAAAAATCCACAGACTATTCTTGGGTCCAGTTTCTTTATGTTTGGGTTATAAAACCTAACCTCTACAGGACAACCCCAAATATGCAGATGTCTTAAATTGGGTTTCCATCCATTCCACAATTCAAAAGGTATTTTGGGAACGGCCTTAGATGGAACTCTATTTAAGACAAAAACTGTAGTCTTTAGTGCTTTACTCCATAAACTCAAAGGGAGATTAGAATTACTCATCATGCTTCTTACCATGTCTATGAGTGTGTGATTCCTTCTTTCAGCCACTCTTTTTTGTTGAGGTGGTACATGCAATGTATATTGTGCAATAATGCCTTCTTCTTGAAGGAATTTTGTGAATGGACCAGGCATTTGACCTAATTCTGTATACCTTCCATAATATTCCCCAACTCTATCTAATTTTACAATCTTTATCTTATCTTTTTGTTTCTCTACTTCTGCTTTAAATACCTTAAAGGTATCTTGTGCCTCTGATTTATCAAACAGAAGGTAGAGATACATATATCTTGTATGTTCATCAATGGACGAGATAAAGTATTTTTGTCCATTCATGCAAGGAATGGGAGAGGGTCCCTATATGTCTGTATGTATGATCTCAAGAACTTTTGTACTCCTCCTAGCTCCTTTAGAGGACTTGTTGGTTTTCTTTCCCTTTATGCAACCAACACATGTATTAAAATCAGTAAAATCAAGAGTTTGTAATACTCCATCATTTATTAATCTTTTGATCCTCTCTATAGAGATGTGTTCTAATCTTTGATGCTACAATTTTGAGGACTTTTCATTAATGATGCACCTTTTACTACCAATATCCTCATGTGTAGTCAAAAGACTACACTCTTATGTGGGATCTAATCTAAATTTGTAAAGATTGTCAAACAAATTTCTAGAACCAATGAAACTATTATTTTTGAATATTTTAAAAACAGAGTCATGAAAATTAAATCGAAAACCATCTTTAGTAAGTGTCAAAACAAAAACTAAATTTCTGGAAAGCGATGGAGTATAAAAGGTGTTATTTAGATCTAAAACGTATCCTGTTTCCAAAATCATCCTAAAAGTTCCCATAGTTTCCACCTATTAACGCATTTGGTTTCCTGAATAGATGCATTGTTCACTTCCCTTCGGTTTTCTAAAGTTTTGGAAGCCATGCATGGTAGTAGCAATGTGGATTGCATAACTAGAATCAATCCACCATGTATTATTAAGGGCATCAACTAAAAAAGATTCATAACACGTAAATGAGACATCCTTCATTTCCATTATGTGCTCATGCACAATCTTGGAATTGTCAAACTTTATGCACGAAAGCTTCTTCATTAGGGTGCTAGCCAATGCCTTATCAGATTTTAAAAATTGTTCCTCAATGGATTTCATAAATTCTTTGACTTTATCGTAGTCAGAAATAGAACGTCGAATGCTTTTACTAATATGAGATTTGATGAGCATTAGACTTAAGCGATTAGATCGCTCTCACCACTCATACAAACTCTTATCAGTTTGTGAACTTGATTTCGTGGGGACTGGGTGGTTCGTCCATACGAAGCGCCAAATCAAGGTCCATGCACCCAAGAGTCAAGTAAATTTTCTCTTTCTAGTCAGAAAAATTGTCACTAGTCAAAATTGGAATATGAGAAGTATCACTAAAAATAGTAGTAGGAATAACTACAATAACCAAGAAAATATATACATTATGTTGTGAATAATAACTTAATTTTGAATTAACCAATGTTAAATTCAAATAGTAAATTCAAACCTTCTTGTGGGTAGAGGTTGCGACATGCATGAATTTATTAACTTTATTATAAGACTAGTAAATTAAACATCAAAAGATAAATATTCCATACCTGTGGGTCTAAGAATATCTAATTTTGATGCTAAATTCACTACCTTATTCTATTAAGCTTATGAAAATAACCACATCCCTAAGGGGCCAAGTAAATTATTTCCATAAACTAAATAAAATTATTGATGTCATTTACCTTTATGTAGTCCTTTAAATGTTTTAAATAAGAATAACTACATAATATCACCATGACTTAGGATGTTTTGGTTACTCCGAAGTCATTGATATTATATCCTTAATAATGACATCAATTAAAAATTATTTCCTCATACTAGTATATCTTTAATTTCCAACAACATAGTAATAACTAATCAAGTAAATATGTATGGCTTTCAGATGTCATATGCTTATTCATACGTATTTACATAAGTAACAAAAAGCATAAATTTCATACTAGTCACTTCTCCTACAACTTTGATCCACACCAAGTTTTATCACATATAATAATTAGATGGGGAAATATCACTCTGCCCCCCTGTGTTATACAAAACTATCATGCTACCCCTGTGTTTACAAAACTATCACAAACCCCCCTGTATTTTTAGAAAAACCTGATATTACCCCCCTCTACGATATTTTTACAATTTTATAATATATATATATATATATATATTTATTTATTTTTTTATTTATATTTATCCTTTTTTCCTCTTAATTTTCAATTTTTTTTATTACTAAATAAAAAAATAAAAAAATTATTCATCTTCTTCAACCCCAACCCCTCGCTGCTGTTGCGTCGACGACAACAATAGCGAACACTCGTTACTGCTGCCGTCAACATAGTAGCAGCATCTCGTTCACTGTTGCTGCGATGGCAACAACAGTAGTGAGATCTCGATGCTACTGCGTTGACGACAGCAACGAGAAATAGGGTGAGGGGGAGAGGGTTGAGGGATGAGGTGGGGGTGGGTGGGTGGGGTGGGGTACATGGGTGGGAGTGGAGGGTGGGGTTGGAGAAAATGAAATTTATTTCTAATTTTTTAATTTTTTTATTTAGTAATAAATAAAAAATAGGTGAAATAAAGAGAAAAAATAATAAAAAATATATGTAAATTATAAAAGGGTAAAAAGTATCATAAAAGTGGGTAGTGTAAGGTTTTTCTAAAAATACGGGGGTTTGTGATAGTTTTGTAAATATATGAAGATCGCGTGATAGTTTCGTATAACACAGGGGGCGGAGTGATATTTTCCCTAATTAGATATATTCATGCTTAGATCTATAATGTGGCTGATTAGTTAGTATGCACGTAAACATGTAGTGCAAGCCATGCAAGATATACAATTATGAGAACACGTATGTATGCAAGTAAAATATACATAAAACCAAATGTCAAGCTTATAAGATATTTGAATAGGTAAAGGCAAATATAATATTCTCTGAATTCTTCCATCAAAATTACCAAAAGATATATAATCCCTAAGTTGGGTCATAACTCTAAAAATTGACATCACGATGATTATGCATCTTTATAAGTAAGACACCAAACATTTGTGTAAGGTCCTTGCCAGAGGTAATTTGACCAATATTCACAATTATTCTTTTGATCCATTATGTGCAGTAGAGGACAAAGCTGACGTGAACTACTAGTAAGTTTTGTTTTTATCATCCTCTTTACTTATGTCTATTATGATTGCTTAATGGTGCAGTTTTCTCCTAGAATAAATAGCTATTGTCAATTCTCCTACATAACAACATGAAAATATTAACGAACAAGAGTTATGACATAAACATGAGACTAGTTCTCTTGTGTGTAAAATATTTATACTGAACAAGATAGCCTAGAGATGGCTTTAATACCAATTATAAGCATAGTATAACAAAAAAACAAAATATGCTGAAAACAAAATTGACATACCTCCAGCCATTGTTACTCAAATAAATGACTCTTGAATCACAAATAATCTAACTTCTCTCAAAATATAGGTGTCTTTTAACCTATGTCAGGAACTCCTAATACCTTGATCTAATGAAAATCACAGGTCTATTTATAGACTAGGCTAGGGACCCCTAAATAAATAACTAAATTATGGACTTATCTTTTCCTCCCATGAAGGAATAATTATCTCAGTAAAATACTGATCTTTATCCATGATTAGTAATTGTCCTCAAGTGGACTTATTACAAGAAGATATTTATCCAAAATATATATCTATAAATTTATTTATTTAATTATCACAAGTCTGAATTTAATATTTGACGTGGTAAGTAGACCACATTTAGTCTCCTAATTAAAGAGACGTGCTTAAAGAATCAACTATTGAGGATAATGTTATTGAAGATAATGCTACTAGTTTTGCAAAATGTGTTCCTTAGAAATGTAGGAGTTTGAAAAAAGTGATTGGGTTCGGGAAGATGTTAACGAAGATTTGCTATGAGATATTGTGCTACAATGATAGAATTATAGTTCTTGATACTAATTACTTTCCTTTTGAGTGGTAAGTAAACAAGTCTTTTTCGTGTGTAGTGAAGTGTCTTTTTTGTTTAATTTTATATCTAGATATATGTTTGTACTTGATAAAAATTGAATTGTACAAAAGGTAGTAGCTTTATTGATTATTGATTTTTGTTTTTATTTTAATGAGTGTATTTGTATATGGTTATATGTGTTTTGCACAAATGCTAGTTGTTTTTATTGATTATTAATTGTATTAATGTTTGTTTTGTTAAAAAGTAATAGTTTTATTGATCATTGATTTGTATTTATGTAAATGAGTATTGGTATATAATTGTTATAATTTTTTATGGGCGTTTATAAAATATAAGCTTTTCATTTAATGTTGAACTTGATTGGTTTAGACCCAAAAAAAACTTGATTGGTCAAAATTACTATTGAGTTATAAATTAACATTGATATGTGAAATAAATGCATTGATTCTGTTGAAACATTTAGAGAAGACGTTTAGTAACTTATAGGCGCAAAAACTTTGATTTTTTTACCAATGCACGAATCTCATATGCTATTGATTGAGGATTGAAAGCTTATATTTTATTTCATAAAATGGAAGTTCAATTCACGTATCTCCTTCATCATCTTTGTCGAGAATGTTGGTGCAATGCCTTCACTTTTTGATGTATAAACCCTGTTGTGAGACCCGATCATGCATTTTATGTGTATTTATTTACCTTAAACATTATTTGAAAGTATTATGTCCTAATTATGTGTTTATCTATTTTAATACAACATATTTGCATTTAAATTACATAAAAATATTTAAATATAGTCATATTTTTGCTAGCCAACCATATTTGACTTATTTTTACTCTTGAAAATACAAGACATACAAATAAGATAGATAAATTCTAAGTATACCATATTTGACCATGTTTGACTTAAGCTTATTTGACTTATTGACCATCTTATATTATATATCTTATACATATACATTATAACATAGCAAAACAAAAAGAAGAAGCTAGAAAGCTTTAGAAGAATCAGCCATGAGAAGAAAAAGAAGAGAAAATAGAAAAAACAAGATTTTGCCATTTTTGAAGAAGATTTTTTTTTGCATTTTGAGGTCAAATCAAAGAGGAAGTTGCTCAAACATTGATCTACATAGCTAGTTCTTGCCATTTCTGGCCTTTTCCACAATTTTAGGTGGGGGATTTCAAGTTCTTGCATGTTGTTGTTTACTTTGATTTATGGAATTCATATATATATGTGTTATATATTCTTGTAGAGATGAATACATGTTAAGGTAGTGATATGAGAGCTAAATATATGCAATAGAGCTTGTTTATAGCATTTCAAGAGTTATAACCTAACTTTGTTATTTGGAAGTTGAGAATTCTAGCTAGCTTTAGTATTTATGATTATATTTATGTGTTTATGGTATGATTTCATGACTTTGGTGTGAATTTGGTGGAGTTTGGGGTTTATTTTGATTAATTTCTTAAAATTCCAACAATGGTACAAGTTTGGTGTTTAGCTTGTTTGGCTTGTTTCATGCCTATTTATGCTATTGCTATGGATTCATAATGCATTGTAGTTAGTTGCTATATGGATTATGCAAGGGTTATGTGTTGTAGAGATTTGTAAAGTGGTTAAAATGATGTCTAAATGTTGGAGGAGTTAAGAATTGTGTAGTGATATGGCATTGAAAATGGCTTATATGATGTTTAGAAGTAGGTGTTAATGTGTAGAGATCATGTTCTTTTAATGGTTAAATATTGGTATTAATATGTTGAGTATATGTACTATTAAAGCTTAGTTGTTGGAAATGAGTATGTGTTTTAAGTATATGTGTTGTAGAGAATGAATGTGTTGTTGAGAATGTAAGTGTTGTAGAGAATGTAAGTGTTGTAGAGAATGAATGTGTTGTTGAGAATGTATTTGTTCTAGAGAATGAATGTGTAGTAGAGAATGAATGTGTTGTTGAGTGATTAATGTGGTTGAGAGGTAACCTACTTTGTTGATCTCTCTATTTGATGCGTTTGTGTGAATGTGTTTGATGCGATATGATGTGAGGCGATGGGTGTGAGACCCCGATTTTGCCTAATTTGCAAATACGTGTTTTATCTGCTTAAATGCTATTATAATTGATATATATGAATTTATATGTGCTACTAAGTGATTATATATTGAATGTGCATTTAAAATACATTTGCAAAACAAATAGTGTGACTTTTTAACTTCTTTTACAAAATTGAGTTTATAGCTTGGTTGTATGTATATGTATACATATATTAAATTTTGTAAACTAAAATAATCTATTAAATATAGTTTATATGTATATAAGTGTTATAAGCCAAAAACAATTAAAAAACACAAAGTTGACAACTTTGACTTTTGCAAAAATGTTGACTATGCCTTTTATATATGCATTATACATACATAGCTCACAACATAAGCTCAAAACCCCTCCAAATCTCATACACATTTCCGTCCACCCTTAGGAGAAGAAAGAAATATTTTTTCTTAGGTTTTCAACTAAAATTTCTCATAGAATTTACAATTCAAGGCCAAATAACTTCATTCAAAGCTTGAAATTGCTTGTTGGGCATCTATTCTACACATTTTTAGCTTTGCTTGGGATCAAAGGTGAGGGAAAAATTAGTTCATTATTTCAAAGTTTGAGTTGAATTTTGGTTGATGCATTTGTAGTTGCTATTTTGTTAAATTGATGTTAGATTATTGCTAAGTAGGTGATAAGGACCAACTTTATGTATTTTTTGCCATTTTGAATGGTAGTAGCATGTATTTTTATTTTTCGGGTATTTAAATTGATATTTTGGCTTATATTTGAATAATTGTAGTCATAGTAGTTGAAATTGAGTTGTAGTTGCTTCTATAGACTTGTTAATTATTGCGTAGTAATGTTGTAATGCCAAATTTTCAATTTGAATGCCATAGCAAAAGTCAAAAAAATCAGCCATGTATGCATTGCCATTTTTAGCTTGTTGGGCTTGTTTTAGGTGGCTTTTGGTTGGTTTCTGGGGGGGTTAATGTAGTTTCTTGTGTGGTTGAGTGGTAGGAAAAGGGTCGGGGGTTGTTTGATTGATAGATTGAAAGTTATGAAGTTTGGAAGATTGGGTAGTCTTTCTTTGAAATGCTTAAGTGTTGCTTTTAATTGCTTTATAGTGTTTACGTAGTTGATACTTGGTTTGTTGTTGAGTAGGCTCGGGTTTGAATGCATGTTGAAATGTGTGATAAGTTGGGTGCCTTACTTTGTCGTCTAACTTGGTTGTCTTAATTGTGAATTTAATGTTGTGTTGATTAAAGAGTTGTTTATTGATTGATGAGTGTTGTTGTACTGGAGGACAGCCTACTTTGTTCTTTTCTCAAAATATGAAATGATTAATGTTATTGTTGTGAGTCATGATAGTGTGTGCCACATCTCGGGCAGCATCGGGCTGTCGGGTTAAAAACGACATGACTATCATGTGTTATCCCCTATCTCGTGTGGTCGGAGATACCATGGAGTGTGAGTCTAGAATGGGGTACATCCAGAATATATCAATGGACATAAAGGGTTGGTTGAGTTCGTGATGGCGTATGAAGCTACATCAACTAGTGTATCATTTCTCCATTGAATGGTTACTTGTGTTGCTTTAATTGAATTAATGTTGTTGATGAAGTTTATTGTATGTTATTGTTCATAGGATGTTTTTTCCAAGTGGTAAAGTAAAGTGTTTCCAAAATATCCTACTAAACCTTCGCTGAGCTTTGTATTGTATAAGCTCACCCTCTTTGCTAACTTTCAAGTGTTACCGAGCCGGACTTAGGGTACGTTCCTTAGGAGACTGAGTATGAGTAATATGTGGACGAGTCCAATGTGCAAGAGTCTTGTCCTTGATGTCTTTGCTGGAGTGCTCTTTTTGTAGTCTTGAAATATGGAACAAGTTGTATTGTATTTACTTTGGTGTTGTAATGTATAAGATGATATAAAGATGTGAAAAATATAATGCTAGTTTAGTTGTCTCACTTTTGGAATATGAATAGGTTGCTAGACTAGTTTTATACTTGTTGTGCATGTGTATAGTATAGCTTGTGGTATGTTGTTCAAATGGAGGCATATGACTTATGGTTGGGATGTTGTATGGTTGTATAATGAACGGTTTTGGATGTGTTGTATGTTGATGAATAGTTGTTGGAGTTGTTGTTGAAGTTGTAGTTGGTTGTGTGATGTTATAAAGGATTGGTTTAGAGTCATGTTGTCCATATTACAGACGTTATATTGCCGAAATTCTGTTACATCTTGACTGATCGTAAGTGGGGTCGAGTTGGGGCGTAACAATGGGTTGCAACCTATAATGCGTCATGGTAGTGTCGTGTCGTGTTGGGCAGCAAAGGGCTTGCCGATAATTGGAAGACTATCATGTGCTATTCTCATTCTCTATGGTTAGTGATGGCCAAGGTGAGTTGGGCCGTAGATTCCTGTACTTTCGGAGTACACTAGCAAGAGAGATAAGTGTTTGACATAAGTTCATGACAAAATTATAAGTGTCGATATCAGCAAGTGTTCTAAAGCGGTATCCTTTCAATGTGTTATTTATTATGTTGTTTCAAAGTTATTAAGCGATTGTGATTACATGGTTACTAAGTGATATGTTGTGCCTAATGTGTTCCAAATGATTTTCAGGTTAAAGCTTACAAAACTTCCTTTTACCCTTCCTCATTGAGCCTGTTTAGCTTACTCCTCTTTAATGCATGTTACAGGTGTGTTTGGTGTTGACTATGTGCACAAAGAAGCTGTTAACAAGTTCGAGAATGTGACTTATGATTGATATGTCCAAGTTGATGTAAAACAATGTTGGTAGTGTTGGGTTTTGTTGTTTAGAGGTCTTTGAAGTTTAAGTGTTGTATACTTGGTAAAGCTTGGCTTTCTTTAAGTTTAGTGTTTGGTTGTACGTATATGGTTGATCAAGTTGGATCGTGATCACAACTAGTTAGTTTTATATCTTAACGCATGTTTATACTCAAGAATGCTTTACCTTGAAAGAGTTGTCTACTTTTACCAAGTGAACGAATGTATGTTTAGTGTATTCCACGAGATATGTGTTGAAATGTTGTTTATATGACACGGACCTTTGAGAATGAATGTTGTGTTTGTTGTGTCTCGTGAGTTGTTCATATTTCAAGTGTTATAATGTCTGTGTGTCGTCGTGACAGAGCTTGGTTTCCGAAGGGATATGGTTTGGGCGTGACATTTGTGGTATCAGAGCTTAGCTTGTCTAAGCGTAAGCCAGGATAGGACCTTCGGTCTGTGTGTTATGTGATCCAACTTGAAGTGTCATGACATGGTTATGTGTTTATGTGTTTAAATGCATAAGAATGTGTCCAAAATATGAGATAATGGAATGTGATGAAGTGAGTGCTAATGATGTGTCAAGTTTATACTAATTGATACTAACTTTCTTATGATATAAATTGTTTATATGTGTTATAACTGTTCACAACCCTTTATGTCCTAAGATGGCACTGAGAGGTAGACCCTGCAGAGGGCCCGCACAAGTTCTGGTTGAACCCGAGCAAGTTCCGCCAGTTCCGATTGGGGATCAAGGTTTTGGGCAGATGGCTCAAACTATGAACAGGGTAGCAGCTGCGTTAGAATGACAACAAACTGACTGGGATGATCAGTACAACGACCGCCAACACCACAACAACTATCGTGGTGGTATTGGGGGTATTAGAGGTCAAGGTGGGAATAGAGATCACGGTGGCTATACTAGAGGTAGTATTGGTACATTGGATGGGTTTCTCTGCTATGGGCCTCCGAGGTTTGCTGGGGAACCAGATAATGAGGCAGTAGAGTATTGGTTAGATCGGGTTCAAAGTATTTTCGATGCTTGGGACTATGTTGATGAGAAAAAGATTGCATTTGCTATGTTTTTGTTTGACAATGATGCCGAACAATGGTGGAGGATCACGAAGGCTCAATGGGAGCACCAACACACTCCTTATTTGTAGGAGAACTTTGTGACGGCATTCAATGCCAATTATATTTCTGTACTTGCTCAAGAGAGGAATGAGGAAGAGTTCTTGAACCTAAGGCAAGGGGATATTTCAGTTGCTTATTATGAGGCAAGGTTCAACAAGTTGTTTCAGTATGCGCTTGAAATGGTGTACTCTACGGAGAGGAGGATCAGAAGGTTTATTCAGGGGTTGAGGCCCGAAATTCAAGATAGTTTGGCTCCGCTTGAGTTTTTTCTTTTCAGCAAAGCCTTTGAAGCAGCTTCTAAAGTAGAGAAGAGAAAGAGATAGTATATGCCAAAGTCAAGTCAACAGTTTAAAAGGCCATTCCAACCACAAATCCAGTAGGGGTTGTTTTAGCCACATGGTCAGTAGAGGTCATCCCAGTCACAAGGTGAGAGTCAAAGTCAAATCAGGCCGACTATTGCGAGAACTCAACAGAGTGTTTTGGGTGTGTATTCCGCCCAGGTATCCTCAGGTGGTAGTACTTCTGGTCTAGCTCACGTGTGTTTCTTCTACAATTGTAAGGGGTATCTTAAGAGTAACTATTGGAGGAAGATCGATAGGTATACAAGCTGCGGGAGTGATCAGCATCGGGCTAGGGATTGCCCTAAGTTCCAGAATGTTTTGAGTCAATCCGTAGGTAGAGGCCAGAGTAGGATCGTGGGCAGTGCGCCCAATTAGCATGTTCAGGCTCGAGTGTATATATTAGATGAAAAGGAAACACCTAAGGCAGCAGCCGTGGTTGAAGGTACTTTCCTAGTTCCTAATTAGTTAGTTAAAGCATGGATTAACCCCAGTGCTACCCATTCTTTGATTTCTATTTCCTTGTGTACAATGTGTTATATTGCAAGTTGAGGAGCTACCTTATAGTAGCTAGCATTCATAGGTTTTACATCGTGTGTTTCGACTGTACTTGGGTCGGTTCGTAGTATTATCCATCGGTGGCATTCTAAAGTAGGAGTATTCTTGTTTGACGGTGTTCTCCATTATTAGTATTTTCATTTAACAGTAATCTCCATTGATGAAATTTTCTCTCGATGGTATTTTCGTTTGATGACATTCTTATTTGAGGGTATTTTCATTTGTTGGTACTCTTGCTTATTTCAAGACTGAACCCAAAAGTGAGCAACATTTTCATCTAGCTTTGTAGAAGCTTTAATAATATCTATTGGCACTACCGCCGAGTATTTTCAGAGTTCTTGATGCCTATCATATATCTATGCTGAGGTGTTAACATCCAAATTCTCCTTATTGCAACTTAGTGGGGATTTGACTTATGAAGAGTGACAAATTTGTGTTCTGGATTGGAAAGATCAAATGTTGCCTTCGAAGAGGATTTCGATGGTCAAAGTTTTGTGGTATCTTCTTGGGAAAGTCGGGATTAGATTGAGCATCAATATTTGGTGTAGTTCGGAGGAGTAAGAATTACGAATGCGCAATTGTCTTAAGGGGGGAGGATGTGAGACCCGAGCATGCATTTTATGTGTATTTATTTACCTTAAATATTATTTGAAAGTATTATGTGCTAATTATGTGTTTATCTATTTTAATACATCATATTTACATTTAAATTACATAAAAATATTTAAATATAGTCATATTTTTGCTAGCCAACCATATTTGACTTATTTTTACTCTTGAAAATACAATACATACATATATTCATACAAATAAGATAGATAAATGCTTAGTATACCATATTTGGCCATTTCTGACTTAAGCTTATTAGACTTATTGACCATCTTATATTATATATCTTATACATATACATTATAACATAGCAAAACAAAAAGAAGAAGCTAGAAAGCCTTAGAAGAATTGGCCATGAGAAGAAAAAGAAGAGAAAATAGAAAAAACAAGGTTTTCCCATTTTTTAACAAGAATTCTTGCATTTAGAGTCCCAATCAAAGTAGAAGTTGCTCAAACTTTATTCTACATAGCTAGTTCTTGTCATTTCTAGCCTTTTTTCACAACTTTAGATGAGGGATTTCAAGTTCTTTCATGTTGTTGTTTACTTTGATTTATGGAATTCATATATATATGTGTTATAAATGCTTGTAGAGATGAATACATGTTAAGGTAGTGATATAAGAGCTAAATATATGCAATAGAGCTTGTTTATGGCATTTAAGAGTTATAACCTAACTTTGTTATTTGGAAGTTGAGAATTCTAGCTAGCTTTGGTGTTTATGATTATATATATGTGTTTGTGGTATGATTTCATGGCTTTGGTGTGAATTTGGTGGAGCTTGGGGTTTATTTTGATTAATTTCTTAAAAATCCAGCAAATGTGCAAGTTTGGTGTTTTGCTTGTTTAGCTTGTTTCGTGCCTATTTATGCTATTGCGATGGGTTCATAATGCATTGTATTTGGTTGTTATCTGGATTCTGCAAGGGTTATGTGTTGTAGAGATTTGTAAAGTGGTTAAAATGATGTATAAATGTTGGAGGAGTTAAGAATTGTGTAGTGATATGACATTGAAAATGACTTATATGATGTTTAAAAGTTGGTGTTAATGTGTAGAGATCATGTTCTTTTGATGGTTAAATGTTGGTATTAATATGTTGAGTATATGTACTATTAAAGCTTGGTTGTTGGAAATGACAAGGTGTTTTGAATGTATGTGTTGTAGAGAATGAATGTGTTGTTGAGAATGTAAGTGTTGTAGAGAATGAATGTGTTGTTGAGAATGTATGTGCTGTAGATAATGAGTGTGTAGTAGAGAATGAATATGTTGTTGAGTGATTAATATGGTTGAGAGATAATCTATTTTGTTGATCTCTCTATTTGATGTGTTTGTGTGAATGTGTTTGATGCGATGTGATGTGATACGATGGGTTGCAACCTATAGTGCGCCATAGTAGTGTTGTGTCATACTAGGTGGCAAAGAGCTTGCCGGTAATTGCATGACTACCATGTGCTATTCTCTCTCTATGTGGTCAGTGATGGCCATGATGAGTTGGGTCGTAGATTCAAGTACTTCCGGTGTGCACTAGCGGGAGAGATAAGTGTTTGAGATGAGTTCGTGAAGAAATTATAAGTGTCAACATCAGCAAGTGTTCTAAAGTAGTATCCTTTCAATGTGTTATTTAGTTTGGTTGTTTCAAAGTTATTAAGCGATTGTGATTACGTGGTTACTAAGTGGTATGTTGTGCCTAATGTGTTCTAAATGATTTCCAGGTTAAAGCTCACAAAACTTCCTTTTACCTTCCCTCACTGAGCCTGTTTAGCTTACTTCTCTTTAATGCATGTTACAAGTGTGCTTGGTGTTGACTTTGTGCACAAAGAAGCTGTTAGTGTTGGGTTTGGTTGTTTAGAGGTCTTTGAAGTTAAGTGTTGTATACTTGGTAAAGCTTGGCTTTCTTTTAGTTTCGTGTTTGGTTATACATATATGGTTGGTCACGTTGGATCGCGATCACAACTAGCTAGTTTTATTTCTTATGTTAACTTGAAAGAGTTGTCTACTTTTGCCAAGTGAACGAATGTATGTTTAGTGTATTTCGCAAGAGATGTATTGGAATGTTGTTTATATGACGCGGACCTTTGAGAATAAATGTTGAGTTTGTTGTGTCTCGTGAGTTGATCATATTTCAAGCGTTATAATGTCCGTGTATCATCGCGACTGAGCGTGGTTTCCGAAGGGACCGGGTTTGGGCGTGACACCTACAGGTAATAATGAGTTAAAAATCTACTATGGTATATACTTTTGAACAATACAATCTCTCCCACTTTCCTAACATAGTCTCTATATAGGCTTAATTGCGTAATGATGCAGATTCAGTAGGTACGCGTTCATTTTTCCTGAGAGAAAATTTTAAAGCAATATCGGGGTTCTATTTTCAAGAAAAAAATTGTACCATCCTAGCTGTTTGGAAGTGTGGGGCCAACCCACTCAGTTACTAAGTCATCATCTAGAGTCGAATTTGTAACTTCCTAGATTTAAGGCTACAAATCAGTAACACAATTTGGGTAGGACTCTTATTTAAGGTAAAGTGATAAAATCGGAGATTTAGACTAAAAATCATACTCTTAGTAAAAAAAAGACATTTTTTGAATTTTCTCATAACCTTCTCTAAAGAAAGAATATTGAGGGTAACCAAGAGCCAATAAACCCAGTGATTTGAGTGGTTTCTTGGAGCGTTCTTCATTACGAAGTTTAATCCAAGAATACTTTCGAAGTGATTTGACTTGAAAAGCTTGGTGATTAAGGTAAGTGGGGTTTATCAATTATCTCATTTTTCTTTCTTCCCCCATTTTCATGAAAAAATTGTGCACCTTATTATTTACTGATGAATCATGAATTCCCTCTCTATGCCTTGAACATGAACTAAAGTCTTTTACCTTGTCGGTAGTTGAGTTGTTGATATCAAACCTAGAATTCTAGCTTCCTTTTCCTTCTGTTAAGATTTTCTTCGGTTGTTGAATGTTCTAGTTGGGGGATCAAATACTATTGTCTAACATTTTGCCTGACTTACCCTACAATTTACGATTATATATCTCTTAGTGCTATTGATTCCTTCTTTTTCTTTTGACTATTGACCGTCATTATTGTTCGTCTCAAATATTAATTGTGATTACTGATAGTTGTAATAACATATTGATCCTTCACGCGCCAGAATTATCAATTCTCATTATATTCATGTCTTCAACTGATCATATGCCAAGACTTTGCTAGTTAATCATTTATTAATATAATACTTCTAGCAATAGTTCATAACTTGCCATTTGCTCTTACTGTATAATGTGCACGATCTCTATATAAGACTATCACTATTGTTGTAGTATATTTATATAAATCTCTTAGCTTTCACTTCTATCCGTCAATGCCATCGTCACCATTTTCTTTTTGTCATCGTTCCACTGTTACCACGCTTGTAGCCTTTGCTACATTAAGCTTCATTACACACATGTATACATTATTAGTGTTTGTATAGTGAATCAACACTTCTCCTCTTTACTTCTTCTTACAAATAATCTTCAATAATGTGACAGCTACCCAATGCCCAGTGCTTATTCTAGATTTATTCCTCTAGTTTATTTATAGAACCTATCTATTATTTTAATGCAAGCATGTATACCACATTTGAGTGCTTATGAATTAGATTAATTCTTTGCCTTGTCTCCTGGATGTTACATGAATATTCTTATGCACTCATGTGTTAATTGTTAAATCCTTATCATGTAAGATGTATTATAACGTGACATGACGTGTTTGGCGAATACTCGCCTTACCGTAAAATGGTTGGGATCCTAAAACACATGTGCTTGTGGTGACCTTATACCTATGTTGTGAGTGCCTGTAGGGCCTTGTACCTACAATGTGTTATTATTGCGATTAATATGCTACATTGTAGCGACATCTTACCCCACGTGATTTTCTTTTACTTCACATTACTTATATTTTGTTGTGAGATGAATCGTATGTTTTTGATTGATAGTTATAAATGCTTCCTTTGATGTGTCCTCA
Source organism: Ehretia macrophylla (assembly GCA_037974665.1). Classification (NCBI taxonomy): domain Eukaryota; kingdom Viridiplantae; phylum Streptophyta; class Magnoliopsida; order Boraginales; family Ehretiaceae; genus Ehretia; species Ehretia macrophylla. Next base: position 23,185,869 of record CM075782.1, on the reverse strand, counting down.
TGATCCTTCTGCATCTCTTCTATTGTTCCATTTACCGTGCATGCACTCGTGTTATCTTTGGGGGAAGACCCTCCCCACTTACTAAGCTTTTGATTAGCTCACCCCTTTTGTTTTTTTCCTTTTCAACTAATAACGAGAAAATGATGTGCATTAGCAAGTGGTGAGTAGGGGTAGTGAACTCTTCCATCTTTACTATTGAATAAAAGTTTTAATGATGAGACACCATTTTACTTATAATTCCGCATAATGTTAGATTTGGTAGTTTGGAAATTTAATGGTACTCATTTCTTTTTAATTGTTATCTTGTAAATACTTGGAGTACAATAGTTTTGATAAATGGTGGGTTTTTAGGGCACTATTATTTCTGATTGATTTATAGAATCATGTGGCCTTGTGTCCCAAAAAGATTGCTCCTTTTGGTACATTGCTTGTCATGTCTCGAATCTGTTTAAGTCCTTGAGTTTTTGGTGTGGCAGTGTTGCTATAGCTTTAGGTTTGATGGTCTCATACCTAGGTGGGATTAGGAGTAACATCAATCTACAAATGTGTCTTTTATTAGGTTGAGTAATTAGCGAGTGATTATTCCATTTCTTATAGCATTATATTTGGTGTAAAATCATTTGAATGACTTATAACGTTTAATTTTGTGCCTTGCACCCTCGACCATGGCAAGCGATCGTGATTTGATCAACATGAGAGTGTGGTAAGTAAGACTATATTATCGTTTCATATTATAGGAAAATGTATTAATAATTCATGCTCTACTTTCACCCTTCTTTTTAGCAAGAACTTGGTGAGATGTATTAAGTGTGTGATGATCTAACTTGTCACTTCATCTACTCATTTCTAAATCTACTGCATTGTCTGTTGTTATGAGGAGCCATAATCATGATAGTAGGGTAGTCTTAAAGTTTAGACCAATTACCATGAATACCACCATATTATGCTCTTGGTTTTCGTGTTTAGTACTTTATAAGAACGATAGAGTGTTGATCATGACTTAACCAAACGTGGCCACAAGAAGAAAATTGAATTAGTTCACTATGTACTTAAAAACGACAAAAGTAATTTGGGAGAAGATATATGTCGAACTTGATATATAGATTGTTTAACTGAGGTGATATTCATGAATTACGTTAGCTCTAAAAAAAGGGGGACTCGTCGATTTCGTAAGAATTGTTGTGACTGTATTAGCTAACAGATAAGTATGAAATGGTAAGAGGAACTAATAAGTTTTGACGAGATAAAAGGTTTTATGAGAAAATGTGCTTAGAGAATGTTAAATCTTTGGAAAACTACAAACTCAGAGTGTAAAGTGATGACAACTTGAGTGTATTAATAAATGTGTAGCTCTTTGATTTTTCCTAGTGTAATATATGCATTATTTGGGAAGTACAAGATAAAGGATAAGTGGAGTTCATGTTCGTGCATATATTTTTTGGGAAAAAATAAAAGAAAATAATATTATTAGTGAACTTCCTTATTTGTGATTGAAGAAGGTAATCATTTTGATGTTCATTTTAGAGCCTATTGTTCGCTTTCCATCATGAAATAGCTTGTAGACTTGGTAGAACTAAGAATTTAATATCTAGTGTTTACTTCTTACCACTAAATGGCTTAAAGACTTGTACGATTAGGGATTTACATGGAGTTTATAGTTATAATGTACTCATGTTGAGTTCAGTAACTGCTTGAGAGAAGTAATCAACTTTATTATTACACGTTTTTGCATGTACTTAGTTAAACATCTCATTCTGATATAAATTTTGTGAAAAAGGGGTAAATAAATAAATGAATAGGATTTTGATTGAAATTGTAATATTATGGGAAGGACACAAAGAAATATAAATGTCGAATATCTTTTGAGGCTTCATTGGAATGAGCCAACTTGAGGTATAGTCAGGATTATGATTATATTTACATGTTACCGTGATAAGAATTGAAATTCTAAATTGAGAACTTCTGAATGCAATATGTGCTTTACCAAAGAAAGAAGAAATAATTAAGTTAAGGAATGATGAATAGAACTATTTGAGTGGTAGGGGACTATTATAACCATGGGCATTGTGGGAGATTGAATTGTTTTCACATAACATAGTATATATAAATAGTTTTCATGTTGGCTATAATGTGGAATAACCATTCTTGTTGGCCAAATTATTTTATCTCGTGAAATTAGTTAATGAATGCTGGGTACTGATATAGGCTCGTTAATGCAAAAACATAATCAAACATTATTAGTTAGGCATAATGAATGAAGTCTTGTTGGCCACTAGAATAAATAAATTTAGGGCATAATACTAGAGAGAAGGGTTATCATCTTATTCTTCAAGGTGGTGACTAGCATGGAGGTCTACATATTATGAGTTGCACATTTTTTTAATGGGCACTATGTATATTTTCTAATGTGTAGAGCACGTAGTATATGTCAACTTTCTACCTAAGGAACATACGCGAGAGTTACAATTGCATCCCAGCTTCTGTTTCTTTGTATCAAATAAAATTCTATGTCAATACATCAATTATATATGATCTTCAAAGTTTATGAGATACCCCGAACCCAGCATATAGTTAATAATACCTGTGTGCATTTAATTAATTTTTATCTTGCAAGTTAACATTGAATTATGTGTTTATTTAAATTAATCATTCATTTTAAGCACTATTTTCATACTACTTCAAAAATATTCAAATAATAACTATTTTCTTGGGGATTTCTATATGATAGTTCTCTGGAGTATTTCATTAGTATTTTCTTGTTGGGCATTCTTCTGGTACTTTCTTATTGGCACTCCTCAGCAAGTTAGGTATTTGGGGTTCTATGCAGAATGATTACTCTATATTGCCTGTGGTATTCTGTGGATTTCTCATTAGATTCCCTTACTGGTAAATTTATACTATATTCTCACTCAACTTTCTCATCCAGTCGGGGATCTATATTCAGTATTCAACTTGACTATTTTATTGGATGCGCAATATTTTCTTTGGTATTTCCTTTGGCATTCCTCTTAGCTTTCGATAGCGGTATTCGAGATTTATTTGGTTATCCTATTTGATATTTCACTTAAGGACTATATTGATATGCATGTATATCGGTATATATGCTTGGATTCTTATTTGGGTACTTCTCGAGCTATTATTTGGAAGACTTCTCGGGAACTTCTTGTAGTATATTTGACCGGGTTTCTTGTTTGGAGTTTTCTTGGGGTGTATTTGGGTTCTTGTTCAGATTCTACTCCGGATTACTTATTTGGTATTTTCTCAGCACTCTTAACTGGGAATTCTTCTATGGTATTCACATCCAGCGGGATTCTTAGTTGCATTTCTAAATGATGTTTTCATTGGAGCCTTTAATTGGATTAGCCTATTTACTTGGGAGTCATAGGCAGTATTATTGGGATTTCTCTTGAGCTTTCCTTTGGGTATTCCTATTCAGTATCCTGCTCAGCAATCGATGAAGAGTGGTTAGAGTTGGACTTCAGTTGATGCAGAGTTCTCTTGTAAGAAGAATTACGAGGACGCAATTGTTTTAAGGGGGGAAGGATGCGATACCCTGAACCCAACATATAGTTAATAATACCTGTGTGCATTTAATTAATTTTACCTTACATGTTAACATTGAATTATGTGTTTATTTTAAATTAATCATTCATTTTAAGCACTATTTTCATACTACTTCAAAAACTATTCAAATAATAGCTAAATTGATTATTTGAAATGAATATTAACTACTTTGAATATTTATAGTATTTGGATTTATTTCCGTGCATTTATTTACTTTGTTTTCAACTAAATGAAAAAAATAGCTCCAAGCACGGAGATTTAAAATTTTATGTTTCTTTTTCTGAATTACTTATTTTTCCTATTTTTCATATAATTTATATACTCGTTCGATCATTGTATTAGGTGCTTAGCATTTTGACAGGATCGGGAATTAAATTTTCTTTTGTGTCCCCGAGTAAATAGTGTCGTTACTATTGTTTTATAGTTTATTCTTGCATTGACCAAATAAATGCCAAATGAACTAGCTTTGACCCACCCAAATACCCAAAACTTGACCCATTTGACCACCCAACTTACCATTTGAGCTTTCATCTTCCATTATAAGCATATTAGACAAAACAAAAAAATAAAAGTAATACAAGGCAAAAAAAAAATGCCTATGGCCGAAAATGCAAGGAGAAAAAAAAAGTCTTCATTCATCTTCAACATTTGATGCTTGGTGCTTGTTTTAAGGGTTGAGTGAGCTTTAGTAGACCTTCTTTAAGCCATATTCAAGAGCCAAGGTAAGGGATATCATCCATTGTTGTACATTTTTAAGTTTTAGCTTCAACTTTAATTTCTTAGATTTGTTAATATCTTGCCATTATATGTTATTAATTGCTTATAATATCTTCCTTAGAGATAGTAGAACATGTTTTGAGAGTTTTCTTGCAAGCTTAATGGCTAGAAATGATATTGGCATGTTGAGAAGATGATGAATAATGCCATTTTAGGGTTTTGTTAAAAGTTGTTTGATAGATTGATTTAATGCTTCCTATAGGTGCTAGAGATATTAATTAACATAGAAATATGATTGTATGACCTTAGATTACTCGAAACTTGGAAAAAATGCTAAAAATGGTTCGGTTTACAAAGGGGTTTCCGGTCAAACGTAAATCCGGGTGAATTTGGTTGATATATTTGGCATTCCTAGGGTAAGGAGGTACTAGTAGTGCTTTTTCTAACGCTTGGTTGGGCATCGGTTAAGGTACTTGTAGTTATAATGCATTAAGGAAAAATTGGGGTTTGCGATTAATGTGGATAAATAGGTGAACTCGAGGGTTTTGTGGGTACCATAAAGTATGGTTTGGAGGATATGATAGCTTGTTTGGGAATCTTAAGCCTTGTCTTTCGGTTTGGAGCTAATTAGCATAGAAATGAAAATGGGCCGTTTGACCAAATGTTAACCATGCTCGTTTTGAGTTGGGGATTTGTCTTGTGTGTATGGGGAAGCACTTTTGGTGCCATTGTGGCGTTGATTGGGTACCCAGTTAGCAAAACTATAGTTCAAATGGACTAGGTAGACTTTCAGGCTTTTGTTAGGAAAGTGAGGTTTTGTGCCTTAGAATCGTGCCTTAACATGTTTAGGAATGTGTAGTGAAATTGGTTTCCCAATCCCGTAACTCGTTTGGTTGTAGTGGCTTTTGGAAGTTAGATATATGAATAGTATTTTGTGGTTTTTCATGCTTTGAGCTGTTGTTGCTTACTTAACTAATGTTCTTGTTCTTATTATTGATTATAATTGATTATTATATGAAATGTAATGGTATGACCATAGTTCTAAGTGTTTTCCTTGAGTTTTATATTGAGTTAATTGTAATGAAAATAAGTATGAGTTAATAGTTTTATTGATTGATAGTACTATTATGAAATATTTACAATTGCTCGACTCTTGAGCATGTTATGTGAATAATAGGTTTAAATGACATGTTTTGTTAAAATGGTAAAAGTTATGTCTTAAGCATTTTAAGTGTTTCATTAGTGTTAACTTGGTAATTCTAGTTTATTAAATGTGTTTAAGGATTCTAGATGCTTAGAGCCGTGCATGCTAAGTAATTAATGGAGAATGTATACGTGTTAATGATCAATAATTAGGGAGACTTGTAAATCATAAAGTAAATAAATTGTCAAAGCTTTTGGTAGGTAACTTATGTAAGTGAAGTGTGGTATATGGAAATAATTCTTGGAGCATGCTTTATAATGAGTATATTTGAGGTTAAAATGTAGTATTCTAATTGGATGTTTAGCTTAATGAACCCTTGTGATCTAGTTGAAGTGAATTAGTTGTGAAGTAACTTGTTTTTATGTGGTTGAGTTATCTTTAAACTACATGGAAATTGTTGTGTTTAGGTAGTGGTTTTGAGTGGTAATTGAAGGAGAATGGTGGAATTGGAGGTGTTTGCCTAAAATCTTCCATTTTTTAGCTTCTAGAGGTGAGGCACTCTTCATCCATTTTGTGCATCTTAACTTATTTTATTATTTTTAAATTATATGATTTAGTTTAATTGATAAAGTTTATATGTACTATTTACTTGCTATCTCATGGTTTCTCATGATGTCTCGTGAATTCTTAAATTCGTATAGGGTTGCACAACCTTTTCGGATGTGATAGTGTCGAGAAACTCCGGGCAGCATCGGGCTGTTGGTCTTCCTCAACTACCATGGTGCCTATTCCATTTCTCGCTGAATATACTCCACTACCCCAGATGCGTAGTTCACCTCGTTAGGGTATATGGACCTACATCGAGAGAAATGTGTCGTAGGATCGGGGTACATCCGGAGTACCCCATTTGGAGGAATAAAGGTTTTACCAGCATTTGCTTGAAGATCATGGCTCGTGGTTCGAGATTGAAGACAAGAAGATGAACCGTATCCTTTTGATATATGTTTAATGTTTACTCAATTAACTCGCTATACTATATTACTTGTATGATTATCTTTGCTGCATTACACAAAATGATTTTCCAAAACACTCCTGGTTTACTGTATCCCCTCCCTCACTGAGTAACTTTGGTTACTCATTCCTCATTTCAACATGTTACAGGTGCAATTAGAACAACCACCTTGAGTGCTGGGTTGCCAGTTGCTTGTTTGCTGAGGCTGGATGCCTTTGAAGATGTGTGTTATTGTAATATGCCTTATTTTGAGACCTTTGAGGTCTTGTATGTATTAATGATAAATTTGGTGGGTTGTAATTGAAGTTGTAGTCTTGAATAGCTAGTGGTGTAGTTTGTATGTAATAGTTAATGATAAACTTTACTCCCTTTTGACTGTATGCTTGTGTGCTAAAGGAAGTTGAGTGATGGACTTAATATTTAAGTAAGTACGGTAATTAGAATTAGAGTGATATGATAAGTGGATTTAAAAGATAAGATTTCAATGGATTTTAACCTTGCATGCTTGTGTGTTATTATATTGGGTTCCAAGGCTTGGATGACTTTGATGAGTTTGTTCTAAATAATGACGTTGGAGGATGGGATTGTATCTTGGAGTCGGATTGTAGTTTTGAGGATAAATTTACTGTTTGCAGGTGAACTGATTATCCTATAAACAGGGGAGACTCCGTCCGTCTTTCCTTATTTTCGTGGCCTCAAGTATTGGATCGGGACTCCGATCTCAAGAAGGATCGGGGCGTTACCGTTCACACATCTATGGCTCGTAAGAAGTGGCATAAGTGGGTTTCTCTTCTTGTTTGTTTTTTTGGAGCACTCTATATTATACTTGATCATGATATTTCAAATTATTTGTGCCTAACCTGCATATGCTTTACTTGAGATACTAGAAGTTGGCTCGGATTTCCCGTCAATTCCGTCATTGTCAAGATTTCTTGTTTCTCTTTATTTGGTATATCACGATTTTATTACATTTTCTTTTAAAAGAACTTTCAGCCCTTATAACTTGTTCGCGAAACGTGTCATGTTGGTGCTAATATAAACAAGCTAGTTCCTTTACTTGAAGTATTTATTCATGAATCACGTTTTGATACTAGTCTAATCATTGTCTGATTGGTCTCGCTTTAACATTTTCCAACTATCAAATTTGTTAACTCATTCCAGAAGTTTTCGACTACAGATTTAATTCTTATGAACAATTTACAAAGCCATTCCATATATGTTTTGAAATTTTAAGTATTCGAGTAAACCTTTCAAAGCAACTTGAAAACCACCAAAAAAGGTAAAGAGAGAGACTCTCGAGTTTGGATTAAACCAGTCTTTCTTTTATTTGTTTCGTTAATTTAATGAACTAGGTCAACACTATACTGCTTATTTTATGAATCACAGTCTATCACCTTACTTTGTTGTTTTATTCAGTTAAATTGATTCAAAAATCGTACCATGCTCACCTTTGTTTTGAACTTGCTGCTTATTTTATTGCCTTAATATGTAAGTCGTTCAAACCTTCACTACTTATGCAATGCTCTTGAGCTACTTGATTCGTCACCGTCTCAATTTTTTTTTTTGTTCTACTTTTTCTTATAATGATCGGTCTTTTTCAGGAAATATTTCAATCCCCTGTTAAATATGCTTGTTGGTCAAGAAAAAATATATTTACGAGTCCTCTCTTGATCATTTTTGCCTTTCTTCCTCAGTATAATGTGAATACCTTTTGTACACTGTGTCTTATCATAGAACCTATACTGTATTAGCTATGTTCATAATACGAAGAGTCCTGCAAAGTTAAGCCTATTCATATGTAGTTGTGACATCTCTCTATTGGAGATTCTTCTAGCAGTCAAATTGTTTTTTTTTCAACATCTACTCAAATTTTTTAAAGCTTGTGTGCTGATTATTAGATAGAGATTTATCAAATCTCTCAATTTGAGTGAGTAGTAGGCTATTTTTCTTTTTTTCCTATTTTGCAATCTTAAAATAATTCATGTTTGAAATCCAACCATCATGCCTTGGTTTTCTCTATCTTCTAATGGTCATTACATGTCCTTAAAATTTGATTGTGCCTCATCCATTGATTACTTTTTCTTGATCAAGTAATGATTTTACCATTGATTACTTTTTCTTGGTCAAGCAATAATTGTGCCTTCTTCATTATCTTGTTGCTATGGTTTTCTCGTACAAAACAATCTTTTCTTTTCAATTGTTCATAGAATACATCCAGTGATTAGTATATCGAGTCGTCCTTCAATTGCGTTGCCTTTTCTTCTTAATTGTCAGGAAAATTTGTCCTCTGGTATTTCATTGTTAAATATATACTCTATAAACTGTGTTTGTAATGTGAGATACTTTGTGAATATTCCCTACCGTCTCCAGTTCCTCCTTGAAATAGTATAATGTAACATGCTTATACTCTTGGACCTTTGATGTGAATCCTCCTATTATAGACTAGTACTACATCCATTTTAATTGAAGAAATCTTGTTCTTCGTGACACATTATTACTATTAAAACTGTGTATGTGAAATGAAGTGTGGGTGAACTATCACTGTACCGTGATGTGCCTACTTTTGACAAGTACCCTAACCTATTTGTGAATCAAGGTGAGTTAATTAAGTTTCAAGGACGAAACTTGTTTGTAGCAGGAGAGGATGTAACATCCTAGCCATTTGGAAGTGTGGGTCCAACCCACTCAACCACTTAGTCATCATCTAGAGTCAAATATGTAACTTCCCATATTTAAGGCTACAAATCAGTGACACGATTTGGGTAGGACTCTTATTCAAGATAAAGTGATAAAATCAATGATTTAGACTAAACCCAGTATAATAAAAAAAAAGACATTTTTTTCAATTTTTTCACAACCTTCTCTAGAAAATGGATATTGAGGGTAACCAAGAGCCTATAAACCCAATGATGTGAGTAGCTTCTTTGAGCGTTCTTCATTATGAAGTTTAATCCGAGAAGACTTTCGAAGTGATTTGACTTGAAAAGCTTGGTGATTGAGGTAAATGGGTTTATCAATTATCTCATTATTCTTTCTTCCCCCATTTCCATGAAAACTTTGTGCACCTTATTGCATACTGATGAATCATGATTTCCCTATCCATTCCTTGAACATGAACAAAAGTCTTCTACCTTGCCTGTAGTTGAGTTGTTGATATCAAACTTGGAATTCTAACTTCTTTTTCCTTCTATTAAGATTTTCTTGGATTGTTGAATATTCTAGTTGGGGTTTTGAAATCAAATACTATTGTCTAATATTTTGCCTGACCATGCAATTTGCGATTATTTATATCTCAGTGTTATTGATTCCTTCTTTTTCTTTTGACTATTGACCTTCATTATTGTTCGTCTCAGATATTAATTGTGATTACTAATCCTTGTGATAACATACTGATCCTTTATGTGCCAAAATTATCAATTCTCATTATATTCATGTCTTCAACTGATCATATGCCATGCCTTTGCTACTTAATCATCAATTAATATAATACTTCTAGCAATAGTTCATAACCTGCCATTTGCTCCTACTGTTTAATGTGCACGATCTCTATATAACACTATCACCATATATTGTTGTAGTATATTTATATAAATCTCTTAGCTTTCAGTTATATCTGTCAATGCCTTCGTCACCATTTTCCTGTTTGTCATCGTCCCACCGTCACCACGCTAGTAGCCTTTGCTACGTTAAGCTTCATTACACACACGTATATATTATTAATGTTTGTATAGTGAATCAACACTTCTCCTCTTTACTTCTCATTACAAATAATCTTTAATAATTTGAGAGCTACTCAGTGCCCAATGCTTATTCTGCATTTACTCCTCTACTTTATTTATGGAACCTATCTATTATTTTAACGCAAGCACGTGTATACCACATTTGAGTGCTTATGAATTAGATTAATTATTCGCCTTGAACCCTTGATGTTACATGAACATTCTTATGTAATCATGTGTTAATTGTTAAATCCTTATCATGTAAGCTGTGTTATAACGTGACGTAACGTGTTTGGCGAATACTCACCTTATCATGAAATGGTTGGGATCCTATAACGCATGTGCCTGTGGAGGCCTTATACCCATGTCGTGGGTGCCTGTAGGGGCCTTGTACCTACAACATGTTATTATCATGATTAACATATTAGCATTGGTGAATGAGAAATTCGTGATAAAATCGAGGAGTTGACTTTGGAAATAAAATGGTAAAGTAGGTTTTTCCTATGTCACGAAAATAAAGCGCTTTGGTTGGATCCCAAAAAACTTTGGTCTGGACATACTTTATTATATGATTGTTACCAAATAAATTTAAATTTATCTCTTGAGATTAAATTTATTTATTTCCTCTTTAATGACCAATTTAGAATGGTCATTATTGTTTGAATTATTCAACTGAGTGAATAATTCACCCCTTGAATTCTTCATTGCATGCAACGAAAAGACATGTTTTAATGCTAAGATAATTCCCGCACGTTATGGAGATGTAGCTGAAAGATTGCTGCATTTGTGTTTTGGCTTCGATGCCTTTATGATGAGTTTTACTTGGCTTTTAAAGTCTTGTCAGTTTTCCTTCTCTTTTCACCTATATATAGCTAGATATTTCGCATAGTTTAGGACATTTTTTTACAGAAGAGATAGGATAGTATTTGCATATCATAATATAAGAGAGAATTCAACCATTGTGAGTTCACTTGCTTTTGTAATTTGCAGTGTTTCTATTACAAAATATAATATCGTTGTATCCTGGGAGGTTAGTGTTATCGAGCCGTAAGCATCTTAGAGGAGCATTATAACCTTAAGGATATCGGGTTAAACACGAGCCTCGATTTGTATATTTTATTACAAATATATTAATATATTATTTTACTATTTTTTAGTTTCCTATCCTTTGCACAAATTAATCTACTAATTTTTCTAACAATCTTAAGGTTATAAGTGTTTTTGTTTTAATTTGTGCCTTCTACTGAAATAAAATTTTGTTAGAACATATTTCTTTCAGAATTATTTTTAGTTTACAATTTTCTTACTGCAATTATTTTCTATTTCTTACCAGTTACATTTTTTTTTAGTCTGGTGCTGAAATTATGTCCTCTTAGATTAATATCTATTGGGACATATTTCAGTGGAGATTTATTTATTTCTTGGCTAGTTTTTTATTATTTTTCCAACTTCCAGTTTCTATTTCGTTTATCTACTTATAAGACAAACTTCTACCTTTTAAGTGCAGTTGGTAATATTTTGGACCTAATTGAAAAAATGAATACCGAAACTGGAATCCCTAACGTTCCTGAAAATGGAAATGGCAGAAATGGATCTAGATTAGTACCTATGCATGGAAGTGGATCCACTAGGAATGAAAATGTACCCTTGGCAAGACCATTGGTAACTATTGCTTCTGTTACGCCGTTTGTGGCGGTACCTCCTGCTAGTCATGGTGAGAGGACAAAAAAGTTTGATGGGAGGGACTTCGAAAAGTGGCAACAAAAAATGTTGTTTTACTTGACCACCTTGAGTCTGACTCGATTTTTACAGGAGGATGCACCAGAATTGGGTGACAATCATGATATGCAAACCATTGCTGCCGTTGATGCCTGGAAGCATGCGGACTTCTTATGCAGAAACTATATCCTCAACGGATTGGATAATGCGTTGTATATTGTTTATAGTCCAATCTCGACAGCAAAGGCTTTGTGGGAATTGCTGGATAAGAAGTATAAATCAGAGGATGCATGCATGAAGAAATTTGTAGTTACTAGGTTCCTAGACTTTAAAATGGTAGATTCCAAGCCTCTATTGCCCCGGGTAGAAGAATATCAACTAATTCTTCATAAGTGTCATGCGGAAGGAATGAATATGGGTGAAACTTTCGAATCTGGTGTACTCATTGAGAATTTACCTCATAGCTGGAAGGATTTCAAAAGCTATTTGAAGCACAAGCGAAAGAAGATGACAGTGGAAGACCTTGTATTGAGGTTGAGGATTGAAGCAGACAACCGTAAGAATGACAAAAGGTTTGGACTCCCGCCTTTGGAGTCAAAGGCGAACGTGGTGGAGCACGGCCCAAGTAACAAAAAGAGGAAGTTCAATGACAAAATCAAGGAAAAAAGGTGCTAATAAGAAGAAATTTGTTGGTAACTGCTACATTTGCGACAAAACAGGGCATAAGGTTATAGATTGCAGACTCTGCTCCAATAAAGGGGCTCAGAAGAAAAGAAAGGCTCAGGCTAATGCTGTTGAAGACTTGGGAGAAGAAATGTATGGTATGAATTTGTCAGCAGTCGTGTCAGAAGTTAATCTGGTTGGCAATCCAAAACAATGGTGGGTAGACACAAGAGCTACTCGTCACGTTTGTTCTGACACGAATAGTTTTACCACCTACCAGAAGTCTAAAAAAATCCTCTACATGGGGAACTCTTCCACATCAAAAGTAGAAGGGACTGGAAAGGTTATTTTGAAAATGACTTTAGGGAATAAGCTGATACTTAACAACGTGTTGCATGTCCCAAACATCCGAAAAAAATTAGTTTTTGGATCCTTGTTGAGTAGAAATGGTTTCAAGCTGGTTTTTGAGTTCGGGGTGTTTGTTTTGCTTAAGAATGGGGTATTTTTGGGCAAAGGTTATAATTGTGATGGATCGTTCAAGCTTAATGTAATGACTGTTGTAAAGGCTAATAAGCTATCTACTTCTATTATCAATAAGAACAAGTCAATTGTTTATGTTGTGGATTCTCCTAGTTTATGACATGATAGATTAGGATATGTTAATTTTGATTCATTGCGTAAATTGGTCAATTTAGGACTATTGCCTAAATTTGATTTTAATCTAAACAAAAGATGTGAAGTATGCATAGAATCAAAATTAACAAGAGCTTCATTTAAATCGGTGGGGAGAAGTTCTGAACCTCTAGAGTTAATTTTTAGTGATGTTTGTGACTTAAAATTTGTGCAAACTAGAGATGGGAAAAAATATTTCATCACTTTCATAGATGATTGTACGAGGTACTGTTATGTTTACTTACTTAAGAGCAAGGATGAGGCTTTTGAAGTATTTCAACTATACAAAAATGAGGTTGAAAATCAACTGGGCAAAATGATTAAAATGCTGAGAAGCGATAGAGGGGGAGAATATGTATTCTTTTTTAAGAAATTTTGTGTTGAACAATAGTATTATTCACCAAACAACGACATCATACTCTTCTCAACAAAATGGTGTTGCTGAGCGTAAGAATAGAACTCTTAAAGAAATGATGAATGCCCTGTTGATTAATTCAGGATTACCTCATAACTTGTGAGGGGAAGCAGTGATAACTGCAATTCATATTCTGAATAAGGTACCCTACAAGAAAATTAGCAAAACACCATATGAATTGTGAAAAGGACGACCACCTTCCCACAATTACTTAAAAGTATGGGGTGCTTAGCTAAGGTGGGGGTTCCTACACCTAAAATGGTCAAGATTGGTCCGAAGACTGTGGATTATGTCTTTATTGGATATGCACAGAATAATGCTACATATAGATTTCTGGTGATTAGGTCAGAAATAACTGATATTCATGAGAATACAGTTATCGAATCGAGAAATGTAGAATTATTTGAGGAAAAATTTCCTTATAAGGAAACACAAGAACCAAGTTCTTCTAAGAGAACTTATGGGACTGAAGAACAAGATATGGATGAAATGACTATATCAAAGGATGCAGAAGATGAACTGAGAGGCAACAAAAGGGCGAGAACAACTAAGTCTTTTGGTCCTGATTTTCTAACTTATTTGTTAGAGAATAAGCCTCGTACTTTTAATGAGGCTATGACAACTCCTGAAGCTCTTTTATGGAAAGAGGCGGTCAATAGTGAAATTAAGTCCATTATGAATAATCATACATGGGAACTGGTTGATCTTCCTCCTAGAAACAAACCTTTAGGGTGCAAGTGGATCTTCAAGAGGAAGATGAAAACTGATGGCTCAATTGACAAATACAAGGCTCGTCTAGTAATGAAGGGATATAGACAGAAAAAGGGTCTTGATTATTTTGATACTTATTCATTGGTTACGAGGATTACGTCCATTCGGATGTTAATAATGATTGCAACTATTAATAATCTAGAGATCCATCAAATGGATGTAAAGACTGCCTTCTTGAATGGGAATTTAGAAGAAGAAATCTACATGGAACAACCCGAGGGATTTGTGGTTCCAGGTCAAGAGAAAAAGGTATGTTGGCTTGTAAAGTCCCTTTACAGATTAAAACAAGCTCCTAAGCAATGGCACGAAAAATTTGATAAAGCCATGATATCTAATGGCTTTAGAATTAATGAGTGTGACAAGTGCGTTTATGTGAAAAACACAAGTTAAGAATATGTCATTGTCTGTCTATATGTAAATGATATGCTTATTATTGGGAGTGATAATAACATTATTAAGACTACCAAGAAAATGTTATCCAAGAACTTTGACATGAAGGATATGGGTGTGGCTGATGTAATTCTGGGTGTGAAGATCACTAGAATATCAGATCGACTAGTCTTGTCCCATTCTCATTAAATACAAAAGATACTGGACAAGTTCAGTAAAGGTGATGGAAGTGTAGCTAGGACACCTGTTGTGATACCCCGACCCTGGCATGTATTCAATAGCATTTAAAGTTCATTTAAATTGCATTTTATTGACCTTTCACCTTCTTTGACCAAACTAGTTGACTTTTCATCTACATTGACCAACTAGGACAAGTGGGAAATTTTGAAATGTTTAATAAAGGGCAAACTTGGGATTAGAAATAAAAAAAAAATGCAATGTTAAGTTAGTCAAATTTTGGGTCAACTTTGGGATTAAATCTGAACCAATTGGAGAAGATTTAGGTAGCAAATTATATATGGTTGGAAATCCCTATGAGTCTAGTTTATGAGGCTTCAAACCTTTTGTGAATTGGAGTTTTCTAGAAGAAGTTATGGCCATTTTCGTAAGGTCGCGCATAGCTGTTTTGGTTTAGCGGGTTGACCGAATCTTTGACCTTTGACTTGTCATTTTTTTTCCTAAATAAGCAGAATTGCACACGAAAAAAAACAGAAAAGAAAGGCTTGAAACCATGAGGAAAAGAAGGAGAAAAAAAAAAGAAAATCTCAACTTCAAATCTTCGATTCTTCGCGTGGGCTTGTGCGTGGTGGTTTCCGGGGCACTCTACGAGGTTTTCCTAGTGTCTAGGAGCGTCTAAGGTGAGGGTTTCATCGTTATTTTTGCATTTGAAATATTTGTATCTAAACTTTGATTTTTGGATTTTATGCGTAGATTGTTGTTTTAATCGTTTTGTTGCTTAAAGAATGTTCCTTGTTGATTGTAGAACATGTATTTATAGCTTTTTAACATTTTTTGCGGTTAAATATTGGAATTGAAATATAAATTGTGTGATGAATAGTAAATTGTGAATAGTAAACCCCCGTTTCAATGAAGTTGCTCCGTTACGCGTTCTGTTGATGTAGGAAGATGCTAGATATGCTAGAATGCCTAAATGTGTGGTTTAATTGGAATGTGTAATGGAAAAACGGAGAAAAACGGCTTAGTGAAAGTCAGGGTCGTTTAGGTCGAGTTTGGCGTTTTCTCGTGTTGCGTGTTGACATTGTTTTGGGAGGCCATGGAAGCACTTTTGGTGCGATTATGGCATTGGTTGGGTGTTTGGCTGGTATAGTTGTAGTTCAAACGAGCAAAGGGGGAAATCGGGGCTTTGCGCGAATTCTAGGGTAAAGTAGGGTTTCGGGGTCCTTAGACGTGCCTTATGGTGACCTAGGAGGATTGGCGAAGTCGGTTTCCAGAACTCGTGGCTCGTTTGGAAATGGTAGTGTTTTGATAGTTGGGGCCAATTTGTGATTTTGCTTGTTATCTTGATATTATGCCTATAGAATGCTTAGGGTTGCTTGGTATACTTGTTTAATTGGTGTTATTGTTGCTTATTATTGCTTGTTATGCTTGAAAAGTTAGTTGAATGTTAGTATTGATTGTGATTGCTTGTTATCTCGTTTGTTGTCACTAGTTTGTATTGTTGTTCTATCGCTCGTTTATTGCCTTGTATCGAGTCTTGCATTGCATAGTGTCTCGCGCGTGAGTGATGGGCCTCTCTGGGTAGCCTCGGGTTGCCAGTGTTGGTTGCTCTAGCTCCGCTGCTATTCCCTTTCTCGCTTGGGTTGCCTCCCAGGGAGATTTGGGTCGTAGAATTGATGGATACTTCCGGGGTATTCCAAACTGGTGTTATAAGGTGATTGCGCGCTTATTGTCATCGTTGTCAACATCAAGCTCGAGATTGATGTATCGCTCGTGAAATGGTACATTGCTCGTATGAGTGAACCATAGCCTTCAAAGTGTGGTATAGCTTTGAATGGTTGTGTTAATGCTTTCAGTAATTGCTTATTGTATTGATTATTTGTTTTGATTGCTTATTTATCAGTTATATTGCTTAACTGTCTTATTTGCATTGCACGACTTTCTTTCTCTCCAATTCGATATCTGTCTCGCCCTCACTGAGTATACGTGTTGTGTATACTCACTCCTCACCACCACATTTCAGGAAATGCCATGTTAGCTGGAAAGTTCGTGATTTCGTGAAAGTCCGTGCTTGAAGAGTTGTCCTGCATGCCTATGTGACTTGAGTTGTCAAAGTTGTAAAGTTGTATGCTTTTATGTATTATATGTATTTAATGTTAAAGGGGATGTAATTTAAGTTTCACTAGATTATGTATTTAGTTAATGTAGCTTAACTTCAATGTATATTTGTAATGACAAAGGAAAAGAGATAGAAAGGTATGATAGTCTAGCTTATGATATAGGTTGGTGTAGTTTAATTGCTAAGCTTGAATGTATATTTACTTGTGTTTTGCTTGTTGTGAACCAAGGCTCAGATGGCCTTGAGGTGGTTGAATGTTTGGACATGGTATTGGTCCACTTATATGCTGTCGCAGGTTTTACTTTTCGCCTAGAAACAGGGGAGACTCCGCCCGTTTTTCCTGAAAATTTATGCCCTGGTTTGGTTTGGGTTGTGTTTAGATCGATTGATAGAACTCTCGGTCTCGAGAGGGATCGGGGTATTACACCTGTGGATGTGAATAACCACCTTGCTAAGAACACAAGTGAAGGGATGTCTTAGTTAGAGTATTCTCGGATAATTGGTAGTCTAATGTACATAATGAATTGTACAAGACTCGATATAGCATTTACAGTTAGCAAACTAAGTAGGTATACCAATAATCCAAGGCAAGAGAGTTCTAAGGTATCTTAGATACACTTTGAACTATGGGTTGTACTATTCGAGATATCCAGTTGTATTAGAAGGGTACAATGATACTAACTGGATATCTGATACTAAAGACTCAAAACCCACCATTGGGTATGTCTTTACGTTATGAGGTGCTGCTATATCTTGGAAATCCGCTAAGCAAACGTATATAGCTAGATCCACAATGGAATATGAGTTTATAGCTTTGGATAAAGTTGCTGAAGTAGCTGAATGGCTCTGACATTTCTTAGAAGATATTCTAAAGTGGCAGAAACCTGTGACAGCTATCTGTATATTCTGTGATAGTCAATCGGCAATTGTAGGGCACATAGTAGTATATATAACGGTAAATCTAGACACATTCGTCATAGACATAATACTGTTAAGCAATTGCTCTCAAATGAGGTTATCTCTATTGACTATATAAAGTCAAAGGATAATATTGCAGATCCACTTACCAAAGGTTTACCTAGAAAGCAAGTTTATAAATTGTCGAGGGAAATGGGTCTTAAGCCTATTTTTTAAGAGTTATCATAATGGAAAACCCTACCTTGCTGATAGGAGATCCTTGGATCTAGGTTCAAAGGGAAAAACTGAATTAGTTATAACTCAATGGGAGTACTGTGCGGGGTTAATACTCCCATCTATTCTTATGACAAGCAGACAATGCTTCCTATGTGTTTCTTAGGTTAAGCTATGCTTTTAATGATTCTTATATCTTGGAAATCCAAGTAGAGTATTGCAGGAATACTCTTTATAAGCATTACTTATATGAGTAAGGAGGGGGCCGATCCTACGAGAATTAGAAGGCTGAATTCTCTTGAGTAATCATGAATGTCGGGAGTTGTTCAGGGCCAAAATAAACACAACTGTGAGAACTTTCTAATGTCATAGAGGTGTTGTGTGATCTCTATTGTCTTGGTTTACACCAAAGCTGAATAGTTCAAGACATCGCGTTTACTAGTTAGCAAATAAATCCGATAGATTTTACTAGGGAAGGTTCAAGGCCAAAAATTACATATCCTGATGCAGTATCTTTATATTGAACTCTCTCTAGTGTCTACATATTTCAACCCTTTTTCTAGCTAATTTTCATTCATGTGGGGGATTGTTAGCGTTGGTGAATAAGAAATTCGTGATAAAATCGAGGAGTTGACTTTGGAAATAAAATGGTAAAGTGGTTTTTTTCCATGTCAGGAAACTTAAGCACTTTGGTTGGATCCTAAAACACTTTGGTCTGGACAAGATTTATTTTATGATTGTTACCAAATAAATTTAATTTATCTCTTGAGATTAAATTTATTTATTTCCTCTTTAATGACCAATTTAGAATGGTCATTATTGATTGAATTATTCAGCTAAGTGAATAATTCACCCCTTGAATTCTTCATTACATGCAATGAAAAGACATGTTTTAATGCTAAGACAATTCTCACATGTTATGGAGATGAAGCTGAAGGATTGCTGCATTTGTGTTTTGGCTTCAATGCCTTTGTGATGAGTTTTACTTGGCTTTTAAAGTCTTGTTAGTTTGTCTTCTCTTTTTGCCTATATATATCTAGACATTTCACATAGTTTAGGACACTTTTCACAGAAGAGATAGGATAGTATCTATATATCATAATATAAGAGAGAGTTCAACCATTATGAGTTCGCTTGCTTTTGTAATTTGCACCTTGTATCCTATGAGGTTAGTGTTATCGAGTCGTAAGCACCTTAGCGGAGCAATATAACCTTAAGAACATCGAGTTAAACTCAAGTATCGGTTTGTATATTTCATTACAAATATATTAATATAATATATTACTATTTTTTAGTTTCCTATCCTTTGCACAAATTATTCTACTAATTTTCTAACATAACATGCTACATTATATCCACATCTTACCCTATGTGATTTTCAATTACTTCACATTTCTCATATTTTGTTGTGATATGAATCGCGTCTTTTTGATTGATAGTTATAAATGCTTCATTTGACGTGTCCTTGTGATCCTCTTCATTCTCTTCTATTGTTCCACTTATCGAGCATTCACTCGTGTAATCTTTGGAGGAAGACCCTCCCCACTTACTGAGCTTTTGATTCGCTCACCCCTTTTGTTTTCTTTTTCTTTTTCAAATAATAATGAGAAAATGATATGCATTAGCAAGTAGTGAGTGGGGGTAGTGACCTCTTCCATCTTTACCATTGCATAAGAGTTTTAGTGATGAGACACCATGTTACTTATAATTCTGCACAATGTTATATTTGGCAGTTTGGAAATTTAGTTGTACTCATTTCCTTTTGTGTGTTATCTTGTAAATACTTAAAGTACAATAGTTTTGAACAATGGTGGATTTTTAGAGCTTTGTTATTTCTGATTGATTTGTAGAATATATTAGAATGTTTTAAATTATGGGCTACCACTGATTAGATATTTTGTTATTTTCGAAAAACAGGTTGAGGTTGACCAGTAAAACTCAAAGCATAATTTATAGTGATCTACTCTCGTTAGGCCTAGGTCCGTATCATGAATATTATTTTATTAAGTGGAGTGGTATGTAAGGTGTAGAGCCTATTTAAATTATATGCCAGCTTCATAGGAGGGTCCGATATAGTTTTTAGGCTAGGCGCTCTCTCACATCCAAAATATTAATAGCTTATAAGGCTATTAGGATTCGATTGTCCCATTGAGAGCCACCATACAGATGTTGGAGATGAAGAAGGAGCACATAGTCTAAATGTGTCTATCATAACACATCGCTCAAGGTTTTTTTGTAGAATTACTAAAGGCTCTTGAAGATTGATTACAACAAATAAAGAAGTATGGCATGGAAATGTTTCAATTCTATATTTATTATGTATTTAATATAGTGTTCTATTTCTTGGTATTAGATCCTAGAAATAGCAGAATACTTTTATTAACCAATAATATTCAATTTTTATTAATTCAATGGCTTCGTAATTCCATACGGTGTGGCATGTCTGCGCTTGAGGCTTACGTGGGTGTTCTTAGAAACGATAGTTGGTCATGGCGTATACAAGAACATATTTATCAGGGATTATTTTGGATCTCGACAGATACTGTTTTACTTTTCCTAAAAAGCTTACATAACTTGGTTTTATTTTGGCCATCATGAAGTCCATGTTTCACTTTAAAGCATAAGCATCTTGATTCCAAATATTATAATAGATCTAGCTTCAGTAATAGGTTACAACTTTGGCAATTTGTCAACTGCCGCTGTATATGATAATTATGTGCGAACTTTTTCACCTATTAGGTCCAGATAGGATTTTGGCAACTTGCTTGAATTTGCAAGCTCAAGCTGTTAAGCATATGTCGCTTTTTTTCTCTAAACCACTCCAAAACAATGACAGGTTTTTTAGCTAAGCAGTATTTTATTGTACGATATTTTTTGGGTAACAATGGTGTCTTACGTGCAAATTACTATAATAAAGTTTGATTATTCATAAATTCCAGTTATATATATATATATATGTAAGTTGCACAAGTTTGATTATCTATTGCTCTTGAAGTTGCCTGTATCTAAAGATGTTAATTACTTTAATTTGGCTTATATAAAATAAAATGGAGAGAATAGATGCTTTCTGGTTTAAATTCGTACGTTAACTTCAATTTCGGTACTAATTTTCTTATTGGCCTCTTGCTCATCCTACCCTTTCATTATGAAATGGTTTGAATGTATGCAAAGGCCTGATTATCAGAGTTACTTTAAACACAATTCAGTGGTACATATAGTAAAGGCTATTATAGATGTTTCTCAGTCAATATTGGATGTCATGATTATATCTCAGTCTAATATCTTGGTAATGCCTGTCATTTTTCAATGTGTCACTTTCTATTTTGATGTCGCTTAGTAACCACTTCACAGTATTTGATTTACAATTTTTATAAGTTATCTTTTACTTCAGCGCAGTTCTATTCGCATGTGTTATTCCTTCACCTATTTACTATGAATGATTTGATGGTAAATATGATCATAATTTATGTATTATGGGATCAACTAACTTGTTTTTGGAGCTTAAAGTATTATGACCACTTTTGGTCAAATGTCACCAATATCCTATGAAAGGATTTGTGGGATGATGACAACCCTAATGAATGGCCAAGCCAGGGAGGATTCTGTTACTCCATAAGTAAATAAATTAAATGGAGTTGATTTGGAATTTCGGAATCATGAATCAATTTAAGCTCCTTACTTCTGTGTCTATGGTTTTTGCTGCTATACTTGATGTTGGAGGTCTAATTAATCCAATGATCAATAAGGTGAAATTTAATTAAGGTATAAACCCAAAGTGATATTATCCCAGTTAAATAATTTTGTAATTGATGTAGATGGTTGCGTCACAGCAGGCATTTATATTAATTTACAAATTATTTGATAAGATTATGGGATGTTTTCTTCTTGAATTAGTATATACAATTGTTTGCCCGAAGTGGGTAGTTGTGCGTATTAGTTTAGAGGAAGTCGGAGTGGCAATGAGGGTTATTTTATTTAACTTTAAAAGGGTTTGTCTGCTCAAATGTGATAAATTTTTTTAGTGTTGTCTCACTGTTTCACTTGGGTGGGAGATTCATACTATATGCTATGTATTCTGCTTGAAGGAGAATATGCAATGATATACTTTGGACTCTAATGAGGATGTTTTTTTTTTTTTTTGATAGTTACTCTAATGAGGATGTTGCTTTTGTAGTTTATCACCTTTTTAATTATTTTTCAAAAGTCAATTACAGTTAACAACATTTATGTGAATGATTATTTTTGTTTATATAACCAAGTTTTTGATTGACAATATTTATTATCATGATTATTTTTGTTTATATAACCAAGTTTTTGATTGACAATATTTATTATCCATGGATTACATCACATGGGTGTTGTGAATTATGTTTTCATAGTGAGGTCTCTATTAAGATATTTTTTTTTGTGCAAGTAAATTTGAGGTCCTCCAATCTATTAAGGAAATCAAGAACATAAAGTTATTAAAGGTTGTCACACCCTGACCCATCCCTGCCTAAGATCAAGTCCGGACGCAACAAGCGCAAGCCTTACGATATAATACAATACTTCCACATGAGACTATACAAAGGAAGAAAATACACACAAAATGGCCTTTCACTTATACACAGGCAAAATAGATACAATGTCTTACGGAGTTTAACATATACATTCTTCATTCCAACTTGTCAACAAAAGCTATTTACATATCACATAATCAATTCCTCTATTACATCACAAACACACATATTCTTGATCACCACATAGCCAGCAACCAAATAAATCAAAAACAGGTATCATTCCCTACTTCTTGAGACTCGTACTCAGCCTCAGCTGTACCTAAAATGTTAAAGAAAAGGGTGAGCTTCACACTAGCTCAGTGAGGGGCAGGGCACGGGGTATTTTCACAAACTCTTTTCATGATGCACATAAGCCAAGTAGATTGAGCCACACCATATGTGGCACCCCGTACCTAGCATGTAGTGAATAGTAGCTATTTGCATAAAACTATGTGTTTACTTTAACTAGATTCATTCATTTTAGTACTAATTTCATATTTCTTCAAAATATTTAAATAATATATGCATAAATTATAAGAAATGAGTATTAGCTATTTTATTACTTGTATTAATTGAATTTATTTTCTTGTATTCAAATGATAGTTTTCATTATTTTATATGATGTTATTGTATTGTAATAGTAGTTACTATTCACTAACATTTTCGACTGTTATATTTTCATGATTTTGTATTTTTCTCATGTTACTTAACATTTAGGAAGCATGTGAAAATTATAATTTTGTGTATTGCATGTTGGGAGAGTGCATTAGAAAAATAGTTTTGGTACCATAGGAATAGTAAAATAGTTTAATTGCATTTTTGAGCTTAGGATTTAACTTAGTCTTGCAATTATTTGGCCAATTAACTACATACACTTAAAATATACCTAATATACTACATATATGCATATAACTTAGAAAGGAAAAAAAAAAAGCAAACCCAAATAAACCCCTCCCCCCTCCCCCCCCCCCCCCCCCTCATCCTCCTCCTCCTCCTCCTCCTCCTCCTCTTCCTCTTCCTAAACCCGTCGGTTTCAACAAGCCAAAGAAGAAGAAATTTCATCTTTAATCTTTCCATTTTGTGCTCTCTCAAGCCATCTAGAGTTGGATTCAAGCTTTCCTAGGCATTCTTCTAGTATCTTCAAAGCCTTTTGGTGAGAGATTCATCATATTTTTGCATTTTAATGTTATTGTTAGTTTCTTTAAATTTCAAGATTTGAGTTTATATTGTTTGAAAATTCCTAGCTATGTTTAAATTGCTCTTATTTATGTTAGAAGAACATTATTTTATGAGTTTGTAGCAAAGTTGTTGGTTGAAGATGGAGAATGATAGATTTTGGATGATGATAAATAGGACAGTAAATAGTAACTTATGAATTTTTGGGGTTTTCGTTCCGAATTGCATTTTATTGATTTAGTTAGATGACATAAACATTTAGAAGCCTAAGTGGATCATTTAAAAGGGTTCTACATTGACAAAATTGAGAAATTTGAATTGGAATATAAAGCGATCGTTAGAGCGTAGTGTTGACTGAGCATGTTTTGAGTGGTTTTGTGGTCCTAGATAGGCTAGAAGGTGATTGCAGTGCAATTATGGCGTTGATTGAGTGATCGGTGAAGGTAGCTGTAGTTCAAATAGGCGAAGGGGCAAATCGGAGTTTCGAGGTAAACGTGGATTAAAGTGTGATTTCATGTGATTGAAGCGCATCATAAAGTGTCTTGAAGTGCATGGTGAAGTTGGTTTGCGAGTCTCATATCTCAAATGAAGTAGGTAGCTTGAGGAAGTTGGCCAAATGAATAGTATTTTGTTGAATTAAGGGTTAATGCTTGATTCAATGCTTGTAGTTGGTGCCATAGGTGTTAGAATGACTAAATTAATGCTTGGAATTGTTAAAATGTGGCTAGAACTTGGAGTGGGTTGATTGAGCATAAAGGGCCATTTGTGTGGTTTTTGGGTCGTGCGAGTGTTATGTGTGTTTATAGAGTTTGATTGTGGTTCATAAGTGATTGTGAGGTGTCCAGAGTGCCTATAATGTGTCTTCGATGGTAGATGGCTAGTTTTATAGTTATGGAGCAAAAGGGGCTAAATGAAATAAAGTTAGTTGAATGCTGGTATTTGAATGTGGATTGATTAGTTGAGTAGTTTAATGAACTTGATTGGAATGTGGGGTTAATCAGGGAAACAAAGATGATCGAAATGCATTGATACATAGGTAGTTAAGTGTTATGAACATTGGTGTGCCACGTGTATTCTATTAAGATTTGGGTGTTTGGTTGGAGTTTTTTGAATACTTTGGGTGTTCCTTGAATATTAAATGTTTGGTTGTTGTGTGGGGTGTGTTGATTTGAGTTAAGTGGAATATTGGAGTGGTTTTGGTAAAGTAGGATGTGTATAGATGAGTGCTTGAACTTGGTTTGAATTAGAACTTTGAGCTGAAGTAATGATTGCTAGGTATATTGCTATTTGGAGGAAATATGATTAGTTAGGTGCCTTTGAGTCAAGTATGTATTAATTGCATATTGATTGCTATCGTGAGTTGGATTGCATGTATACCTTGTCTTGAATTGAGTGAAAATGCATTTTCTCTCGTTTATATTGATTGTATAGCTATTATTGGTGTTCTATTGCTTATTTGTGAGAGTGTTAAGTGTAGTTGTATTAGAATATAGATGTTTGAAGAGATTCTAGAAGTAAGGGATATCTAGTTATGATTTATAAAATGTAGAGTTGCATGGATTGAATATATTTTATGGTTTGTTCTAACTGCTAATGTTTATATGCTTATCGAATTGTGAGATTAATAAAAGAATGTTAATGTGTTAGTTAAGTAGTGAATGTAATGCATGCTAAATAATGTAATATATTTGATAGTTATGTTAGTTCAATGAAATCAAATGGAAATGAATAAGTTAATGGAGTTATGAACTATCTTTAGTTGAGAGTGAATGTGAAAACCACTTATAGAATGAATATATAACTTCTTATACAAATTGTTGATTGTATTATGTGGTGGTAATTGAAGGAAATGGTGCATTCAGAGAATATTTAAAGGAGTTCTTGGCTAAATTCTCACAAGTTTGGTTTTTAAAATGTGTGGGATTCATTTTAGTTGGCACTTCCATTGATTTATTGCTTTGTATATAATGAGTATTGTGTGGTTAATGTGTGTTTGAGTTATATTATTGGGTTTCGAATATGTGTAAAGTTATATTGTTTATAATTGCTTATGTGCGAGGATAACCTCTTTTGTTGTTCTCATTGTGTGCTTATCGGTATATGTACTTATCGCATTGTGTGTTTATAATTGCTTTTGGTTTACTATATTATCGTATCGTATCGATGGTTGCACAACCTTATTGTCGCATAGATGTGATGAGCCTCTCTAGGCGGCGCCGGGCTTGCCAGAGTTGGTTGCTCTAGCTTCATAGCTATTCCCACATTCGCCTGGTCCGGAGATTGCCAAGGGGTACTGGGTCGTAGGTATTGGGTACATCCGGAGTACCCATTGGTGTTAGGGATACTGGCATATCGAGATTGAGTTCGTGGTTCGTGATTCGAGAATTGGAGTGTAAGGGTTATCCATCGTATCCTTTTAAAAAAGTGTGGTATTTTATTGTATAATTGTTCCTTGATTTGTATAATTACTATACTTGCTTTTAATTGCTGCATTGCACGAAATAGTTTTTCAAACTCCCTGGTTATCTGCTTCTCTCCCTCATTGGGCAACAATGGTTGCTCATTCTTCTTTTTTCTAACCATTTCAGGTTCAGTGCCTTCAGAGGTTGATAAGGAGCAAGCTCAAGAGTCTCTTGATTGGATGTTCTTGCCATAGTTGATTGTCCTATGTAAATTCCTGGTAATTATGTTTTCTTTTGGGGCCTGCGTGCCTTGTATATGTTAATTATTATAAGGGTTGTAATATGAAGTAAAAACTTGTATAATTTGATAGATTGTATATGGCGTGTAACAACACTAATGTTTTACTTTATTGCCTAGTAATTTGTTTGTTTGTGTGGTTTGAATGAAGGATGGATGTATGACTTAGATTATAAGAAAGTTAAGTAAATAAGATTAGAGTGATATGATAATCGGACTTATAATAGAGAATTTCAATAGTTAATGAAATACATGCTTGTATATATATTTTGTTGTAGTAGAAAGGCTCGGATAGCCTTATAGATTTGGAAAGTTGTGAGATGAATGTTTTGCATTGTCTTTATGGCTTATTCTTCGATGCATAGGGATGAGATTAGTCCTAGAAACAGGGAAAACTCTGTCCGTTTTTCTTCGTTTTCGTGACTTCGGGTTTTAGATCTGGGCTCCATTCTCGTGAGGGATGGGGGTGTTACACCTTAAGTAAATATTAAACACTAAAAGTATGAAACACTCAATGAATGGATACGAATCTCGATCCACCTTATCACTCCCACATCCTTTGTTCCAATGCATTTATGATAACGATAATCGCCTTATATCGCCGGTGGGTATACTCTAGATGTACTCCGATAACCTACGACCCAACACCTTGAGGCCTTCACTGACCAAGCGAGTGAGGGAATAGGACACGGAGGTCGTGTAACCAACCATTGACAAGCCCGCCACTACCCAGCAGAGACACGACACTACCGTGCCTCAATAAATGGTTGCAACCACTCGATAACAAACTTATACAATCGATAAAGATCAATCAATTCACATATAAGTGGAGGTAGCAAAGTAGGCCACCTTCCAATGCACACATCAATGCTCTAAAACACATTTATAAATGAAAAACAATTGAGGGGCAGGAAAAGTCGGTCGAGGAGGTCGGTCGAAGGACTCAACCGACTCCTCGCTCGGTAATTACATAAAGGATCAGACAAGTAAGTCGGATGATGGACTCGCCCGACTCTACTTGACCGGCCAAGGCAGAGCATACAAGCCAATTGCAAACAACACAACACTTCCACTCAATATTCAACATCTTTGCTACTACACCAAGCTAAACATGACCCATTAAAGCAACATAAGGTACACGTGTAGCATATCACCAAGACACAAGTCACAAACAAACTTGATTCACACATCCATGCAAGAATCAATTTATATCTCATGATTAATACAAGATAAACACTTAGAAACACATGTACTAGCTCATCTTGCCATTACGTAACAAGAACACTAACTTACCACTTTCAAAGTAACTATAGATGCACATAGAAATGAATCCCTTTACCTTAGTAAAGTAGAAGATGCTCAAAGAAGCAAGAAATTGACTAGAATTGCAAGTATTTCCTTCCCTTTTCCTCTTCTTCCTTCTCTTCTCCTTTCTTCTTCCTTGCCCTAATTTTTTTATTTTCCCTCTTTCTTCCTCTCCCTTGCCCGATCCTTCACTCTCCCTTTCTTTTCTTTTATTTTGTTTTGTTATTGCTAATTATATGTGGCTAAAATAATTTATTCTAGAAGCTCACTATATACCACAAACTAATTACAATTATCTTATATACTAGATGACCCTTTCAATGCTCTACTTCATGCTAAATACACCTATGCCATTCTCTACCAATCCAATTATGCTACATAATGCAGTTATCTATACATATATATATATAACGAGTAAGTCAAGTAAATGCAACTACAATTAGTAATTAAATGAATGCACGCCAATAAAATATGTATTACTCGGGATCGGGCCTCATAGGTTAAGTGTTATTGTTTTTCAGTTGGAAATGTCAATTGACTCTTCTTCGAAACATATCAAGATTCTATTCCATTCATGGAAATATAGAGTATTTTATTATACAAAGATATAAAGTTCTTTAAGTCTATTTGAGACCACTAATTGTAGACTTCGAAAATCGTTTCTTTTTAGAAAGGAAAAGGCAATTAACTTACACAAACATTTGATTTTCTAGGAGAATAAACATCTTTTATAAATATTACTTGTAAGATAATAAACTTGTTTTTCTTGTGAATATTATCTCTCTACATATACATTGTCATATTTAATATTGTTGTTTAGATCTCCGAATATTCAGAAGATATAAATTTTCTTAAAATTATATGAAAGTGATTGGTTGTAGTTCTAATTATCGCATGATTGGGATGTCAATAGTCATCACTAAATTCTATTTACTTGTAGATATTGCTCAAGTTTGACTATTAGTGATTAAATAAAGTTTAAGATAAATGAGTGTCCCTCCTATTAAGTTTCATGTTTGGATGGTTATTTTTTTATATATATACTCCGTCATATTAAAGTTTTAGTCAAGTATATATCACTTTTAAGGCTATTTTTAAAGACACAATATTTCATTTATCAGTCTTTGTATGAGTTTGTCATATGTGTTTGATGGAATTATAAGATTGACATGTTAAAGTAGAATCTTTTGACAAGTTGAAGTTAGTGATATCCATATATATCCTATTCAAGCTGTTAGTTGAAGGCTCTACATGAGCAATACTTATATGTATGATGGAACTTGTCCAATAATATAAAGATTATCTTTTGTCCTAGTTGGTATCTTCATAAGACACTAGAGTAGTTTTATCATGTCAGATTATTCATTAAGGCTTACACAATTTTCAATAAGGATCCTAGGATATTTAATTTTATCCTAGTTGGATGATTCTCTAGATTACATTAGCTGACTTAGCCAAAAGGGTTATCCATCATGGTTTATGAGACATCCAAGAAGGATTCCGGAATAGGTTACTTATTTGAGTTATAGTTTACAATTGTAAACCCAAAGGTAGTAATTGTGTACATTAAGTTTGAGAAGTATGAGCGAATAGTAAGGATCTTAAAGAAATTTCATTACAAGAAACCATTCTTGCTCGAAGGTGTTAGATTTTCATCTATCTGTCTATTCAATTGTGAAGACTCTAAGATATTGTGTAGCTTTATTTGAAGGTATTTATATGACACATTAAAGTCTCCAAATAGGGCATGTTTATAGTAGAATGTGGAAGTTGTAAGTTCATGTTATTTGCATTATTTTGTGCTCAATAGTAAATTTCGAGTAATAGTTAAAGTTATTATTATTGCACTTTTGAGAGGTAGTAGAAGGTTCTTTTTAAAGATCATGATTGCTTCCTGTTGTACTTTTGTTGATTGTGTCAAAATGGGCCTACTCTTTATAATGATAATCATATAAAGTTAATGTAATGCCTCGATCCCTTAAGGAATAAGGACTACTAGTAACAACCCGACTTAAACCCCAAAGAATGAGAAATGAGGGAAGAGTTTTCCCTGTACTACGGCCAGACCAAACCTGATCAATCAAGTTCAAACATACAACAACACAACACCACATACAATTCCATTCAAGATAACATGGTACGCCTAGCATTTCTTTATTTAGACAAGATGTATGCATTCTAGACCAGCCAACTATTAACTTAAGTAGTTATATAAATGTCAAACATGTCTTTTCACTAGCTAACCATAGCATAAATTACAAGTGCCTTTTTACACATGCAATACATACAAGACTAGCTAAGCCTCAATATAGATTACATGTTCATTATATCAAATACAAATTTACATTACAACACATTCAAACAACACGAAATATAGTCATCCAACCTCAAGAAAGCAAGATTTAACAACTTCAAGCTTCTTCTTCTTGGGCATCACTCAGCGTTTCTTGTAAAATGGTAGATAAAAGGGATGAGCATATACTATGCTTAGTAAGGGGGGATAAATATGAGAAGTTTTTGAAAATCCTTTCGTGAAATGCACGTAAGACAAGTAATATAATCGTTAGCAAGCATGCATTAAAGAAACATGAGAGTATACATTTATACATGATATACTTGAAAGCATTAAAGCATTAAATGATTACATATAAAAAAGATACGCTCGCTAACCCCATAAAATGCTCCGTCCATGCGGGCTCGCTAACCCCATGGAATGCTCCACCCATGTGGGCTCATATCTCTTCCATTTTCTTTGTTTCATCTCGCGACGCTTATAATGCCGGCAATCCCTTATAACTCCATTGGGTGTACTCTAGATATACCCCAATATCCTACGACCTACGCCCTATGGACCGCTCCATCCATGCGGGATAGAAAATAGACACGGAGGATGAGAAACCATTGGCAAGCCCTTTGCCGCCTAGTGGAAGGTCACCACATCCATGACGAACGCTATGGTTGCAATCATTCGCCACGCTCGTTGAAACACTTTGATAATCTTTTATGTAGCACTTAATAGCACACAACACGTAAGCATTTGATAGCACGTATCATGTAAGCATTTGATAACACGAAAATGCTTGATAGCATATAACACATAAACATTTGATAGCACGTAAGTAAGGAATGACAAAGTAGGCCGTCCTAGAGCACATAAGCATTATCATGCATTATAATCACTAAAACATACACTACTTCAATCTAAAGCTCAAGTTTACATGCTTTGGAACCATTCTTTACTAATCATTCATTGGTATATAAACATTATCATTCACTAGTTTAATTCATATCTCAAGTATACATGCATTGTAGACATTCTTTATCACTCAACTACTTGAACATAGTTAGCAATAATTCACATTGATAGCAAATGACTTCTCATATTCAACAAGATAACAACATGTAAACTCATGAATGACTTTAAAGGCATATGAACATGCATGTATTCTTGTACCACATTGATTATAACATACTCTCATTATACATGACATGAATTCACCTCACTTATATATACCTTACTTCTATTAAACAACCATTGTTTATCAAGAATCGACCCCTAATGCATCATTGAACATTTAGTAATATAAGCTGAAATTCCAAACTGCACTAGCATGAATTTTCTGATTCGGTTCCTAACCTTAATGTTCTATAAAGCATATAAAACTACAAGAACATGTAGTTCGTTAAGTGTATATGAGTTTAGCCTCAAACGGATCCCAATTCTAAGCTAAATTACTCAAGTTATGGCCTCTAGAAGTTCACTGCGCCAAACTGCCCTACACCCAGGAAGAATCAGAAGCCTACTATTTTGGCTCCAAAACTATACCTTAACGACATATTTAGAACTTGCACCTAAAAGAGAGTTTGTTCCTCAAGGTCTTGGGCATACCATATAAAAATTCATTCAATTCTAACAACATTTGCTACCTCAAACAAGCTCTATAAATCAGGTGCGCAATCTGTCCAGAAATACACACTTACACTAATCCATTTCAAGCCATTGTCTTGCATGCTCAAGCTAGTTTTATGTGTTGTTTGCTATATTCATAAGTTAATACTCTCTCTAAAGCCTTTATTCAAGCATTATAACTACACTTTATAGCATGTTAGAAACTCCTCAACAACAATAGCAACTACAAGCAATTCATAACAACCCAATCAATATAACACTAATATATAACTCTTGCATGTAGTAGATAGCCTTACAAGTTCTTATAGCTTGACTAATCAACTAAGCACGCTATATCAAGTCTTCTACCAACAACATATCAAATAAAAGTGCACAAATAACATGAACCCTCACCTAAAACTTGGAGAATAGCATGAACATGGCTTACCCAAGGCTTGAAACTCATTTTTCTTTCTTATTTCTTCTTCCTTTCTTCTTCTTTCCTTCTTCTTCTTTCCCTCACATTTTTCTCTCTCCTTTCCTCTCCTCATCCAATTCTTCTCTTGCTTTCTAGAGCATTCCTTGTTTTGTATTATCTTTTGTTGACTAATTGGGCCAAATGGGCTTTTATGTAGTATCCTTATATAATTAATCTATCCAAAGCTTAATCTATTATTCCTATGACCCAAGCAATCCCACTAATGTACCCAAGCAAGCTCAACAATCTATTTAATCTTATTATGATCCAATAAGCCCACTAATTATACTCTTATGTGATCACCTAGGCCTAAATGCTATTAAATCAGCTTATGGTCCACTAAATACAATTTAATCATCCTAAAGTCCACTAAAGCTCACTTATGCACACACATATTAATTCCCCTACAATCTAATACTACTATCATTAATTCTACGCTTTCTAAATGCAATGAAAATAATTATCGATGCATGTTTTTCAAGAAATATGCAAATTAATGCAATAAATAAAATAACTATATGCTCGGGCAAGGGCATGGAATTCTCCATCCTTAAAACAATTGCGCCCTCGCAATTCTTTCTTCATAAGATTACTTGTTCATAAAACTGCAACGACTCCTGCTCAAGTATGCAAGATAGAATGCTGAAGACCAAATATCAAATGTTGGATACCAATTCCATTATCAAATACCCAATGCCACCTTCCGAATATCATCACCGAATACCAAGGCCAAATGTCAAATACCTAAATAGAAGCATCGCACAAGAACTCCAATAAAAAAACCCCGAGAGAAATGCCAAATGGGAATTCTAGAATTAGGATGTCAAATAAAGGCTCCAATTAAGAACACCAAGGAAGAAATTCGAATATGAACTCCTAGAATAAGAGCACCATGCAATGTCCCCAAATATGAATATCGAGTAAGAATTCCAAATAAAAAGTCCAATAAGAATCCCGAGTAGAATACCAAAGAAAATACCAAATAAGAAATCCGGATGAGAATATCCAATAGAAGTACCAAATGCCGAATAAGATTGCTGAATAAGAACATCGAGTATGAATACCAACCATCGAACATTGAACACTAACTACCAATCATCAATCACTGCCACCGATCATCGATCTCCGATTGCTGATCACCGAAAAGGGAAATGGACCATGTCATGCACGATTATCATGTAATGCAACATTGTTATATCATGTAATGCACATTCCACATATTCAAAAATAATTAACACATTACGAGCACTTGTCATGCTATGATCACATAATACACATTTAACACAAAATATACATGTATCACAGTATTCACTTAACACACTTCACATGCATGCACTCAAGGATTGCTACCCGACAGACCGAAGACCATATCCCAGCTTAGAGCTCTCTAAGCTTTGATACCATTTGTAACGCCCCGATCCCTCACGGAATCAGGACCAGTAGTAATAACTCGACCCAAACCCCAAGGCATGAAAAACAAGAAAAAACGGACGGAGTTTTCCTTGTATTACAACCAGACCAAACCTGGTCAATCAAGTTCAAACATACAACAACGCAACACCACATACAATTCCTTTAAAGATAGCATAGTAGGCCTAACATTTCTTTATTTAGACAAGATGTATGCATTCTAGACCAGCCAACCATTAACTTAAGTAGTTATATAAATGTCAAACATGTTTTTTCATTAGCTAACCATAGCGTAAATTACAAGTGCCCTTTTATACATGTAATACATACAAGACTCGCTAAGCCTCAAAATAGATTACATGTTCATTATATCCAATACAACTTTACATTACAACACATTCAATCAACACGAAATATAGTCATCCAACCTCAAGCAAACTAGATTTAACAATTTCAAGCTTTTTCTTCTTGGGCACCACTCAGCTTTTCTTGTAAAATGGTAGATGAAAGGGGTGGACATACACTATACTCAATGAGGGGGGATAAATACGTGGAGTTTTCGAAAATCCTTGCATGAAATGCACTAAGACAAGTAATATAATCGTTAGCAAACACGCTTGAAAGAAACATGAGAGTATACATTTATACATGATAAACTTCGAAGCACTAAAACATTAAATGATCACATATTGAAAAGATATACTTGCTAACCCCATGGAACACTCCGTCCATACGAGTTCGCTAACCCCATGGAATGCTCTGTCCATGCAGGCTCATATCTCTTCCACTTTCTCTGCTTCATCTTGCAATACTTGTAATGCCAGCAATCCCTTATAACTCTATTGGGTGTATTCCGGATGTACCCCGAATATCCTACAACCCACGTCCCATCGAATGCTCCATCCATGTAGGATAGAAAATAGCCACAGAGGATGAACAACTATCGGCAAGCCCGCTGCCATCCACTGGAAGGTCACTTCATCCATGCCGAATACTATGGTTGCAACCATTCATCACGCTCACTGAAACGCTTTGATAATCTTTCATGTAGCACTTAATAGCACATAACACATAAGCATTTGATAGCACGTACTATATAAGCATTTGATAACACGTAAACGCTTGATAGCATGTAACACATAAACATTTGATAACACGTAAGTGAGGAACGACAAAGTAGGCAATCCTCGCGCACATATGCATTATCGTGCATTATAATCACTAAAACATACACTACTTCAATCTAAAGCTCAAGTTTACATGCTTTGGAACCATTCTTTACTAATCATTCATTGGCATATGAACATTATCATTCATTATAAACATTGGAACATTCACTAGTTTAATTCATAGCTCAAGTATACATGCATTGTAGACATTCTTTATCACTCAACTACATATTTCTTCTTCTTTTTTCTTCCTTTCTTCTTCTTTCCTTCTTCTTCTTTCCCTCACGTTTTTCTCTCTCATTTCATCTCCTCATCCGATTCTTCTCTTTCTTTCTAGAGCATTCCTTGTTTTGTTTGATCTTTTGTTGGCTTATGTTGACCAATTGGGCCAAATGGACTTTTATGTAATATCCTTATATAATTAATCAAGCCTCAAGCTTAATCAATTCTTCCTATGACCCAAGCATGCCCACTAATTCACCCAAGCAAGCCCAACAATCTATTTAATCTTCTTATGATCCAATAAGCCCACTAATTATATTCTTACATGATCACCTAGGCCCAAATGCTATTAAATCATCTTATGGTCCACAAAATGCAATTTAATCTTCCTAAAGTCCACTAAAGCCCACTAGTGCACATACATATTAATTCCCCTGCAACCTACTACTACTAGCATTAATTCTACGCTCTCTAAATGTGATGGAAATAATTATTGATGCACATTTTCCAAGAAATATGCAAATTAATGCAAACAAGTATATGCAAATAATTAAAATAACACATAAATAGATGAAAATAAATAAAATAACTATATACTCGGGCCATGGCGTGACAGTTAAACTATTAAGTGTATTGCCTCTTGGAATAATAGGTCTTTTGTTTAACGATTTCCATGTAAAGGTATAATATAGATATTATTTTGGAAGTATATACATTAAGATATTCTAGTTTTTCAAATTAAGTACTTGAGTTGTCTATCCTAAGTGGATAGCTCCATAATTCATAAAAGGAAGATAAGTCTTGAATCACTTTCCGTTTGACGATTTAATATTAAAAAGTTTATGTCACTTCTCATAGTCAATGGAAGGAATGGTTATATTATTTTTGTTTTTTTTTATTTATCAAATTTAAATATTTGATATGAAAACACTATTCTAGAACTTTTTCATGATAAAAGTAGTATATGTTAATGACATATTCCAGTAGTGCATGATTCTGCTATTATAATTGTTATGGGAGAAAATTCATCGATGTTACCATCTCAATCAGGTATGCTATAAAGTTTTACCTGTGTCATACAAGTCTGATGACAAAAATAAATAAAATTTTGAAATATCAAGTGAATTTCAAGGTCAATGGGAGTAATATATCAATAAGATCATGTTTTCTAACATGTAAACGTGCATGTTTATTGTTAAGAAAGCAAAAGGTACCATGCTTAAAAGGTAGTTTATGTATATTAAAGTTTTAATATAAACATGACGTATATATCTCATTTAAGCAATTGAGATAAACCAGTGATATTGAGGTCATTGCATTCTAAAGAAAAGTCAAGGTTGGAGGTTTGAAAAGTGACTTATATGTTTTAAAAGCAATTGATTGATACAATTTGTTGAACCTTGGCATGCTCATATTCTAAAGTTTCTCTTTATTTAGAGATGAAGTTAAAAGAAATTTTCTTTTATAAGAGTTAGAAAAACAAAAACAAAAATTTAACACTTTTAAAGTTTAAAGATTACAATCAAAATATGTTTTTTTAGGGATTGTAATGTCACTAACCAGAGAAGTTGTCATTAGATGCATGGGTGTTCATGAATTTTGAAGTGTTTGGTTAGTGGAAGCATAGTTTGCTTTTACCAAAGTGTTGGTACGTGATTATTATTCTCATATTCGATCATTAAAATATTTACAGTTATCACTGTACAATTATTTATCTGAGATAATAGTAGTGATTGTGATTCAATCATGTTATTATTACCTACTTAATTATTTACACAACTTGGATTTGTTGATGGGTTATAAGACATAAGCTATGAAAATTTATTACCAACAAGTGTTTAAGGTATAATTGTGTGCTTGGTATGTTTCTCTAAGTGTAAGTGTGTTATACACTCAGATTAAAGTGTACAGGATATTGCATTTGCATGCATTTTGGGAACTTTTTTTGAAGCACTGTTAATGCTTCAATTGAAATGGCGTAAAATGGAAGATATAATTTATTTTCAGCGATTTACAAAATGTTAAAGTTATATTTTCATCATATTTAAGTAGTGATAATTGTTTCATATGTACATAGATAAACTTACCATAAGCTCACACAAGTGTAAAGTTTTATATCTTGAGATATACAGTTAAACACTTTATTATTGAAATGGCTTCAGTTTAGAAGCACTAAAGGGGGTTGGCCCAAATAAAGTTCAAAGGCTTCTTATGAGGCTAAAGGGAATCTAATTCGTAAAGGGTCGTTACAAGACCAAAAAGTGGCCGATTATGGGATTGGCATGCTCATCATTCTAGTTGGATCACATGAGCCAAAACCCGACCCCGCCTACAACTAAGTCCGGAAATGACGGAACTCATTTGTTCGCTTAATACATAACCTGTTCAATAATACACTTAACAAAAAATAGGGTCTACATGAAAGAAAAAAACACCTAGAAGCCATGCTTTAAACATAGATATAAAAGCTACATTTTTTCACAAATTAGGTTGAACCAACCTAGCATCATGTACATGGCCAAAATAAACTTACAACTTTACAACAAAAGTCTTCTATAGTTCCAAATATACAACTTTAGTCAAGTATATTACATGAGCAAAAGAAAAGTCTACATTACCACATAAACCATACATACATATTTCATAACCAACATGTACAATATCCAAAGATGAACAAGCAAGCAATCACTTTCACTTTTCTTGAGGCTCGACCTCGGCTTCACTTGAAATGGTCATGAAATAGGGTGAGCTTCACAAGCTCAGTAAGGGGGTGAACGGGAGGTTTTGGAAAACATTCAGCTTGGATATCCGTTTGAAAACATGCCTTCAAAATTATATGTACTCAATAAAAAATTGAAGGCAATAAACTCAAGTACACATAAATCTATATAGCCAATCAAGGAAGGATACACTAACATTTGTTGATGTCGCTCCTTATACCACAATCACGAACTCTACCGCTTCTTATCACTCCTACTCATTAAAATCTATGACCCAGCACCCCACAGACATTCTCCGTCTATGCGATTGAGGAAATTGGACCATGGTAGTCATGCCAATGCAACCCGGCAAGCTTGAGGCCACTCGAGGTTACACGGCGCTACCATGCCGCACTAAAAAGTTGCAACCTTACATATTCGCATTCGCATTTAATCACATATCATGCATTCACATTCACTTTGAGAGGACAACAAAGTATGTTGCCCCTCAACCACATTAACATTCAATAGCACATTTATTAGGTAACAAAGTAGGTTACCCAACTATTAACAAACACCTTTAACATTTAGCCATTTCCAATAACACTTAGTACTACACTTGAGCATGTCAATTGCATAAACTAACTTCATTAGAACATAACTCAACAACATTAACATCTTGCATATAACCATCAACTAACCAACTTAATAGACCATACAAATGCTCAAACTTAGCACAACCAACATATTGGACATCTATAATACCATGCAAGTGCATAATATTAGCAAAATCAAGCCTAGAGCAAGGTTAACAAGCAAAATACACAAATTGCACCTTTGCTAGAATTTTTTGAAAATTCACATAAATGCCACCAAAGTTGCACCCAAGTCATGAAATTATGCTATAAACATGTACATATACATATACAATCATTTATCTAGCATTTAGGGAGCACGTTAAGCAATTAAACGACAAAAGGCAATCCATTACCTTTGTTGGAAAATTTTCCAGCAAACACACGTTTCACACAAACTCAACAATCCATGCTCTAAAGCCACTAAAATCATGTTATGAACCTATGTAAATGTTTATGAATTTCATATCTAAGCTAAGAATCATTATTAGCTTCATATCTAACCAAACTTTCAACCTACAGCTCAATAAAGCTAACATATAACACTTAATGGTTCATTGAAGCTCATATGCATATATGTTATTCTCCAAGCACTACTTAGCAAGATATACATGCAAAAATAGCAAATATAACACAAATATATGAATTCATAACCAAAATGCAAACATTGAAAGTTTAGATTTGAAAATCCCTCACCTATTTTGGTAGAAAATGCAAGAAATGGCTAGGTTGTGCAATGGAGAATCAAAATCCACTTCCAATTTGACCCAAAATGCAAGAAAACCCTTCAATTTTCTCTCAAAATTCACAAACCCTAACTATTCATCTTCTCCCCCTTTCATCTCCCCAAACCCGATGGCCTCTCTCGCTCTCTCTCCTTTGTTTTTGTTTTGTTTTATTTAAGGGTTAAAAGCTAAGTCAAATGGTCAAATGCTAAGTCAAATATGGTAGGCAAATGTCTAGCAAATGTTAAATGACTACTAATGTAATGCCTTTTTATGTTAATGCCAAGCATGTTCTAATCTACCAATTACCAATAACTCTTATTATTTTAATACAATTCCACTTTAATTTTAATCTCATGCAACTTAAATGCACATATTACATTCAAATAATAATTAAAGCAAGCAAATGCACATATTATGTACTAATCATAAATAAAGCAATTAAATGCACATAAAATTCATGCTCAGGTCTCATAACCACACTACACTTTACCATACCATAGAATCCATATTGATGGGCCATTAGTATTTATGATCATAGGAGTCATATGCCGAAACAAGGTATAACAATTGTTATGGTTCAATATTGATGTACTTGTTGGATCGGATTCTGGATTGAGACATTTATTTTGTGGCTACTAAAGTTGTTTTCAGCTCGAGAGTCTTTTCGTGAAATAAAACATTTTCAAAAATATAAAACCAATCACTGTTGCCAAAGTGGGACACTGTTAGAAATTTTAAATTATGGGCTACCACTAATTATATAATTATATATTTTGTTATTTTTGAAAAACGGGTTGAGGTTGACCGATAAAGCCCAAAGCATAATTTCATAGTGATCCACTCCAGTTGGGTCGAGGTCCATCTCATGTATACTATTTTATGAAGTGGTATGGTATACAAAGTGTAAAGCCTGTTTAAATTAAAGGACAGCTTGATGGGAGGGCCCGAAATAGTTTTTAGGCTAGGCCCTCTCTTCCATCCAAAATACTAATAGCTTATAAATAAGGCTATTATGGTTGGCTTATTGCATTGAAAGCCACCATATAGGAGTTGGAGAGAGAGAGGGTGCACATAGTCTAGACGTGCCTACCATAACACGTTGCTCAAGGTTTTCTTGTTGGATTACCAAAGGCTCTTGAAGATTCATTGCAACAAATAAAGAAGTATGGCATGGACTTCTGGTATATTTCAATTCTATATTTATTATGTATTTAATATAGTGATCTATTTCTTGGTATTAGATCTTGTAAAATCTAACAGAATAAGCTAATAACCCTTTTCTCCAATTCATATAACATCCAAGCATTCTTTTACAACCCATATTATTCCTCAATTTTATTTATTCTAGTGGCCAACAAGGCTTCATTCATTATGCCTAACCAATAATGTTTGATTTTATTTTTGCACTGGCGAGCCTATATCAGTGCCCATCATTCATTAACTAATCACACAAGATAAAATAATTTAACCAACAAGAATGGTTATTCCACATTATAGCCAATATCAAAACTATTCATCTATACTATATTATGTGAAAACAATTCAATCTCCCACAATGCCCATCGTTATAATTGGCTAGGCCACTAACACTCAAATAGTTCTATTCATCATTCATTAACTTAATTATTTCTTCTTTTTTTTTTTGGTAAAACATTGTTAGGAAAAATGACCTAAAAGCCAATAAATTATATTTTTAAAGTTATGAATAATTTATTATTTAATTTATTAAATCATTTATTGTGGGAAATTTATTTATTTATTAATATATTTTAATTAAATAAATAAAAGTCCTTAAAATACTATTTATAGTTTTATCCTTAAGAGTAAGGATACAAGTGACGGAATTTATATTCACAAATATGTTCTAAAAGTTGTCCCCGATCAGATGATAAATTATTTGGGCGTTAGTTTATCTGGAGAGATCGGATTATAGTCTACTAACCAAATAATTTGAGATATTAAATTAGGCGATTAGTCTCATATATTTATAGTAGATGTATAAGTACTTGTTACGAACAAGTGACTAAACTTGACCACCAATACATTGAATCACATGAATTGGTCAATAATTCATTGTATTATGTAATTATGTGATTAATCCTCAGACTTGAGACACCACAGTTATCTCATGATTAGGTATACCATAATTTGCTGGTGCAATGAACCTAGTCCTAATCATGGATTAGACAATGTATTTTGTGGTTATCATATATTCCGTCATGGAAGTTTATGTGTGTAAATACGGGAACTGTTAATTGAAAATCCTATGTGATCTATTAATTAACTAACTAGAAATTCTTGGCCAATGTAAAATAGTGGAAGTCATTCCACAGATTATTCATTAGTTACTAATTAAATAGATTTTGACATATGATCGAGTAATAGAGTTTGACGACTCAATCCATGACTCTGACTCGATCGGGATAATTAAGATAGTAGGATTCGATTGCATAGAAATTAGTAAATGTGTATGTATACTTGTACTTCATCTTTAATTAGGTAATCGCGATATACAGGAGTCACTCGCGATGTGCGAATTAATTAGAAGGAGTTTTAATTTAATTATTTAGTAGAATTAATTATTCGCTACTGATTAATTATGAACCCAAGATGTCACACGAAAAAAAAAATTTGAAAATTAATTGGATTAGAAAAAAGATTAAATTAATTTTAGGATCGTTCTAATATTAATTTAATTAGGCTCGTACTAATTAGATAATGACTTGGTTATTATGAGGTCCAAGACTGGTTAGTTTAAGACTGGTCCACATATGACCCTAGGTCACGTGTATCTTCTATATTGTAGTATTCTGACAAATAAAGATCTAGCACACTTTTTTAAAGTCATAATAAAATATAGTATTTCTCTAAGAACTCTAGTGGGAGTGAAATCCAATTGATAGTACGGATTCAGTATTGACTAATCTTGAAGGCTTCACACGTGGGAAACTCATCTCAGATTCTACCATAATCTTCACGTCAAGTGGTAATTCTAAAACTATGAATTAAATTTAATTAGGTTAAATTTTTTGCGTGATATTAAATTTTGTGTTAATGACCATGAACGGATACATAAAAATTATTTCGCTGCGTTAATTAATTTTAATTATCATGTATGTTTCCCAACAATCACATCTCGCATTTAGAAGTTCTGAATTTAAAATTTCAATTCTTATCACGATAACATGTAAATATAATCATAATCCTAACTACACATCGAGTTGGCTCATTCCAATGAAGCCTCAAAAGATATTTGACTTTTATATTTTTGTGTCATTCCTATAATATTACAATTTCAATCAAAATGCAAAAATAATATTTCATTGGTTGTGCCCTTCTTACCATGAAAATGCAAGGATAGTAGTTCCCAATCTGCAGGACATAAATCACATGATTTCAATTGTTGTTACACTTTGGGACTTATCCCATGGGATTTTTGGCTTTGGCTTTTTGAGGCTCCTTTCATAGCTTAAATTTCTTTACCCTGATATTCAGCACATCAAATAGTGATTTGAAGTGTTAGAAAAAAGGACACATATACATAAACACACAAGCATAGTAAAAATCAACACACAGAGTTTAACGTGATTCGGCCAGCTATCTACGTCCACGACCCATGTAATTGGAAAATCCACTAATCATAAATAAACCATTACAACGCGTAGGATCGTTTTTATAAGAAACGATCTAAACCCTCCCCTTACTCAAACGCTCACAGTTTTTAGGAAAAATTATAAAAACCCTCCCAAGGACTTTATCTGAGGCTAAAGTCTAAACCCTCCCAATAATCGGATTTTTTCTAACAAAATTATGAAAAACACTCTCAATCACTCGGTTTACCTTCTTCCACACCCCCCATAGGGTGTGGTTCTCGTGGTAAATAATTATAAGCTAGAAAGTCCTACTTATAGATAACTAATCCTAATTCCACTAGGATTGGAAAACCTATTTCTTTTGCTAACGGACTTTTACTTGTTTTCAACTTCTAATTGGGCTTGGACTCAAGCCAATAACCCAACAAATCCTTCCCTTGGCAAAAAGTCCAAGCTTTCTTGTTGCAACTAAGACCTCTTCTCAGCTTTCATCTCTATTTTCATCTTCATGCTAGAGTTCGCGCTCAATAGCAATCAAAACAGCACCTTTGATAACTTCTCTCTAATGCGCTAAAGTCTTGTTCCACTGCTATCAACACATCTTCATCACTCGCCGTTCTCACAATCATCACCAACGTCTCTCACACATCATCAGTCTCCACTATCTAAGCCTCTTCATGTCCTCCCGACATTAAACATCTTAGATGTGGTCTTTTTCCACATTTTACCACTCCCTCAAAGCTAAAACCTCCACAAAATACACCACCTAATACCCAAAATTCTTGGCACAACACAATACATCAAGAATTTGGGAAAAGACCCTAAAATCGAATTCAAGACACTGAAAACTTCCAAGAACACCCAAAAATGCAGCTACTCTTCACGCCAGAAAAACCAATCTTAGAGAGCTCCAAATCTCATCTCTACCGTATATATTCAAAACCCATGAGTTTTGAACGTGCCCACAAAATTTTAGCTCGATCAAACAAAAAATGGTCTTACATTCGTCCGCTATATCAAAATTGCGTAACAGTATTTTTCTTCTCGTTTTCCCACTATTTTTCATATTATCTCTCTCAATTTTTCTCTCTCTTCTCGTGGACCCCACGTTCCTTCAATAAGTAATTATGACTACCTTTGACTCTAATAATACTAATACTACTCTCATTAATTCAGTGGGCCCCACCCTTGAGTCTTTAATGTTTTCTCCGATACAATCTCTTACCTGCACATAACACACGATGGAATGGCCTCCAAAAGCTTCACCTCTTCTCCACGATTCGATTGACATACTCCACAACGTGCTGCTTGTATCAAGGCTTCTCCGATGATAAATCAACTTGTGGAAAAATCGACCCCTCAACACATCAATTGCACGAGCTCCTCAATGCAACAAAAATTTAGTGTATCATCTTTTTCACGTCTTCATGCCTAGTTCCCAAGCCTGGGCTCTAATACCACTTGTTAGGAAAAAGGACACACACATACATAAACACACAAGCATAGCGAAAATCAACACACAAAGTTTAACGTGGTTCGACCCTCTGCCAACGTCCACAACCCAAGTAATTGGGAGATCCATTAACTAGAAATAAACCATTAGAACACATAGGATCTTTTTAACGAGAAAATATCAAAACCCTCCCTTTACTCAAACGTTCATAGTTTTTAGGAAAAACTATAAAAACCATCCCAAGTGACTTTATGAATAAAAAAGTATAAACCCTCGCACAAGGACTTTATCTATGGCTAAAGTCTAGAACCTTCCCATAATCAGATTTTTTTCTGACAAAAGTATGAAAAACACTCTAAATCACTCGGCTTACCTCCTTCCATACCCCCCTCATAGGTTGTGGCTCTCGTTGCAAATAATTACAAACTAGTCCTATTTGCAGGCAACTTTAA
The DNA here is from genome assembly GCA_037974665.1 of Ehretia macrophylla. NCBI lineage: Eukaryota > Viridiplantae > Streptophyta > Magnoliopsida > Boraginales > Ehretiaceae > Ehretia > Ehretia macrophylla. The sequence continues at coordinate 23,141,209 of CM075782.1, read as the reverse complement.
ACGACCCGATCCATCATGGAATCAAGTCCAGACAACAACCCGATCCAACCCCAATGCGAGAAATAAGATAAAACAGATGGACTTTCCCCTGCACTGCAGACAATCTGATACCTATTCAATCAACTCAACAACAAGCACTCAATAATATCATTTGTAATTTGCATGATAGGTTTGAAGGATACTCAACATAAAATTGTAGGATCGTCAAAGAAAACATGCAAACCACATACCCTTATGGCCGAAACTAGAAGCATAGTATTTCTAAAATTTCTACTCCATAACCATTGTATTCACATGTGATCTTCAAGTAATGTCCATAAAAACTAACATACATTTCAATATATGTCAACTATATACATAAAGACACGAGTATAGATGAAGTTGTACCTCTTGAAGATAGCTAACACCTTGTAGAATTCCTTTGATGATGTAGACTAGCTCCTCGCTACGTATGAAGGATCTAGGCAGAAATGCCGAACATCCAAGAACAATCTATACCCAATGACTAAATGTGCTAGCTTGTCTTGAGTGATATGAGCTTATATGTGTGTTAAACGATCAAAAGAAGAACACATTCTCTTTTTCTTTGCTAAGGCCGAGAGGATCAAGAGAGAATAGATAGCAAAAATTTTCTAACTCTTGTTTTCTTCTCTAATCCGTGAGTGTGTATATATTTCTTGAAAATGAAAATCTTCTCTTGCTTTGTGTGTTGGTAGCCCTGTATTAGAGAGATGAGAAAGAATGGATTACCCTAATCTTCATCCTTGATCTTGTCTTGATCTTGTAATTGTTTGAGTGTGTATATATTCCACTTGCATTTCCAATCATTACAAAAGAAGGCCATGCAAAGGCTTTACTTTTCAAGATTAAATCTTCGCCATCTATTTTGAATTAGTGGGATGTGACATCATTACAAGGTGACTTGGATTGATGACTTGGCAAATCCTAGCCATGCAATCCAATCTTTCACATATGTATATATGTACACGCCATATGTACACATATGTCCACTAATTTGTATAATTAATTATTTAATTCTAATCTCTATTAGAATAATTAATTCAAAACACTTTTCAAATATTACACAATGGCCCAATACCTTTTAATAATTACTCAAACACCCAATACTCTCAACAATCACTTCAACACGGCCCAACATTTTTACTAATTACTCAATCGGCTCACTACTTTCAATAATTACACAATTGGCCCCTTAACTCTTTATGACCAAAAGGAATGACGTTAACTCTTTAACGTTCTTTCTAAATTACGTATAAGCTCGTCAATTATCCTATTCATGATGTTCTTTAGTGTGTGACCTTGTAGATTCATAACTGTATTGCGATGAGGGACCATTAAACACTTTTAATCTATTCCGAAGAATGTCTCTGTCAATTGATTCAATTACCAATCCATACTTAATCAATTTTTTATCTTATTAATAGTTTTCTCGAAAATTGGGCATGCATAACGGTTGTAATATGGACAAAACAATTTTATTTTTCTTCAATCTGCAAATAGAAAAGCCACAATCTACTACTCCAAATCCTTCTCCTTAACATCACAATTCTAAACTCCAACACAATTCATCCATTCACCAACATATTATAATCAATTGAAAGATAATATAAAAATATACACCTATTACTTGTATTATAAAGAGATTTATCAATATCCATGTTACTTCCTATCCGCTGTCACGTAGCCAAGTGCCAAAAAAAAAAAACCGTCTATGTAAGTCACTTGTATAATAGCTAACTAAGTCATTAAACCAATTTCTTGACCAGTTATAACCAATAACTAACTTAGTTCACTTATACAAGATCATGATATTAAAACTACCCATATACACAAAATAATATATGCATTTAATTGTTCAAGTCATATAAGTCAACAATACACCCAAGAAAGGTATATATCATATATCAGGCACTTCTGGTTGACCACAATAAGGGTAAGTCTCATGGTTTTGAGCGTTATCCTCTTTATCACTTGAAAGGGGGAACAAAGAGGGTGAGTTTATAACAACATTAAGCTTAACGAGGGAGGAATCTGGGAAGGGTTTTTGAATACATTTTTCCTTTTGATAAACCTTTTCGTAAATTTATGGATGCAATACAAGCAAGATCTGCAGTCAATTAATAGTTCAAGTATACGTATTCAAGTCATATATCACATACATAGTAAGAAACAACTTACTCTTTACAAGCAAGTCTGATTCAAGCAATAGTAATTGAGATGTTCAATATCTCATTCCTTATCTCACCCAAATAGAGTATTCTGAATAATACTTGAATCCTATGACCCGATTCTCCAAGAAAATCAAAGTTCCTGAGTGAGAGGGGAATACGGACCATGGTAGACATAAGATCACCGACACCCCGAGGATGTCCGACGTAGTATGCACACTATCATGCCAAAACTAGGTAGTTGCAATCCCTTTTAAACAGAAATTAAATCCAAGTTCATGAAAACAAGCAAGATAGCAATCCCGTTGGCATCGAGTTCACAACTAACACATACTTGGACATTTATAGCATATCGGGTAAATCAACGGGTAATCAAGCAATACATTCCATATAAATGATTCCAACACATTTAAAGGTCATATCACGTCAATATACATTAGTGGAACAAATAACTTAGCCATTCAATCAATAGCAATTTACATTAATACCAAACTAAGTAGCCCAAAATAGTTTCAATGCTACTGCATTAGCCTAAATTTGTCAAATTATTTCTCTACCTTCTCAAACACCAAATAACCTAAAGTTGGTATATAACTAAAGCTCTTCGAATGTAGATAATTCTAGAATCAAACGAAACTCAATTTCGATCTAAAATGACTGAGTTATAACCTATTTCGTTTAACTACGTTTTTCTGTCCAGATTGCAAGTTGTTCTAGTGTCATTTTGGGAATGGAAAATTCAGAGCATTTTAATGATAGAATTTGTCGATTTGGAAAATACTAAGTTTGTTTCTAACTGCCTAATATAGATATTGTGAAAGTTTCATTCAATTCCGAGATCGTTTGCTATCTTTAAAATGTTAAAGAAATCGAGGACAGTGAGTTGTCCAGATTTAGCAAAAAATTCGTAACTTACTTCCTAGTATGTGTTTGAGCATGAAAACGATTTGTACTCATGATATGGCCAACAGAAGAAATGTTCCGCTATGAGTTTTCTACATTTCCTGAATTTTCCAGATTTTTATAAAATCATCCAGCCATAAAAATGTGCTAAAATTTTGAGTTTGTACAAGTCTGTCCAATGGTAGCAAAATTTCTAATACCTACAGTCTTATGTGTTTTCGAGCATGAAAAACATTTTTTCTCATGACATGGCCAACAAAATAAAAGTTCCTCTATGGGTTTTCTACATTTTTTGAATTTTCTAGATTTTTATAAAAGCATCTAGCCATAAAAATGGGCTAAAATATCTGGTTGGACAAATCTGTCCAGTAAAGTCATTCCGAAAATTCTTGCATGTTCTAGCTTCTAAATCATCAATATCAACTACTATACAACCAAACAACCTCTAGTAACCTAAATAAGCAACATTCAACCATATTTACATAGCTACATACAAGCTTCATCATCAAGATCATTCAAAAAAATTCCAGCAACAAATCTTTGATTCAAACCATCAACAACAAGGTCCAACAACATTTCAACCATGGATTTGCAATTATAACTTCATACAAGTCTCATAAAACCATCAATATGCATTTATATATCATAAATACTCATTTTGAAAGAACCTTCACCTTTGGTTTTGGTTGGAAATGCAAGAATTACCTTGATAATGCCTTATGAGCACATAGCAAGCTTGCAATTCACCTTAGCTGTTGTTCTTCTTCACAAAGTCTTGCAAGGAAAATGCTCAAAATGTTCTCTAAACTCCTATGGAAGTGGGGTGGGGAGGGGGGGGGGGGGGAGCAAAAATGAAGAGAAAAAGATGACAAGAGTCTTCTTAAATTCCTCTTGCAAGCTAGGTTAAAAAAAACTATTGTCTAATTACCTTTTAGCCCTTTTGTATCCTCTTCTTTATAAGTTGACCCCTAATTTGCCTAGCTTTAGTTGTGGGGCCCCTTAGGTAATTAGTCAACTTAAATTCGAGTAGTAATTGCAATCTTGGTCCCCAAATTTATCTTTTTGTATTTGCAATTTAGCCCCTAAAGTTTGTAAGTTTTGCTAGTCATCCCCTCGTGTTTTTCTAAAATGTAAAAGTTTATTCGTGCCCTCTCTAATTTGACCGGGGTGTTCCTTGTACAATTTAGTGTATGCGATATCCAGTTTAAAACTCCAAACTTGGCCTCTGAGTATTAGTTCTCATAATCGTACTTTGACCCCGAAAATTCCAAAGTCTCCATTTATGTCCCTAACTTTTAAAGAACTCTTGTTCTTGGCTTCCTTTTCTAATTTCCTTTAGTTTTAGGGTTCTAGTAGGATTTTGGAAATGTTAATTTTTGATTTTGGTTATTTCATTGGTGTTCGGGTGAATTTTAGTTAATTACACTTCGGCCCCAAAGTTTTCCAATATTACAAAGTTACCCCATAGTTTTTTTCTACTTAGTTCATTTTCTTCTAGCTTATTTCCTGGCCTAATACTACTGTATCTAGCACGCATTTAGGGTTTACAGGTATTTAAGCTATATACATATATATAACATGGAATTACATGTAATTACACATAGTGGAATAGTAATACATATGCAGTTGGATCAGGGTCTCACATCCTTCCCTCCTTAAAAGAATTTCATCCTCAAAATTTTTAATTACCTGCCAAATAACGTGGGATACTGTTGTTCTATCTGGTCTCGGCACTCCCATGTCGCTTCCTCTATACCATGATTGTTCCATAGAACCTTTACCATTAAGATCTTCTTTGTCCTCAACTCCCGTTCTTGTTCATCTAGAATTTGAACCGGTTTCTCGTTATACGACAAGTTCTCTTGAATTTGCATTGGTTCGGGCTCTACGACATGAGTTTGATCGTGATGATATTTTCTCACGTCGACACATGAAACGCGTTATGCACATTTGCGAGACTCGGAGGCAACTCCAACCGGTATGACAACTTACTAATCTTTTCAATAACTTTAAATGGTCCTACGTATCTCGGGCTAAGTTTTCCACCTTTGCCATATCGGACCAACCCCCTCCGAGGTGATACTTTTAAGAATATCTGATCCCCTAACTCAAACTCTAGATCCTGTCTTCGTTTGTCTGCATAGCTTTTCTAACGACTCTAGGCAGTGAGCATTCTCTTTCGGATCAGATGCACGTTCTCAATCTTTTTTACTAACTCTAGCAATACTATTTGATCAACTGCTTTCATCTCCCCAACCTTATCCCAGTATAGTGGGGATCTACACTTCCGCTCATACAATGCCTCATAGGGAGCCATTCCTATCGTGGACTGATAACTATTATTGTTAGCGAACTCTGGCAATGAAAGATGTTTTTCCCATTCTTTCCTAAAGTCTAGCACGCACACCCTCAACATATCATCTAGTATTTGTATAGTCCTTTCCGACTGTCCGTCCATCTGGGGGTGATATGTCGTACTGAATTTCAAGTTTGCTCTCAGGGCTTTTTGAAACAACGGCCAAAACTGTTATGTAAATGAGGATCCCTGTCCGATACAATACTTGCTAGCACACCATGTAATCTTACAACTTTCTTCACATATAGCTCGGCCAGTTTTTCCAGATTATCTATCTTGTTTATAGGAATAAAGTGAGCTGTCTTGGTCAGTCTATCAACTACGACCCAAATAGTATCACATCATCTCAGTGACCTCAGTAACTCTACCATAAATTCCATTGTTACGTGTTCCCAGTTCCACTAGGGAATCTCCAACAATTGTAGCAACCATGCCTACCTCTGATGCTTCACTTTCACTTTCTGACAGGTCAACTATCGACCCACAAATTGTGCAATCTCTCTTTTCATATTGTTCCACCAGTAGTATTGCCTCAAGTCCCTGTACATCTTTGTTCCGCCAGGATGAATGGTGTACTTGGAGTTATGTACCTTTTCAAGAATCATCCGTTTCAGTTTAGGGTCATTAGGAACACAGATTCGGCTTCAAAACCGTAAAATTCCATCATTATGCACCTAGAAATCAGGTTTTCCTTAGTGATTTCTAGGAGCCTTTTGTCTTGCTGTTGAGCTTCCTTAATCTGTGTCAACATCAGAGGTCGAATTTGTAAATAAGAAAAGAAAACTCCTTTCCTTGTTAATTCTAATTTCCAACGACCCACTTCTCCCAGCATTTCAAACTCTTTTATTCTCAAGGTCGTCAACCCTGCCTTCCGGCTCAAGGCGTCAGCCACAATATTTGTTTTCCACAGCATATAGTTGATTGAACAATTGTAGTCACCTAACAACTCTATCCATCACCTTTGCCTCATATTTAATTCTTTTTTTGAAAACAAATACTTAACGCTTTTGTGATCTATGTATATCTCGAACTTACTACCCTACAGGTAGTGTCGCCACTTCTTCAGGGCAAATACAATTGCTGCCATCTCCAAATCATGTGTAGGATAGTTCAACTCATAGTTCTTTAACTTTCAAGAGGCATAAGCAATTACCTTCCTGTTCTATATTAACACACAACCTAAACCTTCCTTGGAAGCATTACTGTAAATAACAAAGTTCTCAGTCCCCTCCGATAATGCAAGAATAGATGTCGTAGTTAGTTTTTTCTTCAGCTCCTGAAAACTATTCTAGCATTTATCATCCGAAACAAAACTTATCTTTTTCTGGGTTAACTTGGTAAGCGGTCTAGCAATTTTCGAGAAGTTTTAGACTAACTTCCGATAGTAACTAGCCAATCGCATAAAACTCCGAATCTCTGTTACCGTTTCTAATCTTTTCCGTGGTAGTACACTTCAATCTTTGCTGGATCTACAGATATTCCCCCTTGGGATATAATGTGTCCCAAAAAGGCCACTTGATTTAACCAGAATTCGCATTTGCTAAATTTGGCATATAGTTGGTATTCCTGAACTTTCTGTAGTACCAAACGCAAATGTTGCTCGTGCTCTGCCTCCAATTTAGTGTAGACCAATATATCATCTATGAAAATCACCACGAAATGTCCAAATATGGTTCGAACACTCTATGCATTAAGTCCATAAATGCTGCAGGGGCATTAATCAACCCAAATGGCATAACCACAAACTCGTAATGCCTGTATCTCGTTCTGAAAGCTAATTTAGGTACATCCTCATTCTTGATCCGAAGCTAGTAATAACATTGCCTCAAATCGAACTTCGAATATATCTTAGCCCCTTGGAGTTGATCAAACAATTCATCGATCAGTGACAACGGGTATTTGTTCTTGATCGTTGCCTGGTTCAAGCCCCTATAGTCAATGCACAGTCTCAATGACCCATCATTCTTTCTCACGAACAACATCGATACACCCCACGAGGATGAACTTGGTTGAATAAAACCTTTCTCCAGTAACTCCTGTAATTGGTCTCTCAATTCTTGTAATTTTGTAGGAGCCATCCGATAAGGAGCCTTTGATATCAGTTGAGTACCTAGTAGTACCTCTATCATGAACTCTACTTCCCTGTCCGATGGCAAACCTAATAATTCTTCTGGAAACACATTCGCATATTCCTTGACCACCGATACTTCCTCTATTTAAACCTTATCTTCCGGTTTGTTGATCATGTAGGCAAGATATCCGTGACATCCTTTATTGATCATCTTTACCGCTTTTAGGGATAAAATGGTCGATTCCCTAGTCAAACTCCTTCTTCCCTTTAGTTCAAAAACAGGCTGACCCGGCACTTTAAACTTCACTACTTTCGTTCGACAAATCAGTCTTGCATAATGTCATGCTAGCCAGTCCATTGCCAGAATAACATGATAGTCCCGAAAGATAAATACTATAAGATCCGCCAAAAATTCTCGATCTTAAATCTGTATCTTACTTGCTCTACATATTAATCTACTAACACATTTGGGACCCATTGGTGTATTAACTTGTACATGGTAAGGTAAATTTTCAACTGGAAACTTTGTTCGAAATGCACATTTAGGAGTTATAAATGAATGTGTAGCACTAGGATCAATAAGTATTTTAATTAATTGATTTGAGATTAGAAAAACACCTTCAACAACGACCGCCTCATCTGGGATTTCCTGTACATCTACAACATACGCCTGAGCTTGTATCCTTGGTGCTGGGAAAATTTTTCCTGGCCTAGTCTATGCTAATCCCCCGGTGGCCTGAATCTGACATCTCTGCCTCTTCGGGCACTCTCTCACCGGGTACTGATCACTGCCGCACCCAATACAATTCCCTGACTTTCTCTAGCACTGGGCCTCAGTATGACCCTTCTTCTCACAAAACGAACATGTAACAACTGGGCCTGTAGCGGTGGTACCTGTTCCCCCACGTGTCATAGAAGTTACCGACGCTCTTGGCTGGGGTTGGGGAGCTGCCGGCCTAGTCTAGCTACTCTGCATCTGGAATGTCCATGATTGCCTCTGGGTCTAGAAGGGCCTCTTGTTCTGCTGAGACAAGCCAACTCTCATTGCTAGTTTCTATTCTTCTACCTTCGATACAGTAGCAAAGACTGCATTATAAGTATTGAACCCAGCCACTGCCAAACCATCTTGAATCTCTAGCTTCAACCCCTGTTTAAACTTCCAAATCCTGGTGGTAGAAATCTGGGCCATGTGTGGTGCATACTGTGAAAGTTTATCAAATCTTGCCTCATACTTGACTACAATCATACCTCCCTATTCTAGATACATAAACTCATTCATCTTCCTATCCTTGGAAACTTCGGATATGTATTTTTCCTTGAACACCCTGGAAAAGTTTCTCCAAGTATACGGTATGCGCGAATTTCCCACTGTTCTGCTACTGCCTGCCACCATGTTTCAGCGTCACCTTCCAACTGAAAGACCGTAAAATTGACCTTCTTCTGATTTGTATAGTTTGTGGCAGCATAAATCTTCTCTATTCGGGAAAGACAATATTCCGCTTCCTCATCATTCGGTTGACCTATGAATTTCGGAGGGCCATAGGTCAGAAAATATTTCAAAGTATTGTTTCCCCTATTGCCTCCGTATTTGCCACTACCTCCTGCAACATGTACACCACTACTACTGGGGCCTAGGCCAGCCGTTCTCTGTTGACTCATAACCTGAACCATCTGGGCCATCGTGGTTGCCATATGTTGTAATACCTGATCCCCTACTGACTGTCGACCTTCTCTACTGGTGTTACCATCTTCCTCGTCTCTTTGATTACCCCGTGTCCTCAGACTTCCTGTCATCTTTGAGAATAGATGTCCACTCACAGTTATATGTTATGCAAGGGTTAGGGGAGTAATATTTAATACACTATAAGTAATATATACAAGATACATATACCATATAACTAACTCACATAACCATATAACAATTCAAGGCACGTTGTTCACATAAGTTTATCACATAGCACATAATTCACATATATGCACATAACTACTTAAGTTACCTATTCAAATCAAGACATCTACCCACTTGCTTGGGGTTCTAAAACCCAACTACGCCTAACCAATTGGCTACGCTCTGATACTACCTGTCACGACCCCATTTTTTTTCTCTTGTTTATATATCGCTAATGCAATATCTAACACCATAATACAACCACAAACATCCCTGGGATTGTGACGCCATAGGCTTAAGAGGATCGCTCCGCCTAAGTCCGCTAAGGCTCAATTACAATAGCCCGTGCACTACTAACCACTATTAAAAATTTCAAGACTATTAACTAATTACTTTTCAATTACTAAAATTCCAAATTACAAAATTCCAATTATCCTAGTCGAGGGACTAAATCTGGTGTTTTATCCAGTTCGGTTATCAACCTTAATGTCTTTTAAAAACTCTAAAACTGCATAGTAACATAGTTCCTTAAATGTAGATAGGTTCAACATCAAACAGATCTTGGTTCGGAGCTATATTCAGCAAGATATGACATCTAGAAATTTATTGCACAAACTGTGCAGCACCTACACATGGAACAGGACCCTACTGTAATCAGTTTAAATCATCACCTTAAACTCAATATTTGAACATGCTTTGAACATAAAGTTTATTCTACTTTGAATTTAGTATAACATATTCAAAAATGAGCCCATCCATTAAGGTTTACCTCATCAAAATAATCATGCAAAAACAGTGCGCATGATTCTCTTTTAGGCCATGTTTTGCTTGCATTAAAGTGTAAACAAATGTTAAGTACATTGCGATGAAGCTAAATCTTTCATTTAAGTACTCAATCTAACACTTAGCTTCATGTTTTTCATCTAGCTCAAGCCACAAGCATCAACAACATATACACTTAAAGCTTTACCAATCAATAACATACTAGCCATATACAACACAATTACTAAAATAATCATTAAGCTACCATGCAATTTCATGGCTCATCTATCATTTCTCTGCATAACAATAAACTTACCACTCTTTAATCTATAAATAAATGCATGAAAACATGAAACCCCTCACCTAACTTTGTTGAATTTGCACAAAAGAGCCAAAACTTGAGCTAAAATGGAAAATTTTCTTCCTCCTTTCTTCTTCTTCTTCCTTTCTTCTCTCGGTTCTAGCTCTTTTTTCCCTTTATCCTTATCCGATTCTAGGAGCTTCCCTTGCCATTTTTTTTATTTTGCTAGTATATACGTTTAATGGTTAATTTAGACCTCCAATAACAATTTAAAGTATAAAAACTAGGCCCAACAACTAATTTGGGTTTTACTATGCCTTATTTGTCTACTAAATGCACTTATAATGCCAATAACTATTCACTCCACTTTCAATTATCATCGTCTCTACTTACGTTAATGCAATAAAAGCACGTATCGATTCAAATAATAAGAACAAGTCAATTAAATGCAAACGAATAAAGGCAAGTTAATTAAATAATTATTATCTTCGGTCCAGGCCGGGGCCTCACACAACTAATTCAAACTCCATTAGGATTGGAAAACCTATTTCTTCTTCTAATGGACTTCTACTTGTTTTCAACTCATAATTGGACTTGGACACAAGCCAATAACGCAACATGAAGGAATGCTTAATTTTCAGAAAGAATTGAGTTTAGATCTTTTAGCTAAGATATCTTAGGTACTAACTTTGAAACAAAGAGAAACACATTATTTTTTCCATCAACATCATCGACTGGAATTTGAATGTTTCCTAGAAAATTCCTTTGTGGGTTTTCTACATAGTTAGTTTCTCATTGCGTCTAAATTTTACATTCTCCATTAGAATTCCATTTTACTCTACTTAAATCTTTATAATTTAAGATGAAGGTTTTACTGCACTTGAGGTTCGTGAATTAAAAATTAAGGAGAAAGAAACAATAACTTGGCAATAAATTGGATTGATAAACACACTTGCATTCTACAATCTCCTTTCCATTCTAGCTAAGTAATTTCTTTCTCTTTCTACTTATTATCAATGTAGGAGGACCTTTTGGAATTGCGAGATCAAAATCTTGCTTCAATCATGAGACAACAGCATCATCGAGCATTAGAATTTTGGGAACATAACTGGGTATTATATTTGCTCTGTTCCCTCTTTCTAATTACCTAATTTTCAGCTTTCCATATCCTTCCTGATTATTAGTGTGTCATGCGGTTAATCAGTTGGAATTTGTGATACCCTGAACCCGGCATATAATTAATAGTATCTAATTGCATTTAAATTAAGTGTTATCTTTAATGCTAGCATAGAATTATGTGTCTACTTTACTTAATTCATTCATTTTTATCATTATTTTCATAATCCTTTAAAACTATTCAAACAAATAGTTAAATTAATTATTTGAAATGAATACTAACTATTTTATTATTTATTATACTCGGTTTCATTTTCTTTTGTTTATTTATTTTATTTTCAACTAAATGGAAAAGTAGCTCTAAGCCCGAAGTGAATTCTAAACTATTTTACATTTCAAAAATTATATTTTTCTATCATTACTTATCATTTTTATAGCAATCTTTCATCGACCGTTCATGTGTAACACATCAGAAATGAGAGAAATAGAATTGTTTCGAGTGTCCCTGAATGAATAGTATTTTCAGCTTTTAGTTGAATTGAAATTGTTTTAATCTTGCTTAGCCTAGTTTAATTGATCTAAATAGCCAAATGTTATCCACTTAACTTGAGCATTGACCAAAGCCCTTGACCTTTGACTTTGGTTGTCATCTTTTATAACCAAATACAAGCCAAAGCAAAACAAAACAAAAAAAGAACAAGAAAGCTCCTCAAAGCCAAGAGGAAGAAAGAAAAAGGAAAAAAAAATGGAAAACTCAATCTTTGCTCCTCCAATCTTCTCCAAGCTTGTTTCTAGTATCCTAGAGCTTTCTCAAGCCTTCTTCAACTAGCCATGTGAGGGATTTCATGATTTTTATGCATTTTCTATAAATCTTAATTTATGTTTTAAATTTTTAGATTTGTAATATATTGTGTTTAAATGTTTATTGTTGCTTGAATTAGCCTCTATGATTATTGTAGAGCATTACTTGATAGTTATTTGAATTTAGAGAAGAACATAAATAGTGAATTTAAATAGTAAACCCTTGAATTTTTAGATTTTTTATCCGAATTGCATTTTCTTGATTTAGTTAGGTGCCATTAGTGTTAGGAAGATTAAATCTGCAATAAAAATGGATTCCACTTTGATAAAATTGAGAAATTAGCATTGAAACGTAAAGGGGCCGTTTGACCAAGTGTTGACTATGCTTATTTTGAGTTGGGCATTTAGCTTGTGAGTGCAGGGAAGCACTTTTGGTACTATTATAGCGTTGATTGGGTGTCCAGTTAGCATGGTTGTAGTTCAAACGCACTAGGTGAACTTTCGGGGTCTGGTTGGGAAAGCAAGGTTTCATAGCATAGTTTCATGCCTTAGTGTGTCTAAGTGAGGTTAGTGAAGTAGGTTTCCCAATCCCATGGCTCGTTTGATTGTAATTGCCATGGGAAGTTAGAGCTTGAATAGTGTTTCTTGTAGATTTCGTGTATTGAACTAGTATTGCTTGTTTGGCTATTGTTCTTATTGTTATTATGGAATATGAATGCTTGAAATATCAATTGTTGCTACTAATCCACACTTTCGTGCTATCGCTCGTTTATTACTTGTATCTCGTATTGCATTGCATAGTGTCAGGCACGTGTGTGATGAGCCTGTGACACTCTGACCCGAGCATATAGGTCATTTTATTAATTTGAATATATTTGTATGCATTAATTGACATATTTCTTGATTTATGTGCATTTGATTCGTTTATGCGTACTTTCATCATTTGACGTGTACTTGTGTGTTTTAATTATCGTAGGAAATAATTAAATCCTACTAAATTAAATTAGCAACTAGACTAGTTAGAACCTAACTAAATGGCAAACTAGTAGATAAGTATTTAATTAGGGGCAAGTTAGTCATTAGGTTTATGTATCTTTTATTATACATACATACACATACATATTATATACACACTCACACAAAACACAAACACATAGACACACACACCACATAAATGAGATATACACACACACACACACACACACACTAATACATACTGAAAAACATATACACACACAAGAAGATAAGAAAATATAGGAAAAAAAGGAGTAGAAAGAAGGAAGAAGAAAATTTGAGGCTTGTTTTAGCTTCTCTTGCATCTCTATCCACTTTTAAGGTAAGAGATTCATCTTTTGTGCATTATTATTCCTGTTTCTTTCTCCAATCAAAGTTATTGAGAAGTAGTTAAATGATTGATGAGCTTATAAATGCATGAGAAGATGAATTCTAGCATATATTGTGTTGTAGGAGTTCTCTTTTGTATATTTGATAAATGTTGCAAGTAGTTTTATTGGTGTTGTTGTTTTCCTAGTTGATGATCATAGATGAAGACTATATGTGTGATAAATGGGCTCAATGAAGTGTATAAGTGTTGTCTATGCTAAACCTAAGTGCAAAGTTAGCTAAAATGCAAGAAGACAACAAAGTGCAAATTAGAACAGTCCACTGTCCCTGTTTTTTGAAGCTCTTTTGACCTAGTAAACGTGCTTGACAATTAATAAAATTTATATAGCAGCTAGATTAGGCAGTTTAGAGAAAATGTTGATTTCTAGGGCTAAGGCTAATTCTAACGTTTTAACCCTTCAATTTAGCCATTTCCAAAATGTGTCTGGGAAAATCACTAGTGCAGGGAAATTATGCGCAGTCGTACGGAAATGGTTGTATCTTGAGGAATTTAGATCGGAATTAAGTTCCGTTTGATTCTAAGATCATTTACACTCAAATTTCTACGTTTATATGTAAAAATAAAAAAATTTAGATTTCAATATAATGGGTAATGAATTTGTTAAAGTTAGGGGTTTTGTTTGAAGATTTGAAAATGGGCATGTTTTCTTGAAGTTCTACTTGCTATGTGCTGTAATGTTGCTAGCTAATGTTTTAGAGTTATTAATGGTAGAATAACTTTCTTTTATAATGATTTTCTAGTTTAATGGTAGATTTGAAGTGAATATGATGTTAAGCTAACTTTAAGTTCAAGTTGTATATCAAGTGTTTGTGAAAACGTTTGTATGAAGTATAGAATGTGCATGTATGCTTTTAATATGCTTTATGTAACCTGTGAACAAGAATACAAGAGATATTTCAAGTGTTATATGTGTAAGTGTGTGTTTTGGCCAAAAGGTCATTTTAGTCCTAGCTTATTCCTTTTTGTTTTCCTAAACTCTGTAATAGCCAGTTTTGCTTAAATGTTGGTTAGGTGTTATCCTGATAAGATTTAAATTCTAATAAATGATATATATTAGTTTTGTGGATGTGTAAAGTTAGTGAACTTAGTTAGATTGTAAATGAATGCAATAGCTAAAGAATATTTGAATTGATATACATGAAAATGATTCTTAGGCCATGTTTTATAGTTGAGCTTTTTAATGTCTTGGTTTGATTTGTTAGTTTGAAGTTCTCTTGTCATTTAATGAATTTAAACTTGTAAATAGTTAATTTAATGAATGTTAGTATAGTTAATGCCATTTAGAAGTCATGAAATGTTTTAGAGTCTTAAGAATGCTATATGTATCATAAAATTGGTTATAGCTTGACTAGAATTAGAAATGTAGCTTGACTTAGAAAGGGGACTTTGAAATAAAATGTTGAATTTGATCTGTTTGAATGTGTAATTAGTCTTCGAAGTATTAGGAAGCCCTTAAAACATAATTATGACATAGTTTACCTAATCGGATTAGGTAGCTATAGTTCAAACCACCTAAAGGGCATTTTTGAAGTTTTTGTGTTAACATGACTTAAAATGTGGTTTTGTTGCATTTATGTGTATCATAATGTGACTCTATGATATTAGTGAAGTTAGATTTGAAGTTGGTTATCCTGTGTGAAGTTTAGAACTTAATTTGTAAGCATTGGAATAGTGAATTGTTAGATTTCTAGAGAATAGGTTGAGCTTATTGCATGATTAACTATTTGAGTTCTTATAATTATTATATTTGTATATTGAGTGAGTTATAATTGTAATTTGGGTGCATAAGCATGATAATAATTCTTAGGTCATGTTTATAGTTAGATTATGTTTAAGTGTTAAGTGTGTTTGTATAGAATGTTTATCCTATTGGTGAGGTCTTATGAGTTGAGTTACATTATTATTTTGTTAAGGGTGGATTGAATATGCTTATAACTTGTTGTGATGCTATTGTTGAATATCTCCAAGCATGTTATCTAACTATATAATAATTGAGTAGAAAAGAGTTGGGTATCTTGTAATTGTAATTAACTACTTGCCAACTATTGATTGAAGATATTATGTCCATGCTTATTAATGCTTATTAGTTGATAAGGATTATTTGTAACTCATGAATGTCAAGTAAAGTAAGTCATATTACATTTGTATGATCAAGATAGAATTGCGTATTTGTGCTAATTCAAGGTGATTGGAAGTGAGTAGAAGCTATTTTTGCATCTTGAGCTTGGTAAAGGTGAGAGACTTCATCCTGTTGTGCATCTAGTTTATTTACTTGTTCAAAGATTTCATTATTTAACCAAGTTACTTGAGTCGTGTTTTTAATTGATCATTTAGTAAAGTAGATTTGGAACCATTTGTCTTGTGTGAAGAATATGACCTATTTAGTAAGTATTAGAATAGTATTTTGATGCATATCGTGTGAATTACTTGAGTTAGTAGAAGGAGTAATTGTTTATATTGTTATAATTGTTTTATTTGATTATCAAATGTGTTATATGTTATATATGGGTTGAGACTAGCCTACTTTGCTACCTCCCTACTTGATTCAGTCTTATTATCTCATGATTCGTGATTCGTTATTCGGGTTGTGCAACCTTCTTGGACATGGTAGTGTCGAGAAACTCAGAGCAGCATTGGGCTGTCGGTCTAGCTCGGCTACCATGGTGCCTATTCTTTTTCTCGCTGAGGCATACTTCTCTACCCCATAGGTATGGTTGACCTCGTTGGGGCATACAGACCTATCTCGGGAGAAAAGGGTCATACAATTGGGGTATATCTAGAGTACCCCATTGGAGGAATAAGGGGTTTGCCGTCATTTGCTTAAAGGTCATGGTTTGTGGTTCGAGATCGAAGACAAATAAGATGAACCGTATCCTTTTGATATGTGTTTAATGTTTATTCGATGGACTCGCTATATTCTATTACATGTATGATTATCTTTATTGCATTGCACAAAATGATTTTCAAAAACACCCCTGGTTTACTGTATCCCTTCCCTCACTAAGTAACTTTGGTTACTTATTGCTCGTTTTAACACGTTACGGGTGCAGTTAGAACAACTACCTTGAGTGCTATGTTACTGGTTTCTTATCTTGCTGAGGTTGGATGCCATTTGAAGATGTGTGCTATTGTAATATGTCTTATTTTGAGACCTTTGAGGTCTTGTATGTATTAATGATAAATTTGGTGGGTTGTAATTGAAGTTGTAATCTTGAATAGTTTGTTGCGTAGTTGGTATGTAATAGTTAATGATAGACTTTACTGCCTTTTGACTGCATGCTTATGTGCTAAAGGAAGTTAAGTGATGGACTTATTATTTTGATTGTTTTCTTTACTTATATTAATGCTTATATAGATTGCTTTCTTTATTGCTTATAATGTGTAATTACTTTTATTCGCATTGCATGTTCTCCTCTATCTCCACCCCAAATTATGTTTCCTCCCTCGCTGAGCATAGTGTATGCTCATCCCTTTTACCCACAATATTTCAGGTTGCTGTGAAAGAAGAAGAGGTTCGTGATTCATTGTTAGTTCGTTGCCTGAAAGAGATGCCCTGTATGTTATGTGGCTTGAGTTGTAAAGAGATGTAAAAATGACTACTTTCATGAGTTGTATGTATTCATTGTATGGAAGAAATGTAATTTATGTTTAACTAGGTCATTAGAGTGGTATGATAAGCTAGTCTATGTAATAGGTCAGTAAGTTTCCAATTCAAAGCATATATATACTTGTCTAAAGGAAAAGAGTTAGAATAGACTTTGATTTGGAAATAGAAATGTATAATTGCTTGTGGACTTTTGTTGTGGACCAAGGCTCGGATAGCCTTGAGGAGTTGTTGATTGTATTGGACAAGGTATTGATCCATTTCTCCTAGTTATAGGTTTTGGTTTGCCCTAGAAATAGGTGAGACTCCGTCTGTTTTTCCTAAAATTTGTGTTCAGGTTTGTTATTGGGTTGAGTTTAGTTGATTAATAAAATTCCCGGTCTGTGAAGGATTGGGGTGTTACAAGTGGTATCAGAGCTTAGTTAGCTCTCAGTCGGGATAGGGTCATCGGTCTGTTAAGTAATAACCCTTGTGTGCATGCTTATAAAGTGTGTCTTGTATAAGTATGTACAATGATTCTCTCTCGGCCAATGGTAATGAAGCCTTGGAGTTTGGTGTTGTACATACTGCATCTTCTTGAGCCTCTCCCTCAGTTTTCTCATTCAGAGAATCTACACTTGGTGTTTTACTAGCAAATTGTGGTAGGGATTCAGTGATTCAAGGGTTACACTTAGTAATCGGCCTTTGGTATTCTTTTCTACATACATTCTGAGAAATTTTGATTCAAGTCTACATACGGTATTCAGTTTTGCATGAGGTGCATCTACCCTGGACTATCTTTTGACTTTCTTAATTGATACGTTCTTGGTATTAAGCTTGGGGATCTTACATGGACTTCTTATGTGGCATTTTCCTTAAATTTCCCCTTGGAATTCTTGTCAACAATCACACACAGTAATTTCAATTCAATTGTTTATTGGACTTCTATTGGAGATTCGTATGTGGGATAGTACTTTGGTATTCTTCTTGTCATTATTATGTGGTATTGGTATTATC
The DNA here is from genome assembly GCA_037974665.1 of Ehretia macrophylla. Lineage (NCBI taxonomy): Eukaryota > Viridiplantae > Streptophyta > Magnoliopsida > Boraginales > Ehretiaceae > Ehretia > Ehretia macrophylla. Next base: position 23,122,817 of record CM075782.1, on the reverse strand, counting down.
TGCGGTATTCGCAATTGAGTCTTGTATTGGTGTTTTCTAACCTTCTTACTCGGAATTTTGGAGTGGGCTTTCCGTTGAACACTTACCTTTGGAATTCTTGTGGAGTATAAGTATTCAAAGGAGTTCTTATTCGAAAGTTGTTGACTGGTATTCTTAACGAGAACCTTTATTGGGTCTCTTATTTGGGATTTCGTATGTGGTAACATTGTAGTATTCTTAAAAGGGATTTGTGTCAGTACTTTTGTTCGGCATTTATGTTGATGTTCTTCTTTGGGTCTTGCTGGGTATCTTACTTGAAATTCTCTTCTGGTTATTTTCCTTGGTATTCTCTTTGGCATTCTTCTCAGCATTCGATAGCGGTATTCAGGATCTATTTGGTTATTCTATTTGGTAATTCATTTGAAGACTTTATTGATATGTATATATACCGGCATAAATGTTTGGATTTCTTATGTGGGTACTTTTGGAGCACTTATTTGGAAAACTTCTATGGAACTCCTTGTAGTATAATTGACCGGGTTTCTTGCTTGCGTCTTCTTGGGATGTACTTGGGTTCTTGTCAGATTTATGCTCCGGACTGCCTATCTGGTATCCCTCTTGACATTCCACTTGGGGCTTCTACTTGGCATTTTCATATGACGTTTATTTGAGGAAATCAGTATGCACTTATGGGATTCTTATTCGGATTTATAAGTGGTATTCTCGTTGAAGCCTTTGTTTGATCTCTTTACCTGAGAGTTCTCATTGCGGTGATATTTGGATTTCTTATTTGGCTTCTTACGAGCATTCTTATTCGGTATTCTTGCTCAGGAACCGATAAAGAGTAATCATAATTGGATTTCAGTTGATGTTGAGTTCTCTTATGACGAAAATTGCAAGGACACAATTGTTTTAAGGGGGGAAGGATGTGATACCCTGAACCCGCCATATAATTAATAGTATCTAATTGAATTTAAATTAAGTGTTATCTTCAATGCTGGCATAAAATTATGTGTTTACTTTACTTAATTCATTCATTTTTATCATTATTTTCATAATCCTTTAAAAATATTCAAACAAATAGTTAAATTTATTATTTGAAATGAATACTAACTATTTTATTATTTATTATACTCGGTTTCATTTTCTTGTGTTAATTTATTTTGTTTTCAATTAAATGGAAAAGTAGCTCCGAGCCTAGAGTAATTTTAAACTATTTTACTTTTCAAAAATTATATTTTTCTATCATTACTTATCATTTTTATATCAATTGTTTATCGACCGTTCATGCGTAGCACATCAAAAACGAGAGATATAGAATTGTTTCGAGTGTCCCTAAATGAATAGTATTTTCATCTTTTAGTTGAATTGAAATTGCTTTAATCTTGCTTAGCCTACTTTAATTGATCTAAATAGCCAAATGTTGACCACTTAACTTGAGCATTGACCAAAGCTTTTGACCTTTGACTTTAGTTGTCATCTTTTATAACCAAATACAAGCCAAAGTAAAACAAAAAAAAGAACAAGAGAGCTCCTCAAAGCCAAGAGGAAGAAGGAAAAAGAAAAAAAATGGAAAACTCAATCTTTGCTCATCCAATCTTCTCCAAGCTTGTTTCTAGCATCCTAGAGCTTTTTCAAGCCTTCTTCAACTAGCCATGTGAGGGATTTCATGCTTTTTATGCATTTTAATCTTGATTTATGTTTCAAATTTTTAGATTTGTAATATATTGTGTTTAATGATTATTGTTTCTTGAATTAGCCTCTATGATGATCGTAGAGCATTGTTTGATAGTTATTTAGAGATTTTTACGGTAGAATCACAAATTTAATTTGGGGAAGAATATAAATAGTGAATTTGAATAGTAAACCCTTGAATTTTTGGATTTTTTATCCGAATTTCATTTTCTTGATTTAGTTGAGTGCCATTAGTGTTAAGAATATTAAATGTGCAATAAAAATGGGTTCCACTTTGATAAAATTGAGAAATTAGCATTGAAACATAAATGGGCTGTTTGACCAAGTGTTAACCGTGCTCGTTTTGAGTTGGGGGTTTGGCTTATGATTGCGGGGAAGCACTTTTGGCTTTTATGGCGTTGATTGAGTTTCCGGTTAGCAAGGCTGTAGTTCAAACGCACTAGGTGGACTTTTGAGGTTCGGTGGGGAAAATGATGTTTTGTAGCATAGAAACGTGTCTTAGTGTGCCTAAGTGAGGGTAGCAAAGTCGGTTTCCCAATCCTGTAACTCTTTTGATTGTAATTGCCTTGGGAAGTTAGAGCTTGAATAGTATTTCTTGTAGATTTCGTGTATTAAACTAGTATTGCTTGTTTGGCTATTGTTCTTATTGTTATTATGGAATATGAATGCTTGAAATATCAATTGTTGCTATTAATCACTTTCGTGCTATCGCTCATTTATTGCTTGTATCTCGTATTGTATTGCATAGTGTCAGGCACGTGTGTGATGAGCCTCTTTGGGCAGCCTCAGGCTACTAGGGCTCTATTGCTCTAGATCTGTGTCCTATTCCCATTCTCGCTAGGGATGCTGCCCTGGGAGATTTGGGTCATAGATTTATCGGGGTACATCCAGAGTACACCCAACTGAAGTTATAAGGTGGTTGCGAGGTTATCGTTCTCTTTCTCATCATCGTTGTCAACATCAAGCTTGATATTAGTGTATTGCTCGTGAGATCGAACCATAGCTTTCAAAGTGTGGTATAGCTTTGTTGGTTATATTAATGCTTATTTTGATTGTTTTCTTTACTTGTATTAATGCTTATATAGATTGCTTTCTTTATTGCTTATAATGTATAATTGCTCTTATTTGCATTGCATGTTCTCCTCTATCTCCATCCTGATATCTGTTTTCTCCCTCGCTGAGCATAGTGTATGCTCATCCCTTTCACCCATAATATTTTAGGTTGATGTGAAAGAAGAAGAGATTCGTGATTTCATTGTTAGTTCGTTGCCTGGAAGAGATGCCTGTGTGTTATGTGGCTTGAGTTGTAAAGAGATGTAAAGATGACTACTTTCATGAGTTGTATGTATTCGTTGTATGGAGGAAATGTAATTTAAGTTTAACAAAGTCATTAGATTGGTATGTTAAGCTAGTCTATGTAATAGGTTAGTAAGTTTCCAATTCAATGCATGTATGTACTTGTGTAAAGGAAAAAAGTTAGGATAGCCTTTGATTTGGAAATAGAAATATATAATTGCTTGTGGACTTTTGTTGTGGACCAAGCCTCAGATGGCTTTGAGGAGTTGTTGATTGTGTTGGACAAGGTATCAGTTTGTTTCTCGTGGTTGTAGGTTTTGGTTTGCCCTAGAAATAGGGGAGACTCCATCCGTTTTTTCTAAAATCTGTGCTCGAGTTTGTTATTGGGTTGAGTTTAGTTGATTAATAGAAGTCCCGGTTCTGTGAAGGATCGGGGTGTTACAAGTGGTATCAGAGCTTAGTTAGCTCTCAGCTGGGACAAGGTCCTCGGTCTGTCGGGTAGTAACCCTTGCATGCGTGCTTGTGAAGTATGTCTTGAATAGGTATGTGCTTGTATGTGAGTTTGTGTGTCTTGAATTGGATGTATGCACCTATGTGATATAGTTATGTGCCATATGCTAAATGTGTGTCGAGTGCCGTGAAGTAGCTAATCGTGAATCAAATTGACCTCGTGAACCGTAACTTGCTTGAACTCTTGATTGTAATGTGTATATTCGAGTGACTTGGAGTGAGTTGTGTTGTGATTTGTATTTGTTGTCTATTGATTCGTAATTGAATTGTCTTGTTGATTAAACTGGTTTTTATAAACTATTTTATAATCATAGTTGCATAATAGTTTAAAGAATATTTGTATATATGTGATATCCTGGCATTCATATGTAGTTGTCAATATGGCAAGAAATCTTCTTCCTCCCTTCAAGAGAGGTGATTGGTAGTAGATCTTTCGTATGTGGACTAGCAGGAATAAAAGGCATTTGATCAGCCCTTAATTTGGGAGTTGGTGTTTATAGTTGGAGCTCGGTTATTGGCATTCTTCTATGCTCAGTAGTCTAAAGTGAGTGGCTTCCTTTGGGGTTCTGTATAACAGTTCTTATTGGAGTAGTCTTTTGGTACTTGCTTATTGGCACTCCTTAGTAAGTTCCGTATTCGGGATTCTATGCGGAATTATTATTCTATACTGCCTGCGGTATTCTGTGGATTTCACATTAGGCTTTCTTATTGGTAAGTTCGTACTATGATTCTCACTCGGCAAATGGAAATGAGGCCTCGGAGTTTGGTCTTGTACATGCTGTATCTTCTCGAGCCTCTCCCTCAGTTTTCTCATTCAGGTAATCTACACTTGGTGTTTTACTGGCAAATTGTGGTAGGGATTCAGTGATTCGAGGGTTACACTTAGTAATCGGCCTTTGGTATTCTTTTCTACATTCTTCTGAGAAATTTTGATTTAAGTCTACATACGGTATTCAGTTTTGCATGAGGTACATCTACCCTGGACTATCTTTTGACTTTCTTATTTGGTACATTCTTTGTATCAAGCTTGGGGATCTTACATGGACTTCTTGTGTGGCATTTTCTTTAAAATTCTCCTTGGAATTCTTGTCAACAATCACACACAGTAATTTCAATTCAAATGCTTATTGGACTTCTATTGGAGTTTCATATATGGGATATTACTTCGGTATTCTTCTTATCATTATTATGTGGTATTGGTATTATCTGCGGTATTCGCAATTGAGTCTTGTATTGGTGTTTTCCAACCTTCTTACTCAGAATTCTGAAGTGGGCTTTTCGTTGAATACTTGTCTTTGGAATTCTTGTGGAGTATAAATATTTAGAGGAGTTCTTATTGGAAAGTTGTTGACTGGTATTCTTAATGACAACCTTTACTGGGTCTCTTATTTGGGATTTCGTATGTGGTAACATTATGGTATTCTTAAAAAGGATTCTTGTCAGTACTTTTGTTTGGCATTTATGTTGATGTTCTTCTTCAGGTCTTACTAGGTATCTTACTTGAAATACTTTTCAGGTTATTTTTCTTGGTATTCTCTTTTGCATTCTTCTCAGCATTCGATAGCGGTATTCGGGATCTATTTGGTTATTCTATTTAGTATTTCATTTGAGGACTTTATTGATATGTATATATGCCGGGATACATGTTTGGATTTCTTATGTGGGTACTTCTAGAGCTCTTATTTGGAAAACTTCTATGGAACTCCTTGTAGTATAATTGACTGGGTTTCTTACTTGGGTCTTCTTGGGATGTACTTGGGTTCTCGTTAGATTTCTGCTCTGGACTACCTATCTGGTATCCCTCTCGACATTCCACTCGGGACTTCTACTTGGCATTTCCATATGACGTTCATTTGAGGAAATTAGTATGCACTTATGGGATTCTTATTCAGATTTCTAAGTGGTATTCTCGTTGGAGCCTTTGTTTGGTCTCTTTACTTAGGAGTTCTCGTTGCGGTGTTATTTGGATTTCTTATTTGGCTTCTTACGGGCATTCTTATTCAATGTTCTTGCTCGGCAACCGATAAAGAGTAATCATAATTGGATTTCATTTGATGCTGAGTTCTTTTATGAAGAAAAATTGTGAGGATGCAATTGTTTTAAGGGGGAGATGATGTGATACCCCGAATCCGGCATATAATTAATAGTATCTAATTGCATTTAAATTAAGTGTTATCTTAAATGCTGGCATAGAATTATGTGTTTACTTTACTTAATCCATTCATTTTTCTCATTATTTTCATAATCCTTTAAAAATATTCAAACAAATAGTTAAATTAATTATTTGAAATGAATACTAATTGTTGGGTGTATTATTGATATATTATTTCAGCACATTTTCACTTAATTTTTGAGTAATTTATGAGCAATTTAATTAGTTTTGTGTTTGATTTACGTTGTAGGTAATTTCTAAGTTTTGAGGCAAAATTGAAGAGAAATGGCAAAGGATTAGCTTTCATGCAACTTGTGGAACAATTGAAGGGAAATCAGAAGTAGTGCAGTCATAGTGCAGCTAAACAGCATCGCAGGAAATTTAAGGGCAATTTTGTAAAAAGGCGCAAAAAGAAGAAAACCTAGGATAGAAAGAAGGAAAAGAACGTGAGATGAGGAGCTTTTGGCTGGTAGCTAGTTCTTGAGAGCAAAAGTAACGTTTAGAGAGGAGAAAATGCGAGGAAAACTACAAAATTCATGAGGAAGGACGGATCAGAGACAAGATTTTGCCATGACTTTCTTGAGATTTCTAGTTTTTTATAGGGCTTAATGAGTTCCCTAAGTTCACAGTTATCACAAAGATTTAGGTAGCTTGCTTAGCGGAATATGTTAATTATGCTTGAGAAAGATTAATAACCACATTAGCGAAATTGTTGGCAATGTAGGGAATAGGAGTCAATTGATTTAAATCAATAGTTTCAAGTATGATTAATCTTCGTGATATCAGAATCCCTAGAGCCTTTTAATTATTGAATTACCATCTTTTGTTAATTTCGTGATTGTTCTAGTTGCTATTTTTATAAGTTCTATAATTTCTTTAGTCGTTAGTTTCAAACTCTCAATTCGTGATTGTCCAAGTAAAGTTAGAGCTACACTAATTTCGGTACTTAATAATCACAGTCCTCATGGAAACGATCTTTACTCACTACTTTATTGCTTGTTGCGATACGTACACTTGCATTAGAAATCACACAACAAGTTTTTGGCACCGTTACTGAGGACTGTATCAATTATTAATATCGATACCAAATAGCTTTAATTTTACTTTGGATTTTATTTTATTTGATTTTTGTTTTCTTATTTTGTGTTGTTTGCGTTTTGGGAATATATCCTTTGTAGGTACATGTGAAAGTTAGGAGGTAGCAAGTTGTTGCCTTTCGATCTTAAGATAGAACGGACCTGTAGGAAGAACAGAAAGGAGAAAAAAGCTACTACCCATCGTTTGCAAAGGAATATGTCTGAACTCGTGGTAGGACAGGAAGGAAATAATCAAGTAGTTAATCAGAAAAATCCACCTAAAACACTGCGAGATTATGCGCTACCACCTACTGGCATTCAACTTGTGATTAAAAGGCCAGCGATTTAGGCGAATGATTTTGACTTGAAGATAGTGACGCTGTAGTTGATTCAGAATATTCCGTTCCATGGACCGCCTTCTGAAGATCCTAATCAGCATATAGTGAATTTTCTAGAAGTTTGTGGAACTGTTAAGTATAATGGAGTCATTGATGAAGCTTTGCGCCTTCGCTTGTTTCCATTCTCTTTGAGGGATCAAGTTAAGGAGTGGTTGAACTCACTGCCTTCGAATTCAATCACTACTTAGGAGGATTTGGTGCACAAGTTTATGTCAAGATTTTTCCCACCTGGTAAGACAGCAAAGTTGCGTATTGAAATCAATAACTTCGCTCAGCATGAAGGAAAAAAATTGTATGAAGCGTGGGAAAGGTATAAGGTGTTGCTAAGGAAGTGTCCTAATCATGGAGTACCCAAGTGGATGCAAATTCACAATTTTTACAATGGGTTGATTAGTACCACAAGAACTTTGATTGATGCATTAGCAAGATGAACTTTAATGAACAAGACAGTAGATGAAGCTTATGTGTTGCTTGAGGATATTGTCTTGAACAACCTGCATTGGTCGAGCGAGAGAGTCACACCAAAGAAGACAGCTGGGATCCATGAGATTGATGCCATAACCGCTTTGTTGGCAAAGATTGACAACCTGGCTAAACAGATACAGAATAATCAAGAAACTGCTAATGCTGTTCAGGCGGCAGTGGTGTGTGAGTTTTGCTGTGGTCCATATCATAGTGTAGAATGTCAGGTTGGCAATCCATTTGCGCAAGGCATAATAGAACAAACACAGTATGTGGGGAACTTTAATAGGCAGCAGTACAATCAGTTTTCCAACAGATATCATCTTGGGTTGCATTTTCATCCCAACTTGTCATACAAGAATACACACAATGTGTTGCAGCCTAAACAAAATAAACCCCCACTAGAGAAGAAGATAAACTTGGAGGATTTATTGGCTCAATTGGCGACTTCGCAAACTTAATTCATGAATGAAACCAGAACTGCCCTCAAGAACCAATCCGCACAAATCAGAAATTTAGAGGTGCAGTTTACTCAAATGGCTACTTTGTTTTCTGAAAGACAACAAGAAAGTTTACCTAGTAACAGAGGTGAATCCCAGAAAAGATGGCATGGAGCATTGCAAAGCGATCACATTGAGAAGTGGTAAAGAGCTAGAAGAACTAGTGAGAGCCAACAAGAACGACGAGAGATGTAAAGTGGAGAATGAGGAGAAAGATGAAAAGAAAGTGGAAAAACAATCACAACATTCGCAGGAGCCACCTGTGGTAGTGCCATTTCCTTAATGACTGATGAAAAATAAGCTTGATAAGCAATTTTCTAAGTTTCTTGAAGTCCTCAAGAAACTTCACATCAACATACCATTCGCAGATGCGCTTGAATAGATGCCTAGTTATGTGAAGTTCATGAAAGACATTCTTTCAAACAAGTGGAGGCTTAAAGATTATGAGATTGTTGTACTTACTGAGGAATGCAGCGCCATCCTGCAAAAGAAGCTACCACCAAAACTCAAGGATCCAAGCAGTTTTACTATTCCATGTGAAACTGGCAATGTTGTTTTTGAGCGAGCTTTGTGTGATTTGGGTGATAGTATTAATTTAATGCCTTTGTCTATTTTCAGGAAGCTTGGTTTAGGAGAGGCAAGGCCCACAACTGTAACACTATAGTTAGTCGATCGCTCGCTAAAGCACCCCAGGGGAGTCATTGAAGATGTGCTAGTCAAAGTCGATAAATTCATCTTTCCTATAGATTTCATAGTACTAGATATAGAGGAAGACATGGAAATTCCTATCATTCTTGGAAGACCTTTCCTTGCAACTAGGGGAGCACTTATTGATATTCGAAAGGGTGAGCTACGTCTGTGGGTACAATATAAAGAAGTAACCTTTAATGTTTTCAAAGCTTTCAAGTACCCAAAGACAAGTGATAGTTGTTTTCGCATTGATGCCGTAACAAGTATAGTGTGTAACCATGGGGGTCAATTGGAGCCCTTGGAGGCTAGGATGTTGCAAGATGATTCTATTATTTTGGTGGGATTGGAGCACAAGGAATATTGGTCTATTAAACAACTAAAAATAGGTGTACGAGCAATGGGTAAGAAAGAATTCTTGCAATTGAATAAGCTAGAAGAATTCTGTGATGAAGACAATGAGAATGCAAGAAGTTACAAGGAGATGACAAAAGAGTGGCATGACAAACACGTTTTGGGGAAAGATTTCTCTCTTGGGCAACAAGTACTTCTTTATAAACCAAGGATTTCTAGAAAATGCAAGTCAAGATGGTCGGGGCCCTTTGTTATGACTAAGGTGTTTTCCTATGGAGCTGTTGAAATAAATCATCCAGAGAATGGGACATTCAAGGTCAACGGGTAACGGTTGAAGACTTATTAGGATGATGAGTTTGATAAGCACAAGATTGTTGTCCACCTCAACTCATCGTGAAAAAATTGCTCCGTCGGGATATAGACATTGAAACAAGCGCTTTTCGGGAAGCAACCCAAAATTTTTTACTTTTCTTGATTTAATAGTTTTAGTTGCTTTTAGTTAATTTTTGAGTTATAGTTGTCGTAGCTAATTGTTAATTTTTATTGTCATGATAGGTTCAAGAAATAGTTTGGGGGAAGCTGAGGCAGAGAGAAGTTGTACCAAGTCAATTAAGGGAAGAAATATGTAGAAATTGGTATTTGAAGTGAAGGGAATGCATGCATTAAAGAGAAAAGCAAAAAGAAATAAAGTTGTGAACTAGCATTGTTGCGCTAAAATTTAGCGCAACTACGTTGGCGTCCCTAAGAGGTAACATTTTTTAGAGTTGTTGGGAAAAAAAGAGCAGCACTGTCGTGCTAAAAAAGGGCGCAGCTGCGCTGAAGTCCCTACAATGATGTTCGAACAAAAAAAAAAATTTCAGCCACTTACAAACCCACTTACCAAACCCATTTAACCAAGCCCATGTCACATAACTCCACCCAAATCTTACATACCCAGATAGTAAAAAATACCACAGCCACAAACCAAACCCATTTCATATCTTTACCCAACAAATCCCACAACTCAAAACCCAAATCCACTCAAATTTCTAATATCTCTCAATCCCACGTCTCTATTCTTCTCTTTCAACATAAACACAATCCCACCTTAAAACCCAAATCATACAATCACACCCAACTATCTACCTGTATAACCATAACTCCAATCTCATAAACCTTTCACCCATCTAATCTCCCAAATCGTATAGCTCAACGCTCCAGCTCTTGTTCCCTCTCTTTCTTGCGTCGCTCAACCTTTCGATCTCTCTCTCCCTACCTCAATGCCAACATACATAACCACCATACCCACCCTACGGATAACGTCGGCGGCGCTCCACAGTGGTGGTAGAGAGTTCTCAGAGATTGGTGAGTGATATTGCTTTTGTGCGTGTAGTTGAATTGGAAAAAAAAAACAAAGAAGGGAAATATTTCTTTGAAGCTTGCAAACAGGGGTAGTAACACGAAAGTTGATTGAGTGGTATATTTTTGGTGTTGTGGAGTCCTTTGGGGAATCTTGGTAGTATATAGTTGCACTACTATTGCATGCAGGATTGTTACATTGTGAATCTCCATAGTCCATGATTGCTTGGTTAATTTACGAATGTGCCTCCAAATGTAGGTTCGGTAATTTGTGAATGCGTGGTGTGGTTATTTTTGTTTCTTGACTGACTTACAGTGGTGGTGAGTTATAATTGTTGGGTAATTTTTGGTTGCACTGTGTTATTGCGACAAGATTATAGAAGTTGCAATTGTGTTATGGGGGATTGGAAGTTCTAAAAGGACGCCGTCAGTGATTGTGTGGGGTATGATTGACCAGGTAAAATTGACTAATTATTCTAGTCTGCTGACCAGTGACTACTTCCTTTCCGATGATGAATGACTCCAGTAGATATTCAGGGAAGTTTGCTATTCACTTTTCTCTTTGGTATTTTAATATTGAGGACAATGTTTTTCTTTAAAGTTTGGGGGTGTCGTCTCTTTATTGGTTTTGTGAACCTATCTTAATGAGTTTTGTGTTATGTATTGCTTTTTGTGTTATGTGTTTGAGTTATTTTCATTCCAAAAAAAAATCTAAAAAAGAAAAAAAAAGAGAAAAAGAAACAAAAAATGAAATGATGAATGAAAGTGATATTGGAAAGATAAGAAATAGGCCAATAATGAGTAGCATAAGGAGTACATGATAGTAATGAGGATAATTGACTGAAACATAGCTTCGTTTTGTGGAAAATCCCAACCTATTGCGCACTTAGCTTCGCCTAGTTATGTTGATACTTAGAGAAGGTTTATGTAAGTTCAGGTGAACAAAAAAATGAGTATAGGACTTTAGAACTTGCTTGATTGTCACTCCAAGCGAAATCCTAGGTTATGTAGCATTAGGGAAATGATTTAGGCCATCTTTGGATCATTTGAGCATTTCAAGTCAACCCTTTTAATAATTGAATATCCCTAGTCCACCCTTTTGAGCCAAAGTTAGCCTTTTCTTTCTTACGCAACTTACAATATTTTCCTTAACTTGTCACGTTTGATTTACCCAAATAATAACCCTCCTACTTGTAACATATGATTGTTCTAGGATGATTATATGGAGCTATGTTTTGTATTGAATGATGGGAGGTATAATGATTGGGTGATTGGTTGTATGGCTTTTGAGAAAAAAATAAAATATTGAAGAAAAGAAAGAAAAGAAAATAGAAGAGCCACACTCCTTGTAGTTAATATCAAAATGCAAGTTTGGGGGAGTGTGGACTCTTTATGTGTTTTGTAATGTTGTGGATGATTGTTGAGAAAGTGAAATGACAGATGCAAGGAAAGAGATATGTTGAATAATTTTGGTGGTAAGAAGTAGAATTGGCGTATGCTCCATTGAACATCCTCAAATAGTTGTGTGCTTACAGGTAGTTTAGCCTTTTGTTATATCTATTATCCTACTTTGCCCTAAGCCATACGTTACAATCAAATTTAAAGTCCTACTGATCTTTAATGCTATGGTTAATCTACATTAGTGGAGAGTGACATGAAAAGTGAGCCTATTAAGTCCTAAGTGATTGAAAATAAAAGATCCACATTGGCAATTCACTTAGCTTGCATAAACTCATCTGGGTACAATTGATTAGGATAGAGGCTATTCACACACTCACTTGGGGGACTTGAAGTAAAATGCAACTTATGTGAAGTTGAGATTTTTCATGCTTATGATTGGGAATTTCCTTTTAACGTTGAGTTGTGAAATATTGCTACTGAGGCCATAGAAATTTACTATCATACATCATTGCTTTCTTGAGTTATATTGTGTTGAGTCTTTTAGTTTCTAGGTTGTTCTTTCTTTAGTTGTGTCTTTTGCTTGAGGACAAGCAAAGCTTAAGTTTGGGGGTGTTTGTTGGGTATATTATTGATATACTATTTCAGCACCTTTTCACTTCAATTTTGTTAGTTCTTGAGTAATTTATGAGAATTTGATTGATTTTGTGTTTGATTTGCGTTGTAGGCAATTTCCAAGAGACAATCTAAGTTTTGAGGCAAAATTGAAAAGAAATGGCAAAGGATTAGCTTTCATGCAACTTGTGGAACAATTGAAGGGAAATCAGAAGTAGCGCAGTCATAGCGTAACTGCGCAGCATCGCAGGAAATTAAGGGCAATTTTGTAAAAAGGCACGAAAAGAAGAAAGCCTAGGATAAAAAGAAGGAAAAGAACGTGAGATGAGGAGCTTTTGGCTGGCGGCTAGTTCTTAAGAGCAAAAGTAACGTTTAGAGAGGACAAAACGCGAGAAAAATTACAAGATTGACGAGGAAGGACAGATCAGAGACAAGATTTTGCCACGACTTTCTTGAGATTTCTAGTTTTTTCTCTCTCTTATCATGAACTACAATAGATTTTGAATGTTATTTAAATTTATTATGAGTTGCTAGATTATTTTTCTAAGGCTACGATGTAGCTAGATTATGAATATTTGAATGCTTTTGATTTTAATTGATTGATGAACTATTCCGTGTATGCGTTGAGTATTTCATACTAAGTTTAATGCTTGTGATTGCCTGATTAACAATTGTATGATTTATGGTTTGGTTTGAGACTGAGAAATGATAACTAAATTAGACCACGTGTGAAATACCATTAAATTGTCATAAGCTAAAGATAGTTATGAGATCTAGTGCAGCGCATGAATTTTTAGGGCTTAATGAGTTCCCTAAGTTCACAGTTATCACAGAGATGTAGGTAGCTTGCTTACGGAATATGTTATTGATGCTTGAGAAAGATTAATAACCACGTTAGCGAAATTGCTGGCAACGTATGAAATAGGCGTCAATTGATTTAAATCAATAGTTTCAAGTATGATTAATCTTGGTGAAATCGGAATCCCTAGAGCCTCTTAATTATTAAATTACCATCTTTTGTTAATTTCGTAATAGTTTTAGTTGCTATTTTTATAAGTTCCATAATTTTTTTAGTCGATAGTTACAAAGTCTCAAGCTGTGATTGTTCAAATAAAGTTAGAGCTACAGTAATTTCGCTACTTAATAATCACAGTCCTCATGGAAATGATCTTTACTTACTACTTTATTATTTGTTGTGATAAGTGCACTTGCGTTAGAAATCACACAACACTAACTATTTTATTATTTATTATACTCGGTGTCATTTTCTTGTGTTTATTTATTTTGTTTACAACTAAATAAAAAAGTAGCCCCGACCCCATAGTAAATTTTAAACTATTTTACTTTTCAAAATAATATTTTTCTATCATTACTCATCATTTTTATAGCAATCGTTCATCGACCATTCGTGCGTAGCACATCAGAAACGAGATATATAGAATTATTTCGAGTGCCTCTGAATGAATAGTATTTTCAGCTTTTAGTTGAATTGAAATTGTTTTAATCTTGCTTAGCCTACTTTAATTGATCTAAATAGCCAAATGTTGACCACTTAACTTGAGCATTGACCAAAGCTTTTGGCCTTTGACTTTGGTTGTCATCTTTTATAACCAAATACAAGCCAAAGCAAAACAAAAGAAAAAGAACAAGAAAGCTCCTCAAAGCCGAAAGGAATAAGGAAAAAGAAAAAAAAAATGGAAAACTCAATCTTTGCTCATCCAATCTTCTCCAAGCTTGTTTCTAGCATGCTAGAGCTTACTCAATCCTTCTTCAACTAGCCATGTGAGGGATTTCATGTTTTTTATGCATTTTTTATAAATCTTGATTTATGTTTCAAATTTTTAGATTTGTAATATTTTGTGTTTAAATGCTTATAGCTGCTTGAATTAGCCTCTATGATGATCGTAGAGCATTGCTTGATAGTTATTTAGAGATTTTTACAACTAAAAACACAAATTTAATTTGGGGAAGAGCATAAATAGTGAATTTGAATAGTAAACCCTTGAATTTTTGAATTTTCGATCCGAATTATAAATTTTCTTGATTTAGTTAGGTGCCATTAGTGTTTGGAAAATTAAATGTGCAATAAAACTGGGTTCCACTTTGATAAAATTGTAATTAGTATTGAAACGTAAAGGGGGCGTTTGACCAAGTATTGACTGTGCTCGTTTTGAGTTGAGGGTTTGGCTTGTGAGTGCAGGGAAGCACTTTTGGCACTATTATGTCATTGATTGGGTGTCTGGTTAGCATGGTTGTTGTTCAAATGCACTAGGTAGACTTTCGGGGTCCGGTAGGGAAAGCAAGGTTTCGTAGCATAGAAACGTGCCTTAGTGTGCCTAAGTGAGAGTAGTGAAGTTGGTTTTCCAATCTCGTATCTTGTTTGATTGTAATCGCTTTGGGAAGTTTGAGCTTGAATAGTATTTCTTGTAGATTTCGTGTATTGAACTAGTATTGCTTGTTTGGCTATTGTTCTTATTGTTATTATGGAACATGAATGCTTGAAATATCAATTGTTGCTACTAATCCGCACTTTCGTGCTATCGCTCGTTTATTGCTTGTATCTCGTATTGCATTGCATAGTGTCAGACGCGTGTATGATGAGCCTCTTTAGGTAGTCTCCAGCTGCCAGGGCTGTGTTGCTCTAGCTCCATGTCCTATTTCCATTCTCGCTAGGGATGCCGCCCTGGGAGATTTGGGTCATAGATTTATCGAGGTACATCCAATGTATACCCAACTGAAGTTATAAGGTGGTTGTGCGCTTATCGTTCTCTTTCTCGTCATCGTTGTCAACATCAAGCTCGAGATTGGTGTATCACTCGTGAGATCGAACCATAGCCTTCAAAGTATGGTATAACTTTGTTGGTTATGTTAATGCTTATTTTGATTGTTTTTTTACTTGTATTATTGCTTATATAGATTTATTTCTTTATTGCTTATAATATGTAATTGCACTTATTTGCATTGCATGTTCTCCTCTATCTCCACCCCGAATTATGTTTCCTCTCTCGCTGAGCATAGTGTATGCTCATCCCTTTCACCCACAATATTTCAGGTTGCTGTGAAAGAAGAAGAGGTTCGTGATTCATTGTTAGTTCGTTGCCTGAAAGAGATGCCCTGTGTGTTATGTGGCTTGAGTTGTAAAGAGATGTAACGGTGACTACTTTCATGAGTTGTATGTATTCATTGTATGGAGGAAATGTAATTTAAGTCTAACTAGGTCATTAGAGTGGTATGATAAGCTAGTCTATGTAATAGGTTAGTAAGTTTCCAATTCAATGCATGTATGTACTTGTGTAAAGGAAAAGAGTTAGGATAGCCTTTGATTTGGAAATAGAAATGTATAATTGCTTGTGGACTTTTGTTGTGGACCAAGCCTCGGATGGCCTTAAGGAGTTGTTGATTGTGTTGGACAAGGTATCAGTCCATTTCTCCTAGTTGATATAAGACCTTGAATTTGCTCTTATTTGCAATTACGAGTTTTGACCTGTTTATATGTTATTTGAATTAAAATGTGATAGTTATGTGATTATTACTTATATTACATGATAAGTGAGTATTCATGAAATTTTCATAGAAATCTGCATTGAAAATTTTATCGTTGATTTTTGTAAATAATGTTTGAAGACACGTCCCATAGAATTTTGAAACTAGTTTTCTAAATATTTGAAAACCTAGTCTTTTGTTATTAATAGACCCGTGTTTGATAAAAATTGATTCTGAAATGGATTAGGAATTTAAATAGACTTTTTTCGGGCGAAAAGTTACATTTTTTAGCCAAATAGTGATTTCTGCTAAACTCAATTCATGCGTTGACTTTCGTTTACCTAGTATATATTAACAAAAATATATTTATATGTGATATTAAATGATTTTCAACTAATTGTGCATTCAAAAGACATTTGAAAACAAATAATATGACTTTTCATCTTTTTTTTGCAAAAATAAGCATTTTATTTTAATTGTATGTAATTAAATGCCTACATATATATGTTGTCAAATAAAAATAGTCTACTAAATTTATAATATAAGTTAGATAGTTTATTTAACACTATTTTAAACAAAAATGACTAAAAATAACTAGGTTTGACAACTTTGACTTTCCATTTTAATTTATTTAATAAACAAAATCAGCCAAAAAAACCCCACAAAACACTCACACAAACCCGTGAGCTTCATAGGGTGAAAGAATAAGTTTTCTCTTAGGTTTTCAAAGCAATTTTTGAAGAAAAATATTCATTTCAAAGCCAAATCACTTCATTCAAAGCTTGAAATTGCTTGTTGGGCATCCATTCTATATATTTCTACCATCATTTTGCATCAAAGGTGAGAGAAAAATATAGTTCATTATTTTAAAGTTAAATTGAGATTTTAGTTGATGCATTGTTAGTTGTTATTTTGTTAAATTGATGTTAGATTATTGCTTAGAAGATGACAATGACCAATTATATGCATTATTTAAATTGATTTATTGGCTTATAATTGAATAATTGTTGTTGTAGTGGTTGGAATTGCATGATTACTACTTCTATAGGCTTGTTAATTATTGTGTAGTAATATTGTAATGCCGAATTTTCAATTTGAATGCCGTAGCAAAAGTCCAAAAAAATCAGCCAAGGTGCATTGCCAAAATTAGGTTGTTAGGCTTGTTTTGGATGGCTTTTGGTTGGTTTCCGATAGGGTTAATGTAGTTTCTTGTGTAGTGAAGTGATATGAAAAGGTTCGGGGGTTGTTTGATTAATAGATTGTAAGTTAAGAATTTTTGAAGTTTGTGTAGTCTTTCATTGAAATGTTAAAATGTTGTCTTTAGTTGATTGGTAGTGTTTGTGTAGTTGTTTCTTGGTTTGTAGTTGAGTCGATTTGGGTTTGGAAATATGTTTAAATGTATGTTAAGTTGGGTGGCCTATTTTGTCATCTAACTTAGTTGTTTTAGTTGTTAGTTGATGTTATGTTGATTGAAATGTTGTTAACTGATTGATGATTGATGATGGTCTGGAGGACAACTTACTTTGTTGTCTTTCCAGAATATAAATGTTTATTATTATTGTCATGAGTCTTGATAATGTGTGCCACCTCTCGAGTTGTCGGGTTGATAATGACATGACTATCATAGACTACCCCTAGCTCGCATGGGTAGAGATGCCATGGAGGGATGGGCTAGATGAGGTACCTCTGGTATGTATTATGGGAGTTACAAGAAGTCGTTGAGATCGTGATGGCGTATGGGGCTACAACAACTAGAGTATTCTTTCTCAATTGAATGGTTATTTATGTGGATTGAATTGAAATGATGATGTTAATGAAGTTTATTGTGTGTTATTGTTCATAGGATGATTTCCCGAGTGGAAAAGTAAATGTTTTCAAAACATCTTTTGAATCCTCAATGAGCTTTGTTATATATAAGCTCACCCTCATTCGTTTATTGGTTGGGTGTAACTAATCCAGATTTTGGGTACGTCCCTCTAGAAGCTGAGAATGTGCCTTTTGTTGAGGAGTCATATGTGCCAGAGTCTTATCCATAATGTTTTTGCTGGAGTTCTCTTTTTGCTGTCTTGTATGCTAGAACAAGTTGTATTATATTTACTTTGAAGTTTGTGTTGTATAAGATGTTATAAGAAATAGTGAAAAGTATAATGCTAGCTTAGTTGTCTTACTTTGGATTATGAGTAGTTGCTAGTCCAGTTTTTTTTATCTATTATGCATATGTATAATATAGCTTGTGGTATGTTGTTGAAACGGAGGCATATGACTTATGGTTAGGATGTTGTATGGTTATGTAATGAATGGTTTTGATGTATGTATGTTGTTGAAATAGTTGTTGAAGTTGTTGATGGAGTTGTGGGGTGTTTCAAAGGATTGGTTTTGAGTCCTGTTGTCCATATTACAGACGTTATATTGTCGAAATTTTGTTGCATCCTGACTAATCGTAACTGGGGTCGGGTTGGGGCGTGACATTAAGTGGTATCAGAGCATGATTTGCTTGTAAGCTGGGGTATCCTCGGAATGTGGGTAAAGGTCTTAACATGAATGCATGTACTAAGTGAAAAGTGAATTACATGTTAATATGTTTATGTGATTAATCTACTAATGTGACTAACTTTCTATGTGATCAATATGCCTTATGTGTTAAGTGAACTAAAGTGGTCAATATTTTTTATGTGACAGCGTGCCTTATGTACTCAATGTGTTATATGCAACCAATGTGCATTAATAATGTGTATTACGTGACAAATATGTTTTATGTGATCGAAGTGTCTGTGTGAAGTTAGTTATTTACGTGGTTTTAATTTTTTATAACTTGCTTATGTGAAATGACGTGCTTTAGGTGCTCAATGTACTTTAAGTGACCAATGTGAGTTACGTGATCAACTTGCCTTATGTGAAGTTTGTTGCTTATGTGACTTTAATTGCTTATAACTTGCTTACATGGTATAACTTGCTTAGGTGATATTTGCTTCCTATGTGTTGAATTGTGCGTTATGTGATAATGTTGCATTGTATGATAATTGCGCATTACATTGTACTTGTCTTTCATATGATATAGTTACATACATATTTTAACTCATGAGTGACCTTTTAATGTCAAGGGAGGTTGCAAGAGTTTTCGGAACCAGAGGTAGGCTGTGATTTTGAGTTATTATTATTCTGATAGTATATCATTGAGATCTTGATTATTATGCTTATGGATTTTAGACTCAGTTTAATGGATCTGTTCTTGATGTTCCTTTAGCGAGAATGAAGTTGTTCGAGGAAATAACAATGTATCTTGATGATTATAATTACGTTTCTTGCCATGTTTAACTTTTTATTACTTGGAGATGGATCATAAGTTAAGGTTTCCGTGAGGTTGTGATTAGACACTTTTGGAGTCTCAACTCAGATTATACTTTTTTGAGGTTATTTTAGAATGAATTTATTTGAGGAATTAATGATGTATATTTGTGAATGGAATGAAATGTAGTATAACATGTATATATTTCTACTACTTGGGATTGTTATCTTATCAAAGGTTATTTTGGAGTTTTGATCTTTAAACCTTGGAGCGAATTAGAGTGATTCCTGACTAAAGTTACCTTATTTGAAGATGTAATTGTTGGGAGATAAAATTATTTGAGGAAATAAGAATGCATTTTGGTGAATAGACATTTACTTGCCTACATCTAGCTTTTGAGTCTAGGTGGTATGACTTTCTAAATTGTTGATTGGGGATTCTCTTGTGTTATAATAGGTTAGTATGAATCTGTATTGTGTTATCAGATTTTGGAGTCTTCATCAATCAATCTTGTTGGGTAATCGGTGATTTATCTTGTTTGGTGATTGTCTAGTGCGGAATGTAAATTTTGGAGTGATTGTATGACTCCTCAGGTTCTCTAGATCTCCTTAGTGTCTTGTTTTGGAGAGAGATATATTATAGGATTTGATTTATTAGTGTTTAAGTGTGTAGGTGGGACACCCCTTTTGTGCTTCCTAATTCTATTGGCCTTATTATTCTTTTCTACTCTATTCTCACTTATTTGAGAGAGAGTTACACTCTTCTAGCATATCAGTTGTTTCTTGAAAGTTTTGCTTATTGGATTAATGGATCCTATAGTCATTTGACATTGTTTCTATTCTTAACATTCATATCTGTTTCTTATAGCAATGCTGCTTATTGAAGTTAAGGTTTAAGACTTCTATATTTCATTCTATATCTCCAGCCATTGGTTTTAATATTTCATTTCATCCTATTACTATTCATTTGAAAGTAATTTCTCATTTGGTATATCCTTTTACTTATTCGAATTTCACTTGCTTGATGTACTCCCTAGCTAAGTACATCATTGTCATTCTTGTTGATCCTTGTTAAGCATATTGTTTTATTATTAAATCCTGAGTCATTACTTTGCTTGTAATTGCTAATTCAATATGCTCAGCACTGTTCTTTCTTATTTATACTTCTTTGGTTATTGCGTGTTGAGATACTCATTATATTGTCACTCATGTTTCCTATTGCATTAATCCTCTCTTATTTCTTAATTTCATTTTGCCTCAAGTGCAACTTACTTGTTGGTTCCTTGAACAATCATCGAGAATTAAAATGTTTACTTGTTCAGGAATGTTTGTTCAACATACTCAGCACTGTTTTGACTTGTCATTATCCTTTGTTCGTACTTATTTAATTGATAGGTGCTGATCCATTCCTTATCTTAGTTATCATGCTTTCTTATTAAACTATTAGCCTCTTGATTCGCTAACTTGTTTGACCTCTTGTTCACTTGATTGTTGGCTCGAATATGACTTTCCATATCCTTATTTCCTTGTAAATTTCATAACAGCCATATTCTGACCAATGTCACTTTTGAGACATTCCCTTGATCAGTAATCATTCATGTTATCGTGAACGAGTTGTTAAACCCTCAGAGTATTTATAGAGCCCTTTTGTGTTGTAGGGGATGATTGATAAGTAGTGGTGTCTTGCTAAGACCTTGGAGTTGCGATTTCTTTCATATGCAATATGATATTAGGTGGGAGTAGATAATGAATTGAGGATTGTTTTGGAATTGTGATAATCATCTTGCAGTCAACCGAGTTTATTTCCTTTGAGGTCTTTGTTTAGGTGTCATCTTAAGAGATAAATGGGAACTAAGATAAGTATTGTTAAAGTGTAACGATTGAGGACTTAGTTGTCTGTCAGTTCGAAAATTGCGCGGACGCAATTGTTTTAAGGGGAGGAGAATGTGAGACCCTGAATTTGCTCTTATTTGCAATTACGAGTTTTGACCTGCTTATATGTTATTTAAATTAAAATGTGATAATTATGTGATTATTACTTCTATTACATGATAAGTGAGTATTCATGAAATTTTCATAGAAATTTGCATTAAAAATTTTATTGTTGGTTTTTGTAAATAGTGTTTGAAGACATGTCCGCTAGAATTTTGAAACTGGTCTTCTAAATGTTTGAAAACCTATTCCTATATTATTAATAGATTCGTGTTTGATAAAAATAGATTTTGAAATGAAATAGGAATTTAAATAGACTTTTCGGGCGAAAAGTAGCATTTTTTAGCCAAATAGTGGTTTTTGCTAAACCCGATTCATGCGTTGACTTTCGTTGACCTAGTATATATTAATAAAAATGTATTTATACGTGATATTAAATGATTTTAGATTAATTGTGCATTCAAAAGACATTTGAAAACAAATAATATGACTTTTCATCTTTTTTTGCAAAAATAAGTATTTTATTTTAATTGTATGTAATTAAATGCCTACATATAAATGTTGTCAACTAAAAATAGTCTACTAAATTTATAATATAAGTTAGATAGTTTATTTAACACTATTTTAAACAAAAATGACTAAAAATAACTAAGTTTGATAACTTTGACTTTTTAACTTTCTTTGACTTTCTATTTTAGGATATTTAATAAACAAAATCAGCCAAAAAACCCCACAAAACACACACACAAACACGTGAGCTTCATAGGGAGAAAGAAGAAGTTTTCTCTTAGGTTTTCAAATCAATTTTTGAAGAAAAATATTCATTTCAATGCCAAATCACTTCATTCAAAGCTTGAAATTGCTTGTTGGGTATCCATTCTACACATTCCTACCATTGTTTTGCATCATATGTGAGAGAAAAATATAGTTCATTATTTTAAAGTTAAGTTGAGATTTTAGTTTATGCATTTTTAGTTGTTATTTTGTTAAATTCATGTTAGATTGTTGCTTAGAAGATGACAAAGACCAATTATATGCGTTTATATCCATTTTGAACATGTATATCTAATTTCTAGGCATTTAAATTGATTTATTGTCTTATAGTTGAATAATTGTTGTTGTAGTTGTTGGAATTGAATAGTTGTGGCTTCTATAAGCTTGTTAATTATTGTGTAGTAATGTTGTTATGGCGAAATTTCAATTTGAATGTCATAGCAAAAGTCCAAAAAATTCAGTAAAGGTGCACTGCCAAAATTAGGTTGTTGGGCTTGTTTTGGATGACTTTTGGTTGGTTTCAGATGGAGTTAATGTAGTTGCCTGTGTGGTGAAATGATAGGAAAAGGTTCAGGGTTGTTTGATTTATAGATTGTAAGTTATAAATTAATGAAGTTTGTGTAGTCTTTCATTGAAATGTTAAAATATTATCTTTAGTTGATTGGTAGTGTTTGTGTAGTTGTTTCTTGGTTTGTAGTTGAGTAGGTTTAGGTTTGGAAGTATGTTTAAATGTATGTTAAGTTGGGTGGCCTACTTTGTTATCTAACTTGGTCGTCTTAGTTGTTTAATTGATGTTATGTTGATTGGAATGTTGTTAACTGATTGATGATTGATGACGGTCTGGAGGACAACTTACTTTGTTGTCTTTCCAGAATATGAGATGTTTATTATTATTGTTATGAGTCTTGATAGTGTGTGCCAACTCTCGAGCAGCGTCGGGCTGTCGGGTTAATAACGACATGACTATCATAGACTACCCCTAGCTCGCATGGGCGGAGATGCCATGGAGGTTGGGGCTAGATGAGGTACCTTTGGTATGTGTTATTGGAGTTACAAGAAGTTGGTTGAGATCATGATGGCGTATGAAGCTACACCAACTAGAGTATAATTTCTCAATTGAATGGTTATTTATGTGGATTGAATTGAAATGGTGATGTTAATGAAGTTTATTGTGTGTTATTGTTCACAGGTTGATTTCCCGAGTGGTAACGTAAATATTTTCAAAACATATTTCGAATCCTCACTGAGCTTTGTTATATATATGCTCACCCTTATTCATTTATTGGTCAGGTGTAACTGAGCTAGATTTTGGGTGTGTCCCTCTAGAAGTTGAGAATGTGCCTTTTGTTGAGGAGGCATATGTGCCAGAGTCTTATCCATGATGTTTTGGTTGGAGTTCTCTTTTTGCTGTCTTGTATGCTAGAACAAGTTATATTGTATTTACCTTGAAGTTTGTGTTGTATAAGATGTTATAAGAAATAGTGAAAATTATAATGCTTGTTTAGTTGTCTTATTTTGGATTATGAGTAGTTGCTAGTCCAGTTTTATATCTATTATGCATATGTATAATATAGCTTGTGGTATGTTGTTGAAACGGAGGTATATGACTTATGGTTGGGATTTTGTATGGTTTTGTAATGAATGGCTTTTATGAATGTATGTTGTTGAAATGGTTGTTGAAGTTGTTGATGGAGTTGTGGGGTGTTTCAAAGGATTGGTTTAGAATCATGTTGTCTATATTACAGACGTTATATTGCCGAAATTCGTTGTGTCCTGACTGATCGTAAGTGAGGTCGGGTTGGGGCGTGACATTATAGGTTTTGGTTTGCCCTAAAAATAGGAGAGACTCCATCCGTTTTTCGTAAAATCTATGCCCGAGTTTGTTATTGGGTTGAGTTTAGTTGATTAATAGAATTTCAAGTCTCGTGAGGGATCGGGGTGTTACAGAATCAGTAGTTCCCAATCTGCAATTCCTGTACTTGTCTTGAATTCCTGACCTGTACAGCATGACTTGGATAGTAGTTTTGATGATTGTGTGTGCTCATGAGGTCAATTTAATTTGTGCATGGGGGCGATTTGTGCAGGTGAGGGTAATTGTATAGGTGGAGGTGATTTGCAATCATGAGACTGCAAGATATATATGAAGTTCATCCTCTGACAAGTACCACAAAGTATATTTGAAGTTTGACATGAAGTTTGCTTTTAAATTGCAGTCTCAACTCTTCTCTTATTCTTTCAAACTGATGTAGCATGGAAAATACTGCAGTTGATATGTTGTTTCATTTTTTTCTTTTTTTCTTTTGGGTCAGAAAAGGTTCCTTAATTAGAAAACTAGAAATGTTATGCTCTTCATAGTAACAGTAATGCATTGACAAGTTTGTACATGATGAACTATTTGGTCTACCTGCTGTATCATATAGCTTTTCAGTAATGAGAGTAACTCCAACTAAACTTTTGCTAAAATAGCCAAAATTAAGTCAATTGGAATAGTATTAATTGTAATAGTTATGCTTTTTGACAAATCTTTTTTCACTTTTCTTTGTTATTCTTTGTACTTTTTAACTTTATTCTTATTCTTCAAAATAGAAAGTAAAATAAGTTCCACAATTATAAGAAAGAAAATGGATGAAGACTGAAGTTTATGCGCAAAAGAAGAAGGGATATAACTTTGTGAGCAAATAAGATAGTTAGATAGAGTAGTAACTAACAAAAAGAAATTTAATGAAATACACAAGTATTACAATAAGTTGTTTAATTCAAAAGTTATTTTACCAAGTATACGTAATAACAACGGGTTATTGGTAAGAAGCGTGAGTGGGCGGGGAACTCGACAAGTAAATGAAGGACCTTTTTTGCCTTTCTGAAGTGTTGCCCACACAAGGCCAGAGGAAAAGAAAAGAAAGGGTGGGTTTAATTCTATTCAAAGTACCATTATCATAAAAAGATCAATTTCATTGAGATTCACGACGTTTGTTCATAAACTTACATGTAATTATTAATTTTTTGCTAAATGAGAAAGTGCAATCATTCAAATCAATAGTCCAAAGAATTTATACAGAATCCAAATCATATCAAAACCTATACTATACCCTCTAGGTTCCAAGTTTTACATAATACTTTTATTACCAATAATGAACTCATTCAATTTTAATAAACAATACTTTTCTCTTTCAGTTAAGTTCAATTCCTTTCAAAGTGCATAATACTTTTATCATTCAATAATTAAGTTCAATTCCATTTAAAGTACAATTATCATAACTTTCTATTCTATACTTGTATTCTTGTTGAAGTTCAATTTTTTGCAAAAGAAAAAAGTTTTTTTTTTTTAAACTTTTAGTCAATTTTAATTGAAGAACAATTTTTATTAATATAATAATCCAAATAATTTTTTACAAAATTCAAATCATCAAAGCATATACTATATCCTCTAGGTTCCAAGTTTTACATAATACTTTTATTAACAATACTGCACTCATTCAATTTTAATAAACAATACTTTTCTCTTTCAGTTAAGTTTAATATCATTAAAGGTGCATAATACTTTATCATTCAATAATTAAGTTCAATTCCATTTAAGTACAGTTATCATAATTTTCTATTATATTCTCGTCGAAGTTCAATTTTTTCCACACTACAAGAAAATAGGCTTAAGGTATGTAAATAGCTACAACAATTAGTTTGTTAGCCAATTTGCAAAGATTGGCTACTAAGGGGCGACCAAACAAAAAATGTTTGTCGCCCCTTCGTAGCTAAAATGAGCGGAAAACTTCCTCAAAAAAAAATGGACTGTTGTCACTATTTTGTCACTGCTTAGTGACGAAAGTACGACCAATGATGTTAATTACTCTTTTAACAAACTAATTGAAGAAAAAAATAACATCAATTAACATTATTGTCGCCATGTGGTCGTCCATTGTTGACCAAATTGCGACGAAACTCGTTAACTATTTTTTAAAATTATAGACAACTAATTAAGAAAAAATAGTTGTAAAAAAAATAAAAATATAAGCTTTTTGCCATTTGGTGGCCAATGAGCAACAAAATAGCGACAAAACAGAAAAAATAAATAATATTACAACAATTTAAATATAAAATTAAATACATGAAAGTAATAATAATAAAATTACAAATTGTCACCAATTTGTTGCTGACTAGCGACAAAATAACGACTAAAAGAAGAATAAAATAAAATAATATAAAATATAAAATTTTCTAAAGCGTTTTGATATTATAAATTAATACAAATATAAAATATAAATCCAAATATGGTCGCCATTGCATTGCCATCTCGCGACCAAATGGCAGCAAAAAGTAAAACAAATAATTATTTTTGGAAAAAAAATATTAAATTATTAAAAAAATAAATACATGAGACTTTATATTTTAAGGTTTATATAAGGATATAAGGGTGTATTTAAGCTCTAAGGGCATAAAAAGGACTTGAGGAATAATAATTGTTATTCTAACAAGTAGGATTAATGAAATGCAATGTCAAAAAAATGAAGATTTTATCATTTCCATTCTTTTTTCCGCGTAGCAATAAGATTCTAAGTTCACGTTAGCAATCGTGTTCTGATTTCCACTGCGTTCTGTGCTTTGTGTGAGTGTGTATCAGATTCCCAACATTCATAGATGAGGATTGCTTTTCTGTTGCAAAACCATAACGACAATTAGTTACCCATCGTCCGTATTTGTTTCTCTGGTAGTATATTTATCAAATAATAAACTTGTACATTAATGGTACACCTACTTTGAGTATACTACGATAGCTTAAGAAAGCAACAATGAGATCTTTTTACATACATTATACAGATCTTGAAAATGTAGATGCCTGAGTATCCCATACGGTGCATAGTTGGTAAAACTGAAAAAATCGGCTCGCAGTTAGGCAACGCAAGTAATTAACTTACGATCTATAATACCAAATTACTAAAATTTTGTACCCTACTGTCATCATGCACATCTCCTAACTAAGGTTTGGTTCTTGCTTTAACATTAAGATAATTATATTTACCAACTAGTTTCGTTTTACTATTGAATCATAACGAGGCAACCACATCTTTATCATTCTTCTCTTGCTTTAAAGAAAGGCGGGTCAAGTGTCCCCTTCCATGAAAAAAGATTATCCAAAATATTAAGTTCTCGATCACTCCAACGTGCAGAGAAATGATTACATGTCATAAGCTTGACCTGGAAAAAGATTGAAAATGTTTTTTATTACGTCTTGACCAGCAAGATTAACGGTTGAGTAAAAGGACCGAGCAAAGATTGCTATAGGAAAATAAATTTCTTTTTTCTTTTTTGTTTTTTGTCAGTTCTCCCAGAATGATATAGGAAAAACAAAACAACTATTTCTCAAGGGAATAATGGGATGCATAATGTTTTACGTCATTCTTTTACTTTTAGTTTATATACACTATAAGAAAAATTATTTTTGCCGACGATTTGTCATCAATTCGTCTCTAAATTGACGACGAAAATAAGACGAAATTTTTTGTAGCCAAGCATAGTGACAATTTGGAAACGGAATAGAGACGACACAGGTAAGTCGTCTCCAAACCGTTTTCAATTAGTGACTATTTGGAGACAACATTATAAGCTGTCTTCAAAGTATCCAGTTGGTGACTACTTGGAGACAACATACAAAATTGTCTCCAAACTATTTCTAGTTGGCGACTATTTGGCGATGACTTATCTATGTCATCTCCAAACCATCTCCACTTTGTGATTTCGTGGAGATGACATAGATAAGTCGTCTCCAAACCGTGTTCAATTGGCAACTACTTAATCAAAAAAAATTATATAGAATTAACTTTGAACAAAAATTGCATGGTGCAAAACACCCAACATAAAGCATTTAACATAACTCAAAATATAAACAATTAGTTCTTTAAAAAAAATAAAGGAATTCTGATAAAATTATTTTATTATAAAATAAAATGCAAATCAAACATTAATTGAAGATTACATTGATAATATGTTAATGTAACGATTAATAGATTAATTAAATTGGTAACTAATAAAATGACAATTAATATTATTTATTTAACACCTAATTAGTTAATAATTATTAATTAAATAGTTCTCTAATTTTACAAATTAGTAATAAATTTTTGCTAATAATTAATTTAATAATAAGTCATACTCAAGATTAATTAATTATTTAACTAATTTTTATTTATTAATTACTAGACCGTCGCCCATAAGTTTTCATTTGAGACTTTTGGGCAACGACCCAGTACTTTTTTAGCTGGGAGGCGACATACATAAGTAAACTAATATAATTAAAAAATATATAATTACACATCAAAAAGAATATTGAGCCATGTTGGAGATGGACCTAGCTAGTTCGTCTCCACTCTGGTTTGTCTCCAAAAAATGGTCACGGACCAAACTGGTTAGTCTCCAATTTGGGTTTTTTAAGAAAAAAAAAAGTCACTAGATTTTTTTTAAAAAATTGAACTTCCCCAAACCCCCTTCCCCCCCACGGTACCCCAACCCCACCCCGTCTTCCCACCCCACAGCGCCCCCACCCACATACCCCGCGACCCATAGCCCCCCATCCCTACGACCCACAGCCCCTCCCTCACCCCCACCTCGACCCCGTAGCCCTTCCACCCTTACCTCGCGACCCATAGCCCCCCACCCTCACGACCCACAACCCCCTCCCCTAACCATAATGTAATTTAATTTAATTTATTGTATATATATATATATATATATGGTAAAAATTTGTATATCTCTTAATCGGGGAATTAGGTCAAAAGAAAAAGACTAAACGATTTAACACCTCATGACTTTTGTAAAAAGTGCACAATACCCCCTTGTGTTTTATAACTAATCTGATTACCCCATGTGTTTTAAAAACATGTATAGCTGAATATCCTCTTGTGTTTTATAAATAAGTTGATTACCCCCTGTGTTTTAAAAGCGTAGTTGAATACCCCCTATGTTTTGAAAATGCAGTTGAATCTTTCTTGTTAAAATGAACAATTTTTTTTTTAACGGATGCGGGTATTCATCTACATTTTTTAAAACAAAAGGAGGTATTCAGCTATGTTTTTAAAACACAAAAAGGTAATCAACTTATTTATAAATCACATGGGTATTCAACAATATTTTTAAAACACTGGGAGTACTCAACTTAGTTAAAAAATACATGATGTATTGTACACTTTTAACAAAATACATAAGATATTAAGTCATTTACTCGAACAAAAAGTAAAAGGTGAAGTGAGTTTATATAAACTTTAACAGCACTCCACTATTACACTGAACCAAGAGTTGATCTATCAATTTTTGCTGATTGGTAATGGTTCCTTGGTTAGTATTGAAAACTAACACAACTAATAGTGTACCTAATCAACCAAACATATCCTACAGTTTCTATTTAAACTCCTCTTATTGGCATTCATCACATACTCAACACTAAGAAGCCAATTAACGTTAAATCCATTTGTCCTTTGTTACCAAGGGTGTCCAAAATCATGGGTGTATTCCTTCTATCATCAGCAAGTTTGAGTTTTTTTGTCTTCATCATTATGACTTGGTTCTTGTTCTGCCCAGAATTAGCAATTGCAAATAATGCAGGAAGTACAAGGCACTACAGGTTTGATGTAAGTTTTGTACTATTTAGTTCAGCTCATTTTGTATCTAAATATATTCATTAGAAACATATGCTACACTTTGTAGTAATGATTTGTCGGCATGCACATATTTCCAGATAAGGTTGCAAAACGTTACGAGGTTATGCCATACAAAGAGTATGATCACTGTGAACGGGAAGTTCCCTGGACCTCGCATAATTGCTAGGGAAGGTGATCGTGTAGTGGTGAAGGTGGTTAATCATGTTTCGAACAATGTCAGCATCCACTGGTATGAGCCATCATCGTCTTGTTTGAATGGTCTTAATTGGAGTACAAAATCACATGCATATGCCATGCACAGGGCATTCTGTCGTTCTATTCGATTTACTTTTCCATTTGTTTTGGGTGGGAAAATGGGCCTCCATGATTTGCTATGTGGGACGGATCAAGATTTTTTGTTCAGTTAAAATACACAATTTAACACGATTATATATGAATAATTTTTTTTCCTCAATAGATACTAATTGAATTTTCACTGAGACACATACAAATTTTGAGTTAATAGTGTTTGCAATCCTTACTCACCCTTGAACATATCGTCCCTTATTTTCAATAGTAGAACCCATACAATAACCAACCAAATCATGTCTTGTCCTTTAGGTGGGATCAATTATATGTATACGATAACTCTACTAATTCCTGTGACAAAACCAATATCATACTAGTAATTATAGTTATATTGTTCATTTTATGTCATATTGCGTATCACTAGCATTTTCGATTAAATGTACAACGATGTGCACAGGCATGGAATTCGGCAACTTCAAAGCGGATGGGCTGATGGGCCATCATATATAACTCAATGTCCTATTCAAACTGGTCAGAGTTATGTGTACAATTTCACCATTGTTGGGCAGAGAGGAACATTCTTTTGGCACGCTCATATCTCTTGGTTGAGAGCAACTCTTTATGGACCACTCGTCATCTTCCCCAAGCATAATGTCCCCTACCCTTTTGGCAAACCTTACAAGGAAGTTCCCATCATTTTTGGTAAAGATTAGAAACCATTTCATTAATATGCTCCATATGGATTTAGCTAGTTAAAAAATATTCACAAATGTATGAATTATGAAGAAAAATTATATTTATAAATTTGTTCTACTAACATGAAATAAAACTGATTGTTCATTATATATAGGTGAGTGGTGGAATGCAGGCATTGAGGCCGTGATTAGCCAAGCACTTCAGACAGGAGCTGGTCCAAACGTATCTGATGCTTACACAATCAATGGGCTTCCAGGGCCACTGTACAATTGTTCAGCTAGTGGTACTCTCTCTTGGAAAATTATTCTATAAATCTACACTAATGACAATCCGTAAGAGAGATGTGGGTCCCACATGTATGTGGGATCCATTCTTTTGAAAATATATGAATAGTTTAGATTGAAGAAATAAAAATTTGTTTATCTTTTTGGCAAGTGATATGAAATTTTCAAGATTGCTAAAATTATAAGGGTAAATTTG
Organism: Ehretia macrophylla; assembly: GCA_037974665.1. Classification (NCBI taxonomy): domain Eukaryota; kingdom Viridiplantae; phylum Streptophyta; class Magnoliopsida; order Boraginales; family Ehretiaceae; genus Ehretia; species Ehretia macrophylla. Next base: position 23,091,773 of record CM075782.1, on the reverse strand, counting down.
ATATATAGTCCCTATTGTTTATAAATTTTGGATAAATAGACTTTATTATTTTAGAAATCATACGGTTAATTCTTATTTTTTGTAAAAATTCCACCAATAGTCCCTATTATTTTAAAAATTACTCATTTAGTTCTTATTGTTTGTAAAAGTATCTCCATTAGTCTCCAATATTTGTAAATGTCTCACCATTAGCGCTAAGACTTTTGCAAATAATATGTACTAATAGTGAGATATTTGCAAATAATGAGGACTATGGTGAAACTTTCGCAAACAATAGGGACTAACTGCGTGACTTATGAAACAATAAAGACTAATGATGAGACTTTTACAAATAATATGGACTAATAGTCTAAAAATTATAACATCAAAATCGATAAAAGCTAGCATGGTTTCTGAAATGATATTCTGATACTTGCAGAAACATACAAGCTAAAGGTGAAGCCTGGGAAGACATATCTTCTTCGTTTGATTAACGGTGCACTCAATGAAGATCTCTTCTTTAGTATAGCCAACCACACACTTACTGTTGTGGAAGCTGATGCCATTTATGTTAAGGCATTTGAAACAGATATTATCTTGATTGCTCCAGGACAAACCACCAATGTTCTACTAAAAACTAAGCCTCATCCTGAAAAATCCACTTTCTTGATGGCAGCTAGACCATATTTCACTGGCCAAGGCACATTTGACAATTCCACTGTTGCAGGGATTCTTGAATACCAAAGCTTCCATTCTTCAACCTCGAATATTTCAGTCAAAGGTTTTTCTATCCCAACTCTTCCACCAATCAATGGAACAGCTTTCGTCGCGAATTTCTCAAGCAAATTCCGTAGTTTGGCCAATTCAAAGTTCCCCGCTAACGTGCCACAGAAAGTCGATAAGCAATTTTTCTTTACCGTTGGCCTTGGGAGTAATCCATGCCCCAAAAATCAAACATGTCAAGGGCCTAATGGCACCAAATTCTCGGCTTCCATGAACAATGTCTCTTTTGTACTCCCGTCAACAGCAATGCTACAGGCCTATTATTTCAAGAAATCAAATGGTGTATACACTACTGATTTTCCGAACTTTCCTCTCATGCCATTCAATTATACAGGCACACCTCCAAATAATACCATGGACTCTAATGGCACAAAGGTGGTAGTGCTTCCGTTTAATACCACTGTGGAAGTAGTACTGCAGGATACTAGCATTCTTGGTGCTGAGAGCCACCCTTTTCATCTTCATGGTTATAACTTCTATGTTGTTGGCCAAGGATTCGGAAACTTTGACCCCAAGAAGGACCCTGCAAACTACAACCTTGTTGATCCTGTTGAACGAAATACAATTGGTGTGCCATCTGGTGGATGGCTCGCTATTCGTTTCCAGGCAGACAACCCTGGTATGTTTGTGTCCCTCATAATCACAATAATGTTTGTTTCAAGAAAAAAAAAAAAAAAAAGCTCATTTGTCCTCTGTAAATGATTATTTGATCAGTGGGGATTTTTCAGCATGTATTTATGTATTGCAATAATCTCATTTGCTAACTGGCTTCAACAACATGGTACACATAATTTACTGGATCTCACGTTATAATGTTGATCTCTGTATTAGGTGTTTGGTTCATGCACTGCCACTTTGACATCCACTTAAGCTGGGGATTGAAAATGGCATGGATAGTCTTGGATGGGGAGCTCCCTAACCAGAAGCTGCTTCCACCACCATCCGATCTGCCCAAGTGTTAACGTTCGACCGCATGAAGCATGCTCCATACTGACTTCTTCTGGCTTTCGTGTATAACTTATTACTGTTGTTTGGTACCTTTCTTTTGCCCATTTTTTCCAAGACATAAGGTCGAGTTTTGGCCATCCTGAGATAGGGCTTTATTATCATTCATATCCCTTCCTTTGAGTGGAAGAAATTTTGTATACTTAGCGATTGCCTGTTGTTTTTGGAGCTGAGTAATAAAAGATATAGTGCTCCTACATGATTCTCTCTCTCTGATTCTCTCTCTCTTTCCTTTCTCCACTCCCTCCCCTCATAACCAGTACAAGCTTGGGTGAGAATATTGGCGTCACCCAATAAAAGTAGGACTCCAGGCGACATCATATATATATAGAGCCACTCTTATATTGCAGTCCCCACTCAACTCAAATTTTGTCTAACAATATATATATTTTAAAGGTATTTTTAGATTGAAAAATCAGTTCAATCTCCACTAAAAAAAGTTATCTATATATGACGGGTAAATTGTGTGATTTTAGTCCTTAATGAAAATAAATTCTAAATTTGTCCCTGCCCACATACATCGCTTCATGTTAACTAGTAGTTACTCAAATGTTTTGGATCATTAAAATGGATATATCTTTGCACAAAGTAATTTACAACATTAAAAGTGTTCAGTGTTTAGGGGAGAAAGACTCACCTTATAAGTTATCGGAATGAACTCATCTAGGTCGCTTAGATTTTAAGTCTATTCAACCAAATGATTGTGTCGAAAAAGTAACACTAAAAGAAGAACACATGAAGCAAGGAAAGGGGTAGAAAGCTACAGCGCAAAAAGAAAGTCGAAAAATACATTACAGAGAACTGCTTGTTAGATTCTATACATGATATTAAAAACTTTCAAATATGCAGCAGAATTAAAATTATGTATCTATTCATAGCTATATACACAATTTAAACATATATATAAATTATCGCAAAATCTAAATAAAGTAGTATTCAGGATTACCTCAACAACGATGAATCTGACGTAGAATTTAATGCAATCTGAACTCCCCAAACATAAAGCCTCCGATAAAATCCACACGAGATCCTAGAAAATAATAGCAAATCCCCCACTAGATTTCTATAGAAAATATGAACTGTGAAAGACTAATTTTTGTACTAGCGTTTCATCTTGCACAACTTCCTTTATATGGGAAACAACTACGTTCCAGGGCTAGATTATGGGCCAGTCTAAGAACATGGATCTGGACTGATGGACTTGTTGGATTGAATTCCAACAAGGGCCAGTCCTTAAATTCACTTAAATATTGGAGAATCCAATATTAAATTCATTTATCTAACTATTTATTTTTTGGACATCTTTTGTGTGTGACTTCTCGGGTTCATTAACTAATTAGCTGTGAAAAATGTTAATTTAATTAATATTTTACTATAACTACTCTAATTAATTTCTAACAGTCGTGAGTGATACCTAACAGTATATCACGACTACCTAATTAATTATGAAGTGAAATTGCATGAACCCTATATAATTTATGTATAACATATTTCCTGCATCTCATCTATCTCGATTAAGCAAGAGTCAGGGATATGGACGTCAAATTCTTTTACTTAATCATATGACCTAATCCAATTAATTTAATAACTCGTAAATAAATAATAGATGACCATCTATTATTTAACCTCGGCTAAGGATTTTCGGTTACTTAATTAATAGATCATATAGGACCCTTAATTGACAAATTCCATGTTGCACACGTACATATCGCTATGTAGGAATAGACCATGACCACCGAGCACGTGAACCAGTCCATGGCTAGTATCCCATACATAGGATAACCATGGTATCTCAGTTCTAAGTGTTAATTATATAATTATATGTTATATGACAAAATTATTGACTATCCGTGTAATTTACTATATAATCGGTCATGTCCAGTCACTCGTTCTCTATGAGTACGTATACATTTATTAACATAACATGAGATTAATTGCTCTTATTAATATCTCATATTAATTGAGACAGTAAATTATAAACTAATTTATACGGATGAACTAATGCCCAATTAATTCATCCTACATATATTCTAGAATATATCATTAATTATGGATCTTGTCATTCATTTTGTTTACCTTTCAAAGAATAAGATCCATAGATATATTTCCAAGGACTTTTATTAAATATAATTAACAAATTAACATATATTAAATAAACTACCCATTTAATACATAAAATAATATAAAATTCATGTCCTAGAAATTATAATGATTTGGCTTTTAGGGCACTAAGTCTAACAATTCCTTACTTGTTCTAAATCCAATCGAAATGGTACTTCATAGCCATCTTCTCAAGATGACGATCTAAAGACTGTTGAGTTAAAGCCTTGGTCAATGGGTCAACGACGTTGTCTGTTGATGCTACTTTCTTCAAAATTATGTCACCTCTTCTCACAATCTCTCGAATGATATGGTAATACATCTCAATATGTTTGGACTTTTGGTGAGACCTTGGTTCATTTGCTTGTACTATAGCTCCATTGTTGTCACAGTACAACAGTAGTAGTGACTCAATGGAAGGAACTACCCAAAGTTACATTGTGAACTTCTTGATCCAAACCACTTCCTTAGCCATTTAGATGATGCGATACACTCAGCTTCTGTGGTAAAGTCTATAGTTGTAGTGTGTTTGGAACTTTTCTAACTAATTGCTCCTCCATTACAGACAAATATGAATCTAGATGTGGATTTGCAATCATTTATGTATGACTAAAAATCAGATTCTATAAAGCCTTCAATTTATTCTCTTCCTCCGTATATCAAGGCTATATTTTTAGTCCTTCTCAAATACTTAAGAATGTTCTTGACAGCTATCCACTATTTCTCTCCTGGATCAGACTAATATCTACCTATAACACTTACAGTATGTACAATATCAAGTCTTGTACACAACATGGCATACATAAAACTCCCAATGACTGAAGCTTATGGAATCTTATTCATATATCCCCTCTATCTCTTGAGTAGTTTTAGGACTCATAGCTCTAGAGAGATGGATACTATGTCTAAAAGGAAGTAATCCCCTTTTAAAATTCTATATGGAATCTTATTCATATATCCCCTCTCTCTCTTGAGTAGTTTTAGGACTCATAGCTCTAGAGAGATGGATACTATGTCTAAAAGGAAGTAATCCCCTTTTAAAATTCTACATATTAAATTTTTTTAATACTTTATCTATGTACATACTTTTGGAAAGACTTATTAGTCCTTTCGATCTACCTCTATAGATCCGAATTCTAAGGATAAATGTGGCTTCTCCTAAATGTTTCATTGAGAAAGTTCCTGATAACTAGAGTTTGATAGATGACATCATACTAACGTCATTTCCTATCAACAATATGTCAACCATATATAGTACAAGGAATGTAACTGCCTTTTTGTTGACCTTCTTGTATACGCAAGATTCGTCTTCATTCTCAATGAAGTCGAATGATTTGATGACTTCATCAAATCTAGGTTCCAACTGTTAGAGGCTTGATTGAGCCCATAAATAGAATTTCTTAACTTGCAGACTTTATGGTCATTGGATTCTAAACCTTTTTGGCTATTCTATATAAATGTTTTCTTTAATGAAGCCATTAAGGAACGTTATTTTGACATTCATTTGTCATATCTCATAATCGTAGTGTGCAACTATGACAAATAAAATTCTAATGGATTTTAGCATGGCCACTGGCGAGAAGGTTTCCTCATAGTCAATTCCTTGTTATAATCTGAGGATTATGAATCACTTTGAATGTTTATCGTATTGAAGAAATATGTTAACGAATTCTAAACACTTTTAGAATATATTTCTTCTCCGAAAAACATTAAGGACACATTCATATAATGGGAATGATAGAGAATATAAACGTCACAAACAAGTCAATATGTAAACAAACATATAGACATAAATGCCATTAGGTACAAGTTAATGCCAATATATAACCAAAATAGGTCATCTAAATATATAGCATTAGGGCATATCTCTAACACTAATATAGACTCAATAAAGTGGCTTGAGACCATGAAATCTGAAATGGATTTCATGCACACCAACCAAGTCTGGAACATTGTAGACCTACTTGAATGCATTGTGCCTATAGGATGCAAATGGGTATACAAGAGAAAAAGGTGGCGTAGATGGAAAGGTAGAGAACTTCAAGGCAAGGCTAGTGGCAAAATATTACCGTCAAGACTAGAATAATCAAGTACAGGCTATCGTATGTAAGTTACCTTTGATTAACATAGAGATGTTAATGATAAAGGATGGTGAGCCTTGTGCCATAACAACATAGGGATGCGACTAACTTATATATAGGTGATTGTTAGTTGAACGAATCACTGAATGTGACAAGAATGACTAAAACTACATGACTTTGGATTAATAGTTTGTCATTCATTGCGAATTGTGCAAATTAATCATTTGACTTGAGAAATTACACCTGCTGGATATATGAGAGGATAAATCTTGCGTTTGGACAAAGCTCGGTGAGATATGGCCTCTCGCAGTTTAGTCATGTGATATAGACCAACAGGTAATTATCAAGATAGGATCTGTTAACCTTCAACGTGAGTCGATGTCCTATGCGATCTTATTTCGGTTGTTGAATAAGGAAGTCCTTGGTCGGGGCACAAAAGATGGAATGATGGAAAAGGGATTTTTCCATAGGTGTCATCTTTCATTCTACCAAATAGATCTACGCATAGAATCGTTCAGTTGACTTCATCGTATCATGGTCCCCACAACGATCGGGACATATTTAATGGAAGGATCAGACTGCACGCTAATTTGCGACTATAAATAGATTCATAAGAGTTAGACTTCATTACCGTATAAATTGTCATGATGTGCATATGTTACTAGACGTAACTATTGAACGTGAGGGTATTCTATCGAATGACGGAGACATTCTTGGAATAGATTAAAAACATTTAATAGTCCATCATCGTTATACGGTTATGAATTTAGAAAGTCACACACAAAAGAGCATCAAGAATAAGGCAATTAACGAGCTTGATATTAAGTTAGAAACATGTTAAAGAGTTAACATTATTTATTTTGGACGTTAATTGTTAAGCGGGCCAAAAGTATAAATACTGAAAGTATTGGGCCAAAGTATAAATACTGAAAGTATTGGGCCAAAGTGCAAATACTGAAAGTATTGGGCCAAAGTGAAAATACTAAAAGTATTAGGCCAAAAATATAAATATGAAAGTATTAGGCTAAAGTATAAATACTGAAAAGTATTGGGGTTAAAGTACAAATACTTAAAGTATTGGGCCAAAGTGCAAATACTGAAAACATTGGGCCAAAAGTATAAATATTGAAAATATTGGTCCAAAGTATAAATACTAAAAATTATTGGGGCCAAAGTATAAATACTGAAAGTATTGGAGTCTCTTTCCAATTAATTTTTCTAATGGGGATTAGAATTAATTATTGGAAAGTTGTCACTAGAAGATAAAAGACAACTTGCATTAGAAGACAAAAGACAAGTTGTCACTAGAGGACAAAAGACAAGTTGCACTAGTGGACAAAACACTAGAAGACAAAGCACTAAAGGACAAAGAACAAGTTGGCAAAGGAAGATGTCTTGAATGGATGCATGCTTGACACTTGGCAAATGAAGAGTGTGCATGCTAGACATTTGGCAAAAGCATGATGTCTTGAGAAGACATGTCATGCCATTTGTCACAATCCTACACAACACAAGACACTATATAAAGGCCATCATTTGTCCTTCGTGGTTGTTGATTTTCGGCCAACACAAGAGAAGAAAAGATGACAAAATTCTCTCATTTCTTTCATGGTATTTTCGGCCATAGTAAAGATAGGGTGGTAGGATTTTTCTCTTGCCTTCTAACTTTATACAAGCTTAGATCTATCACTGAGAAGCTAGTACATATACTTGGTTGGTGGTGTTTGCCATTGGATGCTCGTGTGTTTCGATCTATGAACTTTACACTTGTGGAGGAGGCTAGTTCGCACTATCTCTTTTTTATCATCATTTCGGCCATTAACGGGAACGAAGAAAAAGATAAGAACTATGTCTTTTTCCTTAATACTCTCGGTCAAAGCATAAAAAAAAAGATAAGTGTTATTATTTTTGCTTTCTAACTATATGCAATCTCTATTCTACTACTAAGTAGCTAGCACATTAACTTAGTTTGTAGAAATAACCTTTGGATGCTTGTGTGTTTCGATCTAGAGCATTTGTACGTGTGAAGGAGGCTTGTGCACGCCGTAGCATCTCCGTCGTGATTCCACCTTCTCTAGGCTTCAAACGGGAGGTATATCGTTTTATCTTTCGTTTACTTTATAATATATTTGATATATTATATGTTGCATGTTGATTGCCATGGACTTTACTTCGGAAATATATGTGATTACAAATGATTATGTTGAAAATTTTAAAATGCTCAACATTTCCGCTTTCGCACATTTCTGAGAGATGATCCTTACAAGTGGTATTAGAGCCATGGTTTCTAAAGTCCATAAATCACATGTATAGCAGTAGATCTAATCTTTAAAGTATGTAAAATGGCATTATCTCATGATTCTAAGCATATGCATGTGAAGATCTATGATTGTCTATAATGGTTCAAGAAACGAGCAAGTAGAATATTTTTCCCTTGGCATGGCCGAGAGACACTAGGCTTTTTGGATGGTTGAAAAATGTGCCACTTCATGTGTATTGTACGTCGTATACGATGAAACATGGAACATGTGAGTAAAGCCTTTTCTCCTACCCTTGGGCCTTTTTTTTTTGGCCTTGAGGTTGGTTTTTGAGAAATGTGCTGCTCCATATGTATTGTAGTCATATATGATGGAACATGGAACATAAATGAAGAGTACTTTTTCCATTCCCATGGCTGAGAGTCTTCTTGGGATTGTAAAGGTTGAAAAGTTGTTGCTATTTTGCTTATACTTGCCATGATGATTGATCTTAACTTGTATTTGTGTTATAAGGAGTTATGATCAAGAAATCTATTGGTTTACATACAAATTGGCAAGGTGTTGCTAATGGATGTTAAAGGTTAGATGGTTGTATTGTCTTTTGTATGTGATGAATAAGATTGATGCTAGCTTACTTGTTTAGCTTGGATTATATATGCAATATGTTGAATCTTAGCTTTATGAGATTTTACAGGTAGATGAATGATGAATTTGATCATGGACTTGGTGGTTTGTAATTGAGACATAAGTCTTATTTTACTTTCTTGCAAATTGAGAGAATTATGTAGTAAAGAATATATGTAATCTTTCAAAAGAAGTACAAGATAACCAATGAAGGCATCCAAGGAGTTAGAGGGGCTTTGGAGATTTCAAGGAAGTTGAAGATCTTGAAGACATTGGATGTGCTTTAGGATAGTCTTCTTTTCCTTATTCTAAGCCCAAGACCATGATCCACCATTCGTTTGTGTTGCATGCATGCTATTTTATATGCTTTATATGATAGTAGCTTATAAGTAGCTTTGTGTGCATGATGAGATCTTAATGTATGATTCTTGCATATATGTTTATTCACTTGCTAATATGTGATATTCACTTGCTAATATGTGATATTCGCTTATAAATAAACTAATGTGCAAAGTGAGACCTTAACAAACAAATATAAAACCTCCCTATGTGCAAACTAATATTAGATCTGTAGTCCTCCGCCATCTTAGGACTTAATAAACCCAAAGTGATCATATCCGATCTTACCCAAAGGTAGAGGGACATGGTTCGTTAGAAGTTTGATTAAGTCTCTAATAGAACATAGTGATGTGGTTATCTTCCAAAATCTAACGGCCAATTATAGCCACAAAGGCTTGAGGTTATTGATTCAATTTGTCAGATAACTATGAGATGGCGGGTCGGATCTAACTAAATCACATAATCAATTATAACCACAAAGATTTGAGACCAAAGTGATTTGGGGATTGGAAATGACTATAACCTATTTTGTGAAATAGACAACAAAGTGTTGTTGACTCTTAATATTTATATTCCAATTATAACCACAAAGGTTCGAGGGATACAAATGATTAAGAGAATTTGGTCACCCACTAAAGAATCTTAACAGATTCAAGTCTCTTATTTAGGGAATGTGAGATTTGATAAAATTAGTAAGAGCTATCATTTAATTAAAGACCTAGTTAAATGATTAAACGAGTTAAAGTCAACTAGCAATCTTATTTTTCCGCATGTTTATAGCTACATGTATGAACCCATTTTTATCTTAATATTCTGGGCTTGTATCACATCAATCAGACCAAACTTTATTGATTAAATGTTGTCTAAGAATAGTTCTTAGAAACTTAATCATATGATTAGATTAGAATGCTCTTAAGTTTCTTTCTTGATAATGCATCAAAAGGAAAATGTGTGATACTTATGGTTAATAAGTAAAACAACTTTAATATGTTATTGAGTTATATTCTTTTGTTGACTGTATAATAGTATATAAGATATAAAAGGAATATGATTTTAGACCTACAAAGATTTGTGTGGTAAGCATATTTCATTGGCATAATAAAGGAAGTCAATTCATGACCGTATTTCATCTTTCATTAATGCAAAGGAGAAAGACATGAATCAGATGTTTTCTATTAGCCAGTGGGAGCATAATCTAAAGGATAATTAAGGATTGTAAAGGTATATGTAAAAGTGTTTACATAACCAACAAATCGAACATTAAAAGGAGGATTTATTCAATATGTCTTTATAGCTTGAATGTCAAGGCTATGAAGCTGTAATGAATGGTAAATCTTCTTTGTTAATGGTTGTTATTACTTTATGATTTGATTCTTTTGTGACATAAGTGTATGTGCATTTGAAATAATCTTAATCAAAGTGCGCTTTGGAAGTGTGGAATGGTTTTAGTGTTAACAAATAGAATAATTGTTGTTACATTAGCTAAAGATAAACATTTTGTTAACTGATTAACCACATACCAAATATATTTTGAGACAAAGTTTGTAGTCCAAGACAATTGTAGTTTCTTTATGACTTAGTTAGTTCCAATATTAAGATGTTGAGTAAGTTGGTTTTCAGATCGACTTATACATCTTATTTTAGGAAGGTAACCGAGTCACCCTTTGTTTGATAAAGGAATAAAGATACTAAATTATTTGGATTAGTACATGGTGATGTACGAGCCTTTTTGTGAGTAAACTTCAACTGTGTTTTCTCCTTTACGTAACCTCACTAATGATTATCATCGTAAGGTTATGTGTTCTTGTTGAAGAACATGTCTAAAGTTTTTTGGATTATTCAAAGAGCATTAGACTAAAGTAGAAAAACCGTATAAGAAAAATTATTACTGCATTATGATGTGATCATGATTCTAAAATACTTGAGTACTATTGGGATAAGTATCTCAATCTTTCAGTATAGTATCGTAATTAACAACACCCGATGCACCACAATTAAATAGGAATTTCTTAGTGAAGAAATTATGTTTTGTGCAAAAGTTGATTAGTTGGACTAATCATACTATTTACTTGTGGGTTGTACTTTCCTTATTTCTTTTTATTGAATAGTTAAATTCCCACATTGCTAGAACTTTATATATGATAAGCGTTGGATATCAACCAAATATTAAAAGAGGTAATACTTGGATTGTCCTACTTTTATTGAAAAGTTTTTAAAGGACTAGTGGGATTTTGGGGTTGAAAGGTAATTTCGTGCTATATCCTTGTTTAATAGGATATAATTTCTATTGTGTGATCAAGTTGTGTTGATCTGTTAGATTGTGATCATTCTTGAAAAAAAAGTATTGTTCAAGAAGGTTGATGTAGTCTAACTAAATAGAAATTGAGGAAGTGTCCTCTAAGCCACAAATTCACCTAAACCTAAATATTGAATCAATTCAATTCGGTCTGAAATGTCATCACACAATATCTTTGTAAATCTAGTAGTATATCTCATCCTCTAGAGAATATAGGGATATCTTCTATTGGGTGCACAAAAGTGGTTTGTGTCTTTGAGATAATGATTACATGGATGAACCTTGTGTTTGCATCAGAGTCAGTGGGAGCGCAACCGCTATTCTCAATCTGTATGTTGATGACTTGTCTATCATAATTGATGATATAAGTGATGTGATGTTAGTTAAAGTCTAGTCATATTAAATGTTCTCCATACTTCAAAGATGTCATTATTATCTCGGGAATTCGTAGCTATGGTGATAGTACAAGGAGATTACTTAACATATTCCAAAGATTGTACCTAGAGTGATCTTTAAGGTGTTCAAGATGGTTTTTCGAAAAAAAGTCAAAGAAAGGAATTATTGTCCTTATGACAATGAATCCATCTTCGGCGAATGATTTTCGAGAAACTCTAGTAGTATAGCAAACTTGGGATGAAATCAACATATGCTTGAGCAATAGATGATTCCATAAGTTGATGTACTAAGTATAACGTTTGACATTGCGCAAATTGTAAAGTGTTACGAGTGAATGTCAATCCGATACTAATTGAGAATGTTGGATAATACTTGCATATATTTAAAGTACTTCTGAAGCACTAAAAATATATTCCATGGAGAAGATAAAATCCATGGTAACAGATTTATTAGTTTAGATTTTGATATGAAACCAATAATAGAATGTCTATTTCGGGATTAATGTTTATTATTTAGTGGGAGCACAGTAAGTTAGAAAGGTTCTGAACGAACTATATGTCCCATTACATATATTATATCTTTGGTGATATTTGAAGTTGTTTGGATTAAAGTAAATCATACAAGTTGTTGATGGTTCTTATCATTTAGTTGAAATGTTTTTTTTGCGTTACGACTATAATGGAGCTATTGCACAAGCTAAATGAACCAGGGTCTCATAATATGTCCAAACATTTGGAAAGGTGTTTCCATTTTCATATGTTGTATCTGTAACCTATAACAATATTATGATATGCTATTGCGGAAAAACGACCACATCTTCTAGTGTAGCTGACCCACTTACCTTAGCCATGAATTAGTCATAGCTAGGTACACGTCTTGTGAAGATTGATATGTGATATCATTGTGTGTTGCGCTAATACTATATATATATATATATCATAGCATTAGTACAAGTGGGAGATTATTGGAGATATGCCCTAATGCTTTATATTTAGATGACATATTTTGGAGATATACTGGCATTAATTTGTACCTAATGGCATTTATGTCTATATGTTTGTTTATATATTGACTTGTTTGTGACGTTTATATCCTCCGTCATTCCCTTTATGAATGTGTCCTTAATGTTTTTAGGAGAAGAAATATATTATAAAAGTGTTTAGAATACGTTGGCATATTTCTTCGATATGATAAACATTCAAAATGATTCATAACCCTCAAATTATTTGACCGAGACTAGAATAATCAAGTATGGGTCATCGTATGTAAGTTACCTTTGATTAATATAGAGATGTTAATGATAAAGGATAGCGAGCCTTGTGTCATAACAGCATAGGGATGCGACTAACTTATATATGGGTGATTGTTAGTTGAACGAATCACTGTGTATGGCAAGAATGACTAAAATGACATGACTTTGGATTAATCGTTTGTCATTCGTTGCGAATTGTGCAAATTAATCCTTTGACTTGAGAAATTACGGTTACCGGATATATCAGGGGCTAAATCTTGCGTTTGGACAAAGCTTGCCTTAATAAAGGTGAGATATGACCTCTCGTAGTTTAGTCTTATGATATAGACCGATAGGTAATTGTCAAGATAGGATCCATTAACCTCCGATGTGAGGCAATGTCTTATGCGATCTTATTTCGGTTGTTGAATGAGGAAGTCCTCGGCCGGGGCACAAAAGATTGAATGATGGAAAGGGGTTTTTCCATAGGTGTCATCTCTTATTCTACTGAATAGATCCACGCATAGAATCGTTTAGTGGACTTAATCGTATCATGGTCCCCACAACGATCGGGATATATTTAATGGAAGGATTAGAATACACGCTAATTTGTGACTATAAATAGATTCATAAGAGTTGGACTTCATTACCGTATCAATTGTCATGATGCGCATATGTTGCTAGACGCAACTCTTGAATATGAGGGTATTCCATCGAATGACGGAGACATTCTTGGAATAGATTAAAAGCGTTTAATAGTCCATCATTGCTATACGGTTATGAATCTAGAAAGTTACACACAAAAGAGCATCAAGAATAAGGCAATTAACGAGCTTGATATTAAGTGAGAAACATGTTAAAGATTTAATGTTTTTTATTTTGGACGTTAATTGTTAAGCGGGCCTAAAGTGTAAATACTGAAAGTATTGGGCCAAAGTGCAAATACTTAAAGTATGGGGCCAAAGTAAAAATACTGAAAGTATTAGGCCACAGTATAAATACTAGAAAGTATTGGGGCCAGAGTGTAAATACTGAAAGTATTAGGCCAAAGTGCAAATACTGAAAGTATTGGGGTAAAAGTACAAATACTAAAAGTATTGGGCCAAAGTGTAATAATAAAAAGTATTAAGGCCAAAGTATAAATACTGAAAGTATTGGGGTATCTTTTTAATTAATTATTCTAATGGGAATCATAATTAATTATTGAAAAGTTGTCACTAGAAGACAAAAGACAAGTTGTCACAAGAAGACAAAAGACAAGTTGCACTAGTGGACAAAACACTAGAAGACAAAGCACTCAAGGCCAAAGAACAAGTTGGCGAAGGAATATGTCTTGAATGGATGCATGCTTGACATTTGGCAAATGAAAAGAGTGCATACTAGACACTTGGCAAAAGCATGATGTCTTGAGAAGACATGTCATGCCATTTGTCACAATCCTACACAACACCAGACTTTATATAAAGGCCATCATTTGTCCTTCATGGTTGTTGATTTTCGGCCAACAAAAAAGAAGAAAAGATGACAAAATTCTCTCATTTCTTTCTTGGTATTTTCGACCATAGTAAAGATAGGGTAGTAGGATTTTTCTCTTGCCTTCTAACTTTATACAAACTTAGATCTATCACTTAGAAGATAACACATATACTTGGTTGGTGGTGTTTGACATTGGATGCTTGTGTGTTTCGATCTATGACCTTTACACTTATGGAGGAGGCTAGTTCGCGCCATCTCGTTTTCATCATCATTTCGGCCATTAACAGGAATGAAGAAAAAGATAAGAACTATGTCTTCTTCCTTGATGCTCTCGGTCAAAGCATAAATGAAAAGATAAGTGTTATTCTTTTTGCTTTCTAGCTATATGCAAGCTCTAATCTACAACTAAATAGCTAGCACATTAACTTAGTTTGTAGAAATAACCTTTGGATGCTTGTGTGTTTTGATGTAGAGCATTTGTATGTGTGAAGGAGGCTTGTCTACGCCATAATATCTCCGTTGTGATTCTACCTTCTCTCGGCTTCAAACGGGAGGTATATCGTTTTATCTCTCGTTTACTTTATAATATATTTGATATATTATATGTTGCATGTTGATTGTCATGGACTTTACTTCGGAAATATATGTGATTACAAATGATTATGTTGAAATTTTTAAAATGCTCAACGCTTCCGCTTTAAATCTATTATGTTGTGATTCGCACATTTCTGAGAGATGATCCTTACAGTTAGATACAACTTCATCATAGTTAACGGGATCGTCAATGTGATCGTTGTCATATAGGGTAAACAAATCTTGTGCCTGACTATAGATATAGTTGTATCTTACAGGAGGATGAGGAGTCCCCCCTGATTTGTGGAGAGGTTGTGAAACAATTTGATCTTCTTGAACTAGATCTTCTTGGGTCAAATCTTGGATCGGGCTTTGGCTAGTTGGTTGTTCAGTGACTTCTTCACTGAGTTCAACTTCTCTTCCCATGCCTTCTTCTTAGATGAACTGTTACTCTAAGAAGATGGCATTTTTATTGACAAAGACTTTCTAGTTAGTGGGAGAATAAAAGTTGTATCCCAAAGAGACTTTGGGATAACCAATAAGCCTGACCTTGTCTAATCTAGCTTCCAGTTGATCAAACTTAGGCCTCTTAATAAAAGAAAGACAACCTTAAACCTTAATATGTTAGAGGTTAAGTTTCTTTTTTTTTCCAGATCTTATATGGTGTGCTTGAGACTGATTTGGAAGTGACTTTGTTCAAGATATAGGCAGTTGTAAGGAGATCATAACCTCATAGGCTGATTGGTAGATCAGTAGGGTTCGATTTCTCCTTTCTAATACTCCATTAACTTCAAGAGTACCAAGAGAAGTTAATGAGATAACAATGTCATTCTCTTTGAAACTTCTCTTGAAAATCGATACTAAGGTACACTTCATTCATCTATTACATATTTCTCGCATAAATAAATAAATGCATATAAACGAATGATCATGGACTAGGAAAATTATCAACCCGAGCTACTAGGTTGGATTCTAAAACAAAATAAAATAAGAGGCCTATAAAATAAATGAGCTGCTCCTGTTGGGCCTCACAAAACTCCTTATGCGAACCGGATCTACCAACTCTTGATATTTTCATCTTCATCTTTTGCTACATTCATGTACATAGATTCTTAATCTAGTAAGGATATATAAATGGAAATAGGGCCTTTACATTCTTAAATAGGAATAAGAGGCTGTTAAAGATATGCCCTAATACTATATATTTGGATGACATATTTTGGGACATTTTGACATTAACTTGTACATTATGGCATTGTTGTCTATATGTTTGTTTACATATTGACATATTATTAACATTCCTATTCTCTCTCTTTTTTTTTTATATGAATGAGTCCCTAAATTTAACACCTTTTTAATATTTGGTTGTTAGCCAACTTATATCATATATAAAGTTCTAGCAATAGAAGGAATTTTACTATTCAATATAAAATTAAATTAAGGTAAGTATGATCCACAAATAAATAGGATGACTAGTCAAACTAATTAACAAGAGTACTATGTCCAACAAAGCACGGTTCTTCACTAAGAAACCTCATTTAATTGCAGTATACTGGACATTTGTTAATTTCGATACTATACCAAAATTTGGGATACTCAACAAACTAGTATTTAAGTATTTTATCTTCATGATCTAATCATAAGGCACATATACCTTTTCCTATACGAGCCTATTCACAAATAGCTCTAAAAAACATCAACATGTACTAATCCAAATAACCTAGTAGTTCTAATCCTTTATCAAACAAAGGGTAAGTTGGTTACCTTTCCAATAAATAAGATGCGTAAATTGATCAAACTAACCTAATCATCATCTTATTATTAGAACAACCTAGTCACGTAGAAACTACAATTTACTTGGATTATTAGTTGAGTCATCTCAAAAACATTTAGTATATGGTTACGATAGTTAACAATATGTTT
Organism: Ehretia macrophylla; assembly: GCA_037974665.1. NCBI lineage: Eukaryota > Viridiplantae > Streptophyta > Magnoliopsida > Boraginales > Ehretiaceae > Ehretia > Ehretia macrophylla. Next base: position 23,074,709 of record CM075782.1, on the reverse strand, counting down.
GCAATACATTATTTCGTCCACATAAAGATAATAAAGACTATACAATAATGTCTTTAAACAAGCTTTAGGAATAGACACTTTATTTCTAACAACATTTAGGTATGATCCTAAAAATACAAAATATGTCCAAAAGTTTTTCAAACAAATTGTCTTTAGCTAATGCAACAATCTTTGTTTCGTTTGCTAATACTAAAATCATTCTACGCTTCCCAAAGCGTACTACTATGATTAATATTCCATCCATGAACACATAAAAATATTTTCATAAGAATTACAACCACCAAGTAGTACCAATTACAATCAAAGAATATTTTCAATTCATAGTAGCTTTACAGTCTTGACGTTCAAGCTATAAAGATACATTGAATAAACCTGCTTTTAATGTCCGGTTTATCGGCTATGAAAACACTTTTAGACATGCCTTTACAATCTTTAATTATTTTTTAGATTATGCTCCCACTGACTAATAGAAATCATCTCATTTAGTCTTTCTTCTTTGCATTACTGATAATCAAAGATGAAATACAAACACGAGAAAGAGTTCTACTAATATCTTATATTATGCCAATAAAATATGCTTAGAACATAACACTTGTAAGAATACCCTTATGCAATCAATGAAAGAATATAATTCATTAGCATATTAACTTGTCTTAGTTATCAAGCATAAGTACTATAACTTTTTCTTTTGATACATTACCAAAAAGAAAACGGAAGAACGTACAAATCTAAGATATGATGAAGTTTCTAAGATTCTTAGACTACAATATTAATCATTAAAGATTGGTCCAGTTATGCGATATAAAGTCCAGTAAATTAAAATAAAACCGATGTGAGACCCGAACCCGAAAATAATTATTTTATTATTTTATTATTTGCATTTATTCAATTTGTATTTAATTGACTTGTTTTCACTATTTGAATAGTTAAATGCATTATAGTAGCTACTTAGTGAATAACTATATCTTCTTCTAAGTTAGGAAGCTAACATGTGGCATCTAGAATTCTTTACACAATAGTTGACTTTAGTTGACTTAGCATTTTAGCCACAAGAAATGAAATAACCAAAACAAATAAAACAAAGAGCAAAGGTGAGAGAATGAGATTAGTTGAGTGAGAAAAAAAAGAAAGAACCAGAGAGCCCTAGCTCCGACCCGAGAGAGGAAAAGAGAATAGAAAGGGGAAGAAGAAGAAGAAGAAGAAAAGGATGAGAAAATAAGGGGGATTAGCTTAAGCTATAGCTCAACTTTGCAATTTTAGCCAAGAATAAGAGAGGGGTTTCATTTAATGTCCATTTTTCTTGTATTCTTGGTAGTGTTAAGTTTATATAAATGTTGAATAAAGTTGTTTTGTGCTTTGTTTTAGCTAGCAAGCTTGATTATCAGGAGGAATATATGAAGTTTCAGTGATATATGCTAACGAAACTTGGAATTTTTGGTATGTTAGTTGTTGTTGTTGAGGTTGAAGATGAATGCATAATATAGCTTTAATGTTTGTAGAAATGCTTGAAAGAGTGTTATTAAGCTCAAGATTACAATACCAAGCTTATATATTTATGAAATACAAACAAAAGAACCTAAGTAAACTAAGTATGCTATGTGTGTGTTTTTCAGCTGACCCACCCCGGCTATTGACATGTTATAATTGAATTTAGCTTATTATAATGAAGCTTTATATGCTAGACTATGTTATAATTGAATTTAGCTTGCAACTAACTTTAGCATACTAGTTGGAATGTTCTTCCATTGAGTTGTTAATGAGTTAAAAGTTATAAATGTTGATTGAGCTAAGTTCATGTGCAAGTTATTGACAAATGTGCAGTGAGGAAATGCATGAATTACATGTTCTATTGGTTGTAGCATGTGAATGGATCGTACTAGTGTTCATGAAAATGTTTTGAAATGCTATTACTTGCTTATTTGCTTGAGGGGCAACCTACTTTGTTGTCCTCTCATTTTACGTGCTTATTGAGTGTTTATCTAAGTGATTATTGAGCGTAGCAAAGATTGCTACTTTAATCAAGGCACGGTGTAATGTGCCTTCACTGGGCAGTATCGGGGTTGCCAGGGATTGGTTTGTACAACCTCCGCGTCTTATTCCCTTGCTCACTTGGTCATTAAAGGCCTTAGGGTGTTGGGTTGTAGATTATCAGGGTACATTCAGAGTACAACTACTAGCAGAATAAGGGAATTATTAAGATCGTGAATGCAACTGAGCAAAGGAATGGAAATGAAAACGTATCCTTTTGAAAGTGGTTATATAGTTTCATGAGCTAGATTGAATGTTTAATGCTTTGTATTACCGTGTGTTGTTTACTTTAAGTTGCATATTGTTGTCTCTTGTTAATTGGCATTTGTGCATTCACGAAATGGGTTTCAAAACCTCCCCGCATTTTTCCTCCTTACTGAGCATGTGTTTGTTCACCCCGTTTGCTCAACAAATTTCAGGCGAGGCCGAGGTGGCCCCTCAAGAAGAAGAAGTCTGAAGTCTCTTTTCCTTGCTTGCTTTAAAGGTTGGATGGTGGTTTTTGCTATGATCTAAAGATGTGGATTATGTGAGCCTTGCTTGTTGTACAGTCTACTTTGCACCGGAGCACCGTTTTGCACGTGATAAATCATGGTTTTGTCTTGATGTAGTCAAGAGAATGATTTAAATTTCATGTCACTTTGGAATGTAATTTTAACCTATTTTGAGCTTTGCAAACTTGTGTATGGTTAAGTCATTTGGAGGGTTTGTAAGCTAAAGCTAAAGCTAGTTCGTCTCTTGGCACTTAGATGCTCTATTGGTCATGTTTTTCATTACTTAGACTTATTTTGCTAAGGTTTAAGTTAAAAATGCTTTGTCTAGTATGCTATGCTTGGACTAGACTTTGAAATTGTGTTGTGGTACAGTTGTTGTTGGCATTATGTCTTCTTGTACAGGTATTAGAATGATCATAATATAAGAGAGACTCTGTCCTTTTTCCTCGTACATCGCATCCGGTCTTGACTTCTAGCTAGGGGTTGGGGTCGGGGCGTGACACTTTTAGGTGGTATCAGAGCATAGAGCATAGAATGTATGAGCCGGGATAAGATTCTCGGATTGTGAGATAGAGGTCTAAATGTGAAAGTGTTATTTCATGAATATGCGCACATATAAACTGTACTATGCGTCAAGTGCTAAATATATCATATGTGACTAATGTGGACTACGTGCATTGAATGAGAATTGCCCTATGTGATATACCTGTGATCTATTATGTCTACCTGTTATAACATATGTACGTTCTAATGACTAAAGATGACGGAGAGGGTTCCTAGGCCCAGAGGTAGACCCAGGAGCCAAGATGGTACACAGGGATCTGGGGAACCGCGTCAGCCAGCCTCTAATAAGCATGTATTGGATAGAATGGCTGCGATAATAGATCGTATGGCACGGTATTGGAGTGCCAAGAGCAGCGAGGGTCTACTAATCCTAGTAGTGGTCCTAATGGCAACAATAATAGTAACAGTGGCACTAGCAGTGGAAATGGTACAGGTCATGATAATCAGATGGATAGATTCTTAAGATACAGACTGCCTAGATTATAGGGTGAACCTGATGATGAGAAAATTGAGGTATGGTTAGGCCAGATCGAGAAAATTTATGTTGCTCTTGAGTATTGCGATGAGAGGAAAGTTTCATTTGTTGTGTCTCGATGGGGATGCCGAGTAGTGGTGGAGAACGGTCAAGTTGAGGTGGAAGTACAACCGTACACTCCATTTGTAGGTCAACTTCGTGAGAGAGTTTCGAGACAACTACACACTAAATATTACACGTGAAAGAAGAGAAGAAGCATTTATGTCTCTGAAACAGGGTAACATGACAGTTACGCAGTACGAGGCTATATTTAACAGACTGTCCCATTATGCCCCTAAATTAGTACAACCTACAGGGAGAAAGATTCAAAGATTTAGCCGCTAGTTGAGGCCTAATATTCAGGTTAGTTTGGCTCCACTTCAATTCTTTCCCTACAATGATGCTCTCAATGTTGTGGCAAAGTTCGAGAAACAGAAATCTGAGTTGAGAGCAGAGTCTAGTCAACCTAACAAGAGGCATTTTCAATATTAGAGTTAGAATCAGCAAAGATCTTTCCAGACCCAGGGATAGCAGAGGCCTAGTTAGAGCCAAGGCCAGAGTCAATATAAACTGCCAGTGATACAGTCCCAGCAGGGCAGTACTGCCACTTCTACATTTAGAGCCTCTTTTGAGGGTGTTGTTGCAAGACAAGACCAACATTGTACCCATTGCAACCGCAAAGGTCACATTAAAGCTAATTGTTGAAGAAAGACTGGTAAGTGTACCGGGTGTGGTAGTGATCAATACCAGGCTAAAGATTGTCCTAAATTCAAGAAGGCTCAGGGATAGAGTTTGAGTTAGGGTACCCAGAGGAGGTTAGTAGGCAATGTTCAAGCATAGTGAGTTCAAGCTAGGGTATATCATATTGATCAGGAAGAATTGCCTAAGGCAGCTGCTATGGTAGAAGGTATATTTCTAATTCATAAGCAGTTGGTTAAAGTCTTAATTGATTCTGGTCCTATGCATTCATTTATCATTCCCCAATGTGCACAACATATTGAATTGAAAGTTGAAAATTTGCCATATAAAATTGAAGTAAGTACGCCTATGGGTACAACATTTGTTACTGAACCTGTGTGTAAAGCATGTGAAATACATATTGATCCATTCGAGGTCAGCAATATAAATGGGTGCAAATTTGACCAAGTTTTAATAACCCACAAGTGCACGGATCTTGTAGTGGAGCGTGCTTTGAGTGCAGAATCATATCCACAGGGAAGCTTGTTAGTTAGTTAGTGAAATAATATGAAAGTGTTAAAGCGGTAAAGTGACAGTTTTGCAAAGGGTTTTGAGTAGTATGCGAAAATGTAAATTAAACTACAACTAAACTAAGCTAGACTGAGTATTTGTTGAATACGAAGGAGAAGAATCTAGGGGAATGGACATGCAATGAGGCAGTTACTATAGGCTCGATATCCAAGTTCTTTAGTTCTACGCAAGGGTTAAGCTATAAGCATTAACCTAGTCAATTACCTTAGTCTATTAAAGTCCCGATTACTAACTCTATTGTAGGTGCCGTTCCATCTACGAGTCCGTTATATAGCCATAGTATGGATTTGTCCTTGCAACCTGGTATAAAAGGTCTGTTTTAACTAATTAATTAACATCTGCTTACTAGTCTAGAGCTATGGTATAACCTACAGTCTCATGGATCTAAGGTTGTCAAGCTATTGATTCACTATTTAAAGCATGGATATATGGCATGAAAGTAAAGCAATCATAACATCTACTTAAAAGCATTATGTATGAAAGACAATACTAAATTAAAGCAAGCCATATATTGCAATTGAATTAAATAAACTGAATCCGAAACCATATATTAAAAGACCGTCATTTATAATATCCTCCCCTAGATAATAGCTCTACTCAGACTTAATAATAAATACAAGTAGTACAAATAAGAGAGTCAAGAAAAGCTCCCCCGATATGACGACTTTGTATTTCTGATTCCAAAAATTTGAGCAGAGGTCCGACATAAAATTGTTATTCGGGCGGAGATTCTCCCGAATAAGAGCTACTTGAGCAGAACTTCCCCTGAATAAGAGTTTTTCTATTAAAAGCTATTAGGGCAAAACTTCCCCCGTATTCTACAATTACTACTAAATTAATCTAACTAATTAATTAAAACTAAATTAAGCTAATTAACTAATTAAATAAAACAATTATTTAAATCTAAAATTATATATAATTTGGTCCGGGGAGAGGGGTATTTATAGGCAAGCGCGCCTCTACTTCGTCCATCAACTTTGTGACAAGTGGCCTTCTGGAACCTTGTGTAATGTTTTGGAAAAATATGGGATAGAGCGCTTAAGCGCTATTTTGCTGATTTTTTGACTTTTGAATTTTGACTTTGACCGAGCATTAACTGAGGCGTTTTCGGGCTATTCTCAGCGTTTTGAATCTGATTATGTGCTAGTTTTGGCCTAATTCTTTCTCCATGAGCTTCATTCTTCCACTCTTTCTCGGGTTTCCATGTTTTTGACTTATTTGAATTGCAATTTGGATCGTTCGGTTCTAATTATTCACTATTCAGAATCATCCTACATTGCATCGAAAGTATATAAGTGTTGCATTTATTTCCTAAGTTAAGATGTAAATGTAGTACAAATACAATGGTTTGAGTACTGCAAATACAGTCATATCAACATCCTCAAATCTAAACCTTGTTTGTCCTCAAGCAAGACTGTTTTTAAAACAAATTCAAAGTGAAATTTTTAGAAAATTTTACAAGTCAAAACAGGTGAATGCTATATATCCCCTTCTTTTTGTCAAAATTTTTCCAACATAAAACATAAGAAGTGCAATTCACTATCTTTTAACCTATTCATCAGTTGATGACGAACATGATAAGAGAACCTTGTACATAGTTTTCACAAATAGATACTCTTTTTGAAAATGAACTAATGATAGTTTCGGAGTATATATTTAGAAGTAAACTAAACAAATTAAGTTCTAACAATTCATAATTTTCAAGTCATGCAAACAGATTAGACTTTGATATTCTCACCTTATTTGCAATCAAACTTTTGATAATGCCTTAACCCTTTTTACATTTGCCAGAAAAATATAAAAGTACAACTTTCTACTATCTCTTTGTAGTGTTCAGTTTTCTTTGCTTTTTGGATATCCCATGTAGCGAACTTTAAGGCCAACAATCGCCAGCTATTATGACCGAGGTTGCCATGTTTTAAAGGGATGCCTACGTGCCTTAATTACCCGAGATATCCAAGCTCGAAACCTTACACTATAACACATATGCCAAATTACAATGTCTAGGATAGTGGTGCTTTAGAGATTTACAACATATTTACACCAAAACTCTTCAAAAGTAAGGGTATGTACATCTCTTTTTCTTTTTCTTTCTTTTTCTTCTTTTTTTCTTTTTTTTTTCTTTTTTTTAGAGAGTACATATAGACAGAGTAATATAACATAATGTACAGACATGGCATAAGGGTTCAGGTTTCAATCACAAAAAGTTCTCATAACAAATATTAATCCTATCTCAGTTCTTTCATAATCACATACCTATCAATTGAAGAAAAGAAGAACAACTAAGTTTACTTATGAATACAATAACCCAAAGTTTTTCTTTCAGAGTTTTCTCAGATTTTTTCACAGTATATAGCTAACAAAACAGGTTCTCAAATCATCTAAATCATCTTCCTTTAAACAAGTAAGGTAGCAAAATACTCTTTTCATCATGAACAAAATGGTGTATTTCTTGCATATTTTGAAAAATATTATCATGAAATATACACAAACATCCCCACACCGAAACTTTGCTTGTCCTCAAGCAAATAGTAATGTAAGATAGTGAGAGTGTGATATGCAAGTAACAACACAATGACAAATACTATATCCCCAAACCTATGGTTTGTTTACTGTTCAGCACATGTTGAGTAGGTATAAAGGGAAATGTAGTAAGGAAAGATATCACCTAATATGAAGCATTTCTATGTTGATGTAAAGAATGTGTCTACTATCTTTATCAAAAGATGAATCGTTCTGCAACTCATTAAAGATTAGTAGACAAAATTTTATAGTATTAGCATCAACACAAAAAATGGTTAACTATACTAAATAAAAATAGACAAAACAAATATATAGGGGAGAAACCAAATAGAAATATGGTCACAAAAAATAACTAATATATTAAGCAAATAAATTAATTGCCCATAACATTTATACTCTTTTCTGGGGTTCTAGAGTTTTAAACTAAAACATTAAAACATGTAAAAAGAACACTCGGTTGCCTCCTAGTAGCGCTAAGTCTATCATCTTTAACCAGACTGCAAACATCACATAGACAGAAAATAAACACACATAATAAGAAAGCATTTAAAAATCTAGGTTGCCTCCTAGCAGTACTGAGTTTTACGCCCTCAGCCAGGCGCAGATGTTAGAGCCATCTATGTTTAAAATTTTTCAGCACATATTGCCTGATAATCATTTCAATATAGATTTTGAATGGAAAAGGACCACGTAACAGATAATGGTTCATTATTCTTATAGAACATGACTTTTTCAAGTCACCATAAAAAGGTGACAATTCTCATCCCAATGTGATGTGTGTGGGAATGTTCATGATGATGTCAACAGGGGCCATAGTTTCTTGTAAAACAGTGTGTCCTATTTGGTCAACCCATAAGTTAAAAGATGTATGCAACATATTGTTAAAAAATGGGTCAAATCCAAATTGTGCTTCTATGGGTAATGTTGTGAACTTCACAGTAGAGGAAGGCGCATCAAATGAAGAATTGAGATGACTGCCAACAGAAGAGAGAATAGATGTCGAAGCTTTTTTTATTAGAGTTAAAGCCAGTTGAAAAGGACATAAAAGCATTTGACTTATTCTGTTGATCATTTTGATACAAAAGTTGTTCAATCTCATTAACTTCTTCTTCAGGTGTCAAGAAAGATGTAGGAATTAAAGTAGACTCAATAGACTTGTCTTGACAGAGCGTGGATTCTATGGAAGTGGGTTCATCCATCTTCCTTGAAAAGAAATCAGAGTTGGGTTGAGTCATAATATTACTAAAGTCATCCTGTCCTTCTAAGTGAGATAATTGGTCATCGTTTTCCTCAAATTCATTGCCTCTATTAGATTTCTCCCAAGTAATCTTCCTTATTTCATCAGTCTAGTCACAAGATATTTCATCAAACGTGTTTACAACAAACTGAATGTGATGCTGATCATCAGTCCAACTAAGTGTATTCTCGACTAGTTGGTCTAAAGAGTGAAACATGTGAGCATTGGTTTGGACAAGTTGAGAAAGTTGGTCAAACTTGTCATTGGACATGGATTAAGGAGGAACAGAGTCTAGAGCTATAGTATAACCTATAGTCTCATGGATCTAAGGTTGTCAAGCTATTGATTCACTATTTAAAGCATGGATATTGTTGGTTATTATCCCTGGTTCTATAGCCTAGATTACTAGTGATTTAGGCGTCAAAAACTTAATCTAGTGCAGCGAAAGCAATCAAGAATCGATAACCAAACAAATGCATATAAACAAACAAACATACATGCATAAAACACAGTTTAAGATTTCACAGACAGATTCATTACCTTAAAGTGTTGGCGTCAAAACTCAACACTACAATGATGCACACCACACGATGGCTGCAATGAGTAGACACCACTTCTCCATGCTTGCCTTGGCCGAGAGTTCTACACCAATGGAAAAAGAAATATGCGGCTACCAAGGGGATGTCACAATTGATCTTATCTTCTATTCTAATTCCAAGCTATGGTGATGTTCGTTGTGGGACGAAACTCACTCTCACTTTTTTCCTCTCTATGGCCGTGTGGTTTTTTTTCTCACAAAAGAAGAATTGTTCTCATCTCTCTTTTTTATTTTTTTCTTGATTGGCCGTGTATTAATAAGCAAGAGTCCTAAGTGACTCGTGTGTTTTAGGAGTACTAGGAGACCTAGGAATTGTACTTGCATCCAATAATGTATCTAGATTGTGTCTTGTCCACATTATTAATGCTAGATAGTCATTGTATTATCTCTTTATTTATCTTTACGAATTCCATATCTAAAGATAATTCATAAAATAAAGAGTCCTACAATAATAGCTAGCCTACAATCCTATCTTCCAACTTCCTAATCCAATCACACGGCATCCACTTGCCAAATACACACTCCACATGCCATTCATAGAGAAAAGAAAAGTATACCTACCAATATGGAAATTAGCTAGAAGAGGGACCAAAAGACATATTCGCCCTAGATCCAAAATGACTAAAATGCCCCTACTAGGCACAAGCTGCATTTTATTCATTTTAACCCTAGTTCATTCTACTAAAGAGCTATGGTTGCACTCTAGTACGAATACTCATTTCTATGATGCCAGTCAAACGAGGTTTGACTATGTCTTTGACCTACTAAGTATAAAAGACCACAATGCCCCTCTATGTAGAACTCGTAATCAATACTAGGTCTTCACTTTGTACTATCCACCTTTCTTGATTACCTATATACTTTGTGCCTCTAATCCTCCATTAATCATCATCTAGATATTATTCTCTTGATCTAGGGAGTGACCCATAAGTTCAATATCTAAATATAGTCCCGGTTGACTATATTACTAAGTACTTAGATTTCAATGATTAATAAGATATCACAAAAGGGGATAACCCAACGTTAGGATGGCATAGAACGACTTGACACATATGCATGTGCCAACTAGTCAAGTTCATGTATCCAAAACACAGAGCTGTTAACCCATATCAGGTCTCACCCATAGTGAATCAAAATACATGTCCTTGAGTTCATTGGTCATCCACATATGCTCAAGAACTAGGGCATTGGTCCCTTAGTAGCTTGAGATGTTTTTGATCTCATTCGAGCGATAGTACTTTTATAGAGATCACATCTACCATGGTCCAGTTCAATGCATTCTCATGCACTAATGAGAAAAGTCCGGAAAGTCCCTCCAATGACCAAGGTAGGCCACCCTACCAAATAGGAGACTCTCTCATTATAACCTTCCATAGTGAAGTGCCCAACTTCACAATACGATTATGAACTTATAGTTTAGATTTAAGCCTCATGACATATACCTTCTGTGCGGATCACCACGTATCTATGCCATTCACTCAAATCAAATAGCCTTAGCATGCATATATAGAGAATATAGAGAGAGTATAGAGATGTTCATGCAAGATACACTGATTCTTAATTGTTATAATATCCTTTCACTGAGATGTCTTAGTGCTAGTGGTCTTTTGGGCATACAATTCCCAATATACTCCTACTTGCACTAAAGAGCACTACCACTAATCTAATCCAGCACCCTTGGCCTTCACAAAAGTATAGAATACTCTCTCAGTGAGACTCACAGGTAAAACAGGGCCTGCCATATTATCTACCGAAGCTATCTTCTCCACCACATTGCCCTTTCAGGCAAACTCCCGAACTTAGTGGTGCTCTCACTTAACAAGCTTCCTATATAGTGGTTCCTTAGGTTTCTCTTGGTAACAAGTCCTTATAGTACATAGCTACAAAGCTTCTAGTACTATCATGAAAACTCTAATTCTATTAAGAATTACCCGAGTTACTTTATCTCTTCCTTGTAGCTTCTACTATTACCGTAAACTCTGATCTCAATGGTTGAGCTAACAATAGCAAATTGTCATCCCTCCCAACCATACATAGAGTGAAAACACATCTTGAGATCATTCTCTAGATTCTACATGACTGGTTTTCAAAATACTGTACACCTTCTCAATATTATGATACTAGACAGATATATCAACATTATATCCTTCTTTTTCCTAAGATACTTGAGTATATGCATATCCATCACTTAATAACCTGACCTTAGATGCAACTAATATTTGCTTATCATGCCCATGGCAATACAAATATCCAACATAGGACGGAATCATGACATCCTCTCGATTTCTAACTGTTGCCACACATGGAAATCCTTTCATCCTTTCTATCTCCTTACTTGTCTCTTAGATAATAATCTTGAGATAGAGATGTTCCAAGTCTGAAAAGTAATGCCCACTTTTCAGGGAGACTTGTATGTCAAACCGATTTGTGTCTTCTCCACAAGTGAACCTTGAAACAATATTAGTGTTTTATCTTTGCAACCTCGCAAAAACTCAACGTCCAAGACACAGTTCGCTTTGTTTCAATCTTTTCATTTTTTTTGGTTCCAAGAAGACTTCTAGACCAAAATAGTACAGGCAAACTAGCGGTCAAGAGTGTTTCTCAATATTCTTCTTTGTTCTTTTGCACACGCAGGGCTTACTAACATTTTGAACAAAAACAAATCTGATCAAATCTAGTGTTTCCAGTACCCTGGATGTTAGCTTTTATCCAAATAAATGGACCTTCAAGCACACCAATAGTATGTTCTTGTCTTGCCATCTATTTGTCATATCTGGCATTCATAATGACTACCAGTGACAAAAAGTGTCTAGGTGGAATCTAGCCTAATCATTTGCAAAGACATCTTCTTATAATCGATCCATTCCTTTCTAAGAGAACTTTGCAATCATGTCTGGCTTCGAAGATTTTCATCTTCTTGACCATCTACTTCACTTGCAGTATACTATTCACATCCTATGGGATTTATTTATTCAGATGTGATGTTAAACGGTTCCATACGTCTATATGTACATAGATAACTACTTTGTGATCTATGGGATCTATTACTAGAATATCAGAGTTAGTTTCGAATGAAACTCTCTGATGTAGCTGTCACGCCCCGACCCCATCCCACGGGAACCGAACCTGGATACAACGATGCACGAACGCGAAAATGCTAGAAATAAGAACATACAACCACACGATACTCTCACATACATCCCAAAAGCTCACAACGCGCATAAAACAATCAATAAAAGTGAAAACATAATGATATATTCATAACTAAAAACAACAATTGACATTACATACGAAGGTAAAAAGACTTGGTTAAGTTTCCACAAAAGAAGTCCCGCTAGACATGATCACATGCCCCTTGACCAATCATATAACAAAAAAAGACTAGACTACGAGTAAACATCCAGTACAAAGACCTCAAAAGTCCAGTAAACAAGAGTTCTAAAAGATAACAACATGTTCTCGTCAAGTAAGCACATCAATCATGTTGCACGTTCTCTAACTCATTAATAGCATCTTCATGCACAAAATCCATGTCGTGAACACCTGAAGCATGCAAAATAGAGGGTGAGCTAAACAGGCTCAGTGAGGAATAACTCGGAGTTATGGGAAACTTGAACCTGAAAACTCTTTAGCACATTAGCAGCAACATATCATGAAAGAAACGCATAATCACATTCGCGTAATAACACATATTCAAGGATACGCTCAGTAACATTATTGATATCGACACTTGAATCTCATCACGAATGCGTAACAGAACCAACCTTACTTCCGCTTGTCTACTCATGATGTACATGATTCTACGACCTCCCTCAATATGATATACACGGATCACACGAGAGGGACTAGCACATGATAGTCAAGTTAGCACCAGCAAACCCTATACCACCTAGTGTTCCAAGATACTATCATCGCGGACTCGAGTTGTAAATGTACAGTTCATGGGCACTTAGCATGCATATATAACATTTATCATGCAATCACATCGTATCACTACTCGTTTATTACACACAAACGTGGAGAGATCAACAAAGTAGGTTATCTCGCTATCACATAAACAATTTAGTGTCGTATTAATCATAAAACAAAGTAGGTTGACACATCCTAACAATACATTAGTAATAACCACAACACGAAAGCAAGAATAACCAAGTAGAGATAGGTGCATGAACCCATTTAAGCCTAAAGTGACCTCAGTTAAACTCATAGCTAAGTTAACTCTGTAATGGTCCAAATTAATCAATTTCGTTACCTATTCTCCTGACCACCAAATAATCTTATTTTAGTATAGAATTAAAGCTCTTCGAAAGTAGATAACTCTAGAATCAAACAGATCTCGATTCGGAGTTGAATTGACTAAGATATGGTCTTCTGAAAAACATTACGCAAAGCTTAAAACCATCAGGTCAACAAATCCGGTCGACCGGATCCACTCGTCCGGATCCTGACCAGAAACAACATTTAGCTTGATTCTTGAACCAAACTCCTGTTCTAATCATGCAAAACCATAAGAACGGTTATGAAACATCTTTAGGCTAGCAAAACATGATATAAAACCCATAGAAATACCTTCAAATCATCAACATAGCTCATAACCATATCATTAGTCATGTGAACAAGTTATCATCTAACAACATTTAATCATATATTCAACTACAATAAGCAACAATAACACATAGACAAACATTATCATCATCATTATAACACATACATGCAAGAACATGGAAATCTCTCACCTTTGATGTTTATAGGGGCTAAATGTTGCAAGGATCAAGAAGGATAGAAAGAAGTCAAGCCAAATTCCAACTCTAAGTGCTCCAAATGCAAGGATTAACCACCAAAATTAATAAGTCTAAAAAATGACCTAATTCTCTCATCTTCCTCCCTTTGGACGCCCAAGCACTTCCTCCCTCTTAATTTTGCTGAATTTTAGCTTATATAGGGTCAAAGGGTGGTCAATGCTAGGTTAAACTTGGTCAAACCTTCTTGCAAGTCAAAAGGACTAAATTACCCTTGATATTTTGATTTAATTGCAATTTAACCAAGCTAGATGAAACTAAATTGTGTAATAACCTTGATACCCTTCCCTCAAGATGTAATTTATGAATTTACCCTCATAGGGAAAATGGATGTAATGCACTTCAAATTGAGTTTAAATGGAAATCCGAATGCACAAGTAAGTTCAAGTAATAGAATAAGTAGTTTAAATGTATGTGATGCATGTTGGGGTCTCACATCTTCCCCTCCTTAAGAAAATTTCACCCTCGAAATTCTTACATGTTTCAGTGCTCACCAAACAACCCTGGATACTGCTGCTCAATCTGATCCCGTCTCTCCCAAGTAGCCTCCTCAATACCATGATAAAGCCACAAAACTTTAACCATCGGAATCTCTTTTGAAAGCAACTTTCGAACTGACTAATCTAGAATACGAATAGGTAGCTCCTCATAAGTCAAATCACCACTAAGCTCTAACGGTTCTGGCTCGAGAACATGAGAGGAATCTGGATGATACTTCCGAAGTATAGACACATGGAACACATCATGAACCTTGGACAAACTTACCGGTAGATCCAATCTATAAGCCAACTGACCAACTCTACCGCTAATCTCAAACGGCCCTATGTACCTCGGACTCAGCTTCCCGCCTTTACCCTACCGAACAATACCCTTACGAGGAGAAATCTTCAGAAAGACCTAATCACCAATTGTAAATTCCAAATCCCGCCGTCTCTTATCGGCATAACTATTCTGCCTACTCTGAGCTGTAAGTATTCTCTAACGAATAATGTGAATGTTCTCAATTGCGTTCACAAGATCTGGCAATAATAATGGATAAACTTTTCTTTCTCTAACATTATCCCAATACAATGGAGATCGATACTTCCGACCATACAATGCCTCATACAGAGCCATCCCAATAGTCGATTGATAACTATTGTTCTAAGCAAACTCCGCCAACAACAAGTGTTTCTCCCAACTCTTCTCAAAATCCATAACACAGGCTCTCAACATATTCTCAAGAATCTGACTCGTCCTCTCTGATTTACCATCAGACTGAGGATGATACGCTGTGCTGAAGTTCAACTTGGTACCCAAAGCTTCCTGCACTCATTTCTAAAGTTTAGAAGTAAATCAAGGATCTCTATCTGATACAATACTGACAAGAATCCCGTGCAACTTCACAATGCTTGCCATATACAAATTTGTTAACTTCTTAACGTTGTCCTGTTCACTCATAGCGATGAAGTGTGAAGTCTTGGTCAAAGAATCAACTACTACCCAAATTGCATCGCAACCCCTAGGTGACCTTGGAAACCCTGTGACAAAATCCATAGTCACATGTTCCCACTTCCATTGAGGAATCATCAACAGTTGAAGTAAACCTGCTGGTCGTTGATGTTCAGCTTTGACATTTTGACAAGTCAAACACCGAGCTACAAATTCTGCCACATCCTTCTTTATGTTATTCCACCAGTAGTGTTGTTTCAAGTCCCGGTACATCTTATTTCTACCGGGATAGATAAAATATATTTAGAGTTATGAGCTTCCTCTAAAATTTCATTCTTTAACTCTGAATCATCTGAAATACAAACTCTGTTACGAAACCGCAACACACCATCCTCGGACAACTTAAAATCAGGCTTATCTTGAGAGATCTTTTGCAACCGCTGGTTCAAGAGTTAAGCTTCTTGAACCCGTGAAAACAACAACAGCTGAATCTGTAAACTAGCGAACAAGACACTCAGTTGAGTCAACTCTGGCTTCTACATACTAGCTTCTTCTAACAACTCCCACTCTTTGACAGCCATAAAAGTAATACTAGCCCTCCGGCTAAGAGCATTAGCTACCACGTTAGCTTTTCCTGGTACATAGTTGATTGTGCAGTTGCAATCATCAAGTAGTTCCATCCATCGTCTCTACCCATATTCAACTCCTTCTGAGAAAACAAATACTTCAAACTTTTATGATTCGTAAAGATTTCGAATCTGCTACACCAAAGACAATGACGCCACTTCTTCAAAGCAAACACAATAGCCGCCAACTCTAAATCATGAGTTGGATAATTTTCCTCAAATGGCTTCAACTTTCGAGATGCATAAGCTATAACTCGACTATTCTGCATCAAGACACAACCCAAACCTTCTCCAAAAGCATCACTATAGACAACAGAATTTTGACTCCCTTTTGGCAAAGCAAGGACTAGTGCTGTAGTTAAACTCTTCTTTAACTCTTGGAAACTGTTCTTACAACTTCCACTTCAAACAAAATTAACACTCTTCTAAGTTAGCCTCGTGAGAGGTCCTGCAACCTTGGAAAAGTTCTTCACAAACCTACGGTAATAGCCCGCCAAACCAAGAAAACTACGGATCTCAGTTAAATTCTCCGGTCTCTTCCAAGATGATACAATGTCAATCTTGGCAGAATCTACCATGATACCCTTATGAGAAATAATATGACTAAGAAAAGATACCTGCTGAAGCCAAAACTCACACTTACTGAACTCGGCATACAATTGATGTTGTTGAAGTATTTGCAAAACCAAACGCAGATGTTGCTCATGCTCAGCTTCAGATTTTGAATATACCAAGATGTCGTTGATGAAGATCACCACGAATTGATCCAAGTACGATCGAAAAAAATGCTGCATGAGATCCATGAAGGTTACAGGTGCATTTGTTAAACCAAAAGGCATAACCACAAACTCATAATGACCATACCGTGTTCGACAAGTAGACTTCAGTACATCATCCTTGCTAATCCAAATTTGATAGTAACCTTGCCTCAAATCGAATTGAGAATAGATCTTTGCCCCCTTCAACTGGTCAAACAAGTCATCAATATGTGGCAAAGGATATTTATTCTTGATAGTCACTTGATTCAAACCTCGATAATCAATACAAAGTCGCATAGTGCCATCTTTCTTCTTCACAAACAACACCAGTGCTCTCCACGACGAAGTACTCGGTTGAATAAACCCTTTATTCAACAAATCCTGTAACTGAACCTTCAACTCCAAGAGTTCGGCAGGAGCCATTCGATACGGCGCTTTAGACATAGGTTGAGTCCCCGGTAATACATCGATCATAAACTCTACATCTCTCTCTGGTGGTTGTCACGCCCCAACTCGACCCCACCTACAATCAGTCAGGACGCACCGGAATTTCGGTGGCATAACGACAGTAAATAGATTTCAGAGGTTCTAAACTAACCTCTCAGAACATCATACATCCAGTAATTCTTCAATACAAACAACAACATACAACACAACCATATTATACAATAAAACATCCTCGTTATACGCCTCCGTTCCAACATGACATACAATACCTCAACTTTATCATACATTTCAAAAGTAAGTTGAGACACAACTACAACTTAACCATAGATAAAAGAAAGCCACTAAATTAACATCGTTTGGATCATCATCTTTCAACATCTATTACAATAAGAACCATAAAGCATATAAAAGTCTATTAAGCTAATATACATGACATTAAACAACATAGAATCATGGATAAGACTCGGGAACATATGACTCGTCCACGTAAGGCACATTTTCCTCCTCAGGAGGCACGTACCCGTAATCCGGCTCTGCAACACCTGTAAGCATGCAATAATAGAGAGTGAGCTTATATACATAAGCTCAGTGAGGATCCGATAGATCTCGACAGTATTCACTACGCTCCTTGGATTTAGTCCTTTGAGCAAGTAAACACACAACAACAATAATAACATTATCATCACATAACTATATAACCATTCATTAAAGGATACTCTATTTGGTGTAGCTCCAAACGCCATCACGATCTCAACCGTTCTTCTTATAACTCCCCATTACTCACGCACCCGAGGTACCTCACTAGCCCCTCCCTCCATGACACCTCCGTCATGCGAGCTGGGGGTAGCCTATGGCAGTCATGCCGTTATCAACCCGACAGCCCGACGCTGCCCGAGAGGTGGCACACACATACCAAGACTCCATAATCATCAATCATCAATCAATCAATTGGGAGATCAGCAACAAAAGTGCCCGATTCCCGAACTCAATAATAATCAATCAATAACATCATATAACATCAATATTAAATTAAACAACAAACAACGTAGTTAGATGACAAAGTAGGCCATCTAACCGAACATGCATAATATACATAATTAAACTCTAAATTACTCATCAACAACTCACCATTCATCACTCGAACACTACCCAACCATCTAAAGGCATCGTTCAAGAAATTAAAGAATGACAACCTAAACTTCTAAAATTCATAACTTACAATCTACTAATCCAAACATTGCCAAATCAGTTCCTATCACTCACCCATTCAACCTACTACATTAGCCCTCTCGGAAATCCACCATAACACCTCCAAATCATGCCCGATAACCCTAAAACCCTAAGATGTCATGGCTGGATTTTCTGGATTTTCACACAAACAATGTAATCGAAAATTCGGCATTACAACAGCGCTAACACGTAATTATCAAGTATTTAGAAATCGACGGCAATCGATTTCGATCAACACAACTCAATTAAATCAACTTTGAACATTTTAATCAAAATTAAATACTCGGAAAATAAAAATTATGCTACATCCGACAAAAATTCGTAGTATTAGTATATAACGATCCCTAGCATGCAAGGAGCAATAATCTATCATCAGATTTCAATTATAACGGTTCAATCTTCATTTATACGCAAAAACACAAAAATGACATTTTGAGATCTAGAATTTTTCTCTCACCTTAGATGCGATATAAGCCTAGGAATGCGTGCTATGCGTGCCCAACAAGCAGAATCCAAGTCGGTGCGAAGTTTCACGGACAAAAACTAGGTTTTTCTTTAAAAAATTGGATTGAAAAGCTTGAGTTTTCTCTTCTCTTTTTCTCCCTCTTTCTCACGGCAATGTGTGTGTTTGTGGAGTGTCTTTTGTGTTGTGTGAGTGTGTGTAGGTGATAGTATATAATTAAAAGCTTGGTCAATTAAAAAATGCAAAGTCAAAGTTAGTTTAAATAGGTATTTTTGTGTTTTTAATGACTTTAATTGCATTTTATTGTTCACCAAGTTAAAAATAATTATGCAACCCCCAAGATATCTCAAGTGGATTATTTTTAGGTGACAAGAAGTTTTACAATCCAATAATTTCACCCGAGTCGGCTTAAAACTCGATTTTCGTAAAAGTCGGTGTAAAAACCCTAATAAATTTTTAAGCCGATTTTAAAACCGTTTTCATCAAACACAGGTCTATTAAAGTCCGTGGACTAGGTCTAGAAGGGTTAAAAAGACCAGTTTCAAAATTTTAGCGCACGTGTTTCGAAAACACTATTCACTAAAAATCGACGATAAAATTTCTAACTCCGTTTTTTATGAAAATTTCATGAATGCACATTTAGCACGTATTAAGAGTATTGACATCAAAATTATAACTTTCTAGGTCCTATAGCACATAAACAGATCATATGCACGCAAAACGAGGTATAGCACGTAAAACAAGATAAGCAGGAAAGTGGGGTTTCACATTCTCCCCTCCTTATAGAAATTTTGTCCTCGAAATTCTTACTTGATGTACGGAATAGATCTGGGTATTGCTGCTGCATCTGATCTCGTCTCTCCCACGTAGCTTCCTCAATGCCGTGATGCTTCCACAACACCTTAACCATCGGAATTCTCTTCGACCTCAACTCTCGGTCCATCTGATCTAGAATACGAATCGGATGCTCGTCATAAGTCAAATTCTCTCGAAGCTGTAACGGCTCTGGCTCAAGAATATGAGAAGGATCCGGATTATATTTCCGCAAATTAGACACGTGAAATACATCGTGGACATTAGAGAAGTTCTCCGGTAAAGCCAACCGATATGCCAACTTACCAACCCTGATTACCTCCCTGTACATTCTGTATCTGAGCCTGCAACGCCTGAGTCTAAACAGCCTGACCTGCTAACAAATGGGCCTGCCCAGCCATCAAATCTGCAATCCGATCCATTGCTGACTCTAACCTGCCATCACCCCTATCACTGCCCTGTGCCACATTACCAGGAACCTCATCTACAATCTCGGGCCTACCACGAGTCCTCGGTCTACCGGCCATCGTACTAATCAAAGAGTTAGCACATGTTATAGCACATAAACAAGTTATATACAACTTTTAACACATAAACAACAAACTCATATAAAGCACATAAATCACATAAGTTTCAATCACATAAGCAAATTGATCATATAATCACATAAGCACTTAAATCACATAATCACATAATCATTTAATCATACCAATACATATTTCACTTTTCTTTCTTTTTACACATATTTCATGCTAAGACCATTACCCACATTCCGAGAATACCCCGGCTGACAATTAACATGTGCTCTGATACCACTTAAATGTCACGCCCCAACTCGACCCCACCTACAATCAGTCAGGACGCAACGGAATTTCGGCGGCATAACGACAGTAAATAGATTTCAGAGGTTCTAAAACCAACCTCATAAAACATCATACATCCAGTAATTCCTCAATACAACAACAACATACAACACAACCATATTATACAATAAAACATCCTCGTTATACGCCTCCGTTCCAACATGACATACAATACCTCAACTTTATCATACATTTCAAAAGTAAGTTGAGACACAACTACTACTTAACCATAGATAAAAGAAAGCCACTAAATTAACATCGTTTGGATCATCATCTTTCAACATCTATTACAATAAGAACCATAAAGCATATAAAAGTCTATTAAGCTAATATACATGACATTAAACAACATAGAATCATGGATAAGACTCGGGAACATATGACTCGTCCACGTAAGGCACATTTTCCTCCTCAGGAGGCACGTACCCGTAATCCGGCTCTGCAACACCTGTAAGCATGCAATAATAGAGAGTGAGCTTATATACATAAGCTCAGTGAGGATCCGATAGATCTCGACAGTATTCACTACGCTCCTTGGATTTAGTCCTTTGAGCAAGTAAACACACAACAACAATAATAACATTATCATCACATAACTATATAACCATTCATTAAAGGATACTCTATTTGGTGTAGCTCCAAACGCCATCACGATCTCAACCGTTCTTCTTATAACTCCCCATTACTCACGCACCCGAGGTACCTCACTAGCCCCTCCCTCCATGACACCTCCGTCATGCGAGCTAGGGGTAGCCTATGGCAGTCATGCCGTTATCAACCCGACAGCCTGACGCTGCCCGAGAGGTGGCACACACATACCAAGACTCCATAATTATCAATCATCAATCAATCAATTGGGAGATCAGCAACAAAAGTGCCTGATTCCCGAACTCAATAATAATCAATCAATAACATCATATAACATCAATATTAAATTAAACAACAAACAACGTAGTTAGATGACAAAGTAGGCCATCTAACCGAACATGCATAATATACATAATTAAACTCTAAATTACTCATCAACAACTCACCATTCATCACTCGAACACTACCCAACCATCTAAAGGCATCGTTCAAGAAATTAAAGAATGACAACCTAAACTTCTAAAATTCATAACTTACAATCTACTAATCCAAACATTGCCAAATCAGTTCCTATCACTCACCCATTCAACCTACTACATTAGCCCTCTCGGAAATCCACCATAACACCTCTAAATCATGCCCGATAACCCTAAAACCCTAAGATGTCATGGCTGGATTTTTCGGATTTTCACACAAACAATGTAATCGAAAATTCGGCATTACAACAGCGCTAACACGTAATTATCAAGTATTTAGAAATCGACGGCAATCGATTTCGATCAACACAACTCAATTAAATCAACTTTGAACATTTTAATCAAAATTAAATACCCGAAAAATAAAAATTATGCTACATCCGACAGAAATTCGTAGTATTAGTATATAACGATCCCTAGCATGCAAGGAGCAATAATCTATCATCAGATTTCAATTCTAACGGTTCAATCTTCATTTATACGCAAAAACACAAAAATGACATTTTGAGATCTAGAATTTTTCTCTCACCTTAGATGCGATATAAGCCTAGGAATGCGTGCTATGCGTGCCCAACAAGCAGAATCCAAGTCGGTGCGAAGTTTCACGGACAAAAACTAGGTTTTTCTTTGAAAAATTGGATTGAAAAGCTTGAGTTTTCTCTTCTCTTTTTCTCCCTCTTTCTCACGGCAATGTGTGTGTTTGTGGAGTGTGTTTTGTGTTGTGTGAGTGTGTGTAGGTGATAGTATATAATTAAAAGCTTGGTCAATTAAAAAATGCAAAGTCAAAGTTAGTTTAAATAGGTATTTTTGTGTTTTTAATGACTTTAATTGCATTTTATTGTTCACCAAGTTAAAAATAATTATGCAACCCCCAAGATATCTCAAGTGGATTATTTTTAGGTGACAAGAAGTTTTACAATCCAATAATTTCACCCGAGTCTGGTTAAAACTCTATTTTTGCAAAAGTCGGTGTAAAAAACCCTAATAAATTCTTAAGCTGATTTTAAAACCGTTTTCATCAAACACAGGTCTATTAAAGTCCGTGGACTAGGTCTAGAAGGGTTAAAAAGACCAGTTTCAAAATTTTAGCGGACGTGTTTCGAAAATACTATTCACTGAAAATCGACGATAAAATTTCTGACTCCGTTTTTGATGAAAATTTCATGAATGCACATTTACCACGTATTAGGAGTATTGACATCAAAATTATAACTCTCTAGCTCCTATAGCACATAAACAGATCATATGCATGCAAAACGAGGTATAGCACGTAAAACGAGATAAGCAGGAAAGTGGGGTTTCACAGTGGTACTCCTGGAAATTCCTCTGGGAAGACACTGGAATACTCACGAACAACTGGTACCTCCTCAAACTTCAACTTATCAGAAGGTTTATTAATCAAATAAGCAAGAAACCTATCATAATCTTTCCTCAATAGCTCGACAGATCTTATAGAAGAATTGAGAAGATTCTTTGAAGTATCACGGTTCCTTGCTACCTTAACCACTGGACAACCCAGTTTCTAAAATTTCACTACCTTAGTTTGACAATTCACTCAGGCACGATACTTAGCCAACCAATCCATGCCCAAAATAATCTCATAACCTTGTATAGGTAACAAGACTAAGTCCGCCGGAAACTCCTCATCCTATATTCGAATCTTATTCTCCTTACAAACCAATTCGGTAATATACTTACTACCCAAAGGTGTGAAAACTTCTAATTGGTATGGAAGTTTCTCAACTAACAATTTAACACGTTGTACACAAGGGATAACAATAAAGGAACGAGTAGCACCAGGGTCAATCAAAACTTTAACCAATTGATCAAGAATTAAGAAGGTACCTTCGACCACCGCTGCCGCCTCAAGTACTTCTTCACCCTCCAACGCATACACACGGGTTGAAACACGCTGAATAGGCGCACTGCTTGTCATCCTATTCTAACCTTTGCCTGTGGTTTAACCCTAAACATTTTGAAACCTAGGGCACTCTCTTGCCCGATGTTGCCCACTTCCGCAACCGGTACACTTTCCAGACTTCCTCCAACAATTACCCTAATTGTACCCCTTACGGTTGCAGTAGACATACACTTGAGCGGAACCTGAAGTACCACCCCTAGAAGATCCTTGGGCTGAAACCATACACGAACCACTCTGTTGAGTCCTATCAACAAATGGCCTATTTTGACTTTGACTCTAGCCTTGCGATTGAAAAGACCTCGGTTGGCTTTGTTGTTGAAATGGTCGTTGTTGACTTTGTGGTTGCAAAGGTTTGTTAAACTGTTGACTCAACATAGACATGGACTTTCTCTTTCTCTTTTCCATTTTGGAGGCTACCTCAAAAGCTTTAATGAAGGAAGGAAACTCTAATGCAACCAATTGATCTTGAATTTCAGACCTTAACCCTCGAACAAATTTTTGAATCCTTCTCTCCGTGGTATCTACCACCTGAGGCGCATACTGAGATAGTCTATTGATCCTTGCCTTGTAACAAGCAATTGTAAGTTTACCTTGCTCAAGAGTCATGAATTAATCCTCTCTTCTTTCTCTAGCAAGAGCGGAAATAAAAGTATCCTTGAAGGCCGTTACAAAGCTCTCCCATAGAAGAGGAGTATGTTGAAGCTCCCACTGAGCCTTGGTGACCCTCCACCATTGTTTGGCATCACCATCAAGCAAAAATACAGCGAATGTGATTTTCTTCTCCTCCGTGTAATCTGAGGCATCATAAATGCTCTGAACCCATTCTAACCAATTCTCAGCTACTTCATCATTCGGTTCCCCAATAAACCTCAGTGGTCCAAAATGAAGAAACCCCCTCAACATATTATCAGGTCTTCGAGCATAACCACCCTCATCACCATTGCCACCAAGATCTCCATTACCCCTATTACTACCTTGATAATGAACATGTTAGGGATTGTTGTACCGATCTTCCCGATCAGCTTGCCTCTCTAACATAGTTACAAATCTATTATTAGACTGTGCCATCTAACCCAGCACTTGCTGATCAATCGGAACTTGCTCAGGCTCTGCCTCGGGCCCTGTGCGTGGTTTACCTTTTGGTGCCATTTTAGAACAACAAGGGATCATGAACAATTATAGTATGTATGAACATTTTATATCACGTAAAAATTAGTAGCATTTAGTAAATAAACATGTCACATCACTTCATATCATGACACTTCACGTTGGATCACATAACACAGAGACCGAAGTTCCTATCATGACTTACGCCTAGACAAGCTAAACTTTGATACCACAAAATGTCATGCCCCGACCCGATCCCACGAGAACTGAACCCTGATGCGATGATGCACGGACGTGAAAATGCTAGAAATAGGAACATACAACCACACGATACTCTCACATACATCCCAAAAGCTCGCAACACGCATAAAACAATCAATAAAAATGGAAACATAATGATACATTCATAACTAAAAATAATACTTGACATTACATACGATGGTAAATAGACTTGGTTAAGATTCCACAAAAGAAGTCCTGCTAGACATGATCACGTGCCCCGTGACCAATTATATAACAACAAAAGACTAGACTACGAGTAAGCATCTAGTACAAAGACCTCAAAAGTCTAGTAAACAAGAGTTCCAAAAGATAACAACATATTCTCGTCAAGTAAGCACATCAATCATGTTGTACATTCTCTAACTCATTAACAACATCTTCATGCATAAAATCCACGTTGTGAACACCTGAAGCATGCAAAATAGAAGGTGAGCAAAACAGGCTCAGTGAGGAACGACTCGGAGTTTTGGGAAACTTGAACCTGAAAACTCTTTAGCACATTAGCAGCAAGATATCATGAAAGAAACACATAATCACATTCATGTAATAACATATATTCAAGGATACGCTTAGTAACATTGTTGATGTCGACGCTTGAATCTCATCACGAACACGTAACATAACCAACCTTGCTCCCTCTTGTGTACTCATGATATACACGATTCTATGACATCCCTCGATATGATATACGCGAATCACACGAGGAGGACTAGCACATGATAGTCAAGTTAGCACCGGCAAGCCCTATGCCACCCTGTGTTCCAAGGCACTATCATCGCAGACTCGAGTTGCAACTGTATAGTTCACGGGCACATAACATGCACACATAACACTTATCATGCAATCACATCGTATCACTACTCGTTCATTATACATAAACGTGGAAAGATCAACAAAGTAGGTTGTCTCACCATCACATAAACAATTTAACGTCGCATTAATCATAAAACAAAGTAGGTTGACACATCCTAACATCACATTAGTAATAACTACAACACGAAAGCAAGAATAACCAAGTAGAGATAGGTGCATGAACCTATTTAAGCCTAAAGTGGCCTCAGTTAAACTCATAGCTAAGTTAATGCTGCAATAGTCCAACTTAATCAATTTCAATACCTATTCTCCTGACCACCAAATAATCTGATTTTAGTATATAATTAAATATCTTCGAAAGTAGATAACTTTAGAATCAAACAGATCTCGATTTGGAGTTGAATTGACCAAGATATGGTCTTCCGAAAAACATTACGCAGAGCTGAAAACCATCTGATCAACAAATCCGGTCGACTTGAATCGACCGGATTGACTTGACCGGATCCTGACCAGTGATTTCCGAATGACTGATCCAATCGACTCAAGTCAGATCCGGTCAACCGGATCCACTCGTCCGGATCTTGATCAGAAATACCATTTACCTTGATTCTTGAACCAAACTCTTGCTCTAATCATGCAAAACCATAAGAACACTTAGGAAACCTCTTTAGGCTAGTAAAACATGATATAAAACCCATGGAAACACCTTCAAATCATCAACATAGCTCATAACCATATCATTCTACACAAGTCATGTGAACAAGTTATCATCTAACAACATTTAATCATAGATTCAACTACAATAAGCAACAATAACACATAAACAAATATTATCATCATCATTATAACACATACATACAAGAACATGGAAATCGCTCACCTTTGATGTTTATAGGGGCTAAATGTTGCAAGGATCAAGAAGGATAGAAAGAAGTCAAGCCAAATTCCAACTCCAAGTGCTCCAAATGCAAGGATTAACCACCAAAATTGACAAGTCTAAAAAATGACCTAAATTCTCTCATCTTCCTCCCTTTGGACGCCCAAGCACTTCCTCCCTCTTAATTTTGTTGAGTTTTAGCTTATATAGGGTCAAAGGGTGGTCAATGCTAGGTTAAACTTGGTCAAACCTTGTTGCAAGTCAAAAAGACTAAATTACCCTTGATATCTTGATTTAATTGCAATTTAACCAAGCTAGATGAAACTAAATAGCGTAATGACCTTGTTACCCTTCCCTTAAGATGTAATCCTTATAGGCAAAATGGATGAAATGCATTTCAAATTGAGTTTAAATGCAAATCCGAATGCACAAGTAAGTTCAAGTAATAGAATGAGCAGTTTAAATGTATGTAATACATGTGGGGTTTCACAGTAGCTATCCAGGAAGGTAGAATTCCTCCTACTACGAGATATTTCCATCTATGCGTAAGAACTAGATTACTGACCATGTACAACCTTTATAATGCTAGAGTAATCTAAAACTCTCAGTTTTAGAACTATATATGAGTTAGGTTATTAGAAAATTCTTACAACGTACCTCCAAGTACTTAGCTTGGACACTATACCGCATCATCTGTTCCTTGGTATTGTAGAATGTTCCCTACATTGTATTCATTGGATAACCCATGTAATAGTATGTGCCAGATCTTAGTTTTCTATTTCTTAGCACAACTATTCAATACATAGGCTGGATGACCCCTTAAATGAACCTTGTGCCAAAACTTGGTTCTAGCACTATCCATAGTACTAGGGTGTCCTAAGTACTGATTTGAATAGAACCAATGATTGACATGCATAATCTCTATTTCATGTACATTTTCCAAAAGAATATTATCAGAGACCCTTGAGTCGCTATTCGATAGAATACAATTGCTCATCTCAGACACACCATTTTACTTTTGTAAAATCTGGTATAGTCACTTGAGTCACAACTAAGTATTCCTTGAGCTCACCTTAATAGATATTCATTTTCACGATCAATTTGAAGTACCATGATTCTCATATTTAATTGTCGCTCCTTCTAAGCCTAAAATGCTCAAACTTTGTGTTATGCGGTACAAAATCATTCTTCTAATGATCATCTATGAAAGTCATAGGTATTTATTGTCACGCCTCGACCCAACCCCACACTAAAAGGTTACGTTCAGACTCGACAAATGGACATAATCTCCTCTGTACTGTGGACTATCTGGTTACCTGTAAATAGAAAATAAAGCCACAAATACAAACCACAACATTCTCCAACTCCAACTCTACCATTTCCCAGCTTCAAGGCCATCTGAGCCTTAAGCAAGATAGGACATTACCACATACAACCATGCAAGGTAAAACCATTGAAATCCATTCTTTTTAATCCACTTATCTTACCACTCTAGCATTATCATTTAAACATTCTTATAATTTTAAAACCAACCGTCCAACTAGTTTTCATTCACACAAGCAAGCAACATAAAAGAAAAGTAGAGTTAAGCTATTACAAGCCACTACTATACAAGCCATACATCAACCTAACTATTACAATCGTTCAACAACTCCAAATATATACAAACCCATAGGCACAAAATAGAGTATAATACAATACAAGCAAGTCTTCACATAATCTAGCAAGAAACACTCCAACCTCAAACAATAGCACACAGTAGTCAAGACAACTCCTTCAACTACACTACCTCATCTCCCTCGACAGCTAAGAGATGGGGATCTATCTCAACATCTCCTGAAACATGTTTAGCGAGATATAAACAACCACAATTGCTTAGTGAGGGATAAAGTCTACCGGGGCGTGCTCGTGCAATGCAACAATTAAATACAAGTAAAGCAATTAAGTAACTAAAGTACGAATAAACAATAAGATACCACACATTAAAAAGGATACAATTCACTTTAACCCCAGACACTCCAGAATTCACTTGATTTTCAACCACGAACCACAAACATCGATCAACGTGCCGGCATAAACCCTAAACACTCCTGTAAGGACCCGTATCTAAATCCTAAATAATAGTATATGAAATAATAGTTCCTTATGTGTTTGGCTTATGGGCTTGGTGTTTTTATGCTAAGAAATAATTTTAACTAAGAAGATATGTTATAACTAGCATATCAAGCAAAGCATTCGTTTCAATTAGCAAGTAAGTTAAGATAATTTGTGCTTGGAAGTGACTGGAAATGCAAAAGTTATGGAATTTTATTAACTACCTTAGCTTGATAGAATTTGCCAAAGAATAGGAACAGTAATGAGATGTGAACCCATATTTATATTAATGATCTAGCTCTATCATTTGATTTACCATTGGCTTGCTAGGATTGGTTCAGAGTAAACCACCTAAGCAATAAGATAACCCAAAACACTCGGTGTTATCTGTGTTACTGATTGAGCTTGTGGTACTAGTCTATTTTGAGGATTTATATTGGATGCTTGTAGACTGTAGAATGGACGATGGTATAAAAGCTATTGACCATTTGAATTACGATTCCAAGTGGCATGGTAGTTTAGCCTAAGAATAAATCTCTGTCCAATAGGACTGGTATCTATTGTTATAGTTAGGGTTATTGTTTGTTGCTGCTCAATATTATCGGTAGCTAGGAGAGTTAGGTTACTAATCAAAGTGTTATTGTAATCCATTAAAAGAAAAGGTAAGTTAGGCTTTGCTAGGAAATAACATAGTTTTAATAATATAGTTTAATAATCTTAGAAATACATATGGATAGTGATTGGAAAATGAGGGTTGGTTACTGGAAGCTAATTAGAAAGTTTTATTGGTGGATATGTTAAACAATTGGAGATTATAAACCTAAGGAATGAAAAGACTTGATGTACTAGGTATGGAGTAGCCTGGTATGAGGTGTAGCCCTACTTAAATAAATATTTAACATGGTAAGAGTTGTAGTTTTGAGATATTAAAGTACTGGGCTAGTTAGGAAAATAATTTAAAAATATTATTGTTCTTTACCTAAGTAGTTATTGTTCAGTCAAAAGTGTTAGAAATAATATAGTTCGTAAAGGACAAAGGAATTTTAGCACGACACCTACGCTTGATTCGATTCCCTAACCATTTAATTATTTGATACCTAGCTATTTGATTTATTTACATTTGACTTCACCACTACCTCACCAATCTCATAAATCACATAGCATGGTTGCTGACTTTCATCACCGCTTGAGCTTGATTTAGTGATGTTAGCTAAGTTATTAGTTACAAGTAAATCTATTAGGATATAGCTTGGTTAAATGTTATTAAGAAAGTTGTTAGACATCTTAGGAAAATTGGATTATTAAAAAGTTTAAGATGATAATTTACTAGGCCAAAAGACTAATATAATCAGCCATATTCTATATTAAACACTATCCGATTTGGGTTTTATCGTCATCGCGACCAGCTACTGCTTCGCTTAAGCTGTACATTCTACCATCGTTTAGCCATTCAACATTATAGTCTACTAGGTGACTCAAGTAAATATTATTAGTGTTACCATCTATTTGAATAAACAAAGCTGCTCCGAATTAATTGAGGCAATTATCCAATAGTTTCCACATGCCTCACTTAAGTTATTGGTGGATACAGTTACTACACAAGTAAAACAAATGAAAGATTAACCACGATTGGTTTAAGGTGACCTTATCTCCCTTACTTGAGTTTCTAAATCAGCAGCCGCTAGAAACAAATAAACTTTACCGTGATGATTACTAGTACGCCTTATCATCTAAGCTAATTAACTCAGCATCGCCTTGGTCTTGCCACCTGCGCAGACACGAAATCGTGCCTTCAACCATTCTGCTTCGCTATTCATTTTCGCAAACTTGCATGAATAAGCCCTTCCTTAGCGAAACACGCAGCAACTTAGGATTTAGTGGCTATCAATGCAGTGGATAAACATCAAAGTTAATAATTACTCAGCAAATAGATTAGCTTTGCTTGATCATCACCTAGATTTCATAAGGTATGGCCACCTGTAAGCATGTGTAGCATCGTGTTTTGATAACGGGCAGGCAACGCAGTAGCTTGGCTATCAATTATTACTTTTACTTTGTTGTCCAGCCGTTGCGAGCTTGCATGAATAAATCACCTTACGACGAAGAACGCAGCAGCTTGGGGAAATCATGAGCTTGGGCCATGCGGTCCAATAGGAATCAAATTAGGACATTATAAATAGGCTGGTAAACCGTTGAGCTTTAACACACACAAAACCAATAGATTCTCTTAAGCTTTTAACATTTTACTTAAGCTTGAAGGCAGTGCACAGTTTACGCAAAACAGATGCGGGTTTATTTAAAAATGCATTTCTCCTTTTAATTATTTATACATGTGATATGTGAAATTGATGATTATTTTATATATATTTATACAAGCTATCAGCTTTTCCTTATGATCCATTGAGATTAACTTATATGAGAATTGATGTAAAACATGCAAGTTTCCTTTTACCATTATAAAGTTAGATAGTTAGAAGTAATCTATTATTGTTATTAGAATGTTGTTTTATTGATATCCCTTAGAGTTGCGTGTGGGAGAAGCATGAAGGTCATGAGAATTATTTTATGTTCAACTAGGTTTTGTTAACATGGGTAGTAAGCAAAAGATAATATAAGTATAAACGTGTTAACATATTGCTTAAAATGTAAGGGCCTTACATTAAGTTTAGTTGAATTCAAAAGATCACTTCTAATAAGCTCAAAAGTTATATAGAAGCTGTATAACCTAAGTACTTCGAGTTGTCTACTACTAGTTTTCAAAGGTTACGAAAGCCGCTTAGTCAATTAGAGGATTTACTAAATAGAATTTATAGGGTAAGTAATATTATAATTATCAATTAGCACTAGATCCTTGATTTAACTAAATAACTCTATTTAAATATAGGACATTGCGACTATCAGTTGAAACTAGCAACCATAACAACTAGGATTTTGATTAAGGTTAACTAAAAAGAATTTACTTTTAATTGCCTATCTAATGATAACCGGGCATTTTCTTTTAACAACAACGAGTTACAAAACAATATCTACCTTACTAGCTGGACAATTTTAATTGACAATAATGAGTATAATTAAGCAAATCTACTCTTACAACTACTACTTTATTTTACCATAAAATGACTTTGCTTAAGTAATGAATGTGTTTGTCTGGGACAACCTCTTATGTTGATCCCCACACTATCTGCTGTGTGTTATATGGCTACTTGTGCATGCTTGTATGTTATTTGGGGATTGCAACATCAGGCAAGATAGTTAGTACGAACGTTGGGCGGCATAGGGCTTGCCGGTGCTCCCATACCTATCGTGGTCCTATTCCTTCTCCCGTTTGGCGATCTCCACCCTCGGGGAGTTGGGTCGTAGATTTTGGGTACAATCCGGAGTACCTTCTTAGGAGAGATAAAAAGTTATGAGCTTGATCCGGCCGGCCACCTTGAAGACAAACTGTATCATTTGCAACGTGATTTATACATATTATTTATATATTGATATACCTGACATACTTGCATTGTATCATGGTTTTCAAAAGCTCGAAAATATTTTCAAAACTACCTCGGTTGACTTTCCCGCACTGAGTTCGTTCGAGCTCACGACCCTTTCCCCTCCCATTACAGGTGAAAGAGAAGAAGATTATAAAACCAGATAATGATAATATGTGCATGTTTTGCTTTATGGGCAACCCACATTTGGTACAAATCTTGCCTTTTATATGTTTAGATTTGCGATTGCAGACTCTTTATCCAATCTTGGGAAGGGTTGGGTTTGGGGTTGTTACAACACCAGTGGGTGTACTCCGGATGTACCCTGAAAATCCTACGACCCAACACCCCCTGGCAATCTCCTGACAGGCGAGTCATGAGGGACTCGAGCACGAAGGTTGAATATCCACTGGCAAGCCTGCTACCGCCCAGTCGATATCCAATACATCCACCTCTGACACTATGGTTGCGCAACCACTGGGCAATGCACTTAAATCCAATGACAAAATAACAATAATATAAAGTAATAACGCATTGGAGGGATAACAAAGTAGGTTGCCCTCGAAAACAACTAAGATATAAACGTTAGCATGAAATCAACTATATGAACATAAAGGGGTCAATGACATATTTCTCATAAAACTTTACCAAAAGCTCACAATTATCTTAGAAATGCATTTAAACACATTATAAGCATCTATAAGTCAATAGGTGTACAAAACAACCAATTTTCCACTTTTCCCCTCTTGTTAACTTAGGATAATTGGCTCCAAACCGAAAGACAAGGTTCTAGATTCTCAAGCGAGCTATTCCATACTTCTAATTACACTTTATGACACCCTTAGGAGCCTCAAAACAATCCAAATACCCACGTTTCCCACAAAAGTCCCGATTACCCCTCTGTGCGTTTGTACTACTAGTACCTTAACTGAAACTCAACCGAGAGTTAGAAAAGCACATTTAGTACTTACTTATCCTAAGAATACCAAATATAATGCCTAACTTAACCCGGATTTACATTAGACCCGAAACCCCTTTGTAAATTTTGCTAATTTCGTATTTTAACTAAGTTCCAAGCAATTAAACTACATGGGGTCATTGGACTATCTTCATTAACATCTATAGTACCTAACTAAAGCAATGAATCAATCCCTAAAGCACATTTTATCAAAACCCTAAAATTTATACTATTCATTGTCTTCCTAAACTAAACATTGCAATTAACCATTAATGAAGCTAAGCAATCACACAAACATGGTCTCTATAGCATGTAGGTAACATATAAAGCAAGATTTAACTACCTCATAAGCTAATAACATCAGATCTAGAAATTGCATATTATGACATAAACTTTGAATTCACAAAATAATGCAAAAATCCCTCACTAAATGCGTGTAGGAGCTAGTAGAAAGCTAGAAAACCCTTGAAAACACCTGATCCTACCTAGGTAGAGCTTGAAATGCAAGATTGGTTGAGCAAATTTTTCTCTTTTTCTTCCTTATGCCTATCGGGTTTGGGGGGGGAGGGGGGGAGGGGATATGGTTGGCATTTCTTGTTTTGTTTGAGCTATTATGTATGTATATGTATATTAATGTGTATATATAATATATGTATTATGTATATGTATATTAAGTTGACTACAAAAATTGGCCAAAACTCTTATAAACCTACTTAAATTAAGTCCAAACCCATTAATTCCATTTAGCCCAATAAATCTAATGTTACACTATTCACTCGAACCGCTAAAATATTTTCTAAACGAATGCTCCTAACACGCAATGCTCACATACTCATTTTTCTCATTCCTCAATTAAGTGATATAATATAAGAAAAATGTTAATTCAAAGAAAATAAGTAGTAAAATTTTATGTTGAATAGTAATTATTGACAAAAATAAATAAATGCACATAAAAATGCACAAATAGTGAATGCAACAGTTATTAAGAGGTACAGTAGTGGTCTCGGGCGTCACATTCTCTTCCCCTTAAACTAATTGCGTCCACGCAATTCTTACATGATTCGATGAATAACTCTGGATATCTAGCTCGCATCTGATCCTCCCTCTCCCAAGTGGCATCTTCTAACCCATAATGATCCCACAAAATCTTAACTATTGGAATACTTTTAGTTCTGAGCTCCTGAACTTTCTAGTCCACAGCCCGAAAAGGTTTCTCAGTATAAGATAAATTTTCACTTATCTCTAGCGGCTTTGGCTCAAGAATATGAGAAGGATCTGGCTGATATTTTCAAAGTATCGAGACATGGAAGACATCATGAAGTCTGCCTAAACTCGGAGGCAAAGCTAGTCTGTAAGCCAATGCGCCAACTTTCTTAGTTATTTCAAATGGTCTTACATATCTTGGACTGAGTTTACCCCTTTTTCCATGCCGAATCAAACCTTTACGAGGTGAGATTTTAAGAAATACTCAGTCACCCACGGTAAACTCTAGATCATGACGGCGTCTATCTGCATAACTCTTTTGCTGGTGCTGAAAGCATTCTTTTCTTTATAAGCTGCACATTATCAATCATTTTGTTCATCTCTGGTATCAAAGTAGGGTCAATAGTTTTCATCTCTCCAACCTCATCCTAATATAAAGGAGATCTGCATTTACACCAATACAATGCCTCATATGGTGCCATACTAATAGTAGATTGGTAACTATTGTTATAGGCGAATTCTGCAAATGGCAAATATTTTTCCCAACTCTTACCAAAGTCCAAAATGCAGGCTTGTAGCATATCCTCAAGTATTCTGATAGTTCTTTTAGATTGTCCGTCAGTTTGCAGATGATATGATGTGCTGAAGCTCAATGTTATGCCTAAAACATTCTGAATCTTCTGCCATAACTGAGATGTGAACCTGGGATCTCTATCCGACAGAATACTCTTTGGAGTTCTGTGAAGCCTAACAATATTTTCAACATACAACTCTGCTAGTTTGTCAAGATTATCTGTTTTCTTCGTGGCAATAAAGTGAGAAGTCTTGGTCAGTCTATCAACAATAACCCGCACTGAATCATTACCCTTCGAAGATCCTGGCAAGTCTTACACGAAATCCATAGTAACGTGATCCCATTTCCAATTAGGAATAATGAATGGTTGTAGTAGCCCTGTAGGTCTCTGATGTTCAGCCTTAACTTTCTGACAAGTTAAGCATTTAGCTACATAGTCAGCAATCTCTCTTTTCATGTTATTCTACCAGAAGTTTTGTTTCAAATCCCTGTACATCTTGGTACTACCTGGGTGGATAGTATATTTTGAACTGTGTGCCTCTGCAAGTATTTCTTTCTTTAATGTTGGCTCACTTGGAATACAAATTGTGCCCTTAAATCTGAGAATGCCATCATCATGAAGTTTAAAATCCGACTCTTCACCTTTTGACTTTTCTAGGATTTTCAACAATTGAGGATTAGTTTGATGCGCTTCTCTAATTCTTGACAACAATAAGGATTGAATCTGTAAACAAGCAAATTGAATGCCTGAATTTGAAGTCTTTGGTTTCCACAAGCATAATTCTTCCATGAACTCCCAATTCTTGATAATCAGACTGGCAACCATAGCCTTTCGGCTCAAAGCATCAGCGACAATATTGGCTTTACCTGGTAGATAATTAATTGTGCAGTTATAATCCTCAAGTAGCTCCAACCAATACCTCTGCCTCATATTCAACTCTTTCTATGAGAACAGATATTTCAGGCTCTTGTGATCTGTGAAAATTTCAAATTTGTTACCCCAAAGATAGTGACGCCATTTCTTTAATGCAAAGATGACAACAGCAAACTCAAATCATGCGTAGGATAATTAAGTTCATAGGGTTTCAATTTTCGTGAGGCATATAAAATCACTTTTCCATTCTGCATCAACACACAGCCTAAACCCTCCTTTGAAGCATCACTATAAATTACTAGATTATCAGTCCCCTCAGGCAGTACAAGAATAGGAGTTGTGGTAAGCCTCTTCTTCAATTCCTGAAAACTCGCTTCACATTTGTCATCCCAGTTATACACGGTTCTCTTTTGAGTTAAGGAAGCCAATGGTCCAGCAATTTTTGAAAAGTCCTTAACAAATCTCCTATAATTACCAGCTAACCCAAGAAAACTACGAACCTCAGTAACGGTCTTGGGTCTTTTTCGTGCCATCACTGCCTCTACTTTTGTAGGATCAACCAAAATTCCTTCTTGAGAGATAATATGGCCTAAGAAAGTAACATGCCTCAACCAGAATTCACACTTGCTAAATTTGGCAAACAATTTATGCTCTTGCAAAGTCTGCAACACAATTCTCAAGTGCTGCTCATGCTCAACCTCATATTTAGAATATACCAGTAAATTATCAACAAAAATTACCACAAACTAGTCTAAATACGGCCTAAACACTCTCTGCATCAAATCCATAAAAGCAGTGGGAGCATTTGTCAATCCAAATGGTAACACCACAAATTCATAATGGTCGTACCTAGTTCTAAAAGCTGTTTTAGATATATCCTCCCTTTTAATCCTCAACTGATAATAGCCTTGCCTCAAATCAAATTTAGAATATACCTTGGCACCATGTAACTGATCAAATAATTCCTCAATTAAAGGTAATGGATACTTATTTTTAATAGTCATCTGATTGAAACCCGGGTAATCAATGCACAATTGGAGTGTACCATCACTACAAAAAATAAGCTGTTTTGTGACGAAATTTTTCCGCGAAAATAAAATAGGAAAAAATTGCGACGAAATATTTTGATTCTTAAATTATGTGGAATTCATGACGAATTTGTGACGGAAACTAAAAATCATCACAAATTTGTCACAAGATGCGACAATTTTGCCATGACAAGCAATAGTTAACAAAAGTCGTTGCAAATTGGTCACAAGATGCAACAATTTTGCCACGCCAAGCAATAGTTAACAAATATCGTCTCAAATTTGTCACAAGAGGCAACAATTTTTCCATGACCAGCAATAGTTAACAAAAATCGTCGCAAATTTGTCACAAGATGCGACAATTTTGCCACGACAAGCAATAGTTAACATAAAGCGACACAGCATCGTGGTAAGAATGGTACGATACTGTGACGATACTAAAAAGTGTCACGCCCCAACTCGACCCCACCTACGATCAGTCAGGACGCAACGGAATTTCGGCGGCATAACGACAGTAAACAGATTTCTGAGGTTCTAAACCAACCTCATAAAACATCATACATCCCGTAATTCCTCAATATAAACAACAACATTCAACACAACCATATTATACAATAAAACATCCTCGTTATACGCCTCCGTTCCAACATGACATACAATACCTCAACTTCATCATACATTTCAAAAGTAAGTTGAGACACAACTACAATTTAACCATAGACAAAAGGAAACCGCTAAGTTAACATCATTTGGTTCATCATCTTTTCAATATCTATTACATTAAGAACCGTAAAGCATATAAAGTCTATTAAACTAATATACAAGACATTTAACAATATAAAGTCATGGATAAGACTCGGGAACATATGACTCATCCACAAAAGGCACATTTTCCACATTCTCCTCTTCAGGAGGCACGTACCCGTAATCTTGTGAAAGTACACCTGAAACATGCATTAATAGAGAGTGAGCTTATATACATAAGCCCAGTGAGGATCCGATAGATCTCGACAGTATTCACTACGCTCCTTGGATTTAGTCCTTTGAGCAAGTGAACACACAACAACAATAATAACATAAATAAAGCTATCATCACATAACTATATGACCATTCAATAAGGATACTCTATTTGGTGTAGCTCCAAACGCCATCACGATCTCAACCGTTCTTCTTATAACTCCCCATTACTCACGCACCCGAGGTACCTCACTATCCCCTTCCCTCCATGACATCTCCGTCATGCGAGCTGGGGGTAGCCTATGGCAGTCATGCCGGTTTCAACCCGACAGCCCGACGCTGCCCGAGAGGTGGCACACACATACCAAGGCTCCATATTCATCAATCATCATGCAAGCATAAATCGATCAATCAATTGGGAGATCAGCAACAAGAGTGCCCGATTCCCGCATTCAATAATAATCAATCAATAACATCAATATAACATCAATATAACATCAATATTAAATTAAACATCAAACAACGTAGTTAGATGACAAAGTAGGCCATCTAACCGGACATGCATAATATTCATAATTAAACTCTAAATTACTCAACAACAACTCACCATTCATCACTCGAACACTACCCAACCATCTAAGGCATCGTTCAAGAAATTAAAGAATGACAACCTAACTTCTAAAATTCATAACTTACAATCTACTAATCCAAACATTGCCAAATCAGTTCCTATCACTCACCCATTCAACCTACTACATTAGCCCTCTCGGAAATCCACCATAACACCTCCAAAACATGCCCGATAACCCTAAAACCCTATGACGTCATGGCTGGATTTTCCGGATTTCCACACAAACAATGTAATCGAAAATTCGGCATTACAACAGCGCTAACACGTAATTATCAAGTATTTAGAAATCGACGGCAATCGATTTCGAGCAACGCAACTCAATTAAATCAACTTTGAACATTTTAATCAAAATTAAATACCCGGAAAATAAAAATTATGCTATATCCGACAGAAATTCGTAGTATTAGTATATAATGATCCCTAGCATGCAAGGAGCAATAATCTAACATCAGATTTCAATTCTAACGGTTCAATCTTCATTTATACGCAAAAACACAAAAATGACATTTTGAGATCTAGAATTTTTCTCTCACCTTTGATGTGTTTTGATGCAAGAAATGTGTAGAATGGATGCCAAACAATCAATTTCAAGCTTTGAATCACTCAATTCGGCTTTGAAACGCAAAATCTGTGAGAAAAATGCTTTGAAAATGCCTTATCTTTCTCCTCCAAGGAGCCACGGTTTTGTGTGTGTTTTTGGAGTGTGTTTTGTGTTGTGTGAGTGTGTGTTGATGACATTATATAATAAAAAGCTTGGTCAATTAAAAAAATGCAAAGTCAAAGTTAGTTTTAATAGGTATTTTTGTGTTTTTAATGACTTTAATTGCATTTTAGTGCTCACCAAGTTAAAAATAATTATGCAACCCCCAAAATATCACAAGTGGATTATTTTTAGGTGACAAGAAGTTTTACATTCAAAGAATTCCACCCGAGTCGGCTTAAAACTCGATTTTCGCAAAAGTCGGTGTAAAAACCCTAATAAATTCTTAAGCCGATTTTAAAACCGTTTTCATCAAACACAGGTCTATTAAAGTCCGTGGACTAGGTCTAGAAGGGTTAAAAAGACCAGTTTCAAAATTATAGCGGACGTGTTTCGAAAACACTATTCACTGAAAATCGACGATAAAATTTCTGACTCCGTTTTTGATGAAAATTTCATGAATGCACATTTAGCACGTATTAGGAGTATTGATATCAAAATTATAACATTCTAGGTCATATAGCACATAAATAGGTCAAATGCACGCAAAACGAGATAAAACACGTAAATCGAGTTAAAGCAGAAAAGTGGGGTTTCACATTCTCCCCTCCTTAAAACAATTGCGTCCGCGCAATTCTCGAACTGACAGACAATTAAATCCTCAATCGTTACACTTAATAATACTTCTCTTAGTTCTTATTTATCTCCTAGGCTGACACCTAACCAAAGACCTCAAAAGAACCAACTCTGTTGACTGCAAGTTGATGATCATAATTCCAAGACAATCTTCAATTCATAATTCTCTCCTACCTAATATCGTATTGCATATGAAAGAAATCGCAACTCCAAAGTCTTAGCATGACACCACTAATTATCAATCATCCCCTACTACACAAAAGAGCTCTATGAACACCCCGAGGGTTTTAAAAACTCAATCACGATAACATGAATGATTACTGATCAAGGAAATATCTCAAAAGCGACATTGGTCAGAATATGGCTCTTATGACATTTACAAGGAATTAAGAATATGGAAAGTCATATTTGAGCCAACAATCAAGGGTGCAAGATGTCAAACAAGTTAGAGAATCAAAAGGCTAATAGTTTAATAAGAAATCATGATAACTAAGATAAGAAATGTCTTAGCACCTTTCAGTTAAATAAGTACGAACAAAGGATGATGACGAGTCAAAACAGTGCTGAGTATGTTGAACAAAAATTCCTGAACAAGTAGATATTTCAATTCTCGATGATTGTTCAAAGAACCAACAAGTAAGTTGTACTTGAGGTGAAATAAAATTAAGAGATAAGAGATGATTAATTCAATAGAAAATATGAGTGTCAAGATAATGAGTATCTCAGCACGCAATAACCAAAGAAGTACGAATAAGAAATGATAACAATAGGACAGTGCCGAGTACTTTGAGTGAGCAATTACAAGCAAAGTAATGACTCAAGATTTAATAATGAAACAATAGGATTAACAAGGATCAACAAGAATGATAATGATGTACTTAGGTAGGGAGTACATCAAGCAAGTGGAATTCGAACAAGTAAAATGGTATACCAAAGGTGAAATTACTTCTAAATGAATAGTAATAGGATGAAATGAAATATTGAAACGAATGGCTAGAGATATAGAATGAAATATAGAAGTCTCAAACCTTAACTCCAATAAGCGACATTGCTATAAGAAGCAAATATGAATGTTAAGAATGGAAACAATGTCAAATGAGTATAGGATCCATTAATCCAATAAGCAAACTTTCAAGAAACAATTGATAGGCTAGAAAAGTGTAACTCTCTCTCAAATAAGTTAGAATAGAGTAGAAAAGAATAATAAGACCGATAGAATTATGAAGCACAAGAAGGGTGTCCCACCTACACAGTTAAACACCAACAAGTCAAATATTACAATTTATCTTCCTCCAAAACAAGACACTAAGGAGACCTAGAGAACCTAAGGAGTCATAACAATCACCAAACAAGATAAATCACTCCAAAATTTATATTTCGTACCAGTCCAATCACTAAACAAGATAAATCACCGATTACCCAACAAGATTAACTAATGAAGACTCCAAAATCTGATAACACAATACAGATTCATATTAACCCACTATAACACAAGAGAATCTCCAATCAACAATTTAGAGAGTCATACCACCTAGAACTCAAAAGCTTGATGTAGGTAAGTAAATGTTCAGTCACCAAAATGCATTCTTATTTCCTCAAATAATTCTATCTCCCAACAATTACATCCTCGAATAAAGTAACTTTAGTCAGGAATCACTCCAATTGTCTCCAAGGCTTAAAGATCAAAACTCCAAAATATCCATTAATAATATAGCAATCCCAAATAGTAGAAATATTCACATGTTATACCACACTTCATTCCATTCACAAATATACATCACTAATTCCTCAAATAAATTCATTCTAAAATAACCTCAAGAAAGTATAATCTGAGTTGAGACTCCAAAAGTGTCTAATCACAACCTCACAAAAACCTCAACTTATGATTCATCTCCAAGTAATAATAAGTTAAACATGGCAACAAAAGTAATTATAATCATCAAGATACATTGCTATTTCCTCGAAAAAAACTTCATTCTCACTAAAGGAACATCAAGATCATTCCACTAAGCCGAAACTAAAATCCATAAACATAACAATTAAAATCTAACTGATAAACTTCTAGAATAATAATAATTCAAAATCATGGCCTATCTCTATTTCCGAAAATTCTTACAACCACCCTAGACATTAAAAGGTCACTCACGAGTTAAAACATATATGCAACTATATCATATGAAAGACAAATACAACGTAATCCGCAATTATCATACAATGCAACATTATCACATAACACACAATTCTGCATATAAGAAGACAACACCACATAAACAGGGTATATCACATAAGTAAGTTATAAACAATTAAAGTCACATAAGCAACAAACTTCACATAAGACAAGTTGATCACGTAACTCACATTGGTCACTTAAAGTATATTGACCACCTAAAGCACGTTGTTTCACATAAGCTAGTTATAAACAATTAAAAGCACATAAACAACTAACTTCACACAAGGCACAAAATCACATAAAACACAATTGTCACATAATACACATTGATCACATAATGCACATTAATTAAAACACATTAAGTACGTAATACACGTTATCACATAGAACATATTGACCACATTAGTTCACTTAACACATAAGGCATATTGATCACATAGAAAGTTAGACACATAAGTAAATTAATCACATAAACATATTAACATATGTTTCACTTTTCTTTCACTTAATACATACTTGCATGCTTAGACCACTACCCACATTCCGAGGATACCCCGGCTGACAGCTAATCAAGCTCTGATACCACTTAAACTGTCACGCCCCAACTCGACCCCACCTACGATCAGTCAGGACGCAACGGAATTTCGGCGGCATAACGACAGTAAACAGATTTCTGAGGTTCTAAACCAACCTCATAAAACATCATACATCCCGTAATTCCTCAATATAAACAACAACATTCAACACAACCATATTATACAATAAAACATCCTCGTTATACGCCTCCGTTCCAACATGACATACAATACCTCAACTTCATCATACATTTCAAAAGTAAGTTGAGACACAACTACAATTTAACCATAGACAAAAGGAAACCGCTAAGTTAACATCATTTGGTTCATCATCTTTTCAATATCTATTACATTAAGAACCGTAAAGCATATAAAGTCTATTAAACTAATATACAAGACATTTAACAATATAAAGTCATGGATAAGACTCGGGAACATATGACTCATCCACAAAAGGCACATTTTCCACATTCTCCTCTTCAGGAGGCACGTACCCGTAATCTTGTGAAAGTACACCTGAAACATGCATTAATAGAGAGTGAGCTTATATACATAAGCCCAGTGAGGATCCGATAGATCTCGACAGTATTCACTACGCTCCTTGGATTTAGTCCTTTGAGCAAGTGAACACACAACAACAATAATAACATAAATAAAGCTATCATCACATAACTATATGACCATTCAATAAGGATACTCTATTTGGTGTAGCTCCAAACGCCATCACGATCTCAACCGTTCTTCTTATAACTCCCCATTACTCACGCACCCGAGGTACCTCACTATCCCCTTCCCTCCATGACATCTCCGTCATGCGAGCTGGGGGTAGCCTATGGCAGTCATGCCGGTTTCAACCCGACAGCCCGACGCTGCCCGAGAGGTGGCACACACATACCAAGGCTCCATATTCATCAATCATCATGCAAGCATAAATCGATCAATCAATTGGGAGATCAGCAACAAGAGTGCCCGATTCCCGCATTCAATAATAATCAATCAATAACATCAATATAACATCAATATAACATCAATATTAAATTAAACATCAAACAACGTAGTTAGATGACAAAGTAGGCCATCTAACCGGACATGCATAATATTCATAATTAAACTCTAAATTACTCAACAACAACTCACCATTCATCACTCGAACACTACCCAACCATCTAAGGCATCGTTCAAGAAATTAAAGAATGACAACCTAACTTCTAAAATTCATAACTTACAATCTACTAATCCAAACATTGCCAAATCAGTTCCTATCACTCACCCATTCAACCTACTACATTAGCCCTCTCGGAAATCCACCATAACACCTCCAAAACATGCCCGATAACCCTAAAACCCTATGACGTCATGGCTGGATTTTCCGGATTTCCACACAAACAATGTAATCGAAAATTCGGCATTACAACAGCGCTAACACGTAATTATCAAGTATTTAGAAATCGACGGCAATCGATTTCGAGCAACGCAACTCAATTAAATCAACTTTGAACATTTTAATCAAAATTAAATACCCGGAAAATAAAAATTATGCTATATCCGACAGAAATTCGTAGTATTAGTATATAATGATCCCTAGCATGCAAGGAGCAATAATCTAACATCAGATTTCAATTCTAACGGTTCAATCTTCATTTATACGCAAAAACACAAAAATGACATTTTGAGATCTAGAATTTTTCTCTCACCTTTGATGTGTTTTGATGCAAGAAATGTGTAGAATGGATGCCAAACAATCAATTTCAAGCTTTGAATCACTCAATTCGGCTTTGAAACGCAAAATCTGTGAGAAAAATGCTTTGAAAATGCCTTATCTTTCTCCTCCAAGGAGCCACGGTTTTGTGTGTGTTTTTGGAGTGTGTTTTGTGTTGTGTGAGTGTGTGTTGATGACATTATATAATAAAAAGCTTGGTCAATTAAAAAAATGCAAAGTCAAAGTTAGTTTTAATAGGTATTTTTGTGTTTTTAATGACTTTAATTGCATTTTAGTGCTCACCAAGTTAAAAATAATTATGCAACCCCCAAAATATCACAAGTGGATTATTTTTAGGTGACAAGAAGTTTTACATTCAAAGAATTCCACCCGAGTCGGCTTAAAACTCGATTTTCGC
Organism: Ehretia macrophylla; assembly: GCA_037974665.1. NCBI lineage: Eukaryota > Viridiplantae > Streptophyta > Magnoliopsida > Boraginales > Ehretiaceae > Ehretia > Ehretia macrophylla. The sequence continues at coordinate 23,029,997 of CM075782.1, read as the reverse complement.
AAAAGTCGGTGTAAAAACCCTAATAAATTCTTAAGCCGATTTTAAAACCGTTTTCATCAAACACAGGTCTATTAAAGTCCGTGGACTAGGTCTAGAAGGGTTAAAAAGACCAGTTTCAAAATTATAGCGGACGTGTTTCGAAAACACTATTCACTGAAAATCGACGATAAAATTTCTGACTCCGTTTTTGATGAAAATTTCATGAATGCACATTTAGCACGTATTAGGAGTATTGATATCAAAATTATAACATTCTAGGTCATATAGCACATAAATAGGTCAAATGCACGCAAAACGAGATAAAACACGTAAATCGAGTTAAAGCAGAAAAGTGGGGTTTCACAAAAAGTGACGCAAATTTGTCATAATCTACGACAATTTTGCCACGAAAAGGAATAGTTACGCAGCATCATGATAAAATTGCTACGATTCTGCAACGTTCTCGAATTTGTAACTTGTTGATTATACCTTGTAATACCATAATATTATATTATCTCTAGTTTGTATAGATCGTATCCCTACATTTTGAATTTAGAAGTTTTGCCTCTTTCTCAAAGTCTTTCAAGAGCAAATAGAAAATATATCTTCTACCACTCAAAAAAATATAAAATGTACATGAGTTATCAAAGCAATGTTGCAATAACCAATGACCATTTATCTAGTGGTATAATTTTCATTTAGGTACGAGTGGTTTTAAGATTAATTTTTGTGTGTAAGATATTAACTCATGTAAAATGATTTATCCCTTCTTTAAATAAGAATTAAAAAAAGCAATGTTGTAATGGTTTGAGGATTAACTGATCAGGGGTGTTTAACATGTGATCAACATTATAATTAATATAATCATACATTGGAGACATGAGTCCCTAATTCTCAGTACCAAATGATTAGAGTAGTAGTAATTTTGCCCTTGACCCGGTTAATTTGAGGTATTGACCATCATGGGCTACACCTTCAAATGAGCTTGCAAGCGGAGTAGGGCTTCTAGTATCCGACATCGATCATAATTACAATGAGGAACATACCACTAGATCAAAGACATCGATCATCCATTTTCTTCTTCAATTTTTGGTTTTTATAATAATATAGGCATGAAGAGAAGACTTTCGGAAATAAAAGAAACATGATGAGATAGAATAGCATTTACCTTCTTAATATGAGACAAATTTATTTTTTAATCAACTACATCCATTTTCATTATCACAAAAATCACTCGGTACCAAAAAAAAAAAAAAAAATCACCCGATATCGGTTAGTTGAAAACAATATGTATGATATATATATATATATATATATATATATATATATATATATATATATATATATATATATATATTCGATTTCATGGGAGGTTTAAGACAATAATATTAAAATTCCTATAGAGTAGACCCAAAGTTGTCATTTTACAAGCTCATGGCTATGAACTACCGATGATAATTTCCAAAATCTTAGGATAAATTTCATACTTGGTCCCTAATATTTAAATATTTTTTCAATATAGTCTTTAATATTTTAAAAGATTCATAGAGGTCCGTAATGTTTACAAAAATTATTCAAAATAGTCCCTATTATTCAAACTTAGCCAATTTGGTCCCTGTAATTTTTTAAAAAATTCAACCTAGTCCCTATTGTTTCCTAAAAAAATTCAATTCAATTCATGCATGTTATCCCTATTTGGGGATTAAATAAAATTTTATGGGAAACAATAGGGACTAAATTGGTTATCTTTAAATAATAATTAAGGATCATTTTGAATCACTTTGTGAACATTAGAGACCTTTATAAAACTTTTAAAACATTAAGGATCAACTTGAGAAAAATAGCAAACAATGGGGACTAAATGTGAAATTCACCCATCATTTTACGCGCACATATGAACTACACCAATTTTTGTGATGAAACAATGACGAATTAGATAATTTGTGACATTTTTGCGATGATTTTCATAGAAAATTGAAAAAAAAATTGAACGGGTGAAAAACGGACCAATTAACCTAGCCCCTTTTTCACCCATACCTCATTTTCACTCGCCCCCATACCCATACCCCACCACTACCACCACCACAGCCACTTAGCACCACCACCATTGTGAGCCACCAAGCACCGCCACCATAGCGTACTACCTTGCACCACCACCATTGTCACTATCACGCGCCACATAGCCGATAAATATAAGTTTTCTTTTATAAGTTTTGCTTGTTTCTCCCTTAGATCTAGTCGTTCACTAAATGTGAAATTCACTCATCATTGCTTGCTTCTTTTATAAGTTTTGCACCACCACCACTGCCACCATTGTGTTCCACCAAGCACCATCATTTGGCAGATGGTTTGTTGAAAGTGTTAGGGAACGGAAGGTAGTCATTTTTTCCTAACTAAAATCACTGCATAAAGGCCATTATAGCATCATTTTCAAGTTGATGATCTGTGGGGTGGCTTTTGATTACTGGATGAGATAAAATTTTGTTGTCTTTCATGCCATATATATATATATATATATATATATATCATATATTTATTGTTTTTCATGGTAAAATTCAAAATCAAATAATTGGTATATTTGGAACAACTCTTTGTTTAATCACTTGTATTAATATTTTGATTTCCAGATATTGGTCTTTTGGTTAATTAATCGATTTGCTGATTTCCTTGCCCAAAGTATTGGATCTGATCCTTCTTTTGTCTTTCTTTCTCTCTTGCAGAATATATGCATTGTGGAGCAAGATGGAAAGGCAATTAAATTTCATGTTGTAAACTTCTCTTTCTTAAATTTTCGATCTAAGTTATTGTCATAGCTACAGGAGTTTTATCATGAGTTAAGAAGTTGCCTTATCTTTTGAAAAATCCATCTAATTGATAGTTTGTGTTGCTTTCTTACAATTTTAAAAGGTCCAGCTTTTTTTACTTTAGTTGGTTTTCTTTCTGAACCCTTATTTATTGTAATTTCATGTTGTAGACTATTACTTTGTTTATGGCTGTACCTATGTTTTCATTGAGGATTTTTTTAATTATTAGTTAGCGTTTCAATATTTTCATAAGCAATTCTAAATTGCCAAGTTAATATGATAATGATGGTCTAATAAGCTCCAAAACTTCCCCTCATTTGTTTTAAAGTTCAATTTCATGAATGGTTATTTGGCTTGATTTACATCTTCATAGTTTTGGACTTATAATTCTTGTCAAGCATGAATAGATGTAGCATCAACTTTATTGAGTCCATTTTATCAAACTTGTTCAAAGTGTTATGTATTTTCTGTCAATGATTACTGTATCTTCTATTGATTGCCTTCAATTGATTGAAAATAAACTTGACTACTTCCTTCAATGACAAAGGAAATATATGAGAGAAATCAAGTTAATTGTGAGGACATTGGGAGATCTTAGATTAAATAAGACACAAAAGCTAAAAGGTCTACATTATATTGATACCTTGAATATTTTAGCATCTGCTACTAGAAACTCAACGCAACGAGAAGAATTATTAAGTCAAGAACACAGAATATGATCAGTTAAAGACAATTTATAACCATCTCTGCATATGAGTTGTCAATCGGGACAAATTTTGAAAGCATGCCAAGTAGAATCTCATAGCTTTTACTAGTCAGCGTTGCTTTCAAGCCCTGCAAATAAGAAAGAGATCCAGATCAAACATTTCAATTTCCAAATCACTACATGAAGTAACATGGTCATGGAATATGGTCCCTTGAATGAATTTAGAAAGATGAGCTAACAATTTGTTAAGAAAACCATCTGCTAACTTGTATCAAGTTTCAAGCAACAAACATTTTATTTCTCTCATAGCTCAGTAGAAGATGATTCTCTCCTGGCATCATACTAAATTTAGTTTCCATTGGGACAAAGAGATTTGCTGTTTAATTATTCCATACTTTCCATCTGCTCACTTTTCTCTTCCAATTCTGCGTTCAACTCTTTGATTTTCTTCAAAGTTTCTTCTTTCTCCCTCAAATAATTGGACAACCCAGTTTTTTTTCAAAGAAGAAAAGAAAGCAACAACACATGAGATTTTGACATTGAATATGGGAAAAGATGTAGTCCTTTTCCTTGTAATTCACAAACTATATAAGCTTACTAAACGCATGATCATAATTCATAATGAACAAACCTTCAGTTCTTCAACTAGTCGAATAACATTGTCAAGCGCTTTGCCCCGCTCCTTGGAGATTATCTGTATTGCCATTTCCTTCGCATCATGTTGAAAGACAATAGATGTAGAACATCAAAACTTGATCAAATATTTTGATTAGCCTAAAAAAAATGAATATTGAGCCATATTATCAGTCTTCTACATGGTCATAAAATATACTCCCTTGAATGAAGTTAGAAAGGATTACCTAAGAGTTTGATAACAAAATCGTTCACTAACCTCACAAAGTTTAAACCAATAGACATTTTCTCTCTCATAGCTCAGTAGATCATAGATCATAGATTGAATAATCGAGCAAAAAATTAGATAATTTTACCTAACTTTGTGTCGGTTAAATTTATGAGTTAGAGATAATCGGACTGGAACAGTTGTTAATGATTTTAGAGTAAATCATAATCTCTTAAGTCCCATGATAATTTCACCATAGAGACAATTAATAGACAATAACTGTGATACCTTGACCCCAACATATAACTAGTTCATTTATTTCCATATGCTCATGAGACACTTTAAATGCTAGCATGGAAATACATGTTTATTTTTTTAACTATTCGCGTATGTTTATTTGTTTCATTCCTCTCTTTCTCAGAAATCATGCAAACTGTACTTGGTTAATTTATTTAAAATGATTAGATTACTAATTTAACTATTGTGTTAATTGATTTTACTTTATTACATTCAAGAGAAAGATTTTATAAATTGAACTTTCGGCCCCGATGTGATAACCCGAACCCGGCATGCATTTAATGGCATTTAATTGCAATTACTTAAGTGTCATCTTAAATGTTAGCATTGAATTTGTGTTTATTTTTAGTTAAACATTTATTTGTAGCTTTATTTTCATATTTCTTTTAGAAGTAATTAAAATAATACTTGAGTTAATTATTTTAACGGAATATCAACTACCTTTCATATTTATGTTAATCGATTTTATTTTTCTTGCACCTTAATGCTCAGTTTTCAATTAAATGAAAGGTAGCTTCGAGCCTGAGTAAATTTTGAACTATGTTACTTTTCGAAAATTATATTTTCTTAAATTCCTTGAGATTTAATTGTTATTCTTTTATTGTCGCAAAGTGCATAGCATATCGAGAGCGATATTTAGGAAATGATTTCTAGTCCTCAGTAAATAGTGAAAACTAGTGTTTGGCGTTTTAATTTTAGTAGTTTAATTGTTATTAACTGGAATTGGATTTATGTTAGTTGTTTTAGCTTCAAAATGCATAAAATAAGCCTATTTAACCAAGTTTAAGTTAGCTTTGACCAAGGGCTTGACTTGTTGACTTGTTATCATCTTTTTATAAGTTTAAATAACAAGGAAAATAAAGAAAAAAAGCTGAAAAATGGAATGCTAAGGGCCGAAAATATACAAGGAAGAAAAAAAAAACCTTTCAACTTCAAACTTCAATTTCTTCGCGGGAGCTTGTGCGGGGTGGTTTCCGAGGCATCCGGCGTGGTTTTCCTAGCGTCTAGTAGCGTCTAAGGTGAGGGTTTCATCGTTATTTGCGCATTTGAAAATATTATGTCTAAACTTTAATTTTTAGAAATTATGCGTAGATTGTTATTTTATCCGTTTTGTTGCTTAAAGAATGTTCCTTGTTGATTGTAGAACATGTATTTATAGCTTTTTAACATTTTCTGCTGTTGAATATCGAAATTGAAATATAAATTGTTAAATGAATAGTAAACACCCGTTTCGATGAAGTTGCTCCGTTATGCGTTCTGTTGATGTAGGAAGGTGCTAGATATGCTAGAATGCCTAAATGTGTGGTTTAATTGGATTGTGTAATGAAAAAACGAAGGAAAATGGCTTAGTGAAAGTTGGGGTCGTTTAGGTCAAGTTTGGCATTTTACCGTTTTGCCTGAAGGCATTGTCGAGGTACGTCATGGAAGCACTTTTGGTGCAGTTGTAACATTGGTTGGGTGATCAGTTGAGGTAGTTGTAGTTCAAACGAGCAAAGGGAGAAATAGGGGCTTTGCGTGAATTCTAGGGTTAAGTAGGGTTTTGGGGTCTTTAGACGTGCCTTATAGTGACCTAGGAGGATTGGTGAAGTCGGTTTCCAAAACTCGTGGCTCGTTTGAAAGTAATAGCGTTTTGAAAATTGGGGTCATTTTGTGATTTTGTGTGTTTTCATAGTATAATGCCTATAGAATGCTAAATAATGCTTGTTATACTTGTTAAAGTTGATTATGATTGAATTTGTTAAAGTTGATTATGATTGAATTTGTATATCAATTATTAATAATGCTTGTTAGTGTTGTTCTTGATACTTTATTGAATGTAATGCTTGATATCTCGTTTATTGCCTCTAATCTGTATTGTTGTGCTATCGCTCGTTTATCACCTTGTATCGTGTCTTGCATTGCATAGTGTCAGGCGCGTGAGTGATGGGCCTCTTTGGGTAGTCTCGGGCTGCCAGTGTTGGTTGTTCTAGCTCCGTGTCCTATTCCCATTCTCGCTTGAGTTGCCTCCCAGGGAGATTTGGGTCGTAGAATTGATGGATACTTCCGGGGTATTCCAAACTGAAGTTATAAGGTGGTTGCACGCTTATTGTCATCGTTGTCAACATCAAGCTCGAGATTTATGGATCGCTCGTGAAATGGTACATTGCTCGTATGAGTGAACCATAGCCTTCAGAGTGTGGTATAGCTTTGAATGGTTGTGTTAATGCTTTCATTACTTGTTTATTGTATTGATTGCTTACTTGTTAGTTATATTTCTTAACTGTCTTATTTGCATTGCACGACTTTCTTTCTCTCTACCTCGATATCTGTCTCGCCCTCACTGAGAATACGTGTTAAGTATACTCACTCCTCACCACCACATTTCAGGAAATGCCATGTTAGCGGGAAAGTTCGTTATTACGTGAAAGTTCGTGGTTGAAGAGTTGACTTGCGTGCTATGTGGCTTGAGTTGTCAAAGATGCAAAGATGTATGTTTCATGTGTTGTTTGTATTTAGTATTAAAAAGAATGTAATCTAAGTTTTATTAGGTTATTAAAGTGATTCGAAAAGCTAGCTTATGTATTCAGTTAGTATAGTTTAACTTCAATGCATGTTTGTAATGTCCAAAGGAAAAGAGTTAGAATGGTTTGATAGTCTAACTTATGCAATAGGTTAGTATGGTTTAATTGTCAAGCATGAATGTACTTGTAAAAGATGTGAAGAGGTAGGTTAGTCTGTAACTGGAAATGTGTATTTGCTTGTGATTACTTGTTGAGAACAAGGCTCGGATGGCCTTGAGGGATTGTGAATATTTGGACATGGTATTGGTCCATTTATATACTGTCGCAGGTTTGCTTTTTGCCTAGAAACAGGGGAGACTACTCCGTCCGTTTTCCCTAAAAATTTTGCCCGGGTTTGGAATTGGGTTGCGATTAGATTGATTGATAGAACTCCCGGTCTCGAGAGGGATCGGGGTGTTACAGGTGGTATCAGAGCTAGTTTAGCTCATAAGCCGGGACAGGGTCCTCGGTCTGGTGGGTAGTGATCCTTGAATGTGTGCTTGTTAAGTGTGTCTTGAAAGTGTATGCTTGTATGTGAAATTGTGTGTCTTGACCTGAATGTGTGCTCCTATGTGATATAGTTATGTGTTATGTGTTAATTGTGTGCTAAGTGAAGTGAAGTGTCTAGTTGTGCATTGAATTGACCTATTGAATTGGTATCGTGAATCAAATCGACCTCGTGGATTGTTATTTGCTTGAAGTATTACTTGTAATGTGTGTATAGAATGTTTTGAATTGGTTATGCCGTAATTTGAATTGATTATGTTATGCTTGACTTGATTGTCATGATTGAGTGACCTTGATGAATAAACTGTTTTACAAACTTGCTTGCATAATAGTTTAAGGCATGTGTATAAATGTGATATCTTGGCATTCATACATGTCCCGTGGAAATGGTAAGTAAGTCCTCTTCCTCCCCTGAAGAAAATGGTTCACAGCTGGCCTTTCAAAGTGTATGGATTGACAGGAAATGAATGGCATTTTTATTTGGGAGTTGGTGTTTGTCTTTGGAGCTCGGTTATTGGCATACTTTTAAGACTCTTCTTTGTGGTTGGCAATCATAAAAAAAAAAAAAAAACTTTCATTGGGGTTTCTATATGATGGCTCTTGGTAGCATTCTTGTGGAATTCTTATTGGGTTTTCTTATTGGCAAGGTTGTATGAAGTATTCATTTGGCAAACAGTGCAGGGGCCTCAGAGTTTGGTTTTGTATATTGTGCACCAGCTCGGTATTTTCCTTAGGGTTTTCGTCTATCTGGGAAACTATATTTGTTATTCAACTTGATTGTCTTATTGGGCATATTATATTTGGAAGGCTTCTTTGGAACTTTTGAAGTATATTTGATTGGGTTTCTTAGTATTTTCTTCAGCACTCTTAACAGGGATTCTTCTATGAAATTCATGACTAGCGGGGTACTTCTTTGGACCTCTAGATGGAACCTTTGTTTGAGCCTTTATTTGGCTTCTTGCTTGGGAATTCTCGAGCAGTAATAGTTGAACTTCTACTAGAGATTCGTGTATGGGGTATTCATTCGGTATTCTTCTTATCATTAATATGTGATGTGATTTTATCTACAGTATCTTTGCTTTAGTCTTTATTGGTATTATCTCGGCGCTTTTGGTTGTAATTTTATTCTTCTTCGGTATTCGTGTCAACGGGATTCTTGTGCGGTATCTACATTTGAGCCTTTATTCGGCATTACTACTTGAAATTTCTTCTTAAACTCCCCTATTGGTTATCTTGGTTAATATACTTGCTCAGCAGTTGATGAAGATTAGTCAGAGTTGGATTTCAGTGGATGCAGAGTTCTATTGGAAGAAGAATTGCGAGGACGCAATTGTTTTAAGGGGGGAAGGATGTGATAACCCGAACTCGGCATGCATTTAATGACATTTAATTGCAATTACTTAAGTGTCATCTTAAATGTTAGCATTGAATTTGTGTTTATTTTTAGTTAAACATTTATTTGTAGCTTTATTTTCATATTTCTTTTAGATGTAAATAAAATAATACTTGAGTTAATTATTTTAACAGAATATCAACTACTTTTCATATTTATGTTAATCGATTTTATTTTTCTTGCACCTTAATGCTCGGTTATCAATTAAATGAAAAGTAGCTCCGAGCCGGAGTAAATTTTGAACTATGTTACTTTTCGAAAATTATATTTTCTTAAATTCCTTGAGATTTAATTGTTATTCTTTTATTCTCGCAAAGTGCATAGCATATCGAGAGCGATAGTTAGGAAATGATTTCTAGTCCTCAGCAAATAGTGAAAACTAATGTTTGGTGTTTTAATTTTAGTAGTTTAATTGTTATTAACAGAAATTGAATTTATGTTAGTTGTTTTAGCTTCAAAATGCCTAAAATAAGCCTATTTAACCAAGTTTAAGTTAGCTTTGACCAAGGACTTGACTTGTTGACTTGTTATCATCTTTTATAAGCTTAAAATAACAAGGAAAATAAAGAAAAAAAGCTGAAAAACAGAATGCTAAGGGCCGAAAATATACAAGGAAGAAAAAAAAAACCTTTCAACTTCAAACTTCAATTTCTTCGCGGGAGCTTGTGCGGGGTGGTTTCCGAGGCATCCGGCGTGGTTTTCCTAGCGTCTAGGAGCGTCTAAGGTGAGGGTTTCATCGTTATTTGCGCATTTGAAAATATTATGTCTAAACTTTAATTTTTAGAAATTATGCATAGATTGTTATTTTATCCGTTTTGTTGCTTAAAGAATGTTCCTTGTTGATTGTAGAACATGTATTTATAGCTTTTTAACATTTTCTGTGGTTGAATATCGAAAGTGAAATATAAATTGTTAATTGAATAGTAAATTGTGAATAGTAAACCCCCGTTTCGATGAAGTTGCTCCGTTATGCGTTCTGTTGATGTAGGAAGGTGCTAGATATGCTAGAATGCCTAAATGTGTGGTTTAATTGGATTGTGTAATGGAAAAAAATGGCTTAGTGAAAGTTGGGGTCGCTTAGGTCAAGTTTGGCATTTTACCGTTTTGCCTGAAGGCATTGTCGAGGTAGGTCATGGAAGCACTTTTGGTGCAATTGTGACATTGGTTGGGTGATCGGTTGAGGTAGTTGTAGTTCAAATGAGCAAATGGAGAAATCGGGGCTTTGCGTGAATTCTAGGGTTAAGTAGGGTTTCGGGGTCTTTAGACGTGCCTTATAGTGACCTAGGAGGATTGGTGAAGTCGGTTTCCAAAACTCGTGGCTCGTTTGAAAGTGGTAGCGTTTTGAAAGTTGGGGTCATTTTGTGATTTTGTGTGTTTTCATAGTATAATGCTTATAGAATGCTAAATAATGCTTGTTATACTTGTTAAAGTTGATTATGATTGAATTTGTATATCAATTGTTGATAATACTTGTTAGTGTTGTTCTTGATACTTTATTGAATGTAATGCTTGATATCTCGTTTATCACCTCTAATCTGTATTGTTGTGCTATCGCTCGTTTATCGCCTTGTATCGTGTCTTGCATTGCATAGTGGCAGGTGCGTGAGTGATGGGCCTCTCTGGGTAGTCTCGGGCTGCCAGTGTTGGTTGTTCTAGCTCCGTGTCCTATTCCCATTCTCGCTTGAGTTGTCTCCTAGGGAGATTTGGATCGTAGAATTGATGGATACTTCTGGGGTATTCCAAACTGAAGTTATAAGGTGGTTGCACGCTTATTGTCATCGTTGTCAACATCAAGCTCGAGATTGATGTATCGCTCGTGAAATGGTACATTGCTCGTATGAGTGAACCATAGCCTTCAGAGTGTGGTATAGCTTTGAATGGTTGTGTTAATGCTTTCATTACTTGTTTATTGTATTGATTGTTTATATTGATTGCTTACTTGTTAGTTATATTGCTTAACTGCCTTATTTGCATTGCACGACTTTTTTTCTCTCTACCTCGATATCTGTCTCGCCCTCACTGAGTATACGTGTTGAGTATACTCACTCCTCACCACCACATTTCAGGAAATGCCATGTCAGCGAAAAAGTTCGTGATTACGTGAAAGTTCGTGCTTGAAGAGTTGACTTGAGTGCTATGTGGCTTGAGTTGTCAAAGATGCAAAGATGTATGTTTCATGTGTTGTTTGTATTTAGTATTAAAAAGAATGTAATCTAAGTTTTATTAGGTTATTAAAGTGATTCGAAAAGCTAGCTTATGTATTCAGTTAGTACAGTTTAACTTCAATGCATGTTTGTAATGTCCAAAGGAAAAGAGTTAGAATGGTTTGATAGTCTAACTTATGCAATAACGTATGGTTTAATTGTCAAGCATGAATGTACTTGTAAAAGAAGTGAAGAGGTAGGTTAGTCTGTAACTGGAAATGTGTATTTGTTTGTGATTGCTTGTTGAGAACAAGGCTCGAATGGCCTTAAGGGATTGTGAATGTTTGGACACGGTATTGGTCCATTTATATGTTGTCGCAGGTTTGCTTTTTGCCTAGAAACAGGGGAGACTCCGTCCGTTTTTCCTAAAAATTTTGCCCGGGTTTGGAATTGGGTTGCGATTAGATTGATTGATAGAACTCCCGGTCTCGAGAGGGATCGGGGTGTTACACCCGAGCCCGGGCCAAATTTTCAACTATTTTATTTAATTTTTCTGATTGCACAGTTAACTTCCTAGTATCATTTTATGGTTATGTTCATCGAAATTTACATGCATTGCACTTCCATAGTGTGGATTATTTGTTGATCTTTTTATCGTATGAATAGTAATCTAATAGACCTTGTTATTGGACTTTGGTTAGCTATAACGCATTTGGGCTTGGAATGTAATTAACCTGTCATCTAAATTAACTTAACTTAACCCAAAAACAAGCCCAACCCAAACCTATTAGATTTAAAAGCCCATCAAGTAAATAATAAAAGTAGAAGGCTTGAGAAGTTTCTTGATAAAGCCATAAGAATCAGTTAAAAAAAAGAGAAGGGAGAGAAGAATTCGGCTATGGGGAAAAGAAGAGAGGGAAGAAGAGTGAAGCACGACCAAGAAAGAGAAGAAAAGGGAGAAAAGAAAGGAGGGAAAGAAGGAAATAGGAAGAAAAAGAAAGAGAAATAAGTTTAATCTAGGCATTTTCTTGCATGATTCTTCATGAATAAGGTGAGAATGATTTTCAAACTTTATTTTAAAGCTTTGCATGCATGAATATTGTGTATATATGAGTTATATGGAGGGAAATAGGCTATACATGTGTTATATGTGCTATATATCTAAGATTGAGTACATAACATGTTATGTGTTAAATTTCTTTGTTTTACATGTAGAGTTTCAGGTTATATGTTGTATATGAGTATAGGTGATGATTCATGTGTAGTAGAGCCTTAAAAATTTGTGTTTATAATGAAATAATTGCAAAAATATGATTTATGTAAAATCTGGAAAATTAGACAGATTTTCGTGTCTGAGTTGCAGAACCAATTTTACCTAGCAAACTTTGACAAAATGAGTTGAATTTTGGTTATGTTGTAGTAGACTCCTAGTAGAACAAAAATGTATTTCTAAGGCTTGGCCGAATTCCAACTCTAGGTACTCGTTTTTGGATGATTTCTGAGAGGCATGTGAGTAGGTGGGAACTGGACAGATTTCTATAATTGAATTCTAGGTTGTTTCTGACCTAGTAACTGGACTTGCAACTGCCATGGCTCATCACCCTCCCTCTTGTCTCTAAATTCTATGTAAATGTAATATGAAATGTTAAGTCATGAGTCGGTTTTCACTAGTTAGCTTTGAATGAACTATTGATTTGATACAAGCGTTGTATTCTAATTTAAAAGTAGATGTAGTGGATTGTTAGTTTGGCTAGTTGAGGTTAGAATTGGTTTATTGTTGCAAATGAATTATTTGATAGACAAGTTGTTAACTATCTTTTAGCCATTGAAATGTGAGGAAGCCTAAAGATTTAATACAAGTTCATAATTTATAAAGAGTTGGAAGTTGATGTTTATAGGAGATGAATTTAGAAGCCTAGTTGCTAAGATATGACTTATGACTTTGTTATAATGGTTTATAATTCATTTCCTAGTTATGTCCTTGTTTGAATTGAGTAATTAAATGGAATGTTTAGTCCTTTGAATAAAAATGAGTTACTGTAGCTAAAGTGTAGTATGTGCCTATATGAGAAAGAATGCTTAACTATAAAATGAATGAGAATATGTTCCCTCGTTAAATTTAAACTTACATATAAAGCTATTTGCAAGTTAATAGTTGTTTACTACATGTTAAATATGATTAGTAAGTAGATCCTACTGGTGTTATGTTAGAATCTTAACTTGTAATATGGTCACTTAGTTAATGTTGCATATTAGTTATTAAGTAGTTATAGATAACGTTTCTATTGGTTGAGAATACATTTCTTTTCTAAGTGCTAGTGGTGGACTATTAGTATTGGCTAGTAAAATGTTTCTTTTAACTTGAAGTTGTATATGTAATCTTTTATCTTGTGTACTTGCTAGACAGTAAAAATGACTAGGTTGAAGAATGTTGATTTGTTGATTGTTAATTGGATGTTTTTGGCTAGTAAGTAAACATGAATAGAATTCCTACACAAGGTACCAAAATCTTGCAAGTCTTTTGATAGTTGGACTCTATGCTTTTTTGTTGACCTTTCATTAGAAAAAGTGCATGCAGATATCCTTTTTCCTTTTGTACACTTGTCTTTTTCTTTTTGTTAGTTTCTATTTCTTACCTCTTACTTGTTTTTCTATTCCTTTATCAGTTCATGCTATATCTTTTCCTTTCATTTTCTTTCACTAGTTTCTTGCTTAGAGAAATGAGCTTGGTCATTTGGTAGTTGGTTTGGAGCTATCACCAACTTGATCAAATTTGTTGAAATCATATTGTGTGTAATGTTCTATCTATAGTTAGTAGGTTGGCTAAAGATGATAATAGAAAACTAAAAAATGTAAAGATCTCATGAATTTAGAGAGTTAACTATGTAGTTTACAAAACGATGACTCTGCCCTCGTTAAATATAAATGAGCATCACGTAAGGTGTAGAAAAAGTACATGCAGATATCCCTTTTCCTTTTGTATACCTGTCTTTTTCTTTTTGTTATTTTCTATTTCTTACCTCTTACTTTTTTCCTGCTCATTATCAGTTCATGCTATATCTTTTCCTTTCATTTTCTTTCACTAGTTTCTTGCCTAGAGAAATGAGATTCGTCATTTGGCAAAACATTTCCAATAGGGCACAACATCTTTAATTGAATCAATAAAATTTAACTAAGCCGAAGTAGGCTTTGAATTCTCTTCCATGCAAGGATGACGTACTACAATGGAGAATGTTGAAAACTTTTTTGCATACAAATTCTCTTTTGGGGCTTATCATAGCAGGACAAACAAGTTAGATAATGTTATGATTGATGTACATTTAGTATTTCTTTTAGAATGTATGTTTGATAAAGGTAAATTTTTTGAATTGTGGTTATTATGTATACTTAACTACTTTGGTGTGGAATTGTGTTCATTTGAATGGATGTGTAAGTTGTATAATTATTTGAGATTTAATTATGGGGTTGCTTTCAGAAATTGCTTGAGATTCAATTATCAATGTTATTTTGTAATTTAGCAGGACAAACAAAATGATATTACAAGTAATATTAGAATAGTGGATTTGAAAATTTCCACGAATCTGTGACGAATAACAATTTAACAATTGCCACTAATTTTTGACAAATGAAATAAAATCTAGCCACGAATTTGTGACAAACGGAATGAAATATATCAACGTTTTTGTGATGAAAACAATTTGACAATTGCCACGATTTTGTGATGAAAACAGTTTGGGACAAATTTGCGATAAAACATTTGAGACAACATTTGGCCACGAAATATCGACGAAAACCTTGTAACGATTTTACCACGAACTGTTTGTCACAAATTTGCGTCAACTACATTTCCACAGTTCTGCCATGATTTTCTAACAACTATAGTTGTGAGACCCCATATTTTATCTTTATCTCGATTTGCGTGTTTTGTCTCGATTTGCATGATTTGACCTGTTTGTGTGTTATATGAGTTAGAATGTGCTAAATATGTGATTTATATTCCTAATACATACTATGTCTACATTCATGAAATTTTCATCAAAATCGGCATTAGAAATTTTATCGACGATTTTTGTAAATAGTATTTTGAACACATGTCCGCTAAAATTTTTACAGGGTTGTTTTAAACGTTTTAAAACATAGTCCTCGGGTATTAAGAGACCCGTGTTTGATTAAAATGGATTTTGAATCGGTTTTGGAATTTTAAAGGTTTTTACACTTTTTTTTGCAAAAATTACGTTTTTAGCCGAGTTAGGTGAAAGTCTTTGCATGAGAAAACTCTTGTCACCTAAAAATAAACTACTTAGAATAGTCTAAGAGTCAAATTAATGTTTTGAGCAAGAAATAGTCTAAAATAGAATTAAAAGACAAGAAAACACTAAAAATAACTAAGTGACAACTTTGACTTTCTTTTATTTGTTTGGCCTTTGCTTAATATATCATCAACACACATTAAAAACAAAGCAAACACACTCTTGCACACACATAAAGGGCCGAAAATCCATAGCTTTTCTTGAGAGCTTTTTCAACATTTTTTCAAAGTAAATTTTCAATAGAAAACTCATTTGAAGTCCAAACATCATTATCCAAGGCTTGATTCTACTTGTTGGGCATCCTTTGCACATCTTTCTAGCTTCATAAAACATCAAAGGTGAGAGAAAAATTCTAGATCTCAAAATGTCATTTTTATATTTTTGCATATAATTGAATATTGAATTGATGTTATATTATTGCTCAGTAGATGCTAAGGATTAATTACATGCATTTATATCAATTTTGAACCGTTGTAGTATGCATTTCTATTTTCGGGTATTAAAAATTGAGTTGTTGGCTATTTGTTGAATAAATGTTGTTGTGGTTGTTGGAATTGCTTGCTATTAGTTTCTAAAAGTTTGTTAAATACGTGGTAGTAATGTTGTAATGCCAAAATTTTGATTACAATGTCGGTGTGAAAGTCCAAAAATTTTGATGCATTAGGATTTTAGGGTTGTTAGGCTTGATGTGAATGGTTTATGGTTGGTTTCTGAGGGGGTGAATGTTGTTGATTGAGTGGGTGAGTGTTAGAAACTGGTTTGGAGGTTATCGGATTAGAAGAATGTAAGTTATGACTTTTAGAAGTTTGGGTTGTCTTTCTTTAAAATCTTGATTTTATGCCTTTGGATATTTGGGTGGTATTTAAGTGATTGAATTGTGTGTTGTTGATAGTTAGATTAGGGTTTGGTTGTGTGGTTATTGCATGTTAAGTTGGATGGCCTACTTTGTCATCTAACTTAGTTGTTTGTTGTTTATTTGATTAGTTGTTGTTATGTTGTTGAAATGATGATTATTGATTGATTATTGTTGAACCGGGAGATAGGCAACTTACTTTGTTGTTCTCCTGTGATAATTGATTATTGATGAACCGGAAAATAGTCAACGTGAAAGGTTATCCTCCTGAGATTTGAATAATTATTATTATTGTCATGAGTCTTGGTATGTATGTGCCACCTCTCGGGCAGCGTCGAGCTGTCAGGTTGAAACCGGCATGACTGCCATAGGCTATCCCCAGCTCGCATGACGGAGGTGTCATGGAGGGAGGGGCTAGAGAGGTACCTCGGGTGCGTGAGTAATGGGGAGTTACAAGAAGAATGGTTGAGATCGTGATGATGTTTGGAACTACACCAACTAGAGTATCATTTATTGATTGGTCATTATAGTTAATGTGCTTATATTGTTATTGTTGATTATTGTGTGTTTATTGCTCAAATGATGATTTTCAAGGAGTATAGTTAATACTGTTAGAGATCTATCGAATCCTTACTGGCTTATTTTATATAAGTTCACTCTCAATTATTGCATGCGTACAGGTGTTACCGATCCAGATTACGGGTACGTGCCTCCAAAAAAGGATAATGTGCCATATGTGGATGAGTCTTATGTGCCAGAGTTTTGTCCTTGATATCTGATGTTGTACTTTTTGTTATTTTGTATATTAAAACTAGTTGGTTTGTATTTATTTAGAAGTTTATGATTTATAAGATGTTGTAAAGATAATGGATTAAAAGTTGCTAGTTTAGTGGTCTTGTTTTGGAATATGATTAGGCTACTAGATTGGTTATAATCTATTTTGGGAATGTATATTATATAGTAAATGTATGATGTTGGAACGAAGTAGTATAACCTATGGGTGCAATGGTAAAGAATGTTTATTGTTTATTGTGGTTGTGTTGTTAATTGTTGAGTTATTGTGGAGTTGGATGTATGAGTTTCGAAGATATTGGTTTGGAGCATCGGTGTCCTAATTATTGTCGTTATACTGTCGAAATTTTGTTGCGTCCTGACTAATCGTAGGAGGGGTCGAGTTGGGGTGTTACATTAAATGGTATCAGAGCTAATGTTTACTTGTCAGTTGGGGTATTCTCAGAATGTGGGTAATGGTCTTAGTATGAAAGTATGTATGAAGTGAAAGAAAAGTGAAATATGTATTAATATGATTAAGTGATTAAGTGATTAAGTGATTATGTGATTTAGTGACTATGTGATTATGTGATCAATTTGTTTATGTGATTGATACATAAGTGATTTATGTGTTTTATGTGAGTTGTTGTTTATGTGCTAATAATTGTCTATAGCTTGTCTATGTGCTATAACCTTTGATAACTCTTTGATTAGTAGAATAGTTGATAGACCAAGAACCAAAGGTAGGCCTGAGGTAGTTGACGAGGCACCGGATAATATGGCACCGGGCCGAGATAAGGGAGATGACCGTTTTGGTGCAGCCATGGATAGGATGACATAGATTATGGCAGGGCAAGTACAAATACTAGCAGGGCAGGCTGCCCAAGCACAGACATTACAGACTCAGTTGTTGAACGTCCAGGGTGGTTACCATGGGCGTGGTACACTGAAGGAATTCTAGGGGTATTATCCGCCAAGATTTCATGGAGAGCTAGATGATAGGAAGGCGGAAGCGTGGATTAATAAGATAGAGAAGATATTCGATCCTCTAGACTATACTGATGAGAGGAAAGTCACTTATGTCGTTTACTTGTTTGATGATGAGACAGAGGAATGGTGGCGTACAATGAGAGTCAGTTGGGAGCTAAGAGGTACTCCGTATGTTTGGGATACCTTCCTTGGTTCAAGGGGATGCTTCAGTGGCTCAATATGAGGCCACATTTAATAGACTGTCCTGGTATGCACCGGAGTTTGTAGCAGATGAAGAGCACAAGACCCGGAGGTTTATGTTGGGTTTGAGGTCGGAGATTCAGGATGTGATGGCCCTGAATCAGTATGATATATTCTATGAGGCTTTTGATGCGGCATCCAGACTGGAAAAGAGGAAAGAGGAACAAATCGGACCTAGTCAACCTAGTAAGAGGCCATTTCAGCCGCAGGGCCAGCAGGGTATGTATAGACCTTCGGTACAGCAGGGTGGTTATAGGCCTTCGGTGCAGCAGGGTTCTTTCAGACCGCAGGGTCAGCAGGGTTACTATCGGCCTCAGTTTCAGTAAGGGCCTTATCAGGCTCAGTCACAGTACAAGCTGGCCCAGTCTCAAGGTCAATATAGGCCCAGTGTTATGAGACCTCAGTAGTAGGCTGGTACAACTGCTTTCTCGGCTTCTGGTTCTTCTAGGGGTAGTGGCAGTGCTTTATCACCGCAGTGTACTTACTGCAATCGTCAGGGCCATGTAGAGGCCGACTGCAGGGCGAAGGCAGGAACGTGTTTGGGTTGCGGCAGCAATCAGCATAGGGTGAATGATTGCCCTAGATATCAGAGGACTGAGGGTTGAGCAGCGACCCAGGGTTATCAGGGCCCACCTACAGGTAGTGCACCTCAGCAGTAGCGGGTTCAAGCTTGGGCCTACGCAGTTGATTTGGATGAGGCACTTGAGGATACGGCAGTTATGGAAGGTAACTTCCTTATACTCAATCAACTTGTTGAAGTGTTGATTGATTCTGGTCCTACGCATTCTTTCATTACGCCTACTTGTGTGCAATGTGTTAACATGCAACCTGAAAGATTGCCTTATGTGGTTGAGATTAGTACTTCTTTAACTGATAAGTATGTGACTGGCTTAGTTTGTAAAGACTGTAAAATACATGTTAAAGGTCAGGATTTTCCTTCGGACCTTATTTTATTTTCTATCCGGGGGTATGATGTTATCTTGGGTATGGACTGGCTTTCTAAGTATGATGCTCAGCTAAACTATAGAACAAAGGTAGTACGATTTCGTTTGCCAGATCAGCCAGTGGTTGAAGTAGCAGGGAATCGGGTTGCTAAGGCAAGTTTTATTATCTCATCAACTAAAGCTGTTAAGCTAGTGAGTAAGGGGTGTTTAGGTTATTTGATCAACAAGCCATCTGATAAGCTGAAGCTGGAGGAAGTTCCTATTATTCAGGAATATCCAAATGTATTTCCCGAGGAGTTGCTAGGGTTACCGCCAGATAGAGATGTGGAGTTTGTGATCAATCTTATTCCCGGTACTCAACATATTTCTAAATCAGCATACCAGATAGCACCAGCTGAACTTAAGGAATTGAAAACTCAGCTGCAGGAGTTATTAGAGAAGGGTTTCATTCAGCAGAGTTCTTCACCATAGGGAGCACCTGTTTTATTTGTGAAGAAGAAGGATGGTACCTTGAGATTGTGTATCGACTATCGTGGTTTGAATAAGGTGACCATCAAGAACAAGTATCCTTTGCCACTAATTGACGAGTTGTTTAATCAACTTCAGGGAGCCAAAGTCTACTCTAAGTTTGACTTGAGGCAGGGGTATTTTCAGCTTCGAATTCGTACAGAGGATGTTCCGAAGTCTGCTTTCAGGACTTGGTACGGGCATTATGAGTTTGTTATTATGCCCTTTGGATTAACTAATGCGCTGGCAGCATTTATGGACCTTATGCATCGGGTTTTTCAGCCGTACTTGGACCAATTCATGGTAATCTTTATTGATGATATCTTAGTTTATTATAAGTCTGAATCGAAGCACGAGCAACATCTATGGCTTGTCTTACAGAAATTGCAGGAGCATCAGTTGTTTGCAAAGTTCAGCAAATGCAAATTTTGGCTGCAACGTATATCTTTTCTCGGTCATGTGATCACACAGAGCGATATTTCTGTAGATCCCACTAAGATTGAAGTGGTGATGTCTTGGAAATGGCCGGAGAATGTTTCGGAGGTTCGTAGCTTTCTTGGCTTGGCGGGTTATTACCGTAGGTTTGTCAAGGACTTTTCTAAGATTGTAGGGCCACTTTCTAAGTTAACTCAGAAACGGACCAGCTTTGTTTGGGATGAAAAATGTGAGAATGGGTTTTAGGAGTTGAAAAAGAGATTGACTACCGCTCCAGTACTTGCTCTACCAGAGGGGACTGATAATATGGTTATCTACAGTGATGCATCCAAGGATGGCTTGGGTTGTGTACTTATGCAGAATGGTCGGGTTATTGCCTATGCTTCTAAGAAGTTGAAGCCGTATGAGGTGAATTATCCGACTCATGATCTTAAGTTGGCAGCCGTTGTATTCGCACTGAAAAGGTGGCGTCATTATCTGTGGGGTAGTAAGTTCGAGATTTTCACTAATCATAAGAGTCTGAAGTATTTGTTCTCACAGAAGGAGTTGAATATGCGTCAACAGAGATGGATGAAACTTCTCAGAGATTATAATTGTTCTATCAGTTATCTGCCTAGGAAGGCAAATGTTGTGGCAGACGCTCTTAGCCGTAAGGCGAATATTTCTTGTTTGGCTGTCAAGAAATGGGAGGTTCTTGAGGAATTCACTTATTAGAGACCATAGTTGACTCAGGTTGGGGTGATGTGTTCACATCTCCGTATTCAACCTTTATTGTTGTCTCAGATCAGAGAAGCTCAGCAGTTTGATCCAAAACTTTAGAAGATCAAGGATCAGATCACGGATGATCAGTCTGATTTCAAATTACATGAAGATGGTATTCTTCGGTTTCGGAACAGGGTTTGTGTTCCCGATGAATCGGGTTTGAGGCGAGGTATTCTGGAGGAGGCTCATAATTCTAAGTACACCATTCATCCCGGTGGAAACAAGATGTATCAGGATTTGAAGCAACATTATTGGTGGAATAACATGAAAAGGGAAGTTGCTCAGTTTGTATCTAGATGTTTGACTTGTCAGCGAGTGAAGGCCGAACATCAGCGACCTGCAGGGTTACTTCAGCCATTGGCAATACCAGAGTGAAAATGGGAGCATATTACGATAGACTTCGTCTCTAGTTTGCCTAGAACACCGAGAGGTAACGACGCAGTTTGGGTTATTATTGACCGTTTGACGAAGACAACTCATTTTATTCCGAAGAGGTTGGGAGATGAGGTTGCAAAGTTAGCAGATCTTTATGTGAATCAGATTGTTAAATTTCATGGGATTCCATCTAGTATTGTCTTAGATCAAGATCCTCGATTTATTTCTCGTTTATGGGAGAAACTTCAGGAGACTTTGGGTACTCAGTTAAACTTCATCACCGTGTATCATCCATAAACCGACGGTCAGTCTGAGAGGACTATTCAAATTATGGAAGATATGCTCAGGGCTTGTGTTCTGGACTTCAGGAAGAACTAGGAGAAACATCTACCACTTGCCGAGTTTGCCTATAACAATAGTTATCCAACTACTATTGGAATGGCACCTTTTGCAGCTTTCTACGGCCGTAAGTGCCATTCACCTTTGTATTGGGATGAAGTAGGGGAGATGAAGACTATTGATCTGACTATCATGCCAGAGCTTCTAGAGAAGATTGAGAATGTTCAGTTGATTAGGCAGAGAATGCTTACAGCGCATAGTAGACACAAGAGTTATGTTGATAAGCGTCGTCGGGGTTTGGAGTTTGCAGTCGGGGATTAGGTTTTCTTGAAATTATCTCCTCGAAAGGGGTTTGCTCGTTATGGTAAATGTGGTAAGCTGAGTCCGAGGTTTGCAGGGCCATTTGAGATTACTGGCAGCGTTGGTAAGTTAGCATATTGGTTGGCTTTACCGGAGAATTTCTCTAATGTCCACGATGTCTTTCACGTGTCTAATTTACGAAAGTATAATCCAGATCCTTCTCATATTCTAGAGCCAGAGTCGTTATAGCTTCGTGAGAATTTGACTTATGATGAGAGGCCGATTCGCATTCTTGATCAGATGGAACAGGAACTGAGATCGAAGAAGATTCTGATGGTCAAAGTATTGTGGAAGCATCACGGGATTGAGGAGACTACTTGGGAGAGACGAGATCAGATGCAGTAGCAGTACCCAGATCTTTTCCGTTCAGCAAGTAAGAATTTTGGGGACGAAATTTCTTTAAGGGGGGAGAATATGAGACCCCATATTTTGTCTTTATCTCGATTTGCGTGTTTTGCCTCGATTTGCGTGATTTAACCTGTTTATGTGTTATATGAGTTACAATGTGCTAAATATGTTATTTATATTCCTAATATATGATATGTGTCCATTCATGAAATTTTTATCAAAATCAGCATCATAAATTTTATCGACGATTTTTGTGAATAATATTTTGAACACCTGTTTGCTAAAATTTTTACTGGGGTATTTTAAACAATTTAAAACCTAGTCCTTGGGTATTAATAGACCCGTGTTTGATTAAAATTGATTTTGAATTAGTTTTGGAATTTAAAGGTTTTTACACTTTCTTTTGTAAAAATCACATTTTTAGCCGAGTCGGGTGAAAGTCTTTGCATGAGAAAACTCTTGTCACCAAAAAATAAACTACTTAAAATAGTCTAAGTGTCAAATTAATGTTTTGAGAAAGAAATAGTCTAAAATAGAATTAAAAGACATGAAAACACTAAGAATAACTAAGTGTCAACTTTGACTTTTTTTATTTGTTTGACCTTTGCTTAATATATCATCAACACACATTAAAAATAAAGCAAACACACTCTTGCACACACACAAAGGGCCGAAACTCCATAGCTTTTCTTGAGAGCTTTTTCAAAATTTTTTCAAAGCAAATTTTCAATAGAAAACTCATTTGAAGTCCAAACATCATCATCCAAGGCTTGATTCTACTTGTTGGGTATCCTTTGCACATCTTTCTAGCTTCATAAAACATCAAAGGTGAGAGAAAAATTCTAGATCTCAAAATGTCATTTTTATATTTTTACATATAATTGAATTTTGAACCTTTAGAATGTTGAATTGATGTTATATTATTGCTCAATAGATGCTAAGGATTGATTATATGCGTTTATATCAGTTTTGAACCGTTGTAGTATGCATTTCTATTTTCGGGTATTAAAAATTGAGTTGTTGGTTATTTGTTGAATAAATATTGTTGTGGTTGTTGGAATTGCTTGCTGTTAGTTTCTAAAAGTTTGTTAAATACGTGGTAGTAATGTTGTAATGCTGAAATTTTGATTACGATGTCGGTGTGAAAGTTCAAAAATTTCAGCCTTGATGCATTAGGGTTTTAGGGTTGTTGGGCTTGATATGGATGGTTTATGGTTGGTTTCCGAGAGGGTGAATGTTGTTGATTGAGTGGGTGAGTGTTAGAAACTGGTTTGGAGGTTATCGGATTAGTAGAATGTAAGTTATGACTTTTAGAAGGTTGGGTTGTCTTTCTTTAAAATCTTGAATTATGCCTTTGGATATTTGGGTGGTGTTTGAGTGATTGAATTGTGAGTTGTTGATGGTTAGATTAGGGTTTGGTTGTGTGGTTATTGCATGTTAAGTTTGATGGCCTACTTTTGCATCTAACTTAGGTGTTTGTTTTTTATTTGATTAGTTGTTGTTATGTTGTTGAAATGATGATTATTGATTGATTATTGTTCAACCGGGAGATAGTCAACGTGAAAGGTTGTCCTCCTGAGATTTGAATGATTATTATTATTGTCATGAGTCTTGGTATGTGTATGCCACCTCTCGGGCAGCGTCGGGCTGTCGGGTTGAAACCAACATGACTACCATAGGAGCTCGCATGACGGAGGTATCATGGAGGGAGGGGCTAGAGAGGTACATCGGGTACGTGAGTAATGGGGAGTTACGTACACCAACTAGAGTATCCTTTATTGATAGGTCATTATAATTAATGTGCTTATATTGTTATTGATGATTATTGTGCGTTTACTACTCAAAGGATGATTTTCAAGGAGTATAGTTAATACTGTTAGAGATCTATCGAATCCTTACTGGGATTGTTTTATATAAGCTCACTCTCAATTATTGCATGCATACAGGTGTTACCGATCCAGATTACGGGTATGTGCCTCCAGAAGTGGATAATGTGCCATATGTGGATGAGTCTTATGTGCCAGAGTCTTGTCCTTGATATATATTAAAACTAGTTGGTTTGTATTTATTTAGAAGTTTATGATTTATAAGATGTTGTAAAGATAATGGATTAAAAGTTGCTAGTTTAGTGGTCTTGTTTTGGAATATGATTAGGCTACTAGATTGGTTATAATCTATTTTGGGAATGTATATTATATAGTAAATGTATGATGTTGGAACGGAGGCGTATAACCCATGAATGCAATGGTAAAGAATGTTTATTGTATATTGTGGTTGTGTTCTTAATTATTGAGTTATTGTGGAGTTGGATGTATGAGTTTCGAAGAAGTTGGTTTAGAGCCTCGGTGTCCTAATTATTGTTGTTATACTAATGAAATTCCGTTGCATCCTGACTGATCGTAGGAGGGGTCAAGTTAGGGCGTTACAATAGTTTGTAGTAACTTAGTCGCATTGAGACGAATTTTCCCCGAAAAGTTTCAACTTTATAGATTGTCACAAATTAGTCTCATTGCAACAAAAATGTGACAAAAAATGATTTTGCCACGCCATGTTTTGCAATAACTAAAATTTCATCACATTTTCATCACAAAAGTCGTTTTATGACGAAAATGTGATGTTTCCTGGCCGTCACAAAACAGCTTAATTTTTGTAGTGCATCTTTCTTCTTAACAAATAACACCGATGCACCCCAAGTTGAAGAACTCAGTTGAATAAACCCTTTCTCAAGTAAGCCCTGCAGCTGAACTTTCAATTCAGGTGGAGCCATCCTATACGGAGTCCTAGAGATAGGTGTAGTTCCCGGCAATAAGTCAATCATAAGTTCTATCTCTCTATCAAGTGGCAAACCAGGTAATTCTTCAGGAAATACCCCTAGAAACTCTTTCACAATAGGTACTTCATTCAGTTTTAGTTTATCCACAGGTTGATTAATCAAATAAGCCAAACATGCATCACAACCCTTACCCAGCAGTTTAGTCTCTTTAATAGAAGAAATTATGCGAGTACCCGTGGATTTACGACTACCAACAATCTCAATTACAGGTTGATTAGGCATTTCTAACTTCACAAATTTTCTTCTACAATCTAAATAAGCATAATATTCACCCAACCAATCCATTCCCAGAATTATCTCGAAGTCCTTAAAAGGCAAGATAATCAAATCAACAGGAAGGACTCGACCCTCAACACACAGTTCACAAGCTTTACACACAAATTTAGTTAAAAACTTGGAACCCATAGGTGTGCCTACCTCAATCTTATAAGGCAATTTATCAATTTTCAATGCAGAAGATTGTGCGTACATAGGTGTGATAAATGAGTGTATAGCCCCGGTATCAATTAAAACTGTGACTGATTTGTTATTGAGAAGAAAAGTACCTTCAACCATTGTAGTCGTCTCAGGAAACTCCTTCTGATCTAAAGCAAATACTTAGGCCTGTCCTTGAGGAGCTGGTGCTGCAACTGGTGCCTTGGTCTGAGTGCCTTGACCGAATGTCTGACCCTTGGCATTCTTGAATTTCAAATAATCCTTGACCATGTGCTGGTCACTACAGCATCCTGTGCACCTGTTCAATTTCTTCCAGCAATTTTCCTCTGTATGGCCCTGGTGCTGACAGAAGCTGCACTGCTGGTGATGTCTTGCAACAATGCCTCCTGTAGGAGCTTTGTAAGTAGAGGTAGCTGAATTACCCTATTGTGATTGTGCTACAACTGGACGAGGATGTCCCTGATTTTGACTCTGTACAGGCCGTGCTTGAGTCTAAGTAGGTCTGGTGTAACTCTGAATCTGCCTCGGCTGCTGACTCTGACTAGCTGAGTAAGTCTACGTCTGATATCCATGACTCTGCGTCTGATGAGGTCGTTTACTAGGCTGACTCGACTCCCCAAACAGATCTACCTTACATTTCTCATATCTCGAAGCCGCCCTAACTGCTGCTGCATAAGTAGGGTAATCTTGAGTAGACAAGTTCAATGAAATATCAGGCCTCAACCCCTTAACAAACCTTTGAATCCTCTTGCTCTCTGGCTGTACTAAAGCTTGTACATAACGGGATAAGCGGGTAAAAGCAACATCATACTGATCAACCATCATACTGCCCTACCTTAGAGGAATAAACTCTTCTTCCCATCTCTCTCTGGCTGTCTCTGTGATATATTTCTCTTGCAACTCTCTTACAAACTCAGCCCAAGTCTGTGGTGTTGCTTCAGCTTCCCACCTTAATTTCACAGTGTGCCACCATTACTCGGCATCTACCTCAAGCAAAAATTCAGCACAAGCAATCTTCCTCGCATCGATGTTCTCAAGACCAACAAGAATTTTCTCAACCTTATTCATCCATGTCTCAGCCATAATGTCATTAGGTTCTCCAAAGAAACTAGACGGGCCATGGTGTAAGAATTTCTCAAGATAGTTATTGTTACCACCCTCTGCCCCACCTCGGCTATGTCCGGGATTTTCTGCAGGTACATTACCTCCCTGCCTCTGCAATACCTGTGCAATCTAACCTATTGCGGTAGTTAACCGTACATTAATCATCTGCTAATCCACTTTTTCCTCCTCAGCATTCTGATTCCTAGTCTGATGACAAGGCGCCATCTCGAATAACTAGAATGCAAAGTATTATGACAAGTATATATGCAGTTCAAAGATATAACACACAAGTTCAAGTTCATACAAGTTCATATAAAGGCATACCATATCATACAATTTCACATAAGTCCACATAAAGACATACAAGGTACCTTGTCCATAACAGTTACATATAAGACACTTAACAAGCAATACATTCTAAACTTTTCATATTCACACAATTCCCTAATCTTAGCACTTCATTATTTATTCACAAGTTAACATGCTTCTCACTTAGAACATTAAACACATAGACAATTTAACAATCACACAGTATGATTTCTATATAAGGACTTCTACCCCCACAGACCGAGAAACCTATCACAGCTTGTGCTTTCAATAAGCTCTTATACCACCTAAATGTCACGTCCTGACCCAATCCCACACTAAAAGGTTAAGTCCGGACCCGACAAACAGATAGAGTCTCCTCTGTATCCTGGACTATCTGGTTACCTGTAAATAGAAAATAAAGCCACAAATACAAACCACAACATTCTCCAACTCCAACTCCACTATTTCCAAGCTTCAAGGTGTCACGCCCCAACACGACCTATGGAGGCTAGACTAGGGAATGACCTAATTCTTTTATGCTATTTGTACGACTTGGTCATTTCTTACGATTAATACTTAACGTTGATTTAGAACTCCAAAAGATTTTCCGAAAATCCGACAGCATGACGACTATATTTAAGACCTTTGGTTTGACCTATTTTCTAAAACGCCTTAAAACCTTTAATCATTGATTCAATTCCAACTAAAATTTCTATTTTGTTATCAATAGATATGCCTACTAATTTATCTCAATAGACTCATTTGATTGACAAGCCTACTATGATAACTATGTCCCGTTTATTTATCTATTTACCCATATCATGCACGTAACTATTATCCTTTAGCTTACGAATGAGTACCTTAGTGGAATTGGATAGAGTTAACTTAGTTGATTATTCACCTAGTGGTTTAAACACCTATGATAACTACTAATCAAGACAATAAAAACAATAACCAAAAAAAGAGTTCGTCTGTTTATAGATAGTACAATCCAAAATTAGACCCAAATAACAACGGGGTCATTTACATCAACAAAATAATTATTCTTCAAGGCAAACACAACATTCACAAAACAGCCACTGTTAAGCAAGGCACATAAAGCACGTAATCACTCCAAGGATTCATCAACAAGCACATTCTTCTCGGGTACCTGTTCCTAATCTTCTTCACCTGTGATGATAAAAGAGGGTGAGTCCTTATGAACTCAGCGAGGGGGATCGAGAAATACATTTTGAAACTCTTTTTCGGTTAAACATATGAAAAACCCTTTTGAAAGCATGACATATAACACAAGTTAGTTTATAACATAATATAAATGTAAATAAACACATTTACCCGTCTTTCCTCCCCGAGGTCCTCTAGGAACCAAGCGAGAGTACTTAAACACATAGTGAAAATAATACGGTGGGCTTTCGCTCTCAAGATCAATCGGTGAGCATTTGCTCTCAAGATCATTTTCGATAACAATTGTTGCAGCCGACTTCAATCATCCACTTATCATGCCAAATGGGTGTACTCCAGATGTACCCCGAAATCCTACGACCCAACTCTCCGAGGAAGTCTAGCGCCCAAGCGAGAGAGGGAATTGGACCATGGTAGTCACAGTAGCATTGGCAAGCCCGATGCCGCCCGGCGTGCGTGAAACGCTACCATGCCAAAATGAAAGGTTGCAACCTTGTATGCAATGCACATGTATGCCATTTAACATTTCACATTAGGAGGTCAACAAAGTAGGTTGCCTCCGAGCAAATATATGATCACATTTTAACATATTGGCACATAAGGCATTGTAAGAACATGTAATCATTTCATATATCAATTTGGAAGCAATTAACTTTCACGGGCAGCCAAGTAATCATGTTCAATAAGCCATTGAATGTCTTTTAACAATTCACATTAGGAGGACAACAAAGTAGGTTGCCTCCGTGCAATTTCAAGATCATATATTGCCAAGTAAACGAACGAGGCATGCTTAACACGAATTTTCACTTGTAAAACACATAGAGTTATATGAACATTAAATGGGTAGCCATGTAACACATGTAAATCAAGTCATATAACTCATTTCGGGGTTCACGTATCAAGTATTAAGATTATACAAGCATGCAACGACGTTTACATGAGACCGGGTGCAAGAAGAGTTTACTTATCAACGTGTAATCATCGTAAATCATATTTAGAGTTATAAAAACAATTCCAGGCAGCCCATTAATATTGCTCAATATCAATTTATAATTCACACAAGAGTGGTCTATGACTTGGGAGTCTACGGGGCCATTAGGGTTTACAAGGCCGTGCTCAGGGTTAGTTTTGTTTGCTAAGCACCACAAGTAACACTTAAAACGTTTCAAGCATACCTAAAATTTATTAGGCAGCCTACTAACCACAAAATTGAACGCATTTAGACATTGGATCATCACATAACAAGTTTTCATAAGTAATAGGGCCTTAATTCCATGCTTACACATGCGGTTAAGCAACCATTCATCAATTAGTGATCCCAAGCCATACATCAATCAAATGAAGCAACCTCAACTAGCCACAACAGTCCACACAACATCTAAGTGCCACAATTCCAAGCATTCAATACCACAAGAGAAGTTACAACATGTTTCAAAGCATATCACTAAACAAAATCTCACTGCAATGGTCTGTTTTCCTACATTCGATTAGACAAGTAACAAATCTCCAATTTTGGTGAACAAAATTTCAAATTAAAGCTTAATGAGTGATTTAAATCGAGGAACAAACCTCGCATCATTTGGAGTTCGGATTTAGGAATTATGGCCAAAACCATGAGACTACTCAAAACTGTCCAGTTTTAACAAAATAAATATTCTTCAAAGCAAACACAATGTTCACAAAACAGCCACTGTCAAGCAAGGCACATAAAGCACGTAATCACTCCAAGGATTCATCAACAAGCACATTCTCCTCGGGTACCTGTTCCTGATCTTCTTCACCTGTGATGATAAAAGAGAGTGAGTCCTTATGAACTCAGTGAGGGGGAACGAGAAATACATTTTGAAACTCTTTTCCGGTTAAACTTATGAAAAACCCTTTTGAAAGCATGGCATATAACACAAGTTAGTTTATAACATAATATAAATGTAAATAAACACATTTATCAGTCTTTCATCCCCGAGGTCCTCTAGGAACCAAGCGAGAGTACTTAAACACATAGTGAAAAGGATACGGTGAGCTTTCGCTCTCAAGATCAATCGGTGAGCATTTGCTCTCAAGATCATTTCTGATAACAGTTGTTGCAGCCGACTTCAATCATCCACTTATCACGCCAAATAGGTGTACTCCGGATGTACCCTGAAATCCTACGACCCAACTCTCCGAGGAAGTCTAGTCCCCAAGCGAGAGAGGGAATTGGCCCATGGTAGTCACGATAGCACCGGCAAGCCCGATGTCGCCCGGCGTGCGTGAAACGCTACCATGCCAAAATGAAAGGTTGCAACCTTGTATGCAATGCACATGTATGCCATTTAACATTTCACATTAGGAGGTCCACAAAGTAGGTTGCCTCCAAGCAAATATATGATCACATTTTGACATATTGGCACATAAGGCATTGTAAGAATATGTAATCATTTCATATATCAATTTGGAAGCAATTAACTCTCATGGGCAGCCAAATAATCATGTTCAATAAGCCATTGAATGTCTTTTAAAAATTCACATTAGGAGGACAACAAAGTAGGTTGCCTCTGTGCAATTTCAAGATCATATATTGCCAAGTAAACGAACGAGGCATGCTTAACACGAATTTTCACTTGTAAAACACATAGAGTTATATGAACATTAAATAGGCAGCCATGTAACACATGTAAATCAAGTCATATAACTCATTTCGGGGTTCACGCATCAAGTATTAAGATTATACAAGCATGCAATGACGTTTACATGAGACCGGGTGCAAGAAGAGTTACTTATCAACATATAATCATCGGGAATCATATTTAGAGTAATAAAAACAATTCCGGGCAGCCCATTAACATTGCTCAACATCAATTTATAATTCACACAAGAGTGGTCTATGACTTCGGAGTCTACGGGGTCATTAGGGTTTACAAGGCCGTGTTCGGGGTTGGTTTTGTTTGCTAAGCACCACAAGTAATGCTTAAAACGTTTCAAGCATACCTAACATTTATTAGGTAGCCTACTAACCACAAAATTGAACACATTTAGCCATAGGATCATCACTTAACAAGTTTTCATAAGCAATAGGGCCTTAATTCCGTGCTTACACATGTGGTTAAGCAACCATTCATCAATTAGTGATCCTAAGCCATACATCAATCAAATGAAGCAACCTCAACCAGCCACAACAGTCCACACAACATCTAAGTGCCACAATTCCAAGCATTCAATACCACAAGAGAAGTTACAACATGTTTCAAAGCATATCACTAAACAAAACCTTACTGCAATGGTTTGTTTTCCCACATTCGATTAGACAAGTAAACAATCTCCAATTTCAGTGAACAATATGTCAAATTAAATCTTAATGCGTGATTTCAATCTAGGAACAAACATCGTATCATTTGGAGTTCTGATTTAGGAGTTATGGCCAAAACCGTGAGACTACTCAAAACTGTCCAGTTTTAGACACATTATGATTTTTGCTATCTTTGAGGGTCTTAGATTCAGAATTGGCTTTGGTCTATTTCTGACAAAAATGTCTAGAACTGCAAAATATAGCAACCTACCAATTTTAAAGATTTTCACCAACATCTACTAGGTCAAAAATGCTTCATTCTAGAAAGTCAGTAATCTGCCAGAAACCTATTTCATTTTCCCAATTTTTCCAGATTTAGACATCTCACGATGTTTGACCATTTTGGTGGCCTTAGAGCAAAAATTTTCCTTGGCCTATTTCTATGAAAAATGCTTAGAACTGGCAAACCTAGTAACGTACCAATTTTCATGCATATTTATCAAGGTTTACTAAGCCAAATTTACCTCGTACTACAAGATCAGAAAACTGCCAACATCACTTTTTTACCTATCTTCAAGTTCTAGCCAAAAATCTTGCCATGCATGGTCATATAAGCTCATGTACACACATATACAACAACTAAAGAGGTAAATATAGTCATATGAAGGCAAACATGTGATTTTTGAAAGCTTTTAAAAGAGTTTAACCCTCACCTTAGCAAATTGATAGATGAAGATGCATAAACGCTCTTTGAATCGCACAACTAGACCTTTTTCCTTGCTTTGGCCGAGAGGTATCTTGATTTCTCTTAAATCCTAGCTTAGTTAGCTTGTGTAGAAGGTGTGCATGTGTTTAGAACAAAAATAAATGGAAGAAAACCATCAAAACTTTACCTAGGCCGAAAATGATGAGTTATGAGCTTGTATGAGACTTTATTACGTGTTTGCTTGCTATGGCCGAGCTTGGGAGAGTCTTAGAGAGTCCTTGAGAGCTTGTGAGGAGTCTTGGGTGATCAAAGGCTGCCTTGGTCGAAAATGGAGAGAGAATGGGAGAGTTTGAGAGGAAAGAGAGAGTTTGAGTGGAAAGAGAGAGTTTGAAAAAGAAATGATGCTTGTGTGTGTGTGTGTGTTGGCCTTGAGCCTTTCAAATCTGATTTTTGCTTTGTCAATTGTGCAATTTTGAATTGTGAGGCATGCTTAGGGTTATTTGGTTGAGATAGGGTGCTTGGGGTATGGTGCATGGGATTATTTTATGCCTATTGTCTTGTGTGTGTCATAGGAATGTCTAGAATTTATTTAATTGTGCAAAGTTGCTCAAATGGTTTGGTAGGGCCGTGTATAGCATGGGAAATTCTGAATTTTCAGATTCATGTGAGTATATTAGGGATTATAATATGTGTATAATTTGAGGTGCATTGGTTTTGGAATAAGAATAAAGAATAAAGATTGTTTAGGTGTTTGTATAGAGAGAATTGTTTATTTTTAGTGGATTTTGTAGAGAATTTAAATTAGGAATATAATATTGGTTAGTGGATTGTGTAGGATTATTTTATAGTCCAGTGCTTTGTGTAGGATTCTTTGTTGATTAGCGTGCGGGTACGCTTTTCCAAGTCTAGGGCACGTACTACGAGACGCATAGAAATCAATACAGGGCACGAATCATGAGGTAGACACGAACTACGATGTAAGACATGTACTTCAAGATAAATGCACGGATTCCAATGCAAATGCACGCAACCAATGCAAGGCACGTAAATCAAGGTACGATTCTTAGACCTAGATTAAGGCACGCAATTCAAGGTCTGGCACGTATGACGAGGCATGCACGAAAACCAAGACAAGGCACGTAATTTTAGGTCGGTCATATAATTCTGGGTCTAAGGCACGCAAATCGAGGTAAGACACGTTATTCGGGGTCGGACCTCACATCCTCCCCTCCTTAAAAGAATTTCATCCCAAAATTCATTCTTACTTGTTGGGGTCATTTAGATGGGTTCTGGCTTTTGATATTTCTACTCTGGACCGTTGCTCGCTCCGTGATACCCTTTTCCAAAACCGATTCACTTCCAAACTTTCTCTAATCGTTAATTCGGTATGACCCCCACATTTATAGTTCGTTCCTTTGAACGACTCTATTCTCCATTTGATCTTAAGGTCAAGTTCATTAACTAAGGTTAGAATCTCCATACATAGTCATCAAAGCTGCATTGGTATTCTAACTATGTAACTATAACTCAAAAATCATGACTCATGTTGTATCAATCTCGCATTCATACCTCAAAAGGAATATCACAATAATTCCATGATCTTAGGGTGACATACACTAATTTCAAGATGATAGGTCTATATCCGATTTACATATCTTATCTACTAGCTTTAAAATTGTTAGCACTTAGGACATACACATGTTATGGATTATTTCCACGATATGACCCTATTTTCAGGTTGAACTCACCAAACAAACTAATCAATCTCAAGTCGTCATCTATCGGTAGTATCATAGTTCTTATCTTGAAGGTACATTGGATTAGTAAATCTTCTAATGACTAGTCTTCCGGTTATAGGCTCCTATTCACTAATATCCTTTCCCAGCTTCATTAACCTTCACGCTCGTAATCAAGGAGAAAGACCGTTGAGATTCATTAAACTCAAATTCTAAGGTTTATTAAGTACCACCAACAAATTGCCATCGAAATTGCATGGGTAAACTAATCATGTAGCATTAGTTCAACTCTTTAAGTAAGATTCATCAGCTTGTGATCCATAATTTATTTCCTTATCAAATCTCTATTTTCAAGTCACGAGGCTTCAGAATTTCTTTTAATCTTATCCAAAACTTCTAAGACGAATAGTTTCAACCTCAAATAAATTCCACTAATCTCAATCCAAGGTTACGTCATACTTAAGAAGACAATGGTCCTACTTACTTAGCGACCTAGTCATTCCTTCGAACACTTAATGCCCCCCAATATATCTTCAACATTAATGTTACTAAGCTGGGTTCATAGCCATGTAAGTGATATCAATGCTCTACTAGGTTACCGGTCGTACAACAACAATCCTAGGACTATAAATTGGTACAGAAATGATCGAGCTCATAAGATACTTACACGAGATAACTTCAAGGTTGTATCAACATAAGAATTATGACCATGAGGCATCCTTCAACATAACCTAATAGAACTTCAAAAGTAATCAACCACTCATTTAACTATCACTACAAGATCTACCCCTCTATTCAACGACCACAATTTAAAGTCTACCAATCGCTAGTTTCTAGACGTGAAACGGTGCACATAGATACGGTGGTCTAACAATAGTCTCTTGAGTCATTATGACTCTAATTCATCTCTATCTTAACTATATGAAATCTTACTCTTCTCATTTACATGTTCAACTAGCTAAGAGCATCAAGACTCATCAACCTTAGGTCCTATGGTTCACCATGAATCATCATGCATACTCACTATTAGCTATTAAGGATTACAAATCATACCCTAACGACTCTACTTTGCAACCAGATGCTTAATATCATTTCCATGGTTTATATACCAAGTCTATCGGTATTACTTAGGGATATATGCTTCCTAACATCCTCTAGGATATCCAAACAATTAGTGCATAGATTGACTTACTTGCATAATTACAACTAAATCCGAGAGGCACCAAATTAATACCATGATTCCCAATATCACCGATATCCAACTTAGGACCTTTAGGAACGTTAGTTATCTAATGCATAATTCAATTCCTTACATTTCTATTCGACCTAACATTTTAGGTTTAGTTTTCTAAACACGAGTTTTAGCTACGTGAATTCCTAGATTCCAACATCCCTATATCTTGTTATAGTAAAGAATTATCAATCTTGTTAAACTCAATCTCCAGGGTTGCCTACATGTCTTGAGGTTATCCTTTGTTAAGTCACTCAAATACACTATCCATATCTTAATAATCTAACCCCTAAAAGTAAACTATTGTCAACTTCCACGAATTCAACTCTTAATTTCTAGGTCGTGGTCTTACCATTTAGTGAACTTGAAACTCGCTAGTATACACCATATCAGATTCATCATTGCTTCATTCCAATCAAGTAAAGATTCAATCGTATAAATAGTCTATTATACCAATTTAAGATATAAGAATTTGATTCAAAAGCAACCCCTAAGTCAAACTTCCATTATAAGCATATGAATATACATATTCTACTCCACTTGTCCAATAGTATACTCTTATATCTTAAGGAAAGTTGTATGTCATTAATCTTTATGCTTGAACCACAATTAGAAGAACGGTTTAACGGAATCAAGAACTTCATAGCTATAAAATTGATAACTTAATCATAGGTATGGGTATTTCAAAGATAAAAGGATAACTTTACCTCAACATTTATACATGTGCTACGCATTTCATATATATGCATATCCAATAATACATACGATCCATCGAGTACCTGTGAAGATGCCAGAAATCTCTAACCGAGACTTTTTGTTCTTCCTGCATGAATTCACTTCCTTGAAAGTTCTAGTCCTAACTATCTATGTGTATAAACAGTCAGTCCGGGTTATGCACATGTATCAAGGAAGAAGTATAAAAGCATGTATGCATTCTTGAGGACGTGTCGGTGTGCATAATACAGAATACATATGGTCCACAAAGGCATATAATATTCAATACTTAAAGCAATTAAAGCACATTAGCACATATTAACACATATAAACAAGACATCATAATTACCTTAGGGCTTCTACCCATGGTCCGAGAGTTGAACCCGACTAACACCAAGTTAGTAAACTAAGCTCTGATACCATTCTAATATAGGTGTCACGCCCTAACCCGACCTATGGAGGCTAGACTAGGGAATGACCTAATTCTTTTATGCTATTTGTATGACTTAGTCATTTCTTACGATTAATACTTAACGTTGATTTAGAACTCCAAAAGATTTTTCAGAAATCCGGCAGCATGACGGCTATATTTAAGACCTTTGGTTTGACCTATTTTCTCAAACGCCTCAAAACCTTTAATCATTGATTCAATTCCAACTAAAATTTCCTATTTTGTTATCAATATATATGCCTACTAATTTATCTCAATAGTCTTGTTTGATTGACAAGCCTAGCATGATAACTATATCCCGTTTATTTGTCAATTTACCCCTATCATGCACGTAACTATTATCCTTTAGCTTATAAATGAGTACCTAAGTGGAATTGGATAAAGTTAACTTAGTTGATTATTCACCTAGTGGTTTAAACACCTGTGATAACTACTAATCAAGACAATAAAAACAATAACCAAAAAAAGAGTTCGTCCGATTATAGATAGTACAATCCAAAATTAGACCCAAATTACAACGGGGTCATTTACATCAACAAAATAAATATTCTTCAAAGCAAACACAATGTTCACAAAACAGCCATTGTCAAGCAAGGCACATAAAGCACGTAATCACTCCAAGGATTCATTAACAAGCACATTCTCCTCGGGTACCTGTTCCTGATCTTCTTCACCTGTGATGATAAAAGAGGGTGAGTCCTTATGAACTCAGCGAGGGGGAACGAGAAATACAATTTGAAACATTTTTCTGGTTAAACTTATGAAAAACCCTTTTCAAAGCATGACATATAACACAAGTAAGTTTATAACATAATATAAATGTAAATAAACACATTTACCAGTCTTTCCTCCCCGAGGTCCTCTAGGAACCAAGCGAGAGCACTTAAACACATAGTGAAAAGGATACGGTGAGCTTTCGCTCTCAAGATCAATCGGTGAGCATTTGCTCTCAAGATCATTTTCGATAACAGTTGTTGCGGCCGAGTTCAATCATTCACTTATCACGCCAAATGGGTGTACTCCGGATGTACCACGAAATCCTACAACCCAACTCTCTGAGGAAGTCTAGTGCCCAAGCGGGAGAGGGAATTGGACCATGGTAGTCACGGTAGCACCGGCAAGCCTGATGCCGCCCGGCGTGCGTGAAACGCTACCATGCCAAAATGAAAGGTTGCAACCTTGTATGCAATGCACATGTATGCCATTTAACATTTCACATTAGGAGGTCAACAAAGTAGGTTGCCTCCGAGCAAATATATGATCACATTTTGACATATTGGCACATAAGACATTGTAAGAACATATAATCATTTCATATATCAATTTGGAAACAATTAACTTTCACGGGCAACCAAGTAATCATGTTCAATAAGCCATTGAATGTCTTTTAATAATTCACAGTAGGAGGACAACAAAGTAGGTTGCCTCCGTGCAATTTCAAGATCATATATTGCCAAGTAAACGAACGAGGCATGCTTAACACGAATTTTCACTTGTAAAACACATAGAGTTATATGAACATTAAATAGGCAGCCATGTAACACATGTAAATCAAGTCATCTAACTCATTTCGGGGTTCACGTATCAAGAATTAAGATTATACTAGCATGCAATGACGTTTACATGAGACCGGGTGCAAGAAGAGTTTACTTATCAACATGTAATCATCGGGAATCATATTTAGAGTTATGAAAATAATTCCGGGCAGTCCATTAACATTGCTCAACATCAATTTATAATTCACACAAGAGTGGTCTATGACTTGGGAGTCTACTGGGCCATTAGGGTTTACAAGGCCGTGCTCGGGGTTGGTTTTGTTTGCTAAGCACCACAAGTAACACTTAAAACATTTCAAGCACACCTAACATTTATTAGGTAGCCTACTAACCACAAAATTGAACGCATTTAGTCATAGGATCATCACTTAACAAGTTTTCATAAGCAATAGGGCCTTAATTACGTGCTTACACAT
This sequence comes from Ehretia macrophylla, assembly GCA_037974665.1. Lineage (NCBI taxonomy): Eukaryota > Viridiplantae > Streptophyta > Magnoliopsida > Boraginales > Ehretiaceae > Ehretia > Ehretia macrophylla. The sequence goes on along the minus strand of CM075782.1, from coordinate 22,991,614 downwards.
GCGGTTAAGCAACCATTCATCAATTAGTGATCCCAAGCCATACATCAATCAAATGAAGCAACCTCAACCAGCCACAACAGTCCACACAACATCTATGTGCCACAATTCCAAGCATTAAATACCACAAGAGAAGTTACAACATGTTTCAAAGCATATCACTAAACAAAACCTCATTGCAATGGTCTGTTTTCCCACATTCGATTAGACAAGTAAACAATCGCCAATTTCAGTGAACAAAATTTCAAATTAAAGCTTAATGAGTGATTTAAATCTAGGAAGAAACCTCGCATCATTTGGAGTTCGGATTTAAGAGTTATGGCCAAAACCGTGAGACTACTCAAAACTGTCTAGTTTTAGACACATTATGATTTTTGCTATCTTTGAGGGTCTTAGATTCAGAATTGACTTTGGTCTATTTCTAACAAAAATGTCTAGAACTGCAAAATCTAGTAACCTACTAATTTTAATGCATTTTTACAAACATATACTATGTCAAAAATGCTTCGTTCTACAAAGTCAGTAATCTGCCAGAAACCTATTTCATTTTCCCAATTTTTCCAAATTCCGACACCTCACGATGTTTGACCATTTTGGCGGCCTTAGAGCCAAATTTTGCCTTGGCCTATTTCTAAGAAAAATGCTCAGAACTGGCAAAACTAGTAACATTCTAATCTTCATGCATTTTTATCATGGTTTACTAAGCCAAATTCACGTCGTACTACAAGATCAGAAAACTGCCGGCAACACGTTTTTACCTATCTTCAAGTTCTAGCCAAAAATCTAGCCATGCATGGTCATATAAGCTCATGTACACACATATACAACAACTACAGAGGTAAATATAGTCATATGAAGGCATGCATGTGATTTTTGAAAGCTTTTAAAAGAGTTTAACCCTCACCTTAGCAGATCGATAGATGAAGATGCATAAACGCTCTTTGAATCGCACAACTAGACCTTTTTCCTTGCTTTGGCCGAGAGGTATCTTGATTTCCCTTGAATCTAGCTTAGTTAGCTTGTGTAGAAGGTGTGCATGTGTTTAGAACAAAAAGAAATGGAAGAAAACCATCAAAACTTTACCTAGGCCGAAAATGATGAGTTATGAGCTTGTATAAGACTTTCTTGCGTTTTTGCTTGCTATGGCTGAGCTTGGGAGAGTCTTAGAGAGTCCTTGAGAGCTTGTGAGAAGTCTTGGGAGCTCAAAGGCTGCCTTGGTCGAAAATGGAGAGAGAATGGGAGAGTTTGAGAGGAAAGAGAGAGTTTGAGAGAGAAATGATGCTTGTGTGTGTGTGTGTGTGTTGGCCTTGAGCCTTTCAAATCTGATTTTTGCTTTGTCAATTGTGCAATTTTGAATTTTGAGGCATGCTTAGGGTGATTTGGTCGAGATAGGGTGCTTGGGGTAGGGTGTATGGGATTGTGTTATGCCTAGTGTCTTGTGTGTGTCATAGGAATGTCTAGAATCTATTTAATTGTGCAAAGTTGCTCAAATGGTTTGGTAGGGCCGTGTATAGCATGGGAAATTCTGAATTTTCAGATTCATGTGAGTATATTAGGGATTATAATATGTGTAGAATTTGAGGTGCATTGGTTTTGGAATAAGAATAAAGAATAAAGAATGTTTAGGTGTTTGTGTAGAAAGAATTGTTTATTGTTAGTAGATTTTGTAGAGAATTTAAATTAGGAATATAATATTGGTTAGTGGATTGTATAGGATTATTTTATAGTCTAGTGCTTTGTGTAGAATTCTTTATTGATTAGCGTGCGGACACGCTTTCCTAGGTCTAGGGCACGCACTACGAGACGCACACTGAAATCAATATAAGGCACGAATCACGAGGTAGACATGAACTACGAGGTAAGGCACGTACTTTAAGATAAATGCACGGATTCCAATGCAAATGCACGCAACCCTGGTGAATGCACTTAAACCAATGCAAGGCATATAATTCAATGCAATGCACGTAAATCAAGGTACGACTCTTAGACCTAGATTAGGGCACGCAATTCAAGGTAATGACACGTATGACGAGGCATGCACGAAAACCAAGACATGACACGTAATCTAAGGTCGGTCATATAATTTTGGGTCTAAGGCACACAAATCGAGGTAAGACACGTTATTCGGGGTCGAACCTCACACAAGGCTATCTGAGCCTTAAGCAAGACATGACATTACCACACACAAGCATGCAAGGTGAAACCATTGAAATCCATTCTTTTTAATCCACTTATCTTACCACTCTAACATTATCATTTAAACATTCTTATAATTTTAAAACCAACCGTCCAACTAGCTTTCATTCACACAAGCAAGCAACATAAAAGAAAAGTAGAGTTAAGCTATTACAAGCCACTACCATACAAGCCATACATCAACCTAACTATTACAATCATTCAACAACTCCAAATATATACAAACTCATATGCACAAAATAGAGCATAATACAATACAAGCAAGTCTTCACATAATCCACCAATCAATACTCCAACTTCAAGCAATAGCACACAGTAGTCAAGACAACTCCTCTAACTGCACCACCTCCTCTTCCTCAACAACTAAGAGCTGGGGGTCTATCTCAGTACCTCCTAAAACATGTTTAGCGAGGTATGAGTAACCACAATTGCTCAGTGAGGGATAAAGTCTAACAGGGCGTGCTCGTGCAATACAACAGTTAAATACAAGTAAATCAGTTAAGTAACTAAAGTACGAATAAACAATAAGATACCACACATTAAAAAGGATACGATTCACTTTAACCCCAGACACTCCAGAATTCATTTGATCTTCAACCACGAACCTCGATCAACGTGCCGACATAAACCCCAAACACTCCAATGGGTGTACTCCGGATGTATTCCGAAAATCCTACAACCCAACACCCCCTGGCAATCTCCGGACCAAGCGAGTGAGGGACTCGAGCATGGAGATCGAATATCCACTAGCAAGCCCGCTGCCGCCCAACCGATATCCAATACATCTGCCCCTAACACTATGGTTACGCAACCACTATGCAATGCACTTAAATCCAATGGCAAAATAATAATAATATAAAGTAATAACATATAGGAGGGACAACAAAGTAGGTTGCCCTCGAAAACAACTAAAATATAAGTGTTAGCATGAAATCAACTATATGAACATTAAGGGGTCAATGACATATTTCTCACAAAACTTTACCAAAAGCTCACAATTACCTTAGAAATGCATTTAAACACATTATAAGCATCTACAACTCAATAGGTGTACAAAACAACCAATTTTCAACTTTTCCCCTCTTGTTAACTTAGGCTAATTGGCTCCAAACCGAAAGACAAGGTTCTAGATTCTCAAGCGAGCTATTCGATACTTCTAATTACACTTTATGACACCCCTAGGACCCTCAAAACAATCCAAATACCCGCGTTTGCCACAAAAGTCCCGATTACCCCTTTGTGCATTTGTACAACAAGTACCTTAACCGAAGCTAAACCGAGAGTTAGAAAAGCACATTTGGCACCTACTTACCCTAAGAATACCAAATATAATAACCAACTCAACCCGGATTTACATTACACCCGAAACCCCTTTGTAAATTTTGCAAATTTCGCATTTTAACTAAGTTCTGAGCAATTAAACAACACGGGATCATTAGACTATCTTTATTAACATCTATAGCACCTAACTAAAGCATTGAATCAATCCCTAAAGCACATTTTATCAAAACCCTAAAATTTACACTATTAATGGTCTTCCTAAACTAAACATTGCAATTAACCATTAATGAAGCTAAGCAATGACACAAACATGGTCTCTATAGCATGTAGGTAACATATAAAGCAAGATTTAACCACCTCATAAGCTAATAACATCAAATCTAGAAATTGCATTGTCACACCCCAACTCGACCCCACTTACAATCAGTCAGGACGTAATAGAATTTAGGCAATATAACGACTGTAACACGGACATCAGGGCTCTAATCCAACCATTAATAACTCTATACACCCAACTCCAAAGATCAACAACTCCATACATTAACAACCATTTCTATATATTAAACAACCATTCATAAGTTATACGTCTCCGTTCCAACATCAACCATAAGCCAAACCATACACATGCATAATATCTATTCAGCTAAATCAGCATCCTATTCAAGTTCCAAAAGTAAGACAACTCAACTAGCATAATACTTCACCAATGTGAAACCCCAGTTTTCATCTTAACCTCGATTTGCGTGTCTTTGCCTCGATTTGCATGATTTGAATTGTTTATGTGTTATATGAATTAGAATGTGCTAAATATGTGATTTATATTCCTAATACATACTATATGTGCATTCATGAATTTTTCATCAAAATCGGCACTAGAAATTTTATCGACGATTTTTGTAAATAGTATTTTGAACACCTGTCCGCTAAAATTTTTACATGAGTGTTTTAAACATCTTAAAACCTAGTACTCCATTATTAATAGACCCATATTTGAATAAAAATTATTTCTGAAATTGATTAATAATTTAAATAGATTTTACGGGCGAAAAAGTACGTTTTTAAGCTAAAATAGTGATTTTTGCTCAAAACAATTCTTGCAATGACTTTCATTGACCTAGTATATATTAAATACAAATTATATTTCATTTTAAATGTTTATAAAATGGCACAATTGAAAAATGCATTTAAAAGACCTTTAAAAACAAATAATATAACTTTTCATCTTCTTTTACAAAAATCGAGTTTTTACCCGAGTCGGGTGTAAATGTCTGCATGTGGAACTCCTTGTCAACTAAAAATATGCAACTTAAAATAGACTAGGAGTTAATTGCATGTTGGTGAGCAAAATAGTCAAGAAATAGAATTAAAAAACTAGAAAACAATTAAAAGACTAAAAAATACTAACTTTGACCAATTCTTTTTGCATTGACTTATTACTTAACTTAATATATACTCAAATATCAGCAAAAATACCACAAAAACACATCAAAAACCGTGGCTCCATGAGGGAGAAGAAAAAAGGCATTTGCAAGGTTTTTCAAAGCATTTTTCACGTAGATTTTGCAATTCAAGTCCAAATCACTTAATTCGAAGCTTGATTTCACTTGTTGGGCATCCATTCTACATCTTTCTTGCATCAAAACACATCAAATGTGAGAGAAAAATTCTAGATCTCAAATGTCACCTTTTATGTTTTTGCGTATAATTGAATTTTGAACTATTAGAAAGTTAAATTGATGTTATATTATTGCTCAGTGCATGCTAAGGACCGTTTATATGCATTTATATAATATTTGAATTATTGTAGCATGAATTTTTATTTTCGGGTATTAAAAGTTGAGTTGTTGGCTATTTGTTGAATATTTTGAGTTGTAGTGGTTGGAATCGATTGTCGTCGATTTGTAAAAGTTTGTTAAATATGGGGTAGTACCGTTGTAATGCCAAAATTTTGATTGTGATGTCGGTGCGAAAGTCCAAAAATTTCAGCCTAGGTGCGTTGAGGTTTTAGGGTTGTTGGGCTTGACTTGGATGTATTTTGGTTGGTTTCCAAAGAGACTAATGTTGTTGATTGAGTGGGTGAGTGTTAGAGATCTATCGAATCCTCACTGGGCTTGTTTTATATAAGCTCACTCTCAATTATTGCATGCATGCAGGTGTTATTGAACTTGACTACAGGTACATGCCTCTTGAAGAGGGAAATGTGCCATATGTGGATGAGGGAAATCTGACACATAAGACTCGTCCACATAAGGCACATTCTCAGCTTCCTGAGGCACGTACCCGAAATCTGGTTCAGTAACACCTGATTGCAGAAAACGAATGAGATTGAGCTTATATAAAACAAAGACCAGTGATGAATTCGTAGACCTTTTAAAAACATTTACTTTACCACTTTCGAAATCACCTTATGAACAACAACATGCAATTACCACTGATAACAATACAAATATAGTAACAACAGTAAACACACAATAAGGATACGATACACTTGTAGATAAAGCTCCATACACTGTTTCAATACTCACCAACTCCTCCAAACCCAATGATACAATCCTGAGATACCTTATTCTAGACCCACACCCCATGGCCTCTCCGCCCATGCGAGATAGGGATTAGCTATGATAACTGTGCTAGCAACCCAGGATGCCTCCCGAAGTGACACAACATTACCACATCTCACAACAATGACTTTCGACTCGTGACAACAATGATAATTCAATTCGAGAAGTCAACAACGAGGGTTGCCCGACTCCCGACACTTGACTCTTACCTTCCGAGAGATCAACAACAAAGTGCCCGATTCTCGATATTCAACAATCAACAATCAATTAAACAACATTCAACAATCAACAATTATAAAATTTTGAAACAATTAAGTTAGATGACAAAGTAGGCCATCCAACTCAACATGCATTTAACATACATTCAATCCCGAACCTAATCAACAACAATCCAATAATCAACTACCCAAATACTACCCAAACAACCCCAGACAATATATCAACATTTTAAAGATAGACTACACAAACTTCTAAAAGTCATAAATTATAATCTAGAAATTCAATAGCCTCCAAATCACTTTCTAACACTCAACCACACATGCAACTTCAATAACCCCACTACAACTTAACCAAAAGCCATTCAAAACAAGCCCAACAACCCTAATTTTGGCAATGCACAAGGCTTAATTTTTTAGACTTTTGCTACGACATCCAAATCAAAAATTCGGCATTATAACATTTCTACCCCATAATTAACAAACTTTTAAAAATAACAATCAATCAATTCCAACCACTACAGCAACAATTATTCAACAATGAACCTAAAATCCAATTTTAATACCCGAAAAATAGAAATACATGCTACTACCATTCAAAACTTATATAAACGCACATAAATGATCCTTGGCATCCACTGAGCAATAATATAAAGACAATTTAACATTTCATCGGATAAAAATTCAATTATATGAAAATGACATAAAATAGCATTTTGAGATCTAGAATTTTTCTCTCACATTTGATGTTATATGATGCTAAGAATGTGTGCAATAGGTGCCCAACAAGCAGAATCCAACTCGATTTGAAAAGATTCGGACAAAAACCAAGTTTTCTAGGCAAAATTTGTTTTGAAAAACTAAGTGAAAAACTCCTCAAAATGCCCAAGGAGCTCACGGAAATGTGTGTGTGTGTGGTGGAGTTTTGTGTGCTTTTTAGTGTGTGTGATCCCTTATATAGCAAAGGTCAACAAAATTTGCAAAGTCAAAGTTGATTTTCTAGTCTTTCAATTGCATTTTTAGACTATTTTACTCACATATATGCATTTAACACTTAGACTATTTTTAATTAGTATATTTTTAGTTGACAACAATTTTCATATGCATATATTTACACCCGACTCGGTTAAAAACTCAATTTTTGCAAAAGAAGGTATATAAACCTTTAAAATTCCTAATCTGTTTTAATCAAACACGGGTCTATTAATATCCGAGGACCAAGTTTTAAGATGTTTAAAACACCCGTGTAAAAATTTTACCGGACGTGCATTCAAAACACTATTTATGAAAATCAACGATAAAATTTTCGATTCTGATTTTGATGAAAATTTCATGAATGCACACATAGCATGTAATAGTAATATAAATCACAAAATTAGCGCATTCTAACTCATATAACACATAAACATGTCAAAACACGCAATTATATGCAAAGGTAAAATCTGGGATTTCACATTCTTCCCCCCTTAAAGAAATTTCGTCCTCGAAATTCTTACTTGTTGTACGGAACAGATCTAGATGCTGCTGCTGAATCAGATCTCTCCTCTCCCATGTAGCTTCCACAATCCCGTGATGCTTCCACAACAATTTGACCATCGAAATCTTTTTCGACCTCAACTCCCGTTCCATCTGATCTAGAATACGAATCAGCCACTCATCATAAGTCAGATTCTCACGAAACTGTAATGGCTCTGGTCCTAGAATATGAGAAGGATCCAGATTATATTTTCGCAAATTAGACACGTGGAAGACATCGTGAACATTAGAGAAGTTCTCCGGCAAAGCTAACCGATACGCCAACTTACCAACTCGGCCAGTAATCTTAAACGGCCCTGCAAACCTCGGACTCAGCTTACTACCTTTACCATAACGAGCAAACCCCTTTCGAGGAGATAACTTCAAGAAAACTCGGTCCCTATCCGCAAACTCCAAATCTTGAAGGCGCATATCAGCATAACTCTTGTATTTACTATGCGCTGTCAACATTCTCTGCCTGATCAACTGGACATTCTTAATATTCTCTAGAAGCTCTGGCATTATAGTCGGATCAATAGCTTTCATCTCCCTTACTTCATCCCAATACAAAGATGATCGGTACTTACAGCCATAAAGAGCTGCAAAAGGTGCCATCCCAATAGTCGTTTGATAACTATTGTTATAGGCAAACTCGGCAAGTAGTAGATGTTTCTCCCAGTTCTTCCTGAAGTCCAGAACACAAGCCCTGAGCATATCTTCCAGAATCTAACTAGTCCTCTCAGATTGACTGTCGGTCTGTGGATGATACGTTGTACTGAAGTTCAATTGGGTACCTAAAGTCTCTTGAAGTTTCTCCCATAATTGAGAAGTAAACCGAGGATCTCGATAAGAGATAATACTAGATGGAATTCTGTGGAGTTTAACAATCTGATCCAAATAAAGATCTATCAACTTTGCAACTTCATCCCCCATTCTCATCGGAATAAAATGAGTTGTCTTCATCAAACGGTCCACAACAACCCAAACCTCATCGTTACCTCTCGGTGTTCTAGGCAAACTAGTGACGAAGTCCATAGTAATATGCTCCCATTTCCACTCTAGTATTGCCAACGGCTAAAGTAACCCTGCGGGTCGTTGATGTTCTGCTTTCACCCGCTGACAAGTCTAACATCTGGACACAAACTGAGCAACCTCCTTTTTCATGTTGTTCCACCAGTAATGTTGTTTCAAATCTTGGTACATCTTGTTTCCACCGGGATGAATGGTGTACTTAAAATTATGAGCCTCCTCCAGAATACCTTTCCTCAAACCCAGTTCATCAGGAATACACACCCTGTTCCGAAACCGAAGAATACCATCCTCATGTAATTTGAAGTTAGACTGATCATCTGTGATCTGATCCTTGATCTTCTGAAGTTTTGCATCAATTTGTTGAGCTTCTCTAATCTGAGACAACAATAAAGGTTGAATACGGAGATGTGAACACATTACCCCAACCTGAGTCAATTTCGGTCTCCAATAATTGACTTCCTCAAGAACCTCCAACTTTTTAACAACTAAACAAGCAATACTCGCCTTACGTCTAAGAGTATCTGCTACAACATTTGCCTTCCCAGGCAGATAATTGATAGAACAATTATAATCTCTGAGAAGTTCCATCTGCTTCCGTTGGTACATATTCAACTCCTTATGTGAGACCAAGTACTACAGACTTTTGTGATCAGTGAAAATCTCGAACTTACTACCCCACAGATAATGATGCCACTTTTTCAGTGCGAATACAACTGTTGCCAACTCAAGATCATGAGTCGGATAATTTACCTCATACGGTTTCAACTTTCTAGAAGCATAGGAAATAACCCGACCATCTGCATAAGTATACAACCCAAGCCCTCCTTGGATGCATCGCTATAGATAACCATATTATCGTTTTCCTCTGGCAGATCAAGTACCAGAGCGGTAATCAATCTCTTTTTCAGCTCTTGAAACCCACTCTCACATTTCTCATCCCAAGTAAAACTGGTTCGTTTTTGAGTTAACTTAGAAAGTGGCCCTGCAATCTTAGAAAAGTCCTTCACATACTTGCGGTAACAACCCGCCAAACCAAGGAAGCTACGAACCTCCAAAACATTCTCCGGCAATTTTCAAGACATCACCACTTCAATCTTAGTAGAATCTACTGATATACCATTATGTGTAATCATATGGCCAAGAAAAGATATCCATTGTAGCCAAAATTCACATTTGCTAAACTTTGCAAACAACTGATGGTCCTGCAGCTTTTGTAGGACAAGTCGTAGATGTTACTCGTGCTCCGATTCAGTTTTAGAATAAACCAAGATATTATCAATAAAGATTACCACGAACTGGTCCAAGTACGGCTGAAAGACTCGATGCATAAGATCCATGAATACTGCTGGTGCGTTAGTTAGTCCAAAGGGCATAACTACAAATTCGTAATGCCCGTACCGAGTCCTGAAAGCAGACTTTGGAACATCATTCGTAGGATCCGAAGCTAATAGTACCCCTGCCTCAAGTCAAACTTAGAGTAGACTTTGGCTCCCTAAAGTTGATCAAACAACTCGTCAATTAGTGGCAAATGATATTTGTTCTTGATGGTCACCAGATTCAAACCACGATAATCGATATATAATCTCAAGGTACCATCCTTCTTCTTTACAAACAAGACAGGTGCTCCCCACGGTGAAGAACTCTGCTGAATGAATCCCTTCTCTAATAACTCATGCGACTGAGTTTTCAGCTCTTTAAGCTCAGCTGGTGCCATCCGGTACGCTGATTTAGAAATAGGTTGAGTAGCGGGAAGTAGATTGATCACAAACTCAATATCTCTCTCTGGCGGCAACCCTGGCAACTCCTCGGGAAATACATTGGGATATTCCCAAATTATAGGAACTTCCTCCAGTTTTAGCTTATCAGATGACTTGTTGATCAAAGAAGCTAAATACCCTGAACACCCTTTACTTACCAGCTTAATAGCTTTAGTTGAGGAGATAATGAAACTCATCTTAGCATCCCGGTTCCTTGCTACTTCAACCACGGGCTATTTTGGCAACCGAAACCGTACTACTTTTGTTCTACAGTTTAACTGGGCATTATACGTAGAAAGCCAATCCATACCCAAGATAATATCATACCCCCGGATAGGACATAAGATAAGGTCTGAAGGAAAATCCTGACCCTTAACATGTATTTTACAATCTTTACATACTAAGCCAGTCTCATATTTATCAATCAAAGAAGTACTAATCTTAACCACATAAGGCAATCTTTCAGGTTGCATGTTAACACGTTGCACACAAGTAGGTGTAATGAAAGAATGCGTAGCACCAAAATCAATCAACACTCTAACAAGTTGATCGAGTATAAGGAAGTTACCTTCCATAACTGCCGCAATTGCCTCAGGTATTTTCTCCAAGTCTACTGCGTAGGCCCGAGGTTGAACCCGGTACTGCTAAGATGCACCATTGGTAGCTCGACCCTGATAGCCCTGGGTTGCTGGTCGTCCCTCAGACCTCTGATATTTAGGGCAATCCCTCTCTCTGTGTTGGTTGCTGCTGCAACCCAAACATGTCCCTGCATTCTTTCGACAGTCGACCTCCACATGGCCCTTACGGTCACAAAAAGTACACTGCGGTGTCAGAGCACTAATACTGCCTCTTGAAGACCCATAAACTGAATAAGCTGCTGTACCAGCCTGTTGCTGAGGTCTCATAACACTAAGCCTGTACTGACCCTGAGACTGGGCCGGCCTATACTGTGACGGTGCCAGATAGGATCCCAGATAAAACTGGGGTCTAAACAATCCTTGCTGCCTCTAAGGTCGGAAAGAACTCTGCTGAACTGGTGGTTGATAAACACTCTGCTGCACCGAAGGCCTATACACAACCTGCTGACCCTACAGCTGAAATGGCCTCTTATTGGCCTGACTAGAACTAATATGTTCCATTTTCTTATTCTCCAACTTAGAAGCCATATCACAGGCCTCAGAAAATACATCATATTGATTCAAGGCCATTGCATCCTGAATCTCTGGCCTCAGACCCAAAACGAACCTCCGAGTCTTACGTTCCTGATCTGATACAAACTCTGGTACATACCGAGACAGCCTGGTAAAGTTGGCCTCATACTGCGCCACTGTGGAACCACCCTGAATCAGAGACGTGAACTCCGTCTCCCTACATTCACACGCAATCCTGGGAATATACTTGGCCTGAAACACCCTAAGAAAAGTAACCCAGATATAAGGAGTACCCTGTTCTTCCCAATCAGATCTCACGGTATGCCACCACTCCTCAGCCTCGTCATCAAACAGATACACCGCAAAGGTGACCTTCCTCTCATCCGTGTAATCTAGGGGATTAAAGATTTTCTCAATTTTCCTGATCCAAGCTTCGACTTTCTGATCGTCGGGCTCACCCTGGAACCTCGGTGGATAATAACCCAGAAATTTCTTCAATGTGCTTCACCCATGATAACCACCCTGTGTGTTCAGCATCTAAGTCTACACAGCCTGTGCCTGAGCAGCCTGCCCTACTAAAATTTGTGCCTGACCCGCTATGACCTCAGCTATACGGTCCATAGCCATTGCTAGACGATCATACCCCTAGTCTCGGCCTGGTACGGCATTATCCGGTGCCTCGTTACCATCCTTTGGCCTACCACGTGTTCTCGGTCGACAAGCCATTCTACTATCAAAGAGTTAGCACAGGTTATAACACATAGACATGCTATAGACAATTATCAGCACGTAAGCAACAAACTCACGTAAGGCACGTAATTCACTTAAGTATTAGTCACATAAACAAATTGATCACATAATCACTTAATCATATTAACTCATATTTCACTTTTCTTTCACTTCATATATACTTTCACGATAAGACCACTACCCACATTCTGAGAATAACCCGACTAACAACTAAACATGCGCTCTGATACCACTTAATGTCAAGCCCCAACTCGATCCCACTTACAATTAGTCAGGACGCAACAGAATTTTGGTAATATAACGACTGTAACACGGACATCAGGGCTCTAATCCAACCCTTAATAACTCTATACACCTAACTCCAAAGATCAACAACTCCATACATTAACAACCATTTCCATATATTAAACAACCATTCATAAGTTATACGCCTCTGTTCTAACATCAACCATAAACCAAACCATACACATGCATAATATATATTCAACTAATTCAACAACCTATTCAAGTTCCAAAAGTAAGACAACTCAACTAGCATAATACCTTCACCAACCTCACATCAACTTGTACAGTATAACTTCAAAGTAAATACAACCCAACTAGTTCTAATATACAATATAAAAAAAAAAGAACTACTTCTCAAATATCATGGATAAGACTCTGGTACATAAGACCCGTCCACATAAGGCACATTCTCAACTTCCTGAGGCACGTACCCGAAATCTGGTTCAGTAACACCTGATTGTAGAAAACGAATGAAAGTGAGCTTATATAAAACAAAGTCTAGTGAGGAATTCGTAGACCTTTTAAAAACATTTACTTTACCACTTTCAAAATCACGTTATGAACAATAACATGCAATTAACACTGATAACAATACAAATATAGTCACAATAGTAAACACACAATAAGGATACGATACACTTGTAGATGGAGCTCCATACACCGTTTCAATACTCACCAACTCCTCCAAACCCAATGACACAATCCTGAGGTACCTTATTCTAGACCCACACCCCATGGTCTCTCCGCCTATGTGAGATAGGGATTAGCCATACTGTGCCAGCAACCCGGGATGTTTCCCCAAGTGACACAACATTACCATAGCTCACAACAATGACTCTCGACTCATGACAACAATGATAATTCAATTCGAGAAGTCAACAATGAAGGTTGCCCGACTCCCGACACTTGACTCTTACCTTCCGCGAGATCAGCAACGAAAGTACCCGATTCCCGGTATTCAACAATCAACAATCAATTAAACAACATTCAACAATCAACAACTATACAATTCTAAAACAATTAAGTTAGATGACAAAGTAGGTCAGCCAACTCAACATGCATTTAACATACATTCAATCCCAAACCTAATCAACAACAACCCAAGAATTAACTACTCAAATACTACCCAAACAACCCAAGACAATATATCACCATTTTAAAGATAGACTACACAAACTTCTAAAAGTCATAACTTACAATCTAGAAATCCAATAACCTCTAAACCACTTTCTAACACTCAGCCACACATGCAAATTCAATAACCCCACTACAACCCAACCAAAAGTCATTCAAAACAAGCCCAATAACCCTAATTTTGGCAATGCACAAGGCTGAAATTTTTGGACTGCTGCTACGACATCCAAATCAAAATTTTGGCATTATAACATTTCTGCCCCATAATTAACAAATTTTTAGAAACAACAGTCAATCAATTTCAACCACTACAACAATAATTATTCAACAATGAACCTAAAATCCAATTTTAATACCCAGAAAATAGAAATACATGCTACTACCATTCAAAACTTATATAAACATACATAAACAATCCTTGGCATCCACTGAGCAATAATATAAAGATAATTTAACATTTCATCAGATAAAAATTCAATTATATGGAAATGACTTAAAATAGTATTTTGAGATCTAGAATTTTTCTCTCACATTTGATGTTATATGATGCTAAGAATGAGTGCAATAGGTGCCCAACAAGCGGAATCCAACTCAGTTTGAAAAGATTCGGACAAAAACCAAGTTTTCTAGGCAAAATTTACTTTGAAAAACTAAGTGAAAAACTCCTCAAAATGCCCAAGGAGCTCACGGCAATGTGTGTGTGTGTGGTGGTGTTTTGTGTGATTTTTAGTGTGTGTTACCACCTTATATAGCAAAGGTCAACAAAATTTGCAAAGTCAAAGTTGATTTAAGTTGATTTTCTAGTCTTTTAATTGCATTTTTAGACTATTTTGCTCACATATATGCATTTAACACTTGGACTATTTTTAAGTATCATATTTTTAGTTGAAAACAATTTTTATATGCGTATATTTACACCGACTTGGTTAAAAACTCGATTTTTGCAAAAGAATGTGTAAAAACCTTTAAAATTTCTAATCCGATTTAAAATCCGTTTTAATCAAACATGGGTCTATTAATATCCGAGGACCAGGTTTTAAGATGTGTAAAACACCAGTGTAAAAATTTTAGCGGACGTGCGTTCAAAACACAATTCACAAAAACCGACGATAAAATTTTTAATGCCGATTTTGATGAAAATTTCGTGAATGCACACATGGCATGTAATAGAAATATAAATCACAAAATTAGTGCATTCTAACTCATGTAACACATAAACAGGTCAAAACACGCAATTCTATGCAAATGTGAAATCTGGGGTTTCACATGCATATTATGACATAAACTTTGAATTCACAAAATAATGCAAAAATCCCTCACCAAATGAGTGTAGGAGCTAGTAGGAAGCTAGAAAACCCTTGAAAACACTTGATCCTAGCTTGGTAGAGCTTGAAATGCAAGATTGGTTGAGCAAATTTTTCTCTTTTTCTTCCTTATGCCTATCTGGTTTGGGCGGGGATATGGTTGGCATTTCTTGTTTTGTTTGAGTTATTATGTATGTATATGTATATTAATGTGTATATATAATATATGTATTATGTATATGTATCTTAAGTTGACTACAAAAATGGGCCAAAACTCTTATAAACCTACTTAAATTAAGTCCAAACCCATTAATTCCATTTAGCCCGATAAATCTAATATTACACTATTTACTCGAACCGCTAAAACATTTTCTAAACGAATGCTCCTAACACGCAATGCTCATATACTCATTTTTCTCATTCCTCAATTAAGTGATATAATATAAGAAAAATGTTAATTCAAAGAAAATAAGTAGTAAAATTTTATGTTGAATAGTAATTATTGACAAAAATAAATAAATACACATAAAAATGCACAAATAGCGAATGCAACAGTTATTAAAAAGTATGGTAGTGGTCTCGGGCATCACATCTATTAATAAACTGGTTTTCTCATTGGTCTACACTTATGTGTACCAAGCCTAGTATATCTTTTGTCCTTGTCGTTTAGCTGTAAGTCACATTTCGATCACTTTTCCATAAGCTAATATCCTAAATGTGTCCATGGTTCAAGATCTAATGAGTCCAAAACTCATTCTTGACCATTCTCAATTAGTATGGAGAACAAAATAATAGACTTCGTTGGTAGAAGACTTTTCACTCAGAAACATGCAGTGGAGTATTAATATAAAATACCATGTATTTAAAATAGAACCTATTATTGTACCATTCTAACTTATATAAAACATCAGTATATAAAAGAATAAACAATAATTAGAGATCGTGAAACCTCATTTTATCGCATGTTCTAAATACATGTATCAAAACAATAAATTAATAACTCCCACTGCACTGGCCCATCCATTGCATAGCAAATGTTCCTCTATTATGCCTCCTTGTTATCTGAAACCCCTGCAATGAAATGTAGTAATGGTTAGTGGTACCTGAGTCTACCAAAGTAGATTCTACCACTAAACATGTTTCATAAACAAGAAATAATAGAGATACTTGATTTGCTCTTAGCAAGATACTGAGGACAATCCTGCTTCTGATGCCCTTTCTATTTGCACTTGAAGGCACTTGCCCTTGGGCTTACCATTAATATTCCTCTTCTTACCACTGAGCTGTTCAACAAATTGCTCAGGTTGTTGCTTCATCTATTCTTCCTTTACTTCCTGAAAATCCTCTGACAAATTCGACGGTGTTTTGCTCAATCCATTCATGAGGTACTTGAGCCTGTCTTGAGCATAGGATTCAGGTAGTGTCCAAATGATCATTTCTACCTCACTTGCGGGACTGATCTTAGCTCAAAAAATCTTGGTGACGGAAAAATTCTGCATCATATGGTGCACAAGCACCTCGAAGCATTTTTCCTCTACCATCTTTGTAGCCATCACATCACTCACAATTTCTAAAGAGGTCAACATACACGAAGCATTTTTTATACTTTTGTGTTGAGACCGCAGAGTATCTGACATGGGACCCAACATAATGGTCTTAGCCTTATTATCGGCCTGTACCCATTGTATCTCTACCTCTACACAATCTTTAGATAAACGCAGAAAAACTTGAGGCCAAGGTTAGCCTAAGATGTACTTGCAGTTTTCTACTTAAAGTACTATTTCTAGGTCATATACCCAACTTTTGAAATTATACCTAGTTAAAATATTCACGAAGAGATAACGAACTTTAGAGGAATCTAAATTTTTCTGACATCTCTGGATATTTTCAACAAACAATTATATATCAGTATATGAGTAGTTATATTCATAGTGCATGCATATAAATGACAGTTAAAAGGAAAGCATGACATTCATAATATTTTGACATCTTAATTCTCTAATTTTAGTAGTTGAACCCTTAAACTACTAAGATGTCTTAGTGTCTTAATGCTAGTCACAACATTCCATCGAAGGGGTGGTCATGTTGCAGTTTTGATTAAGTGAAGTGCCACTTATTTGAAACATCACCATCTGAATGGTAGCCTACCCAATGATATTCCAATCACTGATTTATGTGCAACTTCACTAAAAAAATAGCAAGAACTCCGAAGGGAGGATACTATTCTTTAATGTCAAGTGTATTAACCGTTTTTCCATGAGGTCTTTTCATTTAGAATATTCTTGATCAGAGCCTACCGAATGGTAGTTAACCCTAACCAATATTCTATGAAGTGATCTTTGACAAAAATTCCACTGAAGGGGTGGTCGCTCCTATCAGCACTTCGTTGAAACTCACTCTAATCTAATCTTGCTAAGTCTTAGTAAAGAGACTATCCTCCGAAGGAAACGGCCCACTCGCAGGTGAGCTCAGAATAGCTCCCACTATTAGCATAGACTAAAACAGAAAGCCATGGGGTTCTTTCCAAATCCCTACTCCCACTTGATTTTTTAAACTAAGGGTTTTTACTTGTAACTTGTCTTTGAAATTTTACCTTTAATTTTTAAATCCAAGCAAGCTTGATCCTTAAATCCTTGCTTTTAAAACTTTACATTTAATTGCAATAGTCACATACCTATTCGGGATTAGGTAAGACAACTTAGGTATCTAGTTAATGTTTAGTTTCTAAAGGCATCTCCCTAACCTATTATGAAATCGATAACCTCAAACTATGTTGATCTAGGTGTCGATTCAAATAGTCATTAACTGGTCATACCTAATTAAGGTTCTCTAGAATTTAGCCATTTTAAATCCTAATGATGGGCCATGCAACTAGGTGTTTCATGTCTATACATCTATTCAAAATAAAGCATCATTCACAATTTTGAAAAGTAAAGACATATATCCATACATCACGACCCTTTCCTTGACGGTTCTTTGTACTTTCCATTTTTGGAAATGAAAGTTGCAATTCTTGGAGCTTTCTATTTTAGGAATGAGAATTTTATCCTAATCACAACAAGACTCCTTATCTCATCAAAATCTCCAAGAGTCTTTGTGGATTAAGGAATCAGCCACAATCTAGGAGTCTTAGATTTGGATGAGCATCAAAGTATCCTATTGCGAATAGAGTTCTTATCCTAATCACAACAAGACTTTTATCTTATCTAAATCTCCAAGAGTTCTTGTGGATGAAGAAATCAACCACAATCTAGGAGTCTTAGATTTGGATAAGCAACCAAGTGTCCTATTGCCAATAGAATTCATCCACCACCACATTCTACCACTCCACCACTTATGGAGGGTCCGGACAGCCACACAATTTCCTCCAAACCGCCGCTAGTTCCTCGAAAAAAATCATAAAAAACAGTCCGCAAAAATTCTGCACTGCTTTCTTGACTTGGCTCGCGTGATTCTCGGCATTGTACAAGCATTTTCGTAATGGAATTGCAAAATAGAAAACCTATCTATTACAAATGGTCCTATGCTTCATTATGAAGGTTACATTCAGCTATCTAAATGATTTAAATATTACAAACCGATTGGATAAACCGCCAATCCAATAGTCATACATAAACCATTAAAGCTGAAAATTCAGAACCATAACAAATACCGTGCATTCTAACCATCAAGGAAGGGTTATTATGGGCTGCAAAACAAGGGTTAGTAACCTCATTCATCATGCAATAATCCCACATAATTGTAGCACACAAAAATAGTCTGCACTTAGCCTATACAGTCCGCCAATCATGGACTCTCTTCGTTTTTTCAGCAATTCTAATGTCATGTTTTAACATGTATTGCGTTTGGCGTGGCTCTAATACCCATTGTTGGTTATTATCCATGGTTCTATAGCCTAGATTACTAGCAATTTAGGCATCAAAAACTTAATATAGTGCAGAGGAAGCAATCAAGAATTGATAACCAAGCAAATACATATGAACAAGCAGGCATACATGCATAAAACGCAGTTTAAGATTTCGCAAACAGATTCATTACCTTAAAGTGTTGGTGTCAAAACTCAATACTACAATGATGCTCACCACACGATGGTTGCAACGAGTAGACACCACTCATCCATGTTTGCCTTGGCCAAGAGTTCCACACCAATGGAAAAAGAAACTCGTGGCTACCAAGGAGAAGTCACAATTGATCGTCTATTCTATTCTAATTCCAAGCTATAGTGATGTTCGTTGTGGGATGAAACTCACTCTCACGTTTTTCATCTCTATGGCCGTGTGGTTTTTTTTCTCACAAAAGAAGAATTGTTCTCATCTCTCTTTTTTTTTTCTTGATTGGTTGTGTATTAATAAGCAAGAGTCCTAAGTGACTCGTGTGTTTTAGGAGTACTAGCAGACCTAGGAATTGTACTTGCATCCAATAATGTTCTGGACTATATCTTGTCCACATTATTAATGCTAGATAATATGCTAGATAATCATTGTATTATCTCTTTATTTTTCTGTATGAATTCCATATCTCAAAGATAATTCATAAAATAAAGAGTCCTACAATAATAGCTAGCCTACAATCCTATCTTCTAACTTCCTAATCTAATCACATGACATCCATTTCCCAAATACACACTCCACACGCCATTCATAGAGAAAAGGAAAGTGTACCTACCAATATGGAAAGTAGCTAGAAGAGGGACCAAAAGACATATTCGCCCTATCTTCAAAATGACCAAAATGCCCCTACTAGACACTAGCTGCATTTTATTCATTTTAACCCTAGCTCATTCCACTAAAAAGCTATAGTTGCACTCTAGTACGAATACTCATTCCTATGATACCAGTCAAACGAGGTTTGACTATGTCTTTGACCTACTAAGTATAAAAAACCATAATGCCCCTCTATGTAGAACTTATAATCAATACTAGGTCTTCACTTTGTACTATCCACCTTTCTTGATTACCTCTATACTTTGTGTCTTTAATCCTCTATTAATTATCATCTAGATATTATTCTCTTGATCCAGGGAGCAACCTACAAGTTCAATATCTAAATATAGTCTCGGTTTACTATATTACTAAGTACTTAGGTTTCGATGATTAATAGGATGTCACAAAAGGGGATAACTCATCGTTAGGATGGCATAGAATGACTTGACACATATGCATGTGCCAACTAGTGAAGTCCATGTATCCAAAACATAGAGCTGTTAACCCATATAAGGTCTCACCCATAGTGAATCAAAATACATGTCCTTGAGTTCATTGGTCATCCACATATGCTCAAGAACTAGAGCATTAGTCCCTTAGTAGCTTGAGATGTTTCTTATCTCATTCGAGCGATAGTACTTTTACAGAGACCACATCTACCATGGTCCAATTCAATGCATTCTCATGTACTAATGAGAAAAGTTCGGAAAGCCCCTCAAATGACCAAAGTAGGCCACTCTACCAAATATGAGACTCTCTCATTATAACCTTCCATAGTGAAGTGCCCAACTTCACTATATGGTTATGAACCTATAGTTTAGATTTAAGGCTCATGGCATATACCTTCTATGCGGATCACCACGCATCTATGACATTCACTCAAATCAAGGAGCCTTAGCATCCATATATAAAGAATATAGAAAGAGTATAAAGATGCTCATGCAAGATACACTGATTCTTAATTGTTATAATATCCTTTCACTGAGATATCTTAGTGCTTGCGGTTTTTAAGGCATTCAATTCCCAACATATATATGGCACGAAAGTAAAGCAGTCATAACATCTACTTAAAAGCATTACGTATGAAAGATAATACTTAATTAAAGCAAGCCATATATTGCAATTGAATTAAATAAACTAAATCCGAGATCATATATTAAAATACTCTCATTTACAATATCCTCCCCTAGATAATAGCTCTACTCAAACATAATAATAAATACAAGTAGTACAAATAAGAGAGTCAAGAAAGGATTCCCCGATTTGATGACTTTGTATTTTTGATTCCAAGAATTTGAGTAGAGGTCCAATGTAAAATAGCTATTCGGGCGGAAATTCCTCCGAATAAGAGCTACTTGGGCAGAACTTTCCCTAAATAAGAGCTTTTCTATTAAAAGCTATTCGGGCAGAACTTCTCTCGTATTCTACAATTACTACTAAATTAATCTAACTAATTAATTAAAACTAAAATTAAACTAATTAACTAATTAAATAAAACAATTATTTAAATCTAAAATTATATATAATTTTGTCCGGGGAGGGGGGTATTTATAGGCAAGAAAAATGGTAGCGAGTCTCTGCTTCGTCCGTTAGCTTTGTGACATATGGCCTTCTAGAACCTTGTGGAATATTGTGGAAAAATCTAGGATAGGGCACTTGATCGCCACTTTGCTGATTTTTTTACTTTTGAATTTTGACTTCAACCGAGTGTTCACCGAGGCGTTTTCAGGCTATTCTCAGTGTTCCGTGTTTGATTACGCGCTAGTTTCGACCAATTTTTTTCTTTATGAGCTTTATTTTTCTACCGTTTCTTGGGTTTCCAAGTTCTTGACTTCTTTGGCTTGTAATATGGATCGTTTCAAGCCTGATTATTCACTTTTTGGAATCATCCTACATTGCATCGAAAGTATATAAGTGTTGCATTTATTTCTTAAGTTAAGATGCAAATATAGTACAAATACAATGGTTTAAGTGCTGCAAATACAGTCAAATCACATATAAAGGGCCAAAACTTTCCTGTCGATCTTGTAATACTTCATTTTCAAGACTATGAAGTTATACTGGGTCTGGATGGCTAGCTGAATATCATGCACAACTTGACTGTAGAACCAAAGTCATAAGATTACAGATTCCTGGTCAACCAGTGATAGAGGTAGCAGGGAATCATAGATCTTTTAAAATTCAGTTTATTTCTTCAACTAAGGCTTTTATACTTCTGTATAAGGGTAGTGATGTTTATCTTGCTTATTTGATTAATCAACCATCTGATAAACTGAAGTTAAGTGATGTTTCAGTTGTTAAAGAGTATCTAGGTATGTTTCCTGAGGAGTTACCAGGGTTGCTACCCGAGCGGGAAATAGAATTTGTTATTGATCTAGTTCCAGGGACTTTGCCTATATCTAAGGCATCGTATAAAATAGCACTTACTGAACTCCAAGAGTTGAAAGTTCAATTGCATGGATTGTTAGAGAAGGGTTTCATATACCCGAGCTTTTCACCGTGGGGTACGCTTGTGCTATTTGTGCAAAAGAAATATGGCACGCTGCGATTGTGCATTGATTACCAAGGCTTAAATTAGGTAACAATTAAAAACAAATATCATTTACCTTTGATTGAGGAACTATATGATCAGTTACAGAGGGCAAAGATATATTCCGAATCTGATTTGAGACAGGGATATTATCAACTCTGAATATTCCAAATCTGATTTGAGACAGGGATATTATCAACTCCGAATCCGAAAAGAGGATGTATCGAAAACTATTTTTCAGACCAGGTATGGGCATTATGTTTTTATTGTGTTGCCATTTGGGTTGACTAATGCTCCAATTGGTTTCATGGATCTTAGTTGCTGAAGTGTTTGTAGAACTAAATGTAGATACTATTTATGCTCATATTCAGTTTTAGAATACACAAGTATGTCATCAATAAACACCACCATAAACTGATCTAGATATGGTCGGAATACCCGGTGCATAAGATCCATGAAAGTAGCTGGAGCATTAGTCAACCCAAATGGCAACACAATAAACTCATAATGATCATACCTAGCCCAAAAAGCAGTTTTCGACACATCCTCTTTTCGGATTCGGAGTTGATAATATCCCTGTCTCAAATTGAATTTGGAATATATCTTTGTCTACAGAAACTTCAGCAACATCAGCAATATGCCAAGTTTAGCAAATGTGAATTTTGGTTGCAACAAGTTGTTTTCCTTGGTCATATAATTTCTCAACAAGGTGTTGCAGTCGATCCCGCAAAGATTGAGGTAGTGTTATCTTGGAAGAGACCCGAGAATGTCACTGAGGTATGTAGTTTCCTTTGTCTAGTTGGGTACTATTGCAGATTCATTAAAGATTTCTCCAAGATTGCAGGTCCTCTAACCAAGCTTATCCAAAAAAGGACCAGTTTTACCTGGGATGACAAATGTGAAGGTAGTTTTCAGGAGTTGAAGAAAAGATTGACCACGACTTCTATTCTTGCATTGCTAAAGGGAAATAAGAACTTTGTGATCTACAGTGATGCTTCAAAAGAAGGTTTGGGTTGTGTGTTGATACAAAATAGTAAGGTAATCATATGAAGGCAATTATCCTACTCACGACCTAGAACTAGCTGCTATTGTGTTTGCACTAAAGAAATTGCGCCATTATCTATGGGGTAGCAGATTTGAAATATATATTGATCACAAGAGTTTGAAATATATGTTCTCACAAAAAGAATTGAATATGAGGCAGAGGCACTGGATGAAACTATTGGATTATTACAATTGTGCTATCAATTATCTGATGGGAAAGGCCAATGTTGTGGCTGACACACTTAGTCGTAAAACAAGCATTGCAAGTATAATAATCAAGAGTTGGGAGTTAGTTGAAGAGATCAATTTATGGAAGCCAGTAACAACTCAAATTGGGATTCAGTGTACAAATCTACAAGTGTAGCCCTTGTTATTGTCTCAGATCCGTGAAGCTCAACAGAATGATCCACAACTTCAGAAAATTCAAGAACGAATCCAAGGGGGAGAGTCAAAATTCAAAGTGCATGATGATGGTATTCTATACTTCAGAAACAGAGTTTGTGTCCCTAATGATTCAAACTTGAAGAAAGAAATTCTTGATGAGGATCACAATTCCAAATATACAATTCATCCTGGTGGTACTAAAATGTATCGAGATCTGAAATAACACTACTGGTGGAACCACATGAAAATGGAGATTGCTGAATTTGTATCTCGATGCTTGACTTGTCAACGGGTTAAAGTAGAGCACCAGCAACCAGCCGGTCTGTTACAACCTTTGGCTAATCTGAGATGGAAATCGGAACACATTACTATGGATTTCGCTACAGATCTGCCAAGAACCCCAAGGGGTTTTGATGCCGTATGGGTTGTAGTAGATAGACTAACGAAGACTTCTCATTATATTCCAACGAACAAACATGACAGTCTTGAGAAATTGCCAGATTTGTATGTTGCAAACATTATGAAACTCCATGAAGTGCCAGTGAGTATCGTATTGAATAGAGATTCTTGATTCATATCTCGGTTCTGGCAGTGGTTACAAGTGTCGTTGGGCACTAAACTAAGTTTCAGTACAGCTTATCATCCTCAGACCGAAGGGCAATCAGAGAGAACTATATTGATACTAGAGGATATACTGAGGGCTTGTGTTTCGGACTTCGAAAAAAGTTGGGAGAAATATTGACCTCTAGTGGAATTTGCATATAACAATAGTTATCAAGCTACTATTGGCATGGCTCCCTATGAGGCTTTGTATGGTCGTAAATGCCGATCCCTTTTGTACAAGGATGAGATTAGTGAAATGAAAACAGTTGATCCGACTGTGTTGCCTGAAATATTAAAAATGATTGATAATGTGCACACCATTCCTAAAAGAATGCTCACGGCTCAAAGTAGGCTGAAGAGTTATGCCGACAGACGCAGACGAGCCCTGGAGTTTAAAGCGGGTGATCAAGTTTTCTTAAAAATATCTCCCCGAAAGGTTTTTGGTTCAGCATGGTAAAGGCAAAAAACTAAGTACGAGATATGTTGGACCCTTTGAAATGATTGAGAGGGTTGGTAAATTGACGCATCGCTTGGCATTGCCTCTTAATCTTTCAAAGCTTCATGACGTATTTCATGTGTCCATGCTTTGGAAATATCATCCTGATCCGTCACATGTACTTTAGCCGGAACCGTTGCAGCTCAATGAGTGTGGCGACCCGATCCCTTGCGGAACCCAAGTCACACTATAACAATCTGATCCCATCTCCAAGCCATTACAAATGAGGAAAAACAGATGGAGTTTTCCTTACACTAAGGACAATCCAGCATCTGTTCAACTTCTCAATTGACAACAATAGGAACCAACAAAGTAACCTGGACATTCATATTCATTAAAGTATCCCAAACACACTTGGCAAGCCCACATATCCTTTCAACTTACAATCCCAAAACATACATTGTCATCCAACATACTTACTTTAAAAAGCCATAAGATACATAACCTCCGAAATAAACTTCCAAGTCCAACACTACACACTGGGCCCCAAATTTGCATTACATTTACAACAAAATCCCTAAGCATTTACCACTTAAAGAAAACCCAACATTTACTACATATTACATATTTACAATAATTCCAAGAATCTCTTATACAACATTATTTAAATACTTTAAGATACATATACATTAACAAACAAGTTTTAAAGTAGACATTACACATTATACATTTATACAATTCAAAATTCTTCAATACAATACAAATTACAAAGCTCCAAGTCAAGAACCAATAGGCAAGACAAGTAATCAATCGCTTTAATCTCTTCGAGACTCGGTCTTGGATACACCCGCAATGTGATTATGAAAGGGGGTGAGTTACAATGAACTCAATGAGGAAGGATAAAATGAGGTTTTGAAACTCATTTTCTCTTTTGAAAACCTGTTCAAAAACACTTTTGAAAACCACTTTTGAACAACATATATAACACTAAGAACAATTACAACAGGTAATAGCAAAGCTCAATAACACTTAGTAAAAATGATACATTCACTTGTTGATGCCGTTTCCTTTCACTTCATCCACCACTTTACCCTACCACTTCCACACTCATCCAATTCATTTATTCTACATTGAATACACCCAGAGTACCAAAACCTATCCCACACCCCATGAACCCACTCCGTCCATGCGAGATAGGGAAATAGAACATGATAGTTGCAATCTACCATGCCTTACAACACTTTACATTTACCCACACCCCATGAACACACTTCAAACTCCGTCCATAAGGGATAGGGGATAGAACATGGTGACGATACCATGCCTCACAACATTTGTATATAACACTTAACATTCAATCATGACAACACTTAGTAAATTAACACTTTTAAAACTACTTAAAACACATTGATTGGATGACAAAGTAGGTCATCCAACCTCAAACATGTACATTCATGCATTGACCATGTTCCGACCACTTTTAACATTAACTCACTTTAGCAACATTTCAACACAAACACTTAAAACAATTCCAATTCCACCTTAAGCAACATTTATGGCACCTAATCAACATCTACAACAATCAAGAATCCAATAACTTTCAATTACCTCCAAACTATGACGTACAAATAACCCTCAACTAACCACTTGGCAATTAAGCAATCTATCATGTATTTGAAACAACAACACATAGACACTCTAAAATGCTCCAAAACTATGAGAAAACTAACTATTTTCTTGAAAAATCAGCCAACCAACACCATTCAAAATCCAACCATTCAAGCCATAAATAGTGCTACAACACTTTTAGTCCTCAATGGCATGTCCTACATCAATATACCAATCATTTCTAGCCATTACAACATTTTATCAATGCATTAAATTCAATTAATCAAGCTACTATTCATCAAAATAAAAATAAATTCAAATGCATTAAAAAAACTATCTATTAGGCGCCATAAACATGAAATAGCATTCATAAAACAATAACAATCAATTATATAATCAAAAACTCTATTTAAAAGCCATTTTATAGAAAAAGCCCTCACATTTTTTTGTTCTGAAATGCAAAAAAATGATCGGTAGAAAGGTGGAGCGCGTCAAGACAAGTTCACACAAGCAAGCGGGGCCTTGAACTCATTCGCCTATACCTTCAAAGAGCCAAAAAACCAAGAAAATCACTATTCACACAGGCAAGGTTTGGTGGCTGAATTTGTGCAATTTTTGTCTATTTATATTATTAGCTAAGTCAACAAAAGTCAAAGGAAGAGTTGTGTTGGTGGATTTTTACTATTTATTTTAAAACGTTATTTTTAACGCGCTAAAAATCTACTTTAATCCTCTAATTTGTTTCTAATTTCAATTTTACTAAATCAAGAGTCAATTTAAACTGGTAGACTAATTAATTAAATGTTTAAAAGACTAGTTTTATCAATTTTGTTGAAAAGTCAACAAATGCACTTTAAATGAACTTTAAATGAAATTTCCACCTAAAAACTATATGAAAATCATATGAATGCACATATATAATATACTAAAATAATTAAACACATAATTGCTCATAAGGTCCGAGCTCGGGTCTCACAATCTAGATGGAAGGTCAACTAAATGCAACCAAATGCACTTTAATTGAGATTTTTACATAATGACACTTAAAAAATAATATAAAGGCACATACTAATTCAAATAATATATAAAACAAGTAAATGCAAGTAAAAGCCCATAATTCCCAGCTCGGGTCTCATAGAGTACATATTCAAAATATAAAACTACTTATGCCAACTAAATGCTAATCAAATGAACTTTAAATCCACATTTAGTTTAATAACACTAAATAAATCAGGTATATGCACCTATTATTTCAAATAATAATTAAAAAAAATAAATGCACATAAATTGCACATACATTCATGCTCAAGTCTCACAATAAGAGTTTATCATATGAGGAGAAACTGATTTGTATTCTAGATCAAAAGGTTCAGAAGCTGCGCACCAAGAAAATTCCGATGGTTAAGGTACTATGGAGTTACCATAGGATCTAAGAGGCTACTTGGGAATGATGGGATCAGATTGAACAACAACATCTCAAGTTGTTTTAGGAATCAAACAAGAATTTCGGAGACAAAATTACTTTAAGGGGGAGAGGATGTGAGACCCGGACCCGAAAATAATTATTTCATTAATTCATTATTTTATTATTTGCATTTATTCAATTTGTATTTAATTGACTTGTTTTCACTATTTGAATCATTAAATGCATTATAATTGCTACTTAGTGAATAATTACATCTTCTAAGTGAGGAAGCTAACATGTGGCATCTAGAGTTCTCTACACATTAGTTCACTTTAGTTGACTTAGCATTTTAGCCACAAGGTTAGTCATTTTGGACTAGTAGAAAAGAGGTCCAAATAGTTATTCTCTTATGCCTATAACACTAGTCGCACCTGCAGGTTCGGGGTTCTGGGCTCCGGGTGTGACAAATCAAGAGTCGAATGGTATACAACCGCTTACTTCATTTACGTGTTTTCCAATTATTGTTGTTTGTTAAAGTGTGTACTGAAGTAGGAGAAAGACGACATGCCAGTGACTCAACATGTTAATTGAGCTCGGTTTATCGGGCTACAACCCAATCCAATTCGATAATAACCCAATTTAGCCCAACCCAGTTGTTACAATATTGAGTTGTGCTATAAACTATGCAAGAATGCAAGTTGAGCTGTATTTAAATTTAAAAACTATAAACCCAACCCAGCTCAGCCAGATAAGAGCCTAGCCCAACTCAATCTGGTAAACCAGTCCAATTCAATTTAGCCCTTTTCCTAGACATTTTACTAAAGTAATTAAGGGATGGGGGTCAAATTATTAAAAAAATAATTACTAGCTGTTTGGGGGAAAAGTAAAAACAAATACCGATTTAACTCGCTTAATAAAGATCTCAAAGATCAATTATCGGAAGAACAATATTAATTGAAGAAAGATAAAAATTGAAACATTATTTTGTAATAGTTTTATTTGTTTTGCAATTAAAAATAATTAGTTTGAATATGATTTTTTCGTTTTGATTTTTGTATTATTTCCCACATCAATTTTTAATTTTGAGAAAAAAATCATGTTACCCCTCTGTGTTATAGGAAACTATCACGTTACCCCCCTGTATTTTCCAAACTATCAAAAACACCCCTGTGTTTTTAGAAAGTTATCACACTGCTCCCCTCCGTTTATTTTTCGCTGACACCGTTTGAAAAATAGCCCAACTGACTGAATTGCCCCTCCTTTAGTATACTTTGATAGAGAGAGAAAAAGGTCAAAATCCCTAGTTCTTAACTTCACAAAATCGAAGAGAGAGAACAGACCCCAAACTCTACCCTAAATTACGCGACAAAGACTAAATCTGTGGTAATTGGAGGCTAAATCTCTCGTCGAAGAGTAAGGGCATAAAGTTGAACAAGGTATGTACTTTTCTATTGTTTAATCCGTGCTAGTTGTTAATTTTTTTTGTGTCAAAGATTGAGAATCTTGGGTTGTTTACTTTTTTTTTTTGCACTTTTCTATTGTTTAATCATTAGTGGTCCACTATTGTTGGATTTTTTGCACTTTTCTACAGTAATCAATGTGTGTATTGTCGGCAAACTATGTTGGGTTTGTTTAGTTGTTGTCAACATGCGCCCCCCCCCCCTATGTTGGATTTGAAAATGAAATTTTAACCATGCAAGTGGGGTATAATGTCAGGTACATATTAGGGTTTTGGGTATTTGTGATAAATTAGGGCTTTTAAAAAATTAGGGCTTCTTTAAATGTTAAACGATGGTCCATAACAGTATCTAGTTACCTCTTTTAATATACAAGTTCTTATAGTGCTTGTGTATTGCTCTACGTGAATGAAATATGAGAAAAAAAAATTGAAGTATCCATTAGATGATTGGGTTGAATTTAATAAGTTTAAGTTGAACTTTTTCTCATTTAGATTCTTTCTAATCAAAAGTGATTGGACAAAATGTAGTTTAATTTTTATGTTCTAACATTGGCATGTAAATCATGATCTGTTTTCTAGAAACTTTTCGTCTATTCTAGCCTAGCAGTTTTCATAGTATTAAAATATGCTTTGAAACTAATTTATTATAATCAAGTGGACAAAGTACAATTGGGATCTGTTGTTAATTCTCTTTACTTTACAAATTGTAAAATAAGAGTATTGAAAGTTCATTACTGATCATGAAGTGATTAATAAAATAGAAACACTTAAAATTGAAATGAAATTGCTCAAAGAATACTGTTGGTTATGATCGGAAAATATTAATTGTTTTTCAGTTTGAAAGTACAACTTGCCTCCACATAGGTTTTGATCTTTCTCAGCTAGAAAATGGACTAATATTTTGTTATGTTTTGTATTTAAATGCAGAATGGATGATGATGATGGTTTTGGTATAGTTCCAGGTTGTTGTGACCTTGTTGTATGGGTAGGGGGTACATTTGTAAATAATCCTACAGTAAAATATATAGGTGGCAGAATGGAGATCATTCCTACTGTGGAATTAGATACCCTAAATCTGTTTAAGTTTTATGATATATATGAGGATTTAGGTGGTAGCAAAGAGTCCAGTATAGAGATATTCTATTTAAGGCCAGGTTACTCATTAGAGAATGGATTAAGGCAAATATATAATGATGCAACTGTTAGAGAATTTCATAGTATTTTTCAGGACTTGTTTTGTGCCACAGTTTACATACAAAAAATTGAAGACCCAATTGCAACTATAGATGCAAATGGACATGTTGTGGGTGGAAACCAAATTGTACCATACGAAGGACCAACTAAAGAACCAGGGCAATTTGCTGTAGAAAATGAAGAGGCAGTTGAAGATGTTGAAGAACAACATGAGCATACTAGAGATGTTGAAGAAGAACAACATGTACCAGTTGGTAACAATGAACCTGTTTGTGACCATGAAACAGTTGGTGACAATATATCTAATAATGATGAACAGCATGATAAAATTGCAGAAGAGCACCTTGCACCAGTTGGTACCAATGAACCCGTTGAAGAAAATGAAGTAGTTGGTGATAATGAAGCAGCTAGTCATGAAGACCATGAACAACTTGCAGAAGAAGAACTTGCACTAGTTGGTAACAATGAACCAATAAGCCATGAACAACAGACTGAAGGTATTGATCAACATACAGATTCAGATGACCCTGACTACATACCAACCACTGAAGAATGCCTGGATGAGAGCACATTGTACGACTTTAATTCTGACGCACCAAGTTGGATGCTTGAAGATGTTGAAGGTTCAAGTGAAGATGAAGTATTCAATGATAGTAATGTGGGAGAGAGAATGAGAGAAAGATACAATCGGTTGAAAACCAAATATAAGAAGAAGTGGTCTGACTTTAAAAAGTGAATCAGAGGAGATTGTGAAAAAGGCAAAAACCCAATTGAAGAAGACTGGTATAGTGATGTTGAAGAAGAAAACTTGAATGATTTAGGTGATGGTGAAATAGACCAATTTCCTGAATTTGATGAGCAAACAGACATGGATCATTTTGAGTTTGTGGTCGGCTTGACATTTAAATCTGCTGCATAGTTTAGGAATGTGCTTAGGGATTGGTCAGTAAGAAATGGAATTGTGTTGGATTATGGTAAAAATGAAAGGAGAAGAATTACAGCAACATGTGCATTCGATTGTGATTGGAGGATACATGCCTCGCCAGTACAGGGTGGTCCCATATTCCGAGTGAAAACTCTGAAAGGTAAGCATAACTGTGGGTTTCATCGTGAGAACAAGCATGCTACTTACAAGTATTTGGGGCAAAGGATTGTGGATGAAGTTAGATTAAATCACAAAATCACCGCAAGTGAAATGGTAAAAAAAATAAAGCAAAAAATGGATGTTAATGTAGGGGTGCAAACAGCTGGTAGAGCTAAAAAAGTGGCATTGAAATTGATTCTTGGAGATTTGGATGCACAATATGCAAGAGTCAGATATTATTATGCAACAGTCTTATTGCATAACCCTGGGAGCACTTTATTATTGACTGTGAATAGAAGTTTCCCTGAACCTATATTTGAAAATATGTTCTTCTGTCTTGCTACAATGAAGGATGGGTTCTTGGCTGGTTGTAGGCCCATTATTGGGCTAGATGGTTGTTTTCTGAAGTCTGTATATGGGGGACAATTACTGGCTGCAATCGCAAGAGATGGCAATGACAATATGTTTCCTTTGGCTTTGGCTATTGTGCCTATTGAGAGGAGGGAAACGTGGTCTTGGTTTTTGAAACAGTTGCATAATGTTATTGGTGACCCTGTAGAAAATGGATGGGTATACATTTCTGATAGACAAAAAGGTTTGGTAGAGGTGTTTGCAGATGAATATCCATAGGTTCACCACATATTCTATCTTAGGCACATGTATCAGAATTTTAAGAAGAAGTTCCCAGGTGTAGAACTAAAAGAATTATTCTGGAAGGCAGCATCAACTGTAAATTTGAAGGAACATGAAAAGTGGATGAACATGATAGAAAAGGCTGACCCTAAGTTAGGGGAAAAAGAAATTGCATGTGAATGGCTTAGAAACATCCCAGCTCAACAATGGGCTAGATCTCACTTTCCAACTGCACCAAAATGTGATAGCCTTACAAACAACCTTTGTGAGTCATTCAATAACTGTATACTTGAGGCTAGAGACAAACCTGTAATCTCAATGTTAGAGATTATAAGAGAGAAACTGATGTTAAGGCTTCAAGCCAAGAGGCTAAATATGGAAAGATATGAGGGACCAATATGCCCAAACATTATGAGAAAGATAGAGAAACTTGGAAATGGTGCTAAGTCATGGCATGCTAATTGGTGTGGGAGGGAAGAATATGAAGTGGTCCAGGATTGGCATAAATATGTTGTCAATCTTGATTCCAAATATTGCAGCTGTGGTATGTTCATGTTGACAGGGTATCCGTGTGTGCATGCCCTGTCTTGTATCTACAAGTATTGGAAAAGATTGGAAGATTATATTGACAAATGTTACTCCAAGGAGGTGTATTTAGCAGTTTATGATAATATGATTCATCCAGTTCCTGGCATCAATGACTATGTTGATTCAAGAACTGAGCCATTGAAGCCTCCACTTGTGCCAAAGAGGACAGGAAGACCCAAAAAAAACAAGAAAGAAGGCTGCAAATGAAAGCATTTCAACAAGGCGAGGCCTGACACACACATGTAAAATATGTTTACAAAAGGGACATAATAAGAGCACACGCCGAAATGCATTCCACCAGAATTCACCACTGTTAAAGGTTTGTGTATTTATATGAAACACTAAATTGATTCTTCATATGTCATAAAACTATATGTAGTAACATGAAATGAATCAATGCGGGAAATGAGACAACAGTCAAATGTTGAAAATTTGAATGAAGAACCACAACCTCAAACTGAAAATGTTCATGTATGTAACATTTGCATTATATTACTAACTTTATAATATGCTTATATATGAATGTGTTTCAATTTTGCAATTGTAGGGTTCAAACACTCAAGATTCTACCTCAAACGCAGATATCGACACTCAACTACCCTCAAGACCAAAAATAGGTGGTAGGGTAAGTGGAAGAAAGAATGGTAGAGGCATTGGTAGGGGTAGTCACAGTGGTATAGGTAGGGGCAGTGGTTTAGGGATTGATGGTGGCATTGGTAAGGTCAGTCATAGTTGTATAGGCAAGGGCAGTGGTAGGGGAACTGCCAGTGGAATTGGTAGGGGAAATGATATTGGTGTTGCTAATGTTAGTGAAAATGCTAGTGGTATGACAACTGTGAATCCATCTAGAGTGTACACAAGTTTCAGAAACAATGCATTAAGTGGCTTTACCTCCGGTGCATCCTCAACTGCAAATCTCTCAAGTACATCCATGACTGATGATTTGAAGAAGAGAAAGACTAAAAGAGCAATGCTATCCACCATTTCTGAGAATTTGAAAAAGAGAAGGCCTTTCATACCTTGACTTGAATTGTTTGCTGACTTTATGATTCCTTGGGTATTGAATTATTTTTGGACAAGTTTATGTGATGTATTATGTTTTTGTACAGGTTTATGTGTGGTTTTTGGACAGGTTTATGTGTGGTTTTTGGACAGGTTTATATGTGGTTTTTGGACAAGTCTATCTGTGGTTTTTTGGACAGATTGACTTCATGAAGTCATAAAAAATGCTTATTATTATAGCATACATTGTTCTCATGTTTTTTCTTGCTATTGTTCTACTATAGGATGATCATCATTGTAAATGATAATTGAATTTTCTGCCTTTTTGATAAGCAACAAACTATATACATAGATGGTTTGTGGTATATGTTATAGATTCTTTCATAAGTAATTCATTGAAATGAAGAATTTTGCCAGGGGCTAAATCTGTATGTGATGCTTCATGATGATAGACCGAGAGACATGAGTTTGTAAAGGTGTTCACTTGCATCCCTATAAATGTTGACTTATTACAGGCAGAAGTAATTAAGTGTGACAGGAGCTGAATATTTAATGGCTATATGCCCATGTTCATAGCATAGATGTGCTGTGCTCATTGGTGAAATCCTGATGTATGTAGAGTTAAATAGGACTTGATTGTTCAATCTTTAGAGTTAAAGAAAATACTATCCATAAACATAACATTTTTTTACAACACATGCACCATTGTTAATGGTGTTAAATGAAATACCATTCGATAAACGTAACATTTTTTACAACATATGTTAACATTTATTTAAATAACAAAACAAAAACAACTAGGACCATGGAAAAAGCAAAGGCACAAGTGCCAATAAGAAGCATTTGCAACTTCATTATCTCATTGTTAGGGATCTCTTGCCTCATAGGCCAATTAACTTTCTCTCCATCTTTGACATATTCCACTGTATCAAACTCTCTAGGTGGAACTAAAGGTGGTCCACCCGGTGTCCAACTTGCAGTACGTGGGTTACACCAATCTTTGAAGGATCTACAAGCAGGACACCAATAGAACAATCGACCTCTTGTTTCCAAAGCTTTCGACACCACTCTAATATTACACCATTGCCCACAATGACACCAATGATTTACATAGCGCAAGTCGAGTGAATCATATCTTGATGTTCTACTACTCCCTGTTGACATTCTTCAAAAAAATTTAAAACACATTATTAATTTATAAAGATACAATGATTAGAGCAAATGAAAAAAGTAAAAAGAAAAGGAAAAAAAAGATCACACTATTAAATTTGATGTTCACTGCATTGTTAGTCAAAATTAAACAACTGCAGATTTCATGAACATACGGGTCAAGCCTATGGTGCTTTAGCACCACATTCATAAAAAAATATTGAAATCACACTAGTAAATTTTCTAACAATAATCCACAAGTAACTCGTTCACCTCTTGAAATAGCATAAAATAATTTCAGAAAAGTTGAACTAAGGAAAAAAAATTAACATGGCTTTGGAAAAATTGGTTAAGTGAGCTTACAATAATTATAAAGCATTACATTGTTAAATTAGTAATAACATAATAGAAATAATTTAAATAAAAAAAACACAATAAAGTAAGTTAAAGACCTAAACCTACCAAAGATGAGGAGACTTTGCGAAAATAAGTCTACATTGTTAAATTAGTAATAACATAATAGCAATAATAATAAATAAATAAATAACATAATAAGACCAAGTTGAAGAGCTGAACCTGCTAAAGATGAAGATGAGGACACTGCGAAAATAAGGGTCAAATTGGTGCAGGCCCTTTTAAACTAAAATCAAGGGCTTTTTGGTCAATTAAAGCCTCATAAAAAGCTCAAAAAATTGCCCAAATGCTTCTTCTGCGCGTGAATAACACATTTAACAGCAAAACTAACAGAAAAGAAACGGAGGGGAGCACTGTGATAACTTTCTGAAAACACAGGGGTATTTTTGATAGTTTGGAAAACATAGAAAAGTAACGTGATAATTTCCTATAACACAGGGGGGTAACGTGATTTTGTCTCTTTAATTTTTGTAAATTCAAATTTTTAACTTAGTAACATTTTGAGTTATTTTTAAAGTTTTATATTGCATCAAGATTTAGCAATTCATTGATATATATAACTTGTTTTTATGCTTAAAAAAATGGGTTGGCCCGAACGCAACCCAATTTACCCATTTAACTCATGTAAAATTAATGGATCGAGTTGGGTTTAGTTTTTTGAATCTCAACTCAGCCCAACCCAACCCAACCCAACCTAACCCAACCCAGATAATAAATAGTTGGGCTAACTCAACCTAGTTATTAACCGAGCATAAATGAGTTCATGGGTCGAGTTAGCTCAACTCGGCTCAAATAACATATTGACCAGTGACTACAGCTAAGGTGTTCCAGAAGGCTCTTGGTGACTGTATGGTGACGGATATATAACAATGCTTTTGTGATGGATTTTTTAAATTAATTTATTATTTTTAAGTTGGCGACAAAAGCTATCATCACCAATGGCGAGAAACTAGCGAGGACACTATATTGTGCGACTAAATTTTTGGTAATGAATATTCAATCGTCGATCGCAACGGTATAGCGACAAACCTCGAATTAACAATGCCTTCATTGTTGTGTTTTTGGCTAGAGTCCAAGCCCAAGGAGAAGTTGAAAACAAACAGGAGTCCATTAGGAGAATAAATAGGTTTTTCATTCCTACTAGAGTTATGATTTGTTGCCTATTAATAGGACTTTCTACCTTATAATTATTTGCCATAAGAGCCACACCCTATGGGGGTATGGTAGGGGGTGAGTCGAGAGTTGATAGTGTTTTCGTACTTTTTCCATAAAAAAATTGATTACGAGGAGGGTTTAGATTTTAGCCATAGATAATGTCTTTTAGCAAGTGTTTAGACTTTTCTGTTCATAAAATTATTGGTGTGAGGGTTTTTATAGTTTTTCCTAAAACCTGTGAGTGGTGTGAGTGAGGGGAGAGTTTGAATCTTTGTCCGTCCAACAGATCTGTTGTAGTGTAAACCTATTCATGAATAGTGGATTTCCCAATTACTTGGGTTGTGGATGTAGGCAGAGGGCCAAACCACGTTAAAAATATAATCTTCTGATTTTCGCTGCATTGTGTGCTTTGTGTGAGTGTGTGTCAGATCCCTAACAAAGTGGTATTAGAGCCCAGGCTTGGGGACTGGACATGACAACAGAAGATGACAGATTGAGGAGATCACATTGCGGTGAGGAGCTCGTGCAATTGCTGTTTTGGTTGCTATTGAGTGCGGACTCTAGTATGAAGATGAAGATGGAGATGAAAGCTGAGACGAGGTCTCAATTGCAGCGAGAAAGCTTGGACTTTTCACCAAGAGGGGGATTTGTTGGGTTTTTTGCTTGAGTCCAAGCACAAGGAGAAGTTGAACACAAGCAGGAGTCCATTAGGAGAATAAATAAGTTTTTCAATCCTAGTGGAGTTAGAATTTGTTTCCTATAAATAGGACTTTCTAAAGTGTAATTATTTGCCACGAGAGCCACACTCCCATGGGGCTGTGGTAGGGGGTAAGCCAAGAGTTGAGAGTATTTTTTGTACTTTTGCCAGAAAAAAGCCGATTATAGGGAGGATTTAGACTTTAGCAATAGATAAAGTCATTTAGCAAGGGTTTAGACTTTTCCGTTCATAAAGTTATTAGTGTGAGAGTTTTTATAGTTTTTTCCTAAAAACTGTGAGTGGTGTGAGTGAGGAGAGGGTTTGGATCTTTGTCTGTTCAAAAGATTTGTTGCATTGTATACTTATCCATGAATAGTGGATTTTCCAATTATTTGGGTCATGGATGTAAGCAAATGGCTAAATCACGTTAAAAATATCATGTTCTAATTTCCGCTGCATTGTGTGCTTTGTGTGAGTGTGTGTCTGATTCCCAACATTCATAAATTAGGTTTGCTTTTCTGTCGCAAAACCATTTTAGCGATAAAATAACGACAATTAGGCTCCGTTTGTTTGCCGTAAAATATTCTCCCGGAAAATATTTTCCTAATTTTACGGTGTTTGGTAATACCGAAAAATTGGTCAACCGAAAAATATTTTCCAGTAAAAAATGGTGGGCTACTTTTTGGAGTTTTTTGGTGTTTGGTAACACCGAAAAATTGATCAACTGGAAAACATTTTCCTGTCAAAAATGATGGGCTACTTTTTGGAGATTTTTCGGTGTTTGGTAACACCAAAAAATTAGTCAACTGAAAAATATTTTCCGGTCAAATATTACGGCTAGTTCAAAGTTTGAAAAAATATTTTCATATTTTTTGAAAAGAAAAATATTTTCCGGAACTTAACCACCCCTATTTTATGTGTATATATATATATATTTTTTTATAAATCTAATGTCGAAAAATATTTTTCATTGTATATCCAAACACCATTAAAAAAATTTAAGTATTCTATTTTCCAGGTTAACATTTTTCCCTAATAAGCTATTTTGCAGCAAACAAACGGAGCTCAAGAAAATATTTTATATAAACAAGTTATTTTACGATAAACAAACGGAACCATAGTTACCCATCGTCGGTATTCGTCTCTCTTGTTTTATATTTATCAAATAATAAACTTGTACATAAATGGTACACCTACTTCGAGTATACTACAATAGCTTAAGAAAGCAACAATGAGATCTTTTTACGTACATTATACAAATCTTGAAAATGTAGATGCCTGAGTATCCCATACGGTGCGTAGTTGGTAAAACTGAAAAATCGGCTCGCTGTTAGGCGACGCAAGTAATTAACTTAATATCTATAATACCAAATTACTAAAGGTTTGGTTTTTGCTTTAACATTAAGATAATTTAGTAATTAGTTTCGTTTTACTATAGAATCATAACGAGCCAACCACGTCTTTATCATTCTTCTCTTGCTTGAAAGAAAGGCGGGTGGTCAAGTGTCCTCTTCCATGGGATGAGGTTATCAAAAATATATAACAGATTCTATCACCAAATAAGTTATTGATCACTCCAACGTGCGGGAGAATGATTACATGTCATGAGCTTGACCTAGGAAAAAGATTGAAAATGTTTTTTGTTACGTCTTGACCAGCAAGATTAACGGTGGAGTAAAAGGACCGAGCAAAGAATGCTATAGGAAAAAATAATTATTTTTTCTTTTTTGTCAGTTCTCCCAGAATGTTATTGGAAAAACAAAACAACTATTTCTCAAGAGAATAATGGGACGAGTAATGTTTTACATTATCTTTTTATCTCTCTTTTATATGGTAAGAATTGATATATATACGTGAATTAAGTCAAAAGAAAAAATAAAAGGTCAAGTGAGTTTATATTAACTTTAACAGCACGCCACTATTACACTGAACCAAGAGTTGATCTATCAATTTTTGCTGATTGGTAATGGGTCCTTGGTTAGTATTGTAAACTAACACAACTAAGAGAGTACCTAATCAAACAAACATATCCTACAGTTTCTATTTAAACTCCTCTTATCGGCATTCATCACACACTTAACACTAACAAGCCAATTAACGTTAAATCCATTTGTCCTTTGATACCAAGGGTGCCCGAACTCATGGGTGTGTTCCTTCTATCATCAGCACGTTTGAGTTTTTTTGTCTTCATCATTATGACTTGTTTCTTGTTCTACCCAGAATTAGCAATTGCAAATAAAGCAGGAACTACAAGGCACTACAGGTTTGATGTAAGTTTTGTACTATTTAGTTCAGCTCATTTTGTATTTAAATATATTCATTAGAAACATAGGCTACACTTTGTAGTAATGATTTGTCGGCATGCACATATTTCCAGATAAGGTTGCAAAACGTTACGAGGTTATGCCATACAAAGACTATGATCACTGTGAACGGGAAGTTCCCTGGACCTCGCATAATTGCTAGGGAAGGTGATCGTGTAGTGGTGAAGGTGGTCAATCATGTTTCGAACAATGTCAGCATCCACTGGTATGAGCCATCATCGTCTTGTTTGAATGGTCTTAATTGGAGTACAAAATCACATGCATATCCCATGCACACGGCATTCTGTCGTTCTATTCGATTTACTTTTCCATTTGTTTTGGGTGGGAAAATGGGCCTCCATGATTTGCTATGTGGGACGGGTCAAGATTTTTTGTTCAGTCAAAATACACAATTTAACACGATTATATATTAATAATATTTTTTTTCCTCAATAGATACTAATTGAATTTTGACCGAGACACATACAAATTTTGAGTTAATAGTGCTTGCAACCCTTATTCACCCTTGAACACATCGTCCCTTATTTTCAATAGCAGAACCCATACAATAACCAATCAAATCATGTCTTGTCTTTTAGGTGAGATCAATGTATATGATAACTCTACTAATTCCTGTGACAACCAATATTATACTAGTAATTATAGTTATATTGTTCATTTTATGTCATATTGCGTATTACTAGCATTTTCAATTAAATGTTCAACAATGAGCACAGGCATGGAATTCGGCAACTTCAAAGCGGATGGGCAGATGGGCCATCATATATAACTCAATGTCCTATTCAAACTGGTCAGAGTTATGTGTACAATTTCACCATTGTTGGGCAGAGAGGAACATTCTTTTGGCACGCTCATATTTCTTGGTTGAGAGCAACTTTTTATGGACCACTCATCATCTTCCCCAAGCATAATGTTCCCTACCCTTTTGGCAAACCTTACAAGGAAGTTCCCATCATTTTTGGTAAAGATTAAAAACCATTTCATTAATACGCTCCATATGGACTTAGCTAGTTAAAAAATATTCACAAATAATGTATGAATTATAAAGAAAAAATATATTTATAAATTTGTTCTACTAACATGAAATAAAACTGATTGTTCATTATATATAGGTGAGTGGTGGAATGCAGACATTGAGGCCGTGATTAGCCAAGCACTTCAGACAGGAGCTGGTCCAAACGTATCTGATGCATACACAATCAATGGGCTTCCAGGGCCACTGTACAATTGTTCAGCTAGTGGTACTTTCTCTTGGAAAATTATTCTATAAATCTACACTAATGACAATCCGTAAGAGAGATGTGCATCCCACGTGTATGTGGGATCCACTCTCTTGAAAATAGATGAACAGTCTAGATTGAGGGAATAAAAACCTGTTTCTCTTTTTGGCAAGTGAGATGAAATTTTCAAGATTGCTAAAATTATAAGGGTAAATTGGACATACAGTCCCTATTATTTATAAATTTTGGACAAATAATTCTTATTATTTTAAAAATCACACGGTTAATTCTTATTATTTGTAAAAGTCTCACCAATAATCTCTATTATTTTAAAAGTCACTCATTTAGTCCCTATTGTTTGTAAAAGTATTTCCATTAGTCTCTAATATTTACAAATGTTTCACCACTAGCGCTAAGACTTTTGCAAATAATAGGTACTAATGGTGAGACATTTGCAAATAATGGAGATTAATAGTAAGACTTTCACAAATAATAAAGGCTAATTGCGTGACTTCTGAAACAATAGAGACTAATTGTGAGACTTTTACAAACAAGATGGCCTAATTGTCTAAAAATTATAACATCAAAATCAATAAAAGCTAGCATGGTTTCTGAAATGATATTCTGATACTTGCAGAAACATACAAGCTAAAGGTGAAGCCTGGGAAGACATATCTTCTTCGTTTGATTAACGGTGCACTCAATGATGATCTCTTCTTTAGTATAGCCAACCACACACTTACTGTTGTGGAAGCTGATGCCATTTATGTTAAGCCATTTGAAACAGATATTATCTTGATTGCTCCAGGACAAACCACCAATGTTCTACTAAAAACTAAGCCTCATCCTGAAAAATCCACTTTCTTGATGGCAGCTAGACCATATTTCACTGGCCAAGGCACATTTGACAA
Source organism: Ehretia macrophylla (assembly GCA_037974665.1). NCBI lineage: Eukaryota > Viridiplantae > Streptophyta > Magnoliopsida > Boraginales > Ehretiaceae > Ehretia > Ehretia macrophylla. Next base: position 22,949,893 of record CM075782.1, on the reverse strand, counting down.
TTCCACTGTTGCAGGGATTCTTGAATACCAAAAGCTTCCATTCTTCAACCTCGAATATCAGTCAAAGGTCTTTCTATCCCAACTCTTCCACCAATCAATGGAACAGCTTTCGTCGCGAATTTCTCAAGCAAATTCCGTAGTTTGGCCAATTCAAAGTTCCCCGCTAATGTGCCACAGAAAGTCGATAAGCAATTTTTCTTTACCGTTGGCCTTGGAAGTAATCCATGCCCCAAAAATCAAACATGTCAAGGGCCTAATGGCACCAAATTCTCGGCTTCCATGAACAATGTCTCTTTTGTACTCCCGTCAACAGCAATGCTACAGGCCTATTATTTCAAGAAATCAAATGGTGTATACACTACTGATTTTCCGAACTTTCCTCTCATGCCATTCAATTATACAGGCACACCTCCTAATAACACCATGGACTCTAATGGCACAAAGGTGGTAGTGCTTCCGTTTAATACCACTGTGGAAGTAGTAATGCAGGATACTAGCATTCTTGGTGCTGAGAGCCACCCTCTCCATCTTCATGGTTATAACTTCTATGTTGTTGGCCAAGGATTTGGAAACTTTGACCCCAAGAAGGACGCTGCAAACTATAACCTTGTTGATCCTGTTGAACGAAATACAATTGGTGTGCCATCTGGTGGATGGGTCGCTATACGTTTCCAGGCAGACAACCCTGGTATGGTTGTGTCCCTCATAATCATAATAATGTTTGTTTCAAGCAAAAAAAAAAAAAAGAAAAAAAGAAAAAAAAGCTCATTTGTCCTTTGTAAATGATTATTTCACTCGAGATTTTTCAGCATGTATTTATGTATTGCAATAATCTCATTTGCTAACTGGCTTCAACAACATGGTACACATAATTTACTTGATATCACGTTATAATGTTGATCTCTGTATTAGGTGTTTGGTTCATGCACTGCCACTTTGAAGTCCACTTAAGCTGGGGATTGAAAATGGCATGGATAGTCTTGGATGGGGAGCTCCCTAACCAGAAGCTGCTTCCACCACCATCCGATCTGCCCAAGTGTTAACCTTCGACCGCTTTCTGCATGCTCCATAATCACTTCTTTTGGCTTTCATGTATAACTTATTATTGTTGTTTGGTACCTTTCTTTTGCCCATTTTTTCCAAGACATAAGGTCGAGTTTTGGCCATCATGAGATAGGGCTTGATTATCATTTGTATCCCTTCCTTTGAGTGGAAGAAATTTTGTATATTTAGCGATTGCCTGTTGTTTTTGGAGCTGAGTAATAAAAGATATAGTGCTCCTACATGATAAAATCTCTCGGATTCTCTCCCTCTTTCCTTTCTCCACTCGCTCCCCTCATAATCAGTACAAGCTTGGGTGAGAATATTGGCGTCACCCAATAAAAGTAGGACTCCAAGCGACATCATATACAGAGCCACTCTTAACTCAAATTTTGTCGTATATATTTTTAAGATATTTTTAAATTGAAAAATCAATTTAATTTCTATTAAAAAAAATTATTTATAAATGAGAGATAAATTGTGTGATTTTAATCCCCACTTAAAATAAATTTTAAATTCGTCCCTGCACATATACATTGTTCCATGTTAACTAGTAGTTACTCAAATGTTTTGGATCATTAAAATGGATATATCTTTGCTCAAAGTAATTTACAACATTAAAAGTGTTTAGTGTTTAGGGGAGAAAGACGCCCCTTATGAGTTATTGGAATGAACTCATCTAGGTCACTTAGATTTTAAATCTCTTGACAAGTTCTTCCACTTAACAGTTGGTTTAACAGGCTAAAATAGACATTTTGCACTTATTAAAATTCAAAAAAGAATAAACGGCCTGATGCCGGAGAAGCGAATATCTATTCAACCAAATGATTGTGTCGAAAAAGTAACACTAAAAGAAGAACACATGCAGCAAGGAAAGGGGTACAAAGCTACAGCGCAAAAATAAAGTCGAAAATACATTACAGAGAGCAGCCTGTTAAATTCTATACATGATATTAAAAACTTTTAAATATACAGCAGAATTAAAATTATGTATCTATTCATAGCTATATACGCAATTTAAACATATATATAAATTAATTAATTTAAATCCAACAAGGGTCAGTCCTTAAATTCGCTTAAATATTGGACAATCCAATATTTAATTTATTTCTCTAACTAATTATTTTTCGGACCCATTTTGTATGTGACCTCTTGGGTCCATTAACATATTAGTCGTGGAAAACATTAATCTAATTAATATTTAACTATAACTACTCTAATTAATTTCTAACAGTCGTGAGTGATACCTAGTAGTATATCACGACTATCTAATTAATTATGAAGTGAAATTACACGAACCCTATATAATTTCTGTATAACATATTTCCTCCATCTCATCTATCTCAATTAAGCAAGAGTCATGAATAAGGACGTCAAATTCTTTTACATAATCATATGACCTAATCCAAATAATTTAGTAACTCGTAAATAAATAATAGAGCACCATCTATTATTTAACATCGGCTAAGGATTTTCGGTTACTTAATTAATAAATCACATAGGACCCTTAATTGATAGATTCCATGTTGCACACGTACATGTCACTATGTAGGAATAGACCATGACCACCGAGCACGTGAACTAATCCATGGCTAGAACTAGGGTATTATACTAAGCTAATCATAGCATCCTATACATAGGATAACCGTGGTATTTCAGGTCTAAGCATTAATTTTATAATTATATGTTAGATCTAAATGATGGAATGAGATATGACAACTATGAAAAAAACTCATTTCCATCTTTTATGCCTTGTCCAAGGACTTCCTCATTCTACAACCGAAATTAGATCGCATAGGATATCGCCTCACACCAGAGGTTAACAGATTCTCTCTTGACAATTACCTGTCAGTCCCTATACTAGAAGAATAATCCGCACAAGACTGTAACCTATCTTTATTGATAAAGATAGGTATTTTCCAAGCGCAAGTATTAAACCCTAATACATATAACAACCATAGTTTTTCAAGTCAAAGGATTACATACACAATCGCAATGAATAATAAATTATTAATCTGAAGTCATGTAATTTATTATTCATGTCACATTCAATGATCTATTCCTTCAATAATCATTCACACGTTTGTTAATCTCATCCTATGTTGTTATGACACATGGCTCACTATCATTTATCATTAATATATGTTAGCCTAAAGGCTTTAAGTACTTATTTTGATGATAACTAAATCTTGATTATACACTTACCTTGTGACTAATCTTGCATTGTATAAGTTCTCAATTTATGAGATTAGTCAAAGATTGAAAGATGCTCAAAAGCAAAGCACATGAAGAATGAATGTTGATCAAGCTCAAGAAATTCAATTATGAACATCAAATAAAAGCTCAACACGATCAAGTTCAAGACTACATTTTCAAGATCTTTAAAGCTTCAAGATGTAAAGACTCAAGTCAAGAAGATCTTGGAAAATAAAGAGGGAGTCGTAAGAGGAGACATGGCGACATAAAGGGTATTGGCTAATTAAATGTCGAGTGACATTTATTTGTTTCGTAAAGCTCAAAAAGTTTTCTTGAAACCTCTTTATGAAAATGCCTTCAAAATCGTTTTTAAATTGTGTGCAATGAGTTTGAATAGATCTTGAAAATATGTTTTAGACTTGGTTTTCCACTTGTCCCATTGCAATAAAAAAAGACAGAGCAAAGTCGGATGAATCAAGTCGGATGAATGACTCATCCAACTTCACTCAACCGGTATTCCCAATGAATGCATAGGGCAAGTCGAATGAATGGCTCATCCGACTTGAATCAACCAACTTGTCTAGGGGGTGCAAAGGACAAGTCGGATGTATAACCGGATGAATGGCTTGTCCGACATTCAAAAATAAAGCCGTTAACTAGCCGTTAAAATGAGGTCCTTTATATTTTTAAACTCTCTCATTGCATTTTTAACCTCTTCTAAGCACAAGCAATTGCTCTATACATTTTATATCTTCAAAACACATTTGCTTGAACATTTATTGAGTTTTAAGTTCCAAATCATTGAGTATTCAAGAGCTTCATTTGTATTATCCAACTCAAAGAGGAATTACTACTTTATATCTTTCAAATATACACATTCTTGGCTATATTGCTCTTTACACTAGGATTGGAATAATCTTACAAGAGAAGAGAGTGTTGTAAAATCCTTTGTGGATTCAAAGGAAGAGATATCGTAGGTTTTAGCTTCACCTATTTGTGAAAGATGCGTGGAGATCTCTTGTGGGCTCAAGGGATTGTTGTAATTTCTCTTGTGTATTCAAAAGTGGGTACTCTTGTGGATTCAAGAGGGAGTTGCTCTTGTGGGTTCAAGAGTAGACTTGTGTGTTGGTTTGTGCTTCACCAACTTGTGAAGAAGTATTACTGGTTGAGCTAGTGAAAATCCTATGGGAAGAAAGACCTTAGGTGGTGGATTAGATTAGCGAACCACCAAAAAATAGATAGCATCATCTCTCTCTCTTCTCTCCTTATCTCTTTATATTATGCATGCATAATGTTTGATAAATTGGTTAAGAGAATTCACTAGTTTTTATCATATCCGAAAAAGTAGTATACTTGCCTCCCTATCCTAATTCATCCCTCCTCTTAGGATAATTTGGGCTAACAATATCAAATAATAATCGATTATCTTAGTCTCGGTAGAATAATCTAAGGACTATGAATATATTTGAATGTTTATCATGTTAAAGAAACATGCCAAGATATTCTAAACATTTTCAGAATATATTTCTTCTATGAAAAACATTAGGGACACATTCTGAAATGACCCGACCTAACCCCTCGCGGAATCAAGTCCGGACAATAACCCGATCCAACCTCAATGCGAGAAACGAGAGAAAACGGACAGAGTTTCCCCAGTACTGCAGACAATCTAATACCTATTCGATCACACTCAATATCAAGCATTCAACAACAAGCATTCAATATTCCTGTATAGCATGCATGATAGGTTCAACATCTCTTTATATTTTAAAACTCAAGTCTATTAACATTACAAGTCTAAACTAAATTAAGCACGCATTTACTACATCTCCACAATGCTTTATAAAACTCTCAACATTCTATTGACATTAACAAGACAAAACTATGAACTATCACGAATAAAAATGGAACTATGCTGCTCAGTAGGCAATTCAACTTGCAAAGCACTTCAAAACTCAACTCGTTTTACTTGAAATTGTTAAAGAGAAAAGGGATGAGCAACCACGTGCTTAGCAAGGGGGGACAAGTACGGGGAGGTTTTGAAAAGCCTTTTCATGAATGCACGTAGGTCAGTAACATGAATCAATTAACAAGCATACACTAAGCAAGTAATAGGCAATAACGAGAAGCTCGAGGCATTCAATCAAGTAATAAGAAACTGTATGATCACTTATAGAAAGGATACGATCATTATGTAAACACTTTAGAAAAGGATACGATACGATTCCAATCTATCCTTATCTATCCCACTTCCTTTTGCGATAGTGATGTTGATAACAATAGTTATAACCCTTTATAATGTGGGTGGGTATACTCCGGATGTACCCCGATAACCTACGACTCAACACCTCAAGGCTTTTACCGACCAAGCGAGTGAGGGAATAGGATGCAGAGATTGTGCAACCAACCACTAGTAAGCCCGCTGCCGCCTAGTAGAGGCACAACACTTTCGTGCATCGATAAAAGGTTGCAACCTTCGATAACACTCGATAAAGCACTTAAATATTCAATAAAGCAATTAAACGATAAACACATAAATAAGAGGACAACAAAGTAGGTTGCCTCTCGAGCATTTAAGCATTTATCAAGCAATATTAACAATTCAATCAATCGAGCACTCAAGCATTCAAGTAAACAATATAACTAATGAAGCATTTACAACCGATAATTCAATTAACTCATGCATTTAAGCATTTAAGCATTTAAGCAACCAATATAACTCATGAGCATTCACGCACTTATCGTTAGCAAAACAACACAAGAAAAGCATCATTTCAACTAGAATCTCAATTACAATTACAAGTTAAATTCAAGCATGACTTATGTAGTTCGGTTATCAACCTTAATGTCCTTTAAAAACACTGAAACTGCACAAAAATATAGTTCTTTAAATTAGATGTGTTTAGCATCAAACGAATCTCAATTCGGAGCTATATTCAACAAGATACGACCTCTAGAAATTTATTGCGCAAATTGTGCAGTACTTATGCGAAAATTAGAACCTTACTAGAATCGGCTTTAAATAGCATCTTAACCTGAAAATTAGCTCATGCACCAAACATAGATTTTGTTCTACTATAAGTCTAGTATAACATATCTGAAAATTAGCCTCATCCATTAATGTTTACTTTATCAAAACTATCATGCAAAAACAATGCGCAAGTTTTTCCTTAAGGCCTTGTTTTGCTTGCATTGAAGTGTAAATAAGTGTTAAGTACATTGCTATGAAGCTAAATCTTTCATTTAAGCACTCAATCAAACACTTAAGCTTCATGTTTTTCAACTAGCTCAAGCCACAAGCATAAAAAACATATACACTCAAAGCTTTAGCAATCAATAACATACTAGCCATATACAACACAATTACTTCACAATCATTAAGCTAGCATGCAATTTCATGGCTCATCTATTATTTCTCTACATAGCAATAAACTTACCACTCTTTAATATACAAAGAAATGCCTAAAAACATTAAACCCCTCACCTTAGCTTGTAGAAATGCACCAAAAATGGCTAGGTTGAGCTCAAAACCACCTATTTCTTCTATTTATCCCTTTCGTTTCTCCTTCTTCCTCTTCTTTCCTTCTCCTTTATCCCTCTCAGTTTTAGCTTCTCCTTTCTCTCTTTTTTTTCCTCTCCCCCGATTTCTAGACCTTTCCCTTAGCTTTATTTCTTGTTTTGATAATATAAGAATTAATTGGGCTAAATATTTGGGCTTCAAATGATCATTATAGAATTAATTAGGCCCACAAATCTTTTTGGGCTAGATAATTGGGCCCTCAAATGCATTTAAAAAGTCAATTGGGTCTCTAACATAATTTAAAAAATAAATTATGCCCACAAACTATCTTGGACTTTCTTATGTTCTAATTGCCAACTAAATTGCACTTATTTTACTAATGGCTCTACAATTTAATTCCACTAGTCACTAATTCCTCTTACTTAAAATGCAATGCAAACACATTTCAATTCAATTAGCAAGAAACGAGTCATTTAATATAAACAAATAGAGACAAGTTAATAAAATAATTACTGTCTTTGGGTCCGGGGCCTCACACATTCATATGAAAAGATGGATTGTAATACCCTAGCCTGGAACATTAAATTTTTCTTATGTTCCATGATATTTAAATGTCATTCATTCATCGTCACTGTGTGCATTGCATATCGAGAGTGGTAGTTAGAAAATAATTTCTAGTCCTCAGCAAATAATGAAAATAGTTTTTTAGTCTTTTAATTCTTAGTCTTTTAGTTGATAATCATTAGAATTGTGGTTTTAGCCTTGTTTTAACTTAAATTGACTACAAATATGCTAACTTTGACCAAGCCAAGGACCATTGACCTTTGACCATTTAAGTTAGCATCTTTTATAAGCATGAAATAAGAAAACAAAACCATAAAAACTGAAAAAAAAGGGAAGGCCGAGAGTCATAGAGGAAAAGAAAAAAAAAGATTTTCAAACCAAATCTTCGTGTGGGGTTGCTTGGGATCATTTTCGGGGCTCTCAACATTATTTTCCTAGCATCTATTAGCGGCTAAGGTGAGGGATGCATCGTTATTTGCGCATGTGAAATAGTTGTATCGAAACTTTAATTTTTTAGATTTATTCGTAGATCGTTATTTTAACTATTTTATTGCTTGGAGAATGTTCCTTGATGATTGTGGAACATGTATTTATGAGTTTTTAACATTTTCTGCGGTTGCATTTGGCTATTGCAATTTAAATTGTTAATGGAATAGCAAATTATGAATAGTAAAACTCTCGTTTTTCAATCTTGTTCTGAATTGCGATCTTTTGATATAGAAAGGTGCTAGATATGCTAGGATGCTTAAATGTATGGTTGATTTGGGTTGTGAAATGGAAAAATGGAGAAAAATGCATTGGTTCATGTTGGGGTCGTTTTGGTCGAGTTTGTCGATTCCTCGTTTTGCGTGATGACATAGTCTCTGGAGGCCATGGAAGCACTTTTGGTGTGGTTATGGCGTTGGTTGGGTATTTGGTTAGGGTAGCTGTAGTTCAAATGAGCAAAGGGAAAAATCAGGGCTTTGCGGGAATTCTAGGTTAAAGTAGGGTTTTGTGGCTTTTAGTTGTGCCTTACGGTGTACTAGGATGAGTGGTGAAGTCGGTTTCCAAAACTCGTGGCTCGTTTGGAAGTAGTAGCATTTTGTAAGTTGGGGCCGTTGTGTGATTTTGTCGGTTTTTATAATGTTTTGCTTTTAAAATGCTAGTTGTTGTTTATTATGCTTATTATACTTGCTTATGATTGAATTGTATATCAATTGTTGCTATTGCGTGCGAGGGTAACCTACTTTGTTATTCTCCCACGTATGGCTCTATCGTTCAATTTTTGCATTGTTTATTGTATTGCATTCATAGAGTTAGGCGCGAGTGTGATGAGTCTCTCTGGGTAGCCTCGGGTTGCCAGGGTTGGTTGCTCTAGCTCCATGTCCTATTCCCTTTCTTGCTTGGCTTGCCTTCCAGGGAGATTTAGGTTGTAGTATTGATTGGGTACTTCCGGGGTATTCCAAACTGAAGTTATAAGGTGGTTGGGCCGGCGCTTCGTCATCAGATTCGTGAATTGAAGTTGCTCGTGGAAAGTGAATTGTATCCTTTAATTGAGTGGTTATAGTCTTAGTGCTTAAAATACTTGTCTTGACTTATTTGATTGACCAACTTGACAATTTGCATTGCACTCTTCTCTCACCTCCGTCCCGTGAGACCATTAACCCTTGCTGAGCAATAGTTTTTGCTCATCCCTTTTTATACCATGTTTTACAAGAGTAGTTGAGGTTGTTCCTATTGAGGTGGTTGAGAAGGAGGAGAAGCAAGTGGAGGTGTTCCCTTGATTGTGCTTTTTTTGTTAGCTGGTGGTTGGTTGCCAGACTTTTGTGGCGGGCCATGTTTGATGTACTTGTTGCTTGGCTGTCGCTTTATTTTGAGGCTTTGTAGCCTTGTATGTAGTTTCTATTTTGAGGCCTCTATGGTCTTGTATTGTATAAGCTAGAAGTTTGTAAAGTTGTAAAGACTGTACTCAAATGACTAGTGAACGGATTGCATGCTAATGACTTTAACTGTTTAGCGGCATAAGTACCTGCGTAGTATGCATGGCATTTTGGGCTTTTGTCAAGCTGGTTAATGAAAGAATGTATGTTTACAAAGAAAGTTGTCTTGTTTCAATGAATATTGTAATTTCCGCATTTAGTCTACTGAATGTAGGGTTTTCGGATCTCCACGGTACAGAGGAGACTTCGTCCGTGTGTTGGGTCCGGACTTGGATTTTTGCGTGGTTGGGTCGGGGCGTGACATCTTTGGTGGTATCAGAGCATGATAGTATTGCATGAGTCGGGATATGTTTCTCAGTCTATAGGGTAAAGGTCTAACTGATAATGTGTTATTGCGTGATTGTTAAGTGAAAAGTGTTATAGTATGATCATGTGAATTTGGAGTGTTTATGTGCTTAAGTGAACTAGTTTGATATGTCAATTGCGTGTTATATGAATTGTGTGATAGGATATTTGATTGTTATTGACTTGAGTGTCATCTAATCTTATGTGTTATATTTCTGTCTATAAACTGCTTTTATATGTTGCCACAGCTACTGTGAGTTGTTACTATAGCACCACGTCGTCGTACTTGGGGTCAAGAGGCAGTGGCTGAGGAAGAGGCAGCAGAACAGGGGCAACAACCGATGCCTGAATAGTTTATGGCTACTATGACCGCTGCAGTGGACTGGATTACTTAGGTACTGCATGAACAGAGGCAGAAGCGGAATAATAATCCCCAGGGAAATCAAGTTAATCCTGGTGGACAGGGGAATAGGGTTGAGAACAATCAGTTGGAAAAATTCCTTAGGCATGAGCCGGGTAAGTTTTTCAGAGAGCCGGATGACGAGGCAGCCGAGAAATGGCTTAACCGTGTTAAGAAGATTTATGTTGCCTTGGGATACACTGACGAGAGAAAGATAGCATATGCAGTATTCCTATTTAAGGGCGACGCAGAACAGTGGTGGAACACTGTTAGGCTGAGGTGGGACTGTGAGGATATTTCGCATTTATGGGACGACTTCGTGAGTGAGTTTCGGGACAAGTATATTCCCGAGATGGCTAGGGAAACGCGGGAAAAGGACTTTGTAAGCCTGAGGCAGGGAAACATGACTGTCGCACAGTATGAGGCCAGATTTGTCAGATTGTCGAGATATATGCCTGAGCTGGTGCAGCCAGCTAGGAGGATGATTAGTAGGTTTATCCGTGGGCTGAGAATGGATATACAGTTGCATTTGACTGGGCAACAGTACGCTACTTATCCCGAGGCATTTCAAGCAGTCTCGAAGTTTGAGAAACGGAAGTCAGAGATGATAGCTGAGAGTAGCTAGCCGAGTAAGAAACAGTACTTGGGCCAAAGCAGCCAGAGTCAGCAGAGGCAGTATCAGACTTTTGTTCAGGTTCCTCAGTAGCGCCCGTATCAGCCTCAGTATCAAATTCAGGCGAGACCAACTGTGACTAGACCACAGCAGAGAGGTACAACTACTACTACTGCCAAAGCCCCGTACCTACGGGAGGCACTGTTGTAAGACAAAATCAGCAGTGCAACGTTTGTAATCGATCAGAGCACATTGAAGCTAATTGCTAGAGGAAGAGTGGTAAGTGCACTGGCTGTGGGAACGATCAGCATAGGGTGAAGGATTGCCCTAAATTTAAGAATGTTCAGGGCCATACTGAAGGCCATAGTGTGCAGAATAGGGCTGCAGGTGCAGGTCCAGCACAGAGGGTTCAGGCTAGGGCCTATGTTCTTGATGCGGAGGAGTTACCCGATACCACAACAATAATGGAAGGTACATTTCTTCTCAATACTCAGCCAGTTAAAGTTTTGATTGATCCCAGGGCTATGCATTCGTTTATAACTCCTGCATGTGCACAATCTGTGAATGTTTGCATTGATAAACTACCACATAAAGTTGAAGTTAGTACACCTTTAGGCTCGAAATTTGTTACTGGTCTATTTGCAAATCTTGTGATAAATGTATTGAGGACAGTAATTTTCCTACTGATTTAATCATACTACCCTTCTGTGACTTTGAAATTATATTGGGAATGGACTGGTTGGGGAAATACTATGCACATTTGGACTGTAGAACAAAAATTGTTTATCTTTAGATTCTTGACCAACCAGTGCTTGAGATTGTTGGGAACCACATGGCTACTAGAACACCCCTCTTATCATCAATCAAGGCTTCCAAGTTGTTGAATAAGGGCTGTGAAGCTTACTTAGCTTATCTAATCAATCAACCTACTGATAAGTTGAATTTAAACGAGGTTCCAACTGTTAAGGACTTCCCTGGTGTATTTCCTGAGGAATTACCAGGTTTACCACCGGATAGGGAGATTGAGTTTGTGATTGACCTGATGTCGGGCACTGCACCTATTTCTAGAACTCCTTATAGAATAGCACCGGCCGAACTTCAAGAATTGAAAATTCAGCTTCAGAACTTGCTTGAGAAAGGGTTTATACAACCTAGCTCTTCGTCGTAGGGTGCGCCTGTGCTATTTGTGAAAAAGAAAGACGGCATGCTATGGTTATGCATTGACTATAAGGGACTTAATCAAGTTATGATTAAGAACAAATACCCCTTGTCGTTGATTGAAGAATTGTTTGACCAACTGCAGGGTGCGAAAGTGTACTCGAAATTTGACTTAAGGCAAGGTTACTATCAACTCATGATTCGGAGTAATAATGTGCCCAAAACAGCTTTTAGGACTAGATATGGTCACTACGAATTTGTTGTGTTACCATTTGGGTTGACGAATGCACCAGCCGCGTTCATGGACTTGATACAGAGGGTCTTTTGACCTTATCTTGATCAATTTGTCGTAATCTTTATTGACGACATTCTGGTGTACTCTAAGAATGAAACTGAACATGAACAATATTTGAAGATTGTGCTACAGACTTTGCAAGAAAACAAGCTTTTTGCTAAGTTCAACAAGTGCGAATTCTGGTTGAATAAAATTTCTTTTATGGGCTATATCATTTCACATCAAGGAGTTTCTGTGGACCCAGCTAAGATTAAAGTTGTTTTGTCCTGGAAAAGACTTGAAACTATGTCAGAGATTCGTAGCTTTTTTGGATTGGCAGGTTACTATCGGAGGTTTGTCAAAGACCTTTCCAAAATTTCTAGGCCTTTGACCCAGCTGACTCGAAAGAAAGTTGGCTATAACTGGGATGCTAAATGTGAATTTAGTTTCCAAGAATTGAAAAAGAGACTAAGTACAGCTTTTATACTAGCTTTACCTGAAGGTACATAAAACCTTTGTTGTCTACAGTGATGCGTCTAAAGAAGTTTTGGGCTGTGTTTTAAAGTAGAATGCTAAGGTGATTGCCTATGCTTCTAGGAAGTTGAAACCATATGAAGTCAATTACCCTACACATGATCTTGACTTAGTTGTAGTCGTATTTGCTTTAAAGAAGTGGCGTCATTACTTGTGGGGTAGCAGATTTAAAATTTTTACTGACCACAAGAGCCTCAAGTACTTGTTTTCACAAAAAGATTTGAATAAGAGACAGCGGAGATGGTTGGAGCTATTAAGTGGCTATAATTGTTCTATAAACTACGTGTCAGGTAAGGCCAATATTGTAGAGGATGCTTTGAGCCGAAGACTACTGTTACAAGTCTAATTATCAAGGATTAGGAGACTTTGGAGAAAATCTGCTCGTGGAAGCCAGAAGCTACTGGAACTGGGATTCGATTTACTAGTTTGCAAATTCAATCTGGGTTGTTAACACAAATCAGGGAGGCTCAAAAGATTGATCCTCGGATCTTGAGAATTCAAGAAAAAACAAAAGGGGAAGAGTCAAAGTTTAAATTACACGCAGATGGTATCTTCATATTCAGGGACAGGGTATGTGTTCCTGGTGATCCGACTTTGAAGAATGAGATTCTGTCCGAGGCACACAATTCAAGATATACAATTCACCCGGGCAGTACTAAAATGTACAGGGATCTGAAGCAACACTTTTGGTGGAACAATATGAAGAGGGAGATTGCTGGGTATGTATCCAGGTGTTTAACTTGCCATAGGGTTAAAGCTGAGCATCAGAGGCCAGTCGGGCTTTTGCAACCGTTGTCGATTCCGTAATGGAAATGGGTACATATAACAATGGACCTTGTAACTGATCTTCCGAGATCTCCAATAGGGTGTGATTCTGTTTGGGTTGTTGTGGACTGATTGACTAAGGTTTCACATTTTATTTCCGTGAACAAACAAGATAGCCTTGATAAACTAGCTGAGCTTTACATTGTTAATATTGTGAGACTTCATGGTGTGCCATTGAGTATAGTGTCAGATAGGGATCCCAGATTTAGATCTCGTTTTTGGCATAAGTTACAATCGGCCATGGGAACTAAATTGAGTTTTAGTACTGCATACCATCCACAAACTAATGGCCAGTCTGAAAGAACTATCAGGATCTTGGAAGACATGCTTCGGACATGTGTGTTGGATTTTGGGAAGAACTGGGAGAAATTATTGCCTTTAGCAGAGTTCGCCTACAATAATAGTTACCAATCTACTATAGGTATGGCTCCCTACGAGGCATTGTATGGTCATAAATGCAGATCCCTATTGTATTGGAAAGAGGTTTGAGAGATGAGAACAGTTGATCCGACTGTATTACCTGAGATGATTAAGATGGTGGATAATGTTCACCTTATTCGCCAGCGAATGCTTACAGCTCAAAGTCATCAGAAGAGTTATGCTGATAAGCACCATTGGGATCTCGAATTTGTTTTGGGTAATCAGGTGTTTCTTAAGATTTCTCCTCGAAAGGGATTGATTTGGCACGGTAAGAGTAGGAAACTTAGTCCCAGGTTTGTGGGTCCGTTTGAGATCACAGAAAATGTGGGTCCTTTAGCTTACTGTTTAGCTTTACCTCTGAGCTTGTCGAGACTGCACGTTGTCTTCCATGTGTCAATGTTAATGAAATATCATCCAGATCCTTCACATGTACTTGAACCAGAGCCTTTGCAGATTGAGGAATAGTTAACTTATGAGGAAAAACTGATTCGAATTATGGATCGGAAAGTTCAGGAGCTTCGCAGAAAGAGTTTTCCGATGGTAAAGGTTCTATGGAGTCATCACGGGTTTGAGGAAGCAACTTGGGAGAGAGAAGACCACGTTCAGAGTCAGTATCCAGATTGTTTGTCGATCAAGTAAGAATTACGTAGACGCAATTGTTTTAAGGGGGAGAGAGTGTAATACCCGAGCCCGGAACATGAAATTTTTATGTTTTTTTTTTCTTCTGAAAACTATATTTTTCTTATGTTCCATGATATTTAAATGTCATTCGTTCATCGTCGCTATGTGCATTGCATATTGAGAGTGGTAGTTAAAAAATCATTTCTAGTCCTCAGCAAATAGTGAAAATAGTTTTTTAGTCTTTTAATTTTTAGTATTTTAGTTGATAGTCATTAGAATTGTGGTTTTAGCCTTGTTTTAACTTAAATTGACTACAAATAGGTTAACTTTGACCAAGCCAAGGACCATTGACCTTTGACCATTTAAGTTAGCATCCTTTATAAGCATGAAATAAGAAAACATAACCACAAAAGCTGAAAAAAAAAAGAGGGAATACCGAGAGTCATAGAGGAAAAGAAAAAAAAAAGATTTTCAAGCCAAATCTTCAAATCTTCGCGTGGAGTTGCTTCGGATCGTTTCCAAGGCTCTCATGGTTGTTTTCCTAGCGTCTACTAGCGCTAAGGTGAAGGATGCATCATTATTTGCTCATTTGAAATAGTTGTATCTAAACTTTAAATTTTTAGATTTATGCGTAGATCGTTATTTTAACTATTTTGTTGCTTGGAGAATGTTCCTTGATGATTGTAGAACATGTATTTATGAGTTTTTAACATTTTCTGCGGTTGAATTTGGCTATTGCAATTTAAATTGTTAATGAAATATTAAATTATGAATAGTAAAACCCTCGTTTTTCAATCTTGTTCTGAATTGCGATCTTTTGATATAGAAAGGTGCTAGATATGCTAGGATGCTTAAATGTGTGGTTTATTTGGGTTGTGAAATGGCAAAACGGAGAAAAATGCCTTGGTTCATGTTGGGCTCATTTTGGTCGAGTTTGTCGGTTCATCGTTTTGCATGATGGCATTGTCTCAGGAGGCCATGGAATCACTTTTGGTGTGATTATGGTGTTGGTTGGGTATTTGGTTAGGGTAGCTGTAGTTCAAATGAGCAAAGGAAAAAATCGAGGCTTTCCTGGAATTCTAGGTTAAAGTAGGGTTTCGTGGCTTTTAGTTGTGCTTTACAGTGTCTTAGGATGAATGGTGAAGTCAGTTTCCAAAACTCGTGGCTCGTTTGGAAGTAGTAGCATTTTGTAAGTTGGGTTCGTTGTGTGATTTTGTCGGTTTTTATAATGTTTTGCTTTTAAAATGCTAGTTGTTGTTTATTATGCTTGTTATACTTGCTTATGATTGAATTGTATATCAATTATTGCTATTGCGTGCGAGGGTAACCTACTTTGTTATTCTCCCACGTGTGGCTCTATCGCTTGATTGTTGCATTGTTTATTGTATTGCATTCATAGACTCAGGCGCGAGAGTGATGAGTCTCTTTGGGTAGCCTTGGGTTGCCAGGGTTGGTTGTTCTAGCTCTGTGTCCTATTCCCTTTCTTGTTTGGGTTGCCTTCCAAGGAGATTTGGGTTGTAGTATTGATTGGGTACTTCTGGGGTATTCCAAACTGAAGTTATAAGGTGGTTAGGCCGGCGCGTCGTCATCGGATTCGTGAATAAAAGTTGCACGTGGAAAGTGAATTGTATCCTTTAATTGAGTAGTTATAGCCTTAGTGCTTAAAATGTTTGTCTTGACTATTTGCATTGCACTATTCTCTCACCTCCTTCCCGTGAGACCGTTTAACCCTCGCTGAGAAATAGTTTTTGCTCATCCCTTTCTATACCATATTTTACAGGAGTAGTTGAGGCTGTTCCTATTGAGGTGGTTGAGGAGGAGGAGGAGCAAGTGGAGGTGTTCCTTTGATTGTGCTTTCTTTGTTAGCTGGTGGTTGGTTGCTAGACTTTTGTGGCGGGCCATGTTTGATGTACTTGTTGCTTGGCTGTCGCTTTATTTTGAGGCTTTGTAGCCTTGTAAGTAGTTTCTATTTTGAGGCCTCTATGGTCTTGTATTGTATAAGCTAGAAGTTTGTAAAATTGTAAAGACTGTACTCGAATGACTAGTGAACGGATTGCATGCTAATGACTTTAAGTGTTTTGTTGCATAAGTACCTGTGTAGTATGCATGGCATTTTGGGTTTTTGTCAAGCTGGTTAATGAAAGAATGTATGTTTACAAAGAAAGTTGTCTTGTTTAAATGAATATTGTAATTTCTGCGTTTAGTCTACTGAATGTAGGATTTTCGGATCATCCACGGTACAGAGGAGATACCGTCCGTGTGTCGGGTCCGGACTTGGCCTTTTGTGGGGTCGGGTCGGGGCGTGACACGGATAATATGAATGTCATTAGAATGTCAATATGTTATACAAACACATAGACAATATTGCCTTAAAGTACAAGTAAATGTCAAAATGTCCCAAATTATCTCATCAAAATATGTAGCAGTAGGGCATATCTCTGACAAGTATTTGATGCTATTGGCCCATCAAATTTACCGCCAAGTTTAATCAATGAATTGAAGAACAACCTAATATGGAATCATAACATTTTTATAATCTATTAAAAGCTGCAGATGAGCCTTTGTGGGATAGGTGTAAAGAATACACCCATCTGTCAATGGTGTCTCAATTATTGAATATCAAGTTAGAGGAAAACGTGTCTACGAATTTTTTAATCGAATAATTGGATCTATCCGAATAATGTTGCCCAAGGATAATAATTTTCTAGAGAACATCTATAGATTCAAGAGTGAAATGAGTCCTTTGGGTTTGAATTAGGTGAATATTGACGTGTGTATAAATGGATTTACTTCGAAGAAAAAAATGACCTCAATTGTCCAAAGTGTGGTCACGCACGATAACGCCCCGATCCCTCATGAGACCGAGACTCCTATTTATTATGCTATTCTCACCCAATTCCAAACCCTGGGCATAAAATTTTAGGGGAAAACGGACGGAGTCTCCCCTATTTATAGGACTAAACTGGTACCTGCACAAAGACAACCATGATGCTAGATCCACAAACAGCAACTCTTATAACCAATCCTCCAAGATTTTTATGGGCCACCCGCGATCACAAGGCCATCCGAGCCTTGGAACAACAATTACATATAACACACAAGCAAGCAAAGCACTTCTAATTTTAACTATAGGTAGTTAGATACAACAATAGCCAAGTTCTACTTCCAAGTTTGTTAATCACACAAGCATGCAAAAGAATAAGGTTACTATGGATTATTACATGTCATTCCACTTTATATCCAACATACAAGATTACAAATTATTACATTCACCATTTATACTGAAGACCCTAAGGTCACAAAAAGGCAATCAACAACAACTCCACGCAAGCTTCTCATTTTTGACAACCTTATAACACAAGAAGTCATCGAAATTGCTTAACTAGCACTTATTCATCTTCTTCTATCAGCTGAGGATTCACCTCAACTTCACCTGAAACATATTAAATGAGGAATGAGCAACAATGTTGCCCAGCGAGGGAGGTGATGCAACATGCCAACGTGCAACATGATATGCAACACAAGAAAACATATATAAGCCACGTAAACCAACAAGACAATAAGCCAAGCAATTAATCACTTTAAAAAGGATACGGTTCCACTTCCAAGTCTTCGATCACGAGCCACGAACCACGAGCATCACGAACATGCCGGCAAACCCCAAACACCAACAATTGGGATACTTCGGATGTATCCCGATCCTGCGACGCTTTCTCCCGAGGTATGTCCATGCCCAGGAGGTGAACCACGCCTCTGGGGTAGTGGAGTATGCCTCAGCGAGAAAGGGAATAGGCACCATGGTAGTCGAGGGAGCACGGCAAGCCCGATGCCGCCCGTGTTTCTTGACGCTACCATGTCCAAAAAGGTTGCGCAACCCAATATTCGATCACAATAATTCAAGAATCACATAAATGAGGGACAACAAAGTAAGTTGCCCTCGCACGTAGATTACAATAAATAAGCCATATAACAATATAAATAAAAGTCAAGTATATATTTAGTCTATTCATATCAAAATACACGTAATTATAAGCAATCATATTAAACTATACAATTTATGAGCAGTAAAACAAATTAAGATGCACAAAAGAATGTAACTCCCTCACCTTTTTAAAAACAAGCCTGCGAGAATTTAGCCAATCTCTCCAATACTCTCCGAAAGCACCAATCTCTTTAATAACCACTCAAAACCACTACCTAACACAACAATACTATTCAGCTTAAAGACAACTCATTCACATTAAAATAGTTAATTTGTGTGCAATAGTCACATTTTATATAATCATCAAACTATAGCTCGATTAGTATGATCTAAGAACACTAAACATGCATATTTCATGCTAAGGCTAAATGATATGCTTACTTTAATCAAAAGTTAATTAACAAGCTTGAAGGCAACATTAACTTTCATAATTCCATTAACCATGCACTAGACTACTTTGAACTCCTAAACACGTTATTAGGACACTCCACACCTCTTTGAATCCACTCAAATGTGCAACCCCTAGTTATTCATATAAGTATAACACTTTCATTATCCATTGCAATTCTATTATCATGATTAACTCTAATATACATATAGCCTAAATATACAACTTAACTCATAAGATAGCATGAATCACACAGCCTTCAAGTTAAACACTTAATACACGCTATTACACTTAAATACTAAGCATTATTCAATTACTAAACATGTTAAAAGAACTCTAATATGCATTATCCAAAGTGAAATCATGTACAAGATTATCTATTTTTTCTAAGATCATTAAACATACACTAACTACTTTAGATTACAAGACATCTTAAAATGACACTCTTATTAACACTAAAACACCATCAGCAACAAATTCACATTCTTTAATCAAGTTACTATTCATTTTCTTCTTCAATTCACTTATACACACAAACTCATTTTTCACATGTAATTAAGCTAGAAAGTTCACTTTACCACCTCATTAGTTAGTATAGAAGGCATTAGAAGCATCAAAATATCATTAAGTTAAGATTATAAGCTATAAATTTCAATTACTTTACTACAACAATCAATAATCATCTAACTAGATGAACTAACTTTATAGTTTACTTGATTAACAATCAAATGTAGCAACTATAGCAATTCAAATAACTAATTATGCAATAAGACTAACTATTTGACAAGAAGTCCAACATATCTCTTTCTAAATGCTCACAAAACAAGCTCTAAACTTCACACAAGATAATGAACCTCAAATCTAACTATACTACATCTCTAATGACACTTTATGGCACCATTTAAGCCCTTGAAATCTCACTTTAAAGTACAATTACCCCAAAAGTCCGAATTTACCTCTTTATGCATTACACTACAAGTACTCTAATCGGAGCTCAACTAAGCGAAGTGAATACATTTCTAGCACCTCCTCACTTACTAGACACTAGCCCTAATGCCCGAACGCACCCGAATTCACTTTCAACCCGAAACCCCTTTGTCAATCTTTGCTATTAAGCTCCAAACCGAAAGGCAAGGTTCAAGATTTCTAAACGAGTTATCCTATCCTTCACACCACACCTTATGGAACCCCAAGGACCCTCGAGTTCACCCGTTAAACCTCGTTTACCATTAAATCCCCGATTTTCTCTTTGTGCATTTATATTACAAGTACCAATTCCGGAACCTAAACAAGTGAAACGAAGGCACTTCTAAGGCTTCAATGCTTAATAAATACTAGTCATAACCTCAAAATGTGTCCGGATTCAAGTTAACCCCAAAATACCCAATTAAAGTAGCCTATTTTGATCAAAATTCTCAAAATTTTCACATGGCAAGTATAACGAATATTTTTCCCAAGTTCAAGGACCTAATTAGCAACTACTAGAAGCATTGAATCAAATTAAATTGCTCAAATTTTTGGAACCCTAGAAATTACACTATTCATCATCTTCCTCAAGTGACATTTTGCTAAAAACTCAACACCAAGCTATAATATTGCATATGGATGTTCTCTAACATGTATACATACTATATAAAGCAAGAAACAAGCATGTTATAGCTCCATAATAGCAAAATCCGAAAATTAAAAAAACTTGACATAAACTTTAAACCATGAAAATGATGTAACTCTCTCACCAAAAACGTGCAAGGAAGCTAGGATAGGGTTTGGAGAAGCTTGGAACCACTTGGAGAAGACTTGACAAAGCTTGGAAAATCAAATTGAGCAAAATTGGCAAGAAAATCACTATTCCCGTAATGGCTTTTTTTTGGCTGATTTTGGCATTTTTTAGCTTATTTTAGTGTTTTTTTGTGTTTTTTTTTTTGTTTTGTTTGGTATATATATATATAGGATAATTATATGGGTTGATGGGTTAGATATTGGGTTTAGGTTGTGGGTTAAAATGGATTTGAGTTTAGTTGTATTATAATAAATGCAATAAAACTTCTTTAAACCCCAAAATAATACATAATTTTATTATTTATATAATATCAAGATATTTTTACAAATTACTCGTCATATATGCAATGAATATAATTTTTGTGAACATAGGCTAATTATAAGTTAAGTAAAAATAGAAAAATATGAAATCCGGGAAATAAGATAATAAAAATTTTAGTTCGGACTCTTATTATATTATATAGGTAATAGACTAAGGAAATAATGAGTTAGGTTAGTAAATAGGGTCTAATTAAACATATTTAAGGGTCTAATAAAAGTCTAAAGTCTAGCTAATTCACTAGAAACCCAAATAAAAATCCTACAAAAAATTACTATTCTTTCGTAACACTATTCATTCAAAACGAAAACTATTTTCTAAATGCATACTCCCAACATTAAATATAGAAAATAATATTTTTCACATTCCTCTTACATGATATGTGACAGGAGAAAAATACAGTTTCAGAAAAATTAAACAATAAATTTTCTTTATGAATAGTGTCTTATACTAAAAATTGAATAAATGTACATTTAATACTCAAATAAGACATTCAGCAATTTAAAATGAATATGAAGAGGTTTTCGGTCGTCACACGCACGATATAAACCTTTCCCGTATGGGAATAAAAGGGGTAGACCGGTTGCATAAAACTGATTGAGATGGCTTCCATTGATTTCCAGGTTGACTAGATTATACATGTCGCCAGCAACAGCTGAACATATGCAACGGCCTTACAGATACTAAGTTGAGGATGAAAAGATTTGTCATCCATCTAATGTTGAGGCATGGAAATATTTTGATAGAACATATATAGATTTTGCTTCTGAACCAAGGAATGTCCATCTTGGACTTTGTTCAAACAGGTTTAATCCTTTCAACTCTTCTTCTCAACCTTATTCATGTTGGTTAGTGATAATAACACCATATAACTTGCCATCATGGATGTGTATGAAAAATCTTGTCATATACTTAACCCTTCTTATTCCTAGTTCAAAGAGCCCGGGAAAGAATATAGATATATTCCTTGAGCCTCTAATTGATGAGTTGATAAAATTATGGGATGTTGGGGTACCTTGTTATGATGTGTTGTCCAAGCTCAATTTTTAGATAAGGACAATTTTAATGTAGATAATTAATGATTTCTCAACGTATGGCATGTTGTCTGGTTGGAGTACGCACATGCATTTGTCCTGTTCGTATTGTATGAATAAATCAATAACTAAAAAGATAAAAAGAAACCATCCATTTCAAAGAGACTAAAAGAACTTCTAGAAAGATAGGATGGAAAAATCTATACGTCCACCAAGATTAAATGGTGAAGAGATCTGGGAATGTGTTCAATATTTTTCAAAAATAAATGAATTGATTAAAGATAGAATAGATTATTTTGGAGAGTAGCATAACTACACAAAACAAAGTATCTTTTGGGAATTGCCTTATTGGCAGTCATATCGTTTGCGCCATAATCTGGACGTCATGCACATAGAGAAGAATGTTTTCGATAATATTGCAACATTGTGATGGTCATGAAGGGAAAAAGGGATACTGCCAGTGCAAGGACTGATATTGAGAGATTTTGTGATTCACTTGAATTACATAATCAAGGTGGATGTACCCTTTTGAAAGGTTCTTGAATCTTTTGAAGGGGAGGGTCAAGAATAAAACATGAGTTGAGGGATCTATATGTGAAGCATATATTATCCTTGAAATGTCGATATTTTATTCATATTATTTTGAATCGCATGTACAAACAAAAACAAGAAACATCGGTCGAAATAATGAGTCTTTAGAAGCATACTACCCCGAAGTGTGCTTACCCATATCTAGTTACCCAGGTTTCCATTGGGGAAGATAGTTTATAGCTTGTTAGATTATCGAGATCTAAAGAATGCACACTTATATATTTTGATAAATTGTGAGGAGGTGTCCCCACGTATCAAGTAAGTTTGAGTTATATAAGTATTACATGTATAATCAACTAATTAATTAATATTGCATAGAATGTTTTAGGATGATGTTCTACTCAATAACCCATCATTGAGTCACTCAGAAATCATGATCAATATTAATGACCTTTTTCCAATATGGTTACATGACCATGTAAATAATGCTCGGCCTTCACATCCTTAAATTTAAGAACTCTTCAACTTTGACACCTATTAAATTCAATTTTAATTTATGTCTTTTAGTTTGCCAACATTAACAGTTTGGATGATCACGTGAAATATCTTTCAATGGGTCCAAGCATGAGGGTGTGTACATGATCAAAGTACTTGATTAATAGGCACATAATCCACACTTTGGCATATGGATCATCAAAGAATACAATGAATAGTTAAGTCTTCTTGAAAGGGGCAATGTATAATACAGAGGAGAGTGATTATTATGGTTTGTTGAATGATATTATTGAGTTAGAATACCATAATGCAACTTTGAAACATACAAGAATTTTCCTTTTCAAGTCTGAATGGTACGATTCTCAAAAATAAAAAAGTGGTTAAAGGTTCATCCAAAATTTCAGTCAATTGATATAAATATGAAGAAAAGATACACAAAGTATGAACCTTTTGTCTTAGCTGAATAGGTACATCAAGCTTACTTTGCCAAGTATCCTGATGCTAAAAGAGACCAAGCAGATTGGTGGGCTATATGCAAGATTAGATCAAGAAACCAATATGATATGTCTCAAGATAAGGATGAGAATGATTTAAATTAACACTTGGCTTTTCAAGTAGATGAGATGGCGGTGTCATTCGTACAATCGGATGATGACGATGTGGTCATGCGTTGTCATGAGTCAAGTAAATACGTTGGGGTAATTGGAGATATTGAAGAAGAGCACGAGGACTATAGCGATAGTGAAAACGAAAATCATTAAAGTGACTGCGATAATTACACAGAATCTGAAGATAATGAATTATCTAATTGAAATTTGTATTAATAAATTCAATATTTTGTATGTGAATTATATAGTATAGATTAAAAAATTATAATAAAAGTTTATATAATTTCTCTGCATTTATATAATACAATGTATATATGTGTGTGTATCTTATGTTATTATTAAATCAATCAAATATGCTGCCTACATTTATAGCAGTGCTTGGGCTCATGAGCAGATACATGATCAAGAAGATCAACCAGCTAAAAGCAGACTACACACCACTTGAGAGAGATAATTAGAAGGCAATCAGTAGATTATTTTAGGTTTTTCTTTGTAAATTTAAAATATTATTTTTTGTACATAATTGAGGATTTTTTTGTAAATATTTTAAATTTATTGTAATATTAAAATTTTTGTAAATATCAATTTGCATATTTAATTTTAATTTTTCTTGTAAATATTAAATTTTTTTATATTTTATATTTTAATTTTTTAATTAATTAATTAATTAGCGACGGAATAGCTACTTTGTTGGGCGATGAATTAGCCACAGATATTTGACAACAAAATAGTGACAAAAAATGGGCGATGGAATGCCAACAGATATTTGACATTTGAATGGCAATGAAATTTTGCTACGGATTGGAGATGCTAAATGGGTGATGAAATGGAAAAATTTATAGTGTGACTAAATTTGCGACAGACATTAGTAAATTATTTAAAAATAAAAATTTATTTTTACTACGGATTGGAGACGACCATTAATAAAATAAAAAATTAATTGAACGACAGATAATAATAAAATAAATAAAAATTATGCATTAATTTGGCCACCGATTGGAGATGATGTGAGACCTAAGCATTTTATTATATGTGCATTTATTTATTTTAAACATTATTTGGTAGTATTATATGTTTAACTATTTGTATTACATCAAATTGCATTCAAATTGTATTTTTACACAAACTTAGCCTTATTTTATTTAGTCTACTAAAGTTGACTTGGTCTTGTATATATATATATATATATATACATAAATACATATTAGCATGAAAAATAAAATAGATAAATGTCTAGTATACCATGTTTGACTTTGTCTTATTAGTTTATTTGATTTGTTTGACCACCATATATATCTTATACATTATACATACATTATACACATTACAAACAAAACAACAAAGCAAAGCAAATATCCTAGGAGTTGGACGGCCAAGAGAAAAAAAAGGGGAAAAATAGAAAAGTTAGGGTTTTGATCATTTTTTAAGAGAAATCTTGCATTTCAAAGCCAAATCAAAGTGGATTTAGCTCAAAGATTGTTCTCCAAACCTTGTTCTTGCCATATCTAGTGTTTCCAACAATTTTAAGATGAGGGTTTCAAGTTCTTGCATGTGTATGTCTATTTTGATCCATGGGAATGTTATATAATTGTGTTATAAATGTTTTTAGAGATAAATATATGTTATAGTAGTGATTTGAGAGCTATATATATGCATATGACCTTGTTTGAGCCAAAATAGTTGAAAATAGGCTAACTTTGTTAGTTGAATGTTGATAAATTGAGTTAGCTTTGGTGTTTATGATTATATATATGTGAATGGTATATGATTTCAAGGTTTTGGAGTGAATTTGGTGAATTGAGGGGTTTATTTTGATGATTTTCTTAAAATTCCAACCTTGGTGCATTTTTAATGTTTGACGTGTTTGGCTTGTTTAATGCTTGGTTTTGTTGTTGCAAAAGGTTCATAATGCATTGTAGATACTTGTTATATTGATTGTGTTAATATATTGTGTTGTAGAAATGCATAGGTTGGTTAAATGTTATTGAAAAGTTGGAGTTGTTTTGTGAAGATCATGTTCTTTTAAGGTTTAATTGGTATTAATGTGTAAAGGCCATGTTTTTATAAGCCTAGGTGGTGTTAATGTGTTGAAGATGTCATGTTATTTGATAGTTAAATGTTGGTACTAATGTGTTGGATATATGTTTAATGAAGTTATTGAGTTGTTGAATGTGTTGTTAAGTTGATAGATGTATTGTTGAGTTAATAGATGTGTTGTTGAGTAGTGGATGTGTTGTTGATTAATGTATATGTATGAGATGTGATGTGAAGTGTTGGGTTGTAACCTTGGTTCGTCATGGTAACGTCGTGTCATGCTGGGCGGCATAGGGCTTGCCGGTAATTGTATGACTACCATGTATTAGTCCTATCTCTCGTGTGGCCGGTGAAGGCCATGGTGAGATTGGTCGTAGGATAGTGTACATCATAAGTACACTCGGGGCGAGAGAAGTGTTAAGTTCATGGCGAAGTTCTAAGTTGTCGACTTCAATGAATGTCTAAAGTAGTAACTTCTTGATATGTTGTTTGGCGTGAATGTTTTCAAGGTTATTAAGCATATATGAGTATGAAGTTGTTTATGTGTTGTGTTGTTTCCTATGTGCTTCAAAAGGTTTTCGAGTTAAAGATTTCAAACTTCCTTTTATCCCTCCCTCACTGAGCCTGTTTAGCTCACACCTCTTTAATGCATGATACAAGAGTTCATGATGTGTACTATGTGCGCGAGGAAGGAACTAATGAGGTTGACCATGTATTCCATGAGTAGATGATGGACTTGACTATGAAACTATGTTTTACTTGCTTTCGTAGTTTCGAAGCTGTATCAAATACTTGATAGTTAACTTTCTTTAAGTCTAGTTCTTTTGATGTATCTATATGGTTGGTCACGTTGGATCGTGATCACAACTAGTTAGTTTATATCATATCGTATGTTTATATTTCAGGAATGCTAAAGTTATGAAAATGTTGTCTACTTTTTGCCAAACGAGTGTATGGTTGCTTAGCGTATTCCGCAAGAGAAATGAAGTGATGTTGTATATGAATAAGGCAAGCTTTTGAGAATGTATGTTGTGTATTCTTTGTTGCGTTGGTTATTCATATTACAGACGTTATAATGTCTGTGTGTCGTCACGACTGGGCTTGGTTTGGGCGTGGCAGATGAACACAAAAAAAATAAATATTTATTAAATTTTCAAAATTAGTAACAAAATTGAGTTTTGCTTTGGGGCCCTAAGTGACAGACGAATTTTCGTAGCCATTTGGTTGCCCATCCAAGAAGGGCGACAAAATGGTTACAGAATTTGTCCATAGCCTGCCCTTTTTTTTTTTTCTTATAGTGCCCATCAGGCTCTTTATCTTCTTAGGTCATTTTATAGCATTGCCTATCCTTTTTAATTGGGTTCGGCAAGAGTCATGCTCAAACTATACTCCAGGACCTCACGTCTGTCTACCATTTGTGCTAATACATTTTCCATTATCTTACATTGATAGTTAGTCAATGTTTAGTAGTTAGGCAAAATCTTTTTGGAAGGCAAAGATGGAAGTAGTTAGGTTGTATTACGGGATCAATTCACTTTCTTTATTTAATTGAACCATATAACAGTAATTCACCTATTACTAAATTGTTCAACAAACAGTTGGTAAATTAGGAATAAGAATTCATGCAGTCGTTCGAATGATTACTATAAAGTAAAGATTCAGTCCAAAGAGGTTGAATCCAAACCTTTTACAAGTATAGGCTTCATGACGATTGTTTGGGATTGATGAAGTGAATATCTATTTGTAGTAAGCTATGTTTTCTTGTAGATCTAAAGTCCCATCATATAATGTAACGTGTGAGGAGATGAATTTTGAAAGCATCTCAACTAATGCAATTTTTATTTCAACAAATGGAGAATTAGCTCTACTTTTTATAGAGAAAATATCACGTTAGCTCCCTGTGATATGCGAACCTATCACTCTACCTCATGTATTCGTAAAACTCCAAAAAAGTCTCATGCATTTTTAAAAAGATCTCACACTACCTGTGATGGCCCAGACCTAGCATGTAGCATAATATACTTAATTGCACATAAATTGGTGCTAGTTTAGGTGTTATATGTGTGGATGTGTTTAATTTAGCATTTAAGATTTCACTTGTAGTTTCATTTTCTCTTATTTGTTTTATTTTCTTTAAAACGGGACACCGATACTACTAATTCAAATAAAATATTTTAACTATTATTCTGATATTTACTGTGACGCCAAGTACGCCAGCATATTTTGATTTAACTGTTGCATATCTTTTGTGCATTCAAATGTGCAATTAATTGCTTTTAAGTGAAAATCACTATTCATAACAAAAATTGACTATTTTAATTGTCTGAATTTAATTTTTTCCCCTATCATAAGACATGTAGGAGAAATGATAAAAGTGTTATTTTGAGCATTTGATGTTGGGAGTGTGCATTTAAAAAATATTTTTTGAATCGTATGAATAGTAAAATAGTAAGAACATTGAATTAATAAGTAGTTAGGCTTATAAATGCATTTTTAAGCTATATTTGACCATGTCTTGCATTATTTTTGACCACTAAATCATCCCATACACCTTATATATCTTATATACACTACATAAACAATAAATACTTAGCAAAAATTAGAGCAAAACACCTCCCCACCAAGCCCCAAAACCGACGGCTCCCATAGCCAAGGAGGAGAAGAAGATTTCATCTAGTCTTGCAAATTGGACTTCATGTTAGAGTTTGGAGGTTATTTTGGAGCATCCTAGCCTACTACAAAGTATCTACATCTTGAAATCTAAGGAAGATTTCATGTTATATGCATTTTAAGTTCTAGGGTTTTATATATGATTTTGCAATTGTTGATCCTTGTTAGTTCTTTCTTCTAGTAGCTTCTAATATGTCTAGAGAATACTCTTTTGAAGCTTGGTTGCAATTGTAATGGTTAGGTTTTGAGAATCAAAGTTGTAAGAGAAGATGAATAGTATCTATGAATAGTAACCTGCGAAGTTTGGGATTTTTGCATTTTTAATTATTTTATTGCTTCTAATAGTTGCTATAACCCTTGAGAATGCTATATGTAACATAAAAATGGTTATAGCTTGGCTAGAATTAGAATTATAGCTTTAATTACGAGGGGACTTTGGAACGAAGTAGTGAATTTGACTCGTTTGCTTATGTAGGTAGTCTTAGATATATATGGAAGCTATTAAAATATAATTATGGTATGGTTTAGCTAATCGAATTAGGTAACTGTAGTTTGAATCACCTAAAGGGCATTTCAGAGTTTTTATGTTAACGTGGCTTAAAATTTGGTTTTGTTGCATTTATGTGCATCATAATCTGACTACATGAGATTAGTAAAGTTAGATTTGGAATTCGTTATCATGTGTAAGGTTTAGAATCTAAATTGTAAGCACTGGACAAAATGGTTTTGTGTAAAACGGTAATCCGGGTGCAATTGAATGTCATGGTTAGTATTTATTAGGTGAGGAGGGGCTTAAAATGATTTTGTAGCACTAAATTGGAGGTTGGTTGAGGTACTTGTAGTTTAAATGCACCTAAGGGCAATTAGAGCTTTTGGGTATAATATAGTTAAATGTGTGATTTCATGGTTCTAAATGGTGTCATAATGTGTATTTGGAAGTGTAGTATAGTTGGTTTATGAATTAGGAAATTTGTAGTTAGTATGTGCCTTGAGTTAAAAATGAGGCATTTGACCAAGTGTTGACTTTGCTCGGTTTGAGTGTTGGTATAGTTTTGGTAGGGCATGGAAGCACTTCTGGTGTGGTTGTGGCGTTGTTTGGGTGTTCGATTAGTATTGCTGTAGTTCAAACAGGCTAGGTGGACTTTCGGGGTTCTGTTGGGAAAGTAAAGTTTCGTAGCATAGAATCATGTCATATTGTGCCTAAGAATGAGTAGTGAATTCGGTTTTTATACCTTGTAGCTTATTTGTATGTAGTAGCCTTTAGAAGTTAGAGATATGATAGTATATTGTTGAGTTTTGTGGTTTTGGCTCAAATGAATGTTATAGTGGTTACATTAAGTACCATAAATGTTAGAGTATATGGATTGATGGCTAGACTGAGTAGAATATGATTGAAGTTTGTTATGAATAGTTGGAATGCTAAAGGGTGAAAATGTGTCTTCATGGTTTAGAGGTTAATTGTTTGGTTTGGTAATTTGGATGGGTGCCATAAGTGTTAGATTGATTAATCTGTTGCTCAAAGGTGCTAGAATATGGATCGAACTTGTGGAGAGTTGATTGATCATAAAGGGGCCTTTTGATGGTTTTGGACCGTGTGTGTGTTTGTGTGTTATATAGAGTTTAGTTGTGGTTCCTAGTTGATTATGGAGTGTGTGGAATGTTTTTAATGTATCTCCCTTGGTATATGGTGAAATTTATAGTTATGAAGTGTTTATTATACTATGAAAGTAGTTTTGCTTGGAAATTGGTTTAATTAGTTGCTAGAAGGGTGGAGTACTATACTATGTACTATGTGTTAGTTCTAGGTACATTAAGTGTTATGCTATAGTTAGTTTGAAATGTTTTAAACTCGTAGAAGTCTCATTGTGTTAGTTGTTGTTATTTTCTTGAAATTGACTAGCTAAGTATCTAATTGAGCTTGTATGGTGTTTAGCCGGCAAGGTGTGTGAATGTGAGTAACTGAGATAAGTTCGTAGTTAATAAATGGTTATGTGTTGTTTAGGAAGATTGTGAGGTAGTTTTGTTGCTTTGTTGTCCTTTAATTTTTATATAGTGGCAATATTTGTATATTTGAGCTAAATACTTGATATGATGCTAGATTCATAGTTGAATTGATTAGAATATGGTTAAAACTCATTGTAAGTATTGAGAATGAAATTTGGGACCAATTATTGCAGCTTGGAGCGTGGTAAAGGTGAGGGAGTCTTCATCCTTTTTGTGCATCTTAGCTTATTTTATTGCTTTTAGATTATATGATTTAGTTTAATTGATAAAGTTTATATGTACTATTTACTTGCTATCTTATAGGTTCTCGTGATATCTTGTGTTTTCTCGTGCTTATTTGTTATTATCTCTTGAATTCTCGAATTCGTGTAGGGTTATGCAACCTTTCGGACATGGTAGTGTTGAGAAACTCCGGGCAGCATCGGGCTGTCGGTCTCCCTCGACTACTATGATAGCTATTCCCTTTCTCGCTGAGTATACTCCACTACCCTAGAGGCATAGTTCACCTCGTTGGGGCATATGGACCTACCTCGGGAGAAATGGATCGTAGGATCGGGGTACATCTGTAGTACCCCATTTGGAGGAATAAGGGGCTTGCCGACATTTGCTTGAAGATCATGGCTCGTGGTTCGAGATTGAAGACAAGAAGATGAACTGTATCCTTTTTAAATGTGTTTAAAGTCATTCAATTAACTTGCTATATAGTATTACTTGTGTTATTGTCCTTATTGCATTGCACGAAATGATTTTCAAAAACACTCCTGGTTTATTGTATCCCCTTCCTCACTGAGTAACTTTGGTTACTCATTCCTCATTTCAACATGTTATAGGTGTAGTTAGAACAACTACCTTGAGTGTTGTGTTGCCGGTTGCTTATCTACTGAGGTTGGATGCCTTTGAAGATGTGTGTTATTGTAATATGTCTTATTTTGAGACCTTTGAGGTCTTGTATGTATTAATGATAAATTTGTTGGGTTGTAATTGAAGTTGTAGTCTTGAATAGTTAGTGGCGTAGTTGGTATGTAATAGTTAATGATAGACTTTACTGCCTTTTAACTGCATGCTTGTGTGTTAAAAGAAGTTAAGTGATGGACTTAATATTTAATAAGTACGGTAATTAGAATTAGAGTGGTATGATAAATGGATTTAAAAGATAAGATTTTAATGGATTTTAACCATGCATGCTTGTGTATTATTATATTGGGTTTCAAGGCTCAGATGGTCTTGAGAAGTTTGTTGTATATGATGACGTTGGAGGATGGGATTGTATCTTGGAGTCAGATTGTAGCTTTGAGGATAAATTTACTATTTCCAGGTGAACTGATTGTCCTATAAACAGGGGAGACTCTGCCCGTCTTTCCTTGTTTTCGTGGTCTCGGGTATTGGATCAGGCCTCCGGTCTCGAGAAGGATCGGGGTGTTACACTACCCCTCTATGTCTCTTTTAAACTATTAAATGACGTTTCTTCCCTTTTATAATGCACATTTTTTTTTCTTTTTTTCTTCATCTCCAGCCATTTACCACTAAATAAAAAATAAAATAAAGAAAATTAAAATATAAACCCTACCCCCATCAGCCACCCCTCTCCACCCTCACCCCCTACCTGTCAGCCTCCCATTCCCACCCCATCTTCCCCGTCAACCCCCACCCCTATGTGATGTGTGTACACATGTGCCATGTGTGTGTGTTGTGTGTATGTGTTGTGTGTGTCGTTTGTGTGTGTGTTGTATATGTCATGTGTTTATGTTTGATGTGTGCCGTGTGTGTGTGTGTTGCGTGTGCCATGTGTGTGTGTTGTGTGTGTCATGTGTGTGTGTTGTGTATGTGTGTGCTGTGTGTCGTGTATGTATGTTGTGTGTGTGTCACGACCCTGCCTAGGACCAAGTCAAGACGCAACAGTAAATGGGCATTACGACATTTAAAACATGACAATTTAACATGAAAACCTATCCAACATCTCATTTGGCAACAATAGAAACGGTAGGATACATTACCTGTACATTGCACATTCATATAAATTTACATGACCACCTAGCAAGGCTACTTTAAACATGCTCATAGAAGCTACATGATACAAAATAGACATCAAAGACCCAATAATTGCATACGTGGCCAAGTAGATTTACAACCTTCAACAAATTCCTCCAAACTTCCAAACTTTAAAATAAATGACTTAAACTTAACATGAATTCCAATAGTCTTCAAACATTAAAGTAGACAACATAATTTACATATTACAAATATAGTCTTCCTTACAACTTCATCAACAATGCTCCAAGATAACATAACAACATCAACAAGCAATCAACCAAGACAAGTAAGCCATCACTTTAATCATCCCAAGGCACGGTCTTAGCTCCACCGGAAATGTTAGCAAATGGGGTAAGTTTCCACGAACTCAATGAAGGGGCAGTAAGGGATGGTTTTGAAAACATTTAGCTTTGGAACCCCTTTTTGAAAACATGCCATGAAACAATAGATAAGCAACAAGTACAATAGCTCAAGTAATATTAAAATAAGGATACACTCACTTTGTTGTTGATGCTGCTCCTTGTACCACATCACAAACTCTACCATTCCCTTGTTATTCCCGCCAGGTGCATCCGGATACCCTGGAATCTATGGCCCAACACCCCATGGACAAGCTCCGTCCACGCGAGTAAGGGACTCGGACCATGGTAGTCATGCCCTTGCCTGGCAAGCTCGATGCCACCCAGTGTGACACGATGATACCATGTCGTACATAAACATTCGCATCGCATTCATATTTAACGCATATCGTGCATTCACGACATTTGAGAAGACAACAAAGTAGGTTGTCCCTCCAATCATATTTAACACATATCACATTTAACATACAGACTACACTTCAACCAATCATTTCATTTAGCAACACATTGGTTAGGTAACAAAGTAGGTCACCTAACCGCTAGCAAATAATTTCAACTATTTAACCATTTCCAACAAGATTGACACCATACTTGAGCACATATACAAATCTACTAAACTAGAATTCAATCAACACTTTAAAAGCACTTAGATACGCATGGATTAGATAACAAGGTAGGCTATTAACCTCAAGCATACACATCCATACAATAACAAATTCCGACCCTACATGACACCAAGCCAAGCTTTAACAACATGTACAACATAAAAGAATGTAAACAATACTTAATTCAACACTTAGTAACATTTAAACCAACTTTCTAGCAACATATCTCAAAATTATGCAAGCAAACAACACCCAATCCATCACCAAACATTTATTTAGTAACTCAAGCACCTAATCCACCTCGAGGGCAGCCCAAAAGCCACCAAAAAATAGCCCAACCAGTGCTGGCAAGTCAACTACCAGCACTTGAAAATCCAGCCACCAAATGCCACCAACAACTCCACCATTTTGCATTATAACGTCATTATACTATGAAATATAGGTACATTTATGCATATACACTTCATATACAAGCAATGATTCAAGATTCAACTCAAATTTTAGCTAAATAACTCAAGAAACATCACTTATAACCAAACTATTTCAAGCTATCGTTTAAATTAGCTAAAATTCAAGTATGTTATACTAAAGAACCCATCTAGCAAGAATCACAAGTAATAAACACAATATATATCATATATATGAAATATTATAAAATGTGCATCAACTTTAAAATTAAGTTGTAAAAATTCCCCTCACATTTGAAGCTAAAAAGGCTAAAAACAAGTAGAATAGCTCTAAATGATACAAGAACAAGCTTCATTTCGCTCTAATCGACTTCCAATTGCTCCAAAATGCTTAAAATCAAGCTTCTACACTATTCACTCAAACCCTTTTTCTCTCTTCTCCCTCACGGCTGAAATGAGCTAGTTTGTGGTATTTTTGGCTTTTGTTTTTATGTATATAATGCATAAATGAAGTCAAAGAAAGGTCAAGGCAAGTAAAGATATCATCAAAGTGGAAAATGACTAGTTTAACCTTGCATTTTGCTTCTAATTTCAAGTTTACCAATATCACAATTTAGTCTAGGAAAATAAAGTCAGTGCAAGAACAAATTGAGTCCACAATGGTAGACTAAATATTTAAAATTATAAAAGACTACTTATGTCAACTAAATGCAATTCAAATAAACTTTAAGTGCACATTTTATATTCAAATAACAAATAAATCATGTAAATGCACATATTATGTCAAATAATAATTTAAACAAATAAATGCATGTAAATCCATGTTCGGGTCTCACAGTGTGTGCGTGATGGGGTGAGGGCTGACAAGGAATGTGGGAGTAGGGAAGGGTGGCTGACGGGTGTGGGGTAGGGGTAGGGAAGGGTAGCTGACAGGGATGGGGGTGGTGGTAGGTTGGGGAATATGTTCTTCTTTCTATTTTTCATTATTTTATTTTTTTATTTAGTAAAAATGGTTTAAGATGAAGAAAAAAAATATTTGTATTATAAAAGGGTAGAAACGAAATATAATAGCTTAAAAGAGATATGGAAGGGGCAGTGTGAGATCTTTTTAATAATACATGAGATTTTTTTGGAGTTTTACAAACAGAGGGGATAGAGTGATAATTTCGCATATCAAATGGAGTAAGTGATATTTTCTCATTTTTATATCAACAAATGGAAAATTAGCTACACTATTGAAAATGGTTTCCTTCTCGAGGTAGACATCCCTAGTATTCTTTGGATCATGTATTTGATTAATTTTACCCGTCAAAAGATCTATGTGTTTGGAGTGTTTGTTGTTAGAGTAGTTGGGTTGACACATTAGTTTGACTCTAGGGAATGTGTTATTACCTTGGGAACTTCTTTGATAGAAGGATGTAGACTACTTGGTGCCAATAGAGGTATAAATATTTGTCTCAACATTGTGGCCGACAAATGAAATCAATTACCTACAAGTCATTTCGCTATCATTAATGTCGTCAACTTATGATTGGGTTGATTGCCTTGGGATTTTGGCTACTACTTTCTACCAATAACTTGTAAGTAATTGACTACTACTTTCTACCAATGACTTGTAGGCCATAAAATCTACAATCAAGACCTAGACATAAAAATCTACAATCCAAACAAAAGGGCACCAACAACTTGTAGGTTAAAAAACAAAAAGAGCAACGCAATTCTTTGACACTTGTTCCATGCCAGTCTTTTTTTTGAGGAATCAGGAAGAGTCTTTATTAAACAAGGTAAAGTTACATTATTACCCAACTCCTCTATTATCAAAGTCATACGATAGGATAGATTAGAGAACATCTGATGGATGACAAAACGAAATTGGGGAAAAATCACTAACCCTAGCTTTCTTTGCAATAAAGTTTGAGACATGATTTGTTATATGAAGAATCAGTTGGAACACAATTCAAGTGGAACCTACGATGATTTGCAGAGATACTCTGTTGCTTGAGTTAATGATTGAAAAAGGTTAATATGAGTGAAAAGTAAAAGAATATTATAGTAAGTGTTAAACCACTAAGTGGTTAGAGTTTTGGTAAGGGTAGCCGGATATGAGAGCTATGAGAGAGTAGGGAAAAGTAAGGTAATGGTCTATGCCTGAAAAGTGTTGAATCTAGTGACTAGGGCTAAAAGGAGGCCTTTATTGCTACAAAAAAATCACGTAGAATCAGCTTTAGTCACTTTTCCTACAAAAACATTGTTAGGGGATATGAAGCAGTTTTACTAAACTCACATGTTCTCTGCCCTTGGACATGAATGCTATTCTCTAATACTAATTGTATGGGTTACTGAAGGTGTATGCTATCTAGATTTTGCTAAGGTTTCAAAAAAATTTATACTGCAGCGAAAACATAATAGCATGCTCATTTGGGATAAAACCACATAATTCTAAGAAGAACAATTGTATAAACATAACTATTATGTGTATTACAATTGTGTAGAAATCAAATTCAGCAAGTAATAGAATTTGTTTCCTGAATTCGTTAGCCTATGAACTTAACAAAAAACACAAGATTCATACACGAACTTGTTCTATGATGATCTACATACCAAGGAGATGAAGAATACCTCTTGATCTTCTAATGATCTACATGCCTAGGAGATGAAGAACACATCTTGATCTTCTTCTCTATGACCCTCCTCCTTGCTCAAAGATGATATGAAGAATTGTGGGATTCTTCTATTTTCTTCCTAGCTTCTAACATGTGATTGAGATAAGGAAAGAGATTCTCTTCTTCTCTTCTTTGCTTCTCACATTTTTTGTGTGTGTGTGAAAGAGGTGGAAGAAAGCCCTTTATATAGATGTATAAAAGTTATAGTAGTTAATCCAAGTTGAAATAGGAGATACTAGTTCATAGTCCAAGTAGGAAACACTTGAAGTACTCCTATACACCTTGAACTACAAGTAATTCAATACAAATCAACTAAACACATCCCAAAGCAAATCCACCTCATTCACATGCCTATCCATGCATCTGAGAGGGGCCACACGCGCCTCTCACTTATTCTTGCATCCAATTGCTATATTAATTATGACTAGATATTCCAAAATGTGCTCAATAATTCCAATTAGGAAATTCTATAACAAAAATAAGAAGTCATTTCCCAAATAGGAATACTAGTTGCAGTTGGATTGTAAATTTAGCAACTCTTAGATACATAAGAAATAAATAGAAAACTTTAACAACATCTTAAAGGAAGTAGGCTAGAAAAGGGACCAAAAGATGTAAATAACTTGGCTACTTAAAAGACCAAAATGCCCTTATTAACCTCACGGCACATTTAGAATTTTCAACCTTGACTTATTTTACTAAAAATCCATAGATGTACTCTAAGATGAATATTGTTGTATACAGAAGCTTGCCATACTATGTACAACCTTTGTCTTCAATCTACTAAGTAGAATGACCAAAATACCCTCCATGTAACACTTACAATTATGAAATACTTTAACCGTACTATCTCTTTCTTGATTGTATCTTCTCCTTGAGACATCTAAATCTTTTAACTAACCATCTTTTGCATACAAAACATTTGATCTAGGAAGCGACCCTCTAGCTAGATATCCGAGATACCCCAAGGGTATACCACTAAGCTTAGATTCGGTTGATCTATCGGATAATCATAAGGGTTCGATTACTCCGTTACTCGATGACATGAATTCTATATTGCATACGCATGTTCCATCTAGTCACACCCATTTGCCCAAGATATAGAGCTATTGACCTATAATTGTGGTCTCACCCATAGTGTATCAAAGCACATGAATTTGATTTTGTTGCTTCATCCGCATAAGCTCAAGATCAAGAGTATTGGTCACTTAGTAGCATAAGGTATATTTGATCTCTGTCTTTGATAGTACCTATTAAGAGATAATATCTAATGTGTGACATACACACACTAGTGAGACTAGTTCAAAAACCTACCAATGACCAAGGTAGGTCACCTTTCTCATGAGACTATCTCATTATAACCTATACCTGTTGAAGTGTCTAGCTCTATCATTTAATTATGAACAGATCTAGAAACAAGTGTTTATAACTTAGACCTTCTTTGCTTGGCCACTATGCACCTAAGCCACTCACTTGGATCAATGACCTCTATACAAGCAAATACACATAAATAAGATAGAAAGAATAAGTGTGAATGCTTTCATTAATACTAATAATCATAATATCTATCTAATATGTCTGAAATGCCACGTGCTTGTGAGTTTTAGGCATACTAATCCTAATAGACTTCCACTTGTAGTAAAGATTATTACTACCTATTCTAAGACCAATAGACTCTACATGCAGTTGAGAATACTTTCTCAATAAGAGATTTGGTAAATGGGTCTGCTAGGTTGTTTGCTGAGGCAATATATTCTACCCCTATATTGGATAGACTTCTAAATTAATTGGTACTTTTTCTCTACATGTTTGCCTCTTTTGTGACTCTTGGGCTCCTTACATTGTGCTATAGCACCATAGATAATTTCATTTGACTGAATGAAAGCTATCCAGAAGTAGAATTTCTGGAATCTCTATCAGTCTAAAAGTCTAAGATTGCATAAACTATACGATGTCATATCGTCCACACGGTATTCTAACTCATAGTTATTCGTTCTTCAAAGATACTTGAATAAATGGTTAATTGCAACCCAATGAGCTAGTCTAGTTTTTGACTGATATCAGCTGACCATGCCTACAGTAATGTAGATGTCTGGTCTTGTGCATAGTATCGCATACATGAGACTACCAATAGTCGAAGGATATGAAACCTTCTACATACTTTCTATCTCCTAAGGTGTCTTTAGATACTGATCTCTAGATAGACGTACTTCATACCTGAAATACAACAAGCCTTTCTTGGAGTCTTGCATGATAAACTTGACAAGAATCTTCTCAATATATGAAGATTGGGATAATGCTAATGTCTTATTTTTATTATCTTGCAAGAGCTTGATCCCAATAATGTAACTATTTTCTCCTAGATCTTTCATCTAAAATTGAGTGGACATCCAAACCTTTATGGATGACAACATCCCTATATCATTCCCGATTTGTAATATATCATCCACATAGAGGATTGGGAATGCTGTAGCATTGCTATTACCTTTTTTGTACACACATGACTCATCGATATTCTGATCAAAGCCAAAATATTTGACTACTTGATCAAACTTGATATCCCATGCACGTGATGCCTACTTAAATCCATAAATAGACTTCACAAGCTTACAAACCATATTAACAATTCCATCTGGTTGCATCATATAGATGCTTTCGTCAAGATTCCCATTAAGGAATGTTGTCTTGACATCCATCTGTCATATCTCGTAATCATAATGACAAGCTATGGTCAAGAGAATCCTAATGGACTTGAGCATGACTACCGGTAAAAAGGTCTCCTCAATATAGATCCCTTCTTTCTGAGTGCAACCTTTCACAACCAACCTTCCTTTGAAAGTTCCCACTTTCCCATCTATATTTCTCTTCCTCTTGTAGACCCACTTGCACGCTATCGGTTTAGGCTATTCATTCACTTCCTCATTTTGTGTAGGTGCATTAGGAGAACTATGAGGTATCCCCTTTAGAGCAATTTCAGAATCTAATGATGACTGGATCGCTATATCATACTTAATGTATCTAGTTTGGGTACTTATTACCACATTCTGCTCCTTAGGATGATAAAAGATCCCACCTCTTGTTCCTTTAGGATAGCCTATGAAATAGTACATTTCTGATATTAGTTCTTGTTTTGTAGCATTACAACTCAGTACATAAGCTGAATATCCCCAAACATAGAGGTACCTCAAATTGGGTTTGTGGCCTATCCACATCTTAAACGTAGAGGTGCCTCAAACTGGGTTTGTGGCCTATCCACATCTTAAACGTAGAGGTGCCTCAAACTGGGTTTGTGGCCTATCCATATCTCTAGTGGTTTTCTAGGTACTGACTTGGAAGAAACCAAGTTCAAAATGTATGCTACTATTTCAAGTGCGTATCCCCAAAATGATATAGGTAATATCACATGACTCATCATGGATCTTACCATATCCAAAAGTGCTATGTTTCTTCTCTCAGTTACTCCATTTTGCTAGGGTATCTAAGGTGCAGTTAATTGAGTCACTGTATAATGTTATATGAGGTATTATCGGAATTCACTCAAGAGGTATTCGCTACCATGATTAGACCATATGGCTTTGTTATACTTTCTTAATTGCCACTCTACTTCAGCCTTAGATTCTTTGAACTTGTTAAAGGATTCTGATTTGCTTCACATTAGGAACATATATCCATATCTGGAGTAGTTATCTATTAAGGTGATGAAGTACTCATAAACTCTATGAGTTGGTATGGTCATAGGACCACACACATCTGTGTGCATAAATTCTAATACTTCATTGGCCCTATGTCCCTTAGAAGAAAATGGTCTTTTGGTCATCTTTTCCTTCAGACATGATTCACACTGAGGTAGTTGATCAAGATCTAATGAGCTTAGATGTCCATCCTTAATAAACCTCTGAATCTTATTTGAGCTAATATGGCCCAAACATAAGCACCATAAATAAGCATCTTTGGTTGATGAAAATTTTCTCTTATTACTATGCTCTAAGTTGTGCAATGTTGATGTTTTAGGATATAAATAAAATAAGTTATTATGTTAACTACCAGAACATATTATGCTATCATTTTTATTGATGTCCACACCAGAATGGAAAGAAACTACATAATTATCATTTAAAAGTTACAAAACTGAAATTAAATCTTTAGAAAAAATCCAGAACATAATAGCAATTGTTCAAAACTAATATCATATCTTTACTAAAAAGGTAAAACATTTCCCACTATAGCAACCCATATGTTTATTCCAGTACCAACTCTCAGAGCAAACTCTCATTTCTTACGCATTTGCATTGTCTGAAACACTTGTAATGAATTGTAGATCTGGTCGGTGGTCCTAAATCTACTATCCAAGATTTTGTAGAATCAACCACCATATATGCTTCAATGTATAATGCTAAAAGAGGTACCTATCTTGCTATTAGGAAGGTACTTAAGATAGTTCTTCTTCTAGTGCACTTTCTCTTTGCACTTGAAGCACTTTCCTATAGACTAATCACCTGCACCATCTACTTCTTACCAACTCCACTATCTTGTTGCCCTTTGTGAAACCTCACTTTTCTATCCTGTCTCGTTTTACGTGTTTATTCTCGTTTTGCGCAAAATGACCTGTCTATGTGCTATGTGACTTAGAATGTGATAATTTTGATATTAATACTCCTAGAACATGCTAAATGTGCATTCATTAAATTTTCATAAAAAACGGAGTCAGAAAATTTATCGTCGACTTTTAGTGAATAGTATTTTCGAAACACGTCCGCTAAAATTTTGAAACTGGTCCTTTTAACCCTTCTAGACCTAATCCTCGGACTTTAATAGACCTGCGTTTGATGAAATCGGTTTTTACATCGGCTTAGGAATTTATTAGGGTTTTTACACCGACTTTTGCGAAAATCGAGTTTTAAGCCGACTCGAGTGAAATTGTTTGATTGTAAAACTTCTTGTCACCTAAAAATAACCTACTTGAGCTATCTTGGGTGTTGAATAATTGTTTTGAGCATTGGTGATCAAGAAAATGAGTTTAAAGTCAAGAAAACACTAAAAATCAATTAGTTTCAACTTTGACTTTCATTTAAAATGTTGACTTTCATGCATATATCACCAACACACATTACAATAGCACAAAAACATACTCAAAAACACCTAGATGGCTGAGAGCTTCATGGGAGAATAAGCCAAGGAGTTTTCAAGGTTTTCAAAGTAAATTTTCAAAGAAAAACCAAGTTTTTGTCCGTAGAACTACATGGCGAGTTGGATTCCGCTTGTTGGGCACGCATTGCACGAATTTGTAGGCTTATATCGTATCTAAGGTGAGAGAAAAATTCTAGATCTCAACACTCATATTTTGTGTTTATGCGTATAAATAATTATTGAACCGTTATAATGTTAATTTGAGGTTAGATTATTGCTCCATGCATGCTATGGATCGTTTATATGTATTCTTGCGAGATTTGAACCGTTGTAGCATAATTATTTATTTTCGGGTATTTAAAGTTGATTAATTTGCTAAATATTGATAATTTTGAGTTGTGTTGATCGAAATCGATTGCCGTCGATTTCTAAAAGTTTGATAATTACGTGGTAGCGCCGTTGTAATGCCGAATTTTCAATTGTGATGTCCGTGTGAAAATCCGGAAATTTCAGCCATGACACACTAGGGTTTTAGGGTTATTGGGCATGATTTGTATATGTTTTGGTTGGTTTCCGAGGGGACTAATGTAGTTGATTGAATGGGTAAGTGATAGAAACTGATTTGGAGTTGTTTGGATTAGTAGAATGTAAGATATGAATATTTGAAGTTTAGGTTGTCTTTCTTTAAAATGTTAGATTATGCCTTTAGTTGATTGGGTGTGGTTTGAGTGATTGAATTGTGAGTTGATGATGGGTAAACTAGGGTTTGATTGTATGTTTAATGCATGTTCGGTTAGATGGCCTACTTTGTCATCTAACTTAGTTATTTGTTGTTAAATTAATTATTGATGTTATGATGATGATAATATGATTATTGATTGATTATTGATTGATTATTGATTGATGATTGATGCCGGGAGATAGGCAGTTCTGCTAGACTGTCATCCTGTGAATGATTGATGTTTATTATTATTACTGAGTCTTTGGTATGTGTGTGCCACCTCTTGGGCAGCATCGGGCTGTCGGGTTGATAACGGCATGACTACCAGAGACTGCCTCTAGCTCGCATGACGGAGGTATCATGGAGGGAGAGGTTATTGGGGTACCTCGGGTGCGTGAGTTTATGGGAGTCACAAGAAGGCTGTTATGATCGTGATGGCGTTTGGAGCTACACCAACTAGTGTATCCTTTATTGAATGGTCATTATAGATTATGTGATGATAGTATTATTGATGTTATTGTGTGTTTACTTGCTCAAAGAATTATTTCCAAGGAGTATAGTGAATACTGTTAGAGATCTATCGGATCCTCACTGGGCTTATTTTATATAAGCTCACTCTCTTTTATTGCATGCTTACAGGTGTTCTTTCGCAAGACTACGGGTACGTGACTCCTGAAGAGGAAAATGTGAAAAATGTGTCTTACGTGGATGAGTCTTATGTTCCGAAGTCTTATCCTTGATGTTGTATTGTTTTACTATCTTGTATATTATCTAGTTGACTTTTATATGCTTTGTAGATCATAATGTAAAAGATGTTGAAAAGATAATGAATTAGTTGATGCTATCTTAGTAGTCTTTCTTTTGTCTATGTATAGGTTGCTAGGTTGGTATCAATATATTTTGCAATGTATATTAAAGTTCATGTATTTTGTTGGAACGGAGGCGTATAACGAGGAATAATTATTGTATAATATGGTTATGATATATGTTGTTATTTTATTGAGGAGTTGTTTGGTGTATGGTTTATGGAGTTGATGTATGATGTTCTATTGAGGTTGGTTTAGAGCCTCGGTATCCTATTTACTGTCATTATACTGCAGAAATTCCGTTGCGTCCTGACTGATCGTAGGTGGGGTCAAGTTAGGGCGTGACACCCCTTGCCCTTCATTTGTTTCCCCTTGTTCTTA
Organism: Ehretia macrophylla; assembly: GCA_037974665.1. Taxonomy (NCBI): domain Eukaryota; kingdom Viridiplantae; phylum Streptophyta; class Magnoliopsida; order Boraginales; family Ehretiaceae; genus Ehretia; species Ehretia macrophylla. The sequence goes on along the minus strand of CM075782.1, from coordinate 22,906,519 downwards.
GACTTCTTCCCTTGCAGTTCAAGCCTTAAGTGGATGCCTGAGCTATATGGGCTTGGCCTTTGGGCTTTAAGATAGCCTCTACCATCTGAAGTTCTTTCATTTGCTCTGCGAGCATCATGTTCAACTTGTTTATAGCTTTAAGATAGCCTCTACCATCTGAAGTTCTTTCATTTGCTCTGCGAGCATCATGTTCAACTTGCTCATATTGAACTTAAGCTTATTGAAGGATTCTGGCAGAGCCTCCAAGATTAGTGCAAGGATTCTAATAGTGTTTGGAGATCTATCATCCTAAGTGCATGATACTTGATAGATGTCCCTTCTACTATCCTTGTTTGTTGGTATATGACTTACAATAGTCAATAAGGTCAACATCTTAGCAGCAATATCCATGTCGTTGTACTGAGACCACAGAGTATCTGACACGAAAATGAAAACGTAGCATACAACTATGTCATTGGCTCTCTTCCGTTATCTTTTTGTATCTCGATGGTCAAGTGTGGAATTAGCCACTAGAGAACTATTTTAGGCTAAGACATTCTTGTACCTTTTAGCTTCGAGTACTATGTCCAAAATTTGTTTTTCAATCCACTAAAATTTGGGCCAGTTAACTTATGCTTCTTGAAAATAATAGCCAATGGGCTAAAGAATCCTAACATTTCTAGATACATATACTGTAATTATTAGAACATTCATCATGTGTAATGAAAATATATCATGTATAATGTAAACATGAAAAAACACATATATACACAAACTTTTTGCCCTAGTAGTTGACCCTTTAAACTACTACATGCATCAATGTCTCAATTTACTCACAAGCCTTCCATCTTTAGGATGGCCGAGCTTGAAGTAATATTGAGTCAAACCTTCACTTCGTTTGGATTGTTATTTTTGTCTGGATAAACACTACCCAAATCATAATCCAATCACTGAATAATTTGGCTTCTCTAGAATAGGTTTATCTTAGCTAAAGCACTAATAACCATTTCTTTTTTATATTCCCTAGAATATCCTTGACTTAAACTCTTTGCAGGGTAGTAACTCTTGTCTACATCCTATAAAGTGATCTTTAGTGAAAAACTCCATCTTTAGGATGACCGAGCTCATTAATCACTTTGTCTTACGATTATTTACATTTAGTTTGTCCACTAATATCTAAATTAAATATCACCATCCACAGGGAGCATACCACTTGGTAAACCAATGTATATTAATTAATTAGTACAAACAGGTACTGAAAAGCCTTGGGGTATTTCATTCCCCTATCCCATTCAATTATTTAACTAACAAAGGGTTTTTACATATATTTTTCCTTAATACTTAAAATCTGGATCCCATCTAAATAAATCTAGGCCAATAATACTTTTGAAAATATGGGCTTGGCCCTTATCCCTTAGAATATTATACGTCTTTATTTAAAGTCTTTTAAGTATGTTTTAAAATATATTACCTAATCTGGGTTTTTCTAAAACCATAGATGAGGCGTACTTTGTTTATTAATTTAAGAATTTGGCCTCTAAGGTTAATACCTATCCTTAGCCAATTTTTAAAATATTAGCGTAATTAATTAATCTTTAGATTAATAAATTAATCTTAGTTATAATTAATTCCTAATTATCCATAACCTAAGTAAACTAGGATTTGCCAATTTAAATTCTATTGGTGGTCATATTTCTATGCAACTCTCAATATTTCATATATTTAATAAAGGCAATTAAACATAAACATTAAAATATAGAAATAAATAATTAAATAATTAAATTTAATTACACTAGCCATAATTTCAAGATGGACCTTGCGGATTAATCAAATTCAAATTTGACTTCTAATCAACATCAAAATCATGCAAGAAATCAAAACAAAATAGAATAAATTACCATGGTCAAAATTTAACCATTGTGGGCCGCCACCCTCCTTGAGCGCTTAAGGATGCTTGCCCAAGGAGGGGGGTGACAATAATTATTTTTTTTAATTATTTTTTGTTTCATTCTTGCAATCCTAGGAAAATAAAACACTAGCTAGTTTAATACAATTAAGCTTGGTTTTATCTTTTCCTAATTCAATTCTAAATTAATTAAAGTAATTAAAGATGTCAACGTTTCACGATAAATGCTAATCTTACATCTAATTTTAATCAGATTGAATCAAACATGAAAAAAAAAGTAATCTTCCATCAACTATTCCTTAAACTTGTTTGCACAAGAATTAACATTGTTTCGTAATATGAACATGAACAAAACTTCATATTAAACAAAAAATTCTAGCAAATAATTAATCTAAAAGAGTCTACAAAAAAGTTTTTACTATTCAATTACACATGCATAAACTATAATATTCATCTTTTAATGTGGCATGACATTGATACCATTGAAGGTGCACGTTACCTAGATTTAACTAAGGTTTTAAAAAATGTATAACGAGCCAAAATATAATAGCATGCTTATCTAGGATCAAACCATATAATTCTAAGAAGAACAATTGCATAAACATAACTAGCACGTGTATTACAATTATGAAGAAATCAAAATTCAGTAAGTAATAGAATTTGTTACCTAAATTTGTTAGCTTATGAACTTAATAAAAAACACAAGATTAAAACACAAACTTTCTCTAAGATGATCTACACGCTTAGGAGATAAAGAACACCTTTTGATCCTCTCCTCTATGACCTTCCTCTTTGCTCAAGGATGATACGAAGAATTGTAGGATTCTTCTCTTTTTTTCCTAGCTTCCAATGTGTGATTAAGAGAAGGAGAGAGATTATTTTCTTCTCTTCTTTGCTTCTCACATTTTTTTTGTGTGTGTGAAAGAGGTAAAGAAGAGCCCTTTATACAGATGTGGAAAAGCTAGAATAGTTGATCCAAGTTGAAATAAGAGATACTAGTTTCTGAAAATTTTCTTATCATATAATGGATCGTTAGATAAACAAGTTGCATACAACAACCACATACCAAGATAGGCTAGCATTTAAAATTTTTGGCATATAATCACTTTGTAACAACGTGTATATCTAATAGAAGTTCTTATATAACATGCATGTATCTTCTATTCTAACATCAATATATATATATATATATCCAAACCTAAAAGATGAGAATAGAAGTATACCTCTTGAAGCAACTAGTGAAGATGAAGCTTTGAAGACTTGCTTGAATCCTTCTAACTTGAAGGCTCTAGAAATGTCTACCAAGCATCCAAAGTTCTCCACCAAGCTTGAAAACTAAAAGTACAAATGTTGTTTTCAAGATATATAGCTAAATATGTGGTTTTAAAACTTGAAGAGAAATTTCTTCCTTTTCTACTTAGCCATGGCCGAAAATTACCATGCAAAGAAGATGAAGATTTCTCTCTCTTCTCTCTAGTGTGTGTCGTGTATGTGTTGTTAGGGGAGATAGAAGAATTATTTTCTAATATTTATTATAATCTCTATTATAATATGTCTTGCATGCATAATCCACCAATCAAAAATTAGCTTGTTGAGTGCAAGATTAGATAAGCTTATGTATGGCTTTAGATTGTAATCATTACAATCTAATGGTTACCTTTTTCTCTCTCCTACAACTAGGCAAAAGGTAATCATTATCATCCAATGGAATGCATGTGTCTTTATTCAAGATTGAATCTAGACCTTAGATTTGAATTAGTGGATTAGGATTGATAACATGGACAATCCACTCACCCAACTTTACACATGTACACGCCACATGTGCATGCCCAATCACTAATTTGCTTTGCCATTTGATGACTAGGATTGATGACGTAGCATTTTATAAATCATATCATCTTTAATATATATATATATATATATATATATATATATATATATTATTTTTGCCCATTCTAATCTCTATTAGAATAATTATATTGAAACAACTTTTCAATATTTGCAGTTTGGTCCCAAAAGTTTTGGTATTTACATTTTGACCCTAAAATTTTACAAAACTACACTTTTGGCCCATTAACCAATATAGATGACTCTTAACACTTTAAAGTCATTAACCACATTATACAAGCTACCAATGAACTTATTCCTAATGCTTATTAGTGTGTAACCTTCTAGATTTATAACCGCATACCGATGAAGGACCACTAAACGTCTTAATCTATTTCGGGAGTGTCTCCGTCACTACCCGAAATACCTTCATGTTCATGAGTGACACACTAGCAACAAACGTATCATGAAAATGTATGCAATAATGAAGACTCTGTCTTGTATGAATCTATTTATTGTCGGGAATTACCGTACAGTCCGATCCTTCTAGTAAAATGTCCCAATCGGGAAAGGACCATGAAATGGTTAAGTCCACTTCCAATTCTATGAATAGATCTAAAACAGTGAAACGAGAGATGACTACTATGGAAAAACTCATTTCCATCAATTTCATTCTTGTATTGGCTATGGACTTCCTCGTTTATCTACCGATTTTAGATATCATAGGACATCGCCTCACATCGGAGGTTAATAGATCCTATCTTGACAATTACCTATCAGTCTCTATATCACAAGACTAAAATGCAAAATGCAGATATTGTCCAGACTGTAGCGCCCTGAACCCAACTCTACGTACAGGTCAAATCCCGATCCGGTACACGGACAGAGTCTCCTCTGTACCGTGGACTAACTGTTAACCTGCAAATAATCACATACAACCACCAATCCACAGATTAACTTTACATACAATCTCTTCCTTCTTGTCAATCCATACAAAAAAGAAGAATCTACTTCAACCGATATGCCCTTAGGCACGGCCATACATAACATAGAAATCACACTTGGAAAGGGTGGACAATTAGCTAGAGCAGGGGGTGTTGTAGCGAAACTGATTAAAAAAACTCCTCAAGGTCATCCGAGCCTTGGAACTTAACAAAAATATATCATACAAGCATACAAGACATATCTTTAGAAACTCTAAGTTATAAGTTTACTTATCATACCACTCTAATTATATTCACAAGTTTTACTTATATTTTAAGTCCATCTACTAACTACTATCACACAAGCATGCAATTAAAAACAGTAAAGTCTATCATTAGTTATTACATCACAACTAAGCTATCAAGACACACATGATTACAACTTTTGTTACAACTACCAAATCTAACACCAATGCATGTAAGACCACAAGGGTCTCAAAATGATCAAACAAGTAACAACTTCACGTAGTCTGCACATAACATTCAACCTCAGCACATAAGCAATCAAGGGAGCTATTCTACTTGAACTTCATCCTCTTCTTCTACAGCTACAAGCTAGGGATTCACCTCAGCTTCTCTTGAAACATGTTAAATGATGAGTGAGCAACAAAGTTGCCCAGCGAGGGAGGGGATATAGTTAACCGGGGTGTTTTCATAAATGATTTCGTGCAATGCAACAAAGATAATAACAATAGTAACACAATAAAACAAACTAATTGAACAATTATTAAAACACATTTAAAAAGGATACGGTTCATCTTCTTGTCTTCAATATCAAACCACGAACCATGATCTACAAGAAAGTGCTGGCAAACCCCTTATTCCTCCAATGGGAAACTCTGGATATACCCCGATCCTATGACCCATTCTCCTGAGGTAGGTCTGTATGCCCCAACGAGGTGAACTACGCCTCTGGGGTAAAGGAGTATACCTCAACGAGAACGGGGATAAGAACCATGGTAGCCGAGCTAGACCAACAACCCGACGCTGCCCGGAGTTTCTCGACACTACCATGTCCGAACAGGTTGCGTAACCCCAAATCATAATCACGAGAACCAAGAGCATCAAATCACATTTGAGAGACGACAAAGTAGGCCGCCCTCGCAATTAGTCTCAATATAAGCTTATACACATGAAATTACCATATAAACACAAAGGGCAATTATCATATTTTTCCACGAAACTCTACAAATAGCTTGAATATACTTTAAACATGCATTTAGACATATAATAGGCAACTACAACTCCATACAAGCACTAAAGCATCCAACTCTCACATTTTTTCCTTTGACAACTAGACAATTCTACTTCCATATGAAATTCAATATTTCAATTCCATAATCCGACCATACTACATTTCTAAGGATGCTAAAAGGCACCTATCTAAGCCCTAAAAACCCGCCTTGAAGACAAAAGCTTGGGAAGGCCCCGAGTCGATTTTAACTACAACCATCTTAACCGCCCCTCAAATCAACGTAATGAAAGCACAAAAAGTGCTTCCATGCCTAGTAGGTACCTAATCTAAAGTTCAATTGTGCCCGGATTATGTTTTATGAAAAAACACCTTTAGAAAGTTAGCTAAATTTGCATTTTAGTCCAATTCCGGGCAAGTTAACAACACACAAGCCCTCAACTATGTTCAATAATATCTAAAGCACTTATAGAAGGCATAAGATTGATCTAATTAGCCATTTATAGCAAAACCCTATAATTGAACACTATTCATCATCTCTTTCATGTGATCTAAGCTTTCAACCATGGAATAAGCCATTAAACTAAGCAAGCTAGGTTTATATAGCATGTAGAGCATGTATATCAGAATATTCAAGCAATTCAATAACTATAATTAACAAATCTCAAAATTTCAAAAGTTGACATAAACTTTAAAAATAGAAATTATGCAAACTCTCTCACAATTATAGGTTGTAGGCTAGTTGTTGATGCTCCTAGGTGCTCCAAACAACATCCAAAGCCAAGTCAAGTGACCAATTGCAAGGATTGAAGATGAAGTTTTTTTTTCTTTTCCTCTATGGCTGTCGAGTAGGGGGACTTTTTGGGCATCTTCTCAATTGTTTTGTGAGTAATTGCTATATGTATAATGTAGTATATGTATATTGTATGTATATGGTTTAATTTGAGGTCAAAAGCTTGCACAACTTAGTCAAATGTAGGCCAAAATTCAAATTAAAAGACTAACTAGTTAACTATGTTATTTTTCTAATGTTTCACTATTCCTACAAACCAAGTTCCATTTTCCTAATGCATGTTCCCAACCTCCAAAACTCAAAACCTCAAGTTCACGATTCCTTTTATAAGTCATACTATCTATGAAAAATTTTAATTTGAACAAATTAGACAGTCAGTTTTCTTATGAATAGTAACCATCAAGTAATACATATTTAAACTAAAATTAAAGCACATTAAAATGGACAAAGAAATATACAATACTTATTTATGAATATGATGCAAATTCTCGGGCGTCACACATACGCTATATTTAGCCCCTGATATATCCAACAACCGTAATTTCTCATGTCTGAGGATTAATTTGCACAATTCTCAACCAAATAGTAAACTATTAACCTGATATCATGTAGTTTACCATTTATCATCACATTCAACGATCCGTACTACTGACGATCACTCATACGTAAATTAGTCCACATCCTTATGTTGTTTTGTCACTTCGCATACCATCCTTTATCATTAACATCACTATATTAATCAAAGATAATTACATATGATAACCCGTACTCGACTATTCTATTCCTGGTCAAATAATCTGAAGTGTTATGATTCAATTCTTAATGTTTATCATATCAAATAAATATAGCGAAGTATTCTAAACTCCTTTAGAATATTTTTCTTCTCCGATAAACACTACAGACACATTCATATAAAGGCGGAGAATATGAATCTCCAAAAACATCATTGTGTAGAAAAACACATATATTATTATTAAACCCTAATTAGGTAATCTAATCTATAGTATTAGGCCATATCCCTAACAATCTCCCATTTACACTAATGCTATCTACCATAGGATTAGTACACAATACATTCGTATCCATATACTCGTCTTCTCTGAGTTGGTGATCAACCATAACTATCTTTACAGGATTAGTGGGTCAACTATAAAATATATATATATATATATATATATATATATATATATATATATATATATATATATATATAGGAACCTTTCTGTTAAACCTTTTTCCTTTTCAAGAACAGAATTCTTGAAAAGCGTGAGAAAACCCTTTTCTATATGTTTGGATTCTTGATGAGATCAGGTTCCTTAAGCTTGTGTAAGAAGCTTTCATTGTAGTTAGCAAAAAGGTATCGATAACCATCAATAAATAGAACCATATTTATCTTTCTGATAAGAATACTATATCAAAACATCATTCATAATGTCAAGTATGCATTTTGTCTTAAGTAACCGGATAATGGTTACTTATTATTCGAAACTCTGTCCATCCTTTTACGGTCTTTTCATAAATCAACTATAAATCTAATAATGTTTCCATCAATATGTGAATTCTTCTCTAAGAGCTTCACTATTTCCACAGACTTTGAAGATTCCAGGTTATTGTAAAAAGTGGAGATTACTACAACCATAATAAGATCATCAGTACCTATACTTAGATCCTATCCGATGCAACTCCTTACATCATGTTCTCCCATGTACTCGCCTTTGCATTGTTGGAGACTGCAAATGGCTAAAGGGTGAGGTACGCGATCCCCTCGCTATCATTCCTTACTAAAGTTAGAAGGGAGTCTAAAAGAAAATATAAAAACCCCGCCTCAGAGGCTGGAGACCATTCATTTATTAGAATCCTCCATCTTAAGATTTTAAGATTTTGACTTAACGTACAGGCGATGAGATAAACTAAATAATCATATCACTGTATTTCTCATAGAAATAATCCTACAAGATACAATTAGTTTACCATATGTTTATGGTATTATTTAACTAGATCTCAGTGAACTTCGATAATTATTGGTCTTCCATTAACTGAAGATATCACCAATTTATAAGATTTGTTAAGGGCACAGGCTCCCACTAACCTTCTTACAAATAGAGGAATTATTTTCACTTTCTATGAAATCGATCTCTATCATTTCATATTTAAGAATATGAATATTTATACTTTGATTGTTTCTTGGATAAAAACTCATTGACCATTCATCACAGTTGCTTTCATTAAAGTATCTATGTATGAATCAGAGTTTAAATTCTATCCTGCCATAGAATTACAGCCATAGTACATATAACAAAGACAAGCTTAAAATGGTTTGACATACTTTGGTGATAAAAGAGGCATTCCCTAATGGTATTTTATAACCAAACATATTCTTCAACAGCCCTATCATTTACAATAACAACTTTGGAACAAATGGACTCCATTAGTACTTCATTTGTTTTGCTTAACTTTGCTATCACCTATAATTCCTCTAAATGGATAATTCATTCATCTAAAGTCAATACATTTCTTTTGTTGATGAATTAAGGAATTTTAATGTGATAACTACGTTCTGGATAAATTTTATTTCCTCCCAATATCCCTTTTGGACAAACTCTTTTACCAAAAGAATACTAAATCTATCAAACTCTTTTAGATAGAAAAAGAATGACTTTGGCTCTTTATTTGTTCAAGTCTTTAATACTTGAGCACCTCAAAGTTTTAGACTTACATGATGACTTCATTTATCTAGATTTAGTCATTATTTGGTCATTTAACCATTTCATAAATGCTATGTTATAGAATGTTCATGTAGTTTTTTACTTGATGTCATTCTATCTTTCTTTTGATATGCATTTCGAAGATTCTATTACTATAATGAAACTTTGTACAAAATGCAAATCCTTTCTTACATAGGACGAATACAAAATTTCCTTTGTAAGAAAAGATTCCAGGATATAGTACTACTATTTCCATCATACGAAAAGAAAATTCAAATAAAAACAAACATAATCATTTTTACAAAATAGGATTGCATACCAAGCCGATCCTTAAAAACAACTAAATCATTATAGACCAAGGAAGTTCATGACTCTGGCTCTAACGATGATTAGGTTCCACCCACGATCAAATGTACTCTCCTGAAGATAGATCTCCTGGTAAGAACAAAGCAGTCCAGTTCCTCCTGTATCTTTTCCTTCTCCTCTTTCTATTGTGACTAAGTCCAGCCACAAAGGGAGAAGAGTCAACATGGGGAGTGGGCTCCACATCCAAACCAAGTTTCTGCCAACTAGTCAGAATATCACGCAGCTCAAACACTGTGTACTCTATTCTATGCACATGGAAATCCAATATCAGGCAAGAGTAAGACGGTGGTAGGGACTGCAAGATGAGGTTTATCTGAAGCTGATGATCCATGACGACACCGTATGCATCTAGCTGAGTCACCAAGTAAATCATTCTAAGGCAATGATGGTTAACGTCACCTCCCTCCTCTAGTCTCATACTAAATATCTCTTGGGTCAACTCAAATCTCATGCCACAACTATGCTCTCCTAAGGATTCCTTCAAATATCGAATAATATCCACGGAATGAGAGATGCCCTCATTGTATCTACGTAGATCATCACTCATCGATGAAAGGATATACCCTATGGAGTGTGTGTTATCCTAGACTCATTTATGGTAGGTGATCTTATCGGCCTCAAGTGCTATCTCATCAATAGGAGCCAAGGGTTCAAAGTCCAGAACATATTCAATCCTCTTAAACAGGAGAACGACCTTAAGCTTTTATATCATTTTTCAAAGTTCAGTCCAGTTAAATAGTCGTGGTTAAGGATGAAGACAATAGGATTTATGAAAGAAACCATAGCATACAAACTGCATAAAAGGTAAATGTAACATAAAGTAAGATGGTAGGCTAACAAGAATATACAAATCTATTAAATTATAAAATAAAATAGCTACTCTCACTATTTCTTTTGAATCTCATACTCCCTAAATAAGAAGGGTGAATCTATTAAAAGGACTCTAAGTGGGATGACCAATTTCCTTTAATAAGTATATTCCTCAAACCTTTGTGGCTTTGTTAAAATACAAGTACCAAAGGTCAACAACACCTTTGTTGTCTATTTCTCTAAATAGGCTTTGGTCAATTTTAGTCCCTAAATCACTTTGGTCTTAAACCTTTGTGGCTATGTTAATTAAGTGATCTAGTTTGATTAGACCCGTCATCTCATAGTTATCTAACAAATTGAATCTTTAAACCTCAAACCTTTGTGGCTGTGTTGGTTGTTTGATTTTGGAAGATAACTACATCTCCATGTTCGTACTAGCGATTTTAATAAACTTATCATGAAACACTTCCTCTACATTTAGTAAGAAGGATTGTATTCATTTTAAGTTTCATTAAATCTTAGGATGGCGGAGGTCTACGATAAAATTCCTTTTACCGTTTATATTAATCTAATATTGGTTTGCACGTAGAGAGTTCTTTAGTTTGTATTCAATCTCATCATATAATCATGCATTCATCATACTACAAGCTGATAATCTCTATTATAGCAAATAATAAACTATGAATGCAAAAATACACAAATGGTGGATCATGGATTTGAGTTTGGGTAATAGGAAATAAAACCATCCTATAAAAGATCATCAACTCCTTGAAATCTTCATTGGGCCTCCAACTCCTTGGATTGTCCATTAGGCCTTCTTGCAAACATCTCTTGAAGAATTACATAAGTGTCCTCACTACATTATTCTCTCAAAAGCAAGAATATAAAAATGAGACTTATGTCTCAATTTACAAGCCAAATAAAATAATAACCCTAAAGCCCAAATCCATGATCAAATTCACCATTTCAAAATGTATATGATCATTCATATCAAATATATAATAACCATAACAAAATTAGCTAGCATTTAAGTTTAATTATCTCATCCTATGAATAATCAAACCCCATCCATTCTTGTTACATAATCGAAAGACACTTTTCACTATTAATGCAAGTTGGGTTGGCCCATTTACCCATAACACATTATAGTAACACATGCATATCCAAGTCCAAATTGAATATAGCAAATTCATGGCCCAAACACATAAAACGACCCAATAGGCTAAACTTACACACAAACACATGTACACATGGACCAAGCCCAAATCCATATGCCTTTGGCCCATGCACACAAATTTAGCCCAATAGTTCTTCTTAAATGCATTATATCAACATATAATTACTTTTAACTTACTTAAATTTAGAAATATCCAAAAATTCCATTTTAGACATTTCCAAATCCAAGTCAAGAACCAAATTGCCTTCATTTTTGTGTGACATTTTTGGCTATATCAAGATAAAAAGGTAAAATTGCACTTTGACTATTAAACACCTCTAATCATAAAAAAAATCCTTTTTATAATCATACACATGTCAACATTTAAAATAAGTTTAAAACTAACCTTTTAAACTTACATGTCAACATATGCAACAATAACATACATATCAAATATTCATTTTTAGGACTTCTAGGCAACTTTTAACAACTTTTCAAGCTTAATAAAATAGCAAAAACACTTCTCCTTGTCACCTAGGTGTTCGACCATACATATATATCATGCATCCAAAAAGTTAGTATTATAAATATCATCTTTTAGATCTATCATGAAATCTTTCTTGCATGTCAAAGATCAACCCATATTTATCAAGTTTCGAGTCATGCATATGAATAAAAACAAGAGATATATATAGATCTTACATTTAAAAGAATGGATCTAAAGTTACGACACATTATTTTATGAACTTCATGAACCAAGCTTTGATACCACTTGAAAGTTTTCTTATCATTTAAAGGATCGTTAGATAAAAAAGTTGCATACAACAAGCATATACCAAGATAAGCTAGCATTTAAAATTTTTGGCAAGTAATCACTTTGTAACAACATGTATATATAATAGAAGTTCTCATATAACATGCATGTATCTTCTATTCTAAAATCAATATATATACATACCTATATCCAAATCTAAAAGATGAGAATAGAAGTATACCTCTTGTAGCAACTAGTGAAGATGAAGCTTTGAAGACTTGCTTGAATCCTTCTAACTTGAAGGCTCTAGAAATGTCCACCAAGCATCCAAAGTTCTCCACCATGCTTGAAAACTAAAGGTGCTAGTGTTGTTTTCAAGATATATTGCTATATGTGTGGTTTTAAAACTTGAAGAGAAATTTCTTCCTTTTCTACTTAGCCATGGCCGAAAATTACCAAGCAAGGAAGATGAAGATTTCTCCATCGTCTCTCTAGTGTGTGTCATGTATGTATTGTTAGGGGAGAAGGAAGAAATATCTTCTAATCTTTATTATAATCTCTATTATAATATGTCTTGAATGCATAATCCACCAATAAAAAATTAGCTTGTTGAGTGCAAGATTAGATAAGCTTATGCATGGCTTTAGATTGTAATCATTACAATCTAATGAGTACCATTTTCTTTCTCCTACAACTAGGCAAAAAGTAATCATTATCATCCAATGACATGCATGTCTTTGTCTTTATTCAAGATTGAATCTAGACTTTAGATTTGAATTAGTGGATTAGTATTGATGACATGGACAATCCATTCACCCAACTTTACACATGTACACACCAAATGTGCATGCCCAATCACTAATTTGCTTTGCCCTTTGATGACTAGAATTGATGACGTGACATTACATAAATCATATCAACTTTAATATATATATCATGCCCAATCACTAATTTGCTTTGCCCTTTGATGACTAGGATTGATGACGTGACATTACATAAATCATATCATCTTTAATATATATATATATATATATATGCATGCCCAATCACTAATTTGCTTTGCCCTTGGATGACTAGGATTGATGACGTGGCATTTCATAAATCATATCATCTTTAATCCTTTGATGACTAGGATTGATGACGTGACATTACATAAATCATATCATCTTTAATATATATATATATATATTATTTTTGCCCATTCTAATCTCTATTAGAATAATTATATTGAAACCACTTTTTAATATTTTCAATTTGGCCCAAAAAGTTTTGGTATTTATATTTTGACCCTAAAACTTTGCATAATTCCACTTTTGGCCCATTGACCAATATAGATGACTCTTAACACTTTAAAGTCATTAACCACATTATACAAGCTACCGGTGAATTTTTTCCTGATGCTTATTAATGTGTGACTTGCTAGATTTATAATCACATACCGATGAAGGATCATTAAACCTCTTAATTTATTTCGGGAATATCTCCGTCATTACCTGAAATACATTCATGTTCATGAGTAACTCACTAGCAACAAACGTATCATGAAAATGTATGCGATAATGAAAACTCTGTCTTTTACCAATCTATTTACTGTCGGGAATTACCGTGCAGTCTGATCCTTATATTAAAATGTCCTGATCAGAAAAGGACCATGAAATGGTTAAGTTCACTTTCGATTCTATGAATAGATCTAAAACAGTGAAATGAGAGATGGCTACTATAGAAAAACTCATTTCCATCAATTTCATTCTTACCTTGGTCAAGGACTTCCTCGTTTATCGACCGATTTTAGATACCATAAGATATCGCCTCACACCGAAGGTTAATAGATCCTATCTTGACAATTATCTGTTAGTCTCTATATCACAAGACTAAAATGCGAAAGGCCATAACTCACTTTATAGAAGGCAGGTATTGTCCAAACGCTATATTTAGCCTCTGATATATCCGACAACCGTAATTTTTCAAGTCTAATGATTAATTTGCACAATTATCAACTAAATAGTAAACTATTAACTTGATATCATGTAGTTTACCATTTATCATCATATTCAGTGATTCATACCACTGACGATCACTCATATGTATATTAGTCCACATCCTCATGTTGTTTTGGCACTTCGCATACCATCTTTTATCAATAATATCACTATGTTAATCAAAGATAATTACATATGATAACCCATACTCGATTATTCTAGTCCCGGTCAAATAATCTAAAGGGTTATGATTCAATTCTTACTGTTTATCATATCAAAGAAATACAACAAAGTATTCTAAACTACTTTAGAATGTTTTTCTTCTTCGATAAACACTAGGGATACATTCATATAAAGGCCGAGAATATGAATATCCAAAAATATTATTGTGTAGAAAAACACATATATTTTTATTAAACCCTAATTGGGTCATTTAATCTATAGCATTAGGGCATATCCCTAATAATTTCATAGTCCAAGTAGGAAATACTTGAAACACTTCTATGCATCTTGAACTACAAGTAATTCAATGCAAATCAACTAAACACACTCCAAAGCAAATCCACCTCCTCCAAACGCATATCCACGCATCCAAGAGGGGCTCTATGTGCCTCTCACTTATTCTTGCATCCAATTGCTAAGTTTATTATGACTAGATTCCAAAATGTACTGAACAATTCCAATTAGGAAATTTCATTACCAAAATAGGAAGCCATTTTCCAAATAGGAATCCTAGTTGCATTTGGATTTTAAATTTAGCTACTCTTAGATACATAAGAAATAGTTAGAAAACTTTAACAACATCTTGATGAAAGTAGGCTAGAAGAGGGATCAAAAGGCATAAACTTGGCCACTAAAAAGACCAAAATGCTCCTTCGAACCCCATAACACATTTAGGATTTTCAACCGTGACTTGTTCCACTAAAACATCATGGCTGTATTCCAAGATGAATATTGTTATATTCAAAAGCCTGTCATACTATGTATGACCTTTGTCTTCGACCTACTAAGTAGAATGACCAAAATATCCCTCCATGTAACACTCACAATCAAGAAAGACTTTAACCGTACTATCTCTTCCTTGATTGCATCTTCTCCTTGAGACATCTAAATCCTTTAACTAGCCATTCTCGGGACACGGAACACTTGATCTAAGGTAACGACCCTTTAACTAGATATCCAATATACCCCAAGGGTATACCATTAAGCTTATATTCGAATGATCTACCGGATAATTACAAAGGAGTGATTACTCCATCACTCGACGACATGGATTCTTTATTCCATACCCACATTCCAACTAATCATACCCATATGCCTAACACATAGAGCTATTGAATCACAACTGAGGTCTCACCCATAGTACATCAAAGCACATGAATCTGATTACGTCAGTTCATCCACATAAGTTCTAGATTAAGTGTATTGGCCACTTAGTAGTATAAGGTATATTTGATCTCTATCTTTGATAGTACCTATTAAAAGATCATACCTAAGTAGTCCATTCAATGTGTGACATACACACTAGTAAGACTAGTCTAGAAACCTACCAATGACAAAGGCATGTCACCCTTCTGAGAAGATTGTCTCACTATAACCTAAACCTGATGAAGTGCCCAACTTCATCATTCGGTTATGAACAAAATCTAGAAAAAAATATCTATGACTTAGACCTTTTGTACTCATCCACCGTGCACCTAAGTCACTTACTTGGATCAAAGACCTCTATACAAACAAATAGACATGAATAAGATAGAGAGAATAAGAATGAATACTTTCATTAATACTAACAATCATAATATGTATCCAATATGTCTGAAATATCATGTGCTAGTGAACTTTAGGGCATACCAATCCTAACAATTACTTGGGTGGCATGACTTGAATTCGAACATTGTAGTTTTGGATGAATTAAGTTGAACATTGTAGTTTTGGATGAATTGACTAGGCTAACCTGGATCAACTCACACCATAATGGTCTTGTGTTGAGTCCAAATGGATGAGATTTAACTAAGTCGGATGAGATGTAGTCAAGTTATGACATTTTGATGAATACGATTCTAGTTGAACCACATTAGTTTAGTCAAGTAGGTTAATAAAGGTCCAAATTGAATCTACTTTCACGGATTATTTTACTCATAGAGGACGTTTAGTTTGCAGAATCTTACAGGATTCATGAAAATATAAAGTCAAGAATGGGATATTCCCATATTATGTTCGTAGAATAAAAAAGCATTCATGATCATATCACATTTTTAGAAATACAATATTCTTATAATTTTGTCAATTTTCATCTATATGTGAAGGGGTGGGAATCAAACATTCTGAAGTTGTTAGAATGTTTAAGAGAAAATAAAACGACAAAAATACTCACTCTAGCTAGAATTACCTTTCAAATTATCTATCTATCTCGGCTTTTTTTCCTCAAACTCAAGTTATTCCTAAAAATTAAAAAAATAAAATAAAATAATAAAATTAATAAAATTAGAAAGAATAAAAATAAAAATAAGAATTAACCAAAAAAAATTAAAAACTAAAAAAATTTAAATTTAAATTTAAATAATTTAAAATAAAAAATTCAAATTTAAAAATAAAATAAATGAGATAAAAAGTAAAATAATAAAATATATTATTGTCAATAAGAAAATATAAAAATTTAAATTAATTTATAAAATTTTAAAAATAAAACTAATGAAATACATCAAATAATAAAATAAAGATAAAATAAATGAAAAATTAAATAAAAAATAAATTAAGTTTTTTAATTTTAATTTAAATTTAATATAAAAAAATTTAAATGCTAAATTTCAAATTTTAACATTTTATATTAAATTTGTATTTAAATTGAATGTTTTCTACAATATTTTAGTCTTTTTAAAATACAGGCATTGTTGAAAAATTAGTGAAGATTTCCAAAAAAAAAAAAAAAAACCATTTCATGAATCAAACACCTCCATAAATCTTATGAGCCGTGTCAAGGTAATAAAAGTGGGGCGTCAGTTGACATTTCGTCAATTAGTGTCAATAGATTTCTGTTAATGTCAAATTTTGGCCAATACATAAACGTTTTAATCGTACTTCATGTACTTCATTACTAAAACCTCATGTACAAGAGGTTGTTTGAATGAGAACTCTTTTAGTAAAAAAGATACATTATTTTGACAAATAGTTACAATATTTTCGTCATTCTCTTAGGTCCTATTTGGTATAACTGCAAAATTTTAAATTTTGAAGTGTAGAATTTTTAGTAGTATAATTCTAGTTAGAAGTGTTGTTAAATAAAAATAGTTAATTGTTTGGTATATGCTAGACAATGTTGGGTTTTTAGAAATTTTGAAGACAATTTTGAATTTTCAAAACAATGGAGAGGTAATTTGAGAAAAAAAAAAAGAAAATAGTTTCACATATTATGTAAAAACAGTTTCACAAAATCCTTTTTTGAAAAGCACCAATTTGGAGCTTCTTAGTTTTTAGTTTTTTTTAGTTTCAACTTTTACTTAAAAGTTCTTTAAAAAATGGGCCAATTTGCTTAGTTTCAACTTCTAAATTTATAAAAAAGCTCTTTTAAATGTTCAAAAGTTAGGCCAAATATACCCTTAATTATTTTGTTTTAGTATTGTGACTTATAAGACGTAAAGTATCCTTGTCATTCGTCCACGATAAAACATCTAAATCGTGAATTCCAATACGTATTCTCTTCCAAATTTTATCCATCTAGCAAAACAAGAGAACAAGAAAATTAGTCACGGGTACCACACTAACCGCAGTTGCTCAAGGAGCAAGTTGGCATAATTGGCTGTCAATTGCAATTAATATTATTCAAGATGAGTTTTCTTGCAATCATCTTACTAATATAATTTACACTTCCTCCGACACTAGTTCCCTAATCCTCCTATTTAATCTTCTAGTGTCAAACTATCTATTTTTCTAAAGTGATACATTAAATATTACACTTAAGTTTCATAAAGCAAACAAGTACGAGGAGAAACTACAATGCGAACAATGATGAGTTTAGAACTTTTTTTTCAGTAAAAAATTATAAAAAACAATTTACACTCATATATAAATTTATTTATTTTTAGTTGAGAATAATATTTTTTTACTAAAAATGCTCCAAAATTACTTGGGGTCAGAGAGAGTGTACTCCTCTATACGTATACCTGCCCCGGAATGTAAAGAGAATATACAATAACATCTTTTGACATTAAAAACAATCAATAAGATATCAAGACAAACTGCTTAGTAGAACAACATGTTTAAAAGTAAAAAAGATACTTGAGGGAGTTCAAATTAAACTGGTCTAAAACTATAAATATTATACAGAAAAAAGTTTGACCTTGAACTGAATGTATGAGCTGAATAGAAAAGAAGATGAGTTTGATTGATAATTTTCCTAGCTATTATAGAGCTCGAGGTGCAATCTTCCTGATATAATGAAAACAGAAGAAAATAAAATCTTTTTAAAAAATACAAGAGGCTAGATCATTCTCATCCTATCCCTGATCCTTCTTTGTATATATATATATATAGAGTTTGTTATGCCATCGCACACATAATCCTTCAAGACAGTTGGTTTATTCTTCACACGGGTTCCACGATGTGGCATTGTTGGTGTCACTCTAGTTGTGCCTTCGTTAAGTGACATCGTTGCATTTCCTTCCTGTTGTGCAAGAACCTTGTCCTCAAGGTTCCAAGTAGTGTGTATGATTGAAGTCAGTGGTATCTTCCCAAGTGGCATCATTAAGAGGAAGACCATTCCACTGAATCAGGTGTAGGGATATTGGCTTACCTTGACGAATAATAACGCGAGAGTCGAGCACTTGAACTGGTTGTAACTCTGGAATAGTTTGCTCAAGGGGAGGAATGGAAATACCATCCAAAATAGAAGGTGGTGTGCCTTCAAATGGTTTCAAAGGTGAAACATGGAAGACAGGGTGGACTTTGGCAAAGGAAGGAAGTTGTAGTTGATATGCCACCTTATCAATGCGTTCAAGAATTTGAAATGGCCCAAAGAAATGATGACTGAGCTTATAATTTCCAAAACCGCGTAATGATGTTTGGAGATAAGGTTGTAATTTCACAAACACCCAAGAACCAATTGTAAATTCTTTATCGATTCTATGCTTGTCAGATTTCTATTTCATCCGATTCTGAGCTTGTGCCAAGTTTACTTTCAGCTGTCGTATGAGATCATCACGGGCAATAAGTTCAATATCAACTGCAACATTAGAGGATGATAAAGGAAAGTATCAGAGAAAGGTTAAAGGATCACGCCCATATAATGCACTAAACGGAGTCATGTTAATAGAAAAGTGGTAGGTAGTATTATACCAAAACTCTGTCCAAGGGAGAAATTTCTACCACTGCTTGGGATTGTCCATGACAAAGCATCTTAAGTACAGTTCGAGTGTTTTGTTTATATGTTCAGTCTAACCATCAGTTTAGGGGTGGTAAGCCGGGCTCATACAGAGGGTAGTACCTTGCAATTGAAAGAGTTCTTTCCAGAATGAGCTTAAGAACAAGGGATCACGATTGCTTACAATAGTTCTTAGGAAGCCATGGAAGTGAACTACTTCAGCAATAAAAACTTCAGCCACTCGTGCACTGGTAGGACTGGCAGATAGTGCAATAAAATGTGCAAACTTTGTAAGGCAATCTATAACAACAAGGATTTCAGATTTACCTGTTGATAGAGGGCTAGAGATAAAGTCCATTGCAATATCTTCCCAAACTTGATTGGGGATGGGAAGAGGCTGGAGAAGACCCGCCAGTGCGGTATTGGTATATTTCGCCTGTTGGCAAATAATGCAATCGAGGACAAATTTCTTTACATCTTGACAGATTGTGGGCCAATAACATATGGCTTGGAGGCAGTGTAGAGTTCTGAGATAGCTAGCATGACTACCCAAAGTGGAGGAATGATATTCAAGTAACGTTGAGGAACACAAGGAAGCAGGGACAAATAGTTTGTTCCGAAAGTAAAGAATCCCATCACGAACATGATAAAAGGTGGACATTGCTAGGGAAGCTTGGAGCTTCTGATGCAATTGGAGAAGGTCGGGGTCCGAAGAATTTGCATGTTTAATTGCAGTAATCAAATCGGCATAAGAAGTCGATAAAGCTATCAAAGAAGCAGTAGGGAGTGTGATAGAGCATCAGTTACTACGTTATTTTTACCAGGCTTACAGCAAATTTAGAAATCAAAACCAACCTATTTGCTACTCGAGGGTTTGAATTGTTTGCCCCGTGAGATTTTTTAAGCTTTGTTGATTTGTAATAATAGTGAAATGGCGGCCCAACATGTGATACCCGAACTCGGCATATAATTAATAGTATTTAATTACATTTAATTAAGTGTTATCTTAAATGCTATGATTGAACTATGTGTTTACTTTATTTAATTTATTCATTTTTATCATTATTTTCATAATCTTTTAAAAATATTGAAACAAATAGTTAAATTAATTATTTGAAATGAATACTAACTATTTTAATTATTTATAATACTCGGTTTCATTTTCATGTGTTTATTTATTTTGTTTTCAACAAAATGGAAAAGTAACTCCGAGTCAGAGTAAGTTTTAAATTATTCTACTTTTCAAAAATTATATTTTTATATTATTCTTTATCATACTTATCGTAATCGTTTATTGACCGTTTGATCGTAGCGCATCAAAAATGAAGTTAAAGAAATATTTCTCAGACTTAGTGAATAGTATTTCTAGTTTAATTTAGTTAGTTTTTAGTTGATTTCCATTAGATTGCATGATTTTAACTTGAACTAGATCAAACGCCAGTTAAATAAGCTTGTCTGACCATTTTTCACTTGAACTTGACTTTGCCAAAAGACCAAAATACCCTTAGTCATCATTTTTAATCAAATTCAATAAACATAACATAAAAGCAAAAGCAAAAGCAAAAATTGCCCATTTGTCACCCCTCCTCCCCCTCCCCCCCCCCCTAATGGCCAAAACTCCAAGAGGGAAAAAGAAAAGATTTTTGCTCCAAATTTCTTCTACAATCATGCGTGTAATTGCTCAAGGATCGAGGCTAGGGTTCTTGTGGGTCCTCTCCTTTAGTCTCTGTGAGGGTTTTCACATTTTTGTGCATATTTTGTAAAATGTCATTATTGTTTCAAATTTTCAGGTTTGATATATATTGTGTTATAATGCCTATAATTGCTTGATATAGCTTCCTTTGAGTTCGTAGAGTATTGTTTAATAGTTATTTAGAGATTTTTACGGCTAGAAATACGAATTGAAATTGGGGAAGAATATGAATAGTAAAATTGAATGGTAAAACCCTAGATTTTTGAATTTTCGATCCGAATTGCGATTTCTTGACTTGGGTGCCATTAGTGTTAGAAATATTAAAAATGCAATAAAAATGGATTACCCTTTGATAATTGAGAATTAGACATTGAAACATAAATGGGTCGTTTGACCAAGTGTTGATCGTGCTCGAATTGAGTTGGCGGTTTGGCTTGTAAGTGCATGGAAGTACTTTTGGCGCTGTTGTGGCGTTGATTGAGTGACCGGTTAGCATAACTGTAGTTCAAACACACTAGATGGACTGTCGGGCTTCGGTTGGAAAAGTGAGGTTTTGTGTCATAGAAACGTGTCTTGTAGTGCCCAAGTGAGAGTAGTGAAGACGGGTTTCCAATCCTGTAGATCGTTTGCTTGCAATTGCCTTTGAAAGTTAGAGATTGAATAGTGTTACTTGTAGTTTTCATGTATTGAACTTGTATTGCTTGTTTTGTTATTGTTCTAGTTGTTATTGATTACTGTAAATGCTTGTTATATTGATTATTGCAACTAATCTGCACTTTAGTGCCCTCACTCGATTATCGTCATGTTTCTTGTATTGTATTGCATAGTGTCAGGCGCTTGAGTGACGGGCCTCTCTAGGTAGTCTCGGTCTGCCAGGGTTGGGTTGCTCTAGCTTCGTATCCTATTCCCATTCTCGCTAGGGGTGTCGCTCTGGGATATTTGGGTCGTAGATGTATCGGGGTACATCCAAAGTACACCCAGTCGAAGTTATAAGGCGGTTACGTGCTTATCGTCATCATTGTCAACGTCAAGCTCGAGATTGATGTATTGCTCGTGAATTGGTATATTGCTCGTCTGAG
The DNA here is from genome assembly GCA_037974665.1 of Ehretia macrophylla. Classification (NCBI taxonomy): domain Eukaryota; kingdom Viridiplantae; phylum Streptophyta; class Magnoliopsida; order Boraginales; family Ehretiaceae; genus Ehretia; species Ehretia macrophylla. The sequence goes on along the minus strand of CM075782.1, from coordinate 22,883,941 downwards.
CAAACCATAACCTTCAAAGTGTAGTATAGTTTTGATTGGTTATGTTAATACTTTCCTTGATTGTTTATGGTGTTGATGTTTACATTGATTGCTTCCCTTATTGGATATACTGCTTAACTGTTCATATTTGCATTGCATGGTCTTCTTCTCTCTCTACCTCGATATTTGTTCCGCCCTCATTGAGTATACATGTTTTGTATACTCACTCCTCACCACCATATTTCAGGAAATGTCGTGTTAGCTGGAAAGTTCATGGTTACGTGATAGTTCGTGCTTAAAGAGTTGCCTTGCATGTTATGTGGCTTGAGCTGTAGAAGTTGTAAAGTTTACCTTCATGAATTGTATATGTTCGTAGTATAAAAGAAATGTAAGTTAACTTAACTAGGTTTACTAGGTTAATGAGGTTTGAGTACAGTGCATGTATGTAGTTGTCTAAAAGAAAAGAGCTAGGTTAGTTTGGTGTTTGGGCTTAGAATTTTATGATTTGTTGGATATACTTGTTGAAAACTAAGGCTTGGATGGCCTTGAGGAGTTGTGAATGGTTGGACACGGTACTAGTCCATTTATATTTTGTTTGCAGGTTTTGGTTTTTCCTAGAAATAGAGGAGACTCTATCCGTTTTCTCTAAAAATTATGCCCAGATTTGGTATTGGGTTGAGAATAAATTGGTTAATAGAATTCCCGATCTCGCGAGGGATCAGGGTGTTGCACAACAGGTAATGACGCCACCTAGCAATGGCGGAAGTGATGGTAAACATTTCACGATGATATGTAGAGGCTCCTTGTATGCTTGGTGAAAGCTCCTTACTAAAATAAGCAATTAGGGTAGCCTACCTAAGTTAATACTGCGCCAATAGCATAGTCGGAGGCATTCGTCTCAACTGCAAATGGAGACGAAAAATTAGGCAGAACAAGGACTAGAGCAGTAGTCAATGCTTGTTGCAATTGGAGAAAGGCTAATGTAGCTGCTTGAGACCAAATAAAAAAGTCTTTGTGTAATAAGTCTGTCAATGGACCAACAATGGTTGCATAGTGCCTGATAAATCTTCTGTAATAGCCTGTAAGGACCAACAATCCATGTAATTCTCGCAGCGAAATAGGAACGAGCCATTAAAGAATGGCCTGGACTTTATCCTGATCCATAGCAACACCTGTAGCAGAAATTACATGGCCCAGGTAGGAAATATTAGTTTGTCCAAAAACACACTTGGACATTTTACCACAAACTGTTCATCACGCAAAAGGCATAAAGCCTGAGATAAATGAGCAATATGGTCAGTAAAGGTACAGTTGTAAACGAGAATATCATCACACAAAAAAACCAAGACAAATTTTTGAAGATAGGGGTGAAAAATAGAATTCATTGCTGCCTGAAATGTAGAGGGTGCATTGGACAATCCGAACAGCATGACAAGGAACTCATAACGTCCCTCGTGCATTCGAAAAGCTATTTTCGCAATATCGGAAGGGCGCACCCGAATCTGATGGTAGCCTACTCGTAAATTGAGCTTGGAAAAATACTCAACATTGTGGAGCTCATCAATCAATTCATCAACAGTTGGGATAGGAAAAATATCTTTAATTGTGAGAGCGTTAAGATCCCGAATAATCAACGCAAAAACGCCAAGAGCCATCTTTATTTTAAAAAGTAAAATAGGGGACTAGAAAGGACTTGTGTTATGGTGGATAATTCTATAGTGTAACATTTTGTTAACTAATTTTTCAATTTTTGCCTTTTGGAAGTGAGGATAGCAATAGGGACGGACATTAATAGGTGTGACATGATGTTATAAGTCGATACGATGATCATAGAACCGAGAAGAAGGTAAGCCTTTAGGAGTATAGAAGACTTCATTGAAGGTGTGTAAGAGGGAATCGAGTTCTGGTGGTAGAGGAGAGGGCTGAGTAGGACAAGATGGATTGAGGTCTAAGCTAAAGAAAGTTGCAATGCCATCTACTTGGGCTAGACGTCGGAGGGACTGATATTGAATCAGAGTAATGGATGGAGAGGCGATTCTTTGAAGACAAACAATGTAGCCGTCAGAGTGGAATTCATTAAAGTGGCGACTATAATCGTGAATGACAGGGCCAAGCGTAGAGAGCCAAGCCGTGTCGAGAACAACATCAGAGGCATGTAGTGGAAGAACAAAAAAATCAACGGTAATATGGTGACCTTGGATTGAAGGACCTACGTTGCGAACACAACTTTCATTGAGAAGTTTCTCGTTGTTACCAACAGAGACGACAAACTGTGGAGTAGCTGTGATTGGAACACATAAATAGTATGCAATGCGAGATTGAATGAAATTGTGGGTACTACCCCCATCAATGATACTTGGACCGTATGACCATGAAAGGAACCCTCTAAATGGAGTGTGGTATGAGAGATATGACCGATGAAGGCGTTAAAGGAGACGTCGAAATAAGGAGTGAGCTCTTGGAGTTGGAGTTGCTCTGCGATGTCGCCATCAGAAGCAACAGGAAGGGGGATCAAAGTCATAGTCAAGGATAAAGAGTTGAGGTGGGGTTTTGTAGTGATAAGAATGAAACCACTTCTGAACGCATTAATAACACAGACCTTTAGCTTGGCAATTTTGCATTTCTGTGGCAGAGATTTTTTTGATGATGGGAAGTGATGATGGGTTGTTTGGGGACGGTAATGGCAATAGGTTGGACAAGGGTTGGGCCACGGTTATTGATGGAAAGCGGGGCCCAGAGAGGCGAAATGGAAGTTTGGATTTGGCCAGCAATTTATCTTCTTGGAGGCGTGCCAGTCCAATGGCCTGAGCCAAGGTGGTGGGCCCGAAGGCCTGTACGCCAAGCGGATCTTTGGTTTTAAGCCCACTACAAAGCAATTGATGAGGAATTGAGAATAAAGGTTGTGGGTGTTGTGATAGGCCTAGACTAATTTAGAGAACTAGAACTTATGTAGAAAATATTTAGGAAGTAGAAGAGGAGAATTTTAGAGGAACTAGAGAATTTGTATTGAAGAGATGATTACAACTTTGGCTTGGTTACAAATGCTTGAAGTTGCCCCATATTTATAGGTGCTTAAGGAGCATTTTACACACAAGATATTTTGAAGATTCTTAGAATATACTAGATACTATTCCTAGATCTTTCTAGCTAGTCAAATAAAATATTTCTCTCTAGATACTTCCTAGAAAATATCTCAACTTCAAGATTTCTCTAGATATAGGGCTTGGGCTTATAATTGGGCAATGCTCTTATTCTTTTGGGCCAAGTGAGTAAATATTTTAGCTAGACCAAATGCTTTAGTATTAATACTTAGCCCAAATACTTGATGTCCAATCCTTAGCCCAAATTTACCTTAGCCCAAATTCAAGTTTACTTTCCAACACCCCCTTTTAAACTTGAATTTGTCATTCCAAGGCAAGATCTTAGCTTGAGAAAAACTTCAATTGAGAGAGGCTTGGTGAAGATATCCGCTACTTGGTCTTGTGACTTCACGTACTTTATCTGGACATCTTTCTTTGTCACACATTCTCTGATGAAGTGATATCTTATATCAATGTGCTTGCTTCTATCATGGAAGACAGGATTCTTGGCCAACGCAATTGCTGATTTGTTGTCCACGAATATTTATGTTGCTTCATCTTGAGAAAAGTTAAGCTCCTTAAGCAAATTTCGTAGCCATAGCGCATGACACACAGTTACAGTAGCGGCTACATACTCAGCTTCACATGTTGATAATGTGACTATTGGTTGCTTCTTTGAAGTCCATGTGAATGGTGTGTCTCCAAAGTAGAATACGAACCCTATTGTACTTTTTTGATCATCCATGTCTCCAGCCCAATCACTATCACTATATCCCACTAACTTGAAATTGCTTATAAAGGATACCGTAATCAGTAGTGCCTTTTATATATCGAATGATTCTTTTTGCAACCTTGAAGTGATGAGCTGTTGGAGTCTCCATGAACCTGCTGATGAGTCCCACTCCAAATAGGATGTCCGGTCTTATGCAAGTCAAATATCATAGGCTCCCGACCAAGCTCTTGTACAATGTTGGATCCACCTTCTCAACTTCATCATATCTTGAGAGTTTTACTCCACATTCTACTGGGGTGCTTATCGGCTTGCAGTTGTCCATATTGAACTTCTTGAGAATTTCCTTTGCATATCATTCTTGGGATATAAAGATTCCATCATCCCTTTGCTTCACTTCAATTCCGAGATAATATGCCATGAGCTAGATGTCCGTCATTTTGAATTCTCGTGCCATTGCCTTCTTGAAGTCTTCGAACATTTTTGGATTGCTTCCAGTGAAGATCAAGTCATCCACATATAGACAGACAATCATAATATCTCATTTTTCATCCACCTTTGTGTATAGTGCGTGCTTGTGAGGACATTTCTTGAAATTATACTCTTTGAAATACTTGTCAATTTTGGTGTTCCATGCCCGAGGAGCTTGCTTCAACCCGTACAAAGCATTTTTTAACTTCAAGACTTTGTCTTCATGGCCTCGAACGATGTAGCCTTCAGGTTGCTCAAGGTATACTTCTTCTTCGAGAAATCCATTAAGAAATGCTGATTTAACATCCATCTGATAGATCTTCCACTTCTTTTGAGCTGCTAATGAAATCAACAATCTTATTGTTTCTAGTCGAACAATAGGAGCGAAGACTTCATCATAGTCAATACCAGCTCTCTGCTTGTATCCTTTGGCCACCAATCTTGCTTTGTATCTTTCAACTTCTCCTTTGACGTTCTTCTTAACTTTGTAGACCCATTTTACTCCGATTACCTTGTGTCCTTTTGGTAAGGTTGTCAGCTCCCACGTTTCATTCTTCTCTATTGCTTTAATTTCCTTATCCATAGCTTTTCTCCATTCTTTGTTTTTTTGCTGCTTCTTCATAGTTGAGGGGCTCGCAATCAGCAAACAAACATAATAGAGTGAGGTCATTTTGATTCTCTGTTACCTCATAAATTTCTTGTAGAGTCTTCATTCGGTGAGGCCTTTCATCCGAGCTCTCCGTTGATGATGATGTTGCTTCTTGTGGTGTTATTGGTGATGAAGGCGGGGTCTCATGATTGGTTGCTTCTTCAATTCTTGGTGGTTCTTCTTCGTGCATTGGAAAGAACTGGTACTGCTCATTTTCTTCTTTACTCCAATCCCACGAGCTTTTCTCATCAAACTCCACGTCTCTGCTTACAGTGGATTTCCTTGTACTTGGATTGTATAACTTGTATCCTTTTGAGTTTTGATCATAGCCGATGAGGATATACTTCTCGCTCTTATCATCGAGCTTTGTTCTTCTTTGGTCTAGAACATGTACATAGGCTATGCTTCCAAATACTCGTAGGTGTGCAACACTTGGCTTGTGCCCGCTCCATGCTTCTTGGGGTGTTTTATTCTATACGCTTCTTGTAGGAGAACAATTTGATAGATATACTGCACAATCCACAGCTTCAGCCCAAAATTCCTTTGGCAGCATCTTACTCTTGAGCATGCTTCTTGCCATGTCGAGGATGGATCTGTTCTTCCTTTCTGCGATTCCATTTTGTTGTGGTGAGTAAGGAAGAGTGAGTGGACGTTTGATTCCATTTTCTTCACAATATGCCTTGAACTCTTGTGAGTTGAATTCTCCTCCTCTGTCGGATCTCATCTCTCATCGCCTTTATTGTATATCCACTTTGTTTTTCCACAAGAGCCTTGAATTTCTTGAAGGCATTGAAGACCTCTGATTTTTCTCTTAGGAAATACACCCATGTCTTTCTGCTGAAATCATCAATGAAGAGAACGAAATACATGTTTTTGCCAAAAGATGCTGGGTTAATTGGGCCGCACACATCGGTGTGAACTAACTCCAATGGCCTCCTTGTTCTTGATGATGCCTCTTGTGGGAAGCTTTTCCGAAATTGCTTTCCAAGTAGACATCCTTCACATAGTTGATCAGGGTGATCGATGGAAGGTAGCCCTTTGACCATATGCTTCTTTGATAACATCTTTAGTCCTCCAAAATTGAGATGGCCCAACCTCAAGTGTCATAGCCAAGAAGTGTCTTCCAAGCATGCTTTCAAATATTTGAGACTATCATTTTGAATGTTTAATATAAACATTCTATTGTTGGTCATGGGTACTTGGACAATTAAGTTTCCTCTATGATCTCTTAGGAAGAGACTATGATTTTTTATGTGGATATCATAGCCATTTTCTAAGAGTTGGCCCATGCTCAAGATATTGGCCTTCATGTTGGGCACGTAGTATACATTGGAGATGAATTGGTGTCTATCATATTTTAGCCGGATAAGTATTTTACCTTTGCCCTTGACCGGAGTCTTAGATAGGTCTCCAAACGTGACATTTCCATTCACTGATTCATCAAGCTCGACAAACATGTTATTGTTGCCGCACACATGGTTGCTTGCACCTGTGTCGAGATACCATGTATGTTGTTCTCCATCTCCGTATCCCTTGTATGCGAGCAAAAAGGTGGAATCTACCTCATCATTTTTTTGCTCGGCATAATTGGATCTCTCCTCTACATTCTTGGTTGAACTTCGGCATTCTGAGGCATAATGACCGAATTTGTGGCAATTGTAACATTCAACTTCTGACTTTTCATACCTTGGTCTTTGAGCACCTCATCTTCCATATCTACTTGATGATTTATTGTTATCCTCCTTCTCGTTGTAGGACATGTTGTATCCTCCTCTTCCTCGGCCACGACCACGACTGCGTCCACGTCCACGTCCACGTCCTTGTCCTTGTCCACATCCTCATCCTCTTTGGCTTCTTCCATCGCCAAGGTCTCGATCTCCTCGATTGAGGTTGAGTTTGGCTTGTAAGACGTGGTCTAGTGATTCCTTATTCCTTCTCTTGATCTTCTCTTCATGTACTTGAAGCTTACCGGTGAGTTCATCAATGGTCATTTTCTCTAGATCATTAGATTCTTCAATTGCTACTACTATATGGTCAAATTTTGAACCTAATGATCGGAGAATTTTTTCAATGATCCGAACGTCACCTATGCTTTCACCATTTGTTTGTAGTTGATTAATAATGGATTGAACTCTTGAAACATAATCGGAGATTAACTCGGATTCTTTCATTTGTAAATTTTCAAACTCAACTCTAAGAGTTTGAAGACGGACTTTTCTTACCTTATCAACTCCTTGGTATACTTTCTCAAGAATCTCCCATGCTTTCTTAGTTGTTGAAGCTTGGGCAATCTTCTCAAACGTGGCATCATCTACGACTTGTTGGATGATTGAAAGAGCCTTTTGATCTTTCATCTTAGACTCTTTCAAAGCCTTCTTTTGTGCTTGTGTAAGAGTGGCCTCATCTTCAGGAACCTCATAATCTTCTTCAACAATATCTCATATATCTTGGCTGCCAAGATATGTCTTCATTTGGATGCTCCACCTTCTATAGTTATCGTTTGAGAGCCTTGGAAATGGGAATGCTACACTTGATGTCGCCATAACCTAGCTCTTGATACCACTTTGTTGTGATAGGCCAAGACTAATTTAGAGAACTAGAACTTATGTAGAAAATATTTAGGAAGTGGAAAAGGAGAATTTTAGAGGAACTAGAGAATTTGTATTGAAGAGAAGATTACAACTTTGGCTTGGTTACAAATGCTTGAAGTTGCCCCCTATTTATAGGTGTTTAAGGAGCATTCTACACACAAGATATTTTGAAGATTCTTAGAATATGCTAGATAATATTCCTAGATCTTTCTAGCTAGTCAAATAAAATATTTCTCTCTAGATACTTCCTAGAAAATATCTCAACTTCAAGATTTCTCTATATATAGGGTTTGGGCTTATAATTGGGCAATGCTCTTATTCTTTTGGGCCAAGTGAGTAAATATTTAGGTAGCCCAAATACTTTAGTATTAATACTTAGCCCAAATACTTGATGTCTAATCCTTAGTCCAAATTTACCTTAGCCCAAATTCAAGTTTACTTTCCAACAATCGGCACGATTGGCTAACGACTCAGAAAGGGATTGATAAGCTTCAACGGTGATAACTTGGTGAAGCTTGGCAAGGCTTTCAGAAGAGTCTTCGAACTCTGAGGGACCAAATCGTTATTCCATAGCCTGGGTAAAGGAATCCCACGTAGGAAATTGATGATTGTGATCCATTCATTGGAACCAAGCGAGGGCTTAGCCGTCCATGTGGAATGAAGAAATCATGAGGCATAGATTTTGGGAGGTTCGGTGGAAGGAGAAGAATCTTTATGCTTTGAAGATCCACCCCGAAGGGTTGTTGTCGTCAAAGTGTGGAAAGTCAAGACGCATGATGCACGAAAATGAGGTATCGAAAAAGATGATGGGGGTGGGAATAGCGGTAGAAGTAGTGGAGCCAGCTACAATGGTGGAAGATGGGGAAGGGGTTGTAAAAGGTAGAGACACGGTAGGGAGATGAGAATCTGGTTGAAATGGAGATTTATCGAGGCGATGAAGAAGTTGGTCAAGTTTGTCGTCCAAAGAAGTGCATTTAACGACCAATTCACCTAAAATTTCTTGGTGAGAGTCAAGGTGTTGGTCTTGAGAAGAAGATGTAGAAGAGAGTTGGTGAAGAATTTGTCATTAGCGGCAGAGGAGGTGGTCAATTGTTTGAGTAATTCATCAATTTGTTTGAAGCGAGTACCCTCGGCCATGATGGAAAGGTCAATGAAAGCACCAATGAACTGAATGTATGAGCTGAACAGAGAAAAAGATGAGTTTGATTGATAATTTTCCTAGCTATTATAGAGCTCGAGGTGTAATCCTCCAGATATAACGAAAACAGAAAAAAGGCAATTTTTTAAAAAATACAAGAGGTTAGATTTAGATCATTCTCATAATCTTTCAAGACAGTTGGTTTATTCTTCACAAAGGTCCACGACGTGGCACTGTTGTTGTCACGCTAGTTGTGCCTTCGTTAAGTGACGTGGTTGCAGACCTCAAACCAAAAAAAAAAAAAAAAAAGTTTGACCTATATATATATTGTTAGTATACAATTTTGTGCTACGAAATTTGACCCATTTCACCGTTGTTTGTAGCCCACATGTTTTCATGTGCGCCTTCAAGTACTCATATTCTTAAGTAACATGACTAGGTCTTAGAAGTCATAGATGATGCAATGTATGCAACCCACTACACACCATGTGAGACAACAATATGTTGACCCACCTATTAACTGTTTTGACCATTCAAAAACCATCATGTTATTACAGTACTGTTTGATTGATTATTGTCTGCCACACTTCATACTTTGAGTAATCCACAACAAAGAAGAAGAAGAAGAAGAAGAAGAGAGAGTGTATGTGTAGGCTTATGGAAATAATCTAAATCAGCGTGGCAAACATAAGGCCCTCTAGCCAACTTATGATGATATTTTTAAGGACAATTACAATAAAAAAACAAGATAGATTACACTGTTTCAAAAATATTTTAGAACTTTAATTTCTTTTTTATTGATAATGCGGTGTCGTCTGATCAATTTATCTATAGTTCAACTCATTTACCTCTCTAGGTTATGTAATCATCCCTTTTTCAAAGATATGACCAATCATCCCAACAAGATTTGAATTAGAAATCTTATAAGCCACCTACAATATCCTAAGCAGTACCCAAACAAGTTGTCGGGAGGAAAAAGTATGATAAAAGTTGGACGATATTATAATATCATCTTTTGAAGGATCAAAAACCAATTACTGTTGTGATATTGTAGGATTTTCTTTTGGTTTTTTCTTTCTCATAGATAAATAGTGATCAGAGAGATATGTGATCCGTTGATGTTTCACATATTTAGATGAAGTTATTTCACGGGGGTATGAGACACTTGATAAGTACTTTATAATTATTCTCACTAGTTGTTACATGAAAAATTCGAAGTGGAATAATTTAAAAAAAATGAGAGAGCTTTAAGTGAGAATGTCTTATCATTGTGTCGTTGTAGAATGGATAATACTATTTTAGGAAAGGGTTCCCCTTTCTAATCATGAGTAAAGTGGAACTCGGGAAAGGGCTTGCTCGCACATAACAATTCGCTGACTTTCTCACTAAAGCTCATTCTTTCCAACAGTTCACATTCTTATGTTCCAAACTTCAGTTACTGCCACTTCTAGCATCTAAAATTTTAGGGAGGGGGTGTTAGCTGTATATATATTGTTATATATATTTTACTTTTATTTCTGTTTATATTGGGATTAGGGTTTCCACAAGTAATTACTTTTACACTTACAAATATGTGAAACTTTACACTTGATGAGAATTCATATATTGAATTATCCCAAAATGCTTTGTTATGGTATCAAAGCTCAGATCATGGGTTCAAGTATTGCCACTATCAGAGTTGGAGATGTTAGTCTCGCCACTATCATCAATCCCCTTAGGGTGTATTTGAGAAATAAGTCTCACAACTATAGTCTCGTTTGTCAAATGCATAGCTGAAAACCTCGCTTGCACATAAGGGGGCATATTGGAGACATCAAACTAATTAAGTATACATTATCTAAGAACTTAAGGCTTTAGATCAAGTGGTCACTTAATAAATATTACTAGACAAGCTCTCCTGGATATTGTGGTTCTCACTCAAGAATTCCCCTCTCATTTTATGAAAATTATGGGATCGCGCTCCTCAGGTGGTCGGGTAACTTATCACTCTTACTTGGGTTTCGATTATTCTGGTAGACAGCTGATTCGGTCATACTTAATCTGGTCGGTTAATTGTTGCAGTTTGGTCAAGAATTTAGCCCTTAACAACAACTATTTATATGAGATAGTATATTAATATAGTATCATAGTCAAATTAATAAAATATTTTGGGTTAAAGTCTCATTGCTACTTATTTTAAAAAACAAATATGTCCATGTGCAATACTTTTGGGTTTAAGGCTCTGTTGGCCTTGCTGTGAAATTTCAATTTTTGAGATGTAGAGATTTTAGAATAGAGCTTTTGCAAAAAGTGTTGTTGAACAAAAACCATTAGCTGTTTGGCATGTGTTATACAACGTAGAACTTTTAAAAATTTTGAGGATAATATCAGACTTTAAAAATATAGAGGGGTAAATTTGTAAAAAAAGAAAAGAAAAACAGTTTCATGCATTATGTAAAATAGTTTCACAAAAACCTTTTTTAAAAAACTCCAATTTGGAACTTATCAGTTTTTAGTTTTTTTCAGCTTCAACTTTTATTTAAAAACATTTTTAAAAATAGGCCAAACAAGTTATTTCAGCTTCTAAACTCACAACAAATACTTTTGAGTGTCTAAAAGTTAGGTCAAACAGAGCCTAAATCTCTCCACAACTTTCGGGTTTAGGTGATCTTTCCACCACTTATTTTTGGGGTATTTTGAAGCTAGACCCCTTCCATTAGTTAAAAGTGTGACATAGACCCCCTCATTCTTGAAAAGTGAGAGACAGGCCCCTTCTATTAGGGATCTATCCACTTTTCTGTTGAAATTTGGTAAAATGTCTTTGTTGCCCTTAGTCTTCTTTTGCTTTTCCTTTTTCTCCTCTTTTTTCTCTCTTCCTCCTCCTCTCTTTTTTATTACCTCTAGCAAGTTGGTTTAATAAATCTCAATTTGACATCCTCAAAGTAATTAATGCAGGTCAAAAATTTGCGTTCTTGGCTTAAAATATTTTTCAGACAATGTCATTTCCTCATATTCTTAGTATAAATACTTCGCGAATCATACTCCCAGTATAAATACTTCACGGATCAGTCTTCTTTGTTAAAGAAAAGCTATCTGGAACACTTCTTGACACTTACAAACACCAAGAGTCAAGTAGAACGGCCAAGTAATGACTTTTTGTGATTAAAGTTTAAATTCGAATTACGACTTCGACCTTCATTATAAAGAAAAAGAAAATGAATCATAGAAAAACAATTAACTAGTCTTTCTAAATAGTCGACTAACAAATATTGCCATAGAATGACGACAGAGCTTTTTCCACTACTTTGCAATTTCTTTCTTTTTATCCCCCATCTCTTCCTTTCTCCTTTAGTTTCAAATCTTAACACCGTTATTTCTTATTTTACTTCATCCAAAGCCATCATTACTCATAGTCTTCACCACCCTCTGTCACGCCCCAACCCGACCTATAGAGGCTAGACTAGGGTGTGATCTAATCATTTACACCATTTCACATACTTAACCGTTGTTATGATTTAACACTTAACGTTAACCTAGAACTCTAAAAGAGTTTCCGAAAAACAGGCAACATAACAGCTGTATTTAGGACCTTTTGGTTTGACTTAATTTCCAAACGCTTCAATTATTCTAATCACTGCTCTGATTCCATTAAGGACTCCTATTTGGTCAACGACCGATATGCTTGCTAGTCTATCTTGAAAGTCTTGTTTAATTGATAAGCCTAGCACGATGATTATGTCCCGTTTACTTGTCAATTCCTAGGGCACAAGTACCTGTTGATCTTTAGCTTATTATTGAGCACCTAGGTGAAATTAGATAGAGTTACATCATTTGATTCTTCACCTAGTGATTGAGTTTCCTATGATAGTTACTAAATCAAAATAGTGATAGCAAACCACAAGATAGAGTGTTCGTCTACTTATAATCAGTACAAACTAAAATTAGACCCCAAATTACAACGGGAGTCATTTACAACAACAACAACAACATAAGAAATAGTCTTCAAAACAAACATAACGTTCACAAAATAGCCACAGTCAAACAAGGCACATAAGGTATGCAATCACTCCAAGGAGTCATCAACAGGCATGTTCTCCTTGGGTACCTGTTCTAAATCTTCTTCACTTGGGATGATAAAAGAGGGTGAGTTCTTATGAACTCAGTGACGAGAAATGAGAGATAACGTTTTGAAACTCTTTTCTGGTTAACCTTATGAGAAACCCTTTTTGAAAACATGTCACATAATACAAATAATAATGCACGCAAAGTATAAGAATCAAATTGAACAATAGATACAATTACCAATCATTTCAAGGATACGGTGAGCTTTTGCTCTCAAGTTCAATCGGTGAGAATTTGCTCTCAATATCATTTTCGATAACAATTGTTGCGGTCGGCTTCAATCATCCACTTATCACTCTACTCCGGATGTACCCCGAAATCATACGACCCAACTTTTCGAGGGTAGAACACCAAGTGAGAGAGAAAATTGGACCATGGTAGTCACGGGAGCACCGGCAAGCCCTATGCCGCCCAGCGTTCATGAAACGATACCATGCCACAATGAAAGGTTGCAACCTTGTATGCAATGTACATTTATACCATTTAACAATTCACATTAGGAGGACAACAAAGTAGGTTTCCTTCGAGCAATTTCAAGATCACATATTGACAAGTAAACGAACGAGGCATGCTTGACATGTAATTTCACTTTGTAGAACACTTAGAGTTATATGAACATTAAACGGGCAGCCAAGTAACACATATAAATCAAGTCATATAACTCATTTCGGAGTTCATGTATCAAGTGTTAAGATTATACAAGCATGCAACAACGCTTATATGAGACCGGGTGCAAGAATAGTTAACTTATCAACACGCAATCACCAAGAATCATATTTAGAGTTATAAAGACAATTCCGGGCAGCCTATTAACATTCCTCAACATCAATTGAACACAATTAACCATAGAATCATCTCTTAGTAAGTAGTCATAAGCGATAGGGCCTCAATTCCGTACTTACACATGCGATTAAGCAACCATTCATCGATTAATGAACCCAAGCCATGCATCAACTAAATTAAGCAACCTCAACCAACCACAACAGCCCACACAACTTCTAAGTGCCACAATTCCAAGCATTCAATACCTCAAGTAAGGTTACAACATGATTCAAAGCATATTACTAAGCAAAAACCTTACTGCAATGGTCAGTTTTTCCACATTCAATTAGCCAAGCAATTAATCTCCAATTTCAGTGTACCAAATTTCAAATTAAAGCTTACTGAGTGCTTCAAATCTAGGAACAAACCTCGCTGCATTTGAAGTTCGAACTTAGGAGTTATGACCAAAACCATGAGACTACGCAAAACTGTCCAAATTTAGACACATTACGATTTTTGCCATTTTTGAGGGTCTTAAAGTCAGAATTAGCCTTAGCCTATTTCTGCCAATTTCATAACTGAAAAATATAGTTACCTACCAATTTTCATGCATTTTCAACATCGTTTACTAGGCCAAAACTATTTCGTTCTACAAGTTCAGAAATCTGCCAGGTATACGTGTTTACATATCTTCAAGTTTCTAGCCAAACTCAAACCATGCATGAGTAGATAGGCTCATATACAATAACTACAGAGGTAAATATAGCCATATGAGAGCATGCATGTGAGTTTTGAAAGCATTTAAAAGGTTTTAACACTCACCTTAGCAAATTGATAGATGAAGATGCACAAATACTCTTGAAAATGCACAAAAAGGGTCTTCTTCCTTGCTTTGGCCAAAAGGTAGCTTGTTTTCCCTTAAATCCTAGCTTAGTTAGCTTGTGTGAAACTTTCTTGTGTGTTTGCTTGCTATGGCCGAAGCTTGAGTGTTCTTGAGAGCTTGTTAGGAGCCTTGGAAGTGAGGTTGAACCATGGAACCTCAAGAGGCAGCCATGGCCGAAAGTGAAAGGAGATGAGAGAGCTTGAGAGAATTTTTTGAGAGGAAATGATGTTTGTGTGTACGTGTGTCGGCCTTGGGCTTGTAGAATCTGAATTTTTGTGTCATCTAATGTCTAGTTTGAATTGTTTTGGCATGGGTAGTGCAAGGGCCGATAAAGTGAAGCATTGGGTAGGATGTTAGGGAATTTTTTTATGCTTTGTGTCTTGTGTGTGTCATAGGTTGTCTAGGAATAATTTTGAAATTACAAAGCTTGTCAAATTGCCTACACATGGTCGGCCAAGGCATGCTAGAAATCAGGATTTTTGTTTTGTTTTAGGCTTATTTTAGTGAAGATTAAGTGTAGTATTTGAGGTGCATGGATTTTGCAAATAGAATAAGGAATAAAGAATGTTTAGTGTTTAGTACTTTTATCTTTTAGTGAATTGACTTAGAATTAAAATAATGGTTAGTGGAGTTTGTAGGATTATTTATAGTCTAGTGCTCTGCGTAGGATGCTTTATTGATTAGCGTGCAGACACGCTTTCCTAGGTCTAGGGCATGCACTACAAGTTAAGGCATAAACTACGAGATAAATGCATGTATTCCAAGTAAATGCACGCAATCCTAAGTGAATGCACGTAAATCAAGACACGACTCTTAAACCTAGGTTAAGGCACGTAGTTCAAGGTTAGGACATATAAAACGAGATAATGCATTCAATTCGAGGTCGGGCCTCACACCCTCAACTGATAGCCCTCTTCCCTTCTATTATGTGGTCATCATACTACATACTTGCCCATTTTGTATTGACAAGAACCATAACCAAACTAAGAAAAAGAAAGAGAAAAAAATGTCGCACAAACACAGCAACACTTGCCACTTAGAAGATCAGAAGAGAGCTTAAGGGTTTATTTGGATTGAAGGGAATGGGGAAAAGGGGAGGAACGGGAGAGATTAGAAAGTTCTCTCCTTATTTGTTTTGAAAGTTTTTCAAAGGGGAAGGAAGTGGAGGAGTCAAAGCAACCCCTCCCAAGCTCATTTTTTCTTTTTCCCTAATTTGGGGTAAAAAAGAGGGGAGGGAGAGTAAATATCATTTATGAAAGTCATTTTACACATAAAATTTATTTCTCCCTACTATTTTCATGCTAATCCAAACAAAAGACATCGATCTATACTCCCTTATGATATTCTCTTTTCTTCAAATTATCCAATCCAAACATAATTCTCTCATTTCCTTTCCTTTACTAAATTGTCTCTCCTCAATCCAAACACAATGTAAAGCTTTGAGGTATTTTCTTAAAAGAATCTCAATGCTTGAAGCTCATTAACCTTCATTTAGATCAACAAGAAGCTCATGTGTTTAAATCTGTCTTACTTTTTTATTTTGGTTTACTGTGGAATTTATTTATATGTTAATTTACCATTCTAACGTTAACTTAGGCAGAAAAGTGGACAGACCTCCAACAAAAAAGGTCTATCTCTCATTTTTCAAGGATGAGAGAGTTTATATCACACTTTGCAAGTAATGGAAGGGGTCTAACTCAAAAATACCCCTTATTTTAGTAAAGGAATATACTTACGTGCAATACTTAATCCAACTAACACGTGTAATGTTTAAACTGTTAGATAATGATTTTAAAAACTCACAAGAGGGTTATTCCGCGTCGAACTTTAGTATTTCCGCTGATTCTTGAAAAAATGTCAAACCATAACATAATTTAATTGTTCGCGTTGTGTTTCCCTTGAATCTTGCTTGTAATTTTCAAATTGAATCTCAGAAGCTTTCTGTTACTTCACATGATATATTCAACCTTTTTGACTAAGAGCGCCGAATTTGAGCATGTGCAACTAAATCTTTTATCCTCACCTCATTAAACTTGGCACAATAGCGATTACTTATATATAATCATGGTCGTCGTTATAGGCATGCCAAGGCTTTAGCTAAAGCTTCCTATGTAACTGTCCGGCTAAAGCGAAACCTTTTAATTAAAGTTGGGCAATCCGGTAAACAATAAAGAACAAAAATTGTGAGCCATGCAATAATCGACAATCATGATATAGTTGGATTAGTAAGCGGCAAATCTTCGATTAATCACTACATAGATTGATTACTAAGACCTAATTATTGTCTAGCGTGTAGCCTTCCTGCCATGCTTCTTGTGATTTATAGATCCATGATCGAGAAACCTTATTCAAGTTTTTTTTTTTTTTTTTTTTATACAGTAAAAATTGTAGTTTAAACTTAAAATTTTTCAATACAATGATAAATTATTACTTGATTATTTTATCCAACTCAGTATTAAGTTTTGTGATTAGTCTCTACTCTTTGGATTTTTCAAACTGGAGATTAAGATTTAACTTAAAGTATATAATAAAACTTATTGATATATTTCTTATTGGCCCACAAAAATTAAAATAATTTAGAAAAAAAGGGAGCAATAAAACCAGACAATGCAATTGTTGAGGTACCATTGATAGTGCAGATGGGTACTACCCGTCATGCGCAGGGGTGGAGCCAGGAATTTTTTTCAGTGGGGGCTAAAATTTATAATTTTTGAACTATACAAGTATTTTTTTCAAAAAATACATAAAATTTTAACGTTTTTATGGACCAGTGGGGGCTAAAATCCATAATTTTTGAATTGTACGAGTACTTTTATTTTTCAGTGAGGGCTAATTAATTTTTTTAATTAAAAATACATAGATATCTAATTTTTTTTTAAAAAATACATAAAAATTTTAACATTTTTATGGGTCAGTGGGGGCTAAAATTCATAATTTTTGAACTATACTAGTACTTTTATTTTTCAGTGGGGACTAATTAATTTTTTTTAACCTAAAATACTTAAATATCTAATTTTTTTTAAAAAAAAATACATAAAAATTTTAACAATTTTTATGAATCAGTGGGAACTGCAGTCCCCACTAGACACAATACAGCTCCGCCAGTGGTCATGCGTATAAGTTCAAACATGAAACATAGGATACTCTATAGTAAAGTCCAAGCATAGGAAAACAAAATTACAACTAATTGTATTCAT
The DNA here is from genome assembly GCA_037974665.1 of Ehretia macrophylla. Taxonomy (NCBI): domain Eukaryota; kingdom Viridiplantae; phylum Streptophyta; class Magnoliopsida; order Boraginales; family Ehretiaceae; genus Ehretia; species Ehretia macrophylla. The sequence continues at coordinate 22,866,360 of CM075782.1, read as the reverse complement.
ATTTCAGAAAGTTATTGTCCCTACAATGTTTACATTGATAGATAGTGCTCGTACTATATATATTTCTAGAAACAGCCGTTGGAATCCCTGTTCTGATAATTAATTAAAAAACCATGTGTCTGTAGAGCGTAAGAGGACCGGTCAAAGTTCGTAGACATATAAACGTAGATGATACTAGAACTTTCAAAGAAATAATAGAATAGCAACTTGACGTCGATCTTAATTTATCAATTTGTTTCTTTAAGTTGAGTCTTATATTACTCAAACGATGTTCCACTTTTTTCTTCTTTCTTTCTTTTGTATGAAAAAGTATATGTATTAACTTTTCTTAGGCTTTCTCTAATAATATTCCTATTCCACTTACTTTTTGTTAGTCGAAACTCACTCCAATAATTTTCTTATCTCATTCCTTAAAAACTAAGAATTTCATAAACCCACCCTTGAAATAAGATATTGACTAAAAGTCGTTCATCTATTAGAGTGAAACAGAGATAGATATTTCATAAATTAAAGAATTTATTAAATGTAAGAAAATTATTAGAATGAAACTGAAATAAGAAATCATTCAAATTAAAGAATTAACTTCAGATGATCTCTTAAGTGTAGAAAAAATAATATAAAAACTATTATACTTGACATTTTATATAGTAATAATAATTATCATATATCCGGTGATAAAATATCACATAGTGATTTATAAGAATAATTTTTTTTTTCTTCTCTTGTGTAATGTGTTTGAATTTGAAAGTAAGCCTCTGGGACTCGGCAATTACTTTGGATTCTCCATTTTAAAAGGTTTATTACTCTGCTTGAAGGGTGCCGCCTCCTGCCAATATCTGCAAAACATAGAGATTACCATTAATAGTTGCCTATTTTAGAATGATGAGCATTGTAAATCCTTGGTCACAGGAAACACCCAAACAATTGTTTAATAACCACCGACCTCTTGCTCAAATGATCTTGAACCTTGACACCATTTGCTTAAATTTTCAAACCCCAGTTCACATTTTTCCATCTACAAGCTACAGAACAATTCTTCATGTGTATGCGTGCACGTTGGCTCTTCAAAGATTTGAAAAAGAAGTATGTCGAAACTAAAATAAAATAATCCAGAGAATGGAGCACCATACAGATGCCGCATCTCCATAAAAGCTGATGGATCTCCAAAAGGAGGGTTCGAAAACCATAAACCATCGAACCATGAAAGCATCCGATGGAAAACATAATTAATTTGTTTATAATATGGGGAATATTTTATAGTACTGATAAACTATTAATTATAAAATTATGATCAAATAGTATAAATAAATAATTCACAATCGTTAAATTTAACTCATGTTATTTTTGTGTTTCGACGCGGTCTTTACTCAATGGCATTGGCCATAAAAGCAGTAAAAGTATAAAATAAAATGCATTGGAAAAAAAGGCCAAACAGTTAGACGTAAGCATTAACATGTGATGCTGCTACTGACCAACAAGCAGTCGTCAAACAACCGCTAGCAAAGCCCTCCCAACATTGTCCCTAAATTGCTATAAATAGATACAACACCTCACTCTATTCCTGTCTAGCCTCATCAAGCTTGTCTCTCTCTCTCTCTCTCTCTCAAAATTAAGCACATATAACACACACAACCCACACACAGAAAGCCAACAGGAGATCAGGATTAACATTAGGAAAAATATTTCAAGTTAGTGGTTATGGAGTATTACATGGATGAGAAATGGAAACTATCAAGAGATGATCCATGTAACCGTTCATATTCATCCTCAAAGTCATCATCTCTAATGCGGAGTATTTCGCAGAAGAGCTCCAGCAGCTCAAAGTCATCTTTTCCAAGGAGTTTCTCCCAGAAGAATCCTACTTTTAAGTCTCCTCTATCAAGGAGTTCATCACATAAGAACTCTTCTTCCAAGTCTAGCCTCTCAAGGAGCTCATCACAGAAGTGTGCAAATTTTTCCCGCAAATGTAGCAGCTTAGCTAAGGAACAGAAGGCCAAATTCTACATTGTGAAGCGTTGCATTACGATGCTTGTTAGGTGGGGCAAGCATGGAGATTCTTGATTAATAGCGATCAAAGTGCACTAACATGTCGATCTAGGAAGATATTCTTCATGCTGGTGATCTCTCTTCCATTAATGAGATAGATCTTGGTTTCCTTTGTGAACCACAGATATTTTTGTAATCCAAAAGAGAAGAAGAGATCAATTCAGAGTCTTCTTAAGTTTATGTATGCATTTAGATTAAAATCGAAAGATGTGAACTTGCTATAAACATAGATTATGAGAATTTGTACAAATTACATAGATTTTAATCGAGATGCATTTGCCAAATGGAAACTTCTTATCCTATGTCACATGGTGTGTCGAAGTTTAAGATGTGTACCACATATTTTGCCCCATTCCATTTTTTTTTAATTTATATATTTGTTTCTAGGTATGTGTTCCCAATGTCATCTGTTTCTGAGAAAAAGATTCCCTTACAGCACTTGTATATGTATCAATTACAAAAAGTCATAACAAGAAATTACATCTGCCTTGGGGTACACACAGCATTTGGCCTCTTCCAAAAATTAGAGATACGGTCCGCAAACACTAACATCATGGAAAAGTTTTGATCAATCTTTTGTAACGATGGAGTGTTGTGTGAGAGAGTGATTGTTAATTTTATTTGTGCGTGGGCTCTACATGGATTTAGTTAGGTTGTCCTTAGTAGAGTCTCTAAAATAGAGATTTTATTATCGTATAATTATTACGTAATATAATTTATTTGGTGCAATAAAAATTTATAAAGTAGATATTAAAATCACCAAAAGTGGACCCGGGTATCTAAAAAGTACAGAGTCTCTAAAAATATTAACAAATTTGTTAATATTTTTAGAGACTCTGTACTTTTTAGAGACGCGGGTCCACTTTAATTTGTTAATATTTTTAGAGACTCTGTACTTTTTAAAGACCCGAGTCTACTTTTAATGATTTTAATATCTACTTTATAAATTTTTATTTCATTAAATAAATTATATTACGTAATAATTATACGATAGTAGAACTTTTATTTTAAAGACTCTACTAAAAATAGCCTTATTATTAAAAAACACAGGCTCTTAACATTATAGAAGTATATTGTGACACAAGTTAAATATTTTGTCTGCTACATCAAATAAGCAATATAGGACCTGTTTGGAACAGATTTTAAAAACTGTTTTTTTAATTTTTTAGTTTTTAAAAACTAAAGAATTTGTTTGGATGAAAGATTTTGAAAAAGTGTTTTCAAAATTTTATTCTCAAAAAGCAAAACAATTAAAACATGTTTTTAGTGATTTTTGTTTCAAAAACTCACAAAAACACGGAGGATCATTTTCATTAATGGCTTATTTGTAAATACTCTCAACTTCAATGGCAAACACAAAAACCAACTTTACAACATATCTCGTTCTTTTCAATCTTCGTTTTTCACTATCACAACCCACCAACGTCAACACTCTCTCTCTCTCTAATCTCTCTGCTTTTCTCTTTCTTTTTTCTCTTGTAAAGTCCAACAGAAGATGATGACTCTTCTGCAAAATCCATACCAAAAGCTGCTATAAAACAAGAGAGTAGATGGTAATTAATCTAAAAATGGTGTGACTATAATAAAGTGGTGGATGTGGCGGTAACTGGGTAGTTTATGGTGGTGGTGATTGTGGTTCTCTTGGTCTGAGATGGTGATGTTGGTCTATGGTGGTGGTAATGGTGGCCTTCGAGTCTGGTGGTGATGGTGGTCTTTGGATCATCTTTTACCTATGCCATAGATTTCCTAATTCATATATATGACATGCGCTACTCTAATTAGAAAATTATGTTAATTGAACTTGGTTCAATAGGTTTTGATGGGTATTCGGTTGGTGATATTAACTGGTGACAATGGTGGTGCTAGGTAGCAGTGGTGTTTGTTGGTGTTGATTTTGTGTGATGCGTGTGGATATGTTGTATGTAGGTTTTGACACTCAAAAGAATTTTTTATTTTTTTTTTGTTCTTAAAACTATTTTCTAAAGCATTTTTGTCAAATGAATTTTTTACTTTTTTATTTTAAAAACTTGTTTTGGAAACAATTCTAATCAAATAATTTTTTTAATTTTTTTTATTCTTAAAAATAATTTTTCAAAATTATTCTTGAAAACTATTTTACAAAACAAAAAAATAAAAATACTTCCAAACGGACCCAAAACTTTGCCCGATACTTCTTCAATAATTTCCTGTAGTACATTTCCGACATTTACCATGTTGAAGAATTTTAATACTATTTCAGATTCTTTATGAAAAGTGAAATTCATAAAAAGAGACTGACCTTTTTATGGGAAAAAATTTGCCAGATAAATCTCTGTGATTGTTCTTGTTCCACTGCTTGCATGGAATCACGAACAACATGCAGAGATTGTAGACTCTGGTTCACAACCTAAATGTCTTTAATGTTCAAAGAATTCTAGGGAGACTGTGTGTAAAGCTCCATATTGTGACCAAATAAAATTTTTTAGCTGCTTATAAGAGTAAGGGTGATTTCTTTTAACTTTTTGGGCCATTCAGCTGTTTTCCCGATTTTAATAATTTTTGGTCCGAAAAAGGGGTTTCACTTCGAGATTAATCATAGGAAAATCAGGACTCCACCGCGTAAAAGGGGCATACGCCATTAGATTTCTTTTAACTTGCACTAGTTAATGACAAAGTTTGACAAAATTGCATTCCGGCCCGAAAATACCAAAATTGGAGATACCTGTGCACGAAACGAATAAAAAAACGGAACGTTGGTGCCACTGCCGAGGAGCGACATGTGTCTCGGGACACGTGTCACGCATGCGTGGACATGCCACGCATGCGTGACATGTGGAGGGACATATGTCCCCTACGTGGCCAACCATGGTTGGTCGGCCAACGAGGGAGGGACATGTGTTCCCCTCTATGTCGACCTTGAGGGCCTATATAAAGGGGTTACTTGACCCCTTTGAAATCAAACTTGCAAACAATTTTTCTCTAGCCTGATTCTACTAAATTATATCGATTCAATTTAGTTAATGTTCTGAAAGTTCCAAAATCGGTCTGAGTCTTCTCCAATTTTTGGCATTTTGAGACAAGAGTTTTATTGTTTTACTTATTTATGGTATCTACATATTGTTAGTATATCCCTGTTATGCTTAAATTTATCCAGTTAATTGCTAATATATATTGCCCGATTTATCTGGTGGTTTTAGCATAAGGTAAGCAGAGATGCTGCCCAAATATTTCCAAAAATGTTATACATGTTATTTGCATGCGTCATAATGCCCAATTTATACTTAGAAATTGCTTTATTATAGCCGCTACTCTGCCAAAGTACTGCGGAACATGTGTTATTGCTTGTCTAGATCCTGTGTATTGTTATTGTGAACGTTGTTAAGTCGTTATACTATCCATCGTAGGATGCATGTTACTTGCATGTGCGCATACGAGTTGCAACTCTGACAACAGGCAGTGGTTCTACCAATGTGGCTCGTACCATGACGTAGTGCGCACCCACTATCCTGGAAAGTGAGTCACAAGTACGTACTGCATCTTGTAATTGTGATTGTATTGTGCAAAGTAAGCCCGATAAGCTCTCGGTGGTTGCAGTGATATCAATCGGAGTAGCCCTCCGCATTCACCCTCTTGACTAATTGTTGTCATGAAAGATGCGCGAAGCATCAGCTTGTACTTGTTTACCTGTACTTGTCCTGAGCTTAACTATTTGTTGCACTCACTTGTATACCTGTATTATGCTTGTCTCGTACTACCTGTACTACTTGTATTCCTATTGCGTGTGTAATGCTATCTTGTACTCCTGATCGGTTCCAGCATGTACCATCCCCTTTCTCATTCCTTGCTGGGTTATAGACTCTCCCAGCGTGCTTGTCTTGTGTTTGTATCATGTTTACATCATGACAGGTCATCATGTGTAAAGAAGGGACGTGCATATTTTGTAGATTGTCTGAGATAGATCTGCATTTCGCACTTGAGATGGATATACTAGTAATACGCCACTACAAGCAGGACGATCTTTCGCCACCTCCGGCCTATCATACGTAAAATCCGATAAGAGACGATCGTGGATCGGCAGCCTATTGTCTTAAGCGACCGACCTACAATCCTGGTACATGTTCACTTCTGGGGCTATCAGGATCGGGAATTGATAGTGTTGGAGGGGTAGTAGTAGTTGCGTGGGTTGTGTTGTATGTAACGCCCCAACTTGACTCCACTTACAAGCAGTTAGGACGCAACGGAATTTCGGCAGTATAACGACAGTAATACGGACATCAGAGCTATAAACCAACCCTTTAGAACTTCACACAACCATCTCCAAAGATCAACAACAACTCCACAACCATGTTAACAACATACAATGCAATCATTTCCATATATTAAACATCGATTCAACAGTTCATTCATAAGTTATATGCCTCTGTTCCAACATCATACATAGGCTATATCATACATTTGCAAAATTAAACCAATCTAGTAATCTAATCTTGTTCGAAAGAAAAACTACTAAACTAGCATAATATAAGTCTTTATCTTTAAGTAAGTTATACAATACATCATACTGCAAGAACTAAGACAAGCTCATGGACTCAACTCTGGCACATAAGACTCGTCCACATAAAGCACATTCTCAGCTTCTTGAGGCACGTACCCGTAATCTGGTTCAGTAACACCTGATTGCAGATAACAAATGAGAGTGAGCTTATATAAAACAAGCCCAGTTAGGAATTCTATAGATCTTTCGAAAACATTCACTTACATTTGCAAACTACCCCATAAGCAATACATTCAATTAACTTATTCAACATTGACAATTCAACTTAATTACATAAATAACCATTCATTTGCGAAAGGATACTCTAGTTGGTGTAGCTCCATACGCCATCATGATCTCAACCATCTTCTTATAACTCCCATAACACAAACCCGAGGTACCTCATCTAGCCCCTCCTTCCATGGAATCTCTGCCCATGCGAGCTAGGTGTAGTCTATGATAGTCATGTCGTTATCAACCCAACAACTCAATGCTGCCCGAGAGGTGACACACACTATCAAGACTCATAACAATAATAATAAACATTCATATTACGGAAGGACAATAAAAGTAGGTTGCCTATCTCCCGACATCATCAATCATCAATTAGTTAACATCATTTCAACAACATAACATCAATTACTCAAATAAACAACTAACAACTAAGTTAGATGACAAAGTAGGCCACCTAACTTAACATGCATCAAACCACACAACCAATCCCAAACCTAACCAATAACAACCCAAGATTCAACCACTCAAACACCACCCAAACAACCAAAGACAATATTTCAACATTTAAAGAAAGACTATACAAACTTCCAACAATAATAACTTACAATCTACTAATCCAATAACCTCCAAACCATTTTCTATCACTCACCCACTCATGCATCTACATTAGCCCCACTAGAGACGAACCAAAAGCCATCCAAAACATGCCCAACAACCCTAATTTTGGCAATGCTCTTGGCTGAATTTTCCGGGATTTTGCTACAACATTCCAATCAAAAACTCGGCATTACAACATTACTATCCCGCAATTAACAAACTTTTAGAAGCTATAATCAATTAATTCCAACCACTACAACAACAATTATTCTTCAATAAGCCAAATACTCAACTTTAATACCCGAAAAATAGAAATACATCCTACTACCGTTCAAAACTTATATAAAGTCACATAAACGATCCTTGACATCTACTGAGCAATAATCTAACATCAATTTAACATTTCATCAGATAAAAAATCAATTATATGAAAATGACATAAAATAGCATTTTGAGATCTAAAAATTTTCTCTTACCTTTGATCCGAAACAAGGCTAGGAATGCGTGCAGTAGGTGCCCAACAAGTAAAATCTAACTCGGTTTGCAAAACTTCAGACAAAAACTAAGTTTTCTAACGTAAAATTGCTTTGAAAACCTTTGAAAATAACTCTCTTTTTCTCTCCCTCAAGTTTCGGCCATGTGTGTATTTTTGTGGGTATTTTGTGTTATTTTTAATGTGTGTTGATGATATAAAGCTCAACGTCAACAAAATAATAAAAGTCAAAGTTTATTTTCTAGTCTTTTAATTAGTATTTTTAGCCTTTTAATTATTTTTCTTGACTATTTTGCTTACTTATGCATATGTCTATCATGTATACTATATTTAGTAGTTTAAATATAGGTGACAACATTTTCATATGCATACATTAACATCCGACTCGGTTAAAAACTCAATTTTTGCAAAAGAAGGTGTAAAAACCTTTAAAATTTCTAATTCGATTTAAAATCTGTTTTAATCAAACACGGGTCTATTAATATCCGAGGATTAGGTTTTAAGACGTTTAAAACACCTGTGTAAAAATTTTAGCGGACGTGTGTTCAAAATACTTTTCACAAAAACATACAATAAAATTTTTGATGCCGATTTTGATGAAAATTTCAAAAAAATGCACACTTAGAACGTAATAAAATATAAATCATAGAATTAGCACATTCTAACTCATATAATACATAAATAGGTCAAAACACGCAATTCTATGTAAATGTGAAATCTAGGGTTTCACATTGCAGGTCCTCTTGTGAGCACAGTTGTACATGTAACAAGTGCTGTGCAATTTTGGTGGTGGTGTCTGTACAAATTTACTTTTGTAAAATAACGGAAGTGCTAATATAGTTTTACTACTTACCTTATCAGATTATCCTTACTATTTTCGTAAACACTTTTATTGTTCCTTTAAAACGCTTCTGCAAATGGTTTTCAAAAGTGTTGAGCACTCAGTCCCGGCGCGGTACCGAGCAACTTGTTTGACTTGGGCCATTACAGTTGGTATCACAGCCTAGGTTTGAGGCCCCTAGGCTATACCAGGTTAGGTTTACTAGGCGTTAGGTAGAAATCGTACTCTGCACATGCATTCATTGAGTCATTGTGATTGAATCGTACTTGCTTGACATGAACTTGAATTGATTTGCTTGATATTGACTTGAATGTGAATTGATTTGCTTAATAATTACTTGACCACCTTGTTGAGTATATGTAATTGTTATAGAGAACGAACCCTAAGTTTTAAGATAATGGCTCCAAAGACCAGACGTGCAGCTCGTGAAAGAGAGTGTTCACAACCCCGGTACGAAGATCAGAATCACAATAACAATGGAGGGTTGGTACAACAACTAGCAACTACTGTTACCCTGATTTCTCAAGTTCTAGAAAATCAGAATGGTCGCCAAGGTAAGCCCCGGCGAGAGACAAGGAGTGTGAGCCCAGAACAATTTTTGAATCGGCGCCCACCTTCCTTCAATGGCGAGCCTGATGACGAGAAGGCAGAAAATTGGTTGCAACGAATGGAAAAGATATTTGAAGGATTACAATGATCTAAGGAAGAAAAAGTGACCTTTGTAGTCTACCAGCTTGAAGGAGACGTAGAGGTTTGGTGGGACCGTACCCGAAAGATATGGGACGAGCAGTAGCCGGCTATAGTTTGGAGGAACTTTGTTAAGGTATTTCGGAAGAGTTACATTACGAAGTTAGCTAGGGAAATGCATGAAGAATAATTTATTCACTTGACTCAAAGGGATATGGTAGTGGATAAGTACGAAGCTAAGTTCACGCACTTGGCTTGATTTGCACCATACATGGTACGCACCACGAAAAGAAGAATCAAGAAATTTTTGCAGGGACTACGTCCAGATATTCAGCTTGCTTTGGCATCGCAGGATTATCCTACGTACGACCACGCAGTTCAGGCTGCAATGAGAATTGAGAAACGAAAGGCGGAGGTTAGGGAAGTTCAGAACGCCAAACAGTCGAACACTGTATTGACTTCTCGAGGACCAGCTAAGGTCGCACTTGCTAACATGCCTACACCTGGTTCCCAAAATCAATGCTAGGTGCAAGCAGGTCCAAACCCGCCTAGGCCGAGAAATAATCGACCTCCTCAAAATGTGACTTGTGACTTCTATAAGAAACGAGGTTATATTGGCGACCAGTACTGGAAGAAGAGTGGGAAATGTTTGATGTGTGGTAGTGATCAGCACCAGGTGGTGGATTTCCCTAAGGGTAAGAATCATGTACCACCTGCGAGGCTTGTCGGGAACACTGCTCCGCGAGCACAAGCCAGGGTCTTTGCAGTCGAGTAGGAAGAAATTCCTGAAGAAGCCGCCGTTATCGAAGGTAACTTCCTGATCTCTGGCTACTCTATTAAAGTATTAATTGACTCAGGAGCAACTCATTCGTTTATTACTCCTGAATGTGTACAACGTGTTAGACTAGAACCTGTTTCTACTCTGTGTGAACTGGAAGTTAGTACCTCTGTGGGCGCAAAAACTATAACTGATCTAGTTTGTAGAGATTGCCCGATTGAAGTAAACTACAGGTTACTAAAAGCTAACCTGGTAGTGCTACCCTATAGAGAATATGAAGTTATCTTGGGAATGGATTGGTTGGCTAAGTACTATGTTCAGTTGGATTGTCGCACAAAGATTGTTAGGTTCTGCATGCCAGGCTAGTTAGTGGTAGAATGCAAGGACATGGGAAAAGACCGGGGAAGTCGTTGATTTCAACAACGAAAGCTATTAAACTGGTCCGGAAGGGTTGTAAGGGACATTTGGCTTACCTAATTAATAAACCAGTAGACAAACTCAAACTAAAGGAGGTGCCGGTAGTAAACCAGTACCCAGAGGTATTTCTTAAGGAATTACCAAGGCTATCCTCTGAAAGAAAAATATAGTTTACCATAGAATTGATCATCGGGGCATAGCCCGTGTCAAGAGCACCCTATAAGATGGCTACAACTGAGTTGCATGAGTTAAAGAAACAACTACAAGAGCTAATGGTTAAAGGTTTTGTCCAGCCTAGTACCTCACCTTGGGAAACACTTGTTCTATTTGTTAAAAAGAAAGATAGAACCATGAGAATGTGCATTGACTATTGAGGGTTGAATTAGCTAACTATCAAGAATAAGTACCCCTTACCATTGATAGATGAACTGTTTGATCAATTAAGTGAGGCCAATGTGTTCTCTAAGTTTGATCTACGATAGGGATACTACTAATTGAGGATTAAAGCAGAAGACATACCAAAAACCACATTTCGAACTCGATACGGACATTATGAGTTCGTGAAAATGCCCTTTGGATTAACAAATGCACCGGCAGCATTTATGGATTTGATGCACCGAGTGTTCCGACCTTATTTGGATCAGTTTGTGGTTTTTTTTATAGATGATATTTTGGTATACTCGAGGTCTAAGGAGGAACATGAACAACACTTACACATGGTATTACAAAAGTTGCGTGAGCATCAGTTGTACGGAAAAATTAGTAAATGCGAATTATGGTTATCTCAAGTGGTATTCTTGGGGCACATTGCTACCCAGAAGGGAATAGCAGTAGATCCAGCAAAGATTGAGGCAGTTATGTCTTGGAGAAGCCAGAGACTGTTCTGGAAATTTAGAGTTTTCTAGAATTAGCTAAATATTACAGGAGATTTGTGCAAGATTTCTTCAGAATAGTAAACCCATTGACGAAGCTCACACAGAAGAAGGTTCCTTTTATTTGGGACGACAAGTGTGAGAAGAGTTTTCAAGAGTTGAAAAAGAGGTTAACTACAACTCCTATCTTGGTATTACCTAAAGGAAGTCAAGGGTATGAAGTGTATAGTGACGCATTTAAAGAAGGATTAGGTTGTGTTCTAATGCAGAACGGCAAGTTCATTGCATATGCATCTATGAAGTTGAAATTATACGAGGTAAATTACCCCACTCATGATTTAGAATTGGCAGTTGTGGTCTTTGCACTTAAAAAGTGGAGACATTATCTTTGGGGAAATACATTCTGGATCCATACGGATCATAAGAGTTTGAAGTATCTGTTCTCTCAAAAGGAGTTGAATATGAGACAACGAAGGTGGATGGAATTATTGGAGACTATGATTTCAATATTAATTATGTTCTAGCCAAAGCGAACGTAGTGGCAGATACTTTAAGGCGGAAACGTAGTCTGGCAACTCTACCTATTAAGGAATGGAATATGCTAGAGACAGTTAGTGAATGGAAATTGGAAGAAAAGTCCAGTCAAGTGGTAATGAGCAGGTTGACAATTCAACCGGCCCTGATAACAAGAATTAGGGAAGCTCAATAGGTTAGTTCAGAACTTGGTAAGCTCAAGGACAAGCTTAAGGATATGAAGTTAGATGAGGATGGCTCATGGAGATTTAAGAATCGAATTTATATACCTGAAAATCCAGAGTTGAGGAATGAAATTCTCCATGAAGCTCATAATTCGAGGTATACTATACATCCTGGAGGAAACAAGATGCATTAGGACCATAAGCAGGGTTACTGGTGGAATGGAATGATGATAGGGAAAGAAAGATCATGTCACCCAATACCTTGGAGAAAATAGAAAATGTGAAACTAATCAGGGCAAGAATCTTGGCAGCACAAAACCGCCAAAAGAGTTACGCTAACAAGCGTAGAAGAGAGTTAGAATTCGAGGTTGGAGAGAAGGTATTTCTAAAATTACACCTTAGGAAAGGGTTTGTACGATACGGAAAATGTGGGAAGCTAAGTCCTAGGTATATTGGACCGTATCAGATTACCAAAAGGATTGGAAAAGTTGCCTATCATTTATCATTGCATGAGGAGTTGGGTAATCTGCACGATGTGTTTCACGTTTAGGCACTCTAGAAATATCACCCGGATCCCCCATACCTACTGGAACCTAAACCTTTTGAGTTACACCAAGATCTCACCTATGTGAAGCAGCCTGTCAAGGTTATTGACGAGCAGATTAAGGAACTGCGATACAAGAAGATACCAATGGTCAAAGTGTTATGGAGTCAATTTGACCCAGGGAACGTGACTTGAAAGATAGAAAATGCATAGAAACCAAGTATCCGATGCTGTTTCAATAAATTTCGAGGATGAAATTTTTGCAAGGGAAAAAGGATGTAAAGCCCCATATCGTGACCAAATAAAACTTTTCAACTGCTTACAAGAGTATGGATGATTTCATTTATCTTTTCAGGCCATTTGAGCTGTTTTCCCGATTTTAGAGGTTTTTGATCTGGAAAAAAAGGTTTCACTTCGGGGCCAATTATAGGAAAATTGGGACCCTGCTGTGAAAAATGGGGATACGCCATTGGGTTTCCTTTAACATGTACTACTTAATGGCGAAGTTTGGAAAAATTGCATCCCGGGCCAAAAATATAAAAATCGGGGACACCCACACGCAAAACGGGAAAAAAACGGAACATTGCTGCCACTCTAGTGGAGTGACACGTGTCTCGGGACATGTGTCCCCCACGTGGCCAACCCTTATTGGTCGGCCAACGAGGTAGGGACACGTGTTCCCCCCTATGTCGGCCTTGAGGGCCTATATAAGGGGGTCACTTGACCCCCTGAAATCAAACTTGCAGACATTTTTTCTCTGGCCCGATTCCACTAAATTATATCGATTTAGTTTAGTTAACGTTCTAAAAATTTCAAAACTGGTCCGAGCCTACTTCAATTTTCGGCATTTTGAGGTAAGGGTTTTATTGCTTTACTTATTTATGGTATCTCTTTATTGTTAATGTATCCCTGTTATGCTTAAATTTGTCCAGTTAATTGCTAATAGATACTGCTCGATTTATCTGGTGGTTTTAGCATAAGGTAAGCAGAGATGCTGCCCAAATATTTTCAGAAATATTTTACATGTTATTTGCATGTCGTCATAATGCCTAATTTATACTTGGAAATTGCTTTATTATAGCTGTTACTTTGCTAAAATACCACGGAACATGTGTTATTGCTTGTCTAGATCCTGTGTATTGTTATTGTGAACATTATTAAGCCGTTATACTATCCAACGTGGGCTGCATGTTACTTGCATGTGTGTATACGAGTTGCAACTCTGACAATAGGCAGTGGTTCTACCAATATGGCTCGTACCATGGCGTAGTGCACATCTAGTGTCCTGAAAAGTGAGTCACCAGTATGTACTACATCTTGTAATTGTGATTGTATTTTCCAACGTAAGCCCGACAAGCTCTCGGCAGTTGAGGTGAGATCAGTCAGAGTAGCCCTCATTCACCCTCTTGACTAATTATTGTCCTGAAAGATGCACGAAGCATCAACTTGTACTTGTTTACATGTACTTGTCCTAAGCCTAACTATTTGTTGCGCTCACTTGTATACCTGTATTATGCTTGTCTTGTACTACCTGTACTACTTATACCCTGCTTGTATCCCTATTGCGTGTGTAATGCTATCTTGTACTCCTGATCTATTCCAGCATGTACCATCCCCTTCCCGTTCTTTGTTGGGTTATAGATTCACCCTGCGTGCTTGTCTTGTGTTTGTATCATGATTGCATCACGATAGGTCATCATGTGTAGAGAGGGCACGTGCATATCTTGTAGATTGTCTGAGATAGATCAGCATTTTGCACCTGCGATGGATATACTGGTAATACGCTACTACAGGCAGGAGGATCTTCTGCTGCCTCCGGCATCGCCTGTTCTTATCCTATGTAAAACCCGATAGGAGATGATCGTGGATCGGCAGCCTATTGTCTTAAGTAGCCGACCTACGATCTTGGTACATGTTCACTTCCTAGGCTATCAAGATCAGGAATTGATAGTGTTGGAAGGGTAGTAGTAGTTGCGTGAGTTGTGTTGTAGGTCCCTTTGTGAATATAGTTGTACATGTAACAAGTGCTATGCAATTTTGGTGGTGGTGTCCATACATATTTACTTTTGTAAAATAACAGAAGTGTTGATCTAGTTTTACTACTTACCTTATCAGATTATCCTTACTGTTTTTGTAAACACTTTTATTGTTCTTTAAAAACGCTTCCGTGAATGGTTTTCAAAAGTGTTGAACACTCGGTCCCAGTGCGGTACCGAGCAGCTTGCTTGACTTGGACCGTTACACTGTGATTGGGAGAGTATATAGAGATTTTGTGTTTTGCGAACTATAATTGATGTAACTGTATTTGCATCACTCAAACCACTGTATTTGTACTATATTTGCATCTTAACTTAGAAATAAATGCAATACTTATATACTTTCGATGTAATGTAGGATGATACCGAAAAGTGAACAAATCAGACCCGAAATAATCTAAATTGCAAGTCAAGAATGAAGAATGAAGTCCGAAGAGAAAGATTTTGGCCGAAATTAGCTCGTTATCAGACTCAGAATGCTGAAAAATGCCTGAAAACGCCTCGGTCAAAGTCAAAATTGAAGCCAAAAAAGTAAGCAAAAGGGTGCTCGAGCGCGCCCTACTAGGTACTCGAGTGCCCCTCTCTCCACCGTCCAAACTCCCTGATTGGTCCATGTGGATAAAAAATGGCGCATGGTGATTGGACCACCAGAACAGAGCTCGAGCTCACTTATCCTGGCGCTCAAGCGCCCAAACCAGAACCTTCCACCACCTTTCGGAGCATCCACATGCCGCGTATCTAACGGACGAAGCATAGAGCCCGCCCCAAAAATTTGCCTATAAATTGGCCTTCACCCAGTTCAAATTTAAGATATAATTTACGATTTAATATTTATTTTATATATTAGTTTTAGTTCTAAATATTAGTTTAATTAATTAGTTAGTTTAATTTAGTAGTAATTGTAGAATAGGAGGGAAGTTCTGCCCGAGTAGCTTTTAGTAAAGCTCTTACTCGGGGGAAGTTCTGCCCAAGTAGCTCTCGGGAGAAATTCTGCCCAAATAGCTATTTTGCATGGAATCTCTGCTCAAATTCCTGGAATTAGAAATACGTGTTTGTCAAAATGGGAGAACCTTTCTTGACTCTCTTTTATTTCTATAACTCGTATTTATTTATTATGTCTGAGTAGAGCTATTATCTAGGGGACGATATTGTAAATGATAGACTTTTAATCTATGGTCTCGGATTCAGATAATTTGATTTAAATGCGTTATATGGCTTGTATTAATTCAACACTGTCTTTCATACCTAATGGCTTTAAGTAGATGTTATGATTACTTTACTTTCGTACCATATATCCGTGTTGTAATAGTGAATCTATAGGATGTACCATAGATTCCATGAGATTATAGGTTGTACCATATTTTCTAACTCGTGGAGTTGTTGATTACTTAATTAAAACAGACCTTTTATACGAGGTTACAAGGACAGATCCATACTGTGGATGGAACGACACCTATAACAGATGTAGTAATCGGGACTTTAATCAGACTAAGGAAGTTAACTAGGTTAATGCTTGTAGCTTAACCCTTGCATAGAATTAGAGAATCTTGGATATCGAGCCTAGATTAACTGCCTTATTACTTATCCGGCCTCATAGATTCCTTTCCCTCATATTTCGCAAAACCTTAGTTAGTTTAGCTTAGTTTACATTTCCTGCATGATACTCAAACTCCTTTTAAAAACTGTCACGTTTTCACTTTAACACTTTCGCACACTACTTCACTAACTAACTAATGAGCTTCCCTGTGGAATTTGACCCCGCACTCTAAGCACAATATATAAAGCTTGTCCTTTACACTTGCGGGTTTTAACTTGGTTACTTTTGCACACATTTTATATACACACCGAGTAGCGATCAATAACGTACATTTCGTTTTATAGGCTAAATATGACATAGCGGAAAGTTTCTTAACTTTCCACTCATTTAGCCTAATGGGTTAGGTGACCCATCTTGGATGACTCATGACCAGATTTTCAACATCTCCCACTCGCATAAAATGGGTATAACCATATCCACCAATATCTCTCTATGAACTAATCACGAAACATAATCGAACTCCATAAAGGCAAAAACGTCATGGGACTCACGAGAACACAATAAGTAGAATTTCAAAACCATGCACCTGTTAGGAATGACATGGGAGCCACTGTCTTCAAAAGAACATTGGGTCTTGTTATACCCTAGACTAATTTAAGTTCACATCAGTCAATACACGCTTAATCCCTCTTAGAATACGAATGAATCTTACGTGATCTTTAGGGGACATACCAAAGTAGCTAACATTATACTTGATTTATTAGAATACAAGAGTAGGTCACCAAGGAAGCATTTATTACTTCAAGGTCTCACACAATGATGAAGTAGGGATATATTCATCTATTCCCTTACATAGTAACATGAACACATACGGTATGAATTGTAATGCAACGGATTAACCCGTGCACACCACTACCGAGGTATTGTTTGCTTTGGCTAGACCCCAGATTAACCTGAGCGTGCTCCTCACGGCTTTGTCCTTCGAGGATCTATCCTCAAAAGGCGCCTCGGCTGATACAAGGATTTTTGCCCTTATATCCAGCGATATCACTTCCTCCCCAGTCGATATGGGATTCACCCCACCCCCCTTAAGAGGCCCGCACCCTCGTGGGCACGACACAAAGACCGGACCAGCTCTGATACCATTTGAAATGCCATGGATTAACCCATGCGCACCACTACCGAGGTATTGTCCGCGTTGGCTATACCAAGATTAACCCGAACGTGCTCCTCACGGCTTTGTCCTTCGAGGATCTCTCCTTAAAAGGCACCTCGGCTGATACAAGGATTTTTGCCCTTATATCCAGCTAAATCTCTTCCTTCCCAATCGATGTTGGATTTACCCCACCCCCCTTAGGAGGCCTGCGCCCTCGTGGGCACGACACAAAGACCGGACCGGCTCTGATATCACTTAATGTAACGCCCCAACTAACCCCACCTACGATCAGTCAGGACGCAACGGAATTTCGGCAATATAACGACAGTAATTAGGACACCGAAGCTCTAAACCAACCTCATCGCAACTCATACATCCAACTCTACAAACAATTCAACAATTAAACAACACAACCATAATATACATTAAACATTATTTTACCATTGCATCCATAGGTTATACTCATCCGTTCCAACATCATACGTTTACTATATAACATACATTTTCAAAATAGATCATAACCAATCTAGCAACCTAATCATGTTCCAAAATAAAACTACTAAGCTAGCAACATTTAATCCACTATCTTTAGAACATCTTATACATCATAAAATTCTAAGTAAATACAAACCAACTAGTTTTAATATATAAGATAACAAAATAGTACAACATCTCAGATATCAAGGACAAGACTCTGGCACATAGGACTTATCCATATATGGCACATTCTCAACTTCCTGAGGCACGTACCTGTAATCTTGTTCAATATCACCTGTATGCACGCAATAATTGAGAGTGAGCTTATATAAAACAAGCCCAATGAGGATTCGACAGATCTCTTAATAGTATTTACTATACTCCTTGGAAAGCATCCTTTGAGCAGTAAACACATAATAATCATCAATAACAATATAAGCACATAGTAATAATAACCAAACAACAAAGGATACTCTAGTTGGTGTAGCTTCAAACACCATCACGATCTCAACCATTCTTCTTATAACTCCTCATTACTCACGCACCCGAGGTATCTCACTAGCCCCTCCCTCCATGGCACCTCCGCCCATGCGAGTTGGGGGTAGCCTATGATAGTTATGCCGTTATCAACCCGACAGCCTGACGCTACCCGAGAGGTAGCACACACATACCAAGACTCATGACAATAATAATAATCAATCATATCTCAGGAGGACAACAAAGTTGGATGCCTATCTCCCGGCTTCATCAATAATCAATAATCAATAATCAACTATTAACATTTCAACAACATATCATCAATTAAACAATTAACAACTCAAGAACTAAGTTAGATGACAAAGTAGGCCATCCAACTTATCATGCATTAATCCACTCAACCAAACCCGATTCCAACCAACAACAAACCATAATTCAACCACGCAAACACTACCCAAACAACTAAAGACATTATCTCAACATTTAAAGAAAGACAACCCAAACTTCTAAAAGTCATAACTTACAATCTACTAATCCAATGACCTCCAAACCAGTTTCTATCACTCACCCACTGAAGCAACTATATTAGCCCCCTTGGAAACCAACCACAATCCATCCAAATTAAGCTCAACAGCCCTAAAACCTCAATGCACCATGGCTGAAATTTTTGGACTTTTACCACGACATCGCAATCAAAATTTCGGCATTACAATATTACTACCACGTATTTAACAATCTTTACAAGCTAACAAAAATCGATTCCGACCACCATAACTCCAATTACTCAACAAATAGCCAACAACTCAATTTTAATACCCGAAAATAAAAATACATGCTACAACGATTCAAAACTATGCTATAAACCCATATAATCAATCCTTAACATCTACTGAGCAATAATATAACATCAATTTAACATTTCAACTACTAAAAATTCAATTATATGAATTAACAAAAAAATGACATTTTGAGATCTATAATTTTTCTCTCACCTTTGATGTGTTATGATGCAAGAAAGATGTACAATAGGTGCCCAACAAGTAAGAACAAACTTTGATTCAAATGTTTTGGCTTTGAAATGCAATTTCTATGAGAAAATTTGATAAAAAATACAAGCGAAAATGGCTCCTAAGTTTTGACCATATGTGTGTGTGTTTGTGGTATTTTGAGTTTTGTTTTGTGAGCTATTTTATTTAATATGCATATATAAGACAAGTTAACAAAAAAAAAACGCAAAGTCAAAGTTGAACAAATTAGGTGACAAGAAGTTTTACATTCAAACATTTTCACCCGACTTGATTTAAAACTTATTTTTCGCAAAAGAAAGTGTAAAAACTTTTAAAATTTCAAAGCCGATTTAAAATCCATTTTAATCAAATACGGGTCTATTAATATCCGAGGACTAGGTTTTAAAATGTTTAAAACACCGCTGTAAAAATTTTAGCGGACAGGTGTTCAAAATACTATTTACAAAAATCGTCTATAAAATTTCTGATGCCGATTTTGATAAAATTTTCATGAATGCACACTTAGCATGTAATAAGAATATAAATCACAGAATTTGCATATTCTAATTCATATAACACATATACAGGTCAAAATATGCAAATCGAGGCAAATATAAAAATATGGGGTCTCACTAATTCTAATTCTAATACTAATTTGTTCAACTTTGACTTTGCATTATTTTTTGTTGAGTTGCATTATATATGCATATTAACTAAAATAGCTCACAAAACAAAACTCAAAACACCACAAACACACACACACATGGTTGAAACTTAGGAGCCATTTTTGCTTGTATTTTTTATCAAATTTTCTCATAGAAATTGCATTTCAAAGCCAAAACACTTGAATCAAAGTTTGTTCTGCTTGTTGGGTACCTATTGCACATCTTTATTGCATCATAACACATCAAATGTGAGAGAAAAATTCTAGATATCAAAATGTCATTTTTATATTAATTCATATAATAGAATATTTAGCCGTTGAAATGTTAAATTGATGTTATATTATTGCTCAGTAGATGCTAAGGATTGATTATATGGGTTTATAGTAATTTTGAAATATTGTAGCATGTATTTTTATTTTTTGGGTATTAAAATTGAGTTGTTGGCTATTTGTTGAATAATTGGAGTTATGGTGGTTGGAATCAATTGCTGTTAACTTGTAAAAGTTTGTTAAATACGTGGTAGTAATGTTGTAATGACGAAATTTTGATTGCGATATCGTGGTGAAAGTCCGAAAATTTCAGCCATGGTGCATTGAGGTTTTAGGGCTTTTGGGCTGAATTTGGATGGATTGTGGTTGGTTTTCGAGAGGGCTAATATAGTTGCTTGAATGGGTGAGTGATAGAAACTGGTTTGGAGGTCATTGGATTAGTAGATTGTAAGTTATGACTTTTAGAAGTTTGGGTTGTCTTTCTTTAAATGTTGAGAAAATGTCTTTAGTTGTTTGGGTAGTGTTTGAGTGGTTGAATTATGGGTTGTTGTTGGTTAGAATCGGGTTTGGTTGAGTGGATTAATGCATGATAAGTTGGATGGCCTACTTTGTCATCTAACTTAGTTGTTGAGTTGTTAATTGTTTAATTGATGATATATTGTTGAAATGTTAATAGTTGATTATTGATTATTGATAAAGCCGGGAAATAGGCAACCTACCTTGTTGTCCTCCTGAGATATGATTGATTATTATTATTGTCATGAGTCTTGGTATGTGTGTGCCACCTCCCGGGCAGCGTCGGGCTGTCAGGTTGATAACGACATGACTATCATAGGCTACCCCCAGCTCGCATGGGCGAAGATGGAGGGAAGGGCTAGTGAGGTACCTCGGGTACGTGAGTAATGGAGAGTTATAAGAAGAATGGTTGAGATCGTGATGGCATTTGGAGCTACACCAACTAGAGTATCCTTTGTCGTTTGGTTATTATTACTAATGTGTTTATATTGTTATTGATGATTATTATGTGTTTACTGCTCAAAGGATGATTTTCAAGGAGTATAGCAAATATTGTTAAGAGATATGTTGAATCCTTACTAGGCTTGTTTTATATAAGCATACTCTCAATTATTGTATGCATACAGGTGATATTGAACAAGATTACGGGTACGTGTCTCAGGAAGCTGAGAATGTGCCATATGTGAACGAGTCCTATGTGTCAGAGTCTTGTCCTTGATATCTAAGATGTTGTACTCTTTTGTTATCTTGTATATTAAAACTAGTTGGTTTGTATTTACTTAGAAGTTTATGATGTATAAGATGTTCTAAAGATAGTGGATTAAATGTTGTTAGCTTAGTAGTCTTGTTTTGGAACATGATTAGGTTGCTAGATTGGTTATAATATATTTTGGAAATGTATGCGATATAGTAAATGTATGCGATATAGTAAATGTATGATGTTGGAACGGATGCGTATAACCTATAGATGCAATGGTAAAAGAATGTTTAATGTATTTTGTGGTTGTGTTGTTTAATTGTTGAATTGTTGAATTGTTTGTAGAGTTGGATGTATGAGTTGCGATGAGGTTGGTTTAGAGTTTCGGTGTCCTAATTACTGTCGTTATACTGCTGAAATTTCATTGCGTCCTGACTGATCGTAGGTGGGGTCGAGTTGGGGCATTACATTAAGTGGTATCAGAGCCAGTCCGGTCTTTGTGTCGTGCCCACGAGGGCGCGGGCCTCCTAAGGGGGGTGGGGTGAATCCCACATCGACTGGGAAGGAAGTGATATATGTGAAACCCCACTTATCTGCTTTAACTTGATTTACGTGCTTTGTCTCGTTTTACGTGCATATGACCTGTTTATGTGCTATAGGGCCTAGAATGTTATAATTTTGATATCAATACTCCTAATCCTTGCTAAATGTGCATTCATGAAATTTTCATAAAAAACGGAGTTAGAAATTTTATCGTCGATTTTTAGTGAATAGTGTTTTTGAAACACGTCCACTAAAATTTTGAAACTGGTCTTTTTAACCCTTCTAGACCCAGACCACGGACTTTAATAGACCTGTGTTTGATTAAAACGGTTTTAAAATCGGCTTAAGAATTTATTAAGGATTTTACACCGACTTTTACGAAAATCGAGTTTTAAGCCGACTCGGGTGAAATTGTTTGATTGTAAAACTTCTTGTCACCTAAAAATAATCTACTTGAACTATCTTGAGTGTTGAATAATTGTTTTGAACTTTGGTGATCAATAAAATGCATTTAAAGTCAAGAAAACACTAAAAATACTAAAGTTTCAACTTTGACTTTCATTTGACTTGTTGACTTTCATGCATATATCACCCACACAATGAAACAAAGCAAAACACCACATTTTCACACACCTTGCAGCCGTGAAAGCTTAGGGAAAAAAAGAGATTTTATTCAACTTATTTTCAAAGTAATTTTGCCTTAGAAAACTCATTTAAAGTCCGAATCTTTTCAAACCGAGCTAGATTCCGCTTGTTGGGCACCTATTGCACGCATTCCTAACTTTTCTTCGGATCAAAGGTGAGAGAAAAATTTTAGATCTCAAAATGTCATTTTTATGTTTTTGCGTATAATTAATTATTGAACCGTTAGAATGTTAATCTGATGTTAGATTATTGCTCCTTGCATGCTAGGGATCGTTATATACTAATACTACGAATTTATGTCGGATGTAGCATAATTTTTATTTTCCGGGTATTTAATTTTGATTAAAATGTTCAAAGTTGAATTAAATGAGTTGTGTTGATCGAAATCGATTGCCGTCGATTTCTAAATACTTGATAATTACGTGTTAGCGCTGTTGTAATGCCGAATTTTCGATTACATTGTTTGTGTGAAAATCCGGAAAATCCAGCCAAGACATCTTAGGGTTTTAGGGTTATCGGGCATGATTTGGAGGTGTTATGGTGGATTTCCGAGAGGGTTAATGTAGTAGGTTGAATGGGTGAGTGATAGAAACTGATTTGGCAATGTTTGGATTAGTAGATTGTAAGTTATGAATTTTAGAAGTTTAGGTTGTCATTCTTTAATTTCTTGAACGATGCCTTTAGATGGTTGGGTGGTGTTGAGTGATTGAATTGTGAGTTGTTGATGGGTAAATTAGAGTTTGATTGTGTGTTTAATGCATGTTCGGTTAGATGGCCTACTTTGTCATCTAACTTAGTTGTTTGCTGTTTAATGTTATATTGATGTTATATTGATGTTTTATTGATTGATTATTGAGTACGGGAATCGGGCACTTTTGTTGCTGATCTCTCGGAATGTTGATGATTGATGTTTATTATTATTGCTGGGTCTCTGGTATGTGTGTGCCACCTCTCGGGCAGCATCGGGCTGTCGGGTTGATAACGGCATGACTATCAGAGATCGCCTCCAGCTCGCATGACGGAGGTGTCATGGAGGGCGAGGTTATTGGGGGTACCCCGGGTGCGTGAGTAATGGGGAGTTACAAGAAGAATGGTTGAGATCGTGATGGCGTTTGGAGCTACACCAACTAGAGAGAGTATCCTTTATTGAATGGTCATATAGTTATGTGATGATAGTATTATTTATGTTACTGTGTGTTTACTGACTCAAAGGATTATTCCAAGGAGTTTAGTAGACCTTGCTCGAGATCTATCGGATCCTCACTGGGCTTATTTATATAAGCTCACTCTCTATTATTGCATGCATGCAGGTGTTACTGATTTTGTCTACGGGTATGTGCCTCCGGAAGAGGGAAATGTGCCGTATGTGGATGAGTCTTAAGTGCAGGAGTCATTGCCATGTGATTATCTTAGTTGTTGTAAATAATGTTTTGTATAATCTATTTTGAAATGTATGTATAGCTTATGTATTAAGTTGGAATGGAGGTGCATAACTATGAATGAGTTGATGAAAGAATGTTTAATGTATGAAATGGTTGCGTTGTATGTTGTTAATTTGATTGTGGAGTTGGTTGGTGATTTGTGGAGTTTGATGTATGTTGTCATTAAGGGTTGGTTTAGAGCCCTGATGTTCATGTTACTGTCGTTATGCTGCCGAAATTCCGTTGCGTCCTGACTGATTGTAAGAGGGGTCGAGTTGGGGCGTGACATTTAAGTGGTATTAGAGCTTGATTAGCTGTCAGCCGGGGTATCCTCGGAATGTGGGTAGTGGTCTAAGCATGCAAGTATGTATTAAGTAAAAGAAAAGTGAAACATATGTTAATATGTTTATGTGATTAATTTACTTATGTGTCTAACTTTCTATGTGACCAGTATGCCTTGTGTGTTAAGTGAACTAATGTGGTCAATATGTTTTATGTGATAACGTGTTATACGTACTCAATGTGTTGTAATTAATGTGCATTATGTGATTAATGTGTATTATGTGACAATTGTGTTTTATGTGATTTTGTGCCTTGTGTGAAGTTAGTTGTTTATGTGCTTTTAATTGTTTATAACTAGCTTCTGTGAAACAACGTGCTTTAGGTGCTCAATGTACTTTAAGTGACCAATGTGAGTTACGTGATCAACTTGTCTTATGTGAAGTTTGTTGCTTATGTGACTTTAATTGTTTATAATTTACTTCTGTGATATAACCTGTTTATATGATGTTGGCTTCTTATATGTTGAATTGTGTGTTATGTGATAATGTTGCATTGTATGATAATTCCCCATTACGTTGTACTTGTCCTTCATATGATATAGTTGCATACATGTTTTAACTCGTGAGTGACCTTTTAATGTCTAGGGTGGTTGTAAGAATTTTCGGAAATAGAGATAGGCCATGATTTTGAATTATTATTATTCTAGAAGTTTATCAGTTAGATTTTAATTGTTATGTTTATGGATTTTAGTTTCGGCTTAGTGGAATGATCTTGATGTTCCTTTAGCGAGAATGAAGTTGTTCGAGGAAAATAGCAATGTATCTTGATGATTATAATTACTTTTGTTGCCATGTTTAACTTGTTATTACTTGGAGATGAATTATAAGTTGAGGTTTCCATGAGGTTGTGATTAGACATTTTTGGAGTCTCAACTCAGATTATACTTTCTTGAGGTTATTTTAGAATGAATTTATTTGAGGAATTAGTGATGTATATTTGTGAATGGAATGAAGTGTGGTATAACGTGTGAATATTTCTACTATTTGGGATTGCTATATTATTAATGGGTATTTTGGAGTTTTGATCTTTAAACCTTGGAAACAATTGGGGTGATTCCTGACTAAAGTTACTTTAATTGAAGATGTAATTATTGGGAGATAGAAATTTTTGAGTAAATAAGAATGCATTTCGATGGCTGAACATTTACTTGCCTACATCAAGCTTTTGGATTCTAGGTGGTATGACTTTTTAAATTGTTGATTGGGGATTCTCTTGTGTTATAATGGGTTAATATGAATCTGTATTGTGTTATCAGATTTTGGAGTCCTCATTAGTTAATCTTGTTGGGTAATCGGTGATTTATCTTGTTTAGTGATTGGTCTGGTACGGAATGTAAAATTTTGGAGTGAGTTATCTTGTTTGGTGATTGTTATGACTCCTTAGGTTCTCTAAATCTCCTTAGTGTCTTGTTTTGGTAGGAGATAAATTATAGGATTTGACTTGTTGGTGTTCAAATGTGTAGGTGGGACACCCTTCTTGTGCTTCATAATTCTATCAGTCTTATTATTCTTTTCTACTCTATTCTCACCTATTTGAGAGAGAGTTACACTTTTCTAGCATATCAATTGTTTCTTTAAAGTTTTGCTTATTGGATTAATGGATCCTATACTCATTTGACATTGTTTCTACTCTTAACATTCATATTTGCTTCTTATAGCAATGTCGCTAATTGGAGTTAAGGTTTGGGACTTCTATATTTCAATCTATATCTCCAGCCATTGGTTTCAATATTTCATTTCATCCTATTACTATTCATTTGGAAGTAATTTCACCTTTGTTATACCATTTTACTTATTCGATTTCACTTGTTTGATGTACTCTTTACCTAAGTACATCATTGTTATTCTTGTTGATCTTTGTTAATCCTATTGTTTTATTATTAAATCCTGAGCCATTACTTTGCTTGTAATTGCTCACTCAAAGTACTCGGCACTGTCCTATTGTTATCATTTCTTATTCGTACTTCTTTGGTATTGCGTGCTGGGATACTCTTGCCACTCATGTTTTCTATTGAATTAATCATATCTTATTTCTTAATTTCATTTCGCCTCAAGTACAACTTACTTGTTGGTTCCTTGAACAATTATCGAGAATTGAAATATCTACTTGTTCAGGAATTTTTGTTCAACATACTCAGCACTGTTTTGACTCGCCATTATCCTTTGTTCGTACTTATTTAACTAAAAGGTGCTTAGACATTTCTTATCTTAGTTATCATGCTTTCTTATTAAACTATTAGCCTCTTGATTCTCTAACTTGTTTGACATCTTGCACCCTTGATTGTTGGCTCAAATATGACTTTCCATATTCTTAATTCCTTGTAAATTTCATAAGAGCCATATTCTGACCAATGTCACTTTTGAGATATTTCCTTGATCAGTAATCATTCATGTTATCGTAAATGAGTTTTTAAACCCTCGGGGTGTTCATAGAGCTCTTTTGTGTAGTAAGAGATGATTGATAATTAGTGGTGTCACGCTAAGACTTGGAGTTGCAATTTCTTTCATATGCAATATGATATTAGGTAGGAGAGAATTATGAATTGGAGATTGTCTTGGAACTATGATCATCAACTTGCAGTCAACAGAGGTTGTTCTTTTGAGGTCTTTGGTTAGGTGTCATCCTAGGAGATAAATAAGAACTAAGAGAAGTATTATTAAGTGTAACGATTAGGGATTTAATTGTCTATCAATTCGAGAATTGCGCGGACGCAATTGTTTTAAGGAGGGGAGAATGTGAAACCCCACTTTTCTGCTTTAACTTGATTTACGTACTTTGTCTCGTTTTGCGTGCATATGACCTGTTTATGTGCTATAGGGCCTAGAATGTTATAATTTTGATATCAATACTCCTAATACTTGCTAAATGTGCATTCATGAAATTTTCATAAAAAACGGAGTCAGAAATTTTATCGTCGATTTTCAGTGAATAGTGTTTTCGAAACACGTCCGCTAAAATTTTGAAACTGGTCTTTTTAACCCTTCTAGACCCAGACCACGGACTTTAATAGACCTGTGTTTGATTAAAACGGTTTTAAAATCGGCTTAAGAATTTATTAAGGATTTTACACCGACTTTTACGAAAATCGAGTTTTAAGCCGACTCGGGTGAAATTGTTTGATTGTAAAACTTCTTGTCACCTAAAAATAATCTACTTGAACTATCTTGAGTGTTGAATAATTGTTTTGAACTTTGGTGATCAATAAAATGCATTTAAAGTCAAGAAAACACTAAAAATACTAAAGTTTCAACTTTGACTTTCATTTGACTTGTTGACTTTCATGCATATATCACCAACACACAATGAAACAAAGCAAAACACCACATTTTCACACACCTTGCAGCCGTGAAAGCTTAGGGAAAAAAAGAGATTTTATTCAACTTATTTTCAAAGTAATTTTGCCTTAGAAAACTCATTTAAAGTCCGAATCTTTTCAAACCGAGCTAGATTCCGCTTGTTGGGCACCTATTGCACGCATTCCTAGCTTTACTTCGGATCAAAGGTGAGAGAAAAATTCTAGATCTCAAAATGTCATTTTTATGTTTTTGCGTATAATTAATTATTGAACCGTTAGAATGTTAATCTGATGTTAGATTATTGCTCCTTGCATGCTAGGGATCGTTATATACTAATACTACGAATTTCTGTCGGATGTAGCATAATTTTTATTTTCCGGGTATTTAATTTTGATTAAAATGTTCAAAGTTGAATTAAATGAGTTGTGTTGATCGAAATCGATTGCCGTCGATTTCTAAATACTTGATAATTACGTGTTAGCGCTGTTGTAATGCCGAATTTTCGATTACATTGTTTGTGTGAAAATCCGGAAAATCCAGCCAAGACATCTTAGG
Organism: Ehretia macrophylla; assembly: GCA_037974665.1. Taxonomy (NCBI): domain Eukaryota; kingdom Viridiplantae; phylum Streptophyta; class Magnoliopsida; order Boraginales; family Ehretiaceae; genus Ehretia; species Ehretia macrophylla. The sequence continues at coordinate 22,838,001 of CM075782.1, read as the reverse complement.
GTTTTAGGGTTATCGGGCATGATTTGGAGGTGTTATGGTGGATTTCCGAGAGGGTTAATGTAGTAGGTTGAATGGGTGAGTGATAGAAACTGATTTGGCAATGTTTGGATTAGTAGATTGTAAGTTATGAATTTTAGAAGTTTAGGTTGTCATTCTTTAATTTCTTGAACGATGCCTTTAGATGGTTGGGTGGTGTTGAGTGATTGAATTGTGAGTTGTTGATGGGTAAATTAGAGTTTGATTGTGTGTTTAACGCATGTTCGGTTAGATGGCCTACTTTGTCATCTAACTTAGTTGTTTGCTGTTTAATGTTATATTGATGTTATATTGATGTTTTATTGATTGATTATTGAGTACGGGAATCGGGCACTTTTGTTGCTGATCTCTCGGAATGTTGATGATTGATGTTTATTATTATTGCTGGGTCTCTGGTATGTGTGTGCCACCTCTCGGGCAGCATCGGGCTGTCGGGTTGATAACGGCATGACTATCAGAGATCGCCTCCAGCTCGCATGACGGAGGTGTCATGGAGGGCGAGGTTATTGGGGGTACCCCGGGTGCGTGAGTAATGGGGAGTTACAAGAAGAATGGTTGAGATCGTGATGGCGTTTGGAGCTACACCAACTAGAGAGAGTATCCTTTATTGAATGGTCATATAGTTATGTGATGATAGTATTATTCATGTTACTGTGTGTTTACTGACTCAAAGGATTATTCCAAGGAGTTTAGTAGACCTTGCTCGAGATCTATCGGATCCTCACTGGGCTTATTTATATAAGCTCACTCTCTATTATTGCATGCATGCAGGTGTTACTGATTTTGTCTACGGGTATGTGCCTCCGGAAGAGGGAAATGTGCCGTATGTGGATGAGTCTTAAGTGCAGGAGTCATTGCCATGTGATTATCTTAGTTGTTGTAAATAATGTTTTGTATAATCTATTTTGAAATGTATGTATAGCTTATGTATTAAGTTGGAACGGAGGTGCATAACTATGAATGAGTTGATGAAAGAATGTTTAATGTATGAAATGGCTGCGTTGTATGTTGTTAATTTGATTGTGGAGTTGGTTGGTGATTTGTGGAGTTTGATGTATGTTGTCATTAAGGGGTGGTTTAGAGCCCTGATGTTCATGTTACTGTCGTTATGCTGCCGAAATTCCGTTGCGTCCTGACTGATTGTAAGAGGGGTCGAGTTGGGGCGTGACAATATAGCTGGATATAAGGGCAAAAATCCTTGTATAAGCCGAGCTGCCTTTTGAGGAGAGATCCTCGAAGGACAAAGCCATGAGGATCACGCTCAGGTTAATCCAGGGTATAGCCAAAGCGGACAATACCTCGGTAGTGGTGCGCATGGGTTAATCCACGGCATTACATGAATCATATGTTATTATGTGACTTCCTTTGAAAACGACAATATGTCTTTATTTAGATCAAACACCATACAGATCTTGGTTCAGTTATTATTCAATAACTAATCCTGAATCCTCAAACTTAATATACGGAGTAATCGAGGTTTCTCATTTGGTTATAAATAGGTTAATCGTGACAATCTATATTGACTTCACATCAACATTTATTTATAACATATACAACTAAGAAGTCTTATCTTAACAACCATCATAGGAACTAATTCATGACTAATTCTTAAGGCGGAGTTCCTTGAATCTGTATAGCATTTTCTGACAAATACTAATCAACTCATATCATCTCATTTCTACATGCTCCCACTGCGCCCAAGATGATTGCTTATGTGAGAGAGCCAATTTCAACAACTTGTCAACATACTTTTTGATGTCAATAATATGTGTTAACATACTTATACCTTGTTTCATTAAACACAATACTCAAGTGCATGAAAATATTTCAATCATCAAATTAGAAACTAAAATATACAATTGTATAAGTACATAAATGATCATTTAACAACACACAGAACATATACATCAGATGCTATGCAATCCTGGAGATTTTACATGTGACAAATTTACATATCTATGGATTGACTCAATAAGGGGTCTACAACCATCTCATGGGTAGAAATATGTTCAATGACCACTTCTTTCTTTGTCACCATGTCTCTTACGAAATTAAATTTAATGTTTATGCATTTTGTCTTGCCATGGTATTTTGGATCATTGGTATAGGCAATGCCTTCTTGACTATCAGAATAGTTTGCCACTAGTTTCTCAGCATTTGTGACTGCTCCCAAGTCCAAAAAAAACCTTTTAAGTCATACTGCTTCTTGCATATCAGCTGAGCAAGCCATAAACTTAGCCTCCATAGTTGATAATGCTATGCACGTTTGCTTCTTACAATACTAAGAAATAATCCCACTATTTTGCCAGAAAACATATCCAAAAGTTGATTTATGCTCATTTGGGTCATCTCCCTAGTCAACATTTGTAAATCCCTTCAAATTTTGACCAACTCCTTGGTAACATACATAATAGTCCAAAGTGCCCTTCAAATATCTCAGGATCCTCTTAACAATTTTCTAATGAGCTCATAGAAGGTTTGATTGATAACGAATTACCAATTCTACGACAAAATAAATGTCAGGCCATGTACATAACATAGTATACATCAAGCTACTTACGACAATCGCATAAGGAACAATTTTATTTCATTTATCTCTTTCTGAGTTTTGGGACATATCCCTTGGTTCAGGCTTTTACCCTTGACTATAGGAGTATCAATGCATTTGTAGTCCTGTATTTGGAATCATTCAAGGACTTTTGTTGATATAATATTCCTGAGGCAAATCAAGAAGTCTCTTTGATCAATCACTCTGGGTCCTGACTCCAAGTATATATGCTGCTTCACCCATATCATTTATCTCGAAAGTTGAGGATAACCACTTCTTGACAATGAGTATTCATTACTATTTCCAGCCAACAAAATGTCATCAACATAGAGAGAGAGAGAGAGAGAGAGAGAGAGAGAGAGAGAGAGACTCACAAATCTATTTTCAGACCGACATATATACAAAGGTCTTCTTGAACCATTATGAAACCATACGAAATGATTTCCTGATATTAGCTTAAATACCACTGTCTGGATGATTGTTTCAATCCATAGATATACCTTTGGAGCTTGCACACTTTACTCTTCTGACCTTTTTCTATGAATCCTACATGTTGTTTCATATAGATCTCTTCATTTAGTTCTCCATTGAGAAATGTCATTTTTACATCTATTTGATGTAATTTCAAGTCTAAATAAGCAAGAATGCATAGAATCAACCAAATTGAGGCAAACTTAATCACCGAAGAAAAAGATTCCTCAAAATTTATACCTTCTATCTGGGTATAATCCTCTATTTAATTTTGATAACCCACTTGTTTTCAATTACTTTCCTCTTATGGAGAAGATCAAACAATGTCCACAATTGGTTTTTCTTCATGGAATTCTTGGGCTCATCAGACAAATTTTTGGGCTCATCATCATCCAGAGTGGTGACCATAAAAAAATCTCCTTCAATCTGAAAATTACGACGAGGAATGCTTCTATGGCTACTTTTTCATCTAAGGGTTTGAAGTGAACTCGATCCACTAATCGGCTATGAAACTAATTCAGATTCAAATTGATTAACCGGTGTATCTCTCCCACTTGGATCAATAAGTAGAAGTACTACCTCTATTCTAACTAAAGGATTGGAAGTAATAGGATTCTCAAGATTGTTCAATTCACGCAACTAAACGTCCCTATCTATGTCATCCCTACGCAGAAAATCTGTTTCCAAAAATGTTACGTCACATGATTCTATTTTGGATACACTTATGTATGCTTATTCTTCAATGAAAATATATCATTTGGAGTGTTTAGAGTACCGAATGAATATATATTTCTTTCATCTCGATCCCAATTTTCCATGTTTATGGTAACTATCATGAACATAAATAGCTGCCACCCAAGGCCACAAGTTACTTAGGTCAGATCTCCTACCTGTCCATAACTCATAAGGAGTGAAATTGATTGTATTTGTGGGCACACGATTAAGCACATGTATGGTTGTCAATGATGCATGCCTACAATACGAAATTAGAAGTTTAGCTTGAGCCATGATTGACCTAACCGTGTCAAATAAGGTTCTAATCGTTCTCTCTACAATACCATTTTATTACAGATTTCCAGGATAATAAGTTGTGTAACTATACCCTTTTCATCACAAATACTTTTGAACTGATCAGAGATATATTCCCGACCATGGTCGATCCTTAGTGATTTTACTTTCTTGTATTGCTGATTCTTTACTAAATTCGTATAGTGTTGAAAGAAATCTAATGCTTTAGACTTATGTGATATTAGATAGACATGACCAAATCTAGTAAATAATGGTGCATGCTACCTAGATAGTACAATTTCAAAATTTTATTTAAATGTAGTGAAAACTAATAGCATGCATATTTAGGATCAAAGTACATAATTTTCACAAGAAAATTGCATAAATAAGAAACTACAAGTTTATCGTAATCATGTAAAGATCAAAATTCAACATCTATTGAATATATTACCTAGATTCGTTAGCTTAGATCTTAATGAAAATAAAAATAACTTGATTGAAGAAGATCTACATTCCTAGAGGTGGATCACCCAGTGATCTTTCTCCTATAACCTTCTTCCTTGCTAAATAATACCTGATTGAATAGTGGGATTCAATCCTTGTATTTTTCTTTAGCTCCTGCATGTGAAAGAGAGAAGAAGAGATGAATTTTATTTCGTCTTTTCTCTTGGACATGTGAGTGATATGGGAGAGATGAAGGAGAGACTCCTTTATATAGATATGGAATGGGCTCAAAACAAAATCTAATTAAAAAAATAAGGAAAAGTGCCACAATCCTGTTAGGAATGTAACTTGACATTCTAGGAGTTGTGTTGTCCAACATGATCCACTCACTATTGTTTATAGAACCTCTCACAGGCCACTTGACTCTACCACATTCCCAGCTCATCTTTTCTTCTGCCAAGTTTCAAAATTAGTTCCAATAAGATTCTACAATGAGCTCAATTGTCCAATCAGGAAACCGCATTGCCAAAATAGAAAGTCCTTCCTAACTTAAACTCCTAGTTGTATTAGGACTCTTTATTTAGCAACTTCTAGACATATGAGAAACTACCAAAATATAATATAATTATTAAATAGAAAGTAGGCTAGAAGAGGGACCAAACAACAAAAAATCCTGGCTCCTAAAAAGACCAAAATGTCTCTATTAACCCCATAGCACATTTTGTCATTTCAACCTTAACTTATTCCACTAAAAAGTTATGGCTGTACTCCAAGCTGAATATTGTTTTCCACAGAAGTTATTCATACTACGTACGACCTTATGGACTTTAGCATAGCTACTGGTAAAAAAGTCTCCTCATAGTCGATACCCTCTTTCTAAGTGTATCTCTTCGCCACCAGCCTAGCTTTGAAGGTTTCCACCTACCCGTCCACTCTTCTTTTTCTCTTGTAGACTCACTTGCCCCTAGTGGTTACACTCCTTCAGGTGCAACTACAAGATCCTATACTTTATTGGAATACATGGACTCTGATTTCGACTCCATTTCCTTGTGCCAATAGTCCGCATCTACATCCGTTACTGCTTTATCGTAGCTAGTAGGATCGTCAATCTGATTAGAGACAGGCTCAAAAACCTCTCCATAGTATTGATCTGGTTGTCTCGATACTCTCTCACTACGACTAGGCTCCGGGGCACTTAGGGGAATTTGTTGTTCGTTTGCTGCTTAGGTTATAGTTGCAGGTATAGTAGAAGGTGCAACAGAAATTTCTTGTAGCATTGTTTCTGAATTTTGCTCTTGATGGATTACACTATCATCCTCCAAGTATCTAGTTTGAGTACTTATTAACACCTTTTGTTCTTTAAGATTATAGAAAATTCTACCTCTTATTCCCTTAGGATATCCTATGAAATGACACATTTTATTCCTTGGCAATAGCTAAGAAGCTAAGCTATTTAGTATATAAGCTAGATACCCCAAATTAAATGTGGCTATGCCTTAAATTGGGCTTGCAACCCATCCACAACTCATAAGGTGTCTTAGGTACCGATTTAGAAGGCACTAGGTTCAAGATGTACACTTCTGTTTCTAAGGCATACCCCTAATTAGATATGGGTAGAGTCACGTGACTCATCATGTATCTTATCATATCTAATAGAGTCTGGTTTCATATCTCAGATATACCATTCAATTGAGACACAATACCTTGTTGTGTGAGATAATCTTTAAACTCGCGCGAGAGGTATTCTCTACCTCAATCAAACCAAATTGCTTTTATGGGTTTTTCTAATTGCCGCTCCACCTCTGTCTTGAACTCTCTAAACTTGCCAAAGGATTCAAACATGCGTCGCATTAGGAAAACATATCTATATCTAGAGTAATTAACGGTGAAGGTGATGAAATGCTCAAAACCTCCTCGAGCCGTTGTGTTCATGGGTCCATACACATTAGTGCGTATCAATTCTAACACTTCATTTGCCCTTTGCCTCTTAGAAGAAAACCATTGTTTGGTCATCTTCCTCTTTGGGCAAGATTCACACTAAGTCCATAGTTTGAGATCTAATGAGCCCAAGGGCCTATCCTTGACCAACCTCTGAATCCTGTTTAGGTTTATATGACCCAAACGTAGGTGCCATAAGTATGTGTCATTGGTGGATGAAATCTTTCTTTTCAGAGAATTAGAACATTCAGATTCTATATTATGCGCGTTGAAAATAATTGATAGAGATAGAATAAATTATCATGCATTCTTCCAGAATAAATAAATTTTCCATTTCTACTGATAGTAATGTCAGAATGGAAAGTAATAGAAAATCCTCTATTAACTAATTGTGAAACTGAAATAAGATTCTTTCCATGTCTGGAACATAATAAATATTACCTAATTCTAAAACTCTATTATTAAAGCGTAAAACAACTTTTCCAATCGTAGCAGCCCATACCTTTGCTCCATTGCCAACCTTTAGAGTGAATTCTCTTTTACCAAGTTTCTTCGTTGTTTGCAACCCTTGCAAAGAATTGCAGATATGATTAGTGGCTTCAAAAGCTACTATCCAGGAATCTGTAGAATCAATCACCAAACAAGTTTCAATGAGAAAAGTAAAGCACGTACCTTTCTTGCTTTTGGCTAGGCACTTGGGGTAATCATTCTTCCAGTGACCTATTTGCCTATAGAGGAAACATCTCCTAGTGGCCATTTTACTTGCCTTTTTCATAGCCGTGACTTTTGACCAATGCCTTTGACCTTTATTATTCTTGTCACTCTTTGCGCTCTCCAATTCCTTAATCAAGTGCGAAGTCATCCAGTTTCTCCCATTTGATTTGGACTTTCATCTAAACTGATCAAAAAATTTGGGCAAAGTCTCAAGAATGAAATCTTTGTGCTCCATGAGACTGATCCTGATGCCTAGGGTTTTGGCTATGATGATGCTATCCATCATTTTTAATACATATGCTTCAATGAAATCACCTTCTTACATCCTAATAGTCTTGAGCTTACTTAGTGTGGTCAAGAATTTATCATGTTAAATGCAGTCTCAATGTCCATATGTTGAGCCCGCAGAGTATCAAATATGGAGGCTAGGATATCAATGCTGGCTAACCAGTCGGCTCGCCTCCATCATCTCTCTGTTTCACTTATATGAAGATTGGAAAAGCCCTCAGCTATGGGACGTGGTTGGGTGAGGACATATACAAGCCCTTTATTTTCAAGTATTATGTCCAAATTCGTTTCCAATCTCTAAAGTTATATCCAGTCAATTTTCCTTTGAATCGAATATAGACATCAGAATAGAAGAATTGTATGCCGTCTTAATTTGAATATTCATGCAACATAATTAAGTATGAGTAAATTATGTGAGACATATATGTATGACATGCATGAGAAAAAATAAATAAGGAACTCATGAATGCTTGCACACAACATAGATAACCTTTTAAACTATGATTAGTGCTCTAGTGACAACTCTTTCACTTATAAGTTTGGCTTCCCAAGATCCGATATCACTTATTCCATAGAGAGAATAACTACCTATCTGGAGTCAAGTGTATATACCATTCCTTATAGAGTTCCTAAGAATATTCTGACTCGAACTTCTGATGGGGAGGTTACTCTTGTCCATTTCTTTAAGGTGATCTATAGCCTAGAACTTCATCGATGGGGTAGTCGCTCCACTAACATCTTTTATATGAACTCCTAATTTTAGATCATTTCGCTATGTCTAGGAATAATGTCACTCTCCGAGGGGAGTATACTGCATGGTAAGGCAAGGTGATATCACCCTTTAACATGATTCGGACATGAAAAGCCATGGGATTTCCTAGTTCCCTCTCCCACTCAATTATTTGGCCTAAGGGTTTTTACTTTTGTGATTTTCTTTAATACTTAATTTCGATTTTCCCGAAAAGTTAGATCAAAGCCTATAATCATTTTGTCCAAAACCTTTAAGTATAATCTTTAAATCACATAAACCTAATCTGGGTAATTTATCTAACCATAGGTCAGGCTTTCTTTAAGTCTCTAGTCAAGTTTAGGTTTCTAAGGTAAAGTAGTCATCTTATTATATACCTAACCATTTCAATCTATAGTTAATTAATCCTTAGACATTCAAGAACTAGTCTAAATTTAGATTAAATATAAACTTGACTATCTAGAGCTTAATCTTTATATAGGGTTGTCTATTATTTAATCCTATAAAGTGGTCTTGATGCTAGACATCTTTGCATAACTATTCTAACATAAAATTAATCATGTAAAAGCACATAATTAAGCAAAATTGAAATCTAGCATATGACAAATTGATAATTCTTGATAACTCCCACCAAGAAAAATATATTTGCACTTTTTACCACGAAGTTCTGCAAAAATAATTTCATTAAACATGTAAAAATAAAAATTTACACAAAAATATGGTCAATCACGTTGACCATACATGACCCGAGTATGACGCACATCTGTGCGTGTCTTCACGTGCGCGCATTTAAATTTATTTTTTTGTGTCTTGGTATTTTGGTTACCTTGGGTTAACTATGCAAGTTGTCTAATCCAAACCAAAACCCAATTGCATAAAACGAAGTTTAATTAAACATAGGAATTTATTATCGCGAACTTTAAAAAGAAAAATTAATTTCATTAATTACTAAGTAATTTCTAGAGAGTTTAAAGTGGTTTCAAATTCTATTAGTTGTAACCTTTTAAACTACTACTAACCAAGTAATTTAATCAAGGTATAATTCTAATTAAAACAACAAATAAATTGATTATCAATAATTAGTCTAAGAAACATAGAAACTAATTAGAATACATAATTCCATGTATCAAAAGCATATAAATAAATCTGATTTTTTTAGTGTTCTAATAGAGAAGCTACCTTAATTCTCAATTTCTATGGAATTCGATTAAACTAGTTAATTATTTCATGATTTAATTCGAAGTGACTCTAATACTACTAAAGGGAAACGTTATATTGTATGAATCAAGTTTTATCTTAGACAAGAATAAGGAGAAAAAATTCATGCATGAATCTTTAAAACGAATAAAGCATGAAATTGCTAATTGAACACTCAAATAGTTCATAGTTTAATATAAAAGCAAACAAAGTTTTTTTCTGAATACCTTTTAATCACGAAAACAAAACTTGAAAAACTTCACCTTCTTGCTCGAAGCTCCATACGCCTACTTGATGCTTCTTTTCCTTTACTTTGATCTTCCCTTCTATGATAAATCCTAGCTAAAGTGTTGATCAAGTTGTGGGACTTGATTTTGCAAAATTAAACTAAAAGAAAAGTGTTTCGTGTTTCCTCTAGGAGAGGCTTACACGTGTAGAGAGAAATAGATCTCAAAAGAGATGGTACAATTGTAGATCTTGGGCTCATTTGCTAGGCTCCTGGCTCAGCCCTTATGCTCTATCCAATTAATTAATTAATTATTTAATCCAATTTTCAACCAATTGTCAACATAGAAACTCTTTCCAATAATAGAAAGTCTACTTATGACTTCTAGTTGCCTATGGATTTTATTCTCCCTCAATTTAGCAACACCCAAATTTAATAATGACAGTTATAAGGTACATGGCTAGAAGGGGGACCAAAGACATAATTATCCTTCTACTGAAAATGACCAAAATACCCTTGCTAGTCTCCTAGCAATACTTTGTCATTTTAACCTTAGTCTATTCCAGTAAAAGACTATGGCTGCATTACAGGATAATTACTGTATGTACAGGAGTTAGTCACAACAACATATGACGCTTAGTCTTTAGACTAACCAAGTGCTAATGACCATATTGCCCCTCTATAGTCACTCATAGCCAAGATAGGTTTACGACTTGTACTATCACCTCTTTGACTACAACTTTTTCCTTAGAACCTATAACCCAAAATCCAACCATCCTCTGAAAGTTATCTACTTATACATGAGAGCTACCCATAAGTGTAACAACTAATACATCACACAAATTGTATTACTATACATAGATTTAGGATGATCAACTTGGATCATTCTAAGGGAGTGATTATTGTATCGATTCCTTATTGCATATGCATGTCCCTTCCAACCAAGTCCAGATACCCAAATCACAGAGCTATTGACCCATACAAGGTCTCAACCATAGTGACTCAAAGTGCAAGAACCTGAATTCGTCAGTTCATCCATATATGTTCAAGAATGAAAGCAATGGCCCACTTAGAAGCTAGTAGGTATAGGTGATCTCTTTCTTTGATAGTACTTATTTAGAGATCACCCCTACAGTGGCCCGTCCATTGCATACACATGTATAAGTGAAGTAAGTTTGGAACCCTATCCATAACCAAGTCAGATCACCCTATTGTAAAGGGAACTTATTCACAATAATTGCTACCCTAATAGTGTGTCTAGCTCTATTCTTAGTTATGGACAACACATTTTTGCTTAACAAGTAACCATGACCTGGACCTTTTGTACGTAACCACCACGTACCCAAGTCAACACTTGAAGCAAGGACCTTACATACATATATATTAGTTAACCATATAAAAGAAAAACAAGCTCATAAAAGTAAGATGACATTAATTATTCATTGCAAATATTTAGATATATGATGAGAAAAGTGTTAGTGGTCTTTTGGGCATACCCTAATCCAAACAACTTTCTCACTATAACTTTATCCCAATGAAGTGCCCAGCTCAACCATACAAATATGAACAAAATCTGGATACAAGTGTCTATGACTTAGATCTTTTATGCCCGACCACCATGCACCTAAGTCATTTACTTGAATCAAGGACCTCTATACACGTATATACACATAAATATAATAGAGAGAATAAACCACAATATGTATCCATAATCTCTTAAATCTCACGTGGCATTGGTCTTTAGAGAATACCAATCCCAACAGGCTCCTACTTGCACTAAAGATCACTAGTGCCCCTAAGGCCCATAAACTCTACATGTGTTGTAAACACTTTCTCTGTAAGAGTTTTCTAAAGCAATTGACAATTAAATATGATTTTGACCATTATTTTCATAACCTTGGAAATCTTAATGCCATAACGCCTCAGATCTGCTAGGTTATTTACTGAGGCAATTTGCTCTATGTTATATCCCTTTACTGGAAAAATTTCTAGATTAAATGGTATTTTCTCTCTATTTGTTTCTCTTTTCTGTAGGTGCCTTGCACTGTGCTACAACACCACTATTATCACAATACATAACAATAGGTCTAATGACTCGAAGCACTATGTCTAAATGCTCTAGGAATTTTTTGAGCCAGATAACTTCTTTCTCAGCTTCAAACTCTTCTACATACTCCACTTCCATGGTCGAAACAGTATACAATTCTTCTTCACACTTCTCAATGAGAAAGCTCCACCTGGCAAAGTAAAAACGTATCCAAAAGTAGACTTCCTAGAGTCTTTGTCAAACTAGAAATCTAAATCTACATAAGCTAATAGAATCAGATCATCTGCACGATACTCTAGCACATAATTTTTTGTTCACCAAAGATACTTCAATATGTATTTAACTGCGACCTAATGAGCTAGTCCAGGGTTTGACTAATATCCGCTGACCATGCCCACACATAATAGATATCTAGTCTTGTACATAGCATCACATACATGAGGCTACCAACTGCCAAAGCATATGGAACCTTCTTCATGCTTTCTATCTCCTCAAGTGTCTACAGACAGGATCCCGAGATAGAGATACTTTATGTCTAGAAGGTAGCAAACCTTTTTAAGAGTATTGCATGCTAAACTTGACAAGTATCTTCCAAATATATGAAGACTAGGATAGTTCTAGTGTCTTATTTCTATGATCACACAAGAGTTTGATCCCAAGAATATAACTAGCTTCTCCCAAATCTATCATCTGGAATTGAGTAGATAGCTAAACCTTTATGGATGCATCATTCCCAATTGATAGGATGTCATCCACATAGAGGATTAAGAATACAACACCATTGCCATTATCCTTATTGTACACACATGGTTTAATCAATATTTTGATCAAAGCTAAAATATTTGACTGCTTAATCAAACTGGATATTCCATGTTTGTGATACCTGCTTAAGTCCATATAGAGACTTCTTAAGCTTACAAACCATCTTTTCTCGGCCTTTAGCAATGAACCCGTCTGGTTGCATCATATAGATGATTTCATCAAGATTCTCGTTAAGAAAAGCGGTCTTGACATCCATCTGACATATCTTATAATCGTAATGACACACTATGGTCAATAGAATCCTAATGGACTTGAGCATAGCTACTGGTGAAATAGTCTCCTCATAATCGATCATTTCTTTATGAGTATAACCTGTAGCAACCAACCTTGCTTTAAAAGTTTCCATTTTTATTCCACATTTCTTTTCCTCTTGTAGACCTACTTGTACCCTATGAGTTTCACCATTTTAGGTACAACTACAAGATCCCAGACTTGATTAGAGTACAAGGACTCTAATTCAGATTTTATTGCTTGATGCCAATGGTCAGCATCTATGTCTATAACTATTTTATCGTAACTAGTGAGGTCAACAATCTAATCTTCGGAGGCTGTCTAAAAAGACTCTCTTTAGTAACTATAAGGTTGCCTGACTAACCTCCCACTACAACAAGGCTCTAAGGTATTAGAAGTGACAAATTGTTCTGTCACTCCTTACTAGTAGGTATAGGTGCACTAGAAGATTCTCAAGGCATCTCATCAACAACAATTCTAGAATTTAGTGATGACAAGATAGTTATATCATCCTCTAAGTATTTACCATGACTGCTAATTAGCACTTTCTGCTCTTTAAGATAATAAAAGATCCCACATTCGATACCTTTGGGATAACCTATGAAATAGCTCATTTATGATCTTAGTTCTAATTTTGTACCATTGCTACTTAGTACATAAGCTGAACATCCCCAAATGTGAAGGTACTTGAAACTAGGTTTGTGGATTGTCCACATCTTCAGTGGTGTTCTAGGGATTGACTTAGAAGGAACCAAGTTCAAAATGTATGTTGTTCCTTTGAGGACATATTCCCAAAGTGATATAGGTAGTGTCACATGACAAATCATAAACCTTACCATATCTAAGAGCGTTTGGTTTTTTCTCTCAACTATACCATTTTGCTGGGGGAGGAGGGGTGGAGGAGAGGAGTCCTAGGTACAATCAATTGAGACACAATACCATGTCATGTAAGGTACTCCATGAACTCATTTGAGAGATATTCCCCACCGCGATCAGATCGAATGACTTTTGTTAGCATTATGTCTAAATGCATGACTTTGATGATAACAAATCTTGATTATTTGGTTGTGTCAAGTGTGATTGGCTTAATATGTTTATATGTTTACGCATACTTTTGTTGGCTCTTGTGCATTAAATGTATATTTCTTTATAAACCAAATCAAATTTCAATATTTGGTATTGTATGTTACATTATGTCTATGTTATTATATGCCAAATATATCATGAATACTTGGTGTTAATGTTTTTATCTTCAAACAATTGAAGTTCAGGAGAAAATTTGTTTTAAACTCTTGAATTACAAAAATTAGCTTTAATCCTACCTCAAGAGTTTAGAATATGTTTTGGAATGTTTAAAAGGTTAAATAATCTTTTAAAGAAATGTTCCTGAGGTGTTCAAATGTTTTACCTTCAAAAGCTTAGATTTTTGGGTGAAACTTTCACAAAAATGGCTATTCTAGAAAAGGTAGAAAAGTAGGATGAGCTGCTTGTAACGACCCTAACCCGGCCCTTCTCAAGACCAGGTCAAAGTCTGCGTTTACTTGTCATTGCGATTTCATAACTTTCTATAAAAAAGAACAATAATAAAGAATTATTAAATAAAGAATTATTCAATAATAAGCCTTTATACAATAGTTCTAGTACAAAAGGGTGTTACAACATCTGAGATCCGATAGCTACCCAACTATCATTCAAACTGGGGTTTCAGCACAGCTACCCATCTACCCGAGAGTGATACAAGCAAACTCCAACCTCTACAACTTGGATCTAAACATGATAGGCAGGGAGCTTCGAGCATGTAAACATTCAACTTCAGCATATAAAGTCAATTTCCATTTCAAGCTAAGCTGTATCTGCACTGGGGGGAGAAAAGAAGGGGAGCTCTTGGTGAAGCTCAGTGAGGATGGAATAGAAGAGTTTGAAAAACATTTCTAGTCGGTCTCTTTTGAAAATCAACATGCAATTCACATGCGGTAGTATTAACAAACTATCCACATAAGATACATATGATAACTAATAGAAAATTATTATCACATTCGAGTCAATAATAGAAATGACATTTAGATAAACAATCAATTTTCGTCTCCAAGGGTGGAATGTCAAGCGAGAGTACTTAAACACATAGTAAAAATGATATGTCTCAATACGTACAAGACTCTAGAGGTGGCTCCTATGGGCTTAAGAAGTGACTCCCACCACTTCTGGGTGTAGCACTTTGTCCCGCATAGCACTTAGTTCCTGCCGTTGAGGTGGCCGGCCTCGAATCATGAGCACAACTTCTTATCTCACCCAATAGGGTACTTCGGATTGTACTCGAAATCTATGACCCAACTCTCCGAGGGTAGAAGGCCAAGCGAGAGAGGGACTACAACCACGATAGTCACGGGAGCACCGACAAACCCTATGTCGCCCGGCATTCGTGAAACGCTATCGTGCTTGAGGTTGCAAACCCCAATTTCAAAAGCACACAGGCATGCACAAGTAGTCATAGAACACACAACAGATCATATGGGGATCAACTAAAGTGGTTGTCCCGGGCAAGTAATAAACATTTTCTTGGCAATTCAGAGTATTATTTTGGTAGAGTAACGGCTATAAGAAAACAATTTCCAAGTATAAATTGAGCATTATGACGACATGCAAATAACATGTATAACATTTTTGGAAATAGTTGGGCAGCATCTCTGCTTATGCTAAAACAATCAGATAAATCAGGCAGTATATATTAACAATTAACTGGATAAATTTAAGAATAACAAGGATATACTAACAACTTGTAGATACCATAAATAAGTAAAGCAATAAAACCCTTGCCTTAAAATGCCGAAAATTGGGGAAGACTCGGATCGATTTTGAAACTTTCGAAACATTAACTAAATTGAATCGATATAATTTAGTGGAATCGGGCTAGAGAAAACTTGTTTGCCAGTTTGATTTCAGGGGGTAAAATGACCCTTTTATATAGGCTTTCAAGATTGACACAGGGGGGGGACACGTGTCTCGCATGTGTGGCACGCCCACGCATGTGTGACACGTGTACTGAGACATGTGTCACTTTTTGAGAGTGGCACCAACATTTCATTTTTTGTCCGTTTCGCGCGCAGGTATCCCGATTTTCGTATTTTTGGGTCGAGATGCAATTTTACCAAACTTCGCCATTAAGTAGTATAAGTTAAAAGAAACCCAATGGCGTGTGCCCCTTTTTCACGATGGGATCTCGATTTTCCTATAATTGGCCCCGAAGTGAAACCCCTTTTTCCCGACCAAAAACCACTAAAATTGGAAAAACATACGAAATGGATCGAAAAGTTAAAGGAAATCACCTATACTCTTGTAAGTAGCTGAAAAATTTTACTTGGTCATGATATAGAGCTTTACATCCTTGTAACGACCCTAAGCTTATTGTTAATTCATACTATAAGAATACCTAATAATAGGTTACTAATTTAAATAGTAAGACAATTAACTATAGATTAAATACAGACAAATAATCACAAAGGAACATTTTCTAAAAATAACGAAAAAAATAAATATAAATAAATACTTGTAAATGCATGGTCGGGCTCGGGTATTACATCCTCATCCCCTAATAAAAATTGCGCCCTCGCAATTTACTTCTCCAATACCTCTGGTCCACTACGCGAGATTGAATACTGGATGCCAAGTAAGAATTCCAAACATGAGCCTCGAATAGTAATATCCGGATGAGAATACCAAAGAACACCGTACAAGAATACCGAGTGAGAATATAAAAAAATCCCAAAAATTCTAAATAAAGGTAATATGAATGCCAAATAAAGGCAATATAAATGCCAAATAAAGGCTCCACTTTAAGAAATCTAATTCAGAATGCCAAATAAGATTACCGAGTAGAAGTCCAGAGAAAATACCAGTTAAAAATTCCAAGAATTCCGAGTAAAGATATGAAAGAAGATACCAACGGCCGATCAAGCGCTGAGTATTGAACACTGTTTCCAGACTACCTCAAACTACCGATCAAACACTGTTCCTTCTTCGGTTGATTCGCATTTGAGAAGATCCGTTACTAGCCGACGCTTTCAAGGGAGGGGGGACTACTTACCATTTCAGCATAGTTAAACATGCAACTTATAAAAAATATATTCACACTTAGCAAATAAGCATATTGAGCACATATGATTATGCCGAACACATATCCTTAAAAGACGACTACCCAATGTCCAAATATCCTATCCCGGTTTATGAGCTATCTAAGCTCTAATACCACCTGTAATGACCCCAACCGGGCCCTTCTCAAGACCAGGTCAAAGTCTGCATTTACTTGTCATTGCGATTTTATAACTTTCTATAAGAAGGAACAATAAATAAAGAATTATTCAATAACAAGCCTTTATACAATAATTCTAGTACAAAAGGGTGTTACAACATCTAAGATCCGATAGCTACCCGACTATCATTCAAACTGGGATTTCAACATAGCTACCCATTTACCCGAGAGTGATACAAGCAAACTTCAACCTCCACAACTTGGATCTAAACATGATAGGCAGGGAGCTTCGAGCATGTAAACATTCAACTTCAGCATATAAAGTCAATTTCCATTTCAAGTTAAGTTGCACCTGTATTGGGGGGAGAAAAGAAGGGGATCTCTTGGGGAAGCTCAGTGAGGATGGAATAGAAGAGTTTGAAAAACATTTATGGTCGGTCTCTTTTGAAAATCATGATGCAATTCACGTACGGTAGTATTGACAAGCTATCCACATAAGATACATATGATAACTAATAGAAAATTATTATCACATTTGAGTCAATAATAGAAATGACATTTAGATAAATAATCAATTTTCCTCTCCAAGGGTGGAATGCCAAGCAAGAATACTTAAACACATAGTAAAAAAGATACGTTTCAATACGTACAGGACTCTAGAGGTGGCTCCTACGGACTCAAGAGGTGACTCCCACCACTTCTGGGTATAGTACTTTATCTAGCATAGCACTTAGTTCCTGCCGTTGAGGTGTCCAGCCTCGAACCATGGGTACAACTTCTTATCTCTCCCAATAGGGTACTCTGGATTGTACCCGAAATCTACGACCCAACTCTCCGAGGGTGGAAGGCCAAGCGAGAGAGGGACTAGGACCACGATAGTCATGTGAGCACTGTCAAACCCTATGTCGCCTGGCGTTCGTGAAACGGTATCGTGCCTAAGGTTGCAATCCCCAATTTCAAGAGCACACTGGCATGCACAAGTAGTCATAGAACACACAACATATCATATGGGGATCAACTAAAGTGGTTGTCCCGGGCAAGTAATAAATATTTTCTTGGCAATTCAGAGTATTATTTTGGCAGAGTAACGACTATAAGAAAGCAATTTCCAAGTATAAATTGAGCATTATGACAGAATGCAAATAACATGTATAACATTCTTGGAAATAATTGGGCAGCATATCTGCTTATGCTAAAACAATCAGATAAATCAGGCAGTATATATTAGCAATTAATTGGACAAATTTAATCATAACAAGGATATACTAACAATGTGTAGATATCATAAATAAGTAAAGCAATAAAACCATTGCCTCAAAATGCCGAAAATTTTAGAAGACTCGGACCGATTTTGGAACTTTCAGAACATTAACTAAACTAAATTGATATAATTTAGTGAAATCAGGCCAGAGAAAACTTGTCTACCAGTTTGATTTCAGGGGGTCAAGTGACCCCTTTATATAAGCTTTCAAGGCTGACGCAGGGGGGGGGGGGACACGTGTCCCTCCACATGTCTCACATGCGTGGCACGTCCACGCTTGTGTGACACGTGTCCCTTCATGTGTCATGCATGCGTGGCACGTCCACGCATATGTGACACGTGTACTGAGACACGTGTCACTTCCTGAGAATGGCACCAACATTTTATTTTTTGCCCGTTTTGCGCGTAGGTGTCCCCATTTTCGTAGTTTCTGGCCGGGATGCAATTTTTTCAAACTTTGCCATTAAGTAATACAAGTTAAAAGAAACCTAATGGCGTAAGCCCTTTTTTCGTGACGGGATCCCGATTTTCCTATAATTGGCCCCGAAATGAAACCCTTTTTCGGACCAAAAACCCCTAAAATTGGGAAAACATCCGAAATGGCTCGAAAAGTTAAAAGAAATCACCCATACTCTTGTAAGCAGCTGAAAAGTTTTACTTGGTCCTGATATAGAGCTTTACATCCCTGTAACAACCCTAAGCTTATTGTTAATTCATGCTATAAGAACACCTAATAATAGGTTACTAATTTAAATAGTAAGACAATTTATTATAGATTAAATGCAGGCAAATAATCACAAAGGCACATTTTCTAAAAATAACAAAATAAATCAATAAAAATAAATACTTGTAAATGCATGGTCGGGTTCGGGTATTACACTGCTTATCCGGCTTGCTCATCCAACTTGCTCATCTGGCTGGATTTGGAAAAACCGAACTAAGAAGCCGGTCAAACTCCTCATCCGGCTTGTTCATCCAGAATTGTCTGATTTTTGCAAAAATAACCATTAAAGAGCCGTTAAAATATTTTTTTATAAATACCAAAACACACCCATTTCATCAGAGACTTATTCCACACATTTTCCCTTGATGCTAAGCTTATATTGTTGATCCAAGACATCAAAATACATCAAGCTTTACCTTACATGTACAAATCTAATGAGCATTCAAGAGAGCTTTGAATTTTATTATCTACTCATTGAGGAGTTATGTATGGGCTTTATTGTATTATCTTTCAAACACTTAAATTTTGTATTGTGTAGACCCTTGTGGCTCTAGATTAGGGTTGAGAAAATCCTTGTAAAAGAGAATAGAGTGAAAAAATCTTTTGTAGACTCAAAGGGTAAAGGTTGTAGTAGATTTGATTTTTACCTACATTAAAAGAGGCTTGCATCTCTAGTGGACTTAGGAGAGGTTGTAGTAAGTTTGAGTTTCACTTACACTTCAAGAAGCTTGTATCTCTTGTGAACTCAAGAGAGGTTGTAAGTTGGTTTGTGCTTCATCAACGTTTGAAGAAGTATAGAAGCATCATAGTAAAATTTGTAGAAATCCTAAGGAAAGTAAACCTTACGTGGTAGATGTAGATTAACGAACCACCCAAAAATCCTTATGTTTGATCTTTCTAACCCTACTCTCTTTACTTTCCCATATATTTCATATATTGTGTTTAATTTATTGCACAATTCTCACTATTATATGTGTTACACACAAAGTGTTTGATAAATTGCCTAAGTGAATATTGTATTTGAATTGCTTAATTTTTAAAGTAGTAATTTTCTTTCATTAGCCTAATCTACCCACTTCTTAGGCTCATTTGGACTAACAACTTTAATATGTTTTCCCAATTGCCACTTCCCTTCAACCTTAAATTCTTTGAACTTGTCAAGGATTCTGATTTATGTCACATCAGGAATACTTATCCATATCTAAAGTAGTCACCTATAAAAGTGATGAAATACTCATAACCTTCGCCAACTGGTGTGCTCATATAACCACACACATCTATGTGTACCAATTTTAATACTTTACTGGCATTTTGCTCTTAGAAGAAAATTGTCTTTTGGCTATTTTCCCCTTAAGACATGATTCATACTGAGGTAGTTGTTCAAGATCTAATGGTCTTAGATGCCTATCCTTGATTAACCTCTAAATCGTGTTTAGGCTGATATGGCCTAAACGTAAATGCCACATGTAAGCATCATTGGTTGAAGTAACCTTCTTCTTATTACTGGAAGATGAGCTTACATACTTTATATTGTGCAGTGAAGATGTTTCAGGATATAAATAGAACAAGTTATTATGTAAACTATCAGAACAGATTATGCTACCATTTCTACTGATGTCCACACTAGAATGGAAAAGGCCTACATAATTGTATTTTAAAAGCTGAGAAACTAAAATTAAATTCTTAAAAAAATCTAGAACATAATAACAATTGTTCAAAATTAATACCCTACAACTACTAAATGAAAGAAAGTAAAATATCTCCCACTACAACAGATCATACGTTTGCTCTAATACCAACTCTCAGAGCAAACTCTTAATTCTCAAGCATTCTCATTGTTTGAAATGACTTGCAATGAATTATAGATATGATTAGTGGCTCCAGACTCTAGTATCCAAGAATTTGTAGAATCAACCACTATAGTTAGTTTAATATAAAAAGTGAATGAGATACTTGTCTTGTTTGAAACAAGGTACTCAGGCCAGTTCCTTATCTAATGCCCTCTTTCTTTGCACTTGGAAGACTTTCATTTGGGCTTATCACCTGCACCCTTCTTCATCTTACTGGCTTATCCACTTTTCTGCCCCTTGCCCTTCTTTTGCTTCCTCTTATTCTTAGATATCTTCCTTTGCGGGTTTAAGCCTGTAGTGGAAGCTTATTCTATGTGGGCTTGACCCTTTGGCTTCATGATGGCCTCTACCTCCTGAAGCTCCTTCTTTAGCTGTAGGAGCTTCATGTTCAACTTGCTCATATTGTAATTGAGCTCAAACGGACTGAAAAATTCTAGCAGAGTTTCCAAAATCGTGTCTACTTGAATAGCAATATCAATCTGGGCGCCAAGGATAGTTGCAATATTGAGGTTATCCATCATCTTTAGAACATGGTCTTTGACATGCGTGCCTTTTGCCATATTTGCAGTCACCTCTCTCATTTTAGCTAACTGAGTCGGCCAACTTTTGTCAGCAAATATCTCAGTCAATGAGCTCTAGATCTAGGCAGCTATAGACATATTCTTGTACTACATCTAAAAAACGTTGGTCATAGAAGCCAACACGTAGTATCTTGCTACATTATTGGCCTTTACCCAACATTGCTCCATGACACGCTGTTCATCGGTGGCATTTGCTAGTAAAACAGGACGAAGTTAGGTTAGGACATACTTTCATTCTTCCAACTTGAGTACTATGTCCAAATTCCTTCTCCAGTCCATAAAATTTGGGCCAGTTAGCTTATTCTCCTTGAGTATAGTGGCCAATAGGCTGAAGAAACCTAACATTTTTTGAATATATATATTGTAATTATTAGAACATTCATGTATAATGCAAGTATATCATGTATAATATACTTTGAGAGTCATCATCAATAAATGATTGCGTATAATGTTTACCTATTGTAAACGGCGATCGAATCTATGGAAGCATTGGTTTATACATTCCTCTTATAAAATTGGAAAAAACAAACATACATAAAAACTTTTTGCCTTAGTAGTTGACAATTTAAACTACTTGAATGCATCAGTGTCTCAAGTTCCTCACAAACCCTTCATCACTTGGATGGTGGAGTCTACAATAACATTGAGTCAAACACCTGCTGTGATACCCCGAACCCGACATGTATTTAATAGTATTTAATTGCATTTAATTATGTGTTATCTTAAATTCTAACTGTGAGGACCCGAGCGTTCATTACATGTGCATTCATTTATTTTAATCATTATTTGAAAAATAATATGTGCATTTACATGACTTATTTAGTGTTTTAAAATTTAAAATTGCATTTAAAGATTATTTAAATTGCATCTTGTTGACTTTTCACCTTCATTGACCAACTAGGACAAGGTGGAAAATTTTGAAATGTTTAATGAAGGGCAAACTTGAGATTAGAAACAAAAAAATATAAGGTTAAGTTAGTCAAATTTTGGATCAACTTTGAGATTAAATCTGAACCAATTGGATAAGATTTAGGTGATAAATTTTATATGGTTGAAAAGCTCTACGAGTCTAGTTTCTAGGGCATCAAACCGTTTTTGAATTGGAGTTTCTAGAATAAGTTATAGCTGTTTTCGTAAGGTGTCGCAGAATTGTTTTACCTGCGCGGGTTTGAATGAACCTTTGACCTTTTGACGTTCTATTTAAGTTATTTTCATCCAACCAAAGCTAAAAACATTTTTCTCATCTTCTCCACCAGCCAAGAGCTATTTCCTCACATGAATAGTAAACCCTTTCACATTTTAGCTAATATCTTAAGTTTGGAGTGGAACCAAGGCACAATTTTAACGTTTTTGAGTTCGTGGCGACTTCTAACATCTTTTTATCTAAGATTTTAGCTTTTTTTTTGCAGAAAAATGTGAGGGAATTTTTTAACCCATTTTTCAAAAGTCATTATTTATGTTATATATTGCTAAATCTATGCTTAATACTTGTTATTTAGATGCTAGAGAACATATTTCTTGTTTTATAGCTTGTGTAGAGTCGATTTTAGTTGTAGTTGATGCTTTGCTAGATATGAATATAAATGTAGACAAGGTATCTGTTTAATGTTCTAAGCAAAGTATAAGGATGTGTTACATGCTAGATTATTGCCTATAGATAGCTCAAATGCAAGAAAACATCAAGAGAATTCAAGCATGCAAAATGTGAATTTCGGACAGTGCACTACCCCTATTTTTCGAAGGCTTTTTGACATAGTAAACGAGCTCATAAATTAACAAAAATTGTACAGAAGCTAGATTAGGTAGTTTAGAGAAAATGTTGATTTCTAGGACTAAGGCTAATTCTAACGTTTTAGGCCTCTGATTATATCATTTCCAAAATGTGTCCTGAAAATCACTGCTACTGGACAATTTGTGCAGTTGCACGGGAAAGGTCACAACTTGCTGATTTTAAACTGGAATTAAGCTCTGTTTGATTCTAAAATAAAATAAACTCGAAGAGCTACATTTATATATAAAAACCAAGGAATTTGGAGTTCAAGAACATAGGTAATGAATTTGATAAATTTAAGGTTATGTTATAAGTTTTGAAAATAGGTATGTTTTCATGAAGATCTACTTGCTATGTGTTGTATTCCATATCTATCTTGTATATTAGAGTTCATAAGTGGGTAAGAGCATTCTTTTGATAGTTTAGAAGTTTTTATGGTTATTTTTATGTTAGATCAAGGATTAGTTAATAATGTATATATAGAAGACCAAGTGTTTGAGTTTATGCTTGAATGAAGTGTTTTATGGTAGAAGTTTGAAAATGTTCTAGTTAAGTGTTTTAAGTGTTCTACATGCATTAACTTAGTAATTCTAGCATGTTAAATGTCTAGTTAGTCTATGTGATTTAGAACCCTTTGCATGCTAAGTGGAATACTCGAGAATGAATGTAAAGTTAACTTAGATGGTTAGATTGTTAATAAATGTCATAGTTAAAGAGTATTTAAAGTTATATGAATGTTGTTGACCAACAATTTAAGATGTTTGCAAACCATAATATAAGGTAAAGAATGTTTCAAACATGTTAGTGAGATGATGTAAAGTAGTTAAGTTTGATGTGTTAGTTAACTAAAATCAAATCTAAATTGCTCTTAATTATGAATTCTATTTGAATTGCAAGTTATGATGCAAGAAAATATAGAATGACTTTGCTGAAATTTGCAATTTTTGGGCGTTTAGGGGCTGACCAAGTTGGGCAGTTTTATGCCATCCTTAAATTGGTCATATTAGACTATAATATGGTTTAATAACTTGCATTTAGGTAGGGAAAAATGTTGGTAGTTGAAGATGCATGTTGGTATGGCTTGGAAATATGTTTTAGTGGTTATTTTGAGCCTATTTGACTAGTTTAAGTATACTTGTGTACTCTTATGTATTGTGTGAATTGAATATGCTTTATGGTTGTTCAAATTGCTAATGTTTATATGTTTATCGAATTGTGGGTTTAATCAGAGAATATATAATGTGTTGCATAAAGTAGTGAATGTAATGCGTGTTAAATAAAGAAATGTATTTGATAGTTCAATGGAATCAAATGAAAATTAATAAGTTAATGGAATTATAAACTAGCTTTAGTTGAGAATGAATGTATAACTTCTTATATAGATAGTTGATTGTATTATGTAGTGAAATGGAAGAAGTTGGTGTATTCGGAGAATATGGAAAGAGTTCTTAACTAAATTCTTACAGGTTTGACTTATAAAGGTGAGGGAGTTGCATCATATTTGCATTTCTCTATTGTATATTGAATATGTTAAATAGTTTTCATGCTATTAATGCGATTTAGCGTATTTAACAAGATTTGTCAGTTTTATAGTTAGTAGAATGAGTTTAATGATTAATGCTCAATACTTTGCTTCTATTGTTGTCAACTGGTTAATGTGTGAGGCCAACCTCTTTTGTTGTTCCTCGATTATGTGTTTATCAACTTACCTTGTTATATCGTTTTTATTAATTCTTTTTGTGTCATCGAAGTAATGATTGCGTGACCTTATCGTCGGGGTGGATGCGATGGGCCTCTTTGGGCAGCAGCGGGCTTGCCAGGGTTGGTTGCTCTAGCTCTGTACCCTATTCCCTTACTCGCCTGGTCCAGAGATTGCCAAGGGGTGTTGGGTCGTAGGTATCGGGTACATCCGGAGTACCCATTGGTGTAAGGGATGTCGGCATATCAAGACTGTGTTCGTGGTTCGTGGATCGAGGCTCGTGAATTAAATATTTGGAGTGATAAAGGTTATCGATCGTATCCTTTTAAAGTATGGTATTAGAATTGTTATTCATTGTTTATTTATTGTGTTAATTATGTTAAATTGCTGCATTGCGTGAACCTCAGTATATTGTTTCCGTTTCTCCCTCCCTCACTGAGTATACATTATTTGTATACTCACTTCTCATGAATCTTTCAGGTTATAGCCAAAGGAAATGTAGTTCATGATGTCGTGATAGTTCTGTTTGAAGAATGGCATTACGTGTTATGTGGTTTGAGCTGTAAAAGTTGTAAAGTTTTACTTTCATGAATTGTATATACTCAATGTAGGAGAGAAATGTATTTAAGCTTAACCAGGTCATAGAGTGCTATGATAACCTAGTTTATGTAATAGCTTAATGAGGTTTGAGTTCAATGCATGTATGGAGTTGTTGTATGTTTAGACATGATACTAGTCCATTTATATGTTGAGTGCAGGTAAACTGTTTGTCCTATAAACAGGTGAAACTCCATATGTTTTTCTTAAATTTTGGTGCTCGGGTTTGGATTTGGGTTGAGTATAGCATGGTTAATAGAATTCCCGATCTCGTGAGGGGTCGGGGCTTTACACATGCTTTGTTTCGGTTGTTATTTTATCTGGATAGACATTATCCAAATAATAATCCAATAAGTGAGTAATTTGGATTTTCTAGAATAGGATTTTTTAACTAAAATACTATTTCTTCTAGTATCGAGTGAATTACCATTCCTTTGTGAAATTCCCTAAAATGTCATTGACTTAAGCCCTCTGGAGTGAAGTGACTCTTGTCTACATCGTATAAATTGATCTTTAATGAAGAACTCCATCGTTAGGATGGCTGAGCCCGTAATACTTTCTTCATGATTATCTACGTTATGTTTGTCCACTAATATCCAAATTAAATATCACCTTCCATAGGGAGCAAACTACATGGGTAAGGGCGAGGTGATATTAATTTATTCGTATAAACTAAAATTGAAAAAGCCTTGGGGTTTTCTATTCCCCTCTTCCACTTAATTATTTATCTAAAAAAGGATTTTTACATATATTTTACTTTAATACTTAAAAACTAGGTGTTTATCTAAACAAAACTAGGCCAATAATATTCCTAAGTAAGGTGTACTTAGGTAAATTATTGGCTTAGCCCTTATACCTTTAAATATTATAACCCTTGTTTAAAGTCTACTAAGTATACCTTAAAAACATATTACCTAGTCTGGGCTAAACAAAAATCATAGGTAAGGCGTACTTAGGTAAATTATTTAAGAATTGGGCCTCTAAGATTAAATTTTTTCCTTAGCCAATTTTTAAACTATATAATTAGTCCTTAAATAAAACTTAAACAAGATTAATTAATCCTACAAACTTTCAGCATCTAAAACAATGAGAATTTGCGAATTTTAAATCCTATTGGTCGGCATGTCTCTATGTGGCATATAACATGACATACACTTAATAAAAAAGAAAAGGTCCTAGATACGAGTGAGGATCTCTGGCCACTATCTCTACAAGCCAAGAGCCAGGACCGAGAAGCGGTAGGAGTCACGACATAAGGATCAAGATCGACATTCTCCACTGGTATTCGAAGAACAGGGGCTGCAAAAGTCCTCAGATTCTTGGGAGGGTGGCTCGAGCCTGTGCTTGAGCCCTAGTATTTGTTCCCATATCTCTCTTGGCTGGAAGTGCTTCTTTTCCTAGCAAGTTCAATAAGGATTTTTTGAGGCTCTATGGTAGCAAAAAAATGAAAGAAAGTTGTCAGATGCACAAAAATTCTAAGGAAATAAATAAGCTTGAAGATAAAGGAAGTACAGGGAATAGGGGCTCCAACAGGTACAGAGCCACTAGTTGGAGGGTTGTATATACCCAAGGTCCTATAATGATTGGAGGTAATGAGATTGATGGCATTCACGACCCCACTCTCTTGAATGAGCCACGGGGAATCCTACTCGTCATTCGTCAAGTCGAGATATTGCTAGACCCTGGAGAAAGATGACTTCAAACCAGGGGACCCCCTAGTCTCCCTTCTTATAAAAGAACAAAAATTGGTTAAGCCAGCCATGGTATGGGGACTTCAAATTTGAAAACATCTGGAAATCAGAAAGATCGAAAATGTAGTAAAACCCATACTCATTAGGGGTACCTTAGAGAACAAACAGACGCCTGAATATGCGCAAGATTAGTCTAATACCCTGGGCCAAGAAGGTGTTCCAATAAGAAACTAAGAAATGTCAACCATTAGGGGATCAACTATCTTAGACAAATCCGATAAAAGTTAAACACCTCTTGGAAGAACGGCGGAAAAAGAAGTCGAAGGCCAGCTGTGAAGAACTTAGCATAGATGGCAATCTCACCTTGAGGAGGACGATAAGCTCATTCCTCAATTCAAGGTAACCTAATCTTAATGTCCATTGAAATACGACCCTCACATTAGACCGATAAGATAGAATTAGGAAAAGAGTGGAAGACCTAATGTAGATCAGACAATTCTTTATTTTTCGTCGAGTCCTAACTACCGCCCTGAGAACTTGATCCAGTATAGTTGTGCCGACATTCATTCGATGCCGAGAAAGATAGACAAACTCATAGAATGCTTGGAATAGGGTCATTACTAGTAGAGTTTCTAGTTGATCTGTAGATAGAAACGGTGGAGGAACTTGGGGTCCTTAATTATGACGCTGAGATAAATGGACATCATCTAGATCAACTTCGATCTCATAGCTAACAACATCAAGGTCAAGAATTAGAAACCCAGATAAGTCTGGGAGGGAATTCTCTTGCATTGGTCTTTCTTCTTCAGTCAAGTCATTCGAGGGACCCTCAATCTCGGGGTTGGATGAAGACATAGATTCAGTGGGGATTCAGGAATGGGGAAAAGTGATTCCTCATTGTCGCTGCCCCAAGAAAGAGGATTGGAGATATCATTACAGTTGAACATGATGTAAGAAAAGAGAAAAATAAAAAGTTTAAAGAGAAGGATGAAAGCTAGGCCGCGTGCCAAAAAAACTAAACATTGAAGTTCTCCTTTGAAAACAAGAGTTTGTACGAGCTGAATGAAACAAATGGTGACACTAATAAGGGAGATGATCCAAAACTGAAGATGAGGGAATGACCGTAATACTATTTATAATAGAGGAAGTCGGCAAAATGGTGCATTGGAAGAGGCACATTGAAAAGACATGCTCTTTCATGGAGAAGCTGTTGGAGATATGTCCTAATGGTATATATTTGGATGACATATATTGGGGCATTTTGACATTAAATTGTACTTTATGGCATGATTGTCTATAATGATTTTTTATGGTGAAGCTGTTTGTTTACATATTGACTACAATTATAGACATTCATATTCTCCTTTTTTATGTATATGAATGAGTCCCTGGTATATTCATTAAAGAGATGTATTCTAAAAGAGTGTTTAAAATATGTTGGCATATCTCTTTATTATGATAAATACTTAAAGTATTCATAGTCTATAGATTATATGACCGAGACTTCAATAATCTATTATGGACTATCACATGTATTGTTACCTTTGATTAACAAAGGGACGTTAATGATAAAGGATTGTGAGCCACGAGCCATAATGGCATTGGATGCGATTAACAAACATGTGAGTGATTATTAGTGGAATAAATCATTGAGTGTGACGTGAATAACAAATTACATGACTTATGATTAATAATTTGTTATTCGTTGCAGTTGTGTATATAATCCTTATGACTTGAGACATTATGGCTGCCATATGTATCGGGGTTTTATACTTGCATTTGAATAAGACTCGTCTTTGTTTTATCTGGACAAGTTACGGGTTCTTGCAGTATCATTCATTCAGTATAGTGATTGACAGGTAGGTGTCAAGATATAATCCATTAACCTCCGATGTGAGGTGATGTCCTATGCGATCTAGACATGGTTGTTGAATGAGGAAGTGTCTGGACAGAGCGTGATGATGGAAAGGGGTTTTTCCATGGATGTCATATATCATTCCCTTCACGACCAGATCCCTCGCAGAATCAAGTCCCCGAACCAATTCCCATGGCAAGATATAAGGAAAAACGGACGAAGTTTTCCCTGTATTATGGACAATCCAAAACCTGACAACTATACTCAATAACAACATACAACAATGCCACAACAACACTTGAAGTTCCAACATCTCCTTATCTCAAATTTTCCAATTCAAGCCTACAAATATTACAAGTTCAAATCAAACTAAAAATACATTTATTACATCTCCATAAAAAAACGGTTAACACTTAACATTTTCTTGACAATACAAGATAACTATGAACTGCCTCTAGCCAAAGATAGCACTCCTAATAAAGTAGGCCCAACCACTAGCAAAATACTTCAAAGTCCTCATTGTTTGACCTGACATTATAGAAGAAAGAAGGGTGAGCAACCACGTGCTCAGTGGGAGTGGGGGTGGGGGGGGGGGGGGGAAGGGAATAAATACAAGGAGTTTTTGAAAACCTTTTCCAGAAAGCACATATGCCAGGTAATAAGAATCAATTAACAAGTATACAATGAACTAGCATAAGAATTTAAGTAAAAGTATAAGCACACTTTCAAGCTTTAAGACTCTAACTAACCACATATAAAAAAGGATACGTTTCCGCTTGCAGCAGCTGCTCTTCTTTCTACTTTCATGAACACTTTAGCGCTTGATCATTTGCCGGCATCCCCTTATCACTCCCGTTGGGGTACTCCGGATGTACCGCAATAACCTACGACCCAACACCCCAAGGCCTTCAGTGACCAAGCGAGTGAGGGAATAGGACACGGAGGTTGTACAACCAATCACTCGCGATGCTGCCCAGTGAAGGCACAATACACTATGCCTCGCTAAAGGTTGCAACCCTTGAAAATGCTCATTAGAGCACTTTAATAATCACTTAATAAGCACGTAAAGTGAGGAGACAACAAAGTAGGTTACCCCTCGAGCACTTAAGCATTTAAACATTTAATAACACTTATGTAGCACATTTTCACATTAGCAATTAATGAACACTATAAAAACATATTTGGTAGGTGACAAAGTCGGCCACCATACCGTTTATGCAACATCTATACTCGTGAATAAATTTAAAGGCAAGTAAACATGCATGCATTCTTGCAAATATTACAACCATAACACCAAAGCTCTTTTTCTTTCACTCAATCTTTCATTTCCTTTTACACTTATACTATCAAAGCTTCAATTCCACCAAGCAACCATTACTCATCTAGCATTTATTTCACTTGAATATTCTCTCCCAACAATCATTTATCACCATCAAGCATTCAAACTACCCATGATCAATCTCCATTCATAAAGAGTTTAACCACCAATACGAGATAAAGACTTAGTAATATAAGATGAAATTATAAAGTCCACAAGCATGACTTTCCTGATTTGGTTATTAACATTAAGGTTCTCTAAAAATTCTGAAACTGCACAGGGACATAGTTCTTTAAGTGTAGATAGGTTTAGCAGTAAACGGATCTTGATTCGAAGCTACATTCACCAAGATATAATCTCTAGAAATTCATTGCGCAAACTGCCATGCACCTACGCGAAAATCAGAACGCTACAGTAATGGCTCTAAAAATGCATCCTAACGACTGAATTAGAACTTGAACCTAAAACAAAGTTTGTTCCTCGAGGTCTTGGACACAACATACTAAAATTTCAGCCAATTCAAACAACGTTTACTATGTTCAAATAAGCTCTGCAAATTAGGTGCACAAATCTGTCTAGAACACACACACTTGCACTAGTCCACTTTCAAGCCATTATTTTGCATGATCACCTAGCTTTGATTGTTACTTGCTTCAAATATATATTAAAATCCTCTCTAAAGCATTAAATCAAGCATCTCAACTACACTATTCAATCACCAAACAAGTCTACAACAACTCTTTAACAATAAATAAAATACAAGTTATACACTTCATAATTCATTCACAACAATCAACCTAGTATGCAAGATTCATGGTTTATTTCAACACTTCATTACCCATGCACAAACAATATGAAATCTCTCACCTTTAGCTTGAAGACTTGCATGAAAACTAGCTAGGATGCACAAAACCACCTCTTTTTCTTCTCTTCTTTCTTTTTCTTCTTCTTCTTCTTCTTCTTTTCTTTTCTTTTTGTTGTTTCACTTTTTTTCTCCTCTTCTATCCTATTTCCTTCTTTCTTTCTAGAGAATTCTATTGCTTGATTTATCATTTATTTTGCTAAGTTGGGCTAATTGGGCCTTGGGTTAAAATTGAAGAAATAACTAAGCCCAATTTCATTTTAATCATCCTATAGTCCACTAAAGCCTACTAAAATGTACCCATTATATAATTGACTATGCAATCTACTTCTACCAACATTAATTCCACTTACTCTACATGCAACGCAAACACACATCGATCAACATATCGAGAAACAAACCAATTAATATCAGGCCCGGGTGTTCAAATTCCACCATTTGGATCCTTACATAGTGTCGAGTCTATGAACTTAATCTTATCATGGTTCTTGCTCGAGGGGACAATTAATGGAATGATCAAATTGTACAGTGATCAGCGACTATAAATGGATTCACTTGAATTGGACTTCATTGCCTTATATATTTTCTAAGCATGTTGCTAGACGTCAACTTGGAACTTGAAGGTATTTTGAGAATAATGGGATATATTCTCAAAATTGATTAAAATTGTTTAATGTTCCCTCATTACTATATGACGATGAATCACAGAAGGTCACACACAAAAAAACACTTGTGAGTAGTTTTCCTTTTGAG
Organism: Ehretia macrophylla; assembly: GCA_037974665.1. Classification (NCBI taxonomy): domain Eukaryota; kingdom Viridiplantae; phylum Streptophyta; class Magnoliopsida; order Boraginales; family Ehretiaceae; genus Ehretia; species Ehretia macrophylla. The sequence continues at coordinate 22,806,075 of CM075782.1, read as the reverse complement.
CTTATAACTTAAAACTAATTTCTTTATAATTGCTAAAGTGTTAACAATTGCTTTAGTTTCTCTTTGAATTGTTAAAGTGTTAACAATCGTATTTTGTTTCTCTTGTGTTGTTAAAGAGTTAACAATTGTTTAATTGACCATTAATAGTTAATTGGGCCAATTTGTAATTAAATGTTAATTATAGGGTCAATGTATAAATTTGAATTAATGTTAGGGCCATAGTGCAAATATGGAAAAATTATTTTCATAATTAATTAAACTAATGGAGATTAGCTTAATTAATTAATTACTTAGTTGGAAGACTAATATGGTATGTATATGTTATTTATATATGCATGTATGACTTCAATAAAGTAAAGAGCACTAAGGATGGACAAGATTAAGCCACATCATCTTGTCTACCAACTTAATTTGAATCAATGGCTAGATTTAAATACTACACATATGATGGGTATTTTAGTATATGCGAACATGTAGATTTGTATAAGCTATAAATGAAAATAACTTGGTAAAGGAGCATTTTTGTCATAGGCAATTAAAACATCTTCATCAAGGGGCATTTTTGTCATAGGCCAAGCCTTGACCAAATAAACAAAAGCAAGACAAAATGAAAAAAAATATTCATCATCTTCTTCATAGGAGGTCATGGCATTGAGAAGAAAAAAAAGGAAAAAGATATTTCTTTTTCAAATCTTCAAGAACTAGCTCAAATCTTTCATGGCCTTGCTAGCACAAAGGGTTTGGAAGATCTTAGGAGGTCATTCTTTGTTTGTGTGGACTAACTTGATCTCTTACATGTGTGAGAGAGGTAATCTAGCTTCAAGTGCTTCAACCATGTGTAACGCCCCGATCCCTCACGAGACCGGAGGTTCTAGTAACCAAGCTATTCTCAACCCAATTCCAACCCAGTCTCAAAATTTTAGGGAAAAACAAACAGAGTTTCCCCTGTACTGTGGACATTCTGAAAACCTGTAAACTCTCAAATAAGGTAACCACAAGATAAACAAGCTTTTCATGGCTAAATATTTAAAGATTCAAGGCCATCCGAGCCTTGAAGCAAACAACAATTCCAAAACCACACAAGCATGCAAGTAACTTTGTTTATAACATAGTTTAATAGCCATGACATTCTAGGATAACATTAAAACATACTTAAAAGATAAAACATTCTACAAGAAGCCATTCACTCCCAAGCATGCAAAGTGAATAAAAGCAGAAATATAAGTTATTACAAGACATAGGTTCCCAATTCTACACTACAACCAACTATCCTTTAACTTCTTACAACTACCAACATAAACATAGCCCTTAGGCCACAAAATAGATACACAAGTACCAAATAGAAACAAGAAGGCACAGCCACCTCAGAACAACACACAGCAACTAGGGCAAAGGCTCTAACTGCACCTCTTCCTCCTCCACTACTACCTCAACAGGCTGGGGATCACCCTCAGCGTCTCCTGAAACATATATCGTGGTATGAGCAACCACTATTGCCCAGTGAGGATATACTCCCGGGGTGTGCAATGCAACAGGTAATATAGTTAAACAACAATAAAAATTAGACAATTAAAGAACCAATGATAGCTTAAATAACCACACATTTAAAAGGATACATTTCACACAACCTTTATACACCAATCTTCACTGGTCTTCATTCACGATCCACGAACCACGATCACGATCACGATAAGCCGGCATAACCCCAAACACTCCAGTGGGTATACTCCGGATGTACCCCGATAATCCTACGACCCAACATCCCCTGGCAATCTCCAGACCAGGCGAATGAGGGACTAGGGCACGGAGTTTGAATATCCATCGGCAAGCCCTCTGCCGCCCAACCGATATTCAACACATCCGCCCCTGACACTATGGTTGCGCAACCACTATGCAATGCACTTAACAATGGCAAGTTAATGTCAATAATATAAGCAATAACACATAGGAGGATCAACAAAGTAGGTTGACCTCGATGCAGTTAGAATAGAAACAATTATATAAGCAAATAAGCAGTTTTACAAAGGGACATATACAAGGTAAGCATAGAATCATACCAAAAGCTCCAAATCAACTTGAAACCACATATAAACACTCAAGAAGTCATGCCATGGGCTTAGTAGCATGAGTCAACCGAAATTGCACCTAAACCCCTTTGTTTTTCAAACTATTTCTCTTCCAAACCAAAGTTAATGATTCCATTTCAAAGGGAAACTCTCCCAACCTTCTAACTAACCCTCAAGGAACCCTCTCGACCCTCTAATTCATTCAAATGCCCAAAAATACCCCGAAAGCCCCAAAATCCCTCTTATGGCTTTAAACTACACATACCTTATCCGGGCTTCAAACAAGGGTTATCAAAGCTTCTATAGCACCTAGGTAGCCTAATATTACTAGAAGTGAAGCCCGAATCCACCCGGATCTGCATTAACGCCGAAAGCCCTTTGTTAAAGTCGGCTATTTCACGTTTTATGCGATTTTAGAGCAATGCACGTGCACGGGGCTATTAGACTACATTCATTAACACCTAAGGCATCTATTAGAATCATTGAATCAAGTTAAAACGCGCAAAATCACAAAACCCTAGAAAAAATATCACTATTCATCTCATAAATCAAACTAACGATTCTAACCGTTTAAAAAGCGAAACGATGGCTCAAATATGTTCTCTAGCATTCATATACATGGTATAATAGTATAGATAATTAATACAATAGCATTTGATCACATTTTCAACAATTCAAGAAAATAGCAACTATTTAGAAATGCGAAAATAAGCCGTGAAATCCCTCACCAATGCGCGTAAGAACTCTCGGAAGGCTAGCAAACACCCTAAACTACTTGCTCCTAGCTTGGATTGGCTTGGCTTGAAGATTTGTTGAGCAAAAATCTCTATTTCTCCTCCTATGCTATTCTCGGATTTGCTACAGTAATTCCTGCATCTTCTCTTTTTTTTTGTGTTTTGTTAAGTTATGAGCTAGGTGGTGTTGTATGAGTATATATATTAAATAGGGTCAAGTTAGGTGCTTAGTGGTCCACTAAAATGAACGTTGATAACCTTAAAACGAGCCTAAGGTGAAGAATATATGCTAGCTAATTAAATTACTAAGTTATGTTACGTAACACTATTCATCTAACTACTAAAATCATTTTCTAAACAAGCTTTCCTATCGCCTCTAGCTCAATTGCACATTTTTCCCACTTCTTTAATAATTAATATGATTTAATAAAAATACTAATTTACTAATAGAATGCAGTTTGAAAACGGAGTGAATAGTAGCTAAAGAAGACAGTTAGTAAAGCACAGAAGGAAATGCACAAACAAGGGATGCAACAGTAAGTTAATGCAAAGCAAAAAGTTCGGGTGTCACACCATGGCTTCCAAGGCTTGTCTTCAAGAGGTAATATGTTATACTGCCTCTTATCTACTTATATGGTTATATATTGGTGTAGATTTTGTTAATTACATGAATCCAAGTTAGGGTTTTAAATAGTATACAAAACTTTGAATTTGAATTTTTTTGAAATTGCTTGTTACTTCCGCTTTGTTTATTGTTGGTATATGATGTTCATAACCCTATATCAATCCTTTCAAGTGGTATCAAAGAATAGGCTTGAAGATTGATGTACTTACATAATCTTACTCACGTTTCAAGACTTTAAAGATTGTAGGATTTTAGAAGGAAAAATTTCATATTTAGTCCCTATTGTTTGCAAAGTGTTTGAGTTTAGTCCCCATTGTTTAAAATGTCTCAATTTAGTTCCTATTGTTTCACCAAAAATTTTAATTTCATCCCTATTGTTTAATATGTCTCAATTTAGTCCCTATTATTTTTAAAAAAATTTCAACTTTGTCCCTATTGTTTTTAAAAAGCTTCAATTCCATCTCTATTATTTTCTTAAAGTTTCAAATTTGTCCCTATTATCCAAGGACTAAATTAAATTTTTTGAGAAACAATAGGATGAATTTGAAACTTTTTAAAAACAATAGGGACGAAATTGAACCTTTTTGGGAAACAATAAGGACGAAATTGAAAACTTTAAACAATAAGGATGAAATTGAAACTTTTAGGGAAATAATAAGGACTAAATTGAGACATTTTAAACAATAAGGACTAAATTGAGACACTTTGCAAATAATAAGGACTAAATGTGAGATTTTCCCATTTTAGAATATTGCTAATTGTTCATGGAGATGAAATTTTTGGTTGTATGGAATAATTTTTGGATGCATGGCTAGCTTGGATAAATTCATATGTAGTATGTTGTTATGTAAATTTATATGTTGGATGTAAATTGTACAAAATTGAACATACTTTGAATATGGAGTTTTATGAAAATGTTGAGTTGATTCAAAGGGGTTTGATTAGTTCTACCTTTGATTTGATATATATTGGACATTATCTTTTATAAAGCTAGAATGCCTAGCTTGAAGGTTCTCTTGCATACAAAATACTTATAGCGCAGCGGAAACATGAAAAATAAAGCTATAAAAACCAAGAGAACCAATAATCGAGATCAACCACGCATGCATATATGAACGAAAACATGAAAACCAAGCCAAGTTGAATATGAAAATTCATTACCTCTTAATGAAGACTTCAAATTTGATTGCTTGGATTGAAGACCATAACACAATAGCCCTCTACTATCTCATACACATCATGTCGAGGCTAGAACGAGGCAAAGCGAGCTCTTGCACAAGCACTAATAGAGCAACACGAATCCCAAGGAGAGAGAGGGAGTTGCGGCCAAAATTGAGAGAGATGAGTTGAAATTTTTGCTCTGTTGTTCTCTATCTAGGATTTTACTTTAAGCTGTATTTATATGAAGCTATAACTTTTCAATATTTGCACCTTGACCCCAGACCTTATGGAGTCTTCTAAATTTAGCTTATAACCTTTTTTAAATCAACTATAAGTTAATTAGACATTAACCTATAATTAATTGACACTTAATTAATTATCAATTCAACTTATACAAAAGCCAATGTTCTAAATTGCCTTTGACTCTAAGTCAAACGTTTGACTATCAAACATTCTCTCTCACTCGTACACTCGAATGGTTTCCCTAAACCCATTCTAACCATATGCAATCCATTATATAATCACTTCTAGATAGAGTACTAGAAAGTCCTCGTGCTAGCGTGACTTATCCATTCTATCTCTCATAGTTCTAACTCTTCAACTTGTGTGCTATCCTGTAGGTTCGAGTGTCAAACCGGTAGTAGATGGGACAAGTACCAATTAACCCATCTCTACCAAAACTCCTTTTAATTGTTACTAATCAAGGTTGGCATCTAGCAATATTCTTCGATGACCAGATGGCTTGAATGCTTAATCCAAGCTTTCTTATTCAAGAACCTTTTTGGTGACTAGTTAACATACATTCCATTCATTTCACTAGATGCCTCGAGTTTGCCTTAGGGTATGGTTAACGGCATGTCAATCAAACCCTAATAGGCTCACTTCTATGTTCTGTTGACTTTCCCTATATGATTTAATCATACCACCATGGCTATGGATTTCTATCAACATCTCTATAAGACCACATAGGGCACACTCTCTTTCATCCAGAGTAGTAGATCCTCGCAGCGATACTCGTTAGCTTCGCAAGTACTTGACTGTATCTGAATCCCTATCCAAGCATGTCTTATCTTCATCCCTTTTTGTCCAGGGCCAAAGTAAAGTGAGTTATTTGTAGGCTACTATGGTGCCCTTGAGTCAAAGGATTACTTTGCATAACTATCACCTGAGAACCTCCTTATTGACTTAGGCAGATGAAGCCCCCATTGAGTGTTCTCGATAGATCGTGTCTGGTGTACATATCTCTATACGTACCTATGCATTAATCTTGACATCTTATGCTACTTGGTCAATGAGATCAACCTTGATGGACCTAACTACATGTCAGTCTTACTGGATTCATCAATACTTAGTCTTGATGAATCCTACGACCTAGGACAAGTTTTAGGCATGTCTTAGGTGTCGATTATCATCAACCATAAGCTTTTATAGTTCGACCCTATACCAATATTTCCAAGGGTTTTATCAGTTATACATAATATACAGCTACAAATGTATAATAGATAAAGACAAAAGGCCATATAGTACTTTTATTTGATTAAAATTTCATAACAAAGATTGTTTCGTTACACAAATATCCCTGTAATTCTACACCGAATGATTGGCTTGAAGGGCATATTGCATGTTCTATGTCATTTATGTATTGGATACATGACTTGTGCTAAATAGCTTGTTTAGCTTTTGATAGATTATGTATATGATGTTTTATGTGCTTTATGAGCTTTATCTTACATAGAGATATTAGATGTTGGTTGGGTCATGGACTTGGTTTATGAGTGGTTGAAAGATTATAAATTCATTTGATGGCTTTGCAATCTTAATTCATTCATTCATTTGGTTGTAAGTGAGGCATAAGTCTCATTTTAGTTTTGCAAGTGAGTGGACCTTTGTAGTGAGCCATTTGATGTAACTTCTACAAAGACGCTTGGAAAGGAAATTGAAGACATTCAAGGAGTTAATGGCCTTCGTATTGTTGAAGATCAAGTAGGTGAGACTCTGAAGACATATTGGATGTGCTTTTCTTGGTTGTAATAGATTAGTTTTTATAGGCTTGATTTGTCAACAACTAAGTCCATGATCCACCATGTAGTATGATTCTTGCATATTGATTGCTACTCAGTTGGCATATAAAATGTGTGCAAAAGTAACCAAGTTAAAACCAGCAAGTGCACTGATCAGCGTAGTATAGTATTCTTAGAGTGCGGGATCGTATTTCTACAAGGAGGCTCCTTAGTTAGTTCAGTGAAGAAGTGTGTGTGAAAGTGTCTAAAATGAGTATTAAAAAGTAATGGATAGATTGGGCGGTTTTAAAAAAGAAAAGAAAAGAAAAGTTAACTAATCTAGAGTTAGAGTTAGGAGTGCAAATATGGGGAGGTTTTTTAAAGCTTGGATTAATACTAAGGCAACTAATCTAGGCTCAGAAATAGGATTTTCTAATTCGATGTTAGAGCTAAGTTACAAGCATTAGCCCTAGTCAATTTCCTTAGTCTAATTAAAGTCCTGATTACTACGTCTGTTATAGGTGCAGTTCCATCTGCAATATGGATCTGTCCTTGTAACCTGGTGTAACCGATCTGTTTTAACTAAGTAATTAACAACTCCTAAAGTAGAAACTATGGTACAACTTATAGTCTCATGGAATCTATGATACAACCTATAGATTCTCAATTATAACATGGATATATGACACGAAGACAAATCTATCAAAGCATTAACTACAAGTGTAATGAAATGATAAATAAACTAAAATTGAATCAAGTCATATATAACACCAAATTAAATCAGCCCAGATCATGGAGACCACTAGATTAAAAGACCATTAATATATAATCATAAACACGAATTTACATGAGCATTATAACGACGTTCAAATATATAGGAGATTAAAGAGATGCTCCCCCATAAATGAAGTCGAGGTCCGAGGTCGGATTCCTGAGCACAACTACGAGATTTTTTTCCTTTTCTCCTGTTCCAAAAATTCAGGCATTACCTCTGATGTATTTTTCCCAACTACTAACTACTTCTAAAAACATAATTTAAACTACATAAATTAAACTAAAAATAATAATTAAAAGCTAATTTTATAATAAAAATTATATATTTTTTCGCAGGGGATATTTATAGGAAACTTTTTAGAGGCGCGCTCGAGCATGCTTGTCTTCAACGAATTGGTACGCGTCACGTGGTCTTCGTGAAGCTGGTGGAAAATTTATGTGGAGGGCGCTCGAGCACCCAAGAAGGCGCGCTAGAGCGCTCTCTTGCTCGTCCAATTGGATTGTGCCACTTGGTGCGTTTGCAAGTCCAATCAGGGATGTTTGGCAGTCCATGTGGACCAATCAGCAGTCGTGGAAACTCCCAGGAGAGGTGCCCAAATGCCGTTGATGGCGCGCTCAAGCGCGAGAATTCTTTAGGGGCGCTCGAGCGCCACCCATGGTGCACTCGAGCGCCAATCTGCAGTCAATTTTTGACACTCCAATTTTGACTTTGACCGAATGTTTTGACCAAGGCTTTTTCAGGTTGTTTTCATCATTCTGAGTTCGTTTTCACGCTTGGTCTGGTCAAATTCTTCCTTTACGGGCTTGATTCATCCATCGATTCTCGAGTCTTTGCCATCGCACAACTCTTTGACTTTCATTTTTCATTTTTTAGACTAGTTTCTTCACTTTTAAGGATCAACCTACATTGCATCAAAAGTGTTTTAAGTGTTGCATTTATTCCACAAGTTAAGATGCAAATGTAGTACAAATACAGTGGTTTGAGTGTTGCAAATACAGTCACATCACATGTGCGTTTATTTGTTTGCTTATATGTGATATTTTCTTATAAATGAACTAATGCGCAAAGTGAGGCCTTAAAGACCAAAATCTTCCTATGTGCAATTCAAATTTAGATTGTAAAGTGGTAAAATGTTTGTTGTTATCCTAGGCTACATGTGCTTGTCTGGAATTGTCTTTAGCTTACCCAAAGGTAGGAGGGGCATATTTCATGATAAGTACAATGTTTCACCTAGCAAGCATATTGATGTTGTGTAGCTTCCAATATCTTGTGGCCAATGTTGCACCAAAGTGCTGTGATCCGGGATTCAAATTGTCGGATTATAACTTTGATGGTGGTAGTAATCTAAACTAGATCACGTAACCAATAATGCACCAAAGCTAAGGTTATATTGATTTAGGGGCAAAATGGTTATATCATATATGTTGATATAGATAGCAATAGTGGTTAACTCTTTTTATGTTTAGTTCAATAATGCACCAAAGCTAAGGGGTATTCATATTAAAGAGAACACAGTTACCTACTATTGAGTCTTTAATTAGATTCACGTTTCTCATTTAGGAAGTGTGAGATTCGATAAAATTAGTAGGAGGTATCATTTAATTAAAGTCCAAGTTGAATGATTAAACAAGTTAAAGATAACTAGTAATCTTATTTTTCTGCATGTTTATGGCTACAAGTATGAACTTGGTTTTATTTTGTATACTAGACTTTATATTGCATAACCGAACCAAACTTTCTAAGAATAGTTCTTAGAAACTTAATCATGTTTTAGATTTGTATACTCTTTTGTTTCTTCTTGATAATGTATCATAAGAAAAGTTTGTGATACTTATAGTTTGATAAGTAGAACAAGTTTAATATGCTTATGAGTTGTATGCTTTTAATGATTGCATAAGTGTATACAAAATTTAAAAGAATGTAATTCTAAATTTACAAATTGTTGTATGGTAAGCATACTTTAATGCCATGATATATGATATTAACAGTAATTTTTCTCACGTTTGTATTTCATCTTTGATTACTTGTAATGCAAAGAAGAAAGACAAAAAGAGATGATTTCTATTAGCTAGTTGGAGCATAATCTAAAAGACAGTTAAGGATTATATTGGCATGTGTAAATTGTTTTCATGACCAATAGATCGGGCTTTCAAAGATGATTTATTCATTGTATCTTTGTGGTTTGAAAGTCAAAATTGTGAAGTTACAATGAATGGTAAGTCTTCTTTGATAATGGCTGCTATTACTTTATGATTTTGATTCTTGTATAAAGTAATTCTATAAACTTTCTCACATAATCTTAATCAGAATGTGATTTGGAAGTGTGGAATGGTTTCAATGTTAACAAATGGAACAATTGTTGTTGTATTAGTTAAGGACAATTTATTTTTATACCTTATAAACATATTTTGTATTTTGAGGATTGTACTTAATGTTGTTAGGAATATATTGTCTATTATTCCTAAAGCTTATAAAAGGAAATTGTGAATTTTCTTTTGTAGACAATTATGTTAGATCCATTATTTTAATGAACGTATGTTGTTAAAGGTATTTTGACATAGTCTTCATTATCTTAATATGGGTGAAAGAATGTATTGTAAATATATTGTTAACTATCAAACCTTGTATCAATTTTTGAGATGATTCATGCAATTCAAACTAATTGTAATCTCTATATATGACTAGGTTAAATCTAGTAGTAACATGATGGTTAGGTTTTTTTTTTAAGCGACTTATGCATCTTATTTATTGGATTTGTAACCAAGTCACCCTTTGTTTGATAAAGGATTAAAGCTACTAATTTATTTGGATTTGTACATGTTGATGTATGAGGGATTTTTGTGAATTAGCTTGAACAATATTTTATCCTTTGTATAATAGAGCTTATGATTTTCATTATAAGGTTGTATGTTCTTGTTGAAGTACGTGTCTAAAACATTTTGAAAAGTTCAAAGAATATTAGATTAAAGTAGAAAAAATGTGTAGGAAAAAGTATTCATTTTTCATGATATGATCATGATTCTAAAATTTTGGTATTGCATCGTAATTAATAACTCTCGATGTACTACAATTAAATAGGAGTTTCTTAGTGAAGAAATTGTACTTTGTTTGACTTAGTACAAATGTTGATTGGTTCATCTAGTCACGCTGTTTACTTGTGGGCTATACTTTCCTTATTTTAGTTGAATAGATGATTCCTACTATTGTCTTTCCAAAACTTTATATATATGATATGACTTGAAAATCAACCAAATATTAAATTTGATAATTTTTGGATTGTCCTACTTTTTAGTGTAAAAAGGTTTATTAGGACTAGTGGGAGTTTAGGTTAAAGGTAATTTTGTGCTATGTCCTTGCTTTATAGGATTTAATTTCTATTTTAATGATCAAGGTGCATTGATCAATTAGAATGTAATCTTTCTTGAAGAACATGTTTTGTTCAAGAAATTATTGTATTCTAAACTAAATGGAAATTGAGTAAGTGTCCTCTAAGCTACAAAATCACTTAAACCTATGTTTTGAATCTATTCAATTCGGTTAGAAGTGTCGTCACACAAGATCTTTGCAAATCTAGTTGTTTGTCTCATCCTTTAAAGAATATATAGATATTTTCTTTAGGATACTCAAAATTTGTTTGAGTCTTTGAGATAATGATCATTTTGATGATCCTATGATTTATAAAGAATTGATATGTGATATCTACTCCAAGAAATGCTTTAATGAAACGCATAATACTAAAACTCCATGTATTTCAACTTTATTTGGATATTAGATATTCAAGAGAAAGGTTGAAGTTAATGAAAAAGGGTGATGACATTTTATAACTAGATTGATTTCTAAAAGATATCATTAATGACAAAGGATTTTTTATGATGATTATTTTTACGAATTGTTTTGCTAATGTCTATTTTAATTATGCTAATCATTATAGCACATTGTATTTACTTGGCAGATCCTTTTGTAGTCTTAAGTATATTTCTTGGAATTGTTGCATCCAATTCTAGTGAAATAAAAGAGTTTGATTTCATTAAGAACATGGATAAACCTTGTGTTTACAGAACAGTTAGTGGGAGCGCAACCACTTTTAATAAACTGTATGTTGATGACCACTTTATCGCAGTTGATGGTATTTGTGATGTAATGTTAATTAAAGTCTAGTTATATTAAAAGTTTCTCCATTTAGAAGCCGTTGTTAGTATCTCAGGAATTCGTAACTATGGTGATAATATGAAGAGATTACTTTACATATTCTATAGATTGTATATAGAGAGATCTTGATGAAACTCGAGATGGATTTCAAAAAGAATTCAAAGAAAGAATTGTTGTCTTTGTGACAATAAATTCATCTCTGAAGAAATTTTTTTGAGAAACTCTAGTAGCATAGCAAATTTGTGATGAAGTCATCTTATGCTTCGGCAATAGTAACTTCATATTTTCTATACTAAGTACAAAGCTTGACATTGCGCAAACTATAAAGTGTTACGAGTAAATGTCAATCCTATCCAGATTGAGAATGCTGGATAGTGCTAGAATATATTCTAAGGTACTTGAAAAGCAATAAAGATATATTTTGTTTTATGGAGGTGGTAAATTTTATGGTGACGGATTTATTATTTTAGATTTTTAATCTGAAATTATTAATAGAATGTCTATTTCGAGGTTCATGTTTATATGTAATGGGAGCACAGTTAGTTAGAATTGTTCTAAATATATTGTATATTCCATCACGTATCTTATGTCTTTTGTGATATTTGATGTTACAAAAGAAGTTGTTTGGATTAAATTGATCATACAAGTTGATAATGGTTCCTACCATTTAGTTGTGATGCTTTTGTGTTACAACTATAATGGAGCTACTGCACAAGCGTATGAAACTAGGGTCTTACAATATGTCCAAACACTTGGAAAGGTCTTTCCAATTTTGTACTTTGTATCTATAGCCTATATGCATATGTTGATATGTTTTTGCAGAAAATAGTCATATTTATTTATGTTGCTTACCTACTTACCATAGTTGTGAATTGCTCAAAGCTAGGTCATCATTTTGAGAAGATGGATATGAGATATCATCGTTTGTTGCGCTAATACTATGTTACATAGCATTAGTGCAAGTGGGAGATTGTTGAAAATATGTTGTAATGCTATATATTTGGATGACATATATTGGAGCATTTTGACATTAACTTGTACTTTATGTCATGGTTGTCTATATGGTTGTTTACATATTAACTGTAATTATAGGCATTCATATTCTCCCTCTTTATGTATATGAATAAGTCCCTGGTATTTTCATTAAAGAGATGTATTCTAAAAGGGTGTTTAGAATATATTGGCATATCTCTTTATTATGATAAATACTTAAAGTATTCATAGTCCTTAGATTATATGATCGGGACTTCAATAAATCTATTATGGACTATTATATGTATTGTTATATTTGATTAACATAATGATGTTAATGATAAATGATGGTGAACCACGTGTCATAATGGCATTGGATACAATTAACAAACATGTGAGTGATTATTAGTGGAATGAATCATTTAATATGACGTGAATAACAAATTACATGACTTAGAATTAATAATTTGTTGTTTGTTGTGATTGTGTATATAATCCTTATGACTTGAGACATTATGGCTGCCATATGTATCGGGGTTTAATACTTGCATTTGAACAAGACTCGTCTTTGTATTATCTGGACAAGTTACGGACTCTTGCAATATTATTCATCTGGTATAATGATTGACAGGTAGTTGTTAAGATAGAATCCATTAACCTCCGATGTGAGGTAATGTCCTATGCGATCTAGACATGGTTGTTGAATAAGGAAGTGTGAAACCCCACTTTTCTGCTTTAACTTGATTTATGTGCTTTGTCTCGTTTTGCGTGCATATGACCTGTTTATGTGCTATAGGGCCTAGAATGTTATAATTTTGATATCAATACTCCTAATACTTGCTAAATGTGCATTCATGAAATTTTCATAAAAAACGGAGTCAGAAATTTTATCGTCGATTTTCAGTGAATAGTATTTTCGAAACACGTCCGCTAAAATTTTGAAACTGGTCTTTTTAACCCTTCTAGACCCAGACCACGGACTTTAATAGACCTGTGTTTGATTAAAACGGTTTTAAAATTGGCTTAAGAATTTATTAAGGATTTTACACCGACTTTTGCGAAAATCGCGTTTTAAGCCGACTCGGGTGAAATTGTTTGATTGTAAAACTTCTTGTCACCTAAAAATAATCTACTTGAACTATCTTGAGTGTTGAATAATTGTTTTGAACTTTGGTGATCAATAAAATGCATTTAAAGTCAAGAAAACACTAAAAATACTAAAGTTTCAACTTTGACTTTCATTTGACTTGTTGACTTTCATGCATATATCACCAACACACAATGAAACAAAGCAAAACACCACATTTTCACACACCTTGCAGCCGTGAAAGCTTAGGAAAAAAAAGAGATTTTATTCAACTTATTTTCAAAGTAATTTTGCCTTAGAAAACTCATTTAAAGTCCGAATCTTTTCAAACCGAGCTAGATTCCGCTTGTTGGGCACCTATTGCACGCATTCCTAGCTTTTCTTCGGATCAAAGGTGAGAGAAAAATTCTAGATCTCAAAATGTCATTTTTATGTTTTTGCGTATAATTAATTATTGAACCGTTAGAATGTTAATCTAATGTTAGATTATTGCTCCTTGCATGCTAGGGATCGTTATATACTAATACTACGAATTTCTGTCGGATGTAGCATAATTTTTATTTTCCGGGTATTTAATTTTGATTAAAATGTTCAAAGTTGAATTAAATGAGTTGTGTTGATCGAAATCGATTGCCGTCGATTTCTAAATACTTGATAATTACGTGTTAGCGCTGTTGTAATGCCGAATTTTCAATTACATTGTTTGTGTGAAAATCCGGAAAATCCAGCCAAGACATCTTAGGGTTTTAGGGTTATCGGGCATGATTTGGAGGTGTTATGGTGGATTTCCGAGAGGGTTAATGTAGTAGGTTGAATGGGTGAGTGATAGAAACTAATTTGGCAATGTTTGGATTAGTAGATTGTAAGTTATGAATTTTAGAAGTTTAGGTTGTCATTCTTTAATTTCTTGAACGATGCCTTTAGATGGTTGGGTGGTGTTGAGTGATTGAATTGTGAGTTGTTGATGGGTAAATTAGAGTTTGATTGTGTGTTTAATGCATGTTCGGTTAGATGGCCTACTTTGTCATCTAACTTAGTTGTTTGCTGTTTAATGTTATATTGATGTTATATTGATGTTTTATTGATTGATTATTGAGTACGGGAATCGGGCACTTTTGTTGCTAATCTCTCGGAATGTTGATGATTGATTTTTATTATTTTTGCTGGGTCTCTGGTATGTGTGTGCCACCTCTCGGGCAGCATCGGGCTGTCGGGTTGATAACGGCATGACTATCAGAGATCGCCTCCAGCTCGCATGACGGAGGTGTCATGGAGGGCGAGGTTATTGGGGGTACCCCGGGTGCGTGAGTAATGGGGAGTTACAAGAAGAATGGTTGAGATCGTGATGGCGTTTGGAGCTACACCAACTAGAGAGAGTATCCTTTATTGAATGGTCATATAGTTATGTGAGGATAGTATTATGTATGTTATTGTGTGTTTACTGACTCAAAGGATTATTCCAAGGAGTTTAGTAGACCTTGCTCGAGATCTATCGGATCCTCACTGGGCTTATTTATATAAGCTCACTCTCTATTATTGCATGCATGCAGGTGTTACTGATTTTGTCTACGGGTATGTGCCTCCGGAAGAGGGAAATGTGCCGTATGTGGATGAGTCTTAAGTGCAGGAGTCATTGCCATGTGATTATCTTAGTTGTTGTAAATAATGTTTTGTATAATCTATTTTGAAATGTATGTATAGCTTATGTATTAAGTTGGAACGGAGGTGCATAACTATGAATGAGTTGATGAAAGAATGTTTAATGTATGAAATGGCTGCGTTGTATGTTGTTAATTTGATTGTGGAGTTGGTGGGTGATTTGTGGAGTTTGATGTATGTTGTCATTAAGGGTTGGTTTAGAGCCCTGATGTTCATGTTACTGTCGTTATGCTGCCGAAATTCCGTTGCGTCCTGACTGATTGTAAGAGGGGTCGAGTTGGGGCGTGACAGGAAGTCTCTAGCTAGAGCGTGATGGTTTTTCCATGGTAAGGAGATATTCTCAAAATAGACTAAAACTGTTTAATATTCCATCATTGCTATATGGTAGTGAATCACAGAAGGTCACACACAAAAAAACACTTGTGTGTGGTTTTCCTATTGAGCTTATAACTTGAGCCTAATTTCTTTAGAATTGTTTAGTTTCTCTTTGAATTGTTAAAGTGTTAACAATCATATTTTGTTTTTCTTGTGTTATTAAAGAGTTAACAATTGTTTAATTGTCCATTAATAGTTAATTGGGTCAATTTGTAATTAAATGTTAATTATAGGGTCAATGTATTAATTCAAATTAATGTTGGGGTCATAGTGAAAATATGAAAAGATTATTTCTATAATTAATTAAACTAATAGATATTAGCTAATTAATTAATTACTTAGTCGGAAGACTAGCATGACATGTATATGTTATGTATATGTAAATGTATGACTTCAATAAAGTAAAGAGCACTAAGGATGGATAAGATTAAGCCACATCATCTTGTCTACCAACTTCATTTGAATCAATGGCTAGATTTAAAAACTACACATATGATGGGTATTTTAGCATATGCCAACATGTTGAAAGGATTGATATAGGGTTATGAATATCATATAAAAGCAATAAACAAAGCGGAAACAACGAGCAATTTCAAAAATTTTCAAGATCAAAGTCTTGTATACTATTCAAACCCTAACTTGGATTCATGTAATTAACATAATCTAAACCAATATATAACTCATATATGTAGATAAGAGGTAGTAAAACATATTACCCCTTGAAGATAAGCCTTGGAAGCCATAGTTGAAGCACTTGATGAAGGACTACCCCTCCCACTCATGTTAGAGATCAAGTTAGTCCACACAAGCAAAGAATGGCCTCCATTCATCATCAAGGTTGTATGTGCTAGGCTAACTTTGAAGATGGATGAGCTTGTTTTTGAAGATTTGAAGGGAAAAAATCTCTCTTCCTTTTCTAGCTTTGCCGTGAGTATCACCAAAGATAAGGTGAATAGTACTTTTGCTATTTTTGTTCTTGTTTTATTTAATTGGTCAAGACTTTGCAATTGACCATCATGCCTCTTGACCAAAGATATTTTGATGTCTAGCTTAAACATTCATACATGTTGGCATATGCTAAAATATCCATCATATGTGTAGTGTTTAAATCTAGTCATTGATTCAAATTAAGTTGGTAGACAAGATGATGTGGCTTAATCTAGTCCATCCTTAATGTTATTTACTTTATGGAAGCCATACATGCACATGTACATAACATATTCATGCCATATTAGTCTTCCAACTAAGTAATTAATTAATTAAGCTAATCTCCATTAGTTTAATTAATTATGGAAACAGTATTTCCATATTTGTACAATGGCCCCAACTGTAAAGCCTCGCATGAAATCCCATATGTATTCATGCCATTTAATGCGTAGTTATAACGTTTAGTGAGCAATTACATTGTTTTACGTGCATGAGGTTTTCAAGAGACTAAGACTTAAGTGATATTTCAACTATGACATAATTAAAGTATTTGCATTTGTAGTCATTTAACATCTTATGTTTGATTGCCGATTAAACCTCATAAGACTAGCCAATTAAGTACTGAACGAGTAGTAATCAAACAAAATAAAATAGTGGAAAGAGGTAAGTGGTGGCCGGCTAGATGCAAAGGGGGAAGGAAGAAAAAAAAAAGAAAAAAAAAGATAAGACAATTAGACATGAGAAGTTTTTACGTGCAATTGTCTCGATTAGCGTGCCCTTACAAGATTCATGTGGATTTGGTTATTTTAGTTATCGTACAAAACAATTAAACATTACTAGTTTGCAATTAAGTAACTAGATTGATTAGTAGGCAACTAGAATGACAAACACGTAAATAAGCTTTTAGTTAGAGGGGCAAGTAAGTCATTTGGGCTTAATTAAAAAATCTTACCTACCTTTGTCTTCAAAAAACAAAACAAATACACATAAAACACACACATACACACATGATTCTACCATACACACACATACATACACGGTTGAAGAAAGAGAGAAGAAGGAAAAAGATAGGGAAATAAGAAGAAGAAGAAAAATGGATAGTTCCAAGCCATTTTCAAGCCTTGTCTTGCAACTTTTAGCTAGTTTCAACATTATTCTTGCTTCTCTTGCTCCTAATCTCAAATTACAGGTGAGGGGTTAAGCTTTTTCTCAAGTTTTTCAAAGATTAAAGCATGATATTTCATGATAATGCTATGAATAGGCTTGAATGTTCTTGTGAAAATTATTCTTGCATAGTAACTGTTTTGAGGTTGTTTGAGTGGGAAAATATTGATAAAAATATATGATTTTGGAATATGTTATACTAGACTCATAGTGGAACAAAGTTTGTGTTGAGAGTTTGTTGAGATTAAGTGGTTATCATGCTCGTTTTAATTCATTTCTGTGAGGCTACAGTAAATAAGCAAAGCTGGAACTTACTTATGTGCATTGTTAGTTCGTGATGGATTTGAGGGGTCAAACGATGCTGTTTGGGTCTGATTTTGGATATGATGTGTGTAACTTATAGAGGTACAACTTTTGTGTTTGGGGTTTATTCAGATTTTGAAGTTAATATGCTTATTTAATGCCATTTCAGAGAGGTATAGTTGGTCTTGCTGGTACAGGGCAGATTTGCACAATAATGTTCTAGAAGTCATAACTTTGTGAATTTAACTCAGAATTAAGCTCTGTTTGATTCTATCATTATCTACACTCGATGAACTATGTTTAGGAGAAGTTTCAAAATTTTTGGAGGTCTTTAGATATGATAAACGAATTGAGAACAGTAGGTATATGTATTAGGTTGTGTTTTGGCATAAATTTAGTACTATTGCTTGGTTGATGATTTCTATTGAACTAGTGTTGAGTCTTAATGTTGTGAAATGGCTTTGAGATAATAAGGAGTTGGAATATGAGTTGACTAATGTGTTATACATATATTAATGTGTAAATTGGTTGTGAATGAAGATAAGGGATAGGAATCTAAACTACTTTAACTTGAATATGATATAGTGAGTTCTTGAGAGTTGATTGCTAGGTTCAAAGGTGTTTTAACTTGAATTGAAGCTAAGATATTGTGTTTAAATGTCATTTAAGGGTGATGTGTATTTTGGTTTTGAAGAGTATAAGAAAGCTTGGGCAAAGAAGGAAAAAGAACAAGTTGTATATGTGTCCATGGCTACCCCCCATCAGGACGAGAAGATCCGGTCGAGTCACTCGACCTGATGAACCGTCTGGATGCTCACTGCCACTCATCCGGACGAGTGGACCTAGTTGAGTGGCTCGACCGGATGGCCCTATTTTAATCGTTTGAGCTTCGTCTTCAATTGCTTGTTAATGCGTACTTGTGTATAAACATATATGAGTGGTAAAGGTCAAGTTTGTGAGTTTATAAATGTTATACATGATCATATGCTTATATGACGTGTTATATGATAAATGTCTTTACACGTGTAAATATTTTTACTGGCAAGATATTATACTCGTTTGCATGTTTACACAATATGCGTTATGGTAAAATGCGAATGCGATCAAATGTCAAGTGTTTCAAAGGTTGCAACCTTTTGGCATGGTAGTGTCGAGACCTCCGGGTAGCGGTGGGCTTGCCGGTATATCTCGACTATACCTTCTCACTGGGATCCAATGATACCCCGGGAGAGTTGGGTTACATGATTGTTATTGTGTTTGTTTCGGTCGGTCTCTTGTTAAATATTCATTATTATGTTCATATGTACATGGCATACTCTCGCTTAGGCCTTAGATCATCGGAGAGTAGGATTGATTGTTTGTTATTGTTTCACATGTTATCTAAATGTTCATTATTGTGTGAAGTACATGACTTGCTTATAAATTTATGTGCATGGCATGATTTTCTCCAATTGTTTTCAACATGATAAAATGTTTGCGAAAACCCTTCCCGATTCCCCCTTCATTGACCTAGGTGTAGCTCACCCCGTTTCACCCATCATCACAGGTTGTTCGAGGCAAAAGCTTAGAAGTAGACTACTGCAAGTGGATTGTGTATTTGATGGTTGTATGTAAGGAATATGTTTGTAACATTAGTCATTAGTGATAAAGTTTGTATAATATGTATTATTTAAATTGATGTAATGGTTAGATGTTGTACTTAGGCCATTTCGGACTCGACAGACATAATGTAAATGTAATTTTGTAACTTGAGTTTTAGTATTAAGATGTTTTAATGGCAGATTGTATTATTTTATGGTTAATGGTGTTCAGGCTAATGTAGTGTGTCTTAGCGGACTTAGGATGAGTGATCTTTTTAAACCTATGTCATTACGATCTCATGAATGTTTTTGGATATTACTGTGGTATCAGAGACTATATTAGTGATTGAAAGATGGGGTCGTGACACCAAAATTAATTAGCATTTATACATTGACCACATAATTAACATTTAATTACATATTATCCCAATTAACTATTAATGGTCAATTAAACAATTGTTAACTCTTTAATAACACAAAAGAAACAAAATATGATTGTTGACAGTTTAACAATTCAAAAGAAATTAAAGCAATTGTTAACACTTTAACAATTTTAAATTCAAGATTTAAGCTCAATAGGAAAACCATTCACATGTGTTTTTTTGTGTGTGACCTTTTGTGATTCACTGCCATATAGCAATAAGGGAACATTAAACAGTTTTAATCTATTTTTGAGAATATTTCCCGTCATTCTCAAAATACCCTCAAGTTCCAGGTTCACGTCTAGCACCATGCCTAAACAATATATAAGGCAATGAAGTCCAATTAAAGTGAATCTATTTATAGTCGCTGATTATTGTAAAATTCAATCCTTCCATTAATCGTACCGTCAAGCAAGAACCATAATATGATTAAGTTCATAGACTTGATACTATGTAAAGATCCAAATGGTGAAATGAGAGATGACATCCATGGAAAACCCCTTTCCATCATCAACAACCATATCCAGATCGCATAGGATATCACCTCACGTCGGAGGTTAATGGATTCTATTTTGACAACTACTTGTCAATCACTATACCGAATGAATGATACTGCAAGAGCTCGTAACCCGTCCAGATAAAACAAAAACAAGTCTTGTTCAAATGCAAGTACCAAACCCTGATACATATGGAAGCCATAATGCCTTAAGTCATAAGGAGTATATATACAATCGCAACGAATAATAAATTATTAATCCTAAGTCTTATAATTTGTTATTCACGTCACATTCAATGATTCATTCCACTAATAATCACTCACATGTTTGTTAATCTCATCCAATGCTATTATGGCACGTGGCTCACCATCTTTTATCATTAACATCCTTATGTTAATCAAATGTAACAATACATGTAATAGTTCATAATAGATTATTGAAGTTCCGATCATATAATCTAAAAACTAAGAATACTTTAAGTATTTATCATAATAAAGAGATATGTGAACATATTCTAAACACATTTTTAGAATACATCTCTTTATGAAAATATCAAGGACTCATTCATTTACATAGAGAGGAAGAATATGAATATTTGTAAGTAGTCAATATGTAAAGAAACATATAGACAACCATGTCATTTAATACAAGTTAATGTCAAAATGTCCGAATATATGTCTTTCAAATATATAGCATTAGGGCATATCTCCAACACATGTATGTATGTATAAGCTAGACATTAAAATATATTGGTCAAGGGGCATTTTTGTCGTAGGCCAAGTCTTGACCAGATAAACAAAAGCAAGACAAAATGAAAAAAAAAACATTATTCCTCCTATTCTTCATAGGAGGTCACGGTATTGAGAAAAAAAAGGGGAATAATATATTCTTCTTCAAGTCTTCAAGAACTAGCTCAAATCTTCCATGGCCTTGCTAGCACAAAGGGTTTGGATGATCTTAGGAGGCCATTCTTTGCTTGTGTGGACTAACTTGATCTCTTACATATGTGGGAGAGGTAGTCTAGCTTCAAGTGCTTCAACCATGGCTTCCAAGGCTTGTCTTCAAGAGGTACTATACTATACTATTTCTTATCTACTTATATGAGTTATATATTGGTGTAGATTATCACCCCCCAACTCGACCCCACCTAAAACCAATTTAGGACGCAACGGAATTTTGACATTATAACTGCTATAATATAGACAACCAAATAAATAAACGTGCATAAAAACACTTCATATATTCACAATAACCAACAAACAACCCAACCGTCCAACAACAACCATAATAAAAGTCATCTGTCTCAACTTCAACATGATCAAACATATCTAGGCCTCATAAGGAAATACATAAGCCTAACCACCTATACAAACAACATAAAGACTTATGGAATTCATTATAGGCCTATCAAAATGAAAGCAACAACTAAACTTAACATTTAGTACATAAAGTTCATAATCTTCAAAATAGACTATAAAACAAGTTCATAAGCTTAAACATCCACAAGGCAAGAAACTAGGCCTAGGGCTCAACCACCGTATCAACTATGGGATCAATATTCACATAATTCACGTACTCGATCGCCTTAGACTCACCTGAAATGTTAGCAAACGAGGGTAAGTTTCTACGAACTCAGTGAGAATGGAATAGGAAAGGTTTAAAAATATTTTAGGTTTCAAAAACTCATTTGTAAACATGACATGAACAAATAATGCAACTGGTAAGAATGTACAAGAATGTAAATAACCAAGTAGTAAGGATACACTCGTTATGTTGATGTCGTCTCCTTATAATCCCTTCACAAACTCATCCCCTATACGCCAATACGGATGTACTCCGTATGTACATCAAACGTAAGACCAAGACCCTTTATGAAGCTCTTCATTCACAATGAGATAGGGATTAGAACCCCAGTACTCATGTAATCGTATGTCAAGCCCTATGCCGCCCAGTGCAACATGATACTCCCGTGTCGATTTTAAAGGTGGTGTAATGACCCGCCCGTTTCCAGGCAGTCCGCCCATTTTTGATTAAATTGTATACTTGGTAGGCATGATGTAATAAATGATGTAAGCTGCTAGCTAGTGTATAGAGAATACTGGACAACTAGCATTGCGGAATACGAGGTGCAATCTTGGCCCTTCAGCTAAGATGATCCTCACCCTTTATTTTGAATTTAACCCCTAATGCTAGACAACTAGCATTGCAAAATACGAGGTGCAATATTGGCCCTTCAGCTGAGATGATCCTCACCCTTTATTTTGAATTTAACCCCTATAAAATGAGGGGGATATGTCTCATTGTAAGCATCCCATATTTTCTTAGTTATAGAGCAATACACATCTCTACTCTCAAACTCTTGCTTATATTTCTATTTTCAAGTTCATATCTTCAAGGTTTAGCTTAGCCAAGTCCCTTCTTAGCTTGGTTAAGCGCCGCACGACGGTCAATTTTTGGTCTCAACCTCTGAACGCATATGTATTCAAGACAAGCACTTCACGCATTCAAGACAACATATTCACCCAATCAAAACAATTAAGGGAAATCAACAAAGTATGTTGTTTTTCGAGTACTTTAGCAATTCATATACATTTATAAGGCAACAACCAAGTAGCCAAGCATCTAAACCAATTACATTAACAACAATACAAGTCTAAACAACTCATTTAACAACCAAGTAAGACAATTTAATATACTACACAATTTCTAGCAACAACTTAGTCCAAATTCGTCAACTTTCGAGCAATTATGCAACCATAAGTTATCCCAACCTTTTCCTATTATCAAACTACCCTAGCAAGGAACTAGACACCACAACACAACTCAAAAGGCTTCCAAAACCCATTTTTTCCCGAAATTCCAGCCAACAACCACCTTACAAAATCTCATTCTAATTGCTATTTTAAGCCATTACGTAGTGCTAGATTGATATATTAGCACTTATGAACATTGTAGATTGATATATAACCAAATTCATTAAAACATGTTCTATACAAGTTATTAATCTATATGTTCTCTAGGCCCTAATTAGCAAGATATAAGTGTAGTTCAAGCAATATATAACCATAACAATGAACTTTGAAAACTTGGTTAGAAAATCCCTCACCTTTTTTTGCAAAAATAAAGGCAAAATGATCGGTAGAAAGATACTAGACGACGAGACAAACTCAAAAATGTTAAGTTTGCGCCTTGGCTCTGCTCCTAACTCCAAATATTAGCAAAACAATGAAGAAAACACTATTCTAGGGCTTTGGCTTGCTCTCGGCTGGGAGGAAGAAGAAGAAATTAATTTTTTGCAATTTTGGTCTTATTTTTGTGCTTAAATAGGTCAAAGGTCAAAGGTTTTGGTCAAACTTAACTTAAGTTGGTCAAACTAGTTTATTTTTGCTCCAAATCGATTCTAAGCTCAATTTTAATGCTCCACTAAATATTTAAAATGTTGGCAGGTGAGTTTAGACCAATTTAAACTAATTTAAGCAATTAAAATCCGAAAATGGTCAAAGAAGACAAAAGGTCATAGTTAGCTTTCAAATCGATTTTCAAATGCATTTTTGAATTAGTAAATATCTAAAAATTATATAATTAAACATTTTATGAATTAAAATAAATAACCACATAAATTTGACATATATAAGTTAATTAAACCCGTAATTTGTACGTGAAAATTAAATAAATACATATTAGCACGTAATTCTAGCTCAGGTCTCACATAGATTGTGTTAATTATATGAATCCAAGTTAGGGTTTTGAATAGTATAAAAGACTTTGATCTTGAAATTTTTTGAAATTGCTTGTTGTTTCCGCTTTGTTTATTGCTTGTATATGATGTTCATAACCCTATATCGATCCTTTCAAAAGCGATATGACATTTTGTTGTACGATTCGGAAAATGAAGAGACGTAGTAATGATGTCGTGTCAAAAATGTTGGAGCAGAAAACAAGAGTACAGAAAACGAAGTAAAGGGGTCTTGATGTGGGATCAATTTGATCGAGATAAAGAACTTGGAATAGTGGTCGGACCAACGGTCCAATACGTGATCTCGGTTCAAGCCACCAAGTAACTAGATAAAAGCCTAAATTGATAAGATTCGCATCAATCAAGTCGCCCACATGGGTTGCTGCAACACACCAGCCATCCCCTCGCATTAAATGCAACCGACGACATGACATTTTGGTAGCTTGGAATAAGGTAACATTTAGTATAAATACTCTGCCTTGCACCAGAGCTAAGGTCTGAAATTACAAGTCCAAACACTTAAACCTACCTTCAAATATTTAATGAGCTCGGATTCAAAGATCTCGGCACTCTTACTTAAATCGAGCATTGACTTGAGCGTCAAAGTTATCCTATAAAGATAGCATGCTGTGTGTTGCTCAGCTCTTACAGCGTGATCCAGAGCAGAGTTCGGATTTAACCATATCATTTCCTAATAATAATAATAATAATAATAATGACAATAATAATAACAATAATGACAATAATAATAACAATAATTGATGGGCCATAAATCGAAACCAAAAAATTATTAGCGCAAAGCCCAACAAAGAGGCAAGGTCTGGCCCAAGTAACGTTTGGCCCAAAGGTCCACTCATGGTGACCAAGTCAATGACTTGAAACATGGTGGACCATTTCAAAGAGAAATCGCAACAAACCCAACAAACATACTCCAATGGGAGGCAGCCCCTATGTCCATCGTCGGTCAATACCACTCATCCCTTAACGGTACTACAAGCTTAACTCTGCCTATAAATAGGCATCAACAATGTCCAAAGGGGGTTACTAATTCTCACTTGAACAATTTACTTAGCTTTTCTATCTATTGTAGTTTTATCCGAACTCCTATTTATTTCCTTCACTTATTATCACACTGGAGGGGGAACACGAGCAATAACACTCGCTGCCCCTTCCTTTGTTTTATAGATAATCGTACAAGGATTCTTCAACTGCACATTCGTTTGTGAACGAATTTCTTTTCAAGAACAAATGATTAACGTAAGTATCATACGCAGGGAGTAATGTGATTATAATAGCTGCAAATAAAGCGAAGCAGATCTTAACCAGTATACTTATCGTTAGAAAAGAACCCCTATGAGCTCCTTTTAGAATTCACGCTATGATCAGAACTCTAGTTGAAGGAATATTTCCGATAAAAAAGTTGTTGCAATTAAAGAATATTTTAGTGGATAACAGGCCTGTTTAAGACTTTTGACTAAGCCAGTCTTCCACTATTATTATAAAATTCCTTTATATGGGTTGCCTAACTTCCAGGGTACTCCTTAATTTATGCTGTTCTAAGCACAAAGGTTTATCAAAAGTGTTTTAAACATGGACAAAAAGTAAGGTGCTTTGACTTCCCAATAGTAGTCTTACTAGTTCCAAAACAATGACAATATGTTGAATCATATCACCTTTGATCAATTGAGACCATTGAATCAGAGAGAGGTATAAGGTGCGGACGAAATGAGTCCATGGATGCTTTACCCCATGTTTAGATTGCACGGGGGAGGAGAAAAGAAAGCAAGGTAGACTTAAAAAAATGGAGGAAAGGAAACTAAAAGGATTTTTTTTTTTGAGAATGAAAAGAAATGAAAAGATAATATTAAGTAAAAAGCTCCTTAAATACTATTTTTATAGAATAATGTTATATCCTATTTTAATTTTCACACTCAAATATCACTTCTTATATGAATGCTTAGTTAGCATGCTAAAATAACAAACTTTTTTTTTTCTTTTAGTGTGCCAACTAAGCACACACATAAGAAGTAAAAAAATTAATTTAGCTATCTACTAGAGGTTATCATGTGCCAATTTTTTGTTAATACTAACCTTGTATTTAACGACAAGGATGAAATTGATTATATATATTAGATAAAGAAAATGGGGTCTATTTTAAATGTTTGGAACGATGGAGACCAATTTAGGAAAACATAAATATTTGAGACACTATTCGTGTAATTAACCCTTTTATTATCAATGAAGCAAGATAAAACTCCTGAATAGTATTATACAATTTGTTGATTAAATCTTGGTCTTATGCTCAAGACTAAGAGTTTGAGACTATGAGGGTTCAAATTTAATTCTTTCCGCTGCCAGTGTGAATATGTACGTAAACTATATATTGTCTAGTTATATAACTGTTTCTAACTTTTATTAGGCTAGAATCCCTATGTAATTGGTCTTTGACCTATCTTTTATAATTTCACGTCATTAATAAAACATTTTGCTCTGGCTGACAGCCAAAAATATATACAGCAACGTGGAATCAACACTTGAAATGAGATGATTCGTACATGCAAACTAGCTGAAGTTGTTTTGTGTCTGGTTGCGAAGCATCTCAGGAATTTCCAGCAGCAATTTTAATTACTATATATATGCAACGCTGAAGAATTGCATGCATAACATAAGTTCATCCTTGAGCTTCTTCATCTTAACGTTCTTCTACACATGTTTTACTAGCAAGAATGAGAAAATTATTGTCATTTTGATATTAGCTCAAAATATTCTTCTACACATGTTTTACTAGCAAATGTTTGGTGAGTGTTGTTCTGTTTACTTTTCAACACTGTTGGTCATGAAAACTTGAAGATTATGAAGCCATGGAAAACCATTAAGGATCATGTATGTAATAACTTCCTTGTTGTCTTAAATATTGGATGAAGAAATACACACAAAAGTTACAAAAGAGGGATGCTAGAAGTCACCAGAGATATATAGATATATATATTAAGATTGATACTAAGAAATGTAATGCATTACCTACATTTACCATATTGGATTTTACTGCAGTTAGTTTTCTAAAACGTTGTTTCTTGTAGTGAAATGATACTTTTCTACATCACTATGAATTATTTTTGCAAATACTTTACCGAAATAATTTTTTTGTTAGTTTTCTTATATAGATTTGAATCCTTCGCAAAATTGTCTATTTGAAATTCATAGAATTTTACTTACCTATATTTTGCGCCACTTCGAAAATTTAAAAATCAAGGATTTAATTATTCCTTTTATGATATTGATATTAAAGTCATCGTTATTCCAGATTAACCATACAAGCAAAATAAATAAGCCATGTTTGCTTCTTTAACTCTCCTAGTCATTTCATTAACCAACAATTCTCACTCGGGCAGTTTTCCTCCACTTTTGTGGTCTATTCAGTATTCTTGGGCCAATGTTTGAGCCAGTTTAATCAAGTTTAACAGTTTATTTGGATTGCAATTTTTAAAGGAAAGGGAAAGAAGGGGAAGGATCAGGGTAATGCACCTCCCCCTATTTGGATTGCGTTTGAAGAGGAATGAGAGGTTATGGCGTATTTTTTAATTGGGAGATTTTTACAATTCTGTCTATTTTGGGTGTTTTGGGAGAAAGAAAGTTGGTATGTGAAATATCTATCTTCTTCCTAACATTTTGTTAAAAAGTTTCTTATCTCCATGGCTAGCATATAAAAATAAGAAATGTTATCTATTATTTTAATTTTCACACTCAAATACCATTTGTTATGTGTATATTTAGTTGACACACTAAAAGAAAGAGCAATGCTATATGCCACTTCAATTTTCATATTCCAACACCACTTCTTACATAGATGCTTAATTGGGTATGCTAAAATAACAAACTTTTTTATTTTTCTTTCTTCTTTTAGTATATCAACTAAGCATACACATAAAAAGTAGTATTTGAGTTTGAAAATTAAAGTGCTATATAGCATTTCTTTTCTTTTATCCGTCTCCTTCCACTTTCCCTTCTTATTTCCATCATAACTCCACCCCCCACCACATACAGACACTCACACACAATTCACATATATAGACACACACGCACTTCACACATTACACAAACACAAACACATTACAAACTTTACACACACCTAGGGTTTTTCTTTCTTGCCCACTCAGAGAATATATTGAAATTCTCTTGGATGCTGGCATTGTGATTGATGACACTAGGTTATACACAACCAATACATCCAATTCACACATATGCACACACACACATACCCTCTTCTTCCTCTTTCTTTTCTTCAAACACCACACACATAATCGCACCCTTCTCATTCTTCAATCGATAACCCAACACACAATTATACCCATACAAACCATGCATTTATACACATATACACACACAGACCCGACACACACAAACATCCACACCCACATATATATACATGTAAATAAGCACACATGCACAAACACACACACAGACAGATACACACACACACACATACATATATATACATATACATACATATACATATATATACATATACATATACATATATATATTATATATGTATATATATATACATATATATATACACATTCACAGCACCACAAATAAACACCCACATCCACATAAACAAATACATACATATACATACACATATAGAGATAGAACAAACACACCATATACACGCACATACACAAATATATGGGGTGGAGGGGTCAGAGGGATGTGGTGTGAGGTCTGGGGGTGGGGGTAAGGCCCGGGGATGTCAGTGGTGTGGGGTGGAGGGCTCAATATTTTTTTTTTCTTTTCGGGGTCAAAGGGTAGGGATTGTTTGATCAAAGGAGGTTGAAGCTTTGTTTCTCTACTTCTTTTTGGGAGGTCAGAGAATGGAGTTCTTTTGGGGGGCGAAAGGTTGAGTATGTAATTTGGGCAAATTGGACAAATAGTCATTATTATTTATAAATTTTGGACAAATAGTTCCTATTATTTAAAAAGTTACGTGATTAATCCTTATTGTTAGTAAAAGTCCCACAAGTAGTTCCTATTGTTTCAAAAGTCACTCATTTAATCCCTATTGTTAGCAAATATAGTCTCACCATTAGTGGTGAGACTTTTGCAAATAATAAGGACTAATGGTTTGACATTTGAAAACAATGGGGACTAAAGGTGAGACTTTCACAAACAATGGGGACTAACCACATGATTTCTAAAACAATAAGAACTAATGATGAGAATTTTATAAACAATAAAGACTAACCGCGTGACTTATAAAATAATGGAAACTATTTGTCCAAAACTTGTAAACAATCGAGACTAATTGTGAGATTTGCCCTTGAAATTTCTTAAATTAATATGTGCAGTTAAGCTACTTTATATATATATATTTGCAATATTAACTTTGTTTTTAATGGAAAGTACCAATTTAACTATATTTGATAAATATTGAGGACTAATTTAATGTATTTGGAATACCGTCACCATCAACCGTCTAAGCCCTTGTTCAACTAAGTAAGGTCAACAATGTAAATTAATTTAAAAAAGCTGAGGTAACATTGAGCACTAATAGCATAATTAATCCGAAGTAAAACAACAATATGAATTGTAAAGTATCTGATATAAAGAGCACAAGACATGAGGATATTTCTTGAAGAGTGTAAGGAGTCAAGCTATAGCAAGGACTAAATCAAGTGACCATAAGTTTACGACCAAAAAGTATATGTTTGCATAGTATGTAAACAGCATTAATTTTATTCAACTTGTCATTACCAAGCAAATCAAGACAGCTAGGAACACATATTCAAATGGCAAGTTGGGGATGTTTTTGTATCATAAAGTGATGAAATCATTGAAGACAGATACTGCCTTCATGGCTTGTGTCCTTATCCAATCACCAAAGGTAACGTACCTGAAAACTATGCATAGAAATAACATGCCAAAAGAAGACTTAAGAAGAACGATCAGTTCTCATTTAAAAGTATAACTCATCTTAATCATCTTTCACATATGATAAAAAATACTTAAGGTTCTTGATCGTTAGTCATGTTTGCCTCAAGATAATGACCATTTGATGAGTTCAGCGAGATGGTTAAGCGAATGATCTTGCTCTGTGTGGAAATATCACTTGATAAATTTGAAGTGAAATTAGTTACTACTAGGAGTAATTTCTGCAATCAAACAGCAAATTGAAGTTCAACTAGTCAATTTTCGAGGTTAATTTCTAGATGGGTACAGTTTCTAAGAGATGAGCAGGTCCATCTTATTAAATTTTCACCCCATCTAAAAGCTTAAATGTTATAAAGGAGTTTATTAAATTTATCCCACACATGCAGGTATAATTTGTTTTTGAACGTTATACTTGAATAATTTTAATACTTTTAAATAGTAATAGTGAGACTTGAAATCAACACAATTTAACCTGAGTACTCATAAATTCATTATATTTATTTATTGTTATCAACAAACCAATATTTAGAAGCAATTGTCTTCTAAAGTGCTCTTATGCACCAATAGATAGGTGAAAATTATGTTTTCCTTAAAAGAAATTATGATCAACAGGGTTTCTAATCTGGGAAATCAAGATTTCTTACAATGAAAAAACATTGAATACACAAAGCAGGAAATATTACCTGCATGCTTGCAGCCGCATCTTTAACATGAGCAAAGAAATTATCTTCCGTCAACCTTCATAATTGTTGTTCATAGTCACAGTAGCAAGTAGCCATATGTTTGCTGATGCAGCATCATCAAGATTCCCAAATCAAAGGAATATTTTAACAAAGGGACCTCTTCAAACCATCCATCCATTGAAGTACCCTTTAGCTTTGTGAATCTTAATGATGCTGCATCCCCAAACATTGACAGCTTCTTTTGAGATCTTCTCATGCAACTATTCAAATAGATGGAGAAACCCTAACCCTAAAGAAACGATTGTCATAAAAGTGCAAAAGAAAGTGAAAAAGAACTAGAGAAGAAAAAAATCCTATAGTGAAAAAGAACTTGAAAAACAAATAATCCCACTTCTATAAATCATTATGCAAGTAATTAGCAAGAATGACCCACATACTCTCAAATTGAAAGATGAATTTAAAGATACAATAGTTGGTACGAAGCGTATCCGAGAGTAGAATTAGTTGAAGTGTTGAAGAAGATGTACTAAAATGCTGGTAATGGAGGAGGACTATTTTGGAGCTTATAAGGAGCCTCGCTCGGGAAAGCAATTTAATAGTCTGTGGGGCCAGAACATGGCTTGCAAAGCAAAAGACTGTAATATCCTAATTCCTTTCGACCAAAAAAAAATAATATCCTAATTCCTAAAGAATATATTTCGGGATATATTTTTTTCTACAAGGTTTATCTGTTACAGTCCTATGATCCATTCTTCTGAAAAATCATCATAACGTGTCAAGGGTAAGTTTCTTTGACAAAGAAAAAGTGTAAGTTGCAAGCTAGAATAGGTCTAATTGCACCCTTCCAATTAGGCGCCTTTTAATAAGGCTACGATCTTGAAGATTCCCACTTAGTCTCCGCTCCACGACAAGAAAAATTAGAATTAGTGACAAAATTTTTTTGTCGCCAATAGAAATGATAATGCCACGATTTGAGACACAGACTTTGTGATGAATTTGCTACGAGTTAGCGACGTAAAAGAAATTTTGTCGTTAATACATCTCTAATAGCAACAAATTAACAACGAAGTTTAAAAAAAAATATTCGTCAAAAGTTCATCGTTAATTAATATTAAATAAAAATATTTAGCGACAAAAATTTCAAATTAACGTGATAACGAGCTCGTGACCAAAAGAATAGGTTCAAATTCATTTGCCTAGTCTAACCTGATATATAGACACAATTACCTAAACTAATTATTAAAAGTCCTCCACGTGAGAGGTTAATTTGAAAAAGAGACGTGGAAAATCATTACTTAGACAAAGTCTTTTGTCGCGGAGGTTTATTCCCTACTCTTGACCTTTTACAAGAGAAAAAAAAAAAAAAAATTCTTTTATGAGAGATTAAAAACAGTAGATTTTGTGCTTTTACGAGCATTGTTAAATATCATCATATGCTTGTTACTCATCTATTACTTTTTATATTTAGCATGTCAAAATAATATACTTTTTTATTTTTTGATCTATTTTTAATATACCAAAGTATCTATATCAAAAGTGATTAATAGATAATAGAAATGGGGGTGACATTGATCAATTTTTCAAACATTTATCTCTTTCAACGAGGAATTCCTCGAATCGTACACCATGAACATTATTAAAATGCTAAGTCATCAAGTTGAAATAATCAAACACTGCACTAGTATTCTCTATCTGTTTAAGAATCGTTTAGATGTTAAATAACCATAGGCCACGAGCCTCTCACAATTATCTCTCATGAGTTACGAGGAAGTGAAGTAACATCAATGCATTGGTTGAGGTCATAAGGATCCCCACTCTAAATTACACCGCTTAACCATGTGTGCTGATGGATCAGATAATTGTTAAAAAATATCTAATTTTTCAAGCGATTAAGAGCTAGATGTGCTGGGAGACAAGAATATGCCATTGGGGACCATGACTTTGATTATCTGTGCTCTGTCTAGAGAAAGTAGAGTCCGAAATTTTGTACTAGGGATTAAAATTATTGAAAAAGTGGAAAGAGAATCAAGACTGTTGTGCTTTTGTGTAGAAAACAAAAATTAGGAGAGACCATAGCATTTTATTTTAAAAGATACTACATATTTTAAAAAGACAAATTTGGAGCTTGCCTGCTCCTTCTGCCTCCACCCTGCGTCTAGATAATTTGATTGGAAATATTGATCATAAAGACCTCTCTGAACTATACCTATTATAAGCACTAATGTTGTGTGGCTCATTTCTTTCTGACCACTTCATGAAAAAAAAAAAAAAAAGTAACCTGAAATGCTGAGAAGGTTGAAAACTTCCTGAGCTTGTTTTTTCTCAACCATGGTGTCATGTTTTAAGTCCAAAATTTCAGGCAGACAAGCAAGACTGTTATTGTAAGTATAAGAAAATAACTAATTGGGTCCTCTTTTTTACTAGCCAAAAATAATTAACCCAACCTTATATTCACAAAACTTACTTATAAACAACACATATACACTATCTTCTACTGATATGGGATGTCATATACACCCTCGGTTAATAAATTGACATCCTCGTCAAGAGCACATGTAACGCCCCGATCCTTCACGAGACCGGAGTTCTCAATTCCATTCCCAAGGCACAAGAAACGAGGGAAAACGGACGAAACCTCCCCTGTTTATAGGACAATCCAAAACCTGTAAACAATATTTATAACTACAAAACTATGGTCTAACTCCATTCACCCAATCAAGCATACATGACCAATAAACAATAATATAGTCCATTAAGCTATTACAGACCACCTACAAATCAAATACAAACAAGATCCAATACAATTACAAGCCGGGTTTCTATAGTTCCAATCAAATTACAATTCAAACCACTTTACAAATTCACATAGATTCACAGGTACTAATAATGGAAGTCATCACAAGCAAATAGGGTAATTCTCGAGCTTTTCCTATATCACCTTGCGAAGGTATTGAACCTGAAAGGTATTAGAAACGAGGGTGAGTATACAACTGGTACACTCAGTGAGGGAGGGAAAACGAGAACAGTATACCAGGGTTCGTGCAATGCAACAACTTAACACAATTAATGCAATAAATAAACAATGAATAACAATTCTAATACCACATTTTAAAAGGATACAATTGATAACCCTTATCACTCCAAATCTTCGATCCCTGATCCACGAACCACGATCTCAATCTCGATATGCCGGCATCCCTTATACCAATGGGTACTCCGGATGTACCCGATCCTATGACCCAATACCTCTTGGCAATCTCCGGACCAGGCGAGTGAGGGAATAGCAGACGGAGCTAAGGCAACCAACACTGGCAAGCCCGATGCCGCCCAGCGAGGCCATCGCATCCGCCGTGACAATGAGGTTGCGCAACCACGATGCAATGCAAGAATGATAACAATGACAATATAATCAGGAAACACATTTAAGGACAAAAAGTAAGTTGTTCTGGCACTAAGTTACAATTTAGCAACAATAAGCATATATCAATTACGCAATTATAGTAAACAATATACTCTTTTAGAAAGAAAATAAACTATAATGCACGTAAGGATGCAGGTCCTTCACCTCTACCGAGCTCCAAGATGTAAGTTTGAATCACATCATTTCCAGTCACCTTGAACCTATGAGCAAATATTACTTCAATTACTCTTTAATTACAACATTCATTAATTATTCAGCTAGGTTAGCTAACTTATAACTTCGCTTATTTAGCATATATACAATATCTATTAGAATTCTATTTTTTTAAAAAATACCACTTTTATATACTTTAACTTAACATATATTCCAAGTAGTCATTTCCGACAACATAACTCATATAATTATAAGCAACACAGTATTATAAACAAGATACAAACATATTTTAATGAAGTAGCTATACAACCTATTTCATGAAACTTCTCTAAACAGCTACATATTACATACCATTACTATTTAAACTCTTATTTAAATCATTTAAAAGTCAATTATAATAACTACATCAATTCAAATAACCAACTAAGCACCAAGCTGAACTAATTCATATAAAATCCAATTAAAACCTTTCCACATGCTTAGTATTTAGGTCATAAACTTCACACTTATACAACATATAACTCAATCATGATCAATTAGAGCGAATATAACAATATAATAACTACTAATTCAAGTAATTCACAAGAAATTCAACAAGTCTCCTTCTAAATGCTTACAAAACAAGCTCTAAACTTTACACAAGATAACAATCCTCAAATCTAACTGTACTAATCACCTATAGCCATATTATGATACACATAATTGCTGTGAAACCACATTTTAAGTCATGTTAACACAAAAACTCCGAAAAGCCCTTTAAGTGATTTGAACTACAATTATCTAATTTGATTATCTAAACCACGCTATAAATACATCTTAGAGGCTTCCTAACACATCTAAGATCATATACTTATTCGAACAAGCCATCGCTAACACTTCGCTTGAAAGACTCCTTTGTCTACTAAAATAATTGACACTCAAATGAAACACAAGGTACTAGATTCACAAGTAAGTTATTCCACACTTCTAATGACACCTTATGGCACCAATTAGAACCACAAGACCTCACTTTATACTATATCCAACATAAAAGTCCCCAAATCCCCTTTTTATGCATTTTAACTACAAGTACTCTAACCAAACCCCAATTTGGCGCCATAAAGACACATTAAGCACTGCCACACCTAATAAAGACTATCTACATCATTATATTCCATCTGGATTCACTTTTCAGATAAAGCCCCTTTGAATTCTAAACCAATTATGCAAATTTCCAAAAGTTTCAATCAAGCCAATCATGTCTAATCACTAATCTATGCTCATTAGAGCCTATATTACCTATAGATAGCATCAAATCAATCCTAGAATCAACTTTGCACAAAACCCTAAATATCACTAAAACATTTTCAATTTTCCATTTTCCAACAGAGGCTTAAATTAATCAATTCAGTTATCTATGCTATAGACCTCCAAACTGACTGATTTTTATGTGTAAATGTAGATCTTTGAGTGTAGATTACTTTAGCCTCAAGCAGAACTCAATTATGATCTAAATTTCACAAGTTATGACCCTTTCCGTGCAACTGCGCGAACTCTCCCCTGCACCAGCGATTTTCAAACACATTTCGGAAATAGCTAAATTGTAAGGTCAAAACGTTAGAATTTTCCTTAGCTCTAGAAATCAACATTTGTTCTAAACTGTCTAATCTAGCTGCCATATAAATTTCGTTCAATTCTAAGCACGTTTGCTATACCAAAACTACTTCGGAAGTCAGGGGCAGTGTAGTATCCAAATCCGAATTTTGCTTGCTTATCATCTTCTTGTTATTTCTTGCATTTGAGCCAACAATAACCAAGTACTCAAGCAATTCAACTAACTTTAACACATACATTAAGCTAAGCTCATGAACATGATTGAAAACATATTTTACTTCCCATAACTTGCAAACACTCTTTGACAACTAACACTAACATGTGCATGACTTTAATTACTCTTGATTATCTAAATAGCAAGTCACTACACATAATTTATCACATTTAATTTTCACTAAAAGCTCAACTTATTTAAACATTCAATGCACATAGTTCACGTTAATCACATATTAAACATTTAGCATTCAATGCAAGTAATATTTATTTAACCCTTATTTCACTTAAACACTATCTCCAAACATGTAATTGTTACTCTCAAGCCTTCAAGTCCCTATAATCCATCATTATTCAACTCAAATTAACCTTTAGTGCAACATTAATTACTTAGCTATATAAACTGAAATTTTTAACTGCATTTGCTTAAATTTACTTGTTCAGTTAGCAGCCTTAATGTCCTCTAAAACTTTTAAAAATTGCACAGACATGTAGTTCATCAAGTGTAGTAGGTTTAGCCTCAAACGATTCCTAATTCGGAGTTAAACTCATCAAGTTATGCCCTTTAGAAAATCATTGTACAGCTAGCCCTGAATTACGCGAGAATCAGTCACCCTACTGTTTTGGCTCCAAAACAATGCCTTAATGATAGAATTCAATCTTTCCCCCAAAAGAGAAATTGTTCCTCAAGTTCTTAGCTACAATTTAAAAAACATTCAACCACTTTAGACAACGTTTGCTAGGTCAAACTGCCTCTGCAATCTAGTCGCGCAACCTTCCAGAAAATTCAGAATCTTGCACTACTCATGTTTTAGCTATTTCTTGCTTCATTGGCATACTACCACCATTACTCACTATGCATATGATGTAAACTACTCTCTTTGACATATACACAAACACTTGGTCTTCAACAATTAATCAAAGAAGCTAACTTCAACTACAACCAAAGCCAAACACCAAGGCTAGCAATTCATGCATTAGAAAGCTACCACAACATTTCGTACACTAAATACCTCATTAAACATGCATTACAAGCTTCATGTTCACTTATCTACACATGGCATACATGTATATGCAACAAGGAATCAGCCAATGATGCAAGCATGGATGAACCCTCACCTTAAGTTGAAGAATTTGTACACAAACAAGCTCAAAATCACATTTTCTTCCTTCTTTTCTCCTTCTTCTTCTTCTTTTTCTTCTTCTTCTTTGTAGTGTGTTTTTAAACGCGTTTAGTGTGTGTGTGTGTGTGTGTGTGTGTGTGTCTGATTTTTGTGTGTGTTTTTTGTGTGTTTATGTGTGTTGTAGTATATAAATAGGTATAAATAATAAAAGAAAGAAAAACCCAATTGACCAACTTGTCCTTCAACTAAATGCTATTAACTAGTTTGTCATTCTAGTTTAATTCTAACTAATTTAGTTACTCCAATTCCTAATTGTCTACATTAATTATTTTCTACGGTTCCTACGATTTTCCAAAGTGTTCGTGAAGTCCCAAAATTACATGTAAAATGAGAATTATGCACATTAACCAATTAAACGTGCCTACTTACATAAGAATGCATTTATATTGATGCAATATATGTTAATAGATGAAATTTCTTGTTAAATTAGATGTATGCACATAGTTTGATATAAATGCACGTTAAACGAAATAGATGGATGTAACCCAAAATATGATATTTTATGCAAACGAATATACGTAAATAATTAAAGTAGACATATAAGTATATGCATATCAATTAAATAATTATATGCACAGGTCGGGGTGTCACAGCACATATACCCAGGACCAATCAGGCAATAAAGGATTCTAGAAGTGGCTCTACGGGGTCAAAAGGTAGCTCCCACTGCCTTCTTGGTGTAACACTTTATCCTACATAGCACTTAGTTCTCACACCAGCTAGTGACCGGCTGTGAATAGCATTCTATCACACCCCGAGCCCAATACTCTAGGCACGTAAGTGAGACTGGTGTTGTAGGCATAAGAAAATAACTACTTGGATCCTCTTTTATATTGGCCCAAAATAGTTAACCCAAGTTATTCCTTATACCTACAAAATCAGTCTCGTCTACGAGTTTGGGGTTTGGACTTGGAACGTGAAAATCCCAGACCCACAGGCGAGACTAGTGTTGTAGGTATAAAAAATTATTACATGGGTTTTCTTTTCTATTTGGTCAAAATGGTTAACTCAAGTTATCCTTTATATCCAAAATACTCACTTATAAACCACACATATATACTGTCTCCCACCGATGTGAGATGTCACATATACCTCTCGTTAAGAACCTGACGCACTCGTCCTGGACACATACACATAGGACTAACCAGGTGGTATAAGAGATGGCTCCTACGTGTTTAAGAGGTAACTTCTACCATTTTTTTGGTGTAGTACTTTGTCTCGCATACCACTTAGTTCCCATACCAGGTAGTGACCAACTTTGATACCATTCTGTCATTTCCCGAGCCTAGAACCTCAGACCCGCAGTCAAGACTGGTGTTATAAATATAAGGAATAACTATTTGAACTTTCTTTTCTATTGGCCCAAAATAAGTTATCATTTATATTCACAATATTCACTTATAAACCACACATATACACTATATCCCACCGATGAGGATGTCACACATGCCTTTATGTACTCCTTGAAAATACATTGATATTAAACATACTTTGTATGCCAAAAAATACATTGATATTAAACATACTTTGGATGCCAAAATGGATTAAGAACACAAATGATATTATCTTCGAGAAAAAAAATAAAATTGTTAGTCTTTTCTTATTACCTTTTATAAGAATCAATAGATTTTTGTTTTTAGGAGTTATATATTTTATTAAAGGGTAATGCTTGGTATAGCAATGAAAATTACCAAGAATGCTTGCCAAAACTTATGTGCCTAGTAGTTTACCAATCTTAATTTACCGGACTAAGTGTTTTGAAAATTTGGGCTCTATTTAGCTTAATTGTAAAATTTTAATTTTTAAGCCATAGAACTTTTACAATAGAGATTTGGTTAAAAGTGTTGCTTAACAAAATTCATTGACTGTTTGGCATATGTTGCGCAATGTTAAACTTTTAAAAATTTTGAGACCAATGTTGGACTTTAAAAAATATGAGACGGTATATTTGAGAAAGAAAAAGGAAACAAGTTTCGCATTATGCAAAAAGAGTTTCGCAAAGCCTTTTTTTAAAAGCTCAAATTTGGAGTTTCTTATTTTTTAGTTTTTTTCAGTTTTTTTCAGTTCATCTTTTACCTAAAAACACTTTCAAAAATAGGCCAAACATGTTAGTTTTAGTTTCTAAACTCACATAAGTGCTTTTGAGTGTCTAAAAGTAAGGCCAAAAAAAATATTAATCAACTATCATAAACCACGCTAGCTGCTAAATATTTTTGGTGAATTTTTTTGGTAAACAAAGCATGTTCCTTTATTAAATTAGGTGACTACTATGATAAGATTTTCATATGTAAAAAGGGTTAATTGCACCAATGGTCTTATAAGTTGGCAAGTTGTTCAATTTAGTGTCACGCTCCAACTCGACTCCACTTACAATAAGTCAGGATGCAACCGAATTTTAGCACTATAATATCTGTAATATGGACATCAGGGCTCTAAACCAACCCTTTATAACATTACACAACCAACTCCAAATTTCAACAACAACTCCACAACCATTCATCAACATTCAATACAACCAAAACCATTCATTTAACAACCATACAACATTCCAACCACAAGTCATATGCCTCCGTTTCAACAATATACCACAAGATATACTATACATATGCATACTTGATATAAAACTAGACTAGCAACCTACTCATAATCCAAAGTAAGACAACTAAACTAGCATTGTACTTTTCACTATCATTATAACATCTTATACAATACATATTTCAAAGTAAGTACAATACAACTGGTTCTAATATACAAGATAGCAAATAGAGAACTTCAACCAAGACTTCATGGATAAGACTCAGACACATATGACTCCTCAACAGGCACATTCTCAGCTTCCTGAGAGACATACCCAAAGTCTACCTCAGTTACACCTAAACAAATAAACGAATGAAGATGAGCTTATATATAACAAAGATCAGTGATGATTCGAAAGATGTTTTGAAAACATTTGCTTTACCACTCGGGAAATCATCCTATGAACAAGAACACACATTAAACTTCATTAACATCAACATTTCAATTCAAGCCACATAAATAACCATTCAATTGAGAAATGATACACTAATTGGTGTAGCTCCATATGCCATCACAATCTCAACCAACATCTTGTAACTCCCATAATTCATACTAGAGGTACCTCATCTAGCCCCTCTCTCCATGGCATCTCCGCCTATGCGAGTTGGGGGTAGTCTATGATGGTCATGTCGTTATCAACCCGACAGTCCGATGCTGCCCAAGAGGTGGCACACACTATCAAGACTCATGACAATAATAATAAACATCTCATATTCTGGAAAGACAACAAAGTCGGTTGTCCTCCAGACCATCATCAATCATCAATCAGTTAACAACATTTCAATCAACATAACATCAATTAAACAACTAAAACAACTAAGTTGGATGACAAAGTAGGCCACCCAACTTAACATACATTTAAACATACTTCCAAACCCGAACCTACTCAACAACAAACTAAGAAACAACTGCACAAACACTACCAATCAACTAAAGATAACATTTTAACATTTCAGTGAAAGACTACACACTCTTCAGAAATTCATAACTTACAATCTACTAATCAAACAACCCCCGACCCTTTTTCCTATCACTTCACCACACATGCAACTACATTAACCCCATCGAAAACCAACCAAAAGCCATCCAAAACAAGCCCAACAACCCTAATTTTGGCAATGCACCTTGGCTGAATTTTTTGGACTTTTTCTAAGTCATTCAAATTGAAAATTCGGCATTACAACATTACTACACAATAATTAACAAGCCTATAGAAGTAACAACCATTCAATTCTAACCACTACACCAACAATTATTCAACTATAAGCCAATAAATTGATTTAAATGCCTGGAAATTAGAAATACATGCTACTACCATTCAAAATTGATATAAACGCATATAATTGGTCCTTGTCATCTTCTAAGCAATAATCTAACATCAATTTAACAAAATAACAACTAATAGTGCATCAACTAAAATCTCAACTTAACTTTGAAATAATGAACTCTATTTTTCTCTCACATTTGATGTCAAATGATGTTAGGAATGTGTAGAATGGGTGCCCGACAAGAAATTTCAAGCTTTGAATGAAGCAATTTGGATTTGAATTGCAAAATCTATGAAGAAATCTAGTTGAAAACCTAAGCAAAAATGCCTCTTTTTTTTCTTCTTGGATTTTTGGCTATGTGTGTGAGTTTTGAGTATGTTTTGAGTTTATTTTATGAGCATTATAAGTATATTATGCATATATAAGGTTTGGTCAATATTTTTGCAAAAGTCAAAGTTGTCATCTTTTTTTAGTTTTTAGTTGTTTCAGACTATTTTGCTTATATATATATATATATAAACTACTATAAATACTATATCTAGTAAACTTAACTTAGTTGACAACAATTTTTACATGCACACATATACACACAACTAGGGTATAAACTCAATTTTTGCAAAAGAAGACGTTAAAATTCATTTAAATTCCTAATTCATTTTAGAATCAATTTTTATCAAACACGGGTCTATTAATATCCAAGAACTAGGTTTTGAAACGTTTAAAAGACCAGTTTTAAAATTATAGCGGACGTGTTTCAAAAATATTATTCATAAAACTCGACGATAAAATTTTAAATGCAGATTTTTATAAAAATTTTATGAATGCTCACATAGCATGTAATAGGAGTAGAAATCACAAAATTAGCACATTTTAACTCAAATAACATATAAACAGGTCAAAACACGTAATTGCAAATAAGAGCAAATCCGGGGTCTCACAAAAAGTTCATATAGGTCCCTAATATTTTTGAAAAAGTTCAAATAGATCTTTAATGTTTGCACAAAAGTTCAAATAGGTTCCATGTAAATCATATTTATTTATTTTATTGGAGTCACCATGCATGTCAAATTTATGCTTTAAAAAAAAAAATCAACAAGAACTACATATCAGATTTATGTAGCCACTATTAGCCATAGTCCCCTTTATATTAGGTTTATACTTTAAAAAGGGGAAAAATGTTGGGCAAGTTGGTTCAAGTCATTTCATAATTTTTTAATGAGTTAAAGTGCAAGAAGGGCATGATAGTAATTTTGGCTAATGGCGGCTGCATAAATGTGATATGCAATTCTTGTTGAATTGTTTTTCTTTTTTTTTTAAAGGATAAATCTGATATATAGGGTGACCTCAAAAAAAATATGATATACATGGGACCTATTTAAACTTTTGTGCTAACATTAGGGACCTATTATTGAACTTTTTTTTTAAATATTAGGGACCTATTTGAACTTTTGTACAAATATTAGGACCTGTTCAAACTTTTTGCAAACACATGAGGGACTAAATTTATACTTTCTAATTTTACCCCTCTAACAATGGTCATGTGCAAATCACATAACTAATTTTTTTATTAAAATGAACTATCATTTTGATGTTAGGGACTAATTTGACACCTTTGATAAACATTAAGGGCTAATTTGAGTCATTTGAAATATTAGAGACTAAATTGAACTTACTTGCCAACATATAGGATC
This sequence comes from Ehretia macrophylla, assembly GCA_037974665.1. Lineage (NCBI taxonomy): Eukaryota > Viridiplantae > Streptophyta > Magnoliopsida > Boraginales > Ehretiaceae > Ehretia > Ehretia macrophylla. The sequence continues at coordinate 22,763,129 of CM075782.1, read as the reverse complement.
ATTGGTGCAATTAACCCTATGTAAAAACTATCCCAAATTTTACGACATACTTCCATAATGGATCAAAAGAAAATGATATGCTAAATTAATATTCTTAGAAATTGTCTTCTTAGTTTATTCTTCTTTTTTTTTTTTCTTTCAATATTTCCTATAGAAATCAATTAACTAATAAGATTATTTTTTATTCAAGATCGAAATTTAAGCTACAACAAATTATAATATCTACACATTTAATGAGTTGTGAACCTAGAGCCTTTAGTCATTCGACTATAATTTTGACTATTGTTTTAGATCCTCATTCATATATGAGAATGGTTGATCATCATCAAACTCAATAGTTACAGAAATTCTTCTTATAATTCTTATTAAGTGACTACCTCATCTAAAAACTTAAATTGTTATAAAGGGGTTTGTTGTATTTTTTATTGTGTATTGAACATGCGCCTTCATGTGTAGGATAGATAATTTTTTATTTAACTTTACACGTGAAGATAATTTAACAAATAGGTAGCAATGAGTTTTGAACTCAATATCTTTTGGCATTTAGGCTCTGAGACCATATTAAAGGCCACCTCATTTAAAAGTTTAAACTGTTAGAAATGATCACTTTATTATATTTATTTATTGTATTTTCAACAATGCATATTTTCACATAATACTGTTATTGGGGCCACATAACAATCTATTAGGAGAACAATTTTCTGCTTTCTTGAGAGGAAATTCTTTAGTGCCTAATTGCATCCTACAGGCCCCGAGGGCTACTAGTTGATGACCTAATCTAAGCTTAATTGAATACTTTATGTTAATCATGATTATAGTCACTAATGCTAGTAGCAGAATGTGTGCTCTATGTGTAATGACAGTACATATCAAAAAGTGACGTTTTTGTCATTTTTATATTTTCACTCTAGGTAACAATTTGACATGCACAACGTGAATGAATCAAGCAAAGGTAGGATATCTATAACCTTAAGAAGGGTGGCTAACGTAGTTGCAACAAGTGGATTATAGAAAACTCAGATTCAATCAAATCAAATCTTGGAATGCACTTTATTATGACAGTGGTATATGAAATCCCATTCCTGTTCAGCGAGTTGCTGGGGAAGAACACTAGATAAAGAAACGTCATATATGTACATCATGACAATATTTATTGTCACGCCCCAACTCGACCCCACCTACGATCAGCTAGGACGCAACGAAATTTCGGCAGTATAACGATAGTAATTAGGACACCGAGGCTCTAAACCAACCTCTTTAGAACATCATACATCAAACTCCATAAACAATCCCAACAATCATCTCCTCAATTAAGTTAACAACATACAACACATCCATATTATACAATAATCATTCTTCAACATTCCAATCATAGTTATACGCCTCCGTTCCAACTTAATACATAGGCTATACATACATTTCAAAATAGATCATACAAAACATTATTTTACAAAAACTAAGATAATCTCATGGCAATGACTCCTGCACATAAGACTCATCCACATACGGCACATTTTCCTCTTCAGGAGGCACGTACCCGTAATCCTGCGATAGTACACCTGTATGCATGCAATAATAGAGAGTGAGCTTATATAAAATAAGCTCAGCGAGGATCCGATAGATCTCGAGCAAGGTCTACTAAACTCCTTGGAATAATCCTTTGAGTCAGTAAACACACAATAACATAAATAATACTATCATCACATAACTATATGACCATTCAATAAAGGATACTCTCTCTAGTTGGTGTAGCTCCAAACGCCATCACGATCTCAACCATTCTTCTTGTAACTCCCTATTACTCACGCACCCGGGGTACCCCCAATAACCTCTCCCTCCATGACACCTCCGTCATGTGAGCTGGAGGCAGTCTCTGGTAGTCATGCCGTTATCAACCCGACAGCCCGATGCTGCCCGAGAGGTGGCACACACATACCAGAGACCCAGCAATAATAATAAACATCAATCATTCATAGGAGGACAGTCTAGCAGAACTGTTTATCTCCCGGCATCAATCATCAATCAATAATCATCAATCATCATCAATAAACATATTATCATCATCAATAATCATATTATCATCATAATAACATCAATAAACAATTTAACAACAAATAACTAAGTTAGATGACAAAGTAGGCCATCCAACCGAACATGCATTAAACACACAATCAAACCCTAGTTTACCCGTCAACAACTCACAATTTAATCACTCAACCCACACCCAATCAACTAAGGCTCAATCTAACATTTTAAAGAAAGACAACCTAAACTTCAAATAATCATATCTTACATTCTACTAATCCAAACAACTCCAAATCAGTTTCAAACACTCACCCATTCAATCAACTACATTAGGCCTTCTCGGAAACCAATCAAAACACATCCAAATCATGCCCAACAACCCTAAAACCCTAGTGTGTCATGGCTGAAATTTCTGGATTTTGGCACGGACATCACAATCGAAAATTCGGCATTACAACGGCGCTACCACGTAATTATCAAACTTTTAGAAATCAACGGCAATCGATTCCGATCAACACAACTCAAAATAATCAACATTTAACAAATTAATCAACTTTAAATACCCGAAAAATAATAATTATGCTACAACCGTTCAAATCTCGTAGGACTACATATAAATGATCCCTAGCATGCATGGAGCAATAATCTAACATCAGATTAATATTTTAACGGTTCAATAATTATTTATACGCATAAACACAAAATATGAGTTTTGAGATCTAGAATTTTTCTCTCACCTTTGATGTGTTTTGATGCAAGAAATGTGTAGAATGGATGCCAAACAAGTGAAATCAAGCTTTGAATCACTCAATTCAGCTTTGAAATGCAAACTCTATGAGAAAAATACTTTAAAAATGCCTTCATCTTTCTCCTCCAAGGAGCCACGGTTTTGTGTGTGTTTTTTGGGGTGTTTTTGTGCTTTGTGAGTGTGTGTTGGTGATATAAGCTTGTTGGTCAACCATTTAAATGATAGTCAAAGTTAAAACTTAGCATTTTTTTGTGTTTTCTTGACTTTAAATGCATTTTCTTGATCATCAAAGTTCAAAATATTTATTCAACACCCAAGCTAGCTCAAGTAGGTTATTTTTAGGTGACAAGAAGTTTTACAATCAAACAATTTCACCCAAGTCGGCTTAAAACTCGATTTTCGCAAAAGTCGGTGTAAAAACCCTAATAAATTCATAAGCCGATTTTAAAACCGTTTTAGTCAAACACAGGTCTATTAAAGTCCGTGGACTAGGTCTAGAAGGGTTAAAAAGACCAGTTTCAAATTTTTAGTAGACGTGTTTCGAAAATACTATTCACTGAAAATCAACGATAAAATTTTGGACTCCGTTTTTGATAAAAATTTCATGAATACACATTTAGCACGTATTAGGAGTATTGACATCAAAATTATAACATTCTAGGTCATATAGCACATAAACAGGTCAAATGCACGCAAAATGAGATAAAACACGTAAATCGAGTTAAAGCAGAAAAGTGGGGTTTCACATTCTCCCCTCCTTAAAACAATTGCGTCCGCGCAATTCTCGAACTGACAGACAATTAAATCCTCAATCGTTACACTTAATAATACTTCTCTTAGTTCTCATTTATCTCTTAAAATGACACCTAACCAAAGACCTCAAAAGAACAAACTCTGTTGACTGCAAGTTGATGATCATAATTCCAAGACAATCTTCAATTCATAATTCTCTCCTACCTAATATCATATTGCATATGAAAGAAATCGCAACTCCAAACTCTTAGCATGACACCACTAATTATCAATCATCCCCTACTACACAAAAGAGCTCTATGAATACCCCGAGGGTTTAAAAAAAAAAAAAAACTCATTCATGATAACATGAATGATTACTGATCAAGGAAATATCTCAAAAGTGACATTTGTCATAATATGGCTCTTATGAAATTTACAAGGAAATACGAATATGAAAAATCATATTTGAGCCAACAATCAAGTGAACAAGAGGTCAAACAGGTTAGAGAATCAAGATGTTAATAGTTTAATAAGGAAGCATGATAACTAATATAAGAAATGTCTCAGCACCTATCAGTTAAATAAGTACGAACAAAGGATGATGACGAGTCAAAATAGTGCTGAGTATGTTGAACAAAAATTCCTGAACAAGTAGATATTTCAATTCTCGATGATTGTTCAAGGAACCAACAAGTAAGTTGTACTTGAGGCGAAATGAAATTAAAAAGAATAAGAGATGATTAATTCAATAGAAAACATGAGTGGCAAGAGTATCTCAGCATGCAATACCAAAGAAGTGCGAATAAGAAATGATAACAATAGGACAGTGCCGAGTACTTTGAGTGAGCAATTACAAGCAAAGTAATAGCTCAGAATTTAATAATAAAATAATAGGATTAACAAAGATCAATAAGAATGACAATGATGTACTTAGGTAAGGAGTACATCAAACAAGTTAAATCGAATAAGTAAAATGGTATACCAACGGTGAAATTACTTCCAAATAAATAGTAATAGAATGAAATGAAATATTGAAATCAATGACTGAAGATATAGAATGAAATATAGAAGTCTCAAACCTTAACACCAATAAGTGACATTGCTGTAAGAAGCAAATATGAATGTTAAAAATAGAAATAATGTCAAATGAGTATAGGATCCATTAATCCAATAATAAAAACTTCAAGAAACAATTGATATGCTAGAAAAGTGTAACTCTCTCTCAAATAAGTGAGAATAGAGTAGCAAAGAATAATAAGACCAATAGAATAGGAAGCACAAAGGGGGTGTCCCACCTACACATTTAAACACCCACAAATCAAATCGTACAATCTATCTTCCTCCAAAACAAAACACTAAGGAGATCTAAAGAACCTAAGGAGTCATAACAATCACCAAACAAGATAAATCACCCCAAAATTTTACATTTCGTATCAAACCAATCACTAAACAAGATAATTCACCGATTACCCAACAAGATTAACTAATGAAGACTCCAAAATCTGATAACACAATACAAATTCATATTAATCCATTATAACACTAGTGAATCCTCAATCAACAATTTAGAAAGTCATACCACCTAGAACTCAAAAGCTCGATGTAGGCAAGTAAATGTTCTGTCACCAAAATGCATTCTTATTTCCTCAAATAATTCTATCTCCTAACAATTACATCTTCGAATAAAATAACTTTAGTCAAGAATCACTCCAATTGTCTCCAAGGTATCAAAACTCCAAAATACCCATTAATAATATAGCAATCCTAAATAGTAGACATATTCACATGTTATACCACAGTTCATTCCATTCACAAATATACATCACTAATTCCTCAAATAAATTCATTCTAAAATAACCTCAAGGCAGTATAGTCTGAGTTGAGACTCCAAAAGCGTCTAATGATAACCTCACGGAAACCTCAACTTATGATCCATCTCCAAGTAATAACAAGTTAAACATGGCAACAAAAGTAATTATAATCATCAAGATACATTGCTATTTCCTCGAACAACTTCATTCTCGCTAAAGGAACATCAAGATCAATCCACTAAAACGAAACTAAAATCCATAAACATAACAATTAAAATCTCACTGATAAACTACTAGAATAATAATAATTCAAAATCATGGCCTATCTCTATTTCCGAAAGCTCTTGCAGTCATCCTAGACATTAAAAGGTCACTCACGAGCTAAAACATGTATGCAACTATATCATATGAAAGACAAGTATAACGTAATGCGCAATTATCATACAATGCAACATTATCACATAACACACAATTCAACATATAAGAAGCCAACATCACATAAACAGGTTATATCACAGAAGTAAGTTATAAACAATTAAAGTCACATAAGCAACAAACTTCACATAAGACAAGTTGATCACGTAACTCACATTGGTCACTTAAAGTACATTGAGCACCTAAAGCACGTTGTTTCACATAAGCTAGTTATAAACAATTAAAAGCACATAAACAACTAACTTCACACAAGGCACAAAATCACATAAAACACAATTGTCACATAATACACATTAATCACATAATGCACATTAATTACAACACATTGAGTACGTATAGCACGTTATCACATAAAACATATTGACCACATTAGTTCACTTAACACACAAGGCATATTGGTCACACAGAAAGTTAGACACATAAGTAAATTAATCACATAAACATATTAACATATGTTTCACTTTTCTTTCACTTAATACATACTTGCATGCTTAGACCACTACCCACATTCTGAGGATACCCCTGTTGACAGCTAATCAAGCTCTGATACCACTTAAATGTCACGCCCCAACTCGACTCCACCTACGATCAGTCAGGAGGCAATGGAATTTCGATTGTATAACGATAGTAATTAGGACACCAAGGCTCTAAACCAACCTCTTTAGAACATCATACATCAAACTTCATAAACAATCACAACAATCATCTCCTCAATTAAGTTAACAACATACAACACATCCATATTATACAAAAATCATTCTTCAACATTCCAATCATAGTTATACGCCCCCGTTCCAACTTAATACATAGTCTATACATACATTTCAAAATAGATTATACAAAACATTATTTTACAACAACTAAGATAATCTCATGGCAATGACTCCTGCACATAAGACTCATCCACATACGGCACATTTTCCTCTTCAGGAGGCACGTACTCGTAATCCTGCGATAGTACACCTGTATGCATGCAATAATAGAGAGTGAGCTTATATGAAATAAGCCCAGCGAGGATCCGATAGATCTCGAGCAAGGTCTACTAAACTCCTTGGAATAATCCTTTGAGTCAGTAAACACACAATTACATTAATAATACTATCATCACATAACTATATGACCATTCAATAAAGAATACTCTGTCTAGTTGGTGTAGCTCCAAACGCCATCACAATCTCAACCATTCTTCTTGTAACTCCCCATTACTCACGCACCCGGGGTACCCTCAATAACCTCTCCCTCCATGACACCTCCGTCATGCGAGCTGGAGGCAGTCTCTAGTAGTCATGCCGTTATCAACCCGACAGCCCGATGCTGCCCGAGAGGTGACACACACATACCAGAGACCCATCAATAATAATAAACATCAATCATTCACAGGAGGACAGTCTAGCAGAACTGTTTATCTCCCGGCATCAATCATCAATCAATAATCATCAATCATCATCAATAAACATATTATCATCATCAATAATCATATTATCATCATAATAACATCAATAAACAATTTAACAACAAATAACTAAGTTAGATGACAAAGTAGGCCATCCAACCGAACATGCATTAAACACACAATCAAACCCTAGTTTACCCGTCAACAACTCACAATTCAATCACTCAACCCACACCCAATCAACTAAGGCTCAATCTAACATTTTAAAGAAAGACAACCTAAACTTCAAATAATCATATCTTACATTCTACTAATCCAAACAACTCCAAATCAGTTTCAAACACTCACCCATTCAATCAACTACATTAGGTCCTTCTGAAACCAATCAAAACACATCCAAATCATGCCCAACAACCCTAAAACCCTAGTGTGTCATGGCTGAAATTTCTGGATTTTGGCACGGACATCACAATCGAAAATTCGGCATTACAACGGCGCTACCACGTAATTATCAAACTTTTAGAAATCAACGGCAATCGATTCCGATCAACACAACCCAAAATAATCAACATTTAACAAATTAATCAACTTTAAATACCCGAAAAATAATAATTATGCTACAACCGTTCAAATCTCGTAGGATTACATATAAATGATCCCTAGCATGCATGGAGCAATAATCTAACATCAGATTAACATTTTAACGGTTCAATAATTATTTATACGCATAAACACAAAATATGAGTTTTGAGATCTAGAATTTTTCTCTCACCTTTGATGTGTTTTGATGCAAGAAATGTGTAGAATAGATGCCAAACAAGTGAAATCAAGCTTTGAATCACTCAATTCGGCTTTGAAATGCAAAATCTATGAGAAAAATGCTTTAAAAATGCTTTCATCTTTCTCCTCCAAGGAGCCACGGTTTTGTGTGTATTTTTGGGGTGTTTTTGTGCTTTGTGAGTGTGTGTTGGTGATATAAGCTTGTTGGTCAACCATTTAAATGATAGTCAAAGTTGAAACTTAGCATTTTTTTGTGTTTTCTTGACTTTAAATGCATTTTCTTGATCACCAAAGTTCAAAACAATTATTCAACACCCAAGCTAGCTCAAGTAGGTTATTTTTAGGTGACAAGAAGTTTTACAATCAAACAATTTCACCCGAGTCGGCTTAAAACTCGATTTTCGCAAAAGTCGGTGTAAAAACCCTAATAAATTCCTAAGCCGATTTTAAAACCGTTTTAATCAAACACAGGTCTATTAAAGTCCGTGGACTAGGTCTAGAAGGGTTAAAAAGACCAGTTTTAAAATTTTAGCGGACGTGTTTCGAAAATACTATTCACTGAAAATCAACGATAAAATTTCTGACTCCGTTTTTTATGAAAATTTCATGAATGCACATTTAGCACGTATTAGGAGTATTGACATCAAAATTATAACATTCTAGGTCATATAGCACATAAACAGGTCAAATGCATGCAAAACGAGATAAAACACGTAAATCGAGTTAAAGCAGAAAAGTGGGGTTTCACATTCTCCCCTCCTTAAAACAATTGCGTCCGCGCAATTCTCGAACTGACAGACAATTAAATCCTCAATCGTTACACTTAACAATACTTCTCTTAGTTTCCATTTATCTCTTAAGATGACACCTAACCAAAGACCTCAAAAGAACAAACTCTGTTGACTGCAAGTTGATGATCATAATTCCAAGACAATCTTCAATTCATAATTCTCTCCCACCTAATATCATATTGCATGTGAAAGAAATCGCAACTCCAAAGTCTTAGCATGACACCACTAATTATCAATCATCCCCTACTACACAAAAGAGCTCTATGAACACCCCGAGGGTTTTAAAAAAAAAAAACTCATTCATGATAACATGAATGATTACTGATCAAGGAAATATCTCAAAAGTGACATTTGTCAGAATATGGCTCTTATGAAATTTACAAGGAAATACGAATATGAAAAATCATATTTGAGCCAACAATCAAGTGAACAAGAGGTCAAACAGGTTAGAGAATCAAGATGTTAATAGTTTAATAAGGAAGCATGATAACTAAGATAAGAAATGTCTCAGCACCTATCAGTTAAATAAGTACGAACAAAGGATGATGACGAGTCAAAACAGTGCTGAGTATGTTGAACAAAAATTCCTGAACAAGTAGATATTTCAATTCTCGATGATTGTTCAAGGAACCAACAAGTAAGTTGTACTTGAGGCGAAATGAAATTAAGAAATAAGAGATGATTAATTCAATAGAAAACATGAGTAGCAAGAGTATCTCAGCACGCAATACCAAAGAAGTACGAATAAGAAATGATAACAACAGGACAGTGCCGAGTACTTTGAGTGAGCAATTACAAGCAAAGTAATAGCTCAGAATTTAATAATAAAATAATAGGATTAACAAAGATCAATAAGAATGACAATGATGTACTTAGGTAAGGAGTACATCAAACACGTTAAATCGAATAAGTAAAATGGTATACCAAAGGTGAAATTACTTCCAAATAAATAGTAATAGAATGAAATGAAATATTGAAATCAATGGCTGAAGATATAGAATGAAATATAGAAGTCTCAAACTTTAACTCCAATAAGTGACATTGCTGTAAGAAGCAAATATGAATGTTCAAAATAGAAATAATGTCAAATGAGTATAGGATCCATTAATCCAATAATAAAAACTTTCAAGAAACAATTGATATGCTAGAAAAGTGTAACTCTCTCTCAAATAAGTGAGAATAGAGTAGCAAAGAATAATAAGACCAATAGAATAGGAAGCACAAAGGGGGTGTCCCACCTACACATTTAAACACCCACAAATCAAATCGTACAATCTATCTTCCTCCAAAACAAAACACTAAGGAGATCTAGAGAACCTAAGGAGTCATAACAGTCACCAATCAAGATAAATCACTCCAAAATTTTACATTCCGTACCAGACCAATCACTAAACAAGATAATTCACCGATTACCCAACAAGATTAACTAATGAAGACTCCAAAATCTGAAAACACAATACAGATTCATATTAACCCATTATAACACTAGTGAATCCTCAATCAACAATTTAGAAAGTCATACCACCTAGAACTCAAAAGCTCGATGTAGGCAAGTAAATGTTCTGTCACCAAAATGCATTCTTATTTCCTCAAATAATTCTATCTCCCAACAATTACATCTTCGAATAAAGTAACTTTAGTCAGGAATCACTCCAATTATCTCCAAGGTATCAAAACTCCAAAATACCCATTAATAATATAGTAATCCTAAATAGTAGACATATTCACATGTTATACCACAATTCATTCCATTCACAAATATACATCACTAATTCCTCAAATAAATTCATTCTAAAATAATCTCAAGGCAGTATAGTCTGAGTTAAGACTCCAAAAGTGTCTAATGATAACCTCACGGAAACCTCAACTTATGATCTATCTCCAAGTAATAATAAGTTAAACATGGCAACAAAAGTGATTATAATCATCAAGATACATTGCTATTTCCCCGAACAATTTCATTCTCGCTAAAGGAATATCAAGATCAATCCACTAAGCCGAAACTAAAATCCATAAGCATAACAATTAAAATCTCACTGATAAACTACTAGAATAATAATAATTCAAAATCATGGCCTATCTCTATTTCTGAAAACTCTTGCAGTCACCCTAGACATTAAAAGGTCACTCACGAGTTAAAACATGTATGCAACTATATCATATGAAAGACAAGTATAACGTAATGCACAATTATCATACAATGCAACATTATCACATAACACACAATTCAACATATAAGAAGCCAACATCACATAAACAGGTTATATCACAGAAGTAAGTTATAAACAATTAAAGTCACATAAGCAACAAACTTCACATAAGACAAGTTGATCACGTAACTCACATTGGTCACTTAAAGTACATTGAGCACCTAAAGCACGTTGTTTCACATAAGCTAGTTATAAACAATTAAAAGCACATAAACAACTAACTTCACACAAGGCACAAAATCACATAAAACACAATTGTCACATAATACACATTAATCACATAATGCACATTAATTACAACACATTGAGTACGTATAGCACGTTATCACATAAAACATATTGACCACATTAGTTCACTTAACACACAAGGCATATTGGTCACACAGAAAGTTAGACACATAAGTAAATTAATCACATAAACATATTAACATATGTTTCACTTTTCTTTCACTTAACACATACTTGCATGCTTAGACCACTACCTACATTCCGAGGATACCCCGGTTGATAGCTAATCAAGCTCTGATACCACTTAAATGTCACGCCCCAACTCGACCCCACCTACGATCAGTCAGGACGCAACGTAATTTCGGCAGTATAACGATAGTAATTAGGACACCAAGGCTCTAAACCAACCTCTTTAGAACATCATACATCAAACTCCATAAACAATCCCAACAATCATCTCCTCAATTAAGTTAACAACATACAACACATCCATATTATACAAAAATCATTCTTCAACATTCCAATCATAGTTATACGCCCCCATTCCAACTTAATACATAGGCTATACATACATTTCAAAATAGATTATACAAAACATTATTTTACAACAACTAAGATAATCTCATGGCAATGACTCCTGCACATAAGACTCATCTACATACGGCACATTTTCCTCTTCAGGAGGTACGTACTCGTAATCCTGCGATAGTACACCTATATGCATGCAATAATAGAGAGTGAGCTTATATAAAATAACCCCAGCGAGGATCCGATAGATCTCGAGCAAGGTCTACTAAACTCCTTGGAATAATCCTTTGAGTCAGTAAACACACAATAACATAAATAATACTATCATCACATAACTATATGACCATTCAATAAAGAATACTCTGTCTAGTTGGTGTAGCTCCAAACGCCATCACAATCTCAACCATTCTTCTTGTAACTCCCCATTACTCACGCACCCGGGGTACCCTCAATAACCTCTCCCTCCATGACACCTCCGTCATGCGAACTGGAGGCAGTCTCTAGTAGTCATGCCGTTATCAACCCGACAGCCCGATGCTGCCCGAGAGGTGACACACACATACCAGAGACCCATCAATAATAATAAACATCAATCATTCACAAGAGGAAAGTCTAGCAGAACTGTTTATCTCCCGGCATCAATCATAAATCAATAATCATAAATCAACATCAATAAACAAATTATCATCATCAATAAACATATTATCATCATAATAACATCAATAAACAAGTTAACAACAAATAACTAAGTTAGATGACAAAGTAGGCCATCCAACCGAACATGCATTAAACACACAATCAAACCCTAGTTTACCCGTCAACAACTCACAATTCAATCACTCAACCCACACCCAATCAACTAAGGCTCAATCTAACATTTTAAAGAAAGACAACCTAAACTTCAAATAATCATATCTTACATTCTACTAATCCAAACAACTCCAAATCAGTTTCAAACACTCACCCATTCAATCAACTACATTAGCCCCCTCGGAAACCAATCAAAACACGTCCAAATCATGCCCAACAACCCTAAAACCCTAGTGTGTCATGGCTGAAATTTCCCGATTTTGTCACGGACATCACAATCGAAAATTCGGCATTACAACGGCGCTACCACGTAATTATCAAACTTTTAGAAATCGACGGCAATCGATTCCAATCAACACAACTCAAAATAATCAACATTTAACAAATTAATCAACTTTAAATACCCGAAAAATAATAATTATGCTACAACCGTTCAAATCTCGTAGGATTACATATAAAGGATCCCTAGCATGCATGGAGCAATAATCTAACATCATATTAACATTTTAACGATTCAATAATTATTTATACGCATAAACACAAAATATGAGTTTTGAGATCTAGAATTTTTCTCTCACCTTTGATGTGTTTTGATGCAAGAAATGTGTAGAATGGATGCCAAACAAGTGAAATCAAGCTTTGAATCACTCAATTCGGCTTTGAAATGCAAAATCTATGAGAAAAATGCTTTAAAAATGCCTTCATCTTTCTCCTCCAAGGAGCCACGGTTTTGTGTGTGTTTTTGGGGTGTTTTTGTGCTTTGTGAGTGTGTGTTGGTGATATAAGCTTGTTGGTCAACCATTTAAATGATAGTCAAAGTTGAAACTTAGCATTTTTTTGTGTTTTCTTGACTTTAAATGCATTTTCTTGATCACCAAAGTTCAAAACAATTATTCAACACCCAAGCTAGCTCAAGTAGATTATTTTTAGGTGACAAGAAGTTTTACAATCAAACAATTTCACCCGAGTCGGCTTAAAACTCGATTTTTGCAAAAGTCGATGTAAAAACCCTAATAAATTCCTAAGCCGATTTTAAAACCATTTTAATCAAACACAGGTCTATTAAAGTCCGTGGACTAGGTCTAGAAGGGTTAAAAAGACCAGTTTCAAAATTTTAGCAGACGTGTTTCGAAAATACTATTCATTGAAAATCGATGATAAAATTTCTGACTCCGTTTTTGATGAAAATTTCATGAATGCACATTTAGCACGTATTAGGAGTATTGACATCAAAATTATAACATTCTAGGTCATATAGCACATAAACATGTCAAATGCACGCAAAACGAGATAAAACACGTAAATCGAGTTAAAGCAGAAAAGTGGGTTTTCACATTTATGGACTATCGACCTTCTCTTTCCCTTTCCATCAATCGTAAATGTTAATGGTTACTTGTATTAGAAAAATTGGGTAAACAAGAAAAGAAATCAAGTCTATGCCCATGGTGCATCTTTCATGCTTTAGCATCCTAGTTACATGACCAAATCGTAAAAACAGTGGCAATATGAAATAAGGAATTGTTAGGATTAGTGTTGTTAGAAGTTGTGCAGTATAAGTATAGATTAATTTCACAGCAAGATGACTAATATGCTTAATCGATGAACCTTTTTGATGAAAACTAAAAACGGATGCAATAACTTAGTGTAAATTGAGTCTGTTACAATTCTGTTATAGATGATGTTGCAACATTAACTGGAATATTAGTTCTATCACAGACCGTTAACAATCTGTTTCTCTAATTCCTTAGTTTATTCCATTTAATGTTCCAACATGAGTAGTAACAGTAAATAGTAGCGAAAATAAAAAGCTATAACAGAAATAAAGAACACCAAGATTTAACGTGATTCAATCGTGCGGTCTACGTCCACAGGACCTTTGACGCCTAGATGAAGAACTCCTTAACGAACTTCGGTTTGGCGAGCTCCTCTCGACTTGGAACGTTCTCTCCCGAGAACTACACCTTCTTCTCCCGAAGAATAAATAAAAGAGACAGTAATCTAATCACTCAAAGACTCATACAAATCACTCATGTCTTACTGTCAAACAAAACAAAGATGCAACACTTAATACAATAAAAGACTGAAACACAGATCGTGTTGCAACATCACTTGGAACACTGGGCAGAAAACTATCTTGTATTTTCTCTTGTTGCTTTCTGGTTTTTTCCTACATCTGCTCCATCTTTGCTGCGACCTTTTGCCTCATATTTATAACCAATTGCTGCTGCAAATCATCTTGGGCTGCAAAAAAAACCTTTACTCATAAAACCCTAATCTCCATTTCCTTATGAATATGGAATTAATGGCATTCCTTAATTATCACAAATCTTCTTCTCATATGGTAAGTTACCATAAGATTTTTCCTGCACAATATAAAAGGTAAAATTACAAGTATGGTAATATCATAAGTTTTGCTAAAACATAGCCAATCAAATCCCAATTAATTTAATTGACTTAACAATCAAAATCTAATCAATTTAATTGCCAATCAATCTGATTTTCTTAACAATCTCCCCCTTTGGCTTTGTTTTGGCAAAACCCTGATATCATAGTCAATGTAACCTCCTATTGCCCAAGTGCACAAAGATAGTAACCTAAAAATGAACATCCTTGGTGCAACATTCAGTAGAACAACAGTATCAGAACAATGATCAGCCAGTAGCAGCACAACAGCTAAGCAGTAGCAGTTAGTAGTAGCACAACATATCTTTCTCCCCCTTTTTGCCAAACCAAAGGCAAAGAAGCAGAAGCAGAGTATCAGAGCAATAAAGCTAGCAAAATAAATAATCAGTAACACAAATAAGGATGTATCAGAGCAAAGATGGTCATGTTTCAACAGTCACTTATGGCATAATGGAAACATAGATAAGAAAGTATCAAAGCAGCAAAGATAATGACCCTGCAAAAGATAGTAACTCAAAGATGATAACCCTGTTGCAACAATTAGTAAATCATCACAAAAACTCAATCATTATATCAGGAAAAGAATAAGAAGCATCAACCAAACTCAATAGCAACAACAATCACTAGCTGCACCAGTAGAGCAGTTAAACCTGTTACAATAATCATCTCCCCCTCAAGCAACAATCAACATGCAGTAATAGCAATAATATAGTCTCCCCTTTTGCAAAAAGAAACCAAAGTACCAGACTAAAGGACTTAGCATAAATTAGCAAACACAAACATGGACCCAAAGTAGAGCAGCAGAAATTAAACAAAGTAAAGTACCAGAGCGATAATCATTAAACAACAAACATTCAAGAAGTAGTTGTTTCAGAAGCTAGTCTAACATTGCCTTCAGCTCAAGGCTCCCCCTGAATATCAGATTCCTGCAAAAACTTGTGAAAAAGATGGAATGGAGGGGACAACTTCACAAGGGATTCAACCCGATTGTGGATAGCCTTTTGCACAGTTAAGTAGCACAATTGTAGCAACTAAACAACACAATAGTAGAATAAAACAGTTAAGCATGTAAACTGTAAGTCTCATGAAGCAAAGGTAAAGAGACAAATTATAAGCAAAAAAGTAAAAATTGTAACACAAATTGTTCAGCAATCCAAACCAAAAAAACCATCACTGACATAAGCTGCATCAGATTATCCAAAAGCAATTTAGAACTAATATTGTAACAATATTTTTCACAGTATCTCCAATTTGCTCAAAATCCCTTGAGATTACACCTTTTTTTTTTTGTTTTTTTTCTCGAAAATTAAAACAGAATTAAAATGCATGATATGTTCAGGAAGCATGAAGTCACTCAAGAAACTTTACTCATCAATACTCATTTCAGTTCAGGATTTAATTAATGAACCATGTGTGTGTGTGTGAGGCTGAATTCTGAAACAAACAGCTTTCACCATCAAACCTGCAAGGTATAAGAACTCTCCCAATCAGCTCAAACATACTTGATCGT
This sequence comes from Ehretia macrophylla, assembly GCA_037974665.1. Lineage (NCBI taxonomy): Eukaryota > Viridiplantae > Streptophyta > Magnoliopsida > Boraginales > Ehretiaceae > Ehretia > Ehretia macrophylla. The sequence continues at coordinate 22,746,722 of CM075782.1, read as the reverse complement.
CTATTTATCTCACAGGAAAACACAATATTTTTTCTTGTGGCAGCTTATGTTGTAACTAGTAGCTTGCACACTGTATTTATTTTTACACGTATTTTTTTCACTATTTCAACTAATGTTGCAACTGGTAGCTTTCACACTAATCTATTTTATTTTGAATTAGATAGCTTTTTCCAGTGCTTGATAACCACAATATTTCTTGTCTTTTTTTTTTTTTGATCTCAAGGATGAATAGAATACAGGAACAGATTTAAAGAAACTTCTATCTTTATCCCTAGTTATTAGAAAGTTCAAGCTCCTGCACTTGCAGACCATCAAGATAAGCTTTTTCAATCAGTATTCAGTGTGTACAAGGAAATATGGTTCACAAACTAAATCACAAGTTGAATTGAATATTAGACTTTCAGATTTTTCAAGCTTCTTTCAAGCTCCTGTGGCAATCCACGATGCAATATTATAGACTACAAATTCCTAAAGCTTTTCTTAGGGTTTTAATTCTCAAAGGATCTAAAGGTTTAGTGGAGATATCTGTCAGTTGATTTTTTGTTGCAACATGGTCTAAAACAATGATTCCAATGTCAACAAGTTCACAGATAAACTGATTTAATTCCATAACATTTATCCAAAATTCATCTCCTAAAGCTTTTTTTCACAGTTTTGGGTTCTAAGAGAGAGGTGTAGCACCTATACCTTACCATGTCCCAATAGTTCAGCTTGGATTTACCTCTAGTTCGGATTCTATCATGTATTGATCCAATCACATCCTCTGCAGCATGATTTTTGTAAACTTGAGGCATTTCAGCTTGAATTTCTTTAGTGCTAACTTCTGTTGTTACACTGCTTGTTGTAACATCGCACGAACCAATGTCTTCCTGCTCAGTTTCTATTTCTGGCATTGCAATAGTATCTGTCACATTAGATTTCTTGGTCTGTGTTGCAACATCGTCTGCAACATTAGTATTCATCTTACTGGTGCTTCCTTCTTCTATCGATTTTCCTATCTGCTTGCTCCTTAGCTTTGGCACACCTCGAACTGCACAGGTATTTTTGTAACACGACAATGATTGTTCATGAGATGGTGTAAGCATGTAACAGTTGTCAGATGATCTTTTCCCTGTAAGCACACAATTATTAGATACATCTAACATATGCCTACCATCTCCAAATGTAACTTTCCCTTCATCACATTTCCTATAGTTGTTGCGATCTTTATGCATAACTGTTATGTGGCTAGAACATTCACTATCAACATACCAAGAGTTAGCAGCACAGGTTTGTATAGACGTATAAGCAGCAAAACAATTTAAATCAGATTTTTTAACCCAAAATTGTCTTACCTTGTGTTGTAAAAACATATGTGAGAATCTATTTTGTTGATTGAAAGACTTATCTTTTTCCTGCATTCTTTGGAGCCTGAAGCAGTAAGGTTTGATGTGTCCAGGTACAAGGCAGTAATGGCAGATGGGAACAAACTTGTTCTTTTTCCTTTGTTTCTTTTGCACTGTTGCAGTCCATGTTGTAACACTAGTAGCTGAAAGTTCTTCTCTGACCTTCTGTAAAGTCGCAACATCTTGTTTTTGTACAAGATATTCTGAGCTTTTGATAAAAATAGTTTTACCAGAAGATTCTCCTCCATGAAAGCCAAGTCCTGTATGCTCTCTGCTTGATTTTTGAATGGATAACATGTGATCCAATTTTTCAGTTCTAGAATTCAACATTTTAACATAACGCTACATTTGCTCCAATTCGTGTCGCACCATTTGTACTTTCATCAATCTTTCTTCAGTCAGGTTTTCCAATTCAAACTTTTGTCTTTCCAATTCAAGGATCATCAACTCCAGTCCCTGGTTTTTCTTGCACACGATCACCCATTTTTCGTACATGTTCTTGCACGTTGTCATGACTTCTTCATTATCCAGTTCACCATCACTGTCTGACTCAAGGCAATCAGATTCACTAATTTTATCATCTGTTTCATCCAGTGCTACAACAATTATACCAGCTTCCTCGTTCAGACTGTTTTCAAGAGATGTTGTAATAACATTGAATGCAACAACGTTACTGGTATGCTCCTCATCACTCTCTGAGAATTCCTCTGATTCATCATCACTCTAGGTAACCTTCATTACCCTCTTCTTTTTCTTCAAGGTGTTTGCACATTCAGATTGGATGTGACCAAAACCCCCACATCCATGACATTGAATTCCTTTACCTTTTTTTCTTTCATCAGTTGGTTTGAACTTTTGCTTCTTGAATGTGTCAACCACTGTCGCAACCTGAGGTTTTTTGTCAAAATTTGATTGCCTAAACCCTTTTCTTCGTTTGTCCTATTTTTTCATAATATTGTCAAATTTTTTGGTAAGCACGGCTAAGGATTCAGAAATCTCCGTGTCCTCATCATCGGAAGAGCTTATTGCTTCTTTTCTCTCCACATTAGCACGAAGAGCAATGCCTTTTTCTCTCTTCTTATGCTTAAACTTCATCTCAAATGTTTGAAGTGACCCCATGAGTTCATCAATCTTGATTTCATCAACGTTTTTTGATTCTTCTATGGCAGCCACCTTGATTCCAAACCTGTCTAGGAGAGATCGTAGAGTTTTTCTTACAAGCTTAGCATCAGAATATTTTTCTCCCAAAGCAAAAGATTCATTAGCAATGTCACACAATTTGGCATTAAAATCAGCAATTGTTTCATCATCCTACATCTTCAGTTCTTCGAATCTAGTGGTAAGCATCTGCAACTTTGATCTTCTGACTGATGTTGTACCCTCATATGCTGTTTGTAAAATCTCTCAAGCTTCCTTAGCAGATTTACACGTCGAAATTAACTTGAATTGATTCAAGTCAACAGCATTGAATATCGCATTTAGTGCCTTCAAATTCCAACTTGCCAGAGGTCTTCAGCCTTGGTCCATTCTATTTTAGATTTAGTTGCAACATTGCCCTGATTATCTGTTGTGGTGGGAGTTGTCCAGCCAGTCAAGATTACTTTCCACGCATTTTCATCAATAGACTTGATGAATGCCCTCATTCGAGCCTTCCAGTACGAGTAATTCACTCCATCCAACAGTGGTGGTTTAGAGATTGAACCTCCTTCACGCAAAGTGTCCATACCTATTCCTGCAAGACAACAACTCAAAACTCCCAAGAATCTAACCGAATTAGTTCGTAACTTGCTCTTGATGCCACTTGCTAGAAGTTGTGCAGTATAAGTATAGATTTATTTCACAGTAAGATGACCAATATGCTTAATCGATGAACCTTTTTGATTAAAACAAAAAAACGGATGCAATAACTTGTTGTAAGCTGAGTCTGCTACAATTCTGTTATAGATGATGTTGCAACATTAACTGGAATATTAGTTCTATCACAGACCGTTAACAATCTGTTTCTCTAATTCCTTAGTTTATTCCACTTAATGTTCCAACATGAGTAGTAATAGTAAATAGCAGCGGAAATAAAAAGCTATAACATAAATAAAGAACACCAAGATTTAACGTGGTTCAACCGTGCGGCCTACGTCCACGGGACCTCCCCTGGTCCAACAAACCTATTCATTAAGAAACAAAAAATTACAACATCAATAGACTTACACAAGCAAAGACTCTCTCTTGACCTTTGACGGCTCAATGAAGAACTCCTTAACGAACTTTGGTTTGGCGAGCCCCCCCTCGACTTGCAACGTTCTCTCCTGAGAACTACACCTTCTTCTTCCGAAGAATGAATAAAAGAGATAGTAATCCAATCACTCAAAGACTCATACAAATCACTCATGTTTTACTGTCAAACAAAACAAAGATGCAACACTTAATACAATAAAAGACTGAAACACATATCGTGTTACAACATCACTTGGAACACTGGGCAGAAAACTCTCTTGTAATTTCTCTTGTTGCTCTCTGGTTTTTGCCTATATCTGCTCCATTTTTGCTGCGACCTTTTGCCTCATATTTATAACCAATTGCTGCTGCAAATCATCTTGGGCTGCAAGAAAAACCTTTAATCATAAAACCCTAATCTCCCTTTCCTTATGATTATGCAACTAATGTTATTCCTTAATTAGCACAAATCTTCTTCTCATATGGTAAGTTACCATAAGATTTTTCCTGCACAATATAAAAGGTAAAAGCACAAGTATGGTAATATCATAAGTTTTGCTAAAACATAGCCAATCAAATCCCAATTAATTTAATTGCCTTAACAATCAAAATCCAATCAATTTAATTGCCAATCAATCTGATTTTCTTAACAAGTATGGCTTAAAAATTACTAGAAATATGATATTTTAGTGCCTTGGATACATATATTACTTATTAGTAGGATGATTTATTTATTCATTAGCATATTTACTTTATCTCTTTTATTTATATATGTGTAAGTGTGTGTATAAAGATCGTTGGTTTTAGTAAATGGCTTAAAGTCATATACAGAAGATCTAGGTCATGCTTACTTGAATTATTGTTCTAGTTTATAACCGGATGGCGAAGCTGAGCACTTCACTGGAATAAAGTTATGATGAGGAAGACTCTTTTGTAATAGGGTGACCTACCTTCAGCATTGGAGGTCTTTCTGGACTTGTTTTATTAATGCATCTGTCATGCATTGAACATGATCACTATTTGTGTAATCTCTAGAACAGTACTATCAAAACGAGAGATATCCTCACGTCTATTGCTACTAAGTGTCTAGTGCTCTTAATCTTTACCATATATGACTAAATTGGCCAAGTTAAATACATATATTTTGATCACTATGGATGAGATCCTAGTTATGAGTCAATAACTCCATTTTTTGGGTATATAAATTTGATCAGTCGGGTTGTACATATAAAATAAGGAATCTATGCCATCATGTGATAGAATAGTCATCCACTAGAAATTATCCAATTGATCATCTAATACTAAGGCTTAATGGTATAGCCGATTAATGCTATATTAGATATATTAGATGTGTAGGTCACTCTATAGATCAAGTTTACTATGTCTGAGGTTGGTTAGATTGCAGATTAGAAGTCCAAGGAGAAAATATTGAGATTAGTATGCCCTAATGACTACTAGTACTGTGATACTTTGGTACAATTGGATACATGATGTATTTTATTAGTATTCATTCTTGAACATTTTAACATCTCTCTTATTTATATGTATATGAATGTATGAAGGTTCTTGACTCAAGTAAATGACATAGATATGCATTGACAATACATAGAAGGTCTAAGTCATGAGTTTTTGTTTCATAATCTCATTCAGAATCGAATGATGAAGTAGCCACGATGATGTTGGGAACTTTATTGGGATAAAGTTATATATAGTGAGAAAGTCTCATTACTATAGGGTGATTTTTCTAGAACATTGGAGGTCTTCTAGACTTGTCTCACTAGTGTATAGGTTATGCATTTAACCAGACCACTTTTGGTATGTAAAACAGTACTATAAAAGATAGAGATCAATATACCTAATGCTACTAAATGGTCACTGCTCTTAATCATGAGCATATATGGATGAACTGACATAATCATGTTCATATACTTTGATTTATCATGAGTGAGATCTTAGTTGTGGACAAACAACTTTGTATTTTGGGTATATGAATTTGATTAGTTAGGACATATATATGCAATTTAGAACCCATGCTATCATTAAATGGAGTAATCGCCCCATTGGGATTATCCAGTAGATTAAACCTAAGCTTAGTGATATAGTCCATTTAAGCCTATATTGGATGTTAGACATGTAGGTTGAACCCTAAATTAAGTGGACTGTGTTCTAAGGATGGTTATATTTTGGATTGGAAGTGTAACGCCCTGATTCCTCACGAAATCAGGACCAAATTGTGTCAACTCGTCCCAATCCCAAGACATGAAAAACGAAGAAAAACGGATAAAGTTTTCCCTATATCTAGGCCAAACCAAAACTTGCACACAGAAGATTTTCACAACATACAACACCCACAACATATACAAGGTCCTATTTCTAGTTAACAAGATAATTCTATCTTTCTTTTACTTAAAAAAAAAACATAAACATGAATTCTAACTAACCAACCATGAACTAAGTAGTTATTTATGCGTATTACATAGCAGTTATTAGTTATCTAGCTTTAATTACAAGCCTTTACAACTATGAATTACATATATGATTACTTAACTGCAAAATAAATACAAGATCATATTATCAATAAAGATTTCACTTGAAAACATTTCCAATCACATATAACATGTATCAAACTCAAGCAATTAAGGCAATGCTTCAACTTCTCCTTCCTTTACAATTTGAGGTACAAACACTGTTTCCTAAAATATGTTAGATAAAAAGGGTGAGCAAAACACAATGCTCAATGAGGGAGGGGAAAGTTAATCCGGAGGGCTTTCAAAAATGATTTCGAGCAATGCAAATGTGAACCACATATTCGATAACAATATAAAGCAATCAATTAAAACAATACACTAGATAAAACATTAAAAAAGATACGATACGATAATCCTTACCACTCTATTTCAGTGCCGATCATGATCTCGATCTCAATCACGAACACGATACGATAACGATATGCCAGCATTGTAACACTCTGTTCCCTCACGGAACAGGGGCTCTATAAATCCACTATACATAACCCGATCCAAATCTCAAATCACGAAAATTAAGAAAAAATTGACAGAGTCTCCCCTGTTTATAGGACTAACCGAAACCTGCGAACAATAGAATACAACCACAAAGACATAATCCAACATTCTCCCATAACTACAACTCTAACCAACCAACTATTCCTCGTCTCAAGGCCATCCGTGCCTTAGATAAAACAACAAGATAAGCACACAAGCATGCATGTGATTCAACCATTGAAATACTATGTTATAAAATCACTTATCATACCACTCTAACCTTGTCTAAAAACCTTCTTGTAATTAAAGACTGTTAATCACCTACTTATCACACCCAAGCATACATGAAAGACAAATAACGAAAGTACTTTAAGTTGTTATAGCCTTTTACAGTCCTGCCAAACATGTTGGCTCAAGTTATGACACTTTACAACATTAAAAAAGGCCACGAATATATACAAGACCATAGGCCACAAAATAGACTATAAGCAACTAACATCCACTTGGCGCTAGGGCCCACGAAGCATATACAAGCATCCACAAAAATTAGAAGCAAGGTATCATGTAGTCAAGGAGTCTCACAAGTCTTGTCCTCTGCAGGCTCAAGAGGAGCTGAACCTATTTTACTTGAAATTGTTAAGAACGAGGGTGAGCATACCAAACACGTATGCCCAGTGAGGAAGGGGAAACGGGAACAGTATCTCGAGGTTCGTGTAGTACAACAAATACATGTAATATATAATAAATAGACACAATAATTCAATGAAATACCACACAATAAAGGGGATGTATTTCGATGATCTTGATTAATCCAATTATTGAACCACGGTCCACGAACCACGAACTACGAATAGAAATCCCGAAGAATAATGTCACTGATAACGATAAGCCGGCATCCCCTTATAACTCCAAGTCAAGTGTACTTCGGATGTATTTTGAAATCCTGCGACCCAACTTTCCCTGGGCAACATCCCAAGCGAGATAGGGACTGGGCAACCATGGTAGCTGATGTATACCAGCAAGCCCGGTTTCCCTGACACATCATGCCCAAATGGTTGTGCAACCACGATGCAATGCACTCAAAATGATTACAATAAGTTAAACCAATAAACACATGATCGAGGGACAACAAAGTAGGTTGCCCTCACACACAATATATAGATAATAAGTGCATATTACTTTAACAATTATACTAAATCACATAATCTATGTGCAAGAAAATAAACTATTATGCACATAAGGATGAATATTCTCTCTCTTGGAATTAAGCCAAACACGCAAGAGAATAGCTCCGATTTACTTCAACTTCCCCGAATTAGCTCGAATATGTAACCATAGTATGTTCATATAAGTTTAGCAATTTACTATAACAATTTCAACTCAACTCTTACTTAACTCAACCCTACAACATTAGAAGCTAGATTTATAATCACTTATTCACACAAGTTCATACCCCACACACAGTTGAGCTATAAAGTCCACCTTACCATATCATTAGACAATATTAAAAGCATTAAATACCATTAAGTTAAGATCATAAGTTATAATTTCCAATTACTCTTAATTACAACAATTAATAATCATATAACTAGATGAGCTATCCTTATAGTCTTACTCACTTAGCATACCATGTCTATTAGAATTTGATCTTTAACAAAATACAAGCAATATAAGCATCAGAACAAGATATAAGCATTAAATATGAAAATAACCATATGTGCACAAAGGGGTAAATTACATATTTCATACGAAACTTTATTAAAAGCTCACAATTCACTTAAGAGTACATTTAATCACATAATAAGCATTTACAAGACCACTGATGTACAAAACAACCAATTGCCCAATTTTTTCCTTTTGTAACTCAAACTATTTAGTTCCAAATTGAAAGGCAAGGTTCTAGTTTCACAGGCGAGCTATCCCATACTTCTAATTACTCCTTATGACACCCTTAGGACCCTTGAAACTACCTAATTACCCACGATTACCATGAAAGCCCCGATTGCCCCTTTGTGAGTTTGTACAACACGTACCCTAACTGGAACTCGACCAAGAGTTAGAAAAGTATATCTAGCACCTACATACCCTAAGAATACCAAATGTGATGCCCAAATCAACCCGAATTTGTATTACACCCGAAACCCCTTTCTAAAAGTCGATAATTTTGCATTTAACTATGTTCCGAGCAATTAAACCTCACGGGGTTATTAATATATTTTCATTAACATCTAAAGCACCTAATTGAAGCATTGAATCAAGCTATAAGGCACATTTTCTCAGAACCCTAAAATTTCATCACTATTCATGCCCCACAATCAAACAATCGAATTCAGTCGTTTAAAAAGTTAAAAAATTACATAAATATAGTCTCTACAACATGTAGGTAACATATAAAGCAAGTTGTAGTCAATTCATGAGCCATTAGCATCAAATCTAGAAATCTCATGTTTTGGCATAAACTTTATATTCACAAAAGAAGTGCAAAATCCCTCTCCTATTGCGCGTAGTGGCTAGTAGGTGGCTAGGGGACACTCAATATCACTTGCTCCTAGCTTGGAAAGGCTTGAATCCAATGTTTGATGAGCAAAATCTCCATTTTTTTCCTCTTGGAACTGTCTGGTTTAGAGGGTACTAGTTACGTCTTTTTTTTCTATGCTATATTGTATGTATATGTATGTAAGGTATATGTATGATATATGTAATATGGTAATATATGTGTATTGCTAACTTAAAGTGGGCCAAGCTAGCTTAAAAATGAGTCTAAAGGTGTAACTAAATGTTAGTTGGCTCAAAACAATGAAAGATTATGTAATATTATTCAATGAACCACTAAAAATATTTTCTAAATGAAGGCTCCTAATGCAATTTGCTCAAACGCACATTTTTCTCATTCCTAAAATAAGTCATATAATTTAGGAAAAATACTAATTCGAAGAAAATAAATAGTTAAAAAATGCAATGAATAGTAGCCAAAGAAGTAACAAGTAGTTGCATAGTAAAAATGCATAAACAGTGAATGCAATAGTAAATAAAAGTATGGCAAAGTTCCCGGGCGTCACATCCTTCCCCCCCTAAACAAATTGCGACCTTGCAATTTCTCATTCTCAAAAGACCTCACATCAAATGACACGACTCCAAAACAGATCTGCGGCCAAAAGAGTGCACTAACAAGTCTCCAAGAGAAATACCCATACTATCATCACTGAGGAATCTATTGAAAATACCAAAAGCTTTACATAAGGAATCCCGAATAATGTAGCCAAATAAAGGCTCTTCTGTAAATACCGATTAGAAGTCTGAATATGAATACTATATGAGAATCCCATCTAATAGTGCCGAGGAGTGCCACTAGAAAATCCATATAGAAATACCAGGATTGAAGCTAAGTAGGTATGAGACCTCGAATTTGGCCATATTTGTAATCACGTCTTTTAACTTGTTTATATGTGTTATATGGATTAAAATGTGCTAATTAAGTGATTAATACTTCTAATACATTATATGTGAGCATTCATAAAATTTTCATAAAAAATCTGAATTGAAAATTTTATCGTCGATTTTTGTGAATAGTGTTTGAAGCACACGTCCGCTAAAATTTTGACACAGGTCATTTAAACATTTTAAATACTAGTCCTCCATTATTAATAAACCCGTATTTTAATAAAAAATATTTATGAAACTGATTAAGAATTTAAATAGACTTTACGAGTGAAAAAGTACATTTTTAAGCAAAAATAGTGATTTCTGATACATTTAATTATTGCGTTGACTTTTGTTGACCTAGTATATATTAAATACAAATTATATTTCATCTTAAATATTTCTAAAATGGTAAAATTGAAAAATACATTTAAAAGGCATTTGAAAAATAAAAAATATGAGTTTTTCATCATCTTTTGCAAAAATAAGAATTTTATTTTAATTGTAGGTAAATATATGCTTGTGAATATTAGTGATCCTCAAAATATAGTCTACTAAATATATAGTATAAGTTAGTATTATTATTACTATTTTTGGCTAAAACAACTAAAATATCAAATTTTATCAACTTTGACCAGGTTGGCTAGCTTTGACTTTGCCTATAAGATGACTACACACATTAAAACAAAGCAAAACACCACATTCACACATACATTGCAGCCGTGAGAATTGGAAGAAAGAAGGAAAAATATTTTCAAGGTTTACAAAGCATTTTTAAAGGAAAAACTTCAATTCAAGTCCGTTTGCTTCCGTTCGAAGCTTGAAATTGCTTGTTGGGCACCAATTCTATAAATTTCTAACATTTCTTGGGATCAAAGGTGAGAGAAAAACTAGATTATAATTTTAAAGCTTATGTCAATTTTTAATATTGAATATTTAGTTGTTGTTTTGTTAAATTGTCTTTATATTATTACTAGTTAGGAGTTGTAGACTAACATTGTGAGTTTATAGAAATTTTAAATGGTTGTAACATGTATTTTTATTTTTCGGGTATTTAATTGATAATTTGGCTTGTTTCTTGAATAATTGTTGTTGTAGTGGTTGGAATTGATTGATTGTTGTTTCTAAAAGTTTGTTAATTATGGGGTAGTAATGTTGTAATGCCAAATTTTTGATTTGGACGTTGTAGCAAAAGTCTAAAAAATTCAGCCTTGTGCATTGCCAAAATTAGGGTTGTTGGGCTTGTTTTGAATGACTTTTGGTTGGTTTGTAGTGGGGTTATTGAAGTTGCATGAGTGGTTGAGTGTTAGAAAGTGGTTTGGAGGTTATTGGATTTGTAGATTGTAAATTATGACTTTTAGAAGTTTGTGTAGTCTATCTTTAAAATGTAGATATATTGTCTTGGGTTGTTTGGGTAGTATTTGGGTAGTTGATTCTTGTGTTGTTGTTGATTAGGATCGGGGTTGAATGTATGTTTAAATGCATGTTAAGTTGGGTGATTTACTTTGTCATCTAACTTAATTGTTTAGTTGTTTAATTGATTGTTGAATTTAATTGAGGGTGACCTTCTTTGTTGTCTTCTCTGAGCGTGTTGATTGCATGATTGAGTGATTAGTTGTGCATGCGAATGTTTCTAACAATTGTTATCGGGCTTGGTTGTGTTGTGTTACCCTGGGTGGCCTCGGGTTTGTCAGGGGATAACCCGATCACCATGGCCAATTCCCTCACTTGTATGGACGGGGAAATCCATGGGTGCTAGGTCGTACTATCAGGGTTTCCAGATTCTCTTGAGTAGGAGTAACAAGGTGGGAATGTTAAAGTTCAAGAAAGGATTGGATAGAATCCAACAGTTTCAAAGGAACAAGTGTATCGTATCCTTACTGATTGTTTACTTTCATTGCTGGATTTGTATTGTAATTAATGATTATTGTGTGTTATTATTCATAAGATGATTTCCAAAGTGGTAAAGTAAATGTTTTCAAAGATCTATTGAATTCCTCACTGGGCTTTGTTTTATATAAGCTCACTCTCATTCGTTATCTGCAATTAGGTGTTACTGAACCGGATTTCGGGTACGTGCCTCAAGAAGCTGAGAATATGCCTTATGTGGACGAGTCTTATGTGCCGGTGTCATTTCCATGAGTTTGTCTTAGTTTTTTTAATATGATGTATTGTATAACCTACTTAAAGATAAGGACTTATATAATACTAGTTTAGTAGTCTTTCTTATGAACATGATTAGATTGCTAGACTGGTTTATAATCTAATTTTCAAATGTATGATGTAGCCTATGGATTGATGTTGGAATGGAGGAATATATCTTATGAATGAACTGATGAATGGTTGTTTAATATATGAAAATGGTTGTGTTGTATGTTGTTGAAATAGTTGTGGAGTTGTTGTTGATCTTTGGAGTTGGTTCTATGAAGTTATAAAGGGTTTGTTTAGAGCCCTATGTACGTGTTACAGTTGTTATACTGCCGAAATTCCGTTGCGTCCTGACAGATCATAGGTGGTGTGGTGTTGGGGCATGACAGTAGGGTCCGACAACAATTCCCACATATGAATGTCACTGAGAAATGCCAAATAGAACATCAAGAAATACCAAAAGCGAAGTCCCGAATAAGAAATCCGAATAAGAAGTCATGTTAAGAATGTGGGCGGAATATCTTCATAAATATTTACGAACTTTTCCAAATATAAGTACTCGACAAGAATTCTATATATGACGCCAAATAAAAGGTCCAAGATATCCATTCGAGGTTCCTAGATGATACTACTGATGGAAATGCCACTATAGATCACTGTCAACAAGTAGGTCCTGACGAGAATGCCCAAAATGAATACCCCTTAACAAATTCATTCGTATACGACATTTCTCCAAAGGTCAAAGGTTACACAAATATATAGATGATGCTAGATGCCTTAATCTCATAATACAAATATAATCACATAAGTATATTAATTGCAGTGATATAAAAGAATTTATTCCTGCCCTTACTAGTTCTGTGAAGTTCTTCTTGATTGTCAAGCTGCTGTGTTGGATCATTATCTACAACTCTAAGTTGTCTACCCTGCCTGGAAGTCCATCTCCTGGTACTCTTAAATTTGAGGCATTCTCTGACTCTATGCTGACTACTGCCACATCCGGTACATTTGCCAGTCCTTCTCCAACAATGGATGACATCATGACTCTCACGGTAGCAATAAGTGCATTTTTGAAGCTGACGGGGTCTTTTGCCTCTTTGACTCTGTCCTGCCTCACTCCCAACCTTCATCTTCTCAACCCTGGGTGGTGTTACGAAAGTCTCACGCTGAACTTGTTGCTCAAATGCTTGTGCCAATCTAGTCAAAGCATCTGCCACCCTTAATAATGCCTGTTCCTCTGCCGATGTCTGACTGATTGCCCTCTCTTCTGGTTGATCCTTATCTCGAGAAGATCCACTGCTAGCCATCTTTCTATAGGGGAAGAGATTTTTTACCAATTTAAAGGGGTAATATATGTATGCAATGCAAATCACCTAAGCATCCTAGTTATGCACAAACAAATTAAATGTACTTTTCACACATTAAGTAACTAACACTGATACATAGTTGATATGTCAACTCATTATGCAACTACTAATTATATCGTGAGCAGTTAACATTCATCTTACTTAACATCTACTCTATTCCATATAATTACCTAAGTCAGTGATTCAAGTGCAAGTTTTTCTATTAAGGACTAAGGTAAGTAACATAGATAATTAAAAGTATATGTATCACATTTATTCATGGGATACCTTTATAAATACCACTCATACAAGGTTAAGGCACATTAGAACACGTAGTCATGTAGGTGTACATTCCGATCAAAACCACACGAGTACACATAGTCACATATTTGTACATTTAATACATTCTTCATATTTCCCATAAACAATTCACGTAGAATCACATTTCCATTTAAATCACACGTAATCCCATAGTTATACATTTCACATAATCTTTCTGTTTCACACAATTATAATACATAAGGACACATTTTTACTCAAGTAACCACAAACTCGCCTGCAAAGACATACTTATTCAAAACTCACTTCACATGCATGTACTCAAGCTTCGCTACCCAACAGACCAAGGACCCTGTCCTGGCTGAGAGCATCTAAGCTCTGATACCAACTGTAACACCCCGTTCCCTCACAGAAATAGGGGCTCTATAAATCCACTATACACAACCCGATCCAATTCTCAAGTCACGAAAAATGAGAAAAAATGGACGAAGTCTCCCCTGTTTATAGGACTAACCAAAACCTGCGAACAACAGAATACAATCACAAAGCCATAATCCAATATTCTCCCACAACTCCAACTCTAACCAACCAACTATTCCCCGTCTCAAGGCCATCCGGGCCTTAGACGAAACAACAAGATAAGCACACAAGCATGCATAGGATTCAACCATTGAAATACTATGTTATTAAATCACTTATCATACAACTCTAACCTTGTCTAAAAACCTTCTTGTAATTAAAGACCGTTAATCACCTACTTATCACAACCAAGCATGCATGAAAGACAAATAACAAAAGTACTTTAAGTTATTACAGCCGTTCACGGTCCTGCCAAACATGTTGGCTCAAGTTATGACACTTTACAACATTCAAAAAGGCCACGAATATGTACAAGACCATAGGCCACAAAATAGACTATAAGCAACTAACATCCACTTGGTGCTAAGGCCCACAAAGCATATACAAGCATCCACAAAAATTAGCAACAATGTATCACGTAGTCAAGGAGTCTCGCGAGTCTTGTCCTCTACAGGCTCAAGGGGAGCCGAACCTACTTTACCTGAAATTGTTAGCAACAAGGATAAGCATACCAAACACGTATGCCCAGTGAAGAAGGGAAAACGAGAATAGTATCTTGGGGTTCGTGTAGTGCAACAAATACATGTAATATACAATAAATAGACACAAGAATTTAATGAAATACCACACAATAAAAGGGATATATTTCGATGATCCTGATTAATCTAATTCTCGAACCACAGTCCATGAACCACGAACAAAAATCCTGAAGAATAATGTCACTGATAACGATAAGCCGGCATCCCTTTATAACTCTAAGTCGGGTGTACTCCGGATGTACCTCGAAATCCTACGACTCAATTCTCCCTGTGCGGCATCCCAAACGAGAGAGGGACTGGGCAACCATGGTAGCCGAGGTATATCGGTAAGCCCGATTCATTTTTCACGAAACTACCACGCCCAAATGGTTGCGCAACCACGATGCAATGCACTCAAAATGATAACAATAAGATAAACGAATAAACATATGATCGAGGGACAACAAAGTAGGTTGCCCTCACACACAATATATAGACAATAAGTGCATATTACTTTAACAATTATACAAAATCACATAATCTATGTACAAGAAAATAAACTATTATACACATAAGGATGAAGATTCCCTCACCTGGAATTAAGCCAAGCACTCAAGAGAATATCTCCGATTTCCTTCAACTTCCCTGAATTAGCTCGAATATGTAACCCTAGTATGTTCATATATGTTTAGAAATTAACTATAACAATTCCAACTCAACTCTTACTTAACTCAACCCTATAACATTATAAGCTAAATTTATAATCACTTATTCATACAAGTTCATACCCAACACACATTTGAGCTACAAAGTGCACCTTACTATATCATTAGACAATATAGAAGACATTAAAAACATTAAATACCATTAAGTTAAGATCATAAGTTGTAATTTCCAGTTACTCTTAATTACAACAATCAATAATCATATAACTAGATGAGCTATCCTTATAGTCTTACTCATTTAGCATACCATGTCTATTAGAATTTGATCTTTAACAAAATACAAGCAATATAAGCATCAGAACAAGATATAAGCATTAAATATGAAAATAACTATATATGCACAAAGCGGTAAATTACATATTTCATACGAAACTTTACTAAAAGCGCACAATTCACTGAGGAGTACATTTAATCACATAATAAGCATTTACAAGACCACTGATGTACAAAGCAACCAATTGCCCACTTTTTCCCTTTTGTAACTCAAGCTATTTAGTTCCAAATTGAAAGGCAAGGTTCTATTTTCAAAAGAGAGCTATCCCGTACTTCTAATTACTCCTTATGGCACCCCTAGGACCCTTGAAACTACCTAATTATCCACGATTACCATAAAAGCCCCGATTGCCCCTTTGTGAGTTTGTACTACATGTACCTTAACCGGAACTCAACCAAGAGTTAGCAAACTATATCTAGCACCTATATAGCCTAAGAATACCAAAAGTGATGCCTAAATCAACCTGGATTTGCATTACACCCGAAACCCCTTTCTAAAAGTCACTAATTTCGAGTTTTAGCTAAGTTATGAGCAATTAAACCTCAAGGGGTCATTAATCTACCTTCATTAACATCTAAAGCACCTAATTGAAGAATTGAATCAAAGCTATAAGGCACATTTTCTCAAAAGCCTAAAATTTTGTCACTATTCATGCCCGACAATCAAACAAACGAATTCAATCGTTTAAAAAGCTAAACAATTGCTTAAATATAGTCTCTACAACATGTCGGCAACATATAAAGCAACTTTTAATCAATTTATGAGCCATTAGCATCAAATCTAGAAATCTCATGTTTTGGTATAAACTTTATACTCATAAAAGAAGTGCAAAATCCCTCACCTATTGCACGTAAAAGCTAGTAGGAGGCTAGGGGACACTCAATATAACTTGCTCCTAGCTTGGAAAGGCTTGAATCCAATGTTTGATGAACAAAATCTTCCTCTTTTTCCTCTTGGAGCTGTCAGGTTTGGGGGTACTATTTAGGGCTTTTAAATTTTTTTTTCTATGCAATATTGTATGTATCTGTGTGTAAGGTGTATTTGTGATATATGCAATATGTTAATATATGTGTATTGCTAACTTAAAGTGGGCCAAGCTAGCTTAAAAATGAGTCTAAAGGTGTAATTAAATGTTAGTTGGCTCAAAACAATGAATAATTACATAATACTATTCAACGAACCACTAAAAACATTTTCTAAACGAAGGCTCCTAACGCAATTTGCTCAAATGTACATTTTTCTCATTCCTAAAATAAGTTATATAATTTAGGAAAATACTAATTCGAAGAAAATAAATAGTTAAAAAATGCAATGAATAGTAGCCAAAGAAGTAACAAGTAGTTGCACAGTAAAAATGCACAAACAGTGAATGCAACAGTAAATAAAAGCACGGCAAAGTTCCCGGGCGTCACAGGCATCCCTTTACACCAAGAGGTACTCTGGATGTACCCAATACTTATGACCTAACACTCCCTGGAAATCTCCAGACCAAGTGGGAGAGAGAATAGGGTACGAAGCTAGAGCAACCAATCCTGGCAAGCCCGATGCTGCCCAAAAAGGCTAATCACATCTGTCCCGATATGATAAACGATATAACATTTAACACTTAACATTCATACAATTCGATAACACACAATTGAGGACAAGAAAATATGTTGTCCTCGCAAGTAGGCAATAGGCAACAATATAAACGATAGTACAAGTGTACATGTCACAAAAGCTATAGCAATCAAAGTGAGCAATCGAGCACATTTACCTTCAATTAAAAGTTATGAACCCATGTATACAATCAATCTCTATCTTTCCGATTAACTGCTTATAAGTAGCATTTAACCATATTCCATTCATACTCATATAAATACACTTAACTAATCAAATTCAATCCAAACAATAACGATCAAATAAGCATACTTTGAGCTAGCTTTCAACACTTCTAGTAACTAGTAAAACCAACTTTCAATCAAAGTTACTTTAATTGCACATTAAACATTTCATAACCATCAATTAACTCAATTAAACTCTAGCAAATACTTAATGCTTACTAAGTCTCATTTAACATAACAACCAAGCATAGAACTTAACACACCAATTTAGCACATAGTTCCAATAATCAAGTAACTTAACTATTCATGCGGTTGACTAATCATTTTATATATCTCGTTCCCGATATGCTATACACATAATTTCAAGGAACGAATGCATAAAATATGATAAGTAATGAGGAAAAAAATATAAAATTTGAAAAATAAAATAGTTAAAAATTCACTGCGAGCTAAGAGCTACTTATTCAAATAATTAAATGCAAGAGAATAATTTCAAATAAATTTAGCACTAAGATAATTATTTCATTTAAATTAATATAACACAATTTGTATGTTTTTCAAGAAATACGAAAATCATACTAAAAATATATGTAAATAGTCAAAAATAATCACATAATTATGCACTACCACCCAAAGTAAACACATAAGTATATACAAATAGGTGTTATTCACTACATGCTAGATCTGGTATGTCATACTCTTCCTCCTTTAAAACAATTGCGTCCTCACAATTTTTTTCCTTCTTCATAAATTAACTTCTTTTTGAGCTACAATGACTTTGTCACAATATATAAGAGGAAATTTTGAATACCCAATGCCTCCATATAAAAAGCTCGAGTAAGCATGCCAAGCTTCGTTTATACCCCCAAATAAAAATTTCAAATAAGACTCCAATAAAAGAATCCAAGTAGAATGCCGAGAGAATATTAAATAAGAATCCGGGTGAGAAATCCAAATAAGAATCCCAAGCAATATCTTCGAGAAAATACTGATGAAGAATGCCATAAACCAAATAGAATGCCCGAATACCATTTGAGAAGCCCATATAAGAATACCACTACCGAATACTGTATGAAAATGCCAATAAGTACCCTGGAAAAAATACCGAATAAATTTCCAAATAAGAATACCCGATTATCAAGATCCGATGAAGAATGCCGCATAAGATTATTAAATAAGAATACTAACCCCGATCACTGAAGTCAATCACCAATATCAGTTACGAACCCTGACATACATATGATCAATTGCTCCATCTTTCAGTTAGTCCATGACTCTAGAATATCTGCTACTGGTCATCTCTCTACAGAGGGAAGAGGTTACTTACCAATTAAATGGGTAATGCATATATGCAACAATAAGTAGCTTAATTAACAAGATATACTAGTTTAGATGACAATTTAGCTCATGAAATTTTACACGCACACTAGTAACAATAACCAAGGCAATCAACTTCTCATAGAATCAATTAAGTGCACACATAGTCACATAATTGCACATATTGCACATTCTACACATTTTGCACAATAAGTCACACAAGTGCACACTTTTATTCAAAGGCACACAAGTCTCATATATAGGCACACACATACATTCAGGGTCACACTTAACATGCATGCACTCAAGGGTTGCTACCCGACAGACCGCGAACCCTATCCCTGCTGAGAGCTATCTAAGCTTTGATGCCACTTGTAACACCCCGATCTCTCTAAGAATCAGGACCAAATTATAGCAACTCGTCCCAATCCCAAGGCACGAAAAATAAGAAAAAATGGATGAAGTTTTCCTTGTAACTAGGCCAAACCAAAACCTGCACACAGAAGATTTTCACAATATACAACAACCACAACATATACAAGGTCCCATTTTTAGTTAACAAGATAATTCTAGCTTTCTTTTACTAAAAAAAAAACATAAACATGCATTCTAACTAACCAACCATGAACTAAGCAGTTATTTAGGCTTATTACATACCACTTATTAGTTATCTAGCTTTAATTACAAGATGTCACAACTATGAATTACATACAATATTACTTAACTACAAAATAAATACAAGGTCATATTATCAATAAAGATTTCACTTAACAACATTTATAACCACATATCACATGTATCCAACTTAAGCAATTAAGACAATGCTTCAATTTCTCCTTCATTTACAATTTGAGGCACAATCTCTGCATCCTAAAATATGTTAGATAAAAAGGGTGAGAAAAAAACAATGCTAAGTGAGGGAGGGGAGAGTTAATCCAGGGAGCTTTCAAAAATGATTTTATGCAATGCAAATACAAACCACATATTCGATAACAATATAAAGCAATCAATTAAAAAAATGCACTGGACAAGATATTGAAAATGATATGATACAATAACCCTTATCACTCCATTTCACTGCCGATCACGATCTCGATCTCAATCACGAATACAATCCGATAACGATATGCTTGCATCCCTTTACACCAATTGGTACTCCGGATGGACCCAATACCTATGACACAATACCCCCTAGCAATCTCCAGACCAAGCGAGTGAGGGAATATGGTATGGGGCTAGAGCAACCAACCCTGGCAAGTCTGATGCCGCCCAGAGAGGCTCATCATATCCATCTTGACAGTAAGGTTTCGCAACCATCGATACGATAAACGATATAACATTTAACACTTAATATTCACACAATTTGATAACACACAATTGAGGACAACAAAAAAGGTTGTCCTCTTAAGTAGGCAATAGACAATAATATAAACAATAGTACAACTGTACAAGTCACATAAGCTATAACAATCAAAGTGAGCAATCAAACACATTTTCCTTCAATTCAAAGTTATGAACCCATGTATACAATCGAGCCCTATCTTTCCGATTAACCACTTATAAGTAGCATTTAACCACATTCCATTCATATTCACATAAATACAATTAACTAATCAAATTCAATCAAAATAACAATGACCAAATAAGCATGCTTTAAGCTAACTTTCAACTCTTCTGATAACTAGTAATACTAACTTCAATCAAAGTTACTTTAATTGCACATTAAACATTTCATAACCATCAATTAACTCAATTAAACTCTAGCAAATACATAATGCTTACTAAGTCTCATTTAGCATAACAACCAAGCATAGCACTTAACACACCAATTTAGCACATAGTTCCAATAATCAAGTAACTTAACTTTTCGTAGACACTTCAATCAAATTCATATATGGTGTCCAACTTTCTTAGCAACTAGTTTCTCCGATTCCTACTCAACTACTTAACAATACATTAAACATTCTTTAGAGATCATTTAACTCCAATATCTCAGGCAAAACACTTAACATTTAATAGAATACACTTGGCATACCATTGGGAATAATTCTTTGTTATACTTGAATCAATGCCTAACACACAAATTGGCACAATTCGGGGTAGAAAGAAAAAGGAAAACTCATGGCATCACACTCACACACACAGCCGTTTACACACACACACGGATATTTACACACACACACACAATTCACACAAAGTTCTAATCACACACTAACTAGTTTAAGCAGTAATTTAGATATGTAAGCACTTATGGCACTTCATTTGAACATTTAATTAAGCATATAAGTCACAAACATTGTTCTTGATCTCAAGGTTACTATTCATCATCTTCTTCATATATCCACATACAAGCTTTAGCTCAGCAATGACAACTACACTAAAAGTTTACTCTACAAGCTAAATAAACACATTTGTAGGCAAGAACAAATCTTATATTAACTAGCTCCAACATAGCAATTAATATTCTAGCTAAGCAATAAACATTAAATGCACAAATAAATGAATCCCACAATGAAATAGGAAGAAATTGCTAGGATTTAGCTTTGGATTGACTTGGAACACTTCAAATTGGCTTGTAATCCTCTTTTTTCTCTCCCAAAGCGCAAGCCCTAGCAAGCTCTCTTTCCTCTTCTATTTTCTTGCTTTGTCCGACCCCTTGCACTTTTTATACCTAATTTTTGGCTCATTGTTTGTGTAATATAGATAATATAGGTGAATATGTTGGGCTTGGGTTTGCATTTAGTTTGGGCTTGGTAATATCAATTTAATTGCTAGGTTAACCCAAAAACAATGCTAACTTCTATTGGCCCAAAATAATTCTTACAGGCTCTAATATTCATACGGTTGACTAATCATTTTATATATCTTGTTCCCGATATGCTATGCACGTAATTTCAAGGAACGAATGAATAAAATATGATAAGTAATGAGGAAAAAATATAAAATTAGAAAAATAAAATTGTTAAAAATTCACTCCGGACTTAGAGCTACTTATTCAAATAATTGAAATTAGTGAAAACTAACAATTAAATGCAAGAGAATAATTTCAAATAAATTTAGCACTAAGATAATTATTTCATTTAAATTAATCTAACACAATTTGCATGTTTTTCAAGAAATATGAAAATCATACTAAGAAATATATGTAAATAGTCAAAAATAATCACATAATTATGCACTACCACCCAAAATAAACACATAAGTATATGCAAATAGGTGTTATTCACTACATGCTAGATCTGGTGTGTCATACTCTTCCCCCCTTAAAACAACTGCGTCCTCGTAATTTTTTTTCCTTCTTCATAGATTAACTTCTCTTTGAGCAACAATGACTTTGTCCCAATATATAAGAGGAAATTTTGAATACCCAATACCTCCATATAAAAAGCCCGAGTAAACGTGCCAAGCTTCGTTTATACCCCCAAATAAAAATTCCAAAGAAGACTCCAATAAAAGAATCCAAGTAGAATGCCAAGAGAATATTAAATAAGAATATAGGTGAGAAATCCAAATAAGAATCCCAAGCAATATCTCTGAGAAAAAACTGATGAAAAATGTCAGGAACCAAATAGAATGCCCGAACACCTTTTGAGAAGCCCATATAAGAATACCACTATCGAATACTGTATGAAAACGCCAATAAGAGCCTCGGAGAAAATACCGAATAAATTTCCAAATAAGAATACCCGATTATCAAGATCCAATGAAGAATACCAAGAAGAATTATGCATAAGATTATTGAATAAGAATACCAACCCCGATCACTGATGTCAATCACCAATATCAGTTATGAACCCTGACATACATCTGATCAATTGCTCCTTCTTTCAGTTGGTCGATGACTCTAAAAGATCTGTTACTGGTCATCTTTCTATAAGGGGAAGAGGTTACTTACCAATTAAATGGGTAATGCATGTATGCAATAATAACTAGTTTAATTAACAAGATATACTAGTTTCGATGACAATTTAGCTCAAGAAATTTAAGACAAACACTAGTAACAATAACCAAGGCAATCAACTGCTCTTAGAATCAATTAATTTCACACATAGTCACATAATTGCACATATTGCACATTCTACACATTTCGCACAATTAGTCAAACTAGTGCACACTTTTATTCAAAGGCATACAAGTCTCATATATAGGCACACACATACATTCAGGGTCACACTTAACATGCATGCACTCAAGGGTTACTACCCGACAGACCGCGAACCCTATCCCTTCTGAGAGCTATCTAAGCTCTTATGTCACTTGTAACGCCTCGATCTCTCACGGAATCAGGACCAAATTATTGCAACTGGTCCCAATCCCAAGGCACGAAAAATTAAAAAAAAATGGATGAAGTTTTCCTTGTACCTGGGCCAAACCAAAACCTGCACACGGAAGATTTCCACAATATACAACAACATATACGAGGTCCTATTTCTAGTTAACAAGATAATTCTAGCTTTCTTTTACTTAAAAAAAAAATAAACATGCATTCTAACTAACCAACCATGAACTAAGTAGTTATTTAGGCTTATTACATACCACTTATTAGTTATCTAGCTTTAATTACAAGTCGTTACAACTATGAATTACATACAAGATTATTTAACTACAAAATAAATACAAGGTCATATTATCAATAAAGATTTCACTTAACAACATTTCTAATCACATATCACATGTATCCAACTCAAGCAATGAAGGCAATGCTTAAACTTCTTCTTCATTTACAATTTGAGGTACAATCTCTGCATCCTGAAATACGTTAGATAAAAAGGGTGAGAAAAAAACAATGTTAAGTGAAAGAGGGAATAGTTAATCCGGGGAGCTTTCGAAAACGATTTTGTGTAATGCAAATATAAACCACATATTTGATAACAATATATAGCAATCAATTAAAAAAATACATTGGAGAACACATTAAAAAGGATACGATATGATAACCCTTAACATACCATTTCATTGTCGATCACGATCTCGATCTCAATCACGGACACAATCCGATAATGATATGCTTGCATCATTTTACACCAATGGGTACTGCGGATGGACCCGATACCTATGATACAACAATCGCTCGCAATCTCCAAACCAAGCGAGTGAGAGAATAGGGTATGGAGCTAGAGCAACCAACCCTAGCATGCCTGATGCCGCCCAGAGAGGCTCATCGTATCCATCCTAACAATAAGGTTTTGCAACCATAGATACGATAAAAGACATAACATTTAACACTTAACATTCACACAATACGATAACACACAAGCGATTGAGCCTACCAGTCAAGACAGGAACTAGGCCCTGGGGTTGTTGACTTCCTAGAGGAGAACAAAAGAGGTTGTCTTCTCAAGTAGGCAATAGACAACAATATAAACAATAGTACAACTGTACAAGTCACTTAAGCTATAACAATCAAAGTAAGAAATCAAGCACATTTTCCTTCAAGTCAAAGTTATGAACCCATGTATACAATCAAGCTCTATCTTTCCGACTAACCACTTATAATTAGCATTTAACCATATTCTATTCATACTCACATAAATACACTTAACTAATCAAATTCAATCCAAATAACAATGATCAAATAAGCATGCTTTGAGCTAGCTTTCAACTCTTCTAATAACTAGTAATACAAACTTTCAATCAAAGTTACTTTAATTGCAATTTAAACATTTCATAACCATCAATTAACTCAATTAAACTCTAGCAAATACTTAACGCTTATTATGTCTCATTTAGCATAACAACCAAGCATAGCACTTAACACACCAATTTAGCACATAGTTCCAATAGTCAAGTAACTTAACTTTTCTTGGATACTTCAATCAAATTCAATATGGTGTCCAACTTTCTTAGCAACTAGTTTCTCCGATTTCTACTCAACTACTTAACAACACATTAAACATTCTTTAGACATCATTTAACTCCAATATCTCAGGCAAAACACTTAACATTTAATAGAATACACTTGGCATACCATTGGGAATAACACTTTGTTACACTTGAATCAATACCTAACACACAATATGGCACAATTCGGGGTCGAGGGAAAAAGGAAAACCCACGGCATCATACCCACACACACGGCCGTTTACACACACACATGGATTGTGAAACCCCACTTATCTGCTTTAACTTGATTTACGTGCTTTGTCTCGTTTTGCGTGCATATGACCTGTTTATGTGCTATAGGGCCTAGAATGTTATAATTTTGATATCAATACTCATAATACATGCTAAATGTGCATTCATGAAATTTTCATAAAAAACAAAGTCATAAATTTTATCTTCGATTTTCAGTAAATAGTATTTTCGAAACACGTCTGCTAAAATTTTGAAACTGGTCTTTTTAACCCTTCTAGACCTAGACCACGGACTTTAATAGACCTGTGTTTAATGAAAACGGTTTTAAAATCGGCTTAAGAATTTATTAGGGTTTTTACACCGACTTTAGCAAAAATCAAGTTTTAAGCCTACTCGGGTGAAATTTTTTGATTGTAAAACTTCTTGTCATCTAAAAATAATTTACTTGAGCTAGCTTGGGTGTTGAATAATTGTTTTGAACTTTGGTGATCAAGAAAATGCATTTAAAGTCAAGAAAACACAAAAAAATGCTAAGTTTCAACTTTGACTTTATTTTAATTGTTGACCAAAAAGCTTATATCACCAACACATACTCACAAAGCACAAAAAGGCCTTCAAAACCACACACCTTGCCGTGGGGAAGAGGAGAGAAAAAGAAAAAGAGTTTTCAAGGTTTTCAAAGCAATTTTTCAAAGAAAAACCTAGTTTTTGTCCGTAGAACTTCGTGTCGACTTGGATTCCGCTTGTTGGGCACGCCTTGCACGCATTCCTAGGCTTTTATCGCATTAAAGGTGAGAGAAAAATTCTAGATCTCAAAAGTTGTCTTTTGCATTTTTGCGTATAAATGAAAATTGAACCGTTAGAATTCTAATATGATGTTAGATTATTGTTCCTTGCATGCTAGGGATCATTTAGCTGTAATACTACGAGTTTTTATCAGTTGTAGCATAATTTTTATTTTTTGGGTATTTAAATTTGATTAATTTGTTCAATGTTGATTAAATTGAGTTGTGTTGATCGGAATCGATTGCCGTCGATTTATAAATGTTTGTTAATTACGTGGTAGTACCGTTGTAATGTCAAATTTTCGATTATGATGTTTGGGTAAAAATCCAGAAATTTCAGCCATGACACACTAGAGTTTTAGGGTTGTTGAGCATGATTTGGATGTGTTTTGGTTGGTTTCCAAGGGGGTTAATGTAGTTAGTTGAATGGGTGAGTGATAGAAACTGATTTGGAGTTGTTTGGATTAGTAGAATATAAGATATGATTATTTGAAGTTTAGGTTGTCTTTCTTTAAAATGTTAGATTGAGCCTTAGTTGATTGGGTGTGGGTTGAGTGATTGAATTGTGAGTTGTTGATGGGTAAATTAGGGTTTGATTATGGTTTTAATGCATGTTCGGTTAGATGGCCTACTTTGTCATCTAACTTAGTTATATGTTGTTAAATTGGTTATTGATGTTATTATGATGATAATACGATTATTAATGATTATTGATGACTATTGATTGATGATTGATGCCGAGAGATAAACAGTTCTGTTAGACTGTCCTCCTGTGAATGATTGATGTTTATTATTATTGCTGGGTCTCTGGTATGTGTGTGCTATCTCTCGGGCAGCATTGGGCTGTCGGGTTGATAACAGCATGACTATCAGAGATTGCCTCCAGCTCGCATGATGGAGGTGTCATGGAGGGCGAGGTTATTGGGGGTACCCCGAGTGCGTGAGTTTATAGGAGTCACAAGAAGGCTATTATGATCGTGATGGTGTTTGGAGCTACACCAACTAGAGTATCCTTTATTGAATGGTCATATAGTTATGTGATGATATTATTATTGTTGTTGTTGTGTGTTTACTGACTCAAAGGATTATTCCAAGGAGTTTAGTAGACCTTGCTCGAGATCTATCGGATCCTCGCTGGGCTTATTTTATATAAGCTCACTCTCTATTATTGTATGCATACAGGTGTACTTTCGCAGGATTACGGGTACGTGCCTCCTGAAGAGGAGAATGTGGAAAACGTGCCTTACGTGGATGAGTCCTATGTTCCAGAGTCTTATCCGTGATGTCGTACATGTTTTATTATCTTGTAAATTAACTTAGTAGACTTTTATATGCTTTGTAGTTTATAATGTATAAGATGTTGATAGGTTAATGAATTAGTTGATGTTGTCTTAGTAGCCTTTCTTTTGTCTATGTTTAGGTTGCTAGGCTGGTATCAACATATTTTGCAATGAATATTAAGGTTTATGTATTATGTTGGAACGGAGGCGTATAACGAGGAATGATTATTGTATAATATAGTTATGATGTATGTTGTATTTATTGAGGAGTTATTTGTTGTATGGTTGTGGAGTTGATGTATGTTGTTCTATTGAGGTTGGTTTAAAGCCTCGATGTCCTATTTACTGTCGTTATACCGCCGAAATTACGTTGCGTCCTGACTGATTATAGGAGGGGTCGAGTTGGGGCGTGACATTTAAGTGGTATCAGAGCTCATGTTTAGTTGTCAGCCGGGGTATTCTCGGAATGTGAGTAATGGTCTTAGCATGAAAGTAAGTATGAAAAGAAGAAAAATTGAACTATGTATTAAATGATTAAATGATTAAGTGATTATGTGATTTAGTGCTTATGTGATTACGTGATCAATTTGTTTATGTGTTTTATATGAGTTTGTTGTTTAGGTGTTAATAATTGTTTATAATCTGTTTACGTGCTATAACTGTGCTAACTCTTTGATTAGTAGAATGGCCGGTCGACCGAGAACCAGAGGTAGGCCTGAAATGACTGATGAGACTCCGGGTAACGCAGCACCGGGCCGAGATAGGGATGATGTCCGATTAGGGGCAGCTATGGAGAGGATTGCAGAGTTAGTGGCTAGTCAGGCACAGTTACTAGCAGGGCAGGCTGCCCAGAATCAGGCTATGCAGGCTCAGCTACTGAATATTCAGGGTGGTAACCACGGGCGTGGTACCCTGAAAGAGTTTTTAGGATATCATCTACCTAGATTTCAGGGGGAACCGGATGATAGGAAGGCGGAGGCATAGATAAGCAAGTTGGAGAAGATTTATGATCCACTTGGCTATACTGATGAGCAGAAAGTCTCTTTTGCCGTGTACTTGCTAGATGATGAGGCAGAGGAGTGGTGGCGCACGGTAAGGACTAGCTGGGCGACACAGGGTATTCCTTATGTTTGGGGTACCTTTCTGATGGCTTTCCGGGCAAAGTATGTCCTGAGGATTGCTAGGGAACGGAGAGAGGCAGAGTTTCTAGCCTTGGTACAGGGAGATGCTACAGTGGATCAATATGAGGCCACATTTACTCGATTGTCCCGGTATGCACCGGAATATGTGGCAGACGAGGAGCGGAGGACTCGTAGGTTCATGTTGGGGTTGAGGCCCGAGATTCAGGATGTGATGGCTCTGAATCGGTATGAAATTTTCACTAAGGCTTTTGAGGCAGCTTCTAGACTAAAGAAGAGAAAAGGGGATCAGCTTGTGTCTAGTCAGCCCAGTAAGAGGCAGTATCAGCCGCAGTATTAGCAGGATATGTATAGGCCTCCCGTACAGCAGGTTGGGTTCAGGCCACCAGCACAGCAGGGTTCTTTTAGGCCACAGGGGTAGTAGAGTTATTATCGGCCTCAGTTTCAGCAGGGGTCATATCAGGTTCAGTCCCAGTTTAGGCTAGCCCAGTCTCAGGGTCAGTACAAGCCTAGTTTGGTAAGACCTCAGTAGCAGCAGGCTAGATCAGTTGTTTCTTCAGCTCCTGGTTCTTCTAGGGGCAGTGTTAGTGCATCATCATCGCAGTGTACACACTGCAACCGCACGGGGCATGTAGAGGCCGATTGCAGGGTAAAAGCAGGGACGTGTTTGGGTTGCGGCAACAATCAGCACAGGGCGAAGGATTACCCTAGGTATGCGAGGACTGAGGGTCGGACAGCGACTCAGGGTTATCAGGGCCGACTTGCAGCCAGTACACCTCAGCAGCAGTAGCGGGTTCAGGCTCAGGCCTACGCAGTTGACTTAGAGGAGATGCCTGAGGAGACTGCAGTTGTGGAAGGTAACTTCCTTATACTTGATCAACTTGTTAAAGTGTTGATTGATTCTGGTGCTACGCATTCTTTCATTACTCCTGCTTGTGTGCAACGTGTTAATTTGCAACCTGAAAGATTTCCTTATGTGGTTGAGATTAGTACCTCTTTGATTGATAAGTATGTGACTGGCCTAGTATGTAAGGATTGTATAATACATGTTAAGGGGCATAATTTTCCTTCGGACCTTATCTTATTTCCTATCCGGGGGTATGATGTTATCTTGGGTATGGATTGGCTTTCTAAGTATGATGCCCAGTTGAACTGTAGAACCAAGGTAGTACAGTTTCGTTTGCTAGATCAGCCAGTAGTTGAGGTAGTTGGGAACCGGGGTGCAAAGACGAGTTTTGTTATCTCAGCAACTAAAGTCGTTAAGTTGGTAAGTAAGGGGTGTTTGGGTTATCTAGCTTATTTGGTCAACAAGCCATCTGATAAGCTACAGCTAGAGGAAGTCCCTATTATTTGAGAATATCCCAATGTATTTCCCGAGGAGTTGCCAGGGTTACCGCCAGAGAGAGATGTGGAGTTTGTGATCAATCTTATTCCCAGTACTCAACCTATTTCTAAATCAGTGTACCGGATGGCACCAGCTGAGTTGAAGGAGTTGAAGACTCAGTTGCAGGAGTTATTGGAGAAGGGATTCATTCAGCAGAGTTCTTCACCTTGGGGAGCTCCAGTCTTATTTGTGAAGAAGAAGGATGGTACCTTGAGGTTGTGTATTGATTACCGTGGTTTGAATCAGGTGACCATCAAGAACAAGTATCCTTTGCCACTGATTGACGAGTTGTTTGATCAACTTCAGGGAGCCAAAGTCTATTCTAATTTTGATTTGAGGCAGGGGTATTATCAGCTTCGGATTCGCACGGAGGATATTTCGAAGTCTGCCTTCAGGACTCGGTACGGGCATTATGAGTTTGTTGTTATGCCCTTTGGATTAACTAATGCACCGGCAGCATTCATGGATCTTATGTATCGGGTTTTTCAGCCGTATTTAGACCAGTTCGTGGTAATCTTTATTGATTATATCTTGGTCTATTCTAAATCTGAATCGGAGCACGAGCAACATCTACGACTTGTATTAGAGAAGCTGCAAGAGCATCAGTTGTTTGCCAAGTTCAGCAAATGTGAATTTTGGCTGCAACGCATATCTTTTCTTGGCCATGTTATTACACAGAGCGGTATTTCTGTAGATCCCACTAAGATTGAGGTGGTGATGTCTTGGAAACGGCCAGAGAGTGTTTCTGAGCTCCGTAGCTTTCTTGGCTTGGCGGGTTATTACCGTAGGTTTGTCAAGGACTTCTCGAAGATTGCTGGGCCACTTTCTAAGTTGACTCAGAAACAGACTATCTTTAATTGGGATGAGAAGTGTGAGAGTGGGTTTTAGGAGTTGAAAAAGAGATTGACTACTGCTCCAGTACTTGCTCTACCAGAGGGGACCGATAATATGGTTATTTACAGCGATGCATCCAAGGAGGGCTTGGGATGTGTTCTTATGCAAGATAGCTGAGTTATTGCCTATGCTTCCTGGAAGTTGAAGCCTTATGAGGTGAATTATCCGACTCATGATCTTGAGTTGGCAGCAGTTGTCTTCGCACTGAAGAAGTGGCGTCATTATCTGTGGGGCAGTAAGTTCGAGATTTTCACTGATCATAAGAGTCTGAAGTACTTGTTCTCACAGAAGGAGTTGAATATGCGCCAGCGGAGGTGGATGGAGCTTCTTGGAGATTATAATTGTTCTATCAATTATCTGCCTGGCAAGGCAAATGTTGTAGCAGATGCTCTTAGTCGGAAGGCGAGTATTTCTTGTTTACCTGTCAAGAAGTGGGAGGTTCTTGAGGAATTCACTTATTGGAGACCGGAGTTGACTCAAGTTGGGGAGATGTGTTCACATCTCCGTATTCAGCCTTTATTGTTGTCTCAGATCAAAGAAGCTCAGCAACTTGATGTTAAACTTCAAAAGATCAAGGATCAGATCACGGATGATCAGTCTGACTTTAAACTGCATGAGGATGGTATTCTTCGGTTTCGGAACAGGGTTTGTGTTCCTGATGAACCAAGCTTGAGGCGAGGTATTCTGGAGGAAGCTCATAATTCTAAGTATACTATTTATCCCAGTGGAACCAAGATGTATCGGGATTTGAAGCAACATTATTGGTGGAATAACATGAAGAAGGAGGTTGCTCAATTTGTATCTAGATATTTGACTTGTCAGAGGGTGAAAGCCGAGCATCAACGACTAGCAGGTTTGCTTCAGCCGTTGGCTATACCATAGTGGAAATATGAGCATATTACGATGGATTTCGTCACTGGTTTGCCTAGAACATCGAGGGGTAATGATGCAGTTTGGGTTGTCGTAGATCGTTTGACGAAGACAGCTCATTTTATTTCGATGAGGATGGGAGATGAAGTTACAAAGTTGACGGATCTTTATTTGGATCAGATTGTTAGACTTCACGGGATTCCATCTAGTATTGTCTCAGATCGAGATCCTCGATTTACTTCTCGTTTGTGGGAGAAACTTCAGGAGACCTTGGGTACTCAGTTGAACTTCAGTACCGCGTATCATCCACAGACCGACGGTCAGTCTGAGCGGACTATTCAGATTCTGGAAGATATGCTTAGGGCTTGTGTTCTGGACTTCGGGAAGAACTGGGAGAAACATCTACCACTTGCCGAGTTTACCTATAACAATAGTTATCAAGCTACTATTGGGATGGCACCTTTCGCAGCTCTTTACGGTCGTAAGTGCCATTCACCTTTATATTGGGACTAGGTAGGAGAGATGAAGACTATTGATCCGACTATCATGCCAGAGCTTCTTGAGAAGATCGAGAATGTTCAGTTGATCAGGCAGAGAATGCTTACGGCGCAGAGTAGATTCAAGAGTTATGCTGATAAGCGTCGTCGGGATTTGGAGTTTGAAGTCGGAGATCGGGTTCTCTTGAGATTGTCTCCTCGTAAAGGGTTTGTTCGTTATGGTAAAGGTGGAAAGCTGAGTCTGAGATTTGTTGGGCCGTTTAAGATTACCGGCAGGGTTGGTAAGTTAGCATATCGGTTGGCTTTACCGGAGAACTTCTCTAATGTCCACGATGTATTTCACGTGTCTAATTTGCGGAAATATAATCTAGATCCTTCTCATATTCTTGAGCCAGAGCTGTTACAGCTTCGTGAGAATCTGACTTATGACGAGCATCCGATTCGTATTCTTGATCAGATGGAACGAGAGTTGAGGTCGAAGAAGATTCCGATGGTTAAGGTGTTGTGGAAGCATCACGCTATCGAGGAAGCTACTTGGGAGAGACGGGATCAGATGCAGCAGCAGTACCCAGATTTGTTCAGTTCATTAAGTAAGAATTTCGAGGGTGAAATTTCTTAAAGGGGGGGAGAATATGAAACCCCACTTATCTGCTTTAAACTTGATTTACGTGCTTTGTCTCATTTTGCGTGCATATGACCTGTTTATGTGCTATAGGGCTTAGAATGTTATAATTTTGATATCAATACTCATAATACATGCTGAATGTGCATTCATGAAATTTTCATAAAAAACGTTGTTAGAAATTTTATCGTCGATTTTCAGTGAATAGTGATTTCGAAACACGTCTGCTAAAATTTTGAAACTGGTCTTTTTAACCCTTCTAGACCTAGACCACGGACTTTAATAGACCTGTGTTTAATGAAAACGGTTTTAAAATCGGCTTAAGAATTTATTAGGGTTTTTACACCGACTTTAGCAAAAATCAAGTTTTAAGCCTACTCGGGTGAAATTTTTTGATTGTAAAACTTCTTGTCATCTAAAAATAATTTACTTGAGCTAGCTTGGGTGTTGAATAATTGTTTTGAACTTTGGTGATCAAGAAAATGCATTTAAAGTCAAGAAAACACAAAAAAATGCTAAGTTTCAACTTTGACTTTATTTTAATTGTTGACCAACAAGCTTATATCACCAACACACACTCACAAAGGACAAAAACACCTTCAAAATCATACACCTTGCCGTGAGGAAGAGGAGAGAAAAAGAGAAAGAGTTTTCAAGGTTTTCAAAGCATTTTTTCAAAGAAAAACCTAGTTTTTGTCCATAGAACTTCGTGCCGACTTGGATTCCGCTTGTTGGGCACGTCTTGCACACATTCCTAGGCTTTTATCGCATTAAAGGTGAGAGAAAAATTCTAGATCTCAAAAGTTGTCTTTTGCATTTTTGCGTATAAATGAAAATTGAACCGTTAGAATTCTAATCTGATGTTAGATTATTGTTCCTTGCATACTAGGGATTATTTAGCTGTAATACTACGAGTTCTTATCGGTTGTAGCATAATTTTTATTTTTTTGGTATTTAAATTTGATTAATTTGTTCAATGTTGATTAAATTGAGTTGTGTTGATCGGAATCGATTCCCGTCGATTTCTAAATGTTTGTTAATTACGTGGTAGCGCCGTTGTAATGCCGAATTTTTGATTATGATGTTTGGGTGAAAATCCAAAAATTTCAGCCATGACACACTAGAGTTTTAGGGTTGTTGAGCATGATTTGGATGTGTTTTGGTTGGTTTCCGTGGGGACTAATGTAGTTAGTTGAATGGGTGAGTGATAGAAACTGATTTGGAGTTGTTTGGATTAGTAGAATGTAAGATATGATTATTTGAAGTTTAGGTTGTCTTTCTTTAAAATGTTAGATTGAGCCTTCGTTGATTAGGTGTGGGTTGAGTGATTGAATTGTGAGTTGTTGATGGGTAAATTAGGATTTGATTGTGTATTTAATGCATGTTCAGTTAGATGGCCTACTTTGTCATCTAACTTAGTTATATGTTGTTAAATTGGTTATTGATGTTATTATGATAATAATATGATTATTGATGATTATTGATGACTATTGATTGATGATTGATGCTGGGAGATAAACAGTTCTGCTAGACTGTCCTCCTGTGAATGATTGATGTTTATTATTATTGCTGGGTCTTTGGTATGTGTGTGCCACCTCTTGGGCAGCATTGGGTTGTCGGGTTGATAACAGCATGACTATCAGAGATTGCCTCCAGCTCGCATGACGGAGGTGTCATGGAGGGCGAGGTTATTGGGGGTACCCCGGGTGCATGAGTTTATGGGAGTCACAAGAAGGCTGTTATGATCGTGATGGTGTTTGGAGCTACACTAACTAGAGTATCCTTTATTGAATGGTCATATAGTTATGTGATTATATTATTATTGTTGTTGTTGTGTGTTTACTGACTCAAAGCATTATTCCAAGGAGTTTAGTAGACCTTGCTCGAGATCTATCGGATCCTCGCTGGGCTTATTTTATATAAGTTCACTCTCTATTATTGCATGCATACAGGTGTACTTTCGCAGGATTACGGGTACGTGCCTGCTGAAAAGGAGAATGTGGAAAACGTGCCTTACGTGGATGAGTCCTATGTTCCAGAGTCTTATCCGTGATGTTATACTTGTTTTGTTATCTTGTAATTTAGCTTATTAGACTTTTATATGCTTTGTAGTTTATAATGTATAAGATGTTGATAAGTTAATGAATTAGTTGGTGTTGTCTTAGTATCCTTTATTTTGTCTATGTTTAGGTTGCTAGGCTGGTATCAACATATTTTGCAATGTATATTAAGGTATATGTATTATGTTAGAACGGAGGCGTATAATGAGGAATGATTATTGTATAATATAGTTATGATGTATGTTGTATTTATTGAGGAGTTATTTGTTGTATGGTTGTGCAGTTGATGTATGTTGTTCTATTGAGGTTGGTTAGAGCCTCGGTGTCATATTTACTGTCGTTATACCGCCAAAATTCCGTTGCGTCCTGACTGATTATAGGAGGGGTCGAATTGGGGCGTGACATGGATATTTACACACACACACACATGGCCCTATGCACACACAATTCACACAAAGTTCTAATCACACACTACCTAGTTTAAGCATTAATTTAGATATGTAAGCACATATGGTACTTCATTTGAACATTTAATTAAGCATATAAGTCACAAACATTGTTCTTGATCTCAAGGTTACTATACATGATGTTCTTCATACATCCACATATATACAAGCTTTAGCTCAGCAATGGTAACTACACTAAAAGTTTACTCGACAAGCTAAATAAGCACATTTGTATGCAAGAACAAATCTTATATTAACTAGTTCCAACGTGGCAATTAATATTCTAGCTAAGCAATAAACTTTAAATGCTCAAATAAATGAATCCCTCACTAAAATAGGAAGAAATTGCTAGGATTTAGCTTTGGATTGACTTGGAACACTTCAATTTGGCATGAAATCCTCTATTTTCTTTGCCAAAGCTCAAGCCCTAGCAAGCTCTCTTTCCCCCTTTATTTTTTTGCTTTGGTCAACCCCTTGTACTTTTTTTTCCTAATTTTTGGCTCATTTTTTGTGTAGTATAGATGATATAGGTGAATATGTTGGGCTTGAGCTTGGGTTTGCATTTAGTTTGAGCTTGGTAATATCAATTTAATTGCTAGGTTGGCCCAAAAACATTGCTAACTTCTATTCGCCTAAAATAATTCCTACAGGCTCTACTATTCATGCTGTTGACTAATCATTTTATATATCTCGTTCCCGATATGCTATGCACGTAATTTCAAGGGAACAAATGCATAAAATATGATAAGTAATGAGAAAAAAATATAAAATTAGAAAACTAAAATAGTTTAAAATTCACTCCAGTTTTGGAGCTACTTATTCAAATAATTGAAAATAGTGAAAACTAACAATTAAATGCGAGAGAATAATTTCAAATAAATTTAGCACTAAGATAATTATTTCATTTAAATTAATCTAACACAGTTTGCATGTTTTTCAAGAAATATGAAAATCATACTAAGAAATATATGTAAATAGTCAAAAATAATCACATAATTATGCATTACCACCCAAAGTAAACACATACGTACATACAAATAGGTGTTATTCATTACATGCTATATCTGGTATGTGACACTCTTGCCCTCTTAAAACAATTGCGTCTTTGCAATTTTTTTTCCTTCTTCATAGATTAACTTTTTTTTGAGCTGCAATGACTTTGTCCTAAAATATAAGAGGAAATTTTGAAAACCCAATACCTCCATATAAAAAGCCCGAGTAAGAGTGCCAATCTTCGTTTATGCCCCCAAATAAAAATTCTAAATAAGACTCCAATAAAAGAATCCAAGTAGAATGCCAAGAGAATATTAAATAAGAATATATGTGAGAAATCCAAATAAGAATCCCAAGCAATATCTCGGAGGATGAAGAATGCCAGAAACCAAATAGAATGCCCGAACACGGTTTGAGAAGCCCATATAAGAATACCACTACCGAATACTATATGAAAATGCCAATAAGAGCCTCGGAAAAATTACCGAATAAATTTCCAAATAAGAATACCCGATTATCAAGATCCGATGAAGAATACCAAGAAGAATGCTGCATAAGATTCCCAACCCCGATCACTGAAGTCAATCACCAATATCAGTTATCAACCCTGATATACATTTGATCAGTTGCTCCCTGTTTCAGTTGGTCCATGACTCTAGAAGATCTGCTACAGGTCATCTCTCTATTGGGGGAAGATGTTACTTACCAAACAAATGGTTAATGCATGTATGCAATAATAACTAGTTTAATTAACAAGATATACTAGTTTAGATGACAATTTAGGTCATGAAATTTAAGACACACACTAGTAACAATAACCAAGGCAATCAACTTCCATAGAATCAATTAAGTGCACACATAGTCACATAATTGCACATATTGCACATTCTACACATTTTGCACCATAAGTCACACAAGTGCATACTTTTATTCAAAGGCACACAAGTCTCATATATAGGCACACATATACATTCAGGGTCATACTTAACATGCACGCATTCAAGGGTTGCTACTCGACAGACCGCGAACCCTATCCCTGCCTGAGAGCTATATAAGCTCTTATGCCACCTGTAACGCCACGATCTCTCACGGAATTAGGACCAAATTATAGTAACTCATCCCAATCCTAAGGCACGAAAAATAAGAAAAAATGGATGAAGTTTTCCTTGTACCTAAGCCAAACCAAAACCTGCACATAGACGATTTGCACAATATACAACAACCACAACATATACAAGGTCTCATTTCTAGTTAACAAGATAATTCTAGCTTTCTTTTACTTAAAAAAAACATAAACATGCAT
The DNA here is from genome assembly GCA_037974665.1 of Ehretia macrophylla. Lineage (NCBI taxonomy): Eukaryota > Viridiplantae > Streptophyta > Magnoliopsida > Boraginales > Ehretiaceae > Ehretia > Ehretia macrophylla. The sequence continues at coordinate 22,709,347 of CM075782.1, read as the reverse complement.
TCTAACTAATCAACCATGAACTAAGCAGTTGTTTAGGCTTATTACATACCACTTATTAGTTATCTAGCTTTAATTACAAGTCGTTACAACTATGAATTACATACAAGATTATTTAACTACAAAATAAATACAAGGTCATATTATCAATAAAGATTTCACTTAACAACATTTCTAATCACATATCACATGTATCCAACTCAAGCAATTAAAGCATTGCTTCAACTTCTCCTTCATTTACAATTTGAGTAAAAATCTTTGTATCCAGAAATATGTTAGATAAAAAGAATATGAAAAAAACAATGCTCAGTGTGGGAGGGGAGAGTTAATCCGGGGAGCTTTCATAAATGATTTTGTGCAATGCAAATATAAACCACATATTCGATAACAATATAAAGCAATCAATTAAAAAAATATACTGGATAACACATTAAAAAGGATACGATATGATAACCCTTATCATTCCATTTCACTGCCGATCATGATCTCGATCTCAATCACGAACACAATCTGATAACGATATGCTTGCATCCCTTTACACCAATGGGTATTCTATAACACCTTGACCCGTGTATATAATTATTTTATTGATGTGCATATATTTATATGTCTACTTTAATTACTTACGTATATTTGTTTGCATAAAATATCATATTTTTGGGTTATGTGCATCTATTTCGTTTAACGGGCATTTATCTCAAACTATGTGCATACATCTAATTTAACAAGAAATTTCATCTATTAACATGTATTGCATCAATATAAATGCATTCTTATGTAAGTCGGCACATTTAATTGGTTAATGTGCATAATTCTCATTTTACGTGCAATTTCGGGACTTTTCGAACACTTTGAAAAATCATAGGAATCGTAGAAAATAATTAACGTAGACAATTAGGAATTGGAGCAACTAAATTAGTTAGAATTAAACTAGAATAGCAAACTAGTTAATAGCATTTAGTTGAAGGGCATGTTGGTCATTTGGGCCTTTTTTCTTATATTATTTATACCTACTAATATACTACAACACACACAAGCACACAAAACACACACTAAACACGTTTAAACACACACAAGAAAGAAGAAGAAGAAAAAGAAGAAGAAAAAGAAGAAGAAATGAAGGAAGAAAAGGTGATTTAACTGCAATCAAATCTAACTTGTTCTTAATTATGAATTCTATTTGCATTCTAGCTATAATGCATGCAATTGGAGAAGGTATGAGGGGATTATTGGTTTAATCCAAGGTGATGGAGTCTTCATATCTTCTGTGCATCTTAACTTGATATATTATTTCTAAATTGAATTATTTAGTAATTGATAAAGTTTATATGTATTATTTTACTTGCTATCTTGAGTCTTTTCGTGTTATTTGTGATTAACTGTGAGGGCGGCCTACTTTGTCGTTCATCTTACGTGATTTGATATTCTTGTTTCTCGTGATCTTGTCTCGGGGTTACGTAACCTTTTCGAACATGGTAGCGTTGAGAAACACAGGCGGCATCGGGCTTACCGTGCTCCCTCAACTACCATGGTACCTATTCCTTTTCTCTCGCTAAGTATACTCCACTACCCCAAAGGCGTGGTTCACCTGCTGGGCATATGGACCTACTTCAGGAGAAAGGGTCGTAGGATCAGGGTATATCCGGAGTACCCCATTTTGGAGGAATAAGGGTTTTGCCGGCATTTGCTTGAAGATCTTGGCTCGTGGCTCGTGATTGAAGACAAGTGGAACCGTATCCTTTTTATATCTGGTTAAATACTTGTCTATCTAGTCTTGTTACTTTGTGTTATATATATGGCTATCTTTGTTGCATAACATGTTGCACGCCCGGTATGTTGCATCACCTCCCTCACTGGGTAACTTTGGTTACCTATTCCTTATTTTAACATGTTACAGGTGCAGTTAGAACAACTACCTTAAGTGTTGTGTTGGTGGTTGCTTATCTTGCTAAGGTTGAATCCCTTTGAAGATGTGTGTTATTGTATTATGTCTTATTTTGAGACGTTTGAGGTCTTGTATGTATTAATGATAGATTTTTTGGGTTGTAATTAAAGCTATAGTCTTGAATAGTTAGTGGCTTAGTTGGCATGTAATAGCTAAAGATAGACTTTATTGTCTTTTGATTGCATGCTCGTGTGGTTATGTTTTTCTGACTAAGGCTCGGATGGCCTTGAGACTGGAAAAAGTGGGATGGTTGGAGTTGAGGTGTTGTATTATGGCCGTACTTGCTGCTTGTAGGTTTTTAATTAGCCTTATAAACAAGGGAGGCTCCATCCGTTTCCCCTCGTGTTTTGTGCCTTGGGTTTTGGGTTTGGGGCTTTGGTCTTGAGAGGGATCGGGGTATTACAGTAGTGGCATCAAAGCTTATATAGCTCACATCCGGGACAGAGTCCTCGGCCTATTGGGAAATAGACCTCGAGTGTGTACCTGTGAAGTGAGTCTTGAATAAGTATGTGCTTGCATGTGGATTGTGTTTACTTGAGTAAAAATGTGTTCTTATGTCTTATAATTGTGTGAAATAGGAAGATTATGCGACATGTGATTGTGTGTGCACCTTTGTGACCTCTTTGTGCAATAAGTGAAACTTTTATGATATGTTTATTTATGTGATTAGTTATGCATGTAAGTGATTTCTTGAGTGTTTATCTACCTTAATTATTTATAATGAAGGGTATAAGTGTTTATCTTATGTAAAATTCACCGCATACATGCATTACCCGTTAATATGATAAGTGAACACTCTTCCCCATAAAGAGATTATTAGTAACGGCTTATCCAAAGACGTGGACCAACAGAAAGAAAGAGTATTGATTGATTGAATATCGGCAGTTAGAGAGAAGGATTCAGAGCTCGAAAGGTTACAATCGGCAGTCAGCCATGGGGTTCATTTTCAGTATTCTTCTCTGGTATTTTCCTCTGGAGTCCTTACACAGTATTCTTTATGCGATTCTTATTGATATTTTCATACAGAATTCTATGGCAGTATTTTAGTGGGGCTTTTGTTGGCATTCTTTGTGGTACCTTTCTATGTTATTCAATTGGATTTTTATATTGGTGTTTTCTTGGCTCTCTTAACTGGCAATCATATTCAGATTGTTTTCTTTGGAGTTCTACCAATAAATTCTTTTACTGGTATTTTCATCATATCTCTATTGGGATTCTTATATAGTATTCACATTTCTCGGGAATTCTTATTCAGGCTCTTAAAAGATATTTTTTTGGGGGCCTTTATTTGGCCTTATACTTTAGATTTCTTATGGGGCATCTTGTGGTATATTATTGGATTTCACATTGGCCTTCATACTTAATGCTCTTGCTCGGCAACCGATGGCTAGTGATTAGAGTTGTCTTTCGGTTGATGCGGAATTCTCTAGTAAAGAAGAATTGCAAGAACACAATTGTTTGAAGGAGGGGATAGTATAACACCCTGACCCGTGCATATAATTATTTTATTGATGTGCATATATTTATATGTCTACTTTAATTATTTACGTGTATTTGTTTGCATAAAATATCATATTTTTGGGTTACATGCATCTATTTCGTTTAACGTGCATTTATCTCAAACTATGTGCATACATCTAATTTAACAAGAAATTTTATCTATTAACATGTATTGCATCAATATAAATGCATTCTTATGTAAGTAGGCACGTTTAATTGGTTAATGTGCATAATTCTCATTTTACGTGCAATTTCGGGACTTCCCGAACACTTTGAAAAATCGTAGGAATCGTAGAAAATTATTAACGTAGACAATTAGGAATTTGAGCAACTAAATTAGTTAGAATTAAACTAGAATAGAAAACTAGTTAATAGCATTTAGTTGAAGGGCATGTTGGTCATTTAGGCCTTTTTTCTTTTATCATGTACACCTACTAATATACTACAACACACACAAGCACACAAAACACACACAAAAATCAGTCACACACTAAACATGTTTAAACACACACAAGAAAGAAGAAGAAGAAAAAGAAGAATGGTAGGAAGAAAATGTGATTTTGAGCTTGTTTGTGTGCAAATTCTTCAACTTAAGGTGAGGATTCATCCATGCTTGCATCCTTGGCTGATTTCTTGTTGTATATACATGTATGTCATGTGTAGATAAGTGAACATGAAGCTTGTAATGCATGTTTAATGAGGTATTTAGTGTATTAAATGTTGTGGTAGCTTTCTAATGCATAAATTGCTAGCCTTGGTGTTTGGCTTTGGTTGTAGTTGAAGTTGGCTTCTTTGATTAATTGTTGAAGACCAAGTGTTTGTATATATGTCAAAGAGAGTGGTTTACATCATATACATAGTGAGTAATGGTGGTAGTATGCCAAAGAAGCAAGAAATAGCTAAAACATGAGTAGTGCAAGATTCTGAATTTTCTGGCAGGTTGTGCGATTGGATTGCAAAGGCCGTTTGACCAAGTAAACGTTGTCGAAAATGGTTAAATTTTGGATATGTTGTATCCAAGACCTGGGGGAACAAATTTTCTTTTAGTCTTAAGATTTAATTATGTCATTAAAGGGTAATTATAGGGTCATTATAGTAGCATTTGGATTCTCACGCTGGTGCAGGGCAGATTGCGTGATGATTTTGTAGAGGCCATATCTCATTGACTATAACTCCCAATTGAGATCCGTTTGAGGCTAAACCAATCTATATTCGATGAACTACATTTCTATGGAGTTTCAGAATTTTTGGAGAACAATTAGGCTGGTAACCGAAGCAGCAAAATCAAGCCAATGTAGACTAGAATTTCAACTTATCTTGCTACAGGTTTAAGATGCCTTGATGATTGGTTCTAGTGAATAATGAGCAATTTTAGGTAGTAAGAAGCTTAATGGTGATGAATGGTGGTTATGTGTGAATGCTCAATTGAATTGGAGATAGTTACTTGCCATCTAGTGAATCAAGAGAAAGAGTAGTTCCATGAATGCTAGTATTAGCTATGAAAGGGAGTTATTGCAAGTTAGGAAACACAAGAATCTGGTCAAGTCTTGTAAATTAAATTAAGTGATTTTAGTGTTTTGGATGGTTTAGCTTAGTAATCTTAGTTTAATGAATGTAAATAATGCTCCTAGCATAGTTAAATGCTTTAGAACCCCATATGTGCTTAATGAGATGTTTGAGAATGAATGCAAGATTCATGAATTAAGGAGTGTCATAATAGTTATTTATGTAGTTAAAGTAGTTTAGTGCAATGTTGTTAGAAGTTTGAGCATGATTTAGTTGAGTTGTCATTGAGTAATTAGCATGTTATAACTTAGTAACTAAAGTGTAATATTAAGGCATACTATCTAGTGCCTTTAATATATTTTGTGTTAAAATTGGTTTGAATACTATTTTCTTGAGTTTTAATTGTTGTTAAGAGTAATGAAATGTAGTTGATTGAGTAAAGTGTAAGTTGTCAACTAAAGAGCCTTACCTTATCTTTGTGCTTTATGTTAAACTAGAAAATGTTGCTTGAATGTGAATGATTGTAATGCTAGAATTCTTGCTTTAACTTAGTGTAACTAGTGTTGCTTAGTGAATGTAGATAGTTGGAACCTCGTGCATGTTATGTGGAATGTTCGATAGGGAATGCAAGCGAAGTGAATTAAGAAGCATTATCAAGATATGTTATGTAGCTAAGGTAATGCAGAGCATATTAGAGATCTTAAAGTAGGCTTAAAATTAACCTTAAAGAGTGTGTGCTAGTTTAACTACAATCTAATCTAACTTGTTCTTAATTATGAATTCTATTTGAATTCTAGCTATAATGCATGCAATTGGAGAAAGTATGAGGGATTCTTGGCTTAATCCAAGGTGAGGGAGTCTTTATCTCTTCTGTGCATCTTAACTTGATTTATTGTTTCTAAATTGAATTATTTAGTAATTGATAAAGTTTACATGTATTATTTTACTTGCTATCTTGAGTCTTTTCGTGTTATTTGTGATTAACTGCGAGGGCGGCCTACTTTGTCGTTCCTCTTACGTGATTTGATATTCTTGTTTCTCATGATCTTGTCTCGGGGTTGGGCAACCTTTTAGGACATGGTAGCGTTGAGAAACATGGGCGGCATCGGGCTTACCGTGTTCCCTCGACTACCATGGTGCCTATTCCTTTTCTCTCGTTGAGTATACTCTACTATCCCAAAGGCGTGGTTCACCTGCTGGGCATATGTACGTACCTCAAGAGAAAGGGTCGTAGGATCGGGGTACATCCGGAGTACCCCATTTTGGAGGAATAAGGGTTTTGCCAGTAGTTGCTTGAAGATCTTGGTTCGTGGCTCGTGATTAAAGACAAGTGGAACCGTATCATTTTTATATGTGGTTAAATAATTGTCTATCTAGTCTTGTTACTTTATCTTATATATATGGCTATCTTTGTTACATAACATGTTGCACGCCCTGTATGCTACATCATCTCCCTCACTGGGTAACTTTGGTTACTCATTCCTTATTTTAACATGTTACAGGTGCAGTTAGAACAATTACCTTGAGTGTTGTGTTGCTGGTTGCTTATCTTGCTGAGGTTGAATCCCTTTGAAGATATGTATTATTGTATTATGTCTTATTTTGAGACCTTTGAGGCCCTGTGTGTATTAATGATAGATTTTGTAGGTTGTAATTAAAGCTGTAGTCTTGAATAGTTAGTGGCTTAGTTGACATGTAATAGCTAAAGATAGACTTTATTGTCTTTTGATTGCATGCTCGTGTGGTTATGTTTTTCTGACTAAGGCTCGGATGGCCTTGAGACTGGGAAAAGTGGGATGGTTGGAATTGGGGTGTTGTATTGTGGCCGTACATGCTGCTTGCAGGTTTTTAATTAGCCTTATAAACAGGGGAGACTCCGTCTGTTTCTCCTCGTGTTTCGTGCCTTGGGTTTTGGGTTCAGGGCTCCAGTCTCGAGAAGGATCGGGGTGTTACATACTCCGGATGAACCTAATACCTACAACACAACACCCCCTAGCAATCTCCAGACCAAGCAGGTGAGGGAGTAGGGTATGGAGCTAGAGCAACCAACCATGGCAAGCCTGATGCCGCCTAAATAGGCTTATCATATCCATCATGACAATAAGGTTTTGCAACCATCGATACGATAAACAATATAACATTTAACACTTAACATTCACAAAGTTCGATAACACACAATTGAGCTCTCAAGTAGGCAATAGACAACAATATAAACAATAGTACAACTGTACAAGTCACATAAGCTATAACAATCAAAGTGGGCAATCAAGCACATTTTCCTTTAATTCAAAGTTATGAACCCATGTATACAATCAAGCTCTATATTTCCGATTGACCACTTATAGGTAGCATTTAACCATATTCCATTCATACTCACATAAAACACTTAACTAATCAAATTCAATCCAAATAACAATGATCAAATAAGCATGCTTTGAGCTAGTTTTCAACTCTTCTAATAACTAGTAATGCCAACTTTCAATCAAAGTTACTTTAATTGCGCATTAAATATTTCATAACCATCAGTTAACTCAATTAAACTCTAGCAAATACTTAACGCTTACTAAGTCTCATTTAGCATAACAACCAAGCATAGCACTTAACACACCAATTTATTATATAATTCCAATAATCAAGTAACTTAACTTTTCTTAGATACTTCAATCAAATTCATATATGGTGTCCAACTTTCTTAGCAACTAGTTTCTACGATTTCTACTCAACTACTTAACAACACATTAAACATTCTTTAGACATCATTTAACTCCAATATCTCAGGCAAAACACTTAACATTTAATAGAATACACTTGGCATACCATTGGGAGTAACACTTTGTTACACTTGAATTAATACCTAACACACAATATGGCACAATTCAGGGTCGAGGAGAAAGGGAAAACCCACGGCATCACACTCACACACACGGTCGTTTACACACTCATACACACGAATATTTATACACACACATGACCCTTTACACACACACACAATTCACACAAAGTTCTAATCACACTCTAGCTAGTTTAGGCATTAATTTAGCTATGTAAGCACTTATGTCACTTCATTTGAGCATTTAATCAAGGATATAAGTCATAAACATTGTTCTTGATCTCCAGGTTACTATTCATCATCTTCCTCATACATCCACATACAAGCTTTTGCTCAACAATGACAACTACACTAAAAGTTTACTCTACAAGCTAAATAAACACATTTGTATGCTAGAACAACTCTTATACTACCTAGTTCCAACATATCAATTAATATTCTAGCAAAGCAATAAACTTTAAATGCACAAATAAACGAATCCCTCACAAAAATAGGAAGAAATTGCAAGGTTTAGCTTTCAATTGGCATGGAACACTTCAATTTGGCTTGATATCCTCTCTTTTCTCTCCCAAAGATCAAGCCCTAGCAAGCTCTCTTTCCTCTTCTATTTTTTTGCTTTGGCCGACACCTTGCACTTTTTTTTCCTAATTTTTGGCTCATTTTTTGTGTAATATAGATGATATAGGTGAATATGTTGGGCTTGAGCTTGGGTTTGTGTTTAGTTTGGGCTTGGTAATATCAATTTAATTGCTAGGTTGGCCCAAAAACATTGCTAACTTCTATTGGCCCAAAATAATTCCTACAGGCTCTACTATTCATGCGGTTGACTAATAGTATTTAAAGGACTTTTACATTTCATTTATTGACTTTTTCTTCCAATTTGCAAAACTAATCTTCTAAATATTTTAAAATTTAGTCTATTATTATTTATTATTTGATCCACGACTTTGTAAAATTAATTTAGTAACAAACCAAAAAGTTTAAGTGGAGTTTTCTCGAGAAAAAGTAGCATTTTAAAGCAAAATAGTAAGAAAAACCCCAACCAAGTCTCCCTTTGACCTTGTTGACTTTTTAAATAATATATAAAGGCTAAAAATACTCCAAAAATGCTAAAATTCAGCCAAAAAATCCTCAAATCAGCCAAAAAATAGGACCTACGGGAATAGTATTTTTCTTGCAAAAAATTATCTTTCAAGGTCGAAACGAAGGTTGCTCAGGCCAACTCAAACACGTTCGGACTCGTCTTGATGTACTCCATCTTTCTACTGATTGTTTTTTGCGTTTTAGAACGAAAAAATTGTAAGGACCCTTTCTAAAATCGTTTTAAATCGCATGATTCTTGCATTGTATGTCGAAATTAGTATTTTTTGTCACGCCCCAACTCGACCCCTCCTACAATCAGTCAGGACGCAATGGAATTTTGGCAGTATAACGATAGTAATTGGACACTGAGGCTCTAAACCAACCTCTTCGAAACTCATACATCCAACTCCACAATAATTCAACAATTAACAACACAACCACAACATACAATAAACATTCTTTACCATTGCATCCATAGGTTATACACCTCCGTTCCAACATCATACATTTACTATATAACATACATTCCCAAAATAGATTATAACCAATCTAACAACCTAATCATGTTCCAAAACAAGACTACTAAGCTAGCAACATTTAATTCATTATCTTTACAGCATCTTATACATCATAAACTTCTAAGTAAATACAAAACATCTAGTTTTAATATACAAGATAACAAAAGAGAACTACATCTCAGATAACAATGACAAGACTTTGGCACATAGGACTTGACCACTTAAAGCACATACTCAGCTTCCTGAGACACATATCCGTATTCCTGTTCTGTAATACCTGTATGCATGCAATAATAGAGAGTGAGCTTATATAAAACAAACTCAGTGAGCATCCGATAAATCTCTAATAGTATTTACTATACTCCTTGGCTATGATCCTTTGAGCAGTAAACTCGCAATAAAAACATCAATAACAATAAAACACATAACTATAATGACCAATCAATTAAGGATACACTAGTTGGTGTAGCTCCAAACGCCATCACGATCTCAACCATTCTTCTTGTAACTCCCCATTACTCACGCATCCGAGGTACCTCGCTAGCCCTTCCTTCCATAACACCTCCGTCATGCGAGCTGGGGGTAGTCTCTGGTAGTCATGCCGTTATCAACCCGACAGCCCGATGCTACCCAAGAGGTGGCACACATATACCAAGACTCAGCAATAATAATAAACATCATTCACAGGAGGACAATCTAGCAGAATTGCCTATCTCTCGGTTCATCAATCATCAATCAATAATCATCAATTATCATCAATTATCATCAATTGCCATCAATATAACATCAAGTAATCAATTAAACAACAAATAACTAAGTCAGATGACAAAGTAGCACATCCAACTTAACATGCATTAAACACATAATCGAACCCTAGTCTAACCATCAACAACTCATAATTCAATCACTCAAACACCACCCAATCATCTAAAGGCTCAATTCAACAATTTAAAGAAAGATAACCTAAACTTCAAATAATCATATCTTACATTCTACTAATCCAAAAAACTCCAAATCAGTTTCCAACACTCACCCATTCAATCATATACATTAGCCATCTCGGAAACCAATCAAGACACATCAAAATCAAGCCCAACAACCCTAAAACGTTAATGCACCTAGGCTGAAATTTCTGGATTTTCACCCAAAAATTGCAATAAAAAAATTCAGCATTATAATGGCGTTACCACGTAATTAACAAACTTTTAGAATTCGACGGCAATCGATTCCAACCACAACAACTCAAGAAAATCATCAAATGGCCAATCTATCAGCTTTAAATACCCGAAAATAAATAATTTCGTTACAATGGTTCAAATCTCGTGGTAATACACATAAACGATCCCTAGCATGCACTGAGCAATAATATAACTTCAAATTAACATTCTAACGGTTCAAAATGCAATTATAAGCAAAAACATAAAAGATGACTTTTGAGATCTAGAATTATTCTCTCACCTTTGATGTGTTTTGATGCAAGAAATGTGTAGAATGGATGCCCAACAAGTGAAATCAAGCTTTGAATAAAGTGATTTGGACTTGAATTGCAAAATCTATGTGAAAAATGCTTTGAAAATCCTTGAAAATGCCTTCATCTTTCTCCTACAAAGAACCATGGTTTTGTGTGTGTTTTTGGAGGTGTTTTGCTTTGTTTTTAATATGTGTTGATGTTATATTAAGCAAAGGTCAAACAAATAAAAGAAAGTCAAAGGTGGAAACTAATTATTTTTAGTGTTTTCTTGTCTTTTAATTCATTTTCTTGACTACTCTTGCTCAAATTAATTATGCAACACCTAAACTATCTCAAGTAGTTTATTTTTAGGTGACAAGAAGTTTTACATTCAAACAATTTCACCCGATTCGACTTAAAACTCGATTTTTGCAACAGAAGGTGAAAAGTCATATTATTTATTTTCAAATGTCTTTTGAATGCACAACTAATCTAAAATCACTTAATACCACATATAAATACATTTATATTAATATATACTAGGTCAACAAAAGTCAATGCAAGAATCGGGTTTAGAAGAAATCACTATTTGGCTCAAAAACGCTATTTTTTGCCCGAAAAATCTATTTAAATTACTATTCTATTTTAGAATCAATTTTTATCAAACATGGGTCTATTATTAATAGAGGACTAGGTTTTAAGATGTTTAAAACACCCCTGTAAAAATTTTAGCAGACAGGTGTTCAAAAGTACTATTCACCAAAACTGACGATAAAATTTCTGATTCTGTTTTTGATGAAAATTTCATGAATGCACATATAGCATGTATTAGGAATATAAATCACATTTTTAACACATTCTAACTCATATAACACATAAATAGGTCAAATCACGCAAATCAAGGCAAAGACGCACAAATCGAGGTAAAGACAAAAATTGGGTTTTCATATTCTCCCCCCCTTAAAACAATTGGGTCCGCGCAATTCTCAAACTGATAGACAACTAAGTCCTCAATCGTTATACTTAACAATACTTCTCTTAGTTCCTACTTATTTCTTAGGATGACACCTAACCAAAGACCTCAAAAGAACAAACTCTGTTGACTACAAGTTGATGATCATAATTCCAAGAAAATCTTCAATTCATAATTCTCTCCCACCTAATATCATATTTCATATGAAAGAAATCACAACTCCAAGGCCTTAGCATGACACCACTACTTATCAATCATCCCCTACTACACAAAAGAGCTCTATGAACACCCCGAGGGTTTAAAAACTCATTCACGATAACATGAATGATTATTGATCAAGGAAATATCTCAAAAGTGACATTTGTTAGAATATGGCTCTTATGAAATTTACAAGGAAATACGAATATGAAAAATCATATTCGAGCCAACAATCAAGTGAACAAGAGGTCAAACAGGTTAGAGAATCAAGAAGTTAATAGTTTAATAAGGAAGCTTGATAACTAAGATAAGAAATGTCTCAGCACCTATCAGTTAAATAAGTACCAACAAAGGATGATGACGAGTCAAAACAGTGCTTGTTGAAATTCCTGAACAAGTAGACATTTCAATTCTCGATGATTGTTCAAGGAACTAACAAGTAAGTTGTACTTGAGGCGAAATGAAATTAAGAAATAAGAGAGGATTAATTCAATAGAAAACATGAGTGTCAAGATAATGAGTATCTCAGCACGCAATAACCAAAGAAGTACAAATAAGAAAGGATAGTGCTGAGTATATTGAATGAGCAATTACAAACAAAGTAATGGCTCATGATTTAATACTAAAACAATAGGATTAACAAGGATCAACAAGAATGACAATGATATACCAAAGGAAAAAATTACTTTCAAATGAATAGTAATAGGATAAAATGAAATATTGAAACCAATGGCTGGAGATATAGAATGAAATATAGAAGTCTCAAACCTTAACTCCAATAAGCGACATTGCTATAAGAAGCAAATATGAATGTTAAGAATAAAAACAATGTCAAATGAATATAGGATCCATTAATCCAATAAGCAAACTTTCAAGAAATAATTAATAGGCTAGAAAAGTGTAACTCTCTCTCAAATAAGTAAGAATATAATAGAAAAGAATAATAAGACCAATAGAATAGGAAGCACAAAAGGGGTATCCCACCTACACATTTAAACACCATTAATTCAATTCCTACAATCTATCTCTCTCCAAAACGAGACACTAAGGAGATTTAGAGAACCTGAGGAGTCATACAATCACTCCAAAATTTACATTCCATTCAATACCAAAATGCATTCTTATTTCCTCAAATAATTCTATCTCCCAATAATTACATCTTCGAAATAAGTAACTTTAGTCAGGAATCACTCTAATTGGCTCCAAGGTTTAAAGATCAGAACTCCAAAATATCCATTATTATATAGCAATCCCAAATAGTAGAAATATGCACATGTTATACCACAATCTATTCAATTCACAAATATACATCACTAATTCCTCAAATAAATTTTATTCTAAAATAACCTCAAAAAAGTATAATATGAGTCGAGACTCCAAAAGTGTCTAATCACAACCTCAAGGAAACCTCAACTTATGATCCATCGCCAAGTAATAATAAATTAAACATGGCAAGAAAAGTAATTATAATAATCAAGATACATTCTTATTTTCTCAAACAACTTCATTCTCACTTAAGGAACATCAAGAATAGATCCATTAAACTAAGACTAAATCCATAAACATAACAATTAAAATCTCACTGATAAACTACTAGAATAATAATAATTCAAAATCATGGCCTACCTCTATTTCCAAAAACTCTTGCAGTCATCCTTACTTCACCCAAAAGAATCACCCACAGTTATAGCATATATACAATTATATCTCATGAAAACAAGTACAAACATATTACATGATTATCATATATTACAACTGTCACGCCCTAACTCGACCCTTCTTACAATCAGTCAGGACGCAACGGAATTTCGGCAGCATAACGACAGTAACATGAACATCAGGGCTCTAAACCAACCCTTAATAACAACATACATCAAACTCCACAATCAAATCACCAACCAACTCCACAATCAAATCAACAACATACAACGCAACTATTTCATACATTAAACATTCTTTCATCAACTCATTCATAGTTATCCGCCTCCGTACCAACATAATACATTTATTATATACCATACACTTCCAAAATAGATTATAGCCTACCTAGCAACCTAATCATAGACAAAATAAAGACTACTAAGATTGCATCAACTAATTCGTTATCTTTTCAACAACTTTTACATAATGAACTACAAAGCATATAAAAGTCTAATAAGTTAATATACAAGATAGTAAAACAATACAACACCAAGGGACTCTGGAACATAGGACTCATCCACGTAAGGCACGTTTTCCACATTCTCCTCTTCAGGAGGCACGTACCCGTAATCATGTAAAAGTACACCTGTATGCATGCAATAATAGAGAGTGAGCTTATAAAAATAAGCCCAGTGAAGATCAGATAGCTCTCGATCCAGTTCTACTAAACTCCTTGAAATAATCCTTCGAGTCAGTAAACACACAATAATATCAATAATGCTATCATCACATAACTATATGACCATTCAATAAAGGATACTCTATTTGGTGTAGCTCCAAACGCTATCACGATCTCAACTGTTCTTCTTATAACTCCCCATTACTCACGCACCCAGGGTACCCTCAATAACCTCTCCCTCCATGACACCTCCGTCATGCGAGCTGGAGGCAGTCTCTGATAGTCATGCCGTTATCAACCCGACAACCCGATGCTGCCCGAGAGGTGGCACACACATACTAGAGACTCAGCAATAAATATAAACATCAATCATCAAAAATCCCAGAGATCAGCAACAAAAGTGCCCGATTCCCGTACTCAATAATCAATCAATATTCTGAGAGATCAGCAACGAAAGTGACCGATTCCCATACTCAATAATCAATTAATAATCATCAATCATCATATTATCATCATCAATAATCATATCAATAATCAATTTAACAACAATTAACTAAGTTAGATGACAAAGTAGGCCATCCAACCAGACATGCATTAAACACACAATCAAACCCTAGTTTACCCATCAACAACTCATAATTCAATCACTCAAACCACACCCGATCAATTAAGGCTCAATTCAATAATTTAAAGAAAGATAACCTAAACTTCAAATAATCATATCTTACATTCTACTAATCCAAACAACCCCAAATCAGTTTCAAACACTCACCCATTCAACCAACTACATTAGCCCTCTCAGAAATCCACCATAACACCTCCAAATCATGCCCGATAACCCTAAAACCCTAGGATATCTTGGCTGGATTTTCCGGACTTTCCCACGAGCAATGTAATCGAAAATTCGGCATTACAACAGCGCTAACACGTAATTATCAAGTATTTAGAAATCAACGGCAATCGATTTCGATCATCGCAACTAAATTAATTCAACATTGAACAATTTAATCAAAATTAAATACCCGGAAAATAAAAATTATGCTACATCCGACAGAAATTCGGAGGATTGCATCAAAATGAACCCTAGCATGCAAGGAGCAATAAACTAACAACACATTTCAATTCTAACAGTTCATTCTTCATTTATACGCAAAAATGCAAAAGACAAGTTTTGAGATCTAGAATTTTTCTCTCACCTTTGATGTGTTTTTGATGCAAGAAATGTGTAGAATGGATGCCAAACAATCAATTTCAAGCTTTGAATCACTCAATTCAGCTTTGAAACGCAAAATCTGTGAGAAAAATGCTTTGAAAATGCCTTTATCTTTCTCCTCCAATGAGCCACGGTTTTGTGTGTGTTTTTGGTGGTGTTTTGCTTTGTTTTTAATGTGTGTTGATCATATATTAAGCAAAGGTCAAATAAATAAAAGAAAGTCAAAGTGGAAACTAATTATTTTTAGTGTTTTCTTGACTTTAAATGCATTTTATTGATCACCAAAGTTCAAAACAATTATTCAACACCCAAGATAGCTCAAGTAAATTATTTTTAGGTGACAAGAAGTTTTACAATCAAACAATTTCACCCGAGTCGGCTTAAAACTCGATTTTCGCAAAAATCGGTGTAAAAACCCTAATAAATTCTTAAGCCGATTTTAAAACCGTTTTAATCAAACACATGTCTATTAAAGTCCGTGGTCTAGGTCTAGAAGGGTTAAAAAGACCAGTTTCAAAATTTTAGCGGACGTGTTTCGAAAATACTATTCACTAAAAATCGACGATAAAATTTCTGATCCCGTTTTTGATGAAAATTTCATGAATGCACATTTAGCACGTATTAGGAGTATTGACAGCAAAATTATAACATTCTAGGTCATATAGCACATAAATAGGTCAAATGCACGCAAAACGAGATAAAACACGTAAATCGAGTTAAAGCAGAAAAGTGGGGTTTCATATTCTCCCCTCCTTAAAACAATTGCGTCCGCGCAATTCTCGAACTGACAGACAGTTAAATCCTCAATCGTTACACTTAACAATACTTCTCTTAGTTCTCATTTATCTCTTAGTATGACAACTAACCAAAGACCTCAAAAGAACAATCGTTGTTGACTGCAAGTTGATGATCATAGTTCCAAGACAATCTTCAATTCATAATTCTCTCCTACCTCATATCATATTGCATATGAAAGAAATCGCAACTCCAAAGCTTAGCATGACACCACTAATTATCAATCATCCCCTACTACACAAAAGAGCTCTATGAACACCCCGAGGGTTTAAAAACTCATTCACGATAACATGAATGATTATTGATCAAGGAAATATCTCAAAAGTGACATTTGTCAGAATATGGCTCTTATGAAATTTACAAGGAAATACGAATATGAAAAATCATATTTGAGCCAACAATCAAGTGAACAAGAGGTCAAACAGGTTAGAGAATCAAGAGGTTAATAGTTTAATAAGGAAGCATGATAACTAAGATAAGAAATGTCTCAGCACCTATCAGTTAAATAAGTACGAACAAAGGATGATGACGAGTCAAAACAGTGCTGGGTATGTTGAACAAAAATTCTGAACAAGTAGATATTTCAATTCTCGATGATTGTTCAAGGAACCAATAAGTAAGTTGTACTTGAGGCGAAATGAAATTATAAAATAAGAGTTGATTAATTCAATAGAAAACATAAGTGGCAAGAGTATCTCAGCACACAATAACCAAAGAAGTATAAATAAGAAAGAACAATGCTGAGTATATTAAATGAGCAATGACAAACAAAGTAATGGCAAGGATTTAATGATAAAACAATAGGATTAACAAGGATCAACAAGAATGACAATGATATACTTAGGTAAGGAGTACATCAAGCAAGTGAAATTCGAACAAGTAAAATGGTATACCAAAGGAAAAATTACTTTCAAATGAATAGTAATAGGATGAAATAAAATATTGAAATCAATGGCTGGAGATATAGAATGAAATATAGAAGTCTCAAACCTTAACTCCAATAAGTGACATTACTATAAGAAGCAAATATGAATGTTAAGAATAGAAACAATGTCAAATGAGTATAGAATCCATTAATCCAATAAGCAAACTTTCAAGAAACAATTGATAGGCTAGAAAAGTGTAACTCTCTTTCAATTAAGTGAGAATATAGTAGAAATGAATAATAAGACCAATAGAATATGAAGCACAAAGGGGGTGTCCCACCTATATATTTAAATACCAACAAGTCAAATCCTACAATCTATCTTCCTCCAAAACAAGACACTAAGGAGATCTAGAGAACCTAAGGAGTTATAACAATCATCAAACAAGATAAATCACTCCAAAATTTTACATTCCATACCAGACCAATCACTAAACAAGATAAATCACCGATTACCCAACAAGATTAACTAATGAGGACTCCAAAATCTGATAATACAATACAGATTCATATTAACCCATTATAACACAAACGAATCCTCAATCAATAATTTAGACAGTCATACCACCTAGAACTCAAAAGCTTGATGTAGGCAAGTAAATGTTCAGCCATCGAAATGCATTCTTATTTCCTCAAATAATTCTATCTCCCAACAATTACATCTTCGAATAAAGTAACTTTAGTCAGGAATCACTCTAATTGTCTCCAAGGTTTAACGATCAAAACTCCAAAATATCCATTAATAATATAGCAATCCCAAATAGTAGACATATTCACATGTTATACCACACTTCATTCCATTCACAAATATACATCACTAATTCCTCAAATAAATTCATTCTAAAATAACCTCAAGAAAGTATAATCTGAGTTGAGACTCCAAAAGTGTCTAATCACAACATCACAGAAACCTCAACTTATGATTCATCTCCAAGTAATAATAAGTTAAACATGGCAACAAAAGTAATTATAATCATCAAGATACATTGCTATTTCCTCGAACAACTTCATTCTCACTAAAGGAACATCAAGATCAATCCACTAAGCCGAAACTAAAATCCATAAACATAACAATTAAAATCTAACTGATAAACTTCTAGAATAATAATAATTCAAAATCATGGCCTACCACTATTTCCGAAAACTCTTGCAGTCATCCTTACTTCACCTAAAAGAATCACCCACAGTTATAGAATATATACAATTACATCACATGAAAACAGGTACAACGTAATGCATGATTATCATATAATTTAACATTATCACATAACACACAATTCAGCATATAAGAAGCCAACATCACATAAACAGGTTATATCACAGAAGTAAGTTATAAACAATTAAAGTCACATAAGCAATAAACTTCACATAAAGCACTTTGATCACATAAAACATAATTTTCACATAATACACATTAATCACATAATGCACATTAATCACATAATACACATTAATCACATAATGCACATTAATCACAACACATTGAGTACGTATAGCACATTATCACATAAAACATATTGACCACATTAGTTCACTTAACACACAAGGCATACTGGTCACATAGAAAGTTAGACACATAAGTAAATTAATCACATAAACATATTAACATATGTTTCACTTTTCTTTCACTTAATACATACTTGCATGCTTAGACCACTATCCACATTCCGAGGATACCCCAGCTGACAGCTAACATGCACTCTGATACCACTTAAATGCAACGCCCCAACTCGACCCTTCTTACAATCAGTCAGGACGCAACGGAATTTCGTCATGCATAACGACAGTAACATGAACATCAGGGCTCTAAACCAACCCTTAATAACAACATACATCAAACTCCACAATCAAATCACCAACCAACTCCACAATCAAATCAACAACATACAACGCAACTATTTCATACATTAAACATTCTTTCATCAACTCATTCATAGTTATGCGCCTCCGTTCCAACATAATACATTTATTATATAGCATACACTTCCAAAATAGATTATAGCCTACCTAGCAACCTAATCATAGACAAAATAAAGACTACTAAGATTGCATCAACTAATTCGTTATCTTTTCAACATCTTTTACATAATGAACTACAAAGCATATAAAAGTCTAATAAGTTAATATACAAGATAGTAAAACAATACAACACCAAGGATAAGACTCTGGAACATAGGACTCATCCACGTAAGGCACGTTTTCCACATTCTCCTCTTCAGGAGGCACGTACCCGTAATCATGTAAAAGTACACATGTATGCATGCAATAATAGAGAGTGAGCTTATATAAATAAGTCCAGTGAGGATCCGATAGATCTTGAGCAAGGTCTACTAAACTCCTTGGAATAATCCTTTGAGTCAGTAAACACACAATAACATCAATAATACTATCATCACATAACTATATGACCATTCAATAAAGGATACTCTAGTTGGTGTAGCTCCAAACGCCATCACGATCTCAACCGTTCTTCTTGTAACTCCCCATTACTCACGCAGCCAGGCTCCCCTCAATAACCCTCCCTCCATGACACCTCCGTCATGCGAGTTGGAGGCAGTCTCTGATAGTCATGCCGTTATCAACCCGACAACCCGATGCTACCCGAGAGGTGGCACACATATACCAGAGACTCAACAATAAATATAAACATCAATCATCAATATTCCGAGAGATCAGCAACGAAAGTGCCCGATTCCCGTACTCAATAATCAATCAATATTCTGAGAGATCAGCAACGAAAGTGCCCGATTCCCATACTCAATAATCAATTAATAATCATCAATCATCATATTATCATCATCAATAATCATATCAATAATCAATTTAACAACAATTAACTAAGTTAGATGACAAAGTAGGCCATCCAACCGGACATGCATTAAACACACAATCAAACCCTAGTTTACCCATCAACAACTCACAATTCAATCACTCAAACCACACCCGATCAACTAAGGCTCAATTCAATAATTTAAAGAAAGATTACCTAAACTTCAAATAATCATATCTTACATTCTACTAATCCAAACAACCCCAAATCAGTTTCAAACACTCACCCATTCAACCAACTACATTAGCCTTCTCAGAAATCTACCATAACACCTCCAAATCATGCCCGAGAACCCTAAAACCATAGGATATCTTGGCTGGATTTTCCGGACTTTCCCACAAGCAATGTAATCGAAAATTCGGCATTACAACAGCACTAACACGTAATTATCAAGTATTTAGAAATCGACAACAATCGATTTCGATCATCACAACTCAATTAATTCAACATTGAACATTTTAATCAAAATTAAATACCCAAAAAATAAAAATTATGGTACATCCGACAGAAATTCGTAGTATTGCATCAAAATGATACCTAGCATGCAAGGAGCAATAATCTAACATCAGATTACAATTCTAACGGTTCAATCTTCATTTATACGCAAAAATGCAAAAGACAAGTTTTGAGATCTAGAATTTTTCTCTCACCTTTGATGTGTTTTGATGCAAGAAATGTGTAGAATGGATGCCAAACAATCAATTTCAAGCTTTGAATCACTCAATTCGGCTTTGAAACGCAAAATCTGTGAGAAAAATGCTTTGAAAATGCCTTTATCTTTCTCCTCCAAGGAGCCACGGTTTTGTGTATGTTTTTGGTGGTGTTTTGCTTTGTTTTTAATGTGTGTTGATCATATATTAAGCAAAGGTCAAATAAATAAAAGAAAGTCAAAGTGGAAACTAATTATTTTTAGTGTTTTCTTGACTTTAAATGCATTTTATTGATCACCAAAGTTCAAAACAATTATTCAACACCCAAGATAGCTCAAGTAAATTATTTTTAGGTGACAAGAAGTTTTACAATCAAACAATTTCACCCCAATCAGCTTAAAACTCGATTTTCGCAAAAGTCGGTGTAAAAACCCTAATAATTTCTTAAGCCGATTTTAAAACCGTTTTAATCAAACACATGTCTATTAAAGTCCGTGGTCTAGGTCTAGAAGGGTTAAAAAGACCAGTTTCAAAATTTTAGCGGACGTGTTTCGAAAACACTATTCACTGAAAATCGACGATAAAATTTCTGATCCCGTTTTTGATGAAAATTTCATGAATGCACATTTAGCACGTATTAGGAGTATTGACAGCGAAATTATAACATTCTAGGTCATATAGCACATAAATAGGTCAAATGCACGCAAAACGAGATAAAACACGTAAATCGAGTTAAAGCAGAAAAGTGCAGTTTCACAACAACATTATCACATAACACACAATTCAACACAAAGGAAGCCAATATCACATAAACATGTTATATCACGGAAGTAAGTGATAAACAATTAAAATCACATAAGCAACAAACTTCACATAAGACAAGTTGATCACATAACTCACATTGGTCACTTAAAGAACATTGAGCACCTAAAGCACATTGCTTCACATAAACTGGTTATAAACAATTAAAACCACATAAACAACTAACTTCACACAGACACTTCAATCACATAAAACACATTTGTCACATAAGACACATTAATCATAAAATGCATTTTAACTACAACATATTGAGTACGTAAGACACGTTATCAGATAAAACATATTGACCATATTAGTTCACTTAACACATAAAGCATATTGATCACATAGAAAGTTAGACACATAAGTAAATTAATCACATAAACATATTAACATATGTTTCACTTTTCTTTCACTTAATACATACTTGCATGCTTAGACCACTACCCACATTCCGAGGATACCCCGGCTGATAGCTAAACATGCGCTCTGATACCACTTAAATGTCACGCCCTAACTCGACCCCTCCTACAATCAGTTATGATGCAACGAAATTTCGACAGTATAACGACAGTAATTTGGACGCTGAGGCTCTAAACCAACCTCTTCGAAACTCATACATCCAACTCCACAATAATTCAACAATTAATAACACAACCACAACATACAATAAACATTCTTTACCATTGCATCCATAGGTTATACGCCTCCGTTCCAACATCATACATTTATTATATAACATACATTCCCAAAATAGATTATAACCAATCTAGCAACCTAATCATGTTCCAAAACAAAACTACTAAGCTATCAACATTTAATTCATTATCTTTACAACATCTTATACATCATAAGCTTCTAAGTAAATACAAAACATCTAGTTTTAATATACAAGATAACAAAAGAGAACTACATCTCAGATATCAATGACAAGACTTTGGCACATAGGACTTGTCCACATAAAGCACATTCTTAGCTTCCTGAGGCACGTATCCGTATTCCTGTTCTGTAACACCTGTAGAGAGTGAGCTTATATAAAACAAGCTCAGTGAGCATCCAATAGATCTCTAACAGTATTTACTATACTCCTTAGAAATGATCCTTTGAGCAGTAAACACGCAATAAAACATCAATAACAATATAAACACATAACTATAATGACCAATCAATAAAGGATACTCTAGTTGGTGTAACTCTAAACGCCATCACGATCTCAACCATTCTTCTTGTAACTCCTCATTACTCACGCACCCGAGGTACCTCACTAGCCCCTCCCTCCATGACACCTCCGTCATGCGAGCTGGGGGTGGTATCTGGTAGTCATGCCGTTATCAACCCGACAGCTCGATGCTGCCCGAGAGGTGGTACACACATACCAAGACTCAGCAATAATAATAAACATCATTCACAGAAGGACAATCTAGCAGAATTGCCTATCTCCCGGTTCATCAATCATCAATCAATAATCATCAATTGCCATTAATATAACATCAAGTAATCAATTAAACAACAAACAACTAAGTTAGATGACAAAGTATGCCATCCAACTTAACATGCATTAAACACGTAATCTAACCCTAGTCTAACCATCAACAACTCACAATTCAATCACTCAAACACCACCCAATCATCTAAAGGCACAATTCAACAATTTAAAGAAAGATAACATAAACTTCAAATAATCATATCTTACATTCTACTAATCCAAACAACTCCAAATCAATTTCCAACACTCACCCATTCAATCAACTACATTAGCCCTCTCGGAAACCAACCAAGAGACATCAAAATCAAGCCGAACAACCCTAAAATCTCAATGCATCTAGGCTGAAATTTCTGGATTTTCACCCAAACATCACAATCGAAAATTCAAAATTATAACGACGCTACCACGTAATTAAAATTTTTTTAGAAATCGACGGCAATCGATTTCAACCACAACAACTCAAAAAAATCATCAAATGGCCAATCTATCACATTTAAATACCCGAAAATAAATAATTTTGCTACACTGGTTCAAATCTCGTAGTAATACACATAAACGATCCCTAGCATGCACTGAGCAATAATATAACTTCAAATTAACATTCTAACGGTTCAAAATACAATTATAAGCAAAAATATAAAAGATGACTTTTGAGATCTAGAATTTTTCTCTCACCTTTGATGTGTTTTGATGCAAGAAATGTGTAGAATGGATGCCCAACAAGTGAAATCAAGCTTTGAATGAAGTGATTTGGACTTGAATTGCAAAATCTATGTGAAAAATGCTTTGAAAAGCCTTGAAAATGCCTTCATCTTTCTCCTACAAAGAACCACGATTTTGTGTGTATTTTTGGAGGTGTTTTGATTTTTTTTTTTAATGTGTGTTGATGATATATTAAGCAAAGGTCAAATAAATAAGAGAAAGTCAAAGGTGGAAACTAATTATTTTTAGTGTTTTCTTGTCTTTTAATTCATTTTCTTGACTACTCTTGCTGAAATTAATTATGCAGCACCTAAACTATCTCAAGTAGTTTATTTTTAGGTAATAAGAAGTTTTACATTCAAATAATTTCACCCGAGTCGGCTTAAAATGCGATTTTTGCAAAAGAAGGTGAAAAGTCATATTATTTATTTTCAAATTTCTTTTGAATGCAAAATTAATATAAAATCATTTAATACCACATATAAATACATTTATATTAATATATAATAGGTCAACAAAAGTCAATGCAAGAATCGGGTTTTGAAGAAATCACTATTTGGCTCAAAAACGCTATTTTTCGCCCGGAAAGTCTATTTAAATTACTATTCTGTTTCAGAATCAATTTTTATCAAACATGGGTCTATTAATAATAGATGACTAGGTTTTAAGATATTTAAAACACCCCTATAAAAATTTTAGCGGACAGGTGTTTAAAAGTACTATTCACCAAAACTGACGATAAAATTTCTGATTCTGTTTTTGATGAAAATTTCATTAATGCACATATAGCATGTATTAGGAATATAAATCATATTTTTAACACATTCTAACTCATATAACACATAAACAGGTCAAATCACATAAATCGAGACAAAGACATGCAAATCAAGGCAAAGACAAAAATTGGGGTTTCACATTTTTTCCTTGTTGTCTACATGTTATGCCATCTTTCTATCATTTTAGAATTTAATTTAAACATAATTTATTTTTGGAGTGAATAGTAATTGGGTTATGCTTCAATTACTTTAATTAATGTTAAACTTGGTTCAAATTGCTCATGTTAGTTGTGAATAAGTTCGTAGGATATTCTTTTAGGGTTATTTAGAGATTTCAATGGTTGAAAATGTAGTTGGAGCGTTGATGATGAATAGTAACGTAAATAGTTAAACCTTGAATTTTGGTGTTTTCGATCCGAATTGTGTTCTAATGGTTTAGTTAGATGCCATAAGTGTTTAGAAGCATAAATGTAGCATTTAAATGAATTTTACATTGGTGGAATAGGTAAATTTAGTTTGGAGCCAAAAGGGGACGTTTGCACGAAATGTGGACTGGGCGCGTTTTGAGTGATTGGATGGCCTTAGATATGCTAGGAAGTAAGTTTGGTGCAATTCTAATCTTGATTGGATGATCGGTTTATATAGTTGTAGTTCAAATGTGCTAAGAGGCAAATCAGGGTTTTTGGGTAGACACGTGTTAAAGTGTGTTTTTGTGGGGTTTAGTTGTGCCATAAAGTGACTAGGATTGAGTGGAGAAATCGAATTTCAAGTCTTGTAGTTCGTTTGGATGTGGTAGCTTGTGAAGTTTGGGTTTTAGTGAATTGATTGTTAAATGCCATTCGATGCTTGTAGTAGGTACCATAGGTATTGGAATGACTAGATTAATGTTTGAAATGGCTAGAATGTGGCTAGGACTTGAAAGGAGTTGATTTTGTATAAAAGGGTTTTTGTGGTGGAAATGGTTAAAAATGGATGTTTTGGTTGAAAATGGGTTCATAGAGTGTTCTTAGGGTGATTGAGTGGTTAGGTTTTGGTTTGCATGGCTTTGGTTTGGAGTGTGTGATGCCCGAGACCTAGAGAATGCATATATCATTCATTTGCATATATTTGTACATTTACTTGTTTAAATGCTTATTTGTTATAAATGTGCAATTAAGTGTTTAATTGTCTTTTATATGTAATTACATGTTTAATTAAGTTTTAATATTAAAATTATGAGTTTATTTAATTTAGTTAATTAGTAAATATATATTTATATTATTTTCACAAAAGTTTTTAAAGAAAACTTCATTTAATTGAGAATTTACTTAATTAAAAGCTTCTTTTCAAAAGTCACTATTTATAAGATTTTTCGAACGTTTAATTTTTTCGATTTCGCATTTTTTTTTTATTTCATGACTTATATGAGGCATGAGAAAAGTGTAAATTTTGAGCATAACATATCGGGAGTGTGAGATACAAAACTATTTTTCTATCATATGAATAGTAACTAACTAAATTACATTTAAACGACTTTTAAATTTTATTTATGGACTTTTTCTTCTAAATTGTAAAACTAGTCTTCTAAATATTTTAAAATTTAATCTACTATTATTTATTGATCCAAGACTTTGTAAAATTAATTTAGAAACAAACCAGAAAGTTTAAAGTATACGTTGCGCGAGGAAGAGTAACGTTTTAAAGAAAAATAGTGAAAATATTCCAACATAACTCATTCTCTGACTTGTTGACTTTTCTACATATTATATAAAGCCAAAAAAATAGCTCAAAATAACAAAAAATAGCCAAAAAGTCCAAAAATCAGCCAAAAATAAGAGTTACGGGAATAGTAACTTTTCTTCAAAAAAATTGCTCAATTTGATATTCCATGCTTATAGAGGTGATTCCAAACCAACAAAAGCTTCCTCCTTGCTTGCCATTGTCTTGTATGGTGAAGGATTTTCTCAAAAATTATATTTTAGTTGATTTTGAGTTTATGTCAAAATTTACAAATCTTGATAAATGTTTTGTTTCTTGTTATTATTGCTTCAAATATGCTTAAATATGTATGTAGAACAAACTTTTGTGGTTAGTTAGCTTTTTGAATGGTTGAAAATGGTGGTTGGTGCATTGAAGAAGATGATGAATAGTAAATTCTAGGGTTTTTGCTTATTTTTGCCAATGAGATTGATTTCATGCAATCTAGAGATGTTTTGGGTGCTAATGAACTTAGAATAATAATCAAATGTAGTTAGATTGAAAGAAACTTGGATAAATTTGCATAATTGACTAAAAATGCTTACTTTATAAAGGGGTTTTTGGGTCAAACGTAAATCTGGGTGAATTTGGTTGATATATTTGGTGTTCTTAGGGTGAGGAGGTGCTAGAAGTGCTTTTCTAACGCTTGGTTGGGCATCGATTAAGGTATTTGTAGTTATAACGCATTAAGGGAAAATTAGGGATTTTGTGGTTAACGTGGATAAACGGGTGAACTCGAGGGTTCTAGGGGTGTCATAAAGTGTGGTTTGGAAGATAGGATAACTCGTTTGGGGATCTTGAACCTTGTCTTTCGGTTTGGAGCTAAATAGCATAGTTTAACCAAGGGGTTTTGTGTAAAAGGATTAACCGTGTGTAATTGAATGATAAAGTTGGTACCTACTGGGCATGTAAGCACTTTTGGTGCTTATGTGGCATCGAATTGAGGGGCGATTTGGGTATCTATAATTCAAAGTGACTAGGGGCCTTCCCGAGCTTTTGTGTCAAAAATGGGTTCTTAATGCTTGAATAGGTGTCTTTTAGTGACCTTAGTGATGTAGGATAGTTAGGTTGTGGAAATGTACCTTATGTTTCTTGCAGGCATGAAATTTGTGTTGGTGGACAAAGGGGTTAAATGACTAAGGTTGGGATTCGTGTTGTAATTGTGTAAATACTACTTTGCATGTTTTGTAAAGCTTATGAAACGATTAGATCATGGGTTGTATGGCTTTGGTTTGGTATAAGCTTGAATTGGGCTAATGGGGCTACTTGGAGTTTAATGTTAGACTTGGGTTAAAGTGTGACTTCGTGTGATTGAGGGGTATCATAAGGAGTTTGGAAGTGATTAGTATGGTTGAGTTGTGAATTCAAATGCCTTAGGTGTTGAAGTGTTGCTTGTATGAGATCTTTATATTGAAATCTAATGTTATTTACTATTTGTCATAAAGTGTTTAGTTGTATTGTGTGAACTAAATTGTAAATGTATTGTGGAATGTTAGTTTTGGCACGAGATGAGGTTTGGAAGAGTTCGTGGTCTATCGAGGTAAGGGTTGCATCGTACTTGGCATATTAATTGAGTTATTGTTTTTCATTATCGTGGTTATTGTGTAGTTAATGAGTTACTATTTATTTATTTTAATTGTATTGTTTTTGTGCACGCTATATGCTCTCTAGAAAGTATTATTTGTTATCTAGTTACAATTAATTGTAATTCATTGATTTCTGAGGGCGATCTACTTTGTTGTCCCTCATTTATTATTTTTCTTCATATCGCTTCCTACTATTGTCATTGTCTTTAAGTGCATTGCATAGTGGTTGTGCAACTATAGTGTCAAGGGCAGATGTATTGGATATCGGCTGGGCAGCAGTGGGCTTGCCAATGGATATTCGATATCCGTACTCGAGTCCCTCACTCGCCTGGTTTGAAGATTGGCAGGGGGTGTTGGGTCGTAAGATTTCGGAGTACATCCAGAGTACACCCACTGGAGTGTTTGAGATTTATGCCGGTACAGTGATCGAGATTCGTGTATCATAGTTCGAGAATCGAATAATTAGAGTGATAAGGGTTATCGATTGTATCCTTTTTAAATGTGGTAATTAATTGCTTTCTATTGTTTATTGCTTATTGTTATTAATATTTGATGTTCCAAAGTTGCATTGCACGAATCCTCTTAAAAATGTTTTCCATAACTGTTCCCCTCCCTCATTGAGTATACGTTATCTGTATACTCACTCATCATCATGAATCTTTCACGTTATAGCCAAAGAAAGTGAAGTTCGTGTTTAATGATAGTTCATGCTTGAAATGATGCATAACGTGTTATGTAGCGTGGATTGTAAAATGTTGGAAAGATATTCTTTTGATGAGATATATGTTTTCAAAATATAAGTAATGTATTTCAAGTTAATTAGATCCTTAGGGTAGTTTAATTTCATACCTTATGTAATAGGATAACATAGTTTATATTCGATGCATATATGTAGTTATTTGAAGGAAGAGTAGGTTAATCTTTGTATTCGAAAATGTACATTTGATTGTGAACTTTTGTTGCAAACTAAGGCTCAGATGGCCTTGAGAAGTTGTTGTATGTTTGGACATGGTACTGGTCCATTTATATGTTGTGTACAGGTAAACTGTTCATCCTATAAACAGGAGAAACTCCGTCCGTTTTTCATAAATTTTATGACCGGGTTGGAATTGGGTTGAGAATAGCATGGTTAATAAAATCTCTGGTCTCGTGAGAGATCGGGGCGGTACAGAGTGTGCTTGAATTGGACTAAGGGGCTATTTGGAGTTTAAAGTTAGACTTGGGTTAAAGTGTGCCTTCATATGGTTGAAAGGCATCATGAAGTGTTTGGAATTGATTAGTATGGTTGAATTGAGGATTAAGTGGTTTAGGAGATGCTATGTCACTTGTATGTGACCTTTACATTGATATCAAATGTTATGTTGCTACTTGTTATAAAATGCTTAATTGTGTTGTGATAGTTTCTAAATTATGAATCCTATGTGAATTGCTAGTTTTGACGCAAGAGGAGAAGGTTGGAAGACAAAGTCTGTGGCTTCTTGAGGTGAGGGATGCATCTATATGTGCATTTATACTTATTGCTTAGCTTTTGTAATTTAATGTTTAAGTAATATATGGTGTTAACGAATGGATGATGTGTACTATAGTGTTTTCTAAGTATATATACATGTATTCTAGCCTTACTATGATTTGTTTATTAAAATTTGCAAATGGTCATATAAAGAAGATGAATTGAATAATTGTTGGTAAAGTTAAAGTCTAGCTGAAGCATGTTAACTGATTGTTATTGATTGAATTGGATGTGGTTAAATGTTACTTGAATGAGCTAAGGGAAAAGCGATAATATTATGCTAATGTATGATTAGGATTAGGTGGATTTAATTGAAATTGCAAGCTTGACCATCAAGACTAATTGCCTAAGTGTGTGGTGCTAACTATGTGATAGTTACTGGACATTTATTGCTACTTTAATTGAGTGTAGTCAAGTTTCCTAATTGCTATAGCTTATGCGTGAGGACCACCTCTTTTGTTGACCTCTTTGTGTGCTTATTGATTAAATATTTATTGAATTGTGTAATTGTTACTAATTAAGTGTCTAGATGGGATTGAATGATTATAGTTAAATTTCTTATATATTGCTTAATTAACTTTCTTGTATTGTTATGTGCTCGTTTATGTGTTATCGAGTTTTATCATTATCTCGTGATATCTTGTGATTCCTCATGTTATTTGTGGTCATCTCGTCTATCTCGTGAATTTCCGTATTCATACATCGGGTTGCGCAATCCTTCGATCAAGATAGTGTTGAGAAACTCCGAGCAGCATCAGGCTGTCGGTCTAGCTTGGCTACCATGGTTTCCTATCCCTCTCGCTATAGCATAATCTCCTACCTTAGAGGTTTGGCCATCTCGTTGGCATAAAAATCTACCCTGGGAGATTGGAATCATATATCTTGTTCGTGCTCATGGTTGATAATTCTCGCTGGGGCATAATCTCCTACCTCAGAGGTTTGTTCATCTCGTTGGGGCACAAAGATCTACCTCATGAGAGTTACTTGTGATTGCACCTCTTTATAGGTAATAGCTAGTCTGTATACTCGGATGTATCCCTCGTTACTTGCGTGTCACCTCGTCTCATGTGTTTATGTGTCATTTAGACTCGTATGCCTGTGTACTAACTAGTCTTGTGTGCTTGTGTGATATCCAGATTCGTATGCTTGCGTGGTTTCTAGTATCGTAACCTCGTGTGTTACTTAGTTTACTGCTTTCATTGTTTGTATAACTATTGCTTTAATTGCTTGATAGACTTGTCTTTAATTGCTTGTATATTTGATGTTACTCCATATAGATTGTTTAACTGTGTAGTTTACATAAAATTGCAAAAAAGCTTATTGAGTTGATCTCACACCACCTCCTCATTATCTCTCCAAAGAGAAAATTATCCCAACCGGGTGGGGTGATGAAGACGAGAAAGAAGGTCCTAATGAAATTTCCTCAGTCATTTCGTCTTTAACAGAGAGACTTTGAAGAGTTCACCTGGTTTGGTAGATGGAGGTGTTTGGGTTATGTCTACCTCATAATGAGATGCAGAAGGATCAAAGGAAGACAATGCGACACATCCCAGGCAAAGAGAATATCCTTGTTGATTTTTGTTGTCTCTGAGGTTGCTGTTGTGGAACCTGTGGGACTTGTGCTTGTGTTTGGTTTCAGTGCAACATTGGAAATTGGTCTCCAGAAGCCACAGTTGCAGTTTTCTTCTGAGAACGCCCTGAAATCCTTTATCATCCATGATTCACCAAGAATCTCTAGACATCCTCTAGAACCAGGTCGTGTCGCCATATTATTTCCAATAGAATCCCAACCAGCTAAACCAATTCAATTGGACAATGCGACACATCCCAGGCAAATAGAATATCCTTGCTGATTTTCTCCCAGATAGGATGCTCTGTATTTTATCTTTGGAAAAAATACAGAAACCATCACCTTTGATCCGTTTGGAAAGGATTCGTCCTCTCAGACGATTCCACCACACAAAGAGTCAGTTCACGAAAGAAGCGGGAGGCGGAAGACATGGCTAAAAGGGAATGACAAGAAAGAAGAAAAAAGACGTAGGCTTTTTGAGAGAAAGAAATATATGTTTCAATCCAAATCTGACTCTGCCCTTTTAGTCAGGGGTTATTCATTATTTATAGGCAAACTATTACAAAGCAAATAATTACAAGCGGAATTTTCACTATTCCTGACAAGGACTAAAGCAGCTTCCTTCAATAAAGGAAAAGCTGACACGACATAAAGAGATTCATAATAATTTACAATAAGATAAACCTAACGTGACTAAAGCGATTTCCTTTAATAAAGGAAATCTCACTTATTATAAACAGACAAACGAGGCATGACATAAAGAGAATCTGAAGTGACAAAAGATTCCTGTCATATCCTATTATTACATCATGACAAACATATTTACATGACACGAAGCTTCATCATGGTGTCCACCCGGGATTCCTGGAATCCCGTCTGCAATGAGTCACCATCTGTCATTACATCACGACAAACATATTTACATGACACGAAGCTTCATCATGGTGTCCACCCGGGATTCCTGAAATCCTGTCTGCAATGAGTCACCATTTGTCATTATTAAGATCGATATCATCCCACCACTCCTGACTGTTCTGGCTACTAAAATCATCTCCCCCCACGGGTCGTAATCAGACCTAAGGTCTGCAGTGGAATAGGCATCTAGTTGAGAGAAATTCTGGTAGGCGAGGAGATGCTCATGAAAAGTAGGGCTATCAGGGAAGCGGACATTCCAAAACTCTGCGAGATCAGAAATATCTAGACCATGAGCTCTAGCTGTGGCTCTTTTGACGGTAAGGCATTGTTCCCAAGAAATAAAATATTCCCAAGGCTCTTGCTGGAGGTGGAAATGATTGATTGGAATGATGGTTGGCAGAATGACACGATTCCAAACATCTGTGAGGCGTATGATGAAAACCTACTAGTGCTGAATAATTTATCCAGTGATGAGTGTTGAAAGGTCAAATAACTGAAACACTTGTGAGAATAGCTTGACGAAGCGGGATTCTGGGAACACAAGAACATGTCTCTTAATGAGCTCTGGATCAAAAAGAACTGTCATAGGATAATAATTAAGCCAATACCAAAGATACAAGAATTGCATCTTTGAAAAGTCATAATTATTAAAATCAAGAACTGTATCCCATGGTTCTTCATGTTGGGGATTGTAACGAACAATGTTACGAACATAATAAACAGAGGATAACAGATCAATAATTCTTCTGAGCTTGATCTCAACGAATTCTTCAAAGAAATCAGTGATCCGGCTTTTGGCAAATGATCGGAGTATCTTTATCTTGATCTCCTCAGGTAGGGCTTCAAGAAATTGAGCTTGCTGGTTTGAACTCAAATCATAAAATGTCTGAGACTAGCCATCAGTGGGATCTGGGTTTGAGCTGGAACTACTTGGAATAAGATCTGGAACTACTTGGAATAAGATCTGGAACAAGGGAAGCTGGAAGTTTGCATGCATCTGGATTTACCATGCATACAGCTTTTTCAGATGGTGGTGTGCGAGAGAGAAAATCAGCAAGCATATTCTCTTTGCCTGGGATGTGTCGCATTGTCCAATTGAATTGGGAAATCTATTCTGTTCATCGGATGAGTTATAGATCTGGAATATCATTCTACTTTCTTTTGAGAATACCCTGAAATCCTTTAAAATCTGTTTCAATAATAAAAGAATTTCGAGCAAGATAAAACTTGAATTTTTTGATTCCCTGAATAACTACAAGAATTTCTCTTTTGAAAGAGGGATAGTTGCGTTGTGCTGGCGTGAAAGATCCTGACTTGTAACCATAGACTTGTCTGTGTCCATTGTCTTCTTCAATGAGGACTACTGCCCAAAAATCAATGGAAGCATCAGTCTGCAAAATGAGTTGTCCTGGACCTGGGATCTTGAGAGGAGGAAGTGCCTTGCATAACTCCTTTAGCTTCTGAACTGCAACTGTGGCTTCTGGAGACCAATTTCCAATGTTGGATTTTCGAAGGTACTTGGAAATCTGGCAGGTGTAGTTGGCCAATGATGGGACATGCGATGAGACATAATTGATGAGGCCAAGGAACTGTTGGATCTGTGTAACAGTTCTGAGTTCATCAGAAAAGTCGAGGACTTTGCTTGATATGTGGTCCTGTAAAAGAATGTGTCCTTCTCTTATCTGCAAACCAAGAAAATCAATAGCATTTAGAACAATTTTCATCTTGGATTTAGCAAGTGCTAATCCATGCTGATAGGTTAGTTCCTGGAATGGTCGGAGATGCTAGTGGTGTTGTTTAGCTGTGTTACTAAATATCAAAACATTATCAATGCAGACAATACAGTGTTGCGCGAGTGGCCTATAAACATCACCCATTCTGTGCTAGAACTCGGATGGCGCCCATGCCGCACATTCTTGACACCGAATGGTATGACATTCCATTCATAATGACCCTGTGGAACAACAAAAGTAGTTTTGAATCTGTCAGTTTCAGTAATACCAATCTGCCAAAATCCTGATTTCATATCAAATTTGGAAAAGAATTTGGCTTTGGACAACTTCTGAAGGAGTTGTTCCTTTCTTGGAAGAGGGTATCTGATATCCTGCAATTGATCATTGAGTTGGCGATAATCTATCATCAATCTTTTCTTTCCTCAAACTTGTTCAGATCTTTTGTTGACATAAAAGGCATGACTTGCCCACAGAGATCTGGATGGTCAGATGAGACCTTGCTTGAGTAGTGCTTGAATTTCAACTTGACAAAGATCTTCATCTTTTGGCATTCCTGGATGAGAGGCAGTTTGGTGTGGCATCTGCCAATTTTCTTTGTAAGGTAGAGAGACAAAGTGTTTCTCTCTTTCCCAAAACTTGTTTGAAAGATCACCACAATAGGAAAGGATGAGGCTCTTTCTTCAGCAAATTCATCATCTTGAATGGCTGAAACCTGTGAGGGTAATTTCTATAAGGATACCCAAGGGGTATACTGATTATGGAGGAATTGAAAACCATCTGTTGAAATGAGAAATGAGCAAGTAAGGTGAGGAAATCCATTCCTAAGAGAATATCTTCACAGCATTGATCAAACTGGTAAAAGCTGTGTTAGACTGAGACATCTGGGGATAAGTGTATGGGAATGGTCATGGAATGCGCTTCACTTCCAAATCCACTACCAGAAGCAGTGGTAAAGGTTGCTCTGGAGGATATCCAAAATTCAGGTGGAAGACACTTGGATTTCATGAAAGAAATACAGGATCCTGTGTCTAGAAGTGCCATAACTGTGATAGGAACATATCCTGGAGGGTTTACAACAAGCTTTATGTATGGCTTATAGATTTGTCCTGAGGTAAAGGTAGCTTTGGAAGTGGTAAGGATTGGTTGTTCAGAGGTTTTGTGTATTTTGGCTATGGAGAGGTTTGGCTCAGAATCAGAGGATTCGGATTCTGAGGTGAGACCTGAGGATGAGGTTGTATCAAGGTTAAGGATGGCTTGATCTGGTTCGGAAGTCCATATGTATAGCTGGTCATCAAAGTTTTGAGTTGAAATGAACTGAACAAGCTTGGTTGGTAGCTTCTTGGACTTTTTGAGGTAACAATCCTTTGTAAAATGTCATTTCTTTCCACAAAGAAAACATTTAGTGGAAAAGGAAGGTTTTGCTCTTTTCCTCACAAATCTGAACTTCTTGAAAGGTTTTCTGGACTTGTGAAACCTTTTCTGATGTTTGTACTTCTTGTATTTGTGACACGAACATGGAGAGTAGTTGTGAGTGTGATAGCAAAACTTTTGGAAATCTTTTCTGCAAAATGTATCCATTGTTTTATGCTCGTTGCTTTTGAGGAGCTTGCCAAGTCGCTTGGACTCACACTGGTCTTGAATGAGCTTTCTGGCCATCTGGTACAAGTGAGCAAGACTCACCTGTCTTAGATCTGCAATATTGGCTTGTTTAAACTCTGTTTCGAGCAATTCAGGAAGTGGTTGTGGCATGTTAAAGACGAACGCCTTCTTGATGGTTTCTGTATTTTTTCCAAAGATAAAATACAGAGCTTCCTGTCTGAGATAGTAATCTCCAAGTTTTGCAACATCACAGCATTTGCTTAGTAAGAACTCTTTTTATGCCTTTTCAATCTCTTAGGCTGTTTGTCCTACGAAAATGTTTCGTAGACATCTTAGAAATATCTGAATAGGATCTGCATCTGTCAGGATGATTTGTCTTTCTTCTTCTGTCAGCATCTTTGTCCACCAACTGCGGAGTGATCCTATAAAAGCAGCAACAAGACGGTCAATGATATCTCTTATCTCAAGAATAGGATTTCGGAGAGATTCTCCATTTACCCATGCATCCATTTTCTTAAGATATTTGAGTATGTCATCAGGAGGAGTTGCATCAATGTTCTAGAATTGCTTGTGATTTGGAGCATATAGGATTGAAACTTTTCCTTCAATGTTTTGTTGTCTCTGAGGTTGCTGTTGTGGAACCTGTGGGACTTGTGCTTGTGTTTGGTTTCGGTGTTCTCCTGCTTGGGAAGTTTCTCCTTGGTCACTGGTTGGTTCTGAATCATCAGGATTAGTTTGTACAGGGTTGTGCGTACGTGTTCTTGTGGTGTCCGTGTAAAACGGAGTCACAGGAGTTTGCATAAGAACTGACCCTTTGTATGGTGGAATCGTCTGAGAGGATGAATCCTTTTCAAACGGATCAAAGGAATCAAAGGATGAAATGACTGAGGAAATTTCACTAGGACCTTCTTTCTCGTCTTCATCACCCCACCCGGTTGGGATAATTTTCTCTTTAGAGAGATAATGAAGAGGTGGTGTGAGATCAACCCAATAAGCTTTTTTGCAATTTTCACTTGGTATCCAGACTGCATGATCTGGCTTTGGATTATGCTTCCAAGGATGAGAGGACTGCTTCTTCGGCTTAACTGGCTTTCTGAGTTTTTCAGCAAGTCGTTCCCTTTTTCTCTTGAACTCGTCTGAATCAAGATAATACTTCTCGGAAGAAGATTTCTCCAAGTTGATCATATTGACGCTGTTCCAAGAACGAACTTGTCCGGAAGGGTTCCGAACTGGAGCAGCCTTCTGAAGCTTTTCCAGTTAATAGGATTCTGCTGGTGATATATGTGGTTTATGTAGAAAGCCTTGTGGATGTCATTATATTGGTCATAACAACCTTGTCTGAGATGATCATGGGCTTCTTTTGTCCATGCAACATGTTCTCTCAGATCTGACCATATTTTCTCAATGGCAGCATTCTGGGCTTTTGCATTCATGTTGCCCCATTTGATTGCTGACTCAATTGGTCCAACATCTTGTGGTCTGGTTTTGGTAACTTGCCATTTATCAACATATGCATTGTCTACTTCTCCTATACAGTAGATGTCTTCAGGAAAATTAATAGAACAGACATATCTAGAGGACCTAGATCTAGTAGCAAAGGGTTTTATGACACAGTGTGGACAGGACTGAGGATGTCCAGCAAGTTGACATTTTTAACATGGTTCAACTGGTTGGGATTCTGTTGGAAATGATATGGCGACACGACCTGGTTCTAGAGGATGTCTAGAGATTCTTGATGAATCATGGATGAATGGTGGGTTATGACTTCTTTCATAATCATTTTTCCAACGAGAAGGAAAAGTGAGTTCATGTTTGGTGTAGATTTTTGGTTGGGTAACATTACTATCACCTAACATGTGGACTCGAAGCTTACAGTTGTGGTCCATGGAAAAGAGATGGGTTTGAACTTTATAGGTCATAGAATGATGGAGTGCAACAACAATTTCATTTGGGTTCATATCAGCTCCATAAAGTTGGATAAGGACCTGTATGGTTTGAGAAATGGTAGGTCAGGAAAGATCAAGGGTGAAGTTTGGTTCAACCTGGATGAGAACATGGTCATTGTGAAGACCTGCTTCAACAGCACAGATGAGTGCATCATCAAACTTACGCCACCTGGTATCTAGTAGAGAGACTAGACATGAAACATTTTTTTCGACAAGAAAACTAGGCTGTAAGGCTAGACGAATGGCTCCAAGGTGTAAACCTTTGTAACCTTTCTGTCTATATCTACGGAGATCAGGTTCAGAAAGTATAGGAAGATAGGTTTTTGAGTGGGAAGAAGATACAGATTGTACAGAGACTGTAGAGGATTTATACACGGTTGTAAGGGCTGCTGGCTTGGTAGGTAATAGAGATTTGAACTTTTGTGTGAGTTGGAAAGCTTGGTAATATGAGTATGGATTTAATAGAGAGAGTTTGAAGAGTTCACCTAGTTTGGTAGATGGAGGTGTTTGGGTTATGTCTACCTCATAATAAGATGCGGAAGGATCAAAGGAAGTGACTTCAGAGTTGTTAGCAACAACCTCTTGTTCTGGCAGGGGAAGATCAGCCATGGTAGATACACTGGTCACGACTGGACTTACTGCGGGACTTACTGCGCCTTTTATTCACTCTTTGACGGCTGTTGCCCTATTGCCAAAGACTCTAGTGTTCAAGACACAAGTATTGTTTAAGACCTTCAATACCAGAATAGAGAAGTGCTACAATTAACTAGGCTCTGAGACCACTAAGGGTAACGGAAGGAGCAGGAGGCGGAAGACATGGCTAAAGGGGAAGGACAAGAAAGAGAAAAAAGACGTAGGGTTTTTGAGAGAAAGATAGATGTGTTTCAATCTAAATCTAACTCTGCCCCTTTAGTCAGGGGTTCTTCATTATTTATAGGCAAATCATTACAAAGCAAATAATTACAAGCGGAATCTTCACTATTCATGACAAGGACTAAAGCAATTTCCTTCAATAAAGGAAAAGCTGACACGACATAAAGAGATTCATAATAATTCACAATAAGACAAACCTAACGCAACTAAATCTGTTTCTTTTAATAAAGTAAATCTCACTTATTATAAACAAACAAACGAGACATGACATAAAGAGAATCTGAAGTGACAAAAGATTCCTGTCATATCCTATTATTATATCATGACAAACCTATTTACATGACATGAAGCTTCATCATGGGTCCACCTGGGATTCCTGGAATCCTGTCTGCAATGAGTCACCATCTGTCATTATTAAGTTCGATATCATCCCACCACTCCTGACTGTTCTGGCTACTAAAAAGCACATTTCATGACCATTCCCATACACTTATCCCCAGATGTCTCAATCCGACATAGATTTTACCAGTATGATCAATGCTGTGAAGATACTCTGTTAGGAATGGATTTTCTCACCTTACTTGCTCCATTCTCATTTCAAACAAATGGTTTCCAATTACTGCATAAGAACTGGCCCTTTGTATGGTGGAATTGTCTGAGAAGATAAATCATTTTCAAACGGATCTCAAAACTTTGATGACCAGCTATAAACATGGACTTCCGAACCACTGCATAATCTGGCTTTGGATTATGCTTCCAAGGATGAGAGGATTGCTTCTTTGGCTTATCTGGCTTTCTGAGTTTTTCTGCAAGTCGTCCTCTTTTTCTCTTGTTGTCTATAAGGTTGCTGTTGTGGAACCTGTAGGACTTGTGCTTGTGTTTGGTTTCGGTGTTCTCCTGCGTGGGAAGTTTCTCCTTGGTCACTGGTTGCTTTTGAATCATCAGGATTAGTTTGTACAGGGTTGTGCGTACGTGTTCTTGTGGTGTCCGTGTAAAACGGAGTCACAGGAGTTTGCATAAGAGCGGCATTCTGAAGCTTTTTCCAGTTAATAGGATTCTGCTGGTGATATATGTGGTTTCTGTGGAAAGCCTTGTGAAGGTCATTATATTGCTCATAACAACCTTGTCTGAGATGATCATAGGCTTGTTTCATCCATGCAACATGTTCCCTGATATCTGACCATATTTTCTCAATGGCAACATTCTGGGCTTTTGCATTCATGTTGCCCCAATTGATTGCTGACTCAATTGGTCCAACATCTTGTGGTCTGGTTTTGTTAACTTGCTATTTACCAACATATGCATTGTCGGCTTCTCCTGTACAGTAGATGTCTTCAGGAAAATTAACAGAACATATATATCTAGAGGACCTAGATCTGGCAGCAAAAGGTTTTCTGACACAGTATGGATAGGACTGAGGATGTCCAGCAAGTTGACATTTTTCACATGGTTCAGCTGGTTGGGATTCTATTGGAAATGATATGGTGACACGACCTGGTTCTAGAGGATGTCTAGAGATTCTTGGTGAATCATGGATGATTGGTCGGTTATGGCTTCTTTCATAATCATTTTTCCAACGGATGGGGTAATGAAGACGAGAAAGAAGGTCCTAGTGAAATTTCCTCAGTCATTTCGTCCTTTGATTCCTTTGATCTGTTTGAAAAGGATTCATCTTCTCAGACGATTCCACCATACAAAGGGCCAGTTCTTATGCAAACCCATGTGACTCCGTTTTACACGGACACCACAAGAACACGTACGCACAACCCTGTACAAACTAATCCTGATAATTCAGAAGCAACCAGTGACCAAGGAGAAACTTCCCAAGCAGGAGAACACCGAAACCAAGCACAAGCACAAGTCTCACAGGTTCCACAACAGCAACCTCAGAGACAACAAAACATTGAAGGAAAAGTTTCCATCCCATATGCTCCAGATCACAAGCAATTCTGGAACATTGATGCAATTCCTCCTGATGACAGACTCAAATATCTTGAGAAAATGGATGCATGGATAAATGGAGAATCTCTCAGAAATCCTACTCTTGAGATAAGAGATATCATTGACCGTCTTGTTGCTGCTTTTACAAGATCACTCCACAGTTGGTGGACAAGGATGCTTACAGAAGAAGTGTCACGCCCTAACTCGACCCCTCCTATAATCAGTCAGGACGCAACGGAATTTTGACAGTATAACGACAGTAAATAGGATACCGAGGCTCTAAACCAACCTCAATAGAACATCATACATTAACTCCATAAACCATACAACAAACAACTCCTCAATAAAATAACAACATACATCATAACCATATTATATAATAATCAATCCTCGTTATACGCCTCCGTTCCAACATAATACATGAACCTTAATATGCATTGCAAAATATATTGATACCAACCTAGCAACCTATACATAGACAAAACAAAGACTACTAAGATAGCATCAACTAATTCATTATCTTTTCAACATCTTATACATTATAAACTACAAAGCATATAAGATCTACTAAGTTAATTTACAAGATAGTAAAACAATACAACATCAAGGATAAGACTACGAAACATAAGACTCATCCACGTAAGGCACATTTTCCTCTTCACGGGGCACGTACCCGTAATTTGCGAAAGTACACCTGTAAGCATGCAATAATAGAAAGTGAGCTTATATAAAATAAGCCCAGTGAGGATCCGATAGATCTCTAACAGTATTCATTATACTCCTCGGAAATAATCCTTTGAGCAAGTAAACACACAATAACATCAATAATACTTTCATCACATAATCTATAATGACCATTCAATAAAGGATACACTAGTTAGTGTAGCTCCAAATGTCATTACGATCATAACAGCCTTCTTGTGACTCCCATAAACTCATACACCCGAGGTACCCCAATAACCTCTCCCTCCATGACACCTCTGTCATGCGAGCTGGAGGTAAACTTTGGTAGTCATACCGTTATCAACCCGATAGCCCGATGCTGCCCGAGAGGTAGCACACACATACCAAAGACTCAGCAAGAATAATAAATATCAATCATTTACAAGAGGACAGTCTAGCAGAACTGCCTATCTCCCGACATCAATCATCAATTAATAATCATCAATAATCATATTATCATCATAATAACATCAATAATCAATTTAACAACAAATAACTAAGTTAGATGACAAAGTAGGCCATCTAACCGAACATGCATTAAACACACGATCAAACCCTAGTTTACCCATCATCAACTCACAATTCAATCACTCAAACCACACCCGATCAACTAAAGGCATAATCTAACATTTTAAAGAAAGACAACCTAAAGTTCAAATAATCATATCTTACATTCTACTAATCCAAACAACTCCAAATCAATTTCAAACACTCACCCATTCAACCAACTACATTAGCCCCCTCAGAAACCAACCAAAACACATCCATATCATGTTCAATAACCCTAAAATCCTAGTATGTCATGGCTGAAATTTATGGATTTTAGCACCGACCTCACAATCGAAAATTCGGCATTACAGCGGCGCTACCACGGAATTATCAAACTTTTAGAAATTGACGGCAATCGATTCCGATCAACACAACTCAAAATAATCAACATTTAGCAAATTAATCAACTTTAAATACCCGAAAAATAATAATTATGCTACAACGGTTCAAATCTCGTAGGATTACATATAAATGATCCCTAGCATGCATGGAGCAATAATCTAACATCAGATTAACATTCTAACAGTTCGATAATCAATTCTACGCAAAAACACAAAAGATGAGTTTTGAGATCTAGAATTTTTCTCTCACCTTTGATGCAATATAAGCCTAGAAATGCATGCAATGCATGCCCAACAAGCGGAATCCAACTCGGTACGAAGTTCTACGGACAGAAACTAGGTTTTTCTTTGAAAATTTGCTTTGAAAACTTTGAAGAAAAGCTTGGCTATTCTCCCATGAAGCTCTCGGCCATCTAGGTGAAAATGAAGGTGTTTTTTTGCTTTGCTTGTGTGTGTTGGTGATATATGCATGAAAGTCAACAATTTAAATGAAAGTCAAAGTTGAAACTTTAGTGTTTTCTTGACTTTAAATTCATTGTCCTGATCACCAATGTTCAAAACAATTATTCAACACCCAAGATAGCTCAAGTAGGTTATTTTTAGGTGACAAAAAGTTTTACAATCGAACAATTTCACTCGAATCAGCTTAAAACTCGATTTTTGCAAAAGTCGGTATAAAAATCCTAATAAATTCCTAGGCCGATTTAAAAACTGATTTCATCAAACACAGGTCTATTAAAGTCCGTGGACTAGGTCTAGAAGGGTTAAAAAGACCAGTTTCAAAATTTTAGCGGACGTGTTTTGAAAATACTATTCACTAAAAATTGATGATAAAATTTCTAACTCCGTCTTTGATGAAAATTTCATGAATGCACATTTAGCATGCTCTAGGAGTATTAATATCAAAATTATCACATTCTAAGTCACATAGCACATAGACAGGTCAATTCATGCAAAACGAGAATAAACACGCAAAACGAGACATGATAGAAAAATGGGGTTTCACAAGAAGAAAGACAAATCATCCTGACAGATGCAGATCCTATTAAGATATTCCTAAGATGTCTACGAAATATTTTCGTAGGACAAACAGCCCAAGAGATTGAAAAGGCAGAAAAAGAGTTCTTACTCAACAAATGTTGTGATGTTGCAAAACTTGGAGATTACTATCTCAGATAGGAAGAGCCTTGGGAATATTTTATTTCTTGGGAACAATGC
Source organism: Ehretia macrophylla (assembly GCA_037974665.1). Lineage (NCBI taxonomy): Eukaryota > Viridiplantae > Streptophyta > Magnoliopsida > Boraginales > Ehretiaceae > Ehretia > Ehretia macrophylla. Next base: position 22,666,608 of record CM075782.1, on the reverse strand, counting down.
CTTACCGTCAAAAGAGCCACAGCTAGAGCTCATGGTCTAGATGTTTCTGATCCCGCAGAGCTTTGACACGTCCGCTTCCTTGATAGCCCCACTTTTCATGAGCATCTCCTCGCCTTCCAGAATTTCTCTTAGCCAGATGCCTATTCCACTGCAGACCTTGGGTCTAACTATGACCCATGGGGGGGAGATGATTTTAGTAGCCAGAATAGTCAGGAGTGGTGGGATGATATCGATATTAATAATGACAGATGGTGATTCATTGTAGACAAGATTGTAGGAATCCAGGGTGGACCCCATGATGAAGCTTCATGTCATGTAAATAGGTTTGTCATGATGTAATAATAGGATATGACAGGAATCTTTTGTCACTTCAAATTCTCTTTATGTCATATCTCGTTTGTCTGTTTATAATAAGTGAGATTTCCTTTATTAAAGGAAACCGTGTGATACCCCGAACCCGGCATGCATTTAATTGCATTTAATTAAGTGTCATCTTAAATGTTAGCATTGAATTTTGTGTTTATTTTTAGTTAAACATTCATTTCTAGCATTATTTTCATATTTCTTTTAGAGTAATTGAATAATACTTGAGTTAATTATTTTAACGAAGTATCAACTACTTTTCATAATTATGTTACCTGGTTTTATTTTCTCTTTCCTTAATGCTCGATTTTCAATTAAATGAAAAGTAGTTCCGAGCCAGAGTAAATTTTGAACTATGTTGCTTTTCAAAAATTATATTTTTGTTATATTCCATAATATTTAGGTGTTATTCGTTCTTCGTCATTTTGTGCATAGCATATCAAGAGTGATAATTAGGAAATGATTTCTAGTCCTCAGTAAATAGTAAAAATTAGTATTTAGTATTTTAATTTTAGTACTTTAGTTGTTGTTAACTAGAATTAAATTTGTATTGGTTGTTTTAGCCTTAAAATGCAAGAAATAAGCTACTTTGACCAACTTAAGTGAGCTTTGACCAAGACTTTGACCATTTGACTTGTTGTCATCTGTTTTAAATAGCATGAAATAGAAAACAAAACAAATAAAAAGCTGAAAAAAGGGGTCAAAAATACAAGGGAAAAAGAAAAAAAAGATTGCAACTTCAAATATTCAAATCTTCGTGAGAACTTGCACGGGGTTGTTTCTGAGGCTTCCAACGTGGTTTTCCTAGCATCTAGTAGCGTCTAAGGTGAGGGTTTCATCGTTTTTTGCGCATTTGAAATAATTATGCCTAAACTTTAATTTTTAGAAATTATGCGTAGATCGTTATTTTATCTGTTTTGATGCTTGAAGAATGTTCCTTGACAATTGTAGAACAGGTATTTTTAGTTTTTTTAGCATTTTCAATGGTTAAATATAGCAATTGCAATTTAAAATGCGAATGGAATAGTAAAATGTGAATAGCAAACCCCTGTTTCGTAAAAGTTACTCTGTTATGCATTATGTTGATGTGAAAAGATGCTAGATATGTTAGAATGCTTAAATGTATGGTTTAATTGAATTGTGTAATGGAAAAATGGAGAAAATGGCTTGGTACATGTTGGGGTCGTTCCGGTCGAGTTTGGCATTTTATCGTTTTGCGTGAAGGCATTGTTGTAGTATGCCATGAAAGCACTTTTGGTGCAGTTATGACATTGGTTGGGTGATCGGTTGAGGTAGCTATAGTTCAAACGAGCAAAGGGAAAAATCGGGGCTTTGTGAGAATTCTAGGATAAAGTAGGGTTTCGTGGTCTTTAGACGTGCCTTATGGTGTCCTAGGAGGAGTGGTGAAGTCAGTTTTCAAAACTCGTAGCTCGTTTGGAAGTAGTAGCATTGAGAAAGTTGGGGTCATTTAGTGTTTTAGTTGATTTTTTTTATAATGCTTGCTTATATAATGCTTATTGTGGATTATTATGCTCGTTATACCTGATTATGATTGAATTGTATATCAATTGTTGATAATGCTTGTTAGTGTTGTACTTGTTATTTTATTGATTATAAATGCTTATTGTAACGCATGTTGATACTAATCTGCACTTTAGTGCCTTGCTCGATTATCGTTATATTCTTCGTATTGCATTGCATTGTGTCAGGCGTGTGAGTGATGGTCATCTCTGTGGTAGTCCCGGCCTGCCAAGGTTGGTTGCTCTAGCTCCGTGTCCTATTCCCGTTCTCGCTTGGGTTGCCACCCAGGAAGTTTTGGGTCGTAGAATTGACAGAGTATGTCCGGAGTACTCTAACATAAGTTATAAGGTGGGTGAGCTGGCGCGTCATTGTTAAAGTCATCGAAATCATGATCGGTATATTACTCGTTCGAGTGAACCGTAGCCTTCAAAGTGTGGTATAGCTTTGATTGGTTGTGTTAATGCTTTCTTTAATTGTTATTGTATTGTTGATTATATTGATTGTTGTTCTTATTGATTATATATTGCTTAACTGCCTTATTTGCATTGAGAAAGTTGGGGTCATTTAGTGTTAGTTGGAAAGTTCGTGGTTACGTGAAAGATCGTGCTTGAAGAGTTGTCTTGCGTGTTATGTGGTTGAGTTGTAGGAAGATGCAAAGATGTATGTTTTCATGTATTGTATGTATTTAGTGTTAAAAGTTATGTAATTAACTTAACTAGGTTTATTAGAATGGTATGATAGTCTACTCTATGCAATAGGTTAGTATAGTTTAATTGCCAAGCATGAGTGTACTTGTCAAAGATGAGAAAAGATAGGATAGTTTTTAAACTGGAAATGTATATATACTTGCTATGTTTAATTGTTGAGAAACAAGGCTCGGATGGCCTTGAGGTGTTTGTATGGTTGGACACGGTGCTAGTCTACTTATATGCTGTCACAGGTTTGTATTTTGCCTAGAAACAGGGGAGACTCCGTCCGTCTTTCCCTAAAATTTTACCCGGGTTTAGAATTGGGCTGTGATTAGATTGATTGATAGAACTCCCAATCTCGAGAGGGATCGGGGTGTTATAGGTAGTATCAGAGCTTGTTTAGCTCATAAACCGGGACAGGGTCCTCAGTCTGGTGGGTAGTGATCCTTGAATGTGTGCTTGTTAAGTGTGTCTTAAAAGTGTATGCTTGTATGAGAGATTGTGTGTCTTGACTTGAATGTATGCATCTATGTGATATAGTTATGTGTTATGTATTAAATATTTCTCAAGTAAAGTGAAGTGACTACTCTTGTATCGAACTGGCATCGTGAATCGAATTGACCTCATGAATTGTTATTTACTTGGGATATTGCTTGTAATGTGTGTATTGGAATGTCTTAAATTGGTTATGCCGTGATTTGAATTGATTATGTTGTGCTTGATTTGATTGTCGTGCTTGAGTGAGTTTGTTGAATAAACTGTTTTATAACTGTTTTACAAACTTGCTTGCATAATAGTTTAATGCATGTATGTATAAATATGATATCTTGGCATTCATACATGTCCTGTTGAAATGGTAAGAAAGACTTCTTCCTCCCCTGAAGAGAAGTGGTTAGTGGCAGGCCCTCCAAGTTATATGGATTGACGGGAATGAGCAGTATTTGACTAGCCTTTATTTGGGAGTTGGTGTTTGCTTTTGGAGCTAGTTATTGGTAAATCTCTAAGGTCTTCCTCTGTGCTTAACAGTTGTGGAAGAGTATCTTTCTTTTGGGTTCTATTTAGTTGTTCTCTAGAGTATTCTTTGGTTTTCTTATTCGATATTCTTTGGAACTTCTGTTGGTACTTCTTGGTAGACCTAGCTGTTGGGGTTTCAATCGGACTTACTGCATGGTATTATTTATGGCATATGTGTCTCGGTCTTTATTGGTGTGTTACTGGCATTCCTTATTGGAAATTTTTCAATGGCATTCTATAGAATTCTTAGTGGTCATTTATCTAGTACTTATTTATTGGGCAATCCTTGCTACTTTCTTATCGGAGCATTGTTTCGGGTATTTCCTTTAGTGTTCCTCAATAGGTTTGGTATTTGGAATTCCTATTATACTTATTGTATAGTACTACTTACGGTATTCTGTGGAATTCTTAGTGGGCATTCTACTAGTATTTTCCTTGATGGCACTTATTGGAAGTCTTACACTTGGAATCCTGTTCAGACTTATTATTTCATATTGCTTACGCTATGCTGTCGAATACTTTGGGCTTTCTTGGTGGTGACTTGTATAAAGTTCTCACTTGGCAAACAGTGAAGAGGCCTCGGAGTTTGGTTTTGTATATTGTGCACCAGCTCGGTATTTTCCCTTATGTTTTTCGTCTAGCTGGAAACTATAATTGTTATTCAACTTGATTGTCTTATTGGGCACATTATATTTTCTCTGCTATTTCCTTTGACATTCTTCTTAGCATTTGATAGCGGTACTTGGGATCTAATTGGTTATCCTATGGGGTTATTATTTGGAAGACTTCTCTAGAACTTTTGAAGTATATTTGACTGGGTTTTCTTAGTACTTTCCTCAGCACTCCTAACAGGGAATTATTCTATGAAATTCATGACCAACGGGGTACTTCTTTGGACCTCTGGATGGAATTTTCATTTGAGCCTTTAGTTGGCTTCCTGCTTGGGCGTTCTCGGGCAATAATAGTTGAACTTCTACTGGAGATTTGTATGTGGGGTATTCCTTCGGTATTCTTCTTGTCAATAATATGTGGCATTGATAATATGTACAATATCCCTGCTTTAGTCTTTATTAGTATTATCTCGGCGCTCTTGGTTGGAATTTTATTCTTCTTTGGTATTCGTGTCAGCGGGATTCTTGTTTGGATTTATGTACAGTATCTTCATTTGAGCCTTTTTTCGGCATTACTATTTGGAATTTCTTCTTAAACTTCCCTATTGGTCTTCTTGTTTAATATACTTGCTCAGCAACCGATGAAGATTAGTCAGAGTTGGGTTCAGTGGATGCAGAGTTCTATCGGAAGAAGAATTGCGAGGACGCAATTGTTTTAAGGGGAGAAGGATGTGATACCCCGAACCCGACATGCATTTAATGGCATTTAATTGCATTTAATTAAGTGTCATCTTAAATGTTAGCATTGAATTTTGTGTTTATTTTTAGTTAAACATTCATTTCTAGCATTATTTTTATATTTCTTTTAGAAGTAATTGAATAATACTTGAGCTAATTATTTTAACGGAGTATCAACTACTTTTCATAATTATGTTACCTGGTTTTATTTTCTTGTACCTTACTGCTCGGTTTTCAATTAAATGAAAAGTAGGTCCGAGCCGGAGTAAATTTTGAACTATGTTGTTTTTTAAAAAATATATTTTTCTTATATTCCATAATATTTAGGTGTTATTCGTTCTTCGTCGTTTTGTGCATAGCATCTCGAGAGCGATAGTTAGGAAATGATTTCTTGTCCTTAGCAAATAGTGAAAATTAATATTTAGTGTTTTAATTTTAGTATTTTAGTTGTTGTTAATTAGAATTAAATTTGTATTGGTTGTTTTAGCCTTAAAATGCAAGAAATAAGCTACTTTGACCAACTTAAGTGAACTTTGACCAAGACTTTGACCATTTGACTTGTTGTCATCTTTTTAAATAGCATGAAATAGAAAACAAAACAAATAAAAAGCTGAAAAAAAGGAGGCAAGGGCCGAAAATACAAGGGAAAAAGAAAAAAAAAGATTTCAACTTCAAATCTTCAAATCTTCAAATCTTCATGAGAGCTTGCACGGGGTTGTTTCTGAGGCTTCCAGCATGGTTTTCCTAGTGTCTAGTAGCGTCTCAGGTGAGGGTTTCATCGTTATTTGCGCATTTGGAATAATTATGCCTAAACTTTAATTTTTGGGAATTATGCGTAGATCGTTATTTTATCTGATTTGATGCTTGAAGAATGTTCCTTGATGATTGTAGAACATGTATTTGTAGCTTTTTAGCATTTTCTACGGTTAAATATAGCAATTGCAATTTCAAATGCGAATGGAATAGTAAAATATGAATAGTAAACCCCTGTTTCGTAAAAGTTGCTCCGTTATGCGTTCTGTTGATGTGAAAAGATGCTAGATATGTTAGAATTCTTAAATGTATGGTTTAATTGAATTGTGTAATGGAAAAATGGAGAAAAATGGCTTGGTACATGTTAGGGTCGTTCCGGTCGAGTTTGGCATTTTATCATTTTGTGTGAAGGCATTGTCGTAGTATGCCATGGAAGCACTTTTGGTGCAGTTATGACATTGGTTGGGTGATCGGTTAAGGTAGCTGTAGTTCAAACAAGCAAATGGGGAAATCAGGACTTTGTGAGAATTCTAGGTAAAGTAGGGTTTCGTGGTTTTTAGACGTGCCTTATGGTATCCTAGGAGGAGTGGTGAAGTCGGTTTCCAAAACTCGTAGCTCGTTTGAAAGTAGTAGCATTGAGAAAGTTGGGGTCATTTAGTGTTTTAGTTGATTTTTTTTTATAATGCTTGCTTATATAATGCTTATTGTGGATTATTATGCTCGTTATACTTGATTATGATTAAATTGTATATCAATTGTTGATAATGCTTGTTAGTGTTGTATTTGTTATTTTATTGATTGTAAATGCTTATTGTATCGCATGTTAATACTAATTTGCACTTCAGTGCCTTGCTCGATTATCGTTATATTCTTCGTATTGCATTGCATTGTGTTAGGTGCGTGAGTGACGGCCCTCTCTGGGTAGTCTCGGGCTGCCAGGGTTGGTTGCTCTAGCTCCGTGTCCTATTCCCATTCTCGCTTGGGTTACCGCCCAGGGAGTTTTGGGTCGTAGAATTGACAGAGTATGTCTGGAGTACTCTAACGGAAGTTATAAGGTGGGTGAGCGGTGCGTCATTGTTAAAGTCATCGAAATCATGATTGGTACATTACTCGTTCGAGTGAACCGTAGCCTTCAAAGTATGGTATAACTTTGATTGGTTGTGTTAATGCTTTTTTTAATTGTTATTGTATTGTCGATTATATTGGTTGTTGTTCTTACTGGATATATATTGTTTAACTGCTTTATTTGCATTGCACGATTTTCTTTCTCTCCACCTCGATATCTGTTTTGCCCTTACTGAGTATACGTGTTGAGTATACTCACTCCTCACCACCACATTTCAGGAAAATGCCATGTTAGCTGGAAAGTTGATGGTTACCTGAAAGATCGTGCTTGAAGAGTTGTCTTGCGTGTTATGTGGCTGAGTTGTAGGAAGATGCAAAGATGTATGTTTTCATGTATTGTATGTATTTAGTGTTAAAAGTTATGTAATTAACTTAACTAGGTTTATTAGAATGGTATGATATTCTATTTTATGCAATAGGTTAGTATAGTTTAATTGCCAAGCATGAATGCATTGGTCAAAGATGAGAAGAGATAGGATAGTTTTTAAACAGGAAATGTATATATACTTGTTGTGGTTAATTGTTGAGAAACAAGGCTCGGATGGCCTTGAGGTGTTTGTATGGTTGGACACGGTGCTGGTCCACTTATATGCTGTCACAGGTTTGCATTTTGCCTAAAAACATGGGAGACTCCGTCTGTCTTTCCCTAAAAAAATTATGCCCGGGTTTGAAATTGGGTTGTGATTAGATTGATTGATAGAATTCCCAGTCTCGAGAGGGATCGGGGTGTTATAAACCGCTTTAGTCGCGTCGGGTTTGTCTTATTGTGAATTATTAAGAATCTCTTTATGTCGTGTCAGCTTTTCCTTTATTGAAGGAAGCTGCTTTAGTCCTTGTCAGGAATAGTGAAGATTCTGCTTGTAATTATTTGCTTTGTAATGGTTTGCTTATAAATAATGAAGAACCCTGACTAAAGGGGCATAGTCAGATTTGGATTAAAACACATCTTTCTTTCTCTCAAAAAGCCTACGTCTTTTTTCTTCTTTTTGGTCCTTCCCCTTTAGCTATGTCTTCCGCCTCCTGCTTTAAAGAGAAAATTATCCCAACCGGGTGGGGTGATGAAGTGTATTGTCTACATTGATGATGTTTTCATATTCAGTAACACAATTGAAGAACTTCATCACTAAGGGTAACGGAAGGAGCGGGAGGCATAAGACATGGCTAAAAGAGAAGGACAAGAAAGAAGAAAAAAGACGTAGGCTTTGTGAGAGAAAGAAAGATGTGTTTCAATCCAAATCTGACTCTGCCCCTTTAGTCAGGGGTTCTTCATTATTTATAGGCCAACCATTACAAAGCAAATAATTACAAGCGGAATCTTCACTATTCCTGACAATGACTAAAGCAGCTTCCTTTAATAAAAGAAAAGCTGACACGACATAAAAAGATTCATAATAATTCACAATAAGACAAACCTAACGCGACTAAAGCGATTTCCTTTAATAAAGGAAATCTCACTTATTATAAACAGACAAACGAGACATGACATAAAGAGAATCTGAAGTGGCAAAAGATTCCTGTCATATCGTATTATTACATCATGACAAACCTATTTACATGACACGAAGCTTCATCATGGAGTCTACCCGGGATTCCTGAAATCCTGTCTGCAATGAGTCACCATCTGTCATTATTAAGATTGATATCATCCCACCAATCCTGACTGTTCTGGCTACTAAACTCATCTTCCCCCCACGGGTCATAGTCAGTCCCAAGGTCTGTAGTGGAATAGGCATCTGGCTGAGAGAAATTCTAGAAGGCGAGAAGATGCTCATGAAAAATGGGGCTATCATGGAAATGAACGTTCTAAAATTCTCGGGGATTAGAAACATCTAGACCATGAGCTCTGGTAGTGGCTCTTTTGACGGTAAGACATTGTTCCCAAGAAATAAAATATTCTCCAGGCTCTTGCTGGAGATTGAAATGGTTGATTGGAATGATGGTTGGCGGAATGACGCGATTCCAAACATCTGTAAGGCGTATGATGAAAACCTGCTGGTGCTGAATAATTTGTCCAGTGATGAGTGTTGAAGGGGCAAATGACTGAAACATCTGTGAGAATAGCTTGACGAAGCGGGATTCTGGGAACACACGAACATGTCGCTGAATGAGCTCTGGATAAAAAAGTAACTGTCATAGGATAATAATTAAGCCAATACTAAAGATACAAGAATTGCATCTTTGAAAAGTCATAATTATTAAAATCAAGAACTGTATCCCATGGTTCTTCATGTTGGGGATTGTAACGAACAACATTGCGAACATAATAGACAGAGGATAACAGATCAATAATTTTTCTGAGTATGATCTCAACGAATTCTTCAAAGAAATCAGTGATCCAGCTTTTGGCAAATGATCGGAGTATCTTTATCTTGATCTCTTCAAGTAGGGCTTCAATAAATTGAGCTTGCTGGTCTGAACTCAAATCATAAATGTCTGAGACTGGCCATTAGTGGGATCTGGATTTGAACTGGAACTACCTGGAATAAGATCTGGAACAAAGGAAGCTAGAAGTTTGCGTCCATCTGGATTTACCATGCATACAGCTTTTTCGGATGGTGGTGTGCGAGAGAGAAAATTAGCAAGGATATTCTCTTTGCCTGAGATGTGTCACATTGTCCAATTGAATTGGGAAATCCATTTTGTCCATCAGAGGAGTTGTGGATCTAGAATATCATTCTACTTTCTTCTGAGAACGCCCTGAAATCCTTTAAAATCTATTTCAATAATAAAAGGATTCTGAGCAAGATAAAACTTGAATTTTTTGATTCCCTGAATAACTGCAAGAACTTCTCTTTTGAAAGAGGGATAATTGCGTTGTGCTGGCGTGAAAGATCCTGACTTATAACCACAGACTTGTCTGTGTCCATTGTCCTTTTCAATAAGGACTGTTGCCCAAAAATCAAGGGAAGCATCAGTCTGCAAAATGAGTTGTCCTGGACCTTGGATCTTGAGATGAGGAAGTGCCTTGCATAACTCCTTTAGCTTTTGAACTGCAACTGTGGCTTCTGGAGACCAATTTTCAATGTTGAATTTTCGGAGGTACTTGGAAATTTGGCTGGTATAGCTGGCCAATGATGGGACATGCGATGAGGCATAATTGATGAGGCCAAGGAACTGTTGGATCTGTGTAACAGTTCTGAGTTCATCAGGAAAGTCGAGGACTTTGTATGATATGTGGTCTTGTAAAAGAATGTGTCATTCTCTTATCTGCAAACCAAGAAAATTAATAGCATTTAGACCAATTTTCATCTTGGATTCAGCAAGAACTAATCCATGCTGGTAGGTTAGTTCCTGGAATTGTCGGAGATGCTGGTGGTGTTCTTCAGCTGTGTTACTGAATATCAAAATATCATCAATGTAGACAATACAGTGCTGCGCGAGTGGCCTATAAACATCATCCATTCTGTGCTGGAACTCGGACGGTGCATTCTTTCGAACGAATGACATGACATTCCATTAATAATGACCCTGTGGAATAACAAAAGCAGTTTTGAATCTGTCAACTTCAGTAATACCAATTTGCCAAAATCCTGATTCCATATAAAATTTGGAAAAGAATTTGGCTTTGGACAACTTCTGAAGGAGTTGTTCCTTTCTTGGAAGAGGGTATCTGATATCCTGCAATTGATCATTGAGTTGGCGATAATCTATCACCAATCTTTTCTTTCTTCGAACTTTATCAGATCTTTTATTGACATAAAAGGCATGACTTGCCCACAGAGATCTGGATGGTCGGATGAGACCTTGCTCGAGTAGTGCTTGAATTTCAACTTGACAAAGATCTTCATCTTTTGGCATTCCTGGATGAGAGGCGGTTTGGTGTGGCATCTGCCAATTTTCTTTGTATGGTAGAGAGTCATAGTGTTTCTCTCTTTCCCAAAACTTATTTGGAAGATCATCGCAACAGGAAAGGATGAGGCTTCTTTCTTCAGCAAATTTATCATCTTGAATGGTTGAAACCTGTGAGGGTAATTTCTGTAAGGATACCCAAGGGGTATACTGATTATGCAGGAATTGGAAACCATCTGTTTGAAATGAGAATGGAGCAAGTAAGGTGAGAAAATCCATTCTTAACAGAATATCTTCACAGCATTGATCATACTAGTAAAAGCTATGTCGGACTGAGACATCTGGGGATAAGTGTATGGGAATGGTCATGGAATGTGCTTCACTTACAAATCCACTACCAGAAGTAGTGGTAAAGGTTGCTCTGGAGGATATCCAAAATTCAGGAGGAAGACACTTGGATTTCATGAAAGAAATACATGATCCTGTGTCTAGAAGTGCAGTAACAGTGATAGGAACATATCCTGGAGGATTTACAACAAGCTTTATATATGGCTTATAGATTTGTCCTGGAGTAAAGGTAGCTTTGGAAGTGGTAAGGATTAGTTGTTCAGAGGTTTTGTGTATTTTGGCTATGGAGAGGTTTGGCTCAGAATCAGAGGATTCGGATTCTGAGATGAGATATGAGGATGAGGCTGTATCAAGGTTAAGGACGGCTTGATCTGGTTTAGAAGTCCATGTGTATAGCTGGTAATCAAAGTTTTGAGTTGAGATGAACTAAACAAGCTTTGCTGGTAGCTTCTTGGACTTTTTGAGGTAACAATCCTTTGCAAAATGTCATTTCTTTCCACAAAGAAAACATTTAGTGTAAGACGAAGGTTTTGCTCTTTTTCTCACAAATCTGAACTTCTTGAAAGGTTTTCTGGACTTGTGAAACCTTTTCTGATGTTTGTGCTTCTTGTATTTGTGACACGAACATGGAGAGTAGTTGTGAGTATGACAGCCAAACTTTTGGAAATCTTTTATGCAAAAGGTATCCATTGTTTTATGCTCGTTGCTTTTGAGGAACTTGCCAAGTCGCTTGGACTCGCACTGGTCTTGAATGAGCTTTCTGGCCATCTGGTACAAGTGAGCAAGACTCACCTGTCTTAGATCTGCAATATTGGCTCATTTGAACTCTGTTTCGAGCAATTCAGGAAGTGGTTGTGGCATGTTAAAGATGAACGTCTTCTTGATGGTTTCTGTATTTTTTCCAAAGATAAAATACAGAGCTTCCTGTCTGAGATAGTAATCTCCAAGTTTTACAACATTACAACATTTGTTGAGTAAGAACTCCTTTTCTGCCTTTTCAATCTCTTGGACTGTTTGTCTTACAAAAAAATTTCGTAGACATCTTAGAAATATCTAGATAGGATCTGCATCTATTAGGATGATCTGTATTTCTTCTTCTGACAGCATTCTTGTCCACCAACTGCGAAGTGATCCTGTAAAAGCAGCAATAAGACGGTCAATAATATCTCTTATCTCAAAAGTAGGATTTCGGAGAGATTCTCCATTTATCCATGCATCCTTTTTCCCAAGATATTTGGGTCTGTCATTAGGAGGAATTGCATCAATGTTCTAGAATTGCTTGTGATTTGGAGCATATGGGATGGAAACGTTTCCTTCAATGTTTTGTTGTCTCTGAGGTTACTGTTGTGGAACCTGTGGGACTTGTGCTTGTGTTTGGTTTCGGTGTTCTCCTGCTTGGGAAGTTTTTCCTTGGTCACTGGTTGCTTCTGAATCATCAGGATTAGTTTGTACAGGGTTATGTGTACGTGTTCTTGTGGTGTCCGTGTAGAACGGAGTCACGGGAGTTTGCATAAGAACTGGCCCTTTGTATGGTGGAATCGTCTGAGAGGAAGAATCCTTTTCAAACGGATCAAAGGAATCGAAGGACGAAATGACTGATGAAATTTCACTTGGACCTTTTTTCTTGTCTTCATCACCCCACCCAGTTGGGATAATCTTCTCTTTGGTGCAATAATGAGGAGGTGGTATGAGATCAACCCAATAAGCTTTTTTGCAATTTTCACTTGGTATCCAGACTGCATGATCTGGCTTTGGATTATGCTTCCAAAGATGAGAGGACTGCTTTTTCGGCTTAACTGGCTTTCTGAGTTTTTCAGCAAGTCGTTCTCTTTTTCTCTTGAACTCGTCTGAATCAAGAAAATGCTTCTCGGAAGAAGATTTCTCCAAGTTGATCATGTTGACACTGTTCTAAGAATGAACTTGTCTAGAAGGGTTCCGAACTCGAGTGGCCTTCTGAAGCTTTTTCCAGTTAATAGGATTCTGCTGGTGATATCTGTGGTTTCTGTGGAAAGCCTTATGGAGGTCATTATATTGGTCATAACAACCTTGTCTGAGATGATCATGGGCTTCTTTTGTCTATGCAACATGTTACCTAAGATCTGACTATATTTTCTCAATGGCAGCATTCTGGGCTTTTGCATTTATGTTGCCCCAATTGATTGCTGACTCAATTGGTCCAACATCTTGTGGTCTAGTTTTGGTAACTTGCCATTTACCAACATTTTCATTGTCGGCTTCTCCTGTACAGTAGATGTCTTCAGGAAAATTAACATAACAGACATATCTAGAGGACCTAGATCTGGTAGTAAAGGGTTTTTTGACACAGTGCGGACAGGACTGAGGATGTCCAGCAAGTTGACATTTTTCACATGGTTCAGCTGGTTGGGATTCTGTTGGAAATGATATGGCGACACGACCTGGTTCTAGAGGATGTCTAGAGATTCTTGGTGAATCATGGATGATTGGTTGGTTATGGCTTCTTTCATAATCATTTTTCCAACGAGGAGGGAAAGTGAGTTCATGTTTGGTGTAGATTTTTGGTTGGGTAACATTACTATCACCTAACACGTGGACTCGAGGCTTATAGTTGTGGTCTATGGAAAAGAGATGGGTTTGAACTTTATAGGTCATAGAATGATGGAGTGCAACAACAGTTTTATTTGGGTTCATATCAGCTCCATAAAGTTGGATAAGGACCTGTATGGTTTGAGAAAGGGTAGGTCGGGAAAGATCAAGGGTGAAGTTTAGTTCAACCTGGATGAGAACATGGCAATTGTGAAGACCTACTTCAACGGCACAGATGAGTGCATCATCAAACTTACGCCACCTGGTATCTAGTAGAGAGACTAGACGTGAAACATTTTTTCAGACAAGAAAACTAGGCTGTAAGGCTAGATGAATGGCTCCAAGGTGTAAACCTTTGTAACCTTTCTGTCTATATCTACGGAGATCAGGTTCAGAAAGTATAGGAATATAGGTTTCTGAGTGGGAAGAAGATATAGATTGTAGAAAGACTATAGAGGATTTATACACGGTTGTAAGGGCTGCTGGTTTGATAGGTAATAGAGAATTGAACTTTTGTGTGAGTTGGGAAGTTTGGTAATATAAGTATGGGTTTAACGGAAAGAGTTTGTAAAGTTCACCTGGTTTGGTAGATAGAGGTGTTTGGGTTATGTCTACCTCATAATGAGATGCAGAAGGATCAAAGGAAGTGACTTCAGAGTTGTTAGCAACAACTTGTTGTTTTGGCAGGGGAAGATCAGCCATAGTGGATACACTGGTCACGACTGGACTTACTGCGGGACTTATTGAGCATTTTATTCACCTTTTAATGGCTATTGCCCTATTGTCAAAGACTCTAGTGTTCAACACACAAGTATTGTTTAAGACCTTCAATACTAGAATAGGGAAGTGCTACAGTTAACTAGGCTTTGAGACCACTAAGGGTAACGGAAGGAGCGGGAGGCAGAAGACATGGCTAAAGGGGAAGGACAAGAAAGAAGAAAAAAGACGTAGGCTTTTTGAGAGAAAGAAATATGTGTTTCAATCCAAATCTGACTCTGCCTTTTTAGTCAGGGGTTCTTCATTATTTATAGGCAAACCATTACAAAGCAAATAATTACAAGCGGAATCTTCACTATTCATGACAAGGACTAAAGCAGCTTTCTTTATTAAAGAAAAAGCTGACACGACATAAAGAGATTCCTAATAATCCGACATAGGACAAACCTGATGCGACTAAAGTGATTTCCTTTAATAAAGGAAATCTTACTTATTATAAACAAACAAACGAGACATGACATAAAGAGAATCTGAAATGACAAAAGATTCATGTCATATCCTATTATTACATCATGACAAACCTATTTACATGACACGAAGCTTCATCATGGGGTCCACCCGGGATTCCTGGAATTCTGTCTGCAATGAGTCACCATCTGTCATTATTAAGATTGATATCATCCCACTACTCATGACTGTTCTGCTACTAAAAGTATTAAATTGTTATATTCGAATACGTGAATAGTTGTTGCATTGCACGAAAATCTTATTGAAACCTCCCCGTTTATTACTCTCTCCCTCACTAAGTATACATGTATTGTATGCTCACCCCTTCTTTCTAACCCCTTTCAGGCAAGGCAAAGATTGCATAGCAAAAAGTAGAAGAGCAAGTTTCAAGTGTATAATAGAAGTTGAATGTTTTACGTATAGTATTAATAAGTGTATTGATATTTTGGGTTTGTATGTAACTATTAAATGTAATGAGCTATAGTTAGAGTAGTATGATAAGTGTATTGATGAATTAAACTTTCGGGGTATGTAATAGAACTAGGTAATTGCTTAGTTTCCTTTAGCACCTAGCTGAGTAAGCATATAACTCGATGGAAAGGCAGACCTAGAATCGTCTTGAGGACCAATGATATATAATTATATATACTGTGAATGTTGTTTATGTGTTTTCTTCTACGTACAGGTTTTGGTTAATCCTAGAAATATGGGAGACTCAGTCCATTTTTTCTCATTTTTCGTGCCTTGGGTTTTGGATCGGGGACTTCATTTCGTGAGGAATTTGGTCGCGATACTTATTATATCTTATACCTTCTTATTGCGACTATTCATTTTTGTTTATGATAAAAAGGGGAGAAATATGTGTGATTGAGATGTGGTTTTTATAAGATATGATTAAGTGGTTAAAATTCTTAATTGGTCATATGCATATTCGTTTTATACCTCCCTATTATATTATTTGTGATGATGTGAAAAGGGGAGTGAAGCCTGTGTACCAAATATGCAGGATTGATAAAAGAAACAAGTTTATGGATTATGGATGTCAATGTAGAATTTTACAATAAACTTATTTATATGCATAATGAATGGGAGAGTCAAGCATTTAAGACTCCATGATTGGCTATAAAGTGCTTATCTCGAATATTATCGTCGTTATAACATATTGTGATTTGTCATCATCAAGTATTGGGACATTGTTAGCCTTATGTCTAAATGCATGATTTT
The DNA here is from genome assembly GCA_037974665.1 of Ehretia macrophylla. Taxonomy (NCBI): domain Eukaryota; kingdom Viridiplantae; phylum Streptophyta; class Magnoliopsida; order Boraginales; family Ehretiaceae; genus Ehretia; species Ehretia macrophylla. Next base: position 22,650,644 of record CM075782.1, on the reverse strand, counting down.
GATGATAACAAATCAAGGTTAAAAGAATTTATAAAATTTGTTTGTGCTAGTGTATTTATAAGCTTAAACATATACTTGTTGGCTTTTGTGTATTAAATATGTACATCACTATAAGCCAAATTGTTTTTGAATGTTTGGCATTTGTGGATTACACTGTGTCTATGTTATTATGTGCCAAATATATCATGAATTCTTGGTATTTAAAGAGGAAGAATCTTGCATGAAAGAAAATAATGTGATGGATCAAAGAAGAGATGAAAGATTAAGAAGATGCAAATTATGTTGACAATTAAAGAATGCAATGATGAAGCTTACTACAAGCTATACCATTGAAGTCTTGAAGAGTTGAAGAAATAAAGATCTTGAAGATGAAGTGGTGACATAAGGCAGATACGTGCCAACATAAGCGGTAGCAGCTTGAAAGGGATTGTTTGCCTTAGATTTGCACCTGAGTGGCTTAAGCTCTCGGTAATCTTTCTAAATTTCTTTAAATCCTTTATCAATAGTTTATAAAAGAGGCTCTGAGGTTAATTGGGTTAAAATATCTTTTGAAGAATCTTAAAAAGTCCAAATATTTTTATCTGTTTAGAAAATATTTTGGAATGTTAAAAGGTTGAAAAATCTTTTGAAGAAATGTTCTTGAGGTGTCACAATGTTTTACTTTCAAAAGATCTGATTTTGGGTGAATTTTTCGCAAAAAATGCTATTCGAGAAAATGTGGAAGAGTAGGACGAGTCCCTCATCTGGTTCCCTCATCCAACCTATTTTGGAAAAGCTATAACAGTAAAGCCGGGCCAGCTCCTCATCCAGCTTCCTTGACCGTCAGTGGCTAATTTTTAAAAAATAGTGGTTAAAAGGTCATTGAAGCATTTTCTATTTATACCAAAACACCTCTTCCACATATTCTTCCTTGATATCATGCTTATACTGTTGATTCAATCCATAAAATTACCAATATTGATCTCACATTTGGATATCTATTGAGCATTCAAGAGAGCTTCATTTGTATATCCAACTTATTGAGGAGTTAAAGCTTTGACTTTTTATTTATTACATATTGCTAGTTGTATTGCTCTCTAGATCTTAAATTGTGAGAATCATAGAAGAGAAGAGAGTGTTGTAAATCCTTTGTAGAATCAAAGGAGGAAAAGTTGTAGGTTTGAGGTCCACCGACAATTGAAGAAACCTTGGTTGATCTCTTGTGGACTTAAGAGATTTTTGTATTAGGTTGAGCTTTACCTACATTTTAAGAAGCATTTGTATTGCTATTGTAGACTCAAGAGTGTGTGACACCCCGAACCTAACATGTAGATAATATATTTATTTGCATATGCTTATATATTTATTTTAAGTGTTTACATATTATTATAAGCTTACTTTAATTATTGTATTTATTTATTAGTGTTAATTTTCATATTCTTTGAAAACGTGCATCGATAACTAATTGCATTTAATTTAAATTTGTGTTTAATTAATTTATAAGAAATGGTTATCTTATTAATTAAATTATTTGAATTTATTTTACTTGCATTTAATTGAGTTGTTTTCATTATTTGAATAGGAAACTCCGAGCCCGGAGCGAATTTTAAATTATTTTATTTAATTATTTTGCATACATATTTGACTTACTTAATTTATTTCTAGTGCACGTTCATCGAGAAAATAATGTGCATTGCATTTCGAGAGATTCTTGAATGAATAGTGTACCGTATGAATAGTAGTGTCTGAGAACATTAATAGTCACTTAGCGCATAGATTTTACCACCTAGCAAGTTAGAACAATAACAATTGGCATTTAGAAGCTTCTACCATGTCTTGACTTTTGTTGACTAGCTCTTAACCACACAAATTAAGCACACACAAAATAAAACAAACATGTCACTCTACACACACACACAATCGGGTATAACACCCAAACATATACACACAAATCAGAAAAACACATACACATATATACACGATTTCAAGGAGGAAAGAAGAAGAAGAAGAAGAGAAAAAAAAGAAGAAAAATAGTGGAAATGTTTGGTCTCTACCTCTACTTTGCACTTTTAGCTAATTTAAGGTGAGGGGCTTGCATCTTTGGTGTATTTCTTGAATTTTTAGAAATTTTGAGTTTACATAAATGTTGTAATAAGATGATCTATGCTTTGATTTAGATAGCTAACTTGATTCTTATGATGATTGTGTGAATATTAAGTGTTCATTACTTTCTAAACTTAGAGACTATTGTATGTTAATGGTGGTTGATGTGAGGTTGAAGATGATCAATACTGTAGGTGTTATGAGGTTTAAATGCTTGTAAAAATGCTTGAAAGAGATTTATTTGAGCTAATACATGTGAGTGTGTGTGTTCTATTTTTGTGGATAGATTGTCACACCTAACCATTAGAGCAGTTTTAACAGAGTAAACGCGTTTGGAATTGAATGAAACTTTTACAGTAGCTAGATGTCTTAGTGTAGAACAAACTTTATTTTTGGAGCAAGAGCTAATTCAGTTGTTTTAACCCTCTGACAAAACCATTTCCGAAAGGTAGCATGAAAATTGTTAGTTCTGGATAGATAGGTATAGTTGCACAAAAATGGTCATAACTTATTTGGTTTAACCTGGAATTGAGCTTTGTTTGATCTTAAAACTATCTACACTCGAAGAGCTTCGTTTATTGATAAAAATCAAAATATTTGGAGGTCATTTGCATAGGCAACGGATTTGATAAATTTAAGATTATGTTGAAATTGATAAATGTTTTAGCTAGATTGTTAATTGATATTGTTAATTAGTTTTGCTAAATGGTGGAATTGTGAGTTCTTGCTAATATATATTGTTGCTAAATGATATCTACATATGTGAAATTGCTATTTTATGGTTCTGGATAATAGTTCATTGCATGCTAGTTGACTTGTTATAAAGTCGTTTGAGTTGTCTTTAAAGTTAGTGAAGTTTTATTGTGGTTATGTTGTGGTCTTGAGTGGTAATTGAAGGAAATTGGTGCAATTGGAGAAGATTTGAAGTGGTTTTTGGCTAGATTCTTGTATGATTGGCCTTCTAGAGGTAAGGGGATCATCTTTCTTGTGCATTTATGCTGATTTATCGTTGATTGAATGCCAGCTATGTTGTAGTTGGATAAGTAATCTAGTGATATTTGCATGCAAAGTTAGCTATATAGAGAGTAGAGTAATCTTTTGTTCTTGAAATGCTTGTTTATGCAAAGCTTGTGTATTGTTTGGCTTAGTGTTCAAGAATTGTGCTAAAGCTTGAAAGATGTAGCTAAGGTGTTTGATCATTTGTCTAAGTGAAGTTTCTATTTGACTTGTATCTTCTTGTGTTCTAAAGAGATATTAGTTGGTTATATTATTATCTTGTTTGAATATGAGAACTAGTTATTGCATTGCTATTTTCAAAGTGTCTTGAATTATGATTGATTTGATTATGTTATTACTTGTCTTGATTGCTATGTGTTATACTAGTTTGATGTTATATTGGGCAGTTACTTGGAATTATTAAAGAGTGGTTACATGCATGTTCACTTGAGCCTTGATTTAAATTAGAATGTGTAAAGTGCTTAAATGAATTGCTATCGTTAAGTACGAGGACAACCAACTTTGTTGATCCTCATTTACTTGTTTATCTATTTATGTGTTAATGCTATCGAATTGTGTGTTAAGTGCTATATCGTGTTCCGTGTTGATTATGTTTAAATATTCATATGTTCGAAGCTAAGTGCTACACCAAGAAGCGGTGGGAACCACCTCTAGAGTCTCGTACATATCTTGCTATCTCATTTCTCGTGTCTATCGTTATCGTGGTTGCACAACCTTATCATCGGGATGGATGTGTTGAGCCTCCATGGGCAGCATCGGGCTTGCTAGTAGTTGGTTGCAACCTTCGTGCTCTATTCCCTCACTTGTTTGGTCTGGAGATTGTCAGGAGGTGTTGGGTTGTAGGTATTGGGTACATTCAAAGTACCCACTGGTGTATAGGGATGCCTTCATTATCGTTATCGTGATCATGTTTGTGATTGAGATCGAGATCTTGATCGACAGTGAATTAGAGTGATAAGGGTTATCGTATCGTATCCTTTTTAATGTTCTTTATAGTTTATTGTCTTGATTGATTATCATATATTGTTACTTATTTATAGCGTGGTTATATGCATTACACGAAAACGTTTTCGAAAGCTCCCCTGATTAACTCTCCCCTTCCTCACTGAGTATTGTGTATGCTCACCCTTTTCATCTACCATATTTCAGCTTGTAAAGCAATAAGAAGTTGAAGCTTTTCTTGTTTGCTCAAGATTGGATGCTTGTGTTATGTGATCAAATATATTGTAAAGTGAAATCTTAGTTGATTTTATGACTTTGTACCGTTCTGAAGTTTAATTGCCTTGTATGTAATTCATGTTTGTAAGTTAAAATTAAATAGCTAATAAGTGGCCTGTAATAAGTTTATATAATTGCTTAGTTAATTGATGTTAGTTTAGAATGCTTGAGTATAACTTGTCAAGGAAAAAGAAGCTAGATCAATCCTTTGAACTATACATGGAACCATATAAATATGTTGTTATTGTTGTTTGAGTTGTTTCTTCTGTGTTCAGGTTTTTGGTTTGGCCTAAGTAAAAGTGGGTTGTAAGTTGTTTTGTGCATCACTAACATTTGAAGAAGTATCTTAGTAGAGTTGGTAAAAAATTCTAAGGGGAAAAACCTTAGGTAGTAGATGTAAAGTAGTGAACCACCTAAAAATCCAGCGTTCTATCTCTCTTTCCCTTATCTCTTTATAATTCTCATTATCACAATTCTTATGTTTGATATATTGCAATATAGAACTTAGTAGTTGCAACCCTTATTCGAAAAAGTAGTGTCAGTCTAAATTAGCCTAAGAGGGGGGCTGAAGTAGGACACATAGATAATGCTACTACTTTTTCGAGTATGTTTGCAACTTGTTTGTTCTACCAAAAAATTTATCACTCACAAGGTATGCAATAAGATAAATAGAAAGTGACATAAGATATAAAGAGTTTTACCTGGCGATTTTATGGTGGTTCTCTACTCTACATCTACTACCTATGGTTCCTCCCCTTAGGATTTTTTACAAAGTCCGCTATTGTGCTATTTCAAAAGTTGGTGTAGCACAAACTAACGTACAAGCTTGCTCTTGAATCCACAAGAGCAAAAACAACTCATGAATCCATAAGAGTCAATACAAGACTTTATCCTTCTTTGAAACCGCAAAGAAAGTCTTCATTTTTTGCCTCTCTAAGCTATGAATCTCACAAGTTAAGCTCTAGAGAGTTTGATTGTAAACAATGAGAATAATTTAAAAGTACGACAATAATCTTCTCTTAGAAATAGATAAGAACTAATGAATCACAATAGAGATAGCTCAAGATTTGTAAATGATAGCTCAATAAATGTTTTTTGAAGAATAAAGAAGATGTTAGCTCATGCTCTTGAATGCTCTCAATAAATTTTCTCAGATTTTAAAAGTTCTCAAAGTTGTGTTAATTTAAATAGTAGTCTGGCTTTTATAAAAATTTTGCAACGGCGTCAAACAACTAGTTGAATGGCTAGAAATTTTTAAAAACCATAAGAGTAGCTGGATGACTCCTCAACCTATAGAGTCATCTGGCATAGTCTGGAAATTTATATGGTGACTAGTCGGTCGATGCCTTGATCAGCTGGGGTCATCTACTACCTGGCCAAGGCAACTAGATGATAACTACCGATTAATATATCAATTGGTTGCTCATTCAGCGCCTACAACCTTGGTTGGTTGAGCCAAATCGACTGACTTCTTAGCCGACTTTGCTCATCCGGCTATGTAGGGTTAGCCAAACAACCTTTTTTTCAGCCAGTTTTGAAATGCTTAAAGCTTGAGAAAACTTTTGAAAGCTTTTGAAAGACTTTTTAAGATTCAACAAGGATTTTCGCAATAAGTTTTATTGAGTTATCATGTTGCTTACCATGGCATGCCACAAACAACACCTTATAACTCCCCTTCATGTTTTCCAGTCTTCCATCTTCAAACTCCAATAGCAAGATCAATTGAACTAGTATTGTTGAGCTTTGGAAAAGATCTTCTAAGCATGATAACATCCTTTTCTTCAAAGATCTTAATCTTCTAGGTTCATGAGCTTATGAGCTTGGTCAACTTTGTTGGAGCTTTGTATAACACTTCTGACCTTTTGATTAACACTATAGAACAAGTAAAACAGTGGTAGCCATCAGGTGTTTGATTCTTGCTTTGATTTTCATGTTTGGTCAATTTGACATAATCTTCTTGATTGAGTAAATATTTGAACTTGAGAGGATCCTCATGCTTGACTTCTTACTTGATCAATCCTTCATTTTTTGTCTATTCTTGATACATTCATAACTTATACAAACATATGATAGTCAGCATTAAGATATAGTTATTATCAAAATACAGGATTAAGGCCTTTAGGCTAACAATCTACCCCTTTTGATGATGACAAAATCTTATACAATGAAGCATAGTTAAACTTGATATCACGACATAAGTAAGATAATCATAAAAAGGGCAATCTTCCTCTTACTATATGCATATAGAATTTTGAGAAATCTCCCATAACTTTTCTTCCCCTTTGACATTATCAAAATAATTTAAGCAAGGGAAAGTACTAGATAGCACAACAGAGATATCATGTATGAAATAGAGCTACATAAGATAGAAAGAACACACAATCATTTGTATGCAAACAAGTAGGAGTGGGCCAAAAAGGAGTCAAAACATGCCGATGAAAAGTGTTTTGAAAAAGGAAGCTAGAAAAGTAAGACCTTAAAAAGTACACTGATTTTCACAAAGGCCTATCTCGTTCCAAAATATGCCGATGAAAAGTGTGACTCTAGGCATAATCAGATCTTGCACAATGTGGCATAGTAACCTATTTTGACCAGTAGCATCTCTATCATAGGGAGTATCATAAGATACATCACCATCAACACCTTCCCAAATCATCATAACCATAGCATTTTTATTAATCATCATTTCGCATATCAGGCCATCCATGAGCATTATAATATTTGAAACCATCAATAGGCAACTCAAATAATTTACTGAGAAAGGCTTTAGTGATTTGAATTTCAATTCCTCTAACTCTTGTTTTTTTTTGCATCGACTGGAACCCTCATACATAGAGCAATAAAATTCACACACTAATTCATCATAAACTCCACATTCAATATGCATAAATTTACTCCACCCTTGAAATTTCAAGCATTCAACTATATCTGTACCTTTAAAAGATGATCAATGATAAGCTTGCCTAGTAGTAGGTTACACTTGCTGAATTTTTCAATTATGATCTTTTCTTCAGTTCTTTGCTGCCTTCTAGAGGAAGACCCAATTCTCCTACTTTAAGATTTTGAGATCTTGCCTCTTGTGAGAACCATGATGAAATTTTTTGAAAGAGCAGTGAAATCTAGGGTTTTAAAGTATGAGATAGTAAATTACCGATTCAAAAAATAAGATTTACCAATGATTTTGTGGAGTTTTTCAAGTGGGTTTTGAGTTTTCGTAGAGAAAAAATGAAGTTCTTGAAGGAAATGAGAAGATGTGAGAATAAATTAAGAGGCTCTACCTTGATTGTATCGAATGACAGCAACTTTTAGGCTATTGTGCGAGTAGAGCCGGGAGACTCGTCAACCAACGAGTCGTCCGATGCCAATGCATTTTGTCAAACGAGGGGGGCAAGATAACCCCTTGTCTGGCTGTTCGCACGACACCTTCTATTTTTCAGTAGAAAAGAAAAGCTTTCTTAACAAAATGTCAAAATGATTTTTCACACTAATTTAAGCATTTCAAGACTTCTTCGGATTTCACAAAATTGAATTTCATGTAACGATTTTGTGAAAATATCGGCCAATTGATGCAAGAAGTCTACAAATTCAAGTACAACATCATCTTTTTGCACATGATCACATATAAAGTGATGTCTAATTTCAATATGTTTAGTTCTTGAGTGTTGAATTGGATTTTTAGTCAAATTGATTATACTGGTATTATCACATCTAATAGGAATATGATGATAGTCTAGGCCATAGTTGAGCAAATTATGTTTCATCCACAGAATTTGAGCTACACAGTTACCAAAAGACACATATTTAGGTTCAACAGTGGATAATGATATACTATTTTGTTTCTTACTAGACCATGAAATTAATGATTGTCCTAAGATTTGGCAACACCCACTAGTGCTTTTCCTATCTATTTTACACCCTGTATAATCAGCACTAGAATATCCTATTAGTTCAAAAGACGTTCCTTTAAGGTACCAAAGTCCTAAATTAGGTGTACCTTTAAGATATCGAATAATTCGTTTCACAACATTTATATGGGACTCTTTGGGAACAGATTAAAATCTAGCACATAAGCATACAACAAACATGATATCAAGTCTAAAGGCAGTTAAATATAGAAGGCTTCTGATCATACCTCGATACTTATTTTCATCTACCGAGTTACCATTTTCATCATTGTCTAGTTTAGTTGATGTTCACATTGGTATGCTCGTTTCTTTTGCAGTTTGAAGCTTGAACCTTTTAATGAGTTCTCTTGTGTACTTTGCTTCGTTAATGAAAATTCCTCATTGGATTGCTTGATTTGAAGTCCAAAGAAGAAATTTAATTTCCCCATCATGCTTATCTCAAACTCTTTATGGATGCACTTAGAAAGGTTTTCACACAAGGATTCATTAGTAGTACCGAAATAATATCATCAACATATGTTTATACAAGCAAGATATCTTTTCCATGTCCTTTAACAAATAGTGTTGAATCAAGTTTTCCTCTAGTAAAACTATTTTCAAGTAGAAAACCACTTAACCTTTCATACCAAGCTCTAGGAGCTTGTTTTAAACCATACAAGGCTTTTTGAATTTTGAAAATATGTTTAGGTAAGTTTGAGTCTTCAAAGCCGGGTGGTTGTTCTACATAAACTTCTTCTTGAAATTATCTATTTAAAAAGGCACTTTTAATATCCATTTAAATTAATTTATGATTCATAAAGCATGCAAAGGCAAGTAGCATTCTAATAGATTCTAACCTAGCAACTGGTGCAAAGGTTTCATCATAATCTATTCTTTTTTCTTGATTTTAACCTTGTGCAACTAGTCTTGCCTTATTTCAAGTCACCAATCTGGATTCATCAAGTTTGTTTCCAAAAACCCATTTAGTACAAATTACCAGATAGGTACAAGGCTTTTCAACTAGTTTCCATACTTGATTCTTTTCAAATTGATTAAGTTCTTCTTGCATAGCCATAATCCAGTTGTAATCAAGTAAAGCTTCCTTAACATTCTTAGGCTCTATTTGAGATAGAAAAACAATATGTTCACAAAAGACATTTAGATTGGAACGAGTTTTGACACCTTTTCAGGGAACACCAAAGATTTGATCTTGTGGGTAATCTTTCACAAATTTTCAACACTCAGGTGGGCCTTGATCCTTTTGAATATTTTGATCATTTGATAATTGTTGATCTCCTTGGATTGTTGTGTCTTTTGGATCACTTTGAGATGGTTCCTCTTGAGGTTTTGATGTAGTTCATTGCATTTGTACTTGTTGAAAGCCTACATCATTATCATCATTTCTCGACACAAAGGGATTTGCGTCATCAAAGTTCGCATTAATTGATTCTTCAACTAGTAGAGTTCTTTTGTTATATAAGTTATATGTTTTACTCTTAGTTGAATAACCTAAGAATATCCATTTATCTGATTTAACATCAAATTTTCCTAAGTGATCTTTAGTGTTCAAGGTAAAACATTTACAACCAAATACTTTAAAGTATACAACATTGGGTGTTCTTCCTTTTCATAATTTATACGGGGTCTTCTTAATGAAACGTGTAATTACTATTCTATTAAGCACATAGCAAGCTGTATTAATGGCCACCCCAAAAATATGTAGGCAACCTATTTTCTTTCAACATGGTTCTTGCAATTTCTTGTAAAGTCCGGTTTTTCCTTTCTACTATCTCATTTTGTTGAAGAGTTCTAGGAGACGAAAAATTATGTTCAATGTCATGTTCACAAAATTCCACAGATGATAAATTTACATATTTTGTGCCTTGATTACTATGAATGCAAGTTATAAAATAGTCTTTCCCATTTTGCACTCTTTTACGAAGCTTTGTAAATGGGACAAGAACATAAACCAAGTATACCTAGTATAGTCATCCACAACAACATAGACATAACTTGATTCTCCTAAACTAACCACATCTATAGGTCCAAAGAGGTCTATATAAAATTTTTGTAATGCTCTAGATGTAATTACTTTGTTTATCGGTTTAAAAGATGTCTTATGTTGTTTACCAAGTTGACATGCATCACACAAGTGATCATTTTCAAATCTAGCTTTAGGCAGACCTTTTACAAGCTATTTTCTAGAAAGTTTAGTAAGTAAATCCATACTTGCATGTCCTAATCTTCTATGCCATAGCCAACAATCTTCATTCATAGTCATCAAACAATTAACATTTTGGTATGTAAGATCCTTGAAGTTTATGGTATATACATTATCATGTCTATTTGCAACAATAGCACTTTGTTCAAATTATCATACACTATGCAACAAGAAACTTTGAATTCAACTTTGTAATTATTGTCACAAAATTGACTTACACTAAATAAATTATGTTGCAAATCTTTTACAAGAAGAACACTGTAAATAGAGATTGAAGCCTCATTTCTAATTCTACCTCTCCAAATGATTTTGCCTTTTTCATTGTCTCCATAACTCATATGTCCTTTGATTTTCTTGTTGAGCTCATAGAAAAGGGATGAATCTCCAATCATATGCCTTGAGCTACCACTATCAATGACCCAATTTTCTTCATATTTGATATTTGGAGGTACCTAGATGCATAAAAACAATGCATATGTAGCCCTTTATGGATCCCCAAGTTCTATTGGGTCCTTGAGTGTTAGAGTCAAGTCCTAACACCTCAACAACCCATTTGGGCTTAAGCCAATAAGGAATTTTAGCATTCCTACCTACCATGTTTCTATATCTACAATGAGATACAATGTGTCCATGTTTTTCATAATATGTGCAAACCTTTTTAGATCCTTTTGATGTTGAAGCTTTATTTGAAGATGTTGATGCTTTAACAAAATAGCTTTTGAAAAATTATTGTTTTGAAAAAGATTCATATCCAATGCCATTTTTCTCAAAAGCTAATGTTTGAGAACCAAGCATTTTGTCCAAGGTTTATTTACCTTTAGTAAATTTTTCTAAGCTCACATCTAAGCTTTGGATTTTTTTTTCTAAAATCTCAACTTTTTCTTCAAGCTTCTCTTTTGAATCATAGAATTGAAGTTCTTTCTTGTGAGATGAACTAAGATCTTCCTCAAGTCTTTCATTCTTAATTTTCAAATCATTTCTCTCTTTTTAAATTTCTTTGATTTGTTTTCTAAGATCTTTGTTGTTTGAAAAAGCAAGAGAGAAGTTGTCATGCACTTTTGAAAATTCCTTTTGTAATTTTTCAAATGAACATTCATCATCATTCAATGATGTGGAACTAGAACATATCTCATCATTATCTTTTGCTATAAGGCATACAATGCTGGCAACTTCTTTCTCTTTTTCACTTTCTCCATCACTTGAGTTGTTGTCACTCCAAGTAGCCTTCACGACTTTTCCTCCTTTTGATTTGATCATCTTTGGACAATTTTCTTTGATGTGCCTGGGTTTCTAGCAATTGAAGCACTGTAGTTCTTCATTTGATTTCTCTTTACGTTTTTTCCTCAATTTGTTGCTTGATGTTTCTCCTCTTCTCATCTTCTTGTATTTCAAAAACTTCTTGAAATTATGTGCCAGTAAGGCCAGTACATCATCATCTTCATTTTCTCTTTCATTTTCGTCACTTGATTGAGTTTTTGATGCAAAGAGGGCAAATGACTTCTTTGCTTTCTTTTATTCTTTATCTCTTAGTCTTTCTTGGTTGAGGACTAGTTCTTCGGTTTTTATATTGCAAATTAACCCATGTTCCTTTAATTTTGAGAGATTTTTTGACTCTCTAATTGATGTCACATTTGGCTAGTATTCCTTTGGTAGAACAAAGAGAATCTTTTGGCTAGGCTCTTCATTAGGATAGGATTTCCCAAGAGCATTAAGATTGTTGATGATCTTTTCAAATCTTTGATGCATCTCATTTAATGTTTCTCTAGGTTTCATTCAAAATAGTTCATACTCATGAATGTATAAACCAATCTTTGAATATTTGACTCGAGTTGTTCCTTGGTAAGATAACTCAAGAAGCTCCCATATTTCATGAGCCGATGCACATTTACTAACTCGGCTATACTCCGTTTCATTGAGAGCACAATAGAGGATGCTCTATGCTCTTGAGTTCATTGTCATCATAGCTATGTCATTATTATCAAACTCATCTTTGGTTTTTGGAGTCTTCTTCTTGAATTTTCTTCCATCTTCTCCTTCAAATTTACTGATTTTGATTGGGACACAAAGGCTTTCTTCTACAATCCTCCAAAGAGAGTAATCAATCGATTAAATATAAGTCTCCATCTTGTTTTTCCAATAAAAAAAATTTGTACCTGTGAAAAATGGAGGTCAATTAGTTGAGTATCCTTCCAAGTAAGAAGATGTTGTAGAATTTGTCATGATCTTACCTTTATTAGTGGTTAAACTATATGTAAAACCGTAGCTCTAGATACCACTTATTAGTCTAAATTGTCCTAAGAGAGGGAATGAATTAGGATATAGGGGCAATGCTACTACTTTTTTCAGTATGTTTGCAACGAGTTTTTTCTATCAAACAATTTATCAAACACAAGGCATGTAATAAGATAAAGAGTAAATGACATAAAAGATAGAGAGTTTTAGCCGGCGATTTTATGGTGGTTCACTACTTTACATCCTGTGACGCCCGAGATTTAGCCATGCATTCAATTACTGTTGCATCCCTTGTTTGCGCATTTACTTCTGTGCTTTACTAACTTACTTATGTGACTACTATTCACTCCGTTTTTAAACTGCATTCTATTAGTGAATTAGCATATTCATTAAATCATATTAATTGTTAGAGGAGTGGGAAAAATGTGCAATTGAGCTAGAAGCGATAGGAGGACTCGTTTAGAAAATATTTTTAGCAAACTATGAATAGTGTTACGTAACATAACTTAGTAATTTAATTAGCTAGCTTATATTTTGCACTTTAAGACTCGTTTAAGGCTATCTACGCGCAATCTAGTGGACCACTTAACCACCCAAACATGACCCCACCCTCCTTAGCCAACTTATAAGACATTTAAGCTCATAAAATGCAAAAGAAAAAAAATAAAAGCTGAAAAAGCAGGAGCAGAACCCGACAACCCTTTGCTTCCATATGGGTGATTTTTGCTTCATCAAATCATCAATCCAAGCAAAGCCAAGCCTAGAGCAAGAAGTGTAGGGTGTGTGCAAGCTTCCTAGGTGCTCTTACGCGCATTGGTGAGGGATTTCACGACTTATTTTCGCATTTCTAAATAGTTGTCATTTTCTTGATTTGTTAGAAATAATGTTAAATGCTAATGCAAGGCTCAAATAAGCTTATATATGTTGTGTACATGTAGTAGGGACCACATTTATGCTATTATTTCATGTATTAAATGGTAGAAATCATTAGTTAATTCGTAGGAGTGAATAGTGACAAAAATTTTAGGGTTTTGTGAATTTGCGCGTTTTAACTTGATTCAATGCTCCTAATAGATGCCTTAGGTGCTAATGAAGGTACTCTAATAGTCCCGTGCACTTGCATTGCTCTAGAATCGCATAAAACGTGAAATAGTCGACTTTAACAAAGGGGTTTCAGGGTTAATGCGAATCCGGGTGGATTCAGGCTTCACTTCTAGTATTCTTAGGCTACCTAGGTGCTATAGAAGCTTTGATAACCCTTGTTTGAAGCCCGGATGTGGTACGTGTAGTTTAAAGCCATAAGAGGGAATTTGGGGCTTTCGGGGTAATTGCGGGCGTTTGAATGAGTTAGAGGGTTAGAAGGGTTCCTTGAGGGTTAGTTAGAAGGTTGGGAGAGTTTCCTTTGAAAATTGAATCATTAACTTTGGGGAAGAGAAATAGACTGAAAAACAAAGGGGTTTAGGGGCAATTTCAGTGGACTCACGCTTCTAAGCCCGTGGCATGACTTCTTGAGTGTTTATATGTGGTTTCAAGTTGATTTGGAGCTTTTGGTATGATTCTATGCTTATCTTGTATATGTCCCTTTATAAAACTGCTTATTTGCTTATATAATTGTTTCTATTCTAACTGCATCGAGATCAACCTACTTTGTTGATCCTCCTATGTGTTATTGCTTACATTATTGATATTATCTGCCATTGTAAAGTGCATTGCATAGTGGTTGCGCAACCATAGTGTCAGGGATGGATGTGTTGAATATCGGCTAGGCGGCAGAGGGCTTGCCGGTGGATATTCAAACTCCGTGCCCTAGTCCCTCATTCGCCTAGTCCAGAGATTGCCAGGGGATGTTAGGTCGTAGGATTATCGGGGTACATCCGGAGTACACCCACTGGAGTGTTTGGGGTTATGCCAGCTTATCGTGATCGTGATCGTGGTTCGTGGATCGTGAATGAAGACCAGTGAAGATTGATGTATAGGGGTTATGTGAAATGTATCCTTTTAAATGTGTGGTTATTTAAGCTATCATTGTTTCTTTAATTGTCTAATTGTTATTGTTGTTTAACTGTATTACCTGTTGCATTGCACGCCCCGGGACTATATCCCTCATTGGGCAACAGTGGTTGTTCATACCTCGATATATGTTTCTGGAGACGCTGAGGGTAATCCCCAGCTTGTTGAGTTAGTTGAAGAGGAGGAAGTTCAGACTGATCCTTTGCCCTAGTTGCTGTGTGTTGTTCTGAGGTGGCTGTGCCTTCTTGTTCTATTTGGTACTTGTGTATCTATTTTGTGGCCTAAGGGCTATGTTTATGTTAGCTGTTGTAAGGAGTTAAATGATAGTTGATTGTGGTGTAGATTCGGAAGCCTATGTCTTGTAATAACTTATGTTTCTGCTTTTATTCACTTTGCGTGCTTGGGAGTGAATGGCATATTGTAGAATGTTTTATCTTTTGAGTACATTTTAATGTTATCCTAGAAGGTCATGGCTATTAGCCTATATTGTAAACAAGTTACTTGCATGCTTGTGTGGTTTTGGAACTGTTGTTTGCTTCAAGGCTCGGATGGCCTTGAATCTTTAAATATATAGCCATGAAAAGTTTGTTTACCTTGTAGTTACCTTATTTGAGAGTTTACAGGTTTTCAAAATGTCCACGGTATAGGGGATACTCTGTCAGTGTGTCGGGACCGGACTTAACCTTTAGCTTGGGGGTTGGGTCGGGGCGTGACATTTAAGTGGTATCAGAGCTATAGATTGCATGAAGCCGGGTTAATTTCTCGGTCTGTGGGTAGAGACTTGTTATGCGACCTTGTGATTGTATGAATCTGTGGTTTTTGATTTTCCTAAGTGAAATTTGAATTAGGAATGAACATGCTAGCATGGAAATAGAATATCAAGAGTCTAGAATGTCAAGTATGATCTAGTGACTTATGTGTACTTCAAGAATGTAGAATATTCATATGAACATCTATATACTTGACTTTATGTGAATCTATTTGGACTTTTCATTATGTGTTTACTTATAAATTGCATATATACACATATATACTTGTCATAACACTTTGCATTCTCGCTATTTGAGATGGGGCCCCGCCGTCGTACTAAGAATCAGAATGTCGATAGAGAACCGGAAGAGGCTCATGGGCAAGAAGCTGGATTGGCAGGTAATGCACCCCCAGTTCAGGAACCGAGTACGGCACAGATCTTAGCCACAATGGCCACTGCTGTAACGCCCCAATCTCTCACGAGAACTCCTATTTATCATGTTATTCTCACCCAATTCCAAACCCCGGGCACAAAATTTTAATGGAAAATGGACGGAGTCTCCCCTGTTTATAGGACTAAACTGGTACCTGCACAAAGACACCCATGATGCTAGATCCACAAACAGCAACTCTTATAACCAATCCTCCAAGATTTTTATGGGCCACCCGCGATCACAAGGCCATCCGAGCCTTGGAACAACAATTACATATAACACACAAGCAAGCAAAGCATTTCTAATTTTAACTATAGGTGGTTGATACAACAATAGCCAAGTTCTACTTCCAAGTTTGTTAATCACACAAGCATGCAAAAGAATAAGTTTACTATGGATTATTACATGTCATTCCACTTTATATCCAACATACAAGATTACAAATTATTACATTCACCAATTATACTCAAGACCCCAAGGTTACAAAAAGGCAATCAATAACAAATCCACACAAGCTTCTCATTTTAGACAACCTTATCACACAAGAAGTCATCGAAATTGCTTAACTAGCACTTCTTCCTCTTCTTCTATCAGCTGAGGATTCACCTCAGCTTCACCTGAAACATATTAAATAAGGAATGAGCAACTAAGTTGCCCAGCGAGAGAGGTGATGCAACATGCCAACGTGCAATATGATATGCAAACACAAGAAAACATATATAATCCACATAAACCAACAAGACAATAACCCAAGCAATTAATCACTTTAAAAAGGATACGGTTCCACTTCAAAATCTTCAATCACGAGCTACGAACCACGAGCATCACGAACATGCCGGCAAACCCCAAACACCAACAATTGGGACACTCCGGATGTATCTTGATCCTACGACCCTTTCTCCCGAGGTAGGTCCATGCCCAGCAGGTGAACCATGCCTCTGGGGTAGTGGAGTATGCCTCAGCGAGAAAGGGAATAAGCACCATGGTAGTCGAGGGAGCACGGCAAGCCCGACGCCGCCCATGTTTCTCGACGCTACCACATCCGAAAAGGTTGCGCAACCCCGAGACAAGTCACAAGCAATCAATGTAACACATAACACATAAGAGGGAAGACAAAGTAGGCCGCCCTCACATATAAGCACGATATAAGTTCACATAAGCATGAGATTAACTTAAAAATTCCAAAAGAAGCAATCAACACAATTAATTCCCACAATCTACTCAAATAGCTTAATTATATCCTAAATATTCAATATAATATGAGTTAACTTAAATACAAGTACCAATTGCATCAAATATAATCAAAACTACTTTTTCCCCTTTCTTTAACCGAGTTTTCTTTCTCCTAAACATGGTTCAAGATTCCCAATCATATCCTAGTCTTTATATATTCTTAATTAAACCCAAAGGCACCTTTTAGGATCATAAAAACACATTTTAGCAACAAACGTTCGGGAAGGCCCCGAACGGATTTGAACTACAATTATACTAACCGAACCCCATTTTCGCAAAACGAAAACACCAAAGGTGCTTCCTTAACCCAAGGATACCCGAATCAATGCCCAAATTTGCCCGGATTGCTCAACGAAAAAAGTCCTCTTTTTAAAGTCGGCTATTTATGCAATTAAATTCGATTTCGAGTGATTCAACCTCACGTAGCTTTTCAACTAACTTCACTAGGGTCTAGAGCACCCAATTGAAGCCTCAATTCAAGCTAATTAGCAATTTTTCTCAAAACCCTAATTCTAGCCATTATTCATCATCTCTTTTGATCAATACATGCATTCAACCATGGAATCTTCTAACAAACTATAAAAGTTAACTATATAGGTATCAAATAACTCATAGCAAGCATTCATAACAAGTTTTATAGCTAATATCAACAAATCAAGAAAATTCAACATAAGAGCATGAACTTTAAAAGAAATGAAATGCATCTCCCTCACAATTTTTGAAGACAATTAAGCTTGTTGAAGGCCCTAGGATGCTCAAAACCCTCCCAAGATCAAGCTAGGAGCTCAAGATGCAAGGTTGTTGAAGCAAAATCTCCTTTTTTCCTTCTCTTTTGGTATTTTCGGCCCTGCTACAGTAATTCCTGCACATTTCTTTTTTTTTTTTTTTGAGCTTATGTGAATTATATAAGGTTAAGTTGAGGTGGGTCAAGTTTGGGTATTTAAAAGGTCACTAGAATGTGCGTTATTAACTTAAAAACGAGCCTAAGGTGAAAAGTAATGTTAGTTATTTAAATCTCTAAGTTTGTTACGTAACACTATTCACTTAACTACTAAAAACATTTTCTAAACGTGCTCTCCTATCGCCTCTAGCTCAATTGCACATTTTTCCCACTCCTCTAACAATTAATGTGATTTAATAAAAATGCTAATTCTCTAATAGAATATAGTTTGAAAACGGGATGAATAGTAGCTAAATAAGAAATTAATAAAGCACAGAAGGAAATGCACAAACAATAGATGCAACAGTAAATAAATGTACGGCTAAAATCTTGGGCGTCACAACTGCTATGAATACCATCGCCCAGTTTGTGACACAGTAGGGTCAGACAGGGGTTGCTGGAGGTAATCAGGCTGCAAGAGCCGGGGGTAGTGCTACTACCAGAGGTAATCTGTATGACAAGTTTATTCATCATAGGGCCTACACTTTCTTTAGAGAACCGGATGATATGAAGGATGAAATGTGGTTGAGGAAGTTTGAAAGGGTGGCTGCAATACTCGAGTGCCATGATGATAGGAAGATTACTTATGCCATATTCCTTCTAGAAGGTGACGCTGAAGATTGGTGGCGTACTATCAGTGAGAAATGGGAAGCCGAGAGGGTTCATCATTCGTGGGCTGACTTTGTCCAAGAATTTCGAGACAAGTACATATCGGTGGTTGCCCTCGAGAGGCGTCAAACAGACTTCATAAACTTAAAACAGGGAAGTATGACAGTGGATCAATATGAGGCTACTTTTACCAGGCTTTCCCGTTATGCACCAGCCTTGGTACAACCAGAGGACATGAAGATCTAGAGATTCATCCTAGGATTGAGAAGGGATATTATGCTTAATCTATCTGCGAATGATTTCCCTAATTATGTTGTAGTGGTCTGAGCTGCCTCGAGATATGAGAAATGCAAGGCCGATGTGTTAGCCGAGACCAGTCAATTGAGTAAGCGGTTTCAGTCACAGAAGTCAGTGGTACTAGAGTCAGGCTATATCAGTTGGGCAGAGTACACAGCCGAGGCAGACACAGAGTTATGCAGGGCCTACTCAGACTCAGACACGACCAGAGTCAGACTCAGAGTCAGTTTCGTCCAGCTGTATCCCGTTCGCAGCAGGGTAGTTCAGCTACCTCTACTTACAAAGCTCCTTCGGGAGGCGCTTCTCTAAGACGTCACTAGCAGTGTAGCTTCTGTCAATGCCAAGGCCATACTGAGAAGGTTTGTTGGAAGAGATTGGGCCAGTGTAC
Source organism: Ehretia macrophylla (assembly GCA_037974665.1). Lineage (NCBI taxonomy): Eukaryota > Viridiplantae > Streptophyta > Magnoliopsida > Boraginales > Ehretiaceae > Ehretia > Ehretia macrophylla. The sequence continues at coordinate 22,631,329 of CM075782.1, read as the reverse complement.
CGGATGTGGCAATGATCAACACAGGGTTAAGGATTGTCAGAAATTTAAGAACCCTAGGGGTCAGACGTCAGCTCAGAACTCTCAGACCAAGGCACTAACTGCAACACCACCACCACGAGGTCAGGCCCGTGTATTTGCTTTGGATACTGAGGAGCTTCCGGATACGACTGCTGTGGTAGAAGGTATTTTTCTTTTTAATGATCAATCAGTTAAGGTTTTAATTGATTCCGGGGCTTCGCATTCATTCATTACACCTATTTGTGCACAAAATGCTAAGTTGAAACATGATAAATTGTTGCATGATATTGTGGTTTACACTCCTATGGGGCCGAAGTTTGTCACCAAATCTATCTGCAAGGCATGTAATATTTATATTCAAGGTTGTGTTTTTCCTGCCGATTTAATCATTCTACCTTTCCGCGACTTTGAAATTATATTAGGGATGGACTGGTTAAGTAAATATTATGCTCAGCTTGATTGTAGAAAGAAGATTGTGTATCTAGAAATGCCCGACTAGCCTGTACTTAAAATAGTTGGTAGTAGAAAATCTACAGGAACTCCTATTATTTCTTCTATTAGAGCATCTAAATTATTGAGTAAGGGTTATGAGGCTTATCTTGCATATTTGATTAATCAACCTGTGGATCAATTGAAATTGAATGATATACCTATCGTGAGGGAGTTTCCGGGGGTCTTTCCTGAGGAATTACCTGGGTTACCGCCTATCTCTAAGACTCCGTATAGAATGGCTCCACTTGAATTGCAAGAATTGAAAGTTCAATTGCAGGGCTTGCTTGAGAAAGGATTCATTCAGCCGAGTTCTTCACCTTAGGGTGCGCCAGTCCTATTTGTTAAAAAGAAAGATGGACCTCTTCGCTTATGCATTGATTATTGGGGTTTTAATCAAGTAACCATCAAAAATAAATATCATTTGCCTTTAATTGAAGAGTTATTTGATCAGTTGCAAGGCGCCAAGGTATTCTCTAAATTCGATCTGAGGCAAGGCTATTATCAGTTAATAAATATGGCCATTATGAGTTTGTTGTCTTGCCGTTTGGTCTTACTAATGCTCCCGCCGCATTCATGGACTTAATGCAGAGGGTATTCCATCCCTATTTGGACCAATTTGTGGTTATCTTCATTGATGATATTCTTGTTTACTCTAGATCTAAGGCGGAACATGAACAGCATCTTAGAATTGTGTTGCACACTCTTCAGGAGCATCAGTTATTTGCGAAGTTTAACAAATGTGAATTCTGGCTTAAGCAAGTTGCTTTTATTGGCCATATTATCTCACAGGATGGTATTTTTGTTGATCCAGCGAAGATTGAAGTTGTGTTATCTTGGAAACGACCTGAAACTGTTACTGAAATTCATAGCTTCCTTGGTTTAGCTGGTTATTATCGGAGGTTCGTCAAGGATTTCTCTAAGATCGCAAGGCCTTTAACTCAACTTACTCAAAAGAAAACAGTATTTGACTGGAGTGATAAATGTGAGGCCAACTTCCAGGAATTGAAGAAGAGATTGACTACAACTCATATTCTTGCTTTACCTGAGGGTTATGATAATCTGGTGATCTATAGTGATGCTTCGAAGGAAGGTCTGGGTTGTGTATTAATGCAGAATGACAGGGTTATTGCTTATGCTTCCAGGAAACTGAAACCTTATGAACTCAACTATCTGACTCATGATCTTGAGTTTGCAGTTATCATTCTTGCATTAAATAAATGGCGTCATTATCTCTGGGGCAACAAGTTTGAAATTTTTACAGATCATAAGAGCTTGAAATATCTGTTTTCATAGAAAGAGTTGAACATGAGGCAGAGGCATTGGCTGGAATTACTTGAGGACTATAACTGCACTATTAACTATCTTCTGGGTAAGGCCAATATTGTTGCTGATGCTTTGAGCCGAAAGGCTACTGTTGCTAGCTTGATTATCAAGAATTGGGAATTCATGGAAGAATTATGCTTATGGAAGCCTAGTACTTCAAATTCTGGTATTCAATTCGCAAGTTTGCAGATTCAATCTCTATTATTATCCAGGATTTGAGAAGCTCAACAGGCTGATCTTCAATTGTTGAAAGTCTTAGAGAATTCCAAATGGGGAAAGTCGGACTTCAAATTGCACGACGATGGTATTCTCAAATTTAAAAATAAATTATGTATTCCGAATGATCCAACTCTGAAGAAAGATATTCTTGCTGAAGCACACAGTTTTAGATATACTATCCATCCAGGCAGTACTAAAATGTATAAATATTTAAAGGAAAACTTCTAGTGGAATAATATGAATAGAGAAATTGCTGACTATGTTGCTCGATGTCTTACTTGTCAGAAAGTTAAAGCAGAGCATCAGAGGCCTACAAGGTTGTTGCAGCCTTTGGCTATTCCTGTTTGGAAATAGGATAATATTACCATGGATTTCGTATCAGATCTACCGAGGTCTTCGAAGGGTAATAACTCAGTTTGGGTTATTGTGGATAGATTGACCAAGACTTCTCATTTCATTGCTAAAAAGAAAACTGATTCTCTTGAGAAGCTAGCAGAGTTGTATATTGAGAATGTTGTCAGACTTCATGGAATTCCCAAGAGTATTGTGTCCGATAGAGATCCCAGATTCACATCTCAGTTTTGGCAGAAGATTCAGAAAGGTTTGGGCACGACTTTGAGTTTCAGTACAGCTTATCATCCTTAGACAGATGGTCAATCCGAGAGAACTATCTTAATCCTCGAGGATATGTTACGGGCTTGTATTCTAGACTTCGGTAAGAGTTGGGAGAAGTATTTGCCACTCGCAGAGTTCGCCTATAACAATAGTTATCAAGCTACAATTGGTATGGCACCTTATGAGGCACTGTATGGGTATAAATGCCAGTCTCCTCTCTACTGGGATGAAGTTGGTGAAATAAAGACTATCGACCCTACTCTCTTACCTGAAATGAACAAAATGATTGATCATATGCAGCTTATCAGAAAAAGAATGCTTACAGCACAGAGCCGGCAAAAGAGTTATGCTGATAGATGCCGTCGTGATCTGAAATTTGCTGTAGGGGATCGAGTATTTATGAAAATCTCTCATCGCAAAGGTTTGATTTGGCATGGTAAAGGGGGTAAACTCAGTCCTCGTTATGTGGGACCATTTGAGATAACTGAAACCATTGGGGAATTGGCTTACCGTCTAGCTTTACCTCCTAGTATGGGGAGAATTCATAATGTCTTCCATGTATTTACGCTTCGGAAGTATCAGCCAGATCCTTCTCATATACTTGAGCCAGAACCGCTAGAGATCAGTGAGACCTTGACGTATACAGAGAAACCTCTTCGGATTGTAGATCAGAAAGTGCAGGAGCTGAGGACTAAAAGCATTCCGATGGTTAAAGTTCTGTGGGATCATCACAACGTAGACGATGCAACGTGGGAGAGAGAGGATTAGATGCGGGAGCGATATCCAGAGTTATTCGCCGAATCATGTAAGAATTACGTGAACGCAATTAGTTTAAGGGGGAGAGGATGTGACGCCCGAGATTTAGCCATGCATTCAATTATTGTTGCATCCCTTGTTTGCGCATTTACTTCTGTGCTTTAGTAACTGACTTCTGTGACTACTATTCACTCTGTTTTTAAACTACACTCTATTAGTGAATTAGCATTTTTATTAAATCCTATTAATTGTTAGAGTAGTGGGAAAAATGTGCAATTGAGCTAGAAGAGATAGGAGGACTCGTTTAGAAATTGTTTTTAGCAAACTATAAATAGTGTTACGTAACATAACTTAGTGATTTAATTAGCTAGCTTATATTTTGCACTTTAAGACTCGTTTAAGGCTATCTACACGCATTCTAGTAGACCACTTAACCACCCAAACATGACCCCACCTTACTTAGCCAACTTATAAGACATTTAAGCTCATAAAATGCAAAAGAAAAAAAAAATAAAGCTGAAAAAGCAGGAGCAGAACCCGACAGCCCTTTGCTTCCATTTGGGTGATTTTTGCTTCATCAAATCATCAATCCAAGCCAAGCCAAGCCTAGAGCAAGTAGTGTAGGGTGTGTGCAAGCTTCCTAGGTGCTCCTATGCGCATTGGTGAGGGATTTCACGGCTTATTTTCGCATTTCTAAATAGTTGCCATTTTCTTGATTTGTTGGAAATGATGTTAAATGCTATCGCAAGGCTCAAATAAGCTTATATATGTTGTGTACATGTAGTAGGGATCACATTTATGCTATTGTTTCATATATTAAAAAGTAGAAATCGTTAGTTAATTCGTAAGAGTGAATAGTGACAGAAATTCTAGGGTTTTGTGAATTTGCGTGTTTTAACTTGATTCAATGCTCCTAATAGATGCCTTAGGTGCTAATGAAGGTAGTCTAATAGCCCCGTGCACTTGCATTGCTCTAGAATCGCATAAAACGTGAAATAGTCGACTTTAACAAAGGGGTTTCGGGGTTAATGCGAATCCGGGTGGATTCGGGCTTCACTTCTAGTATTCTTAGGCTACCTAGGTGCTATAGAAGCTTTGATAACCCTTGTTCAAAGCCCAAATGAGGTATGTGTAGTTTAAAGCCATAAGAGAGAATTTGGGGTTTTCGGGGTAATTGCAGGCGTTTGAATGAGTTAGAGGGTTGGAAGGGTTCCTTGAGGGTTAGTTAGAAGGTTGGGAGAGTTTCCTTTGAAAACTGAATCATTAACTTTGGGGAAGAGAAATAGATTGAAAAACAAAGGGGTTTAAGGGAAATTTCGGTGGACTCACGCTTCTAAGCCCGTGGCATGACTTCTTGAGTGTTTATATGTGGTTTCAAGTTGATTGGAGCTTTTGGTATGATTCTATGCTTATCTTGTATATGTCCCTTTGTAAAACTGCTTATTTGCTAATATAATTGTTTCTATTCTAACTGCATCGAGGTCAACCGACTTTGTTGATCCTCCTATGTGTTATTGTTTACATTATTGATATTATCTGTCATTGTAAAGTGCATTGCATAGTGGTTGCGCAACCATAGTGTCAGGGGCGGATGTGTTGAATATCGGATGGGCGGCAGAGGGCTTGCCAGTGGATATTCAAACTCCATGCCCTAGTCCCTCATTCGCCTGGTCCGGAGATTGACAGGGGATGTTGGGTTGTAGGATTATCGGGGGACATCCGGAGTACACCCACTGGAGTGTTTGGGGTTATGCCGGCTTATCGTGATTGTGATCGTGGTTTGTGGATCGTGAATGAAGACCAGTGAAGATTGGTGTATAGGGGTTATGTGAAATGTATCCTTTTAAATGTGTGGTTATTTAAGCTATCATTGTTTCTTTAATTGTCTAATTGTTATTGTTGTTTAACTGTATTACCTGTTGCATTGCACGCCCCAGGACTATATCCCTCACTGGGCAACAGTAGTTGCTCATACCTCGATATATGTTTCAGGAGACGCTGTGGGTGATCCCCAGCTTGTTGAGGTAGTAGTGGAGGAAGAAGTTCAGACTGATCCTTTGCCCTAGTTGCTGTGTGTTGTTCTGAGGTGGTTGTGCCTTCTTATTTCTATTTGGTACTTGTGTATCTATTTTGTGGCCTAAGGGCTATGTTTATGTTGGTTGTTGTAAGAAGTTGAAGGATAGTTGATTGTGGTGTAGATTTGGAAGCCTATGTCTTGTAATAACTTATGTTTCTACTTTTATTCACTTTGCATGCTTGGGAGTGAATGGTTTAATGTAGAATGTTTTATCTTTTGAGTACATTTTAGTGTTATCCTAGAAGGTCATGGCTATTAGCCTATATTGTAAACAAGTTACTTGTATGCTTGTATGGTTTTGGAACTGTTGTTTGCTTCAAGGCTCGGATGGCCTTGAATCTTTAAATATATAGCCATGAAAAGTTTGTTTACCTTGTAGTTACCTTATTTGAGAGTTTACAGGTTTTCAGAATGTCCACGGTACAGGGGAGACTCTGTCCGTGTGTCGGGTCCGGACTTAACTTTTAGCATGGGGGTTGGGTCGGGGCGTGACATCCACCACCTAAGGCTCCTCTGTAAGACCCCGAATTTTCCCTTATTTACAATTACGTGTTTTCACTTGTTTATATATATTATTTGAACTCATGTACATGCATATGTATGAATTACACAAAAATAATAAGTTAAATGTGCATTTCAGTTTCATTTGAATTTCATTTGACTTTTGAAAAATGTTGACTTTTGGTCTTCTTTGACTTTTGACCTTTCATCTTCTTTGACCAAACTAGGTTTATTTGTAAATACTAATCCTATTACATGATATATGTGTATTTATAAAACTTTTATAAAGATTTTTCGTGAAAATTTAATTTAAAGTGCCTTTTAATAGCATTTGATGACCTTTCCGCTAAATTTTTGAAACTAGTGTTTTAAATATTTTAAAAACTAGTCCTCCATTATTAAAAGACACGTGATTTACTAAAAATTATTTCTGAAACAAATTAGGAATTTGAAATAGACTTTTCGAGTGACAAAATAGCATTTTTGAACTGAATAGTGATTTATGTTGAACCCAATTCTTATATTGACTTTTGTTGACCTAGTATATATTATAAATGATATATATGAATTTATATATTATATTAAGTGATTATATATTGGTTGTGCATTTAAAACACATTTGCAAAACAAATAATGTGACTTTTCAACTTCTTTTGCAAAATTGAGTTTTATAGCTTGGATATATGTATATGCATGCTTATATAAAATGTTGTCAACTAAATTTAGACTACTAAATATAGTATATAAGTTAGATTTAGTATATATATGTATTGTAGGCTAAAAACAACTAAAAACACAAGGTTGATAACTTTGACTTTTGATTATTTTGTTGACCAAGCTTATATATATGCATAATAGACTCATAAATCAGAAAACAAAGTTCAAAACCCACTCATTTCTCACCTAGTGGTCGTTCACCTTGAGGGAGAATGAAGAAATATTTTTAGTTAAGTTTTCAAAGCATTTTTCTCATAGATTTTGTATTTCAAAGCCGAATTGAATCATTCAAAGCTTGAAATTACTTGTTGGGCACCTATTCTACCTATTCCTAGCATTAATTTGGATCAAAGGTGAGGGAAAAATATAGTTCATTATTTTAAAGTTGAGTTGAATTTTTGGTTGATGCATTTGTAGTTGCTATTTTGTTAAATTGATGTTAGATTATTGCTTAGTAGATGATAGGGACCAATTATTTGCATTTGTATCCATTTTAAATGGTAGCAACATGTATTTTTATTTTTCTAGTATTTAAATTGATTATTTGGCTTATATTAGAATAATTGTTGTTGTAGTAGTTAGAATTGAGTTGTAGTTGCTTCTATACGTTTGTTAATTATTATGTACTAATGTTGTAATGTCAAATTTTCAATTTGAATGCCATAGCAAAAGTCCAAAAAATCCGCCATGTATGCATTTCCATTTTTAGCTTGTTGGGCTTGTTTTAGGTGGCTTTTGGTTGGTTTTCGAGGGGGTTAATGTAGTTGCATGTGTGGTTGAGGGATAGGAAAAGGTTCGGGGGTTGTTTGATTTGTAGATTGTAAGTTATGAATTTTAGAAGTTTGTGTAGTCTTTCTTTGAAATGCTTAAGTGTTGCCTTTAGTTGCTTTTGTAGTGTTTATGTAGTTGAAACTTGGATTGTTGTTGAGTAGACTCGAGATTGAATGCATGTTAAAATGTGTGTTAAGTTGGGTGGCCTACTTTGTCTTCTAACTTGGTTGTCTTAGTTGTTTAGTTAATGTTATGATTGTTGTTTATCAGGGGACAACCTACTTTGTTGTCTTCTCAGAATATGAAATGATTATTATTGTCATGAGTCATGATAGTGTGTGCTACCTCTCGAGCAACGTCGGGCTGTCGAATTGAAAATGACATGACTATCATGTACTACCCATAGCTCGCATGGGCGGAGATACCATGGAGGGAAGATCTAGATGAGGTACCTTCGGAATGTATTATTGGGTGTTATAAGAAGTTGGTTGAGATCGTGACGACATATGGAGCTACACTAATTAGTGTATCCTTTCTCAATTGAATGGTTATTCATGTTGCTTGAATTGAATTGTTAATGTTGATGAAGGTTATTGATTGTTATTGTATCTAGGATGATTTCCCAAGTGGTAAAGAGAAAATGTTTCCAAAACATCTTTTGAACCCTCGCTGAGTTTTGTATTGTATAAGCTCACCCTCTTTGCTGACTTTCAAGTGTTACCGAGCCAGATTTAGGGTACATTCCTTAGGAGACTGAGTACGAGCAATATATGGACGAGTCCAATGTGCAAGAGTCTTGTCCTTGATGTCTTTCCTGGAGTGCTCTTTTTGTCGTCTTGAAATATGGAACAAGTTGTATTGTATTTACTTTGGTGTTGTAATGTATAAAATGCTATAAAGATAGTGAAAGTATAATGCTAGTTTAGCTGGCTTACTTTTGGAATATGAATATGTTGCTAGACTAGTTTTATATCTGTTATGCATATGTATAGTATAACTTGTGGTATGTTGTTGAAACGGAGGCATATGACTTATGGTGGGTTGTTGTATAGTTGTTAAACGAATGGTTTTGGTTGTGTTGACTATTGATGGAGTTGTTGTTGAAGTTTGAGGCTTGTTGTGTGATCTTATAAAGGACTGGTTTAGAGTCTTGTTATCCATATTACAGACGTTATATTGTCAAAATTCTGTTGCATCCTGACTGATCGTAAGTGGGGTCGAGTTGGGGCGTGACATCCTCCCCTTAGGATTTTCTACGAACTCCAGTATTGTGCTCCTTCAAAAGTTGGTGTAGCATAAATCAACATAAAAGCTTGCTTTTGAATCCACAAGAGCAAAAACAAGTATTGAATCCACAAGAGTCAATACAAGACTTTATCCCTCTTTGAAACCACAAATAAAGTATTTATCTTCTGTCTTTCTAAGCTATGAATCTCACAAGTTAAGCTCTAGAGAGTTTAGCCGTGAATAATGAGAATAATATAAAAGTACAACAATAATTTCCTCGAGAGATAGATAAGAACTAATGAATCACAATAGAGACAACTCAAGATTTGCAAATGATAGCTCAATAAATGCTTTCTGAAGAATAAAGAAGATGTTAGCTCAAGCTCTTGAATACTCTTAATAATTTTTTCAGACTTTAAAAGTTCTCAAAGTTATTTTAATTTAAACAGCAGTTTGGATTTTATAAAAATTTTGCAACGGCATCAAATGGCTAGTTAAACAGGTAAAATTTTTTAGAAATCGTAATAGCAACTGGATGAATCCTCAACCTGTGGAATCATTCATCATAGATTGGAAATTCGCCGGGTAAGCAGCCGGTCGCTGCCTTGACCGACTAGGTCATCTACCAACTAGCCAAAGCAACCAGATGATAGCTGTCAGTTGATATATCAACTAGCTGCTCATTCAACGCCTACTGCTTTGGCCAGTTGAGCCAAGTTGGCTAACTCCTTAGCTGGCTTTGCTCATCTGGCTAAGCAGGGTTAACTAGACAACCCTTTTTCAGCCAGTTTTTCAACAATTAAAGCTTGAGAAAAAGACTTTTTAAGATTCAACAAGGATGTTCGCAATAATTTTTATTGAGCTATCATGTTGCTTCCATGGCATAGCACAAGAAACACCTTATAACTCCCCTTCATATCTTCCAGTCTTCCATCTTTAAACTCTAAGAGCAAGATCAATTGGAATAGCATTGTTGAGCTTTGGAAGAGATCTTATAAGTATGATGACATACTTTGCTTCAAAGATCTTCATCTTCAAGGTTCATGAGCTTATGAGCTTGGTGAACTTTGTTGGAGCTTTGTATAGCACTTTTGAGCTTTTGATTAACACCATGGAACAAGTAGAACAGTGGTAGCCATCAGGTGTTTGATTCCTGCTTTGATCTTCATGCTTATTCAACTTGACATAGTCTTCTTGATTGAGTAAATATTTGAGCTTGAGAGGACCTTTTGTAATACCCGAGTCCGGAATGTGAAATTTTTCCTGTTTATTTTTCTGAGAATTATATTTTCCTTAAATTCTTTGAAATTTAATTGTTATTCCTTTATTGTCGCAAAGTGCATTGCATTTCGAGAGCGATAGTTAGAGCGTATTTTCTAGTCCTCAACAAATAGTGAAAACTAGTATTTAGTGTTTTAATTTTAGTATTTTAGTTGTTGTTAACTAGAATTAGATTTGTGTTAGTTGATTTAGCCTTAAAATGCCTAAAATAAGTTTATTTGACCAACTTAAGTAGCCTTTGACCAAGGCTTTGACCAATTGACTTAGCTTGTCATCTTTTAAGTAGCATATAATAGCAAAATAAAACAATTAAAAGCTGAAAAAAAGAAGGGAGGCCGAAACTTCAAAGGGAAAAAAAAAGATTTCAACTTTCAAATCTTCAAATCTTCGCATGAGCTTGCACGGGGTTGTGTCCGAGGCTTCCAACGTGGTTTTCTTAGCGTCTAGGAGCGTCTAAGGTAAGGGAAGCATGTTTATTTGCGCATTTGAATGTTTGATATATAAACTTTAATTTTTAGGTTTTACGAGTAGAATGTTATTTTATCCGTTTTGATGCTTGAAGAATGTTCCTTCACGATTGTAGACCATGTATTTGTAGCTTTTTAGCCTTTTCTACGGTTAAATATAGCGATTGTAATTTAAAATGCGAATTGAATAGTAAATTATGAATAGTAAACCCCCGTTTCGTAAAAGTTGCTCCGTTTTGCATTCTGTTGATGTGGAAAGATGCTAGATATGTTAGAATGCCTAAATGCATGATTTGTTTGGGTTGTGTAATGGAAAAATGAAGAAAAATGGCTTGGTACATGTTGGGGTCGTTTAGGTCGAGTTTAGCGTTTCCTCGTTTTGCGTGATGGCGTTGTCTCGGGAGGCCATGGAAGCACTTTTGGTGTGGTTATGGCGTTGGTTGGGTATTTGGTTAGGGTAGCCGTAGTTCAAATGAGCAAAGGGGGAAATCGGGGCTTTGTGGGAATTCTAGGGTAAAGTAGGGTTTCGTGGTCTTTAGACGTGCCTTATGGTGACCTAGGAGGAATGGTGAAGTCAGTTTCCAAAACTCGTGGCTCGTTTGAAAGTAGTAGTGTTTTGAAAGTTGGGGTCATTTTGTGTTTTTTGTTGGTTTTCATAGTGTTGTGCCTATAGAATGCTTATTGTTGCTTATTATGCTTGTTAAAGTTGATTATGATTGAAATGTTTATCAACTATTGCTATTGCGTGCGAGAGTAACCTACTTTGTTATTCTCCCACGTGTGTCTCTATTGCTCGATTATTGCATTATATATTGTATTGCATTCGTAGTGTCAGGGGCGGTGTGATGGGCCTCTCTGGGTAGTCTCGGGTTGCCAGGGTTGGTTGCCCTAGCTCTGTGTCCTATTCCTTTTCTTGCTTGGGTTGCCTCCCAAGGAGATATTGGTCGTAGAATTGATTGGATACTTTCAGGGTATTCCAAACTAAAGTTATAAGGTGGTTGGGCCGGCGCATCGTCATCGGATTCGTGATTGAAAGTTGCTCGTGGAAGTGAATTGTATCCTTTAATTGAATGGTTATAGTCTTAATGCTTGTCTTGATTTATTGTTGGCTTTGCTTGTATCTCTATATGATAATTGATTAAACTACTTGACTATTTGCATTGCATTCTCCTCTCATCTCTGTCCTTGAGACCAATAACCCTCGCTGAGCAATAGTTTTTGCTCATTCCTTTCTATACCATATTTTTACAGGAGTAGTTGAAGCGGATCCTATTGAGGTAATTGAGGAGGAGGAGCAAGTGGAGGTGTTTCCTTGATAGCACTTTCTTTGCTTAGCTGGTGGTTGGTTGCCAAACTTTTGTGCGGGCCATGCTTGATGTGTATATTGCTTGGTTGACGCTTCATTTTGAGGCTTGTAGCCTTGTATGTAGTTTCAATTTTGAGGCCTGTAGCCTTGTATGTAGTTTCTATTTTGAGGCCTCTATGGTCTTATGTTGTAAAAGTTGAAAGATTGTAAAATTGTAAAGATATACTCACGTGACTAGTAAGAACTGCATGCTAATGGTTTAATTTCTTAGTGGCATGAATACTTGTGTAGTATGCATGACATTTTGGTTTGCAAAGTTGGTTAATGAGAAGTTGTATGTTTCAAAAAGAAAGTCGACTTGTTTCAAATGTTTATTGTGGTTTTCGCAAGTATTATGTTGAATGTAGGGTTTTCGGATCGTCCACGGTACAGAGGAGACTCCGTCCGTGTGTCGGGTCTGGGTATGGCCTTTTGCGGGGTCGGGTCGGGGCGTGACACCTTCATGCTTGACTTCTTACTTGATCAATCCTTCATTTTTTGACTATTCTTGAAACATTCATAACTTATACAACCATATGATTAGCCAACATTAAGATTTAGTTATCATCAAACTACAAGATTAAGGCGTTTAGGCTAACAAGTAGTATTTTGCCTCCTTATCCTAATTCACCCCTCCCCCTTTTAGGATAATTTGGGCTAAAAATGTACATATAGGAGAAAACATGAACAAACAAGCAATATAACTAATCTGAAATTTTACATCGAAAAGAATTTCAGATTTTTGTTGTTTAATTCAAGACCCCAAAGTAGAGGCCCTCTATGATCACGCATACACCATTTCAAGGAAAGAACGAGGAGAGGCTAAGTTTTGCACGAGCTTCAAGACGAACCACAAATTGCAAGGAAATGAGTAATGCACAACTAAGAGAGAGAGGGGCAAGGGCTCTTTTTATGTGTTAAACAATCAAGGTTTTTCTTTAAGCTGAAATATATATGTGCAATAACTTTTTCGTAATTACACTTAGATCCCAAACCTTATAGGATTATTTTATTTTAGCCTATACCATTTTCTAATTGACTCTAAGTCAATTAGACATTGATCCCATCAATTGTTACTAATTCAACTTATTATATGAGCCAATTATCAAAATTGACCTTGCCCATAAGTCAAATGTTTGAGTATCAAACATTCTCTCTCAATTGTTTATTTGAATGGTTTCAAAAATCTATTCTAACCATATGCAATATACCACATCTTTGCCTCTAGATAAAATATAAAAAAGTCCTCATGCTAGCATGATTTCTCCATTACATCCCTCATGATTCTAAACCTTTTCGCTTGTATGCAATCATGTAGGTTCGAGTGCCAAGCCAGTAGTAGTTTGGACATGTATCAATTAATCGATCACCACTAGAACCCTTTCTAGTTGCTAGTAATTAAGGTTGACATCTAGTAACTCGAATGCTAATATCAAGCTTTGCCATCCAAGAATCTTTTGGCGATTAGTTAACATGCAGTCCATTCCTTCCACTAGATGTCCCTAACTAACCTTAGGATATGGTCAACATTAGTCAAACCCTGATAGACCTATCCCAGTTCTGTTATAGACACTATATTGACTTTCTTTCTATGATCTAATCATACCACCATGGCCATGGATTTTATTGTCAACATCCCTATGAGACGACATAGGGCATTCTCTTTTTCATCCATGTTAATGGATTCCTGCAGCGATACTTATTAGCTTCACAAGTATTTGACTGCACCCGATCCTTATTCAATTAGGTCTTATCTTTTTTCCTTTTTTCAGGGCCAAAGTATAGTTAGTTGCTTACAAGCTATTATCGTATCATCAAGTCGAAAGAGTACTTCGGACAACTATCACCTAAGAACCCACTTATTAACTTAGGCATATCAAGCCTCCACTGAGTGTTCTCTGTGGATTGTGTCCGGTGTACATATCTCTATACACACTTATGTATCAGCCTTGACATCTCATGCCACTTGGTTGACGAGATCAACCTTGGCAAGACTAACTACATGTCGGACTTGACAGATTCATTAATGTGTAGTCTTGATGAATCCTACGACCTAGGATAGATGAGAATCGACACCTGAGACATTCCTCAATCTGTGAATATTATGCAGAGGCTTTATCAACTATACATAACATGCAAGTGTATATTAAGCAGGTGCATAAAAGATAAAGAGAAAATGCGATTTGGTGCTATTAATTGACTAAAACTATGTTACAAGTACTATCATTTACATAATATCTCTTACCATCCTAGATCGAATAATTGGCTTGAAGGGCATATTCCTAACACTTAGAACATCAAATTGGGCTTTCAATCCCTTTACTCTAACTAAGATGGGATCATTACCAGAAGGTAAGGGATTGTGAGTTTTCAAGGAACATATTGGGTAAGAAAATGCCAGTAACCCCATAGTGAATGCCAAATTAAAAAAATCCTCGTGAACCTAAGATAAGGATCGATCCTTCCTTGACTTTTTTTTTTGGTTGTATTAAGCGAAGCCCTGACAAGTCCTTGGTATGTTTAGTCCTTAAGATGGGCACGGATAATGATACAATAGTATGTGTGTGTTTGTGCTAAGAAGATAATCAGTCTTTTTAGTGGGCTTTTCTTTGTGTACCTAGTAGATGAAACTTTTGAGTTGAGTTCTGTTGGCTTTATTTGGACTCTTGAACTGGTAATGCACTTGCTTCTTTGGATTGAATCAGATTGGTCCATTTATAGCCTTCTGAAGTGGGTCCTTTTTGCTTTTTCATTAAAGATCCATCGTCCTTGGATGGTATCATTATTGGCATAGTCGTGTTGAACTAAGTGAACACAATTGCAATCTTGTCATTGGTTGCCATGGATGATATGATGTCACAATTAACAAGTGAATCTAACTGCAGAGGCTCCCATTAGTTGATTATGGAGTCACACTCAACAAACGAATCTGACCCCAAAGGCTCCCATTAGTTGATTATGGAAACTAATATTCAGTCCTCACTATGTTTTGCACGTCATCTTATTCCACGTCTTGTCCGCGTTGGCTAGTGACGCAACCCTATCCTTTCGATCTCGCAAGATCACTAGCGTCCGCTGGATACCTACTTGGACGATGGGAATTTCGGCAAGTAACAAGGTTAAAAAGAATGACAGTTGAGAATATTATGATGTTTCATAAATACATGACTTGTCAAGAGAATATATCTGTGAACTTGAAGCACTAAAATGCAACATATAATATAAAAAAATTAACAATATTGATGTGCTAATTAAAATAGCATATTGCTAAAATGAGAGCGGAAAAAAAAACTCTTGAGTAATAAGAACCGATTTTATTCCCTAATTTATATTAAAAGTAAGCATGCAGTTTAGGGATGAGCAATAGATTGTGGAAGAAAGGCCTTGATTTAGCGTTGATTCATGACTGCTGGCTATCTTGGGATTCAATTGGTAATTGGGTAAGTAGATTTTGTTGTGATCTAGACCTCCAAACTTTAATTTTAGACAATTATTTTGTGGAGTTGTACACGAAATTTGAAAGGAAATAAATTGTAAGATCCCTAAAAATATATTTACGAGCACATATGAGATACGATTTATAACACAATCAAAACTAAATTATGTATAGGTAATATGTTTGTGAGATCTCCAATTAATAGTGCCCTTAGTATTAATTAGCAACTTGGTGACTCGGCCTTTATTCAATTGGAGGGAATTTGGTTGTTCTCCAGATGACCACTATTTTTGTGTGTTGATGGAATTTTGTATATTCTTTTGAATTTGCTTTTAATGATATACTTTTCTTCCCAACAAAAAAAAGTAAGCGTGCGGTAGTAGTTGACATTATAACTTGTAAGCGTTCTTAGGTAATAAATTATCTTTGTATCCCTCTCGCATTATAGGGCTTCCTTTCAAGCATTCATGATAACTCCACCATAGGAATGGGCCACCTTAATGTACTTCAACTATAATTGGTAATCGTAATTGTAGATGCATTTCAAATGTTGGTGATAATCCCAATAGGGGGTGCTTTAAGTGTCGCTAGAAGGGACACTGGAAAAAGGACTATCCTCAAAATCAGGCTAAGGTCAATGCAGGTACCTCTATTTCTTTGTATATTGAAACATGTTTAGTGGTAGATTCTGCTTCCTCATGGATAGTAGACTGAGACACCACTAATCTCATCTGCAATTCATTGCAGGGGTTTTAGGTAACCAGGAAGCTGCATAGGGAAGGATTTTTAAAATGGATTAGAGATGGCTTGAAGGTGTGGGCCACCGCAGTGGAAGAAGTTAGACTGTCATTTGAGAACAATTTAAATTTGGTTTTGAGCAATGTTTTATGTATTCCAGATTTGTGACGAAATCGAGTCTCAATGTCGCAGTTACTTTTGGATGGTTTTATGGTTAATTTTAATAATGTTGGTGTGGTCATCAGTAGGCATAATTCCATTATTTGTTTCGGTAGGATGTATGGTAACTTGTTTGTTTTAGACCCTGTAAAATCTACACTGCATAATATTGAACAGGTATAAAATTCCTTGAAAATAAAAGTTTCTCCTACCAATAATACATATCTATGGCATTTGCGTTTGGGTCATAATAATCTAAACTGCACTAAAAGGTTGGTCAAGAATGGGTTCTTAGACTTATTAGAACTTGAAACATGGTCTCAATGCTAATTATGCCTAAAGGGGAAGACGACCAAAAGGTCACTTACCTCTAAGGGGCATAGGGCAAATAACTTATTAGAGTTGGTACACACATGTATGGTCCTATGAACAAACCGGCCTGTGGAGGTTATGAGTATTTTATTACCTTCATAGATGATCATTCGAGGTTTGGTTATCTATACCTAATGTGACGTAAGTTTGAGTCCTATTATAAATTCAAAGAATTTAAGGCTCAGGTAGAACGTCTAACGAGTAAACAAATCAAGGTACTTCGATCTGATCGAGGAGAAGAATGCCTCTATAGAGAGTTTAAGGATTATCTCGCATAATGTGGCATTGAGTCACAACTGACAGCATTGGGTACACACTAGCAAAATGACGTGTCAAAAAGGTAAAATCATACTCTTTTAGATATGGTAAGATCCATGATGGCTTATGCATTTTTACCAGCATCTTTCTAGGGATACGCGCTTGAAATAACGGCATATATATTGAACTTAGTTCCATCTAAGTCAGTACCTAGGACACCACAAGAAATATGGATGCGGCATATATATTGAACTTAGTTCCATCTAAGTCAGTACCTAGGACACCACAAGAAATATGGAAGGGACGAAAACCAAGTTTTAAATATGTCCATGTTTGGGCTTGCCTAACCTATGTACTGAATAGCGATGTTAAGAAGTTAGAACCAAGGTCAATATTGTGTCATTTCATAGGCTATCCAAAGGGCACGAGATAAGACATATTCCATGACCCTAAGGAACAGCGGATATTAGTGAGTACCAATGGTAAGTACTTGGAGAATGGTTGTGTGAATATACCGGTACCTAATTCAGAAGTCGATCTAGAAGAAGTTTCTCCAGAAACTTCAGTGTCACTAGATCTTAACAGCGAAGCTATAGATATACCACAATCGACCTCTAGCTTACAAGCAAAGCCACGTCATAGTGGGAGAGTATCTAGACAGTCTGATAGATACTACAGAGAGTTCTTCCAAACTGACTCTAACGATCAGGTTAAGGATTCGAGTGTTAGGAATGGGATATGCCCAAAAGACCACTAGCACTTTGCCATCAATGTATTTGAATATTTGCAATGAATAATTAAATTTCATCTTACTTTATGAGCATGTTTCTCTCTTATGTGGTTGACTTATATATATATATATATATACTACTTAGTTATGGACTAAACAATTCTGCTTGACAAGTAACCATGACTTTGGCCTTCTGTACGTAACTACCACGTGCCTAAGTCATGGTTACTTGTCAAGCAGAATTGTTTAGTCCATAACTAAGTAGTAGAGCTGGATACTTTGCTATGGTGGAAGTTATTATGAATAAGTTCCCTTTATAGAAGGGTGGACTGCGTTGATCATGGATGGGGTTCCAGACTTATTCAACTTATGCATGTGTATGTTAAACGGGCCACCGTAAGTGTAATACTCTAAATAAGTACTATCGAAGAAAAGGATCACCTTTACCTACTAACTTCTAAGTGGGTCAGTGCCCTTAATCTTGAGTATGTGGATGAACTGACGAAGTATGGTTTTTGCACTTTGAGTCATTATGGGTGAGATCTTATATATAGGTCAACAACTCTGTGATTTGGGTGTCTAACTTAGTTAGAACGGACATGCATTTGCAATAAGGAATTTATACAATAATCATTCCCTTAAAATGATCCAAGTTGATCATCCAAAATCTATACATAGTATAATACCCGTGCTAGAGGTGAGTTAGAATAAATTGATAATTGTTTGAAAATAACCCATGAATATTTAAAAAGGTAATGAGTGGTGTAGAATGTGTCAAAATGATGCCAGGAGATTACAATGCATCACAACCCTATTTCGCTAATAAGGTCTCTGATACCACCGTTAGCCTAATAACCCTAGTTATTCCTATACTGTTCAATTTAGGGTCATGATGCCACAGACTTAAGAAGGTCATTCCTCCTAAGTCTGCTAAGGCTCATTCCGTTAGCTTGTGTATTATTATTTGCTAGGTTCCAAGTCATCACTTCATTAACAAGAAGTATAAATTTGCAATAATAGCACCTAAAAGGTCAAAAACGACAGTCGATTGTTTGGATATGATAATTAGATATAATTAGAGCTAAGGCCATTTTCCTTGATATTGTTAGCAAGTTTTGCATGTTCTTTAGGTAACCCTAACACATTTAGTATTATTCTTATCTAGTTCTTTGTAGCTTAAGCTCTTCTAAAATTGAAATGTGATTGACAACTACAACATCATTACTAGATTATGTGATTAACCTCACAGTATTATCGTGATGATCTTTAATTGGATCCAGAACTACCCGATTTCACCCATTAAGGCCTAACACTTTAACAAAGCATTGGATGGAAGCCTAAAGACAATTAGCTAAGTCCAGGAACCTTAAACCTGCAAATACGTACATATCACAAAGCTATAATGCAAATTCACAAGATAAGGACATGAGTTAAATATAAATTCGGGTACTAGATTCAAAATGTACCATATCAAGTCTAGCAAACATAATCATACTAGGTAGGCTAATATCCCACTTCAAGAGTCTACCACAACCAATTAAAAGTGACATCGTACTTTTATTTAACTATAGCATTCATTATTTGTGTATTTTAACTGTGCATTTACTTGTTACATTATTAGTTACTATTCATTACGTTTTTCAACTACTTATTTTATTTGAATTAACATTTTTCCTAAGTCATATTACTTATTTGACGAATGAGAAAAATGGGCATTTGAGCTTTGCGTGTTAGGAAGGCTCATCTAGAATGTTTTAGCGGATTGAGTGAATAGTGGGATAGTGTGTTGTTACATGAATTAACCATTAGACTTTAATTGCACTTCTAAGCATAATTGAATTAGTTTTGAGCAATTTCCAAGTGAACAAATCAGCCCCAACTAATTAAAATACCACATATACATTACCACAACACACCACACTTAGAAAAAATAGCACAAAGACTCTTCAAAGGAACAACCATACCCGACAGCCTACTACAGTGCCAAAGCAGAAAAATTTCACTTCCATCCTCCATTTTGAGCTCATCTAGACCTTGTGCAAGTTGATTCCAAGTCTTCCAAGCCTTGTCCTAGCTTCCTATACACTTTGGTGAGGGATTTGCATGTGTTTTTGCATTCTTTAAAAATGTTGTCAAGTTTCCAAATTTCTATATTTGACATCAAATGTTTATTGAATGCTTAAAGATAATGATATATGTTGTATGCATGTGCTAGAGACCTAGTTTGTAAAGTTTCTAGGCTTGGTTATAGAAATTCTTGAATATGGCAACGAAGAAGATAACAAATAGTGTTTTTTTCTATGGTTTTGAGAAAATGTGCCTTATAGCTTGATTCAATGCTTCAATTAGGTGCTTTAGATGTCAATGAAGGAAGATTAATGGCCCCGTGAAGTTTAATTGCTCAAAACTTAGTGAAAATGCGATTTTAACGACTTTTAAAAAGGGGTTTCGAGTGTAATACAAATCCGGGTTGATTTGGGCATCATATTTGGTATTCTTAGAGTATGTAGGTGCTAGATATGCTTTTTTAACTCTTGATTGAACTTCGGATAGGGTACATGTAGTACAATTGCATAAAGGGGTAGTCGGAGCTTTTGTGGTAAATGTGGGGATTTGAGTAATTTTGTGGGTCCTAGGGGTGCCATAAGGCATAATTAGAGGTATTGGATAGTTTGCTCACGAAACTAGAACATTATCTTTTGTTTTGAAGACAAATAGCTTAAGTTACAAAGGGGGAAAAATGAGAAATATGTTGTTTTGCACACCTATGGTCTTGTAAATGCTTATTATGTGATAATATGTACTTCTAAGATAATTGTGAGCTCTTGGTACAGTTTTGTGAATAATATGTTATTCACCCCTTTGTTCTTATTTAGCTAATTTCATGCTATCGCTTATAATTTTAACTATTTTTTAGGGCAACCTACTTTCTTGTCCCTCCTATGTGTTATTGTTTATATTATTGTCATTGGACTAAGTGCATTGCATAGTGGTTATACAACCATAATGTCAGGGGCGGATGTATTGGATATCTGTTAGACGGCAGCAGGCTTGGCAGTGGATATTTGATCTTCGTGCTCTAGTCCTTCACTCGACAGGTCCAGAGATTGCTAGGGGGTGTTGGGTCGTAGGATTCTCGGGGTACATCCGAAGTACACCCACTGGAGTGATTAGGGTTTATGCTTGTACATTGATTGAGGTTTGTGGATCGAGGTTCGTGGTTCGTGATTAAAGATCAAGTTAATTATGGAGTGTTGGGGTTAAAGTGAATCGTATCCTTTTTAATGTGTGGTAACTTGTCATTTACATTGTTATTTTGTTATTTAAATGCTTTATTTGAGTTAATTGTTACATTGCATGCCCCGGTAGACTTTATCCTTCACTGGGCAATTGTGGTTGCTTATACCTTGTTAACATGTTTCAGGAGGTGCTAAGGTTGACCCCCAGCTTGTTGTGGTTAAGGGAGAGAAGAAAGAGGTACAGGCTGAGCAGTTGCCCTGATTGCTTTGTGCTATTTGCTTCAAGTGGAAATAGTTCTTGCTAGACTATATGAAGGCTTACTTGTATTATATTATGTCCTATTTTGGAGCCTATAGGCTTATGTATATATTTGTGCAGTTATAAGCTTGTAAGTTAGATGGATGTAGGATGAGATGTGCGGTCATGACATGTAATAACTTATAACTCTACTTCTTGCTTTGTTGCATGCTTGGGTATGAATGCAATGGTTGAATGGTTGGCTTTAAATTATAAGAATGGTTAATTGACAACATCGAGTACTATGATAATTGGATAAAAGATAAAGATCCAAGGATTATTGATTGCATGCTTGTATGTATCTATATGTCGTGTTTTGCTTATGGCTTGGATGGCCTTGAAGCTGGGAAATAGTTAAAGTTGGAGTTGTTGGAGTTTTAGTTTTGTATTTGTGGTTATATTTGTTGTTGCAAGTAACCAAAATATCCATGGTCAAAGGAAACTATGTCCGTTTGTCAGGCCGGACTTAACCTTTTAGTGTAGGGTTGGGTCGGGACGTGACATTTAGGTGGTATCAAAGCTTATAGAATGCATGAACCGGGATAGGTTTCTCGGTTTGTGGGGTAGATGTCTATTCTATGAAAGTGAAATTGTGTAAATAAGTGTTTCTTGGGTTGATTAAGTGAATGATTAATTAGGTAAGAAAATGCTAGCATGAACGTGAGAATATGAAATGTTTTATGTGAAGTTTAGTATGAATATGAAAAGTTTAGAATTGAAAGTATGATTAAGTTTCTTATTTGTATCTTTTGTATATAAAGTGTTTGTATGATCTTATATGTGGTTTCATGTAGACTTATTTGAGATTATCCTTATGTGACTTATTTGTAAACTATATATATGCTTGTCATAATACTTTGCATTCTAGTTATCCAAGATGGGGCCTCGTCATCAGACTAGGAATCAGAATGATAGGGAAGAAGAAGTGGATCAACAGACGATCAATGCTCGGTTAACTACTGCAATTAGACAGATTGCATAGGTATTGCATAGGCAGGGAGGTAATATACCTGCAAGTATTCCTGGTCAGGGCTGAGGTAGAGCAAAGGGTAGTAGTGGTAACTATCTTGAGAAATTCTTGCACCATGGTCCGTCTAGCTTCTTCGGAGAGCCCGATGATATGTTGGCTGAGAGATGGTTGAACAAAGTTGATAAAATTCTTTCTAGCCTCGAGTACACTGATGCAAGGAAAGTTGCTTGTGCTGAATTTTTGCTCGAGAAGGATATCGAACAATGGTGGCACATTGTGAAGTCTAGGTAGGAGGCTGAAGCAATACCACAGACTTGGGCAGAGTTTGTAAGAAGCAACACCACAGACTTGGGCAGAGTTTGTAAGTGAGTTTAAAGGGAAATATATCACATAGTTTATTAATCTGAAGTAGGGCAGTATGTCAATTGATCAGTATGATGCTGCTTTTACCCGCTTATCTCGCTATGTACCAGCTTTAGTGCAGCCAGAGAAAAAGAGGATTCAGAGGTTTGTTATGGGGCTTAAGCCTAATATCTCATTGAATTTGTCTACTTAGGATTATCCCTCTTATGTTGCAGTAGTTAGGATAGTTGCAAGATATGAGAAGCATAAGGCAAATCTGTTTGGGGAGCCGAGTCAGCCCAGTAAATGACCTTATCAGACATAGAGTTAGGGATATTAGAGGCAGACTTACTAAGCTAGTCAGAGTCAGCGGCCAAGGCAGACTCAGAGTTATACTTGGCCTACTCAGACTCAGTCACGACCAGTTCAGAGTCAGAATCAGGGACAGCCTTATCTAGTTGTTGCATGTTCATAGCAGGGTAGTTCAGCTACCTCTACTTACAGAGCTCCTACGGGAGGCACTGCTCTAAGACGTCACCAGCAGTGCAGCTTTTGTCAGTGCCAGGGCCATACAGAGGAAAATTGTTGGAAGAGATTGAACAGGTGTATAGGATATGGAGTGACCAAAACAGGGTCAAGGATTGTTTGAAATTCAAGAATACCAAGGGTCAGTCATCTGGTCAGGGAACCTGCTGCATCACCAGTACCTCAGGGGCAGGCCCGAGTATGTGCATTAGATGAGAGGAGCTTCCTGAGAAGACCACAATGGTTGAAGGTACTTTTCTTCACAATAATAAATCAGTCACAGTTTTAATTGATTCTAGGGCTATACATTCGTTTATCACACCTATATGCGCACAATCTTTTGCATTGAAAATTGATATATTACCTTATAAGATTGAGGTAGGCTCACCTATGGATACCAAATTCTTAACTGAACTGTGTGTAAAGCTTGTGAATTATGTATTGAGGGTTAAGTCCTTCTTGTTGATTTGATTATCTTGCCTTTTAAGGACTTTGAAATAATTCTGGGTATGGATTGGTTGGGTGAATATTATGTTTATCTATATTATAGAAGAAAAATTGTAAAGTTCGAAATGCCTAATCAACCTATAATTGAGATTGTTGGTAGTCGTAAATCTACGGGTACTTGCATAATTTCTTCTATTAAGGCGACTAAACTACTGGCTAAGGGTTTTGATGCATATTTGGCCTATTTGATTAATCAACTTGTGGATAAGCTAAAACTAAATGAAATGCCTACAGTGAGAGAGTTTCCGGGGCTATTTCCTGACAGTTACATGGTGTGCCACCTGATAGAGAGATAGAATTCGTGATTGACTTATTGCCAGGGACTACACCTATCTCTAAGACTCCGTATCGAATGACTCCAACTAAATTGTAGGAATTGAAAGTTTAGTTATACGGTTTGCTTGAGAAGGGATTCATTCAATTGAGTTCTTCACCTTGGGGTGCACCAGTCTTATTTGTTAAGAAGAAAGACAAATTTCTTTGTTTATGTATTGATTATTGGGGTCTCAATTAGGTGACTATTAAAAACAAGTATCAGTTACCTTTAATTGAGGAGTTATTTCATCAGTTACAGGATGCCAAGGTATATTCTAAATTTGATTTGAGGCGGGTTATTATCAGCTAAGGATTAAAATGGATTATGTGTCTAAAACTGCCTTCAGAACTAGATATGGTCACTATGAGTTTGTTGTATTACCATTTGGCTTCACTAATACTCCCGCCGCATTTATGGATTTAATGCATAGAGTATTCTGACCATACTTAGACCAGTTTGTTGTTATTTTTATTGATGATATTCTAGTATATTCTAAATCAGAGGCTAAGCATGAACAACATTTGAGGATTGTATTACAGACTCTGCAAGAGCATAAATTATTTGCAAAATTCAGCAAATGTGAATTCTGGTTGAAGAAAGTCGCTTTTCTGGGTCCCATAATCTCGCAGGATCGTATTTATGTTGATCCGGCGAAGATTGAGGCTGTATTGGCATGGAAACGGCCTAAGACTGTTACCGAGATCCGTAGTTTTCTGGGTTTAGCAAGTTATTATAGAAGATTAGTCAAGGATTTCTCTAAAATTATTGGACCTTTGACTCAGCTTACTCGAAAGAAGATTGTGTTTGACTAGAATGAGAAATGTGAAGCTAGTTTTCAGGAACTGAAAAAGAGACTTACCACGACTCTTATTCTTTCACTACTTGAGGAAACTGATAATTTGGTGATCTATAGTGATGCTTCAACGGAGGGTTTAGGCTGTGTGTTGATGCAAAATAGAAAAGTTATTGCATATGCCTCAAGGAAACTGAAACCCTATGAACTCAACTATCCTACGCACGGTCTTGAACTTGAAGTTATCATCTTTGCACTAAAGAAATGGCGTTACTAGCTTTGGGATAACAAATTTGAAATCTTTACCGATCACAAGAGTCTGAAGTATCTATTTTCACATAAAGAATTGAATATAAGGCAGAGGCATTAGTTGGAATTACTTGAGGATTATAACTGTACTATTAATTATCTACCAGGTAAGGCCAATATTATTGCTGATACTTTGAGCCAAAAGGCTACGGTTGCTAGTTTGATTATCAAGAATTGGGAGTTCATGGAAGAACTATATTTGTAGAAACCAAAGGCTTCATATTCAGGAATTCAATTTGCAAGTTTGCATATTCAATCTTTGTTGTTATCCAAGATTAGAGAAGCTCAATAGACTAACCCTCAATTGTTGAAAATTGTAGAAAAGTCTAAAGGGAAAGAGTCGGACTTTAAGCTCCATGGCGATGGCATTCTCAAATTCAAGGGCAGAATCTGTATTCTGAGTGAACCAGCATTAAAGAAAGAAAGACTTGCCGAGGTGCGCAGTTCAAAATCTACTATCCACCAAGGTAGTACTAAGATGTACAGGGATTTGAAACAAAACTTCTGGTAGAATAACATGAAAAGAGAGATTGTTGATTATGTAGCTAGATGCTTGACCTGTCAGAAAGTTAAAGCTAAGCATCAGAGACCTGTAGGGTTGTTACAGCCGTTGGCTATTCCTAACTAGAAATGGGACCACGTTACTTTGGATTTTGTGTCAGACTTGCCAAAATCTTCGAAAGGCAATGATTCAGTTTAAGTTGTTGTTGATAGGCTGACCAAAACTTCGAACTTTATTGCCACGAAGAAAACTGATTCTCTTGACAAGCTAGCTGAGTTGTATGTTGAAAATATTGTTAGGCTTCACGGATTTCTAAAGAGTATTGTGTCAGATAGAGATCCCAAATTCACTTCTCAATTCTGGCATAAGATTCAGAAAGCTTTAGGTACAACATTGAGCTTTAGTACATCTTATCATCCTCAAACTAATGGTCAATCTGAAAGAACTATCAGAATATTCAAAGATAAGTTGCAAGCCTGCATTCTGGACTTTGGTAAAAGTTGGGATAGATATTTTCCACTTGCAGAATTCACCTACAACAATAGTTACCAAGCTATTATTGGGATGGCACCGTATGAGGCACTTTATTGGTGTAAATGCAGATCTCCTTTATATTGGGATGAAGTTGGAGAGATGAAAACTATTGACCCTACTCTATTACCTGAGATGAATAGAATGATTGATAATGTGTGGCTTATCAAAAAGAGAATGCTTACAGCACAAAGTCGGCAGAAGAGTTATGCAGATAGGTGTAGCCAAGATTTGGAGTATACCTTGGGTGATCAGGTATTTATAAAAATCTCTCATCGTAAAGGTTTGATTCAGCATGGTAGAGGGGATAAACTCAGTCCGAGATATGTGGGATCATTTGAAATAACTGAGAAAGTTGGTGCATTGGCCTACAGATTAGCTTTACCTCCTAGTTTAGGCAGAATTCATGATGTCTTTTATGTCTCTATGCTTCAAAAATATCAGCCAGATCCTTCTTATATCCTTGAGCCAGAGCCGCTAGAGATCAGTGAGACTTTGACTTATACTGAGAAACCTCTTCGGGTTGCGGACTGGAAAGTTCAGGTGCTCAGAACTAAAAGCATTCTGATGGTTAAAATTATGTGGGATCATCACGGGTTAGAGGATTTCACATGGGAGAGAGAGGATCAGATGCGAGAAAAATACCCAGAGTTATTCGCCGAATCATGTAAGAATTGCGAGGACGCAATTAGTTTAAGGGGGAGAAGGTGTGACGCCCGAGATCACTACCGTACTTTTATTTAACTGTAGCATCACTATTTGTGCATTTTAAATGTGCATTTACTTGTTACACTTTTAGTTACTATTCATTATATTTTTCAACTACTTATTTTCTTTGAATTAACATTTTGACGAATGAGAAAAATGGGCATTTGAGCTTTGCGTGTTAGGAAGGCTCATCTAGAATATGTTTTAGCCGATCAAGTGAATAGTGGGATAGTATGCTGTTAAATGAATTAACCATTAGACTTTAATTACACTTCTAAGCATAATTGAATTAGTTTTGAGCAATTTCCAAGTGACCAAATCAGCCCCAACTAATTAAAATACCACATATATACTACCACAACATACAACACTTAGAAAAAATAGCACAAAAACTCTCCAAATGAGCAGGCATTCCCGATGGCCTGCTACAGTGCCAAAGCAAAAAATTTTCACTTCCATCCTCCATTTTGAGCTCATCTAGACCCTGTGCAAGTTGATTCCAAGTCTTCCAAGCCTTGTCCTAGCTTCCTACACACTTTGGTGAGGGATTTGCATGCGTTTTTGCATTCTTTAAAAATGTTGTCAAGTTTTCAAATTTCTAGATTTGCTATCAAATGTCTATTGAATTCTTAAAGATGATGAAATATATTGTATGCATGTGCTAAAGACCAAGTTTGTGAAGTTTCTAGGCTTGGTTATGTAAATTCTTGAATATGCCAACGAAGAAGACAATGAATAGTGGTTTTTTCTATGGTTTTGAGAAAATGTGCCTTATAGCTTGATTCAATGCTTCAATTAGGTGCTTTAGATGTTAATGAAGTTAAATTAATGACCCCGTGAAATTTAATTGCTCGAAACTTAGTTAAAATGCAATTTTAGCGACTTTTAGAAAGGCGTTTCGAGTGTAATGCAAATCTGGCTTTATTTGGGCATCACATTTGGTATTCTTAGGCTATGTAGGTGCTAGATATGCTTTTTTAACTCTTGATTGAACTTCGGATAAGGTACGTGTAGTATAATTGCATAAAGGGGTAACCAGGGCTTTTGTGGTAAACGCGGGGATTTGAGTAATTTCGAGGGTCCTAGGGGTGCCATAAGGTATAATTTGAGATATAGGATAGCTCGCTCGTGAAACTAGAACATTATCTTAGGTTACAAAGGGGGAAAAATGGTAAATCGATTGTTTTGCACACCTATGGTCTTGTAAATGCTTATTATGTGATAATATGTACTTCTAAGATAATTGTGGGCTCTCGGTAAAGTTTCGTGAATAATATGTTATTGACCCCATTGTTCTCATTTAGTTAATTTCATGCTATCAGTTATAATTTTAACTGTATTCGAGGGCAACCTAATTTGTTGTCCCTCCTATGTGTTATTGCTTATATTATTGTCATTGGACTAAGTGCATTGCATAGTGGTTGCGCGACCATAGTGTCAGGGACGGATGTATTGGATATCGGCTGGGTAGCAGCGGGCTTGCCGGTAGATATTCGATCTCTGTGCTCTAGTCCCTCACTCGCCTGGTCTGGAGATTTCCAAGGGTTGTTGGGTCGTAGGATTCTTGGGATACATCCAGAGTATACCCACTAGAGTGATTGAGGTTTATGCCGGCACATTGATCGAGGTTTATGGATCGAGGTTCGTGATTCGTGATTGAAGTTGAAGTGAATTTTGGAGTGTTCGGGTTGCAGTGAATTGTATCCTTTTAATGTGTGATAACTTGTCATTTACATTGTTCTTTTGTTGTTTAAATGCTTTATTTGTGTTAATTGTTGCATTGCACACCCCGGTAGACCATATCTCTCACTGGGTAATTGTGGTTGTTCATAACTAGCTAACATATTTCAAGAGGTGCTGAGGTTGACCCCCAGCTTGTTGTCGTTGAGGGAGAGGAGGAGGAGGTACAGGCTAAGCAGTTGCCCTGATTGCTGTGTGATATTTTCTTGATGTGGATGTATTTCTTGCTGGACTATATGTGAAGGCTTACTTGTATTATGTTATGTCCTATTTTGGAGCCTATGGGCTTATATATATATTTGTGCAGTTGTAAGCTTGTCAGTTAGATGAATGTAGGATGAGATGTGTAGTCGTGGCATGTAATAACTTATAACTCTACTTCTTGCTTTGTTGCATGTTTGGGTGTGAATGCAATGGTTGAGTGGTTAGCTTTAAATTATAAGAATGGTTAATTGATAACATTGAGTAGTATGATAAGCGGATAAAATATAAAGATCCTAGGTTTATTGATTGGATGCTTGTATGTATCTATATGTCTTGTTTTGCTTAAGGCTCGGATGACTTTGAAGCTAAAAAATAGTTAGAGTTGGAGTTGTTGGAGTTTTAGTTTTGTATTTGTGGTTATATTTGTTGTTGCAAGTAACTAGAATGTCCACGGTACAGAGGAGACTCTATTCATTTGTCGGGTCCGAACTTAACCTTTTAGTATGAGGTTGGGTCGGTACGTGACACAAACAAGATTCAAAACACAAGTAAAGATCCAAGTCAAGATAACATCATTCCACAAGCATATCAAACATCAAGTTTAACCATGACCTCTTCAGTCACGTACTGCACATACTCTATTTCAGGCTCACCTGAAAGGTTAGCAAACGGGAATGAGTTTTCATAAACTCCATGAGGGAAAGGGGAATAGGACAATTTTATAAAACGTTTTAATTTGAAAACCCTTTTGGAATCATGGCATACACATTACAGGTATAACAAGTATGATAGCTCAATTAACAGTAAAAAAGATATAATCATTCGTTAAGGATACATTCGCTTCGCTGATACCATCTCCTTATATAACTAACACGATTGTTTTCCCTATACACCAAGCAAGACTTTGCATGTATGCTAACTACGACCCACGTCCTATGAACACCTCGTTCATTCAGGTTAGGGAATAGAATATCAGTAGTCGTGTCATCGCCTGACAGCCCGATACTGCCCAGTGCAACACGAACACTACCGTATCTATTTTATTGTTGTAACCATCCGCTTTGTTTCACTTCGCTTTCGCGTACACATTAGTATCAAAATAGAACACGTTGCACTTATACAAGACATTCAGCAAGTAACCAAGTAGGATCGGGTGACGAAGTAGGTCACCTATCATTTAACATTCTTTTAACATGTCATTACTCTTGAAACAATTAAAGTTTACAAATTAAACCCTTGGTTCATGTTAACAGCACAATAGGCATTAAATACATAAAGGGGCTACCCGTATTCAACATGCAAGCTTAGCTTTGAAGACACACTTTTGTAACAACCGTTGTAACACCCTGATCCCTCTCGAGACTGGAGCCCGAAACCCGAAACCTAGGGCACGAAAAATGAGAAAAAACAGATAGAATCTCCCATATTAATAGGCTATCAGTTCACTTGTATACAATAAATTTATGCTCAAACTGTAACGCCCCGATCCCTCCCGAGACCGGATGCTCTAATAACCAAGCTATTCTTAACCCAATTCCAACCCAGTCTCAAAATTTTAGGGAAAAACGGACAGAGTTTCCACTGTACTATGGATATTCTGAAAACTTGTAAACAGTCAATAAAGCCACATCATAACAAGACATTCATTTATAACTAAAGATCTTAGCTTTAAGGCCATCCGAGCCTTAAGACATACAAACAGTTTAGATACAGACAAGCATGCATTCATAACTTAACTTCTTTACAAAACCGCTTATCATGCCACTCCATGATAGCTTTTAAGTATTCTTAGAAATTGAAAACAACCAGTCATTCACTCCCAAGCATGCGAAGCAGCTAATAGCAGAAATATAAGTTATTACATGCCATGGTTCTAAATCTACCACTACAACATCTATCCCTCAATTTGCAAACTATATAATATACACATATCACTTAGGTTACAAAATAGAACATAAAGTAAAGAAAACAAGTCCTACTCTCATCAACAAGAACATAGTCCACCTCAAGCAACTACACACAGCAACTAATACAACTCCTCCAACTGCGCCACCTGAAACATATTAGCGAGGTATGAGCAACCACTGTTCCCCAGGGAGGGATAAGGTCCCGGGGTGTGCAATGTGACAAGTAATACAGTTAACAACAATAACAATTGAGCAAATCAAGAAACAATGATAGCTTAGATAACCACATATTTGAAAGGATACATTTCTCATAACCCCTATACACCAATCTTCACTGGTCTTCATTCACGATCCACGAACCACGATCACGATCACGATAAGCCGGCATAACCCCAAACACTCCAGTGGGTGTACTCCGGATGTACCCCGATAATCCTACGACCCAACATCCCCTGGCAATCTCCGGACTAGGCGAATGAGGGACTAGGGCACGGAGTTTGAATATCCACCGGCAAGCCCTCTGCCGCCCAGCCGATATTCAACACATCCGCCCCTGACACTATGGTTGCGCAACCACTATGCAATGCACTTAACAATGGCAAGTTAATAGCAATAATATAAGCATTAACACATAGGAGGATCAACAAAGTAGGTTGACCTCGATGCAATTAGGATAGAAGCAATTATAGAAGCTAATAAGCAGTTTACAAAGGAACATATACAAAATAAGCATAGAATCATACCAAAAGCTCCAAATCAACTTAAAATCACATATAAACACTCAAGAAGTCATACCATGGGTTTAGAAGTGTGAGACAACCGAAATAGCATATAAACCCCTTTGTTTTTCAAACTATTTCTCTTCCAAACCAAGGTTAATGATTCCATTTTCAAAGGAAACTCTCACAACCTTCTAACTAACCCTCAAGGTACCCTCTCAACCCTCTAACTCATTCAAATGGCTGCGATTACCCCAAAAGCCCCAAATTCCCTCTTATGGCTTTAAACTACACGTACATTATCCGGGCTTCAAACAAGGGATATCAAGGCTTCTATAGCACCTAGGTAGCCTAAGAATACTAGAAGTGAAGCCCGAATCCACCCGGATTCGCATGAACCCCGAAACCCCTTTGTTAAAGTCGGCTATTTCACGTTTTATGCGATTCTAGAGCAATTCAAGTGCACAGGGCTATTAGACTACCTTCATTAGCACCTAAGGCATCTATTAGGAGTGTTGGATCAAGCTAATACGTGCAATTACATAAAACCCTAGAAAAACGTCACTATTCGCCTCATAAATTCAAATGACGATTCCAACTGTTTAAAATACGAACTAATAGCTCAAATGTGTTCTCTAGCACTTATATACAAGGTATAATAGCATAGATAAGCTTTGCAATAGCATTTGATAACATTTTCAACAAATCAAGAAAAATGTAACATTTTACATATGCATAAAAAGTCATGAAAACCCTCACCAATTGCGTGTAGGGACTCTCGGGAGGCTAGCAAACACCCTAAACTACTTGCTCCTTTGGCTTGGCTTGGCTTGAAGATTTGATGAGCAAAATCCTCTCATTCACCTCCTATACTATTCTCGGATTTGCTACAGTGATTTTTCAGCATTTGCTCTCTTTCTTTTTTTTTTTTTATGAGCTAAATGGTCATGTGTTGAGTAGATATACTAAATGGCTAAGTTGGGTGATTAAATGGGTTACTAAAATGAGAGTTGTTAACTTTAAAACGAGCCCAAGGTGTGAAACATAGGCTAGCTAATTAAATCTCTAAGTTATGTTACGTAACACTATTCATTGAACTACGAAAATCATTTTCTAAACAAGCGCTCCTATCGCTTCTAGTTCAATTGCACATTTTTCCCACTCCTTTAACAATTAATATGATTTAATAAAAATGTTAATTCACTAATAGAAAGTAGTTTAAAAACGGAGTGAATAGTAGCTACAGAAGTCAGTTAGTAAAGTACAGAAGTAAATGCGCAAACAAGGGATGCAACAGTAATTGAATGCATGGCTAAATCTTGGGCGTCACATCCTCTCCCCCTTAAACTAATTGCGTCCACGCAATTCTTCTTCACAAGGGAACTCCACAACAACTGAAAACCAACTCCGATTACTCGTTATCAGTTGCTAAGCAAGAATACCATATACGAACTCTCGTGGGAGCTCATTAAGAAATTCCAGTAGTATTGCTTGTGAACCTCACGTAATAAGGCCAAATAAAGGCTCCAATAGAGATGCTACTTCGAAATCCAAATAAGAATCCCGCTGGCATGAATACCATAGAAGAATAGAATCCCAACTAACAGTGGCGAGAAAATACCAATAAGAATTTAGAGTACAAATACAGAAGATAATTCCATATAATAAGGCTGATTAGAATCCCAAACTAAGTCTTCCGAGTAATACTAGCAAGAAAATACTAGAAGAATACTCAATAAGAAAACCGAGAGAACGGTCATATAGAAATCCCAAAGGAAGCCATTCATTTCTGACTACTGAGCGTAGAAGAATGCCTTGGAAGAAATCCCAATAACTGAGCTCCGCTTACAAACATTCTCATTCCCGCTAATCCACACAACTTGGGGGGCTTGCTGCTAATCACTTCTCTTCAGGGGGAGGAAGAAGTCTTTCTTACCATTTCAACGGGACATGTATGAATGCCAAGATATCACATTTACACATATATGTTTTAAACTATTATGCAAACATGTTTATATAAGAGTTTATGAAACAGTGTAATCATCAAAGTCATTCAAGCACGACAATCAAGTCCATCATAACACAACTCAATCAAAGACTTTCAAATGCACACATTACAAGCAACAGTTCAAGCAATTAATAATTCACAAAGTCAATTTGATGCATAACTAGCCACTTTACTTCACTTAGCACACATTTAGCACGTAACACATAATTATATCACTTAGGTGCACACATTCAATACAAGACACACAATCAAACATGCAGGCATACACTTTTAAGACACACTCTTAACAAGCACACACGCAAGGGTTACTACCCGACAGGCCGAGGACCCTGTCCCGGCTTAGAGCTAACTAAGCTCTGATACCACCTGTAACGCCCCGATCCCTCACGAGACCGGAGGCTCTAATAACCAAGCTATTCTCAACCCAATTCCAACCCAGTCTCAAAATTTTAGGGAAAAACGGACAGAGGTTCCCCTATACTATGGATATTCTGAAAACTTGTAAACACTCAATAAAGCCACATCATAACAAGACATTCATTTATAACTAAAGATCTTAGCTTTAAGGCCATCCGAGCCTTAAGACATACAAACAGTTTAGATACAGACAAGCATGCATTCATAACTTAACTTCTTTACAAAACCGCTTATCATGCCACTCCATGATAGCTTTTAAGTATTCTTAGAAATTGAAAACAACCTGTCATTCACTCCCAAGCATGCGAAGCAGCTAATAGCAGAAATATAAGTTATTACATGCCATGGTTCTAAATCTACCACTACAACATCTATCCCTCAATTTGCAAACTATATAATATACACATATCACTTAGGTTACAAAATAGAACATAAAGTAAAGAAAACAAGTCCTACTCTCATCAACAAGAACATAGTCCACCTCAAGCAACTAGACACAGCAACTAATGCAACTCCTCCAACTGCGCCACCTGAAACATGTTAGCGAGGTATGAGCAACCACTGTTGCCCAGTGAGGGATAAGGTCCCGAGGTGTACAATGCGACAAGTAATACAGTTAACAACAATAACAATTGAGCAAATCAAGAAACAATGATAGCTTAAATAACCACATATTTGAAAGGATACATTTCTCATAACCCCTATACACTAATCTTCACTGGTCTTTATTCACGATCCACGAACCACGATCACGATCACGATAAGCCGGCATAACCCCAAACACTCCAGTGGGTGTACTCCGGATGTACCCCGATAATCCTACGACCCAACATCCCCTGGCAATCTCCGGACCAGGCGAATGAGGGACTAGGGCACGGAGTTTGAATATCCACCGGCAAGCCCTTTACCGCCCAGCCGATATTCAACACATCCGCCCCTGACACTATGGTTGCGCAACCACTATGCAATGCACTTAACAATGGCAAGTTAATAGCAATAATATAAGCATTAACACATAGGAGGATCAACAAAGTAGGTTGACCTCGATGCAATTAGGATAGAAGCAATTATAGAAGCTAATAAGCAGTTTACAAAGGGACATATACAAAATAAGCATAGAATCATACCAAAAGCTCCAAATCAACTTAAAATCACATATAAACATTCAAGAAGTCATACCATGGGTTTAGAAGTGTGAGACAACCGAAATAGCACATAAACCCCTTTGTTTTTCAAACTATTTCTCTTCCAAACCAAGGTTAATGATTCCATTTTCAAAGGAAACTCTCACAACCTTCTAACTAACCCTCAAGGTACCCTCTCAACCCTCTAACTCATTCAAATGGCTGCGATTACCCCGAAAGCCCCAAATTCCCTCTTATGGCTTTAAACTACACATACAATGTCCGGGCTTCAAACAAGGGATATCAAGGCATCTATAGCACCTAGGTAGCCTAAGGATACTAAAAGTGAAGCCCGAATCCACCCGGATTCGCATGAACCCCGAAACCCCTTTGTTAAAGTCGGCTATTTCACGTTTTATGCGATTCTAGAGCAATTCAAGTGCACGGGGCTATTAGACTACCTTCATTAGCACCTAAGGCATCTATTAGGAGTGTTGAATCAAGCTAATACGTGCAATTACACAAAACCCTAGAAAAACGTCACTATTCACCTCATAAATTCAAATGACGATTCCAACCGTTTAAAATGCGAACTAATAGCTCAAATGTGTTCTCTAGCACTTATATACAAGGTATAATAGCATAGATAAGCTTTGCAATAGCATTTGATAACATTTTCAACAAATCAAGAAAAAGGTAACATTTTAGATATGCATAAAAAGTCATGAAAACCCTCACCAATTGCGCGTAGGAACTCTCGGGAGGCTAGCAAACACCCTAAACTACTTGCTCCTAGCTTGGCTTGGCTTGGCTTGAAGATTTGATGAGAAAAATCCTCTCATTCTCCTCCTATACTATTCTTGGATTTGCTACAGTAATTTTTCAGCATTTGCTCTTTTTTTTTTTTATGAGCTAAATGGTCATGTGTTGAGTAGATATACTAAATGGCTAAGTTGGGTGATTAAATGGGTTACTAAAATGAGCGTTGTTAACTTTAAAACGAGCCTAAGGTGTGAAACATAGGCTAGCTAATTAAATCTCTAAGTTATGTTACGTAACACTATTCATTGAAATATGAACATCATTTTATACACGAGCGGTCCTATCGCTTCTAGTTCAATTGCACATTTTTCCCACTCCTTTAAAAATTAATATGATTTAATAAAAATGTTAATTCACTAATAGAATGTAGTTTGAAAACGGAGTGAATAGTAGCTACAGAAGTCAGTTAGTAAAGTATAGAAGTAAATGCGCAAACAAGGGATGCAACAGTAACTGAAAGCATGGCTAAATCTTGGGCGTCACACAAACCACAACCTAACTCTCTCATACAAACCCATCCTCCAATGTCATCACATACAACAACTCCTCAAGGCCATCCGAGCCTTGGAACCCAACATTATAACACACATGCATGCAAAGTTAAAATCTACTAAAATCTTATCTTTTAAAACCATTTATCATATCACTCTAATCTTATCTATTATGACTGCCAATCAACTTGATTTTCCCCAAGCAAGCATGCATGACAGTTAGATGATAAAATAGTTCATTATACTATTACAGGCCACCTACAACTATCAATACAGTCGAGACTTTAAAACTCACATTTCAAGACCCTGTAATAAATCAAGTACAAACAAGACCCAAAACATTTACATGTCAAATTTCTATGATCCTAATCAAATTACAATTCACGAAAGCCAACATAATCAACCACGAAGACTCTCGAGCTTCTCTTATCAACTTCCGAAGGTGCTGAACCTGAATGGTGTTAGAAAGAGGTATGAGCATACAAAACATGTATGCCCAGTGAGGGAGGGAACATTTTCGAAACCATTTCGTGCTATGCAAATATATTGGAAAATCTAATAACAAATTGGCTAACTCAAGATAATAAATTAGTCAATACTTTAAGAGAGCTATCTTAAGCTATTATATCAAATGAAAAATTAAGGTTTGTTATAAACTATAGCTAAGTAAAAGGTTTTATATAACAATAAGAAATGAGCTACATAAACACCTAGGAACTACATCTATACAAGAGAGTTAACCTATAACACTGAATAAACATTATTTAAGTAATTAGACAAGTATAGAATATGGTCTGGAGAATGACAATATTCAAACAATGTGTCATATAGGTAACCAAGCTCGACAACACATGTTTAAAACGTTACAAGTGTTAGAAACATAAAACCACATGATCAATAGCAACACAAGATAGTTAACAATTTCATCATTAGATACCACACATTAAAAAGGATACGGTTCAACTTCTTTGTCTTCGATCTCGAACCACAAATCATGATCTTCAAGCAAATGCCGGCAAACCCCTTATTCCTCCAAATGGGATACTCCGGATCTACCCCGATCCTACGACCCATATCTTACGAGGTAGGTCAGTATGCCCCAATTAGGTGAACCACGCCTCTGGGGTATGGGAGTATGCCTCAGCGAAAGAGGGACTGGAAAACCATGGTAGCCAAGGGAGCACGGCAAGCCCGATGCTGCCCGTGTTACTTTACACTACCACGCCCAAATAGGTTGCTTAACCCCATATTAAGTTCAAGAGAGCCAAAATTTTCAAATATCACATTAGAGGAACGACAAAGTAGGCCGCCCTAAAAAATAATCACAATATAAACCATTATACATGAAATAACTATATAAACACAAAAGTGACAAATAACATACTTTTTCACAAACTTTTTGTCACACCCCAACTCAAACCCTCCTATGATCAGTCAGGACGCAATAGAATTTCGGCAGTATAACGACAGTAATTAAGACACCAAGGCTCTAAACCAACCTCTTCAGAATAACATACAACCAACTCCACAAACCATTCAACAATCAACTCCTCAATTAAATTAACAACATACAACATAACCATATTATACAATAATCATTGCTTTGACAAACCATTCATAGTTATACGCCTCCGTTCGAACTTAATACATAGGCTATACATATATTTCAAAATAGATTATAACCAACTTAGTAATCTAGTCATGATCAAAATAAAGACTACTAAATCAACATACATTCGTCTTTATATTAAGATAGGTTATACAATACATTGTTTTACAACAACTAAGATAATCTCATGGCAATGACTCCTGCACATACGACTCATCCCCATACGCCACATTTCCCTCTTCAAGAGGCACATACCCGTAGTCAGAATCAGTAACACCTGCATGCATGCAATAATTGAGAGTGAGCTTATACAAAACAAGCCTAGCGAGGATCCGATAGATCTCTAACAGTATTTACTATACTCCTTGGAAATGATCCTTTGAGCAGTAAACACACAATAAACATCAATAACAATGTAAACACATAATCTATAATGACCATTCAATAAAGAATACTCTAGTTGGTGTAGCTCCAAACGCCATCACGATCTCAACCAACTTCTTATCACCCCCATGACACACACACCTGAGGCACCTCACTAGCCCTACCCTCCATGGCATCTCCGCCCATAAGAGATGAGGGTAGCCTCTAATAGCCATGTCATTTTCAACCCGACGGCCCGATACCGCCCGAGAAGTGGCACACGAATATTAAGACTCAATCAATAACAATAATCAATCATTCACAGGAGCACAATCTAGAAGAATTGTCTATCTCCCGGTTCATCAATAATCAATAATCAATAATCAATTAATCATCAATCAATTAATAACATTAAAACAACACAATATCAATTAATCAATTAACAACTAAACAACTAAGTTAGATAACAAAGTAGGCCACCCAACTTAACAGCATTAGACACACAACCAAACCCTAATCTAACCATCAACAACGCACAGTTCAATCACTCAAACACCACCCGATCATCTAAAGGCATATATCAACATTTAAAGAAAGACAACCTAAACTTCTAATAATCATAACTTATACTCTACTAAACCAAACAACTCCAAACCAGTTCCTAACACTTACTCACTCAATCAACTACATTAGTCCCCTTGGAAACCAACCAAAATATATCCAAATCAAGCCCAACAACCCTAAAACCTCAATGTACCTAGGCTGAAATTTTTAAACTTTCACAAAGACATCACAATCAAAATTTCGGCATTGCAACGGTACTACCGCGTATTTAACAAACTTTTACAAATCGACGGCAATCGATTCCAACCATTACAACTCAAAATATTCAACAAATAGCCAACAACTCAACTTTTAAAACCCAAAAATAAAAATTCATGTTACAACGGTTCAAATCTTATATAAATGCATATAAACGATCCTTAGCATGCACTGAACAATAATATAACATCAATTCAACTTTCTAGCGGTTCAAATTTCTATTATACGCAAAAATATAAAAGATGACATTTGAGATCTAGAATTTTTCTCTTACCTTTAATGTGTTATGAAGCTAGAAAGATGCTCAATGGATGCTCAAGAGGTGCAATCAAGCTTTGGTTGATGAAAATTGGCCTTGAATTACAACTTTTAATGCAAAATTGCCATTGAAAACTTGAATAAAACTCTTGGCTTTTCTCCTATAGAGCTCACGGCAATGTGAGTGTTTTTTAGTGTGTTTTGTGAGCTTCTATTGTGTGTTGATATAATATAGCTCAAAGTCAAACAAATTAAAAGAAAGTCAAAGTTGATGTAGGCAAGTAACTGTTCAGTCACCAAAATGCATTCTTATTTTCTCAAATAATTCTATCTCCTAACAATTACATCTTCGAATAAAGTAACTTTAGTCAGGAATCACTCTAATTGGCTCCAAGGCTTAAAGATCAAAACTCCAAAATATCCTTTGATAAGACAGCAATCCTAAGGAGTAGAAAAATATACATGTTATACAACACTTCATTCTATTCACAAATATACATCACTAATTCCTTAAATAAATTCATTTTAAAATAACCTCAAGAAAGTATAGTCTGAGTTGAGACTCCAAAAGTGTCTAATCACAACTTCATGGAAACCTCAACCTATGATCCATCTCCAAGTAATAACAAGTTAAACATGGCAACAAAAGTAATTATAATCATCAAGATACATTGCTATTTCCTCGAAAAACTTCATTCTCGCTAAAGAAACATCAAGAACATATCTATTAAACTGAGACTAAAATCCATAAACATAATAATCAAGATCTCAATGCTAAACTACCAGAATAATAATAATGCAAAATCACGGCATACCTCTAGTTCCGAAAGCTCTTACAACCACCCTAGACATTAAAAGGTCACTCACGAGTTAAAACATGTATGCAACTATATCATATGAAAGGCAAGTACAACGTAATGCGCAATTATCATACAATGCAACATTATCACATAACACACAATTCAGCATATAAGAAGCCAACATCACATAATTGGGTTATATCACAAAAGTAAGTTATAAACAATTAAAGTCACATAAGCAACAAACTTCACAAAAGACAAGCTCATCACGTAACTCACATTGGTCGCTTAAAGTACATTGAGCTCCTAAAGCACGTTGTTTCACATAAGCTAGTTATAAACAATTAAAACCACATAAACAACTAACTTCACACAAGGCACTTTGATCACAAAAACACAATTGTCACATAATACACATTAATCACATATAATGCACATTGATTACAACATATTGAGTACGTAAGGCACGTTGTCACATAAAACATATTGACCACATTAGTTCACTTAACACATAAAGCATATTGATCACATAGAAAGTTAGACACATAAGTAAATTAATCACATAAACATATTAACATATGTTTCACTTTTCTTTCAATTAATACATACTTGTATGTTTAGACCACTACCCACATTCCGAGGATACCATGGCTGATAGCTAACATGCGCCACTTAATGTCAAGCCCCAACTCGCCCCTCTTACGATCAGTCAGGACGCAATAGAATTTCGGCAGTATAACGATAGTAATTAAGACACCGAGGCTCTAAACCAACCTCTTCAGAATATCGTACAACCAACTCCACAAACCATTCAACAATCAACTTCTCAATTGAATTAACAACATACAACATAACCATATTATACAATAATCATTCCTTCAACAACCCATTCATGGTTATACGTCTCCGTTCCAACTTAATACATAGGCTATACATACATGTCAAAATAGATTATAACCAACTTTGTAATCTAGTCATGATCAAAATAAAGACTACTAAATCAACATACATACGTCATTATATTAAGATAGGTTATACAATACATTGTATTACAACAACTAAGATAATCTCATGGCAATGACTCCTGCACGTAAGACTCATCCACATATGGCACATTTCCCTCTTCAAGAGGCACGTACCCGTAGTCAGAATCAGTAATACCTGTATGCATGCAATAATTGAGAGTGGACTTATATAAAACAAGCCCAGTAAGGATTCGTTTATTCTCTAACATTATTTATTATACTCTTTAGAAATCATCCTTTGAGCAGTAAACACACAATAAACATCAATAACAATATAAACACATAAACTATAATGACCATTCAATAAAGGATACTCTAACTGGTGTAGCTCCAAACGCCATCACGATCTCAACCAACTTTTTATCACCCCCATGACACATCCACCCAAGGTACGTCACTAGAACTGCCCTCCTAGCATCTCCGCCCATGCGAGATAAGGGTAGCCTGTGATAGCCATGTCGTTTTCAACCCGACGGCCCGATACCGCCCGAGAGGTGGCCCACGCCTATCAAGACTCAATCCATAACAATAATCAATCATACACAGGAGGTCAATCTAGAAGAATTGCCTATCTCCCGGTTCATCAATAATCAATATTCAATAATTAATAATCAAAAATCAATAATCAATTAATCATCAATCAATTAATAACATTACAACAAAACAACATCAGTTAATCAATTAACAACTAAACAACTAAGTTAGAAAACAAAGTAGGCTACCCAACTTAATATGTATTAGACACACAACCAAACCCTAATCTAACCATCAACAACTCACACTTCAATCACTCAAACACCACCCGATCATCTAAAGGCATATATCAACATTTTAAAGAAAGACAACCTAAACTTCTAAT
This sequence comes from Ehretia macrophylla, assembly GCA_037974665.1. Lineage (NCBI taxonomy): Eukaryota > Viridiplantae > Streptophyta > Magnoliopsida > Boraginales > Ehretiaceae > Ehretia > Ehretia macrophylla. Next base: position 22,589,619 of record CM075782.1, on the reverse strand, counting down.
AATCATAACTTACACTCTACTAATCCAAACAACTCCAAACCAGTTCTTATCACTCACTCACTCAATCAACTACATTATCCCCCTCAGAAACCAACCAAAATACATCCAAATCAAGCCCAACAACCCTAAAACCTCAATGCACCTAGGTTGAAATTTTCAGACTTTCACATCGATATTACAATCAAAATTTCGGCATTACAACGGTACTACCCCGTATTTAACAAACTTTTACAAATCGACGGCAACCGATTCCAACCACTACAACTCAAAATATTCAACAAATAGCCAACAACACAACTTTTAATACTCGAAAATAAAAATTATTGCTACAACAGTTCAAATCTTATATAAACGTATATAAAATCCTTAGCATGCACTGAGCAATAATATAACATCAATTCAACTTTCTAAAGGTTCAAAATTCAATTATATGCAAAAACATAAAAGATGACATTTGAGATGTAGAATTTTTCTCTCACCTTTGATGTGTTATGAAGCTAGAAAGATGCTCAATGGATGCTCAAGTGATGAAATCAAGCTTTGGTTGATGAAAATTGGCCTTGAATTACAACTTTTAATGCAAAATTGCCTTTGAAAACTTGAAGAAAACTCTGCTTTTCTCCTATGGAGCTCACGACAATGTGAGTTTTTTTGAGTATGTTTTGTGAGCTTCTATTGTGTGTTGATGCAATATAGCTCAAAGTCAAACAAATTAAAAGAAAGTCAAAGTTGACACTTAGTTTATTTTTAGTATTTTTAGTCTTTTAATCCTATTTTTGACTATTTCTTGCTCAACTATTAAATTGACACCTAAATTAATTCTAGACAATATATTTTAGGTGACAAAGAGTTTTACATTTAAGCATTTTTACCCAGGTAGGCTTAAAACTCGATTTTTGTAAAAGACGGTGTAAAAATCCTTTTAAATTCCTAAGCCGATTCCAAATCCATTTTAATCAAACACGGGTCTATTAATACCCAAGGATTAGGTTTTAAAACGTTTAAAATACCCCTGTAAAAATTTTAGTGGACAGGTGTTAAAAATACTATTCACTAAAACTGGCGATAAAAAATATGATTCTGTTTTTTATAAAAATTTCATGAATGCACACATAGCATGTATTAGGAATATAAATCACATGCTTAGTACAATTTAACTCATATAACACATAAACAGGTCAAATCACGCAAATCGAGGCAAAGACACGTAAATCGAGTTAAAGAAAAAAAAAACAGGGGTGTCACATTCTCCCCTCCTTAATACAATTGCGTCCGCGCAATTCTCGAGCTGACAGACAACTAAGTCCTCAATCGTTACACATTAACAATACTTCTCTTAGTTCCCATTTATCTATGAGGATGACACCTAAACAAATACTTCAATTGAAATAAACTCCGTTGACTGCAAGTTGATGATCATAACTCCAAGACAATATTTAATTCATAATTCTCTCCTACCTAACATCATATTGCATATAAAAGAAATTGCAACTCCAAGGTCTTAGCATGACACCACTACTTATCAGTCATCCCCTACTATACAAAAGAGCTCTATGAACACCCCAAGGGTTTAAAAACTCATTCACGATAACATGAATGATTATAGATCAAGGAAAAATCTCAAAAGTGACATTGGTCAGAATATGGCTATTATGAAATTTACAAGGAAATAAGGATATGGAAAGTCATATTCGAGCCAACAATCAAGGGAATAAGAGGTCAAACAAGTTAGAGAATCAAGAGGCTAATAGTTTAATAAGAAAGCATGATAACTAAGATAAGGAATGTCTCAGCACCTATCAGTTAAATAAGTACGAACAAAAGATGATGACGGATCAAAACAGTGCTGAGTATGTTGAACAAACATTCCCGAACAAGTAAACATTTCAATTCTCGATGATTGTTCAAGGAACCACCAAGTAAATTGTACTTGAGGCGAAATGAAATTAAGAAATAAGAGATGATGAATAAGAAATGACAACAACTGGAGAGTGTCGAGTCCTTTGAGTGAGCAATTACAAGCAAAGTAATAGCTCCACATTTAATAATAAAACAATAGGATTCACATGGATCAACAAGAATGACAATGATGTACTTAGGTAGGGAGTACATCATGCAAGTAAAATTCGAACAAGAAAAATGGTATACCAAATGAAAAATTACTTTCAAATGAATAGTAATAGGATAAAATGAAATATTGAAACCAATGGCTGGAGATATAGAATGGAAAATAGAAGTTTCAAACCTTAACTCCAATAAACAACATTGCTAAAAGAAGCAAATATGAATGTTAAGAATAGAAACACTGTCAAATGAGTATAGGATGCATTAATCCAATAAGCAAAACTTTCAAGAAACAATTGATATGCTAGAAAAGTGTAACTCTCTCTCAAATAAGTGAGAATATAGTAGAAAAGAATAATAAGACCAATATAATAGGAAGCACAAAAGGGGTGTCCCCCCTACACATTTAAATACCAACAAGTCAAATCCTACAATATATCTTCCTCCAAAACAAGATACTAAGGAGATCTAGAGAACCTAAGGAGTCATACCAATCACCAAACAAGATAAATCACTCCAAAATTTACATTCCGTACCAGACCAATCACTAAACAAGATAAATCATCGATTACCCAACAAGATTTACTAATGAAGACTCCAAAATCTGATAAGACAATATAGGTTCATATTAACCCATTATAACACACGCGAATCCTCAATCAACAATTTAGAAAGTCATACCACCTAGAACTCAAAAGCTTGATGTAGGCAAGTAAATGTTCAGTCACCAAAATGCATTCTTATTTCCTCAAATAATTCTATCTCTCAACAATTACATCTTCGAACAAAGTAACTTTAGTCAGGAATCAATCTAATTGGCTCCAAGGTTTAAAGATCAAAACTCCAAAATATCCTTTGATAAGATAGCAATCCCAAGTAGTAGAAATATATACATGTTATACTACACTTCATTCCATTCACAAATATACATCACTAATTCCTCAAATGAATTCATTCTAAAATAACCTCAAGAAAGTATAGTCTGAGTTGAGACTCCAAAAGTGTCTAATCACAACCTCACGGAAACCTCAACCTATGATCCATCTCCAAGTAATAACAAGTTAAACATGGCAATAAAAGTAATTATAATCATCAAGATACATTGCTATTTCCTCGAACAACTTCATTCTCGCTAAAGAAACATCAAGAATAGATCTATTAAACTGAGACTAAAATCCATAAACATAATAATCAAGATCTCAATGCTAAACTACCAGAATAATAATAATTCAAAATCATGGCCTACCTCTAGTTCCGAAAGCTCTTACAACCACCCTAGACATTAAAAGGTCACTCACGAGTTAAAACATGTATGCAACTACATCATATGAAAGACAAGTACAACGTTATGCGCAATTATCATACAATGCAACACTATCACATAACCCACAATTCAGCATATAAGAAGCCAACATCACATAAACAGGTTATATCACAAAAGTAAGTTATAATCAATTAAAGTCACATAAGCAACAAACTTCACATAACACAAGTTCATCACAAAACTCATATTGGTCGCTTAAAGTACATTGAGCACCTAAAGCATGTTGTTTCACATAAGCTAGTTATAAACAATTAAAACCACATAAACAACTAACTTTACACAAGGCACTTTGATCACAAAAACACAATTGTCACATAATATACATTAATCACATAATGCACATTAATCACATAATGCACATTAATCACATAATGCACATTAATTACAACACATTGAGTACGTAAGGAACGTTGTCACATAAAACATATTGACCACATTAGTTCACTTAACACATAAAGCATATTGATCACATAGAAAGTGAGACAAATAAGTAAACTAATCACATAAACAAATTAACATATGTTTCACTTTTCTTTCAATTAATACATACTTGCATGTTTAGACCACTACCCACATTCCGAGGATATCCTGGCCGACAGCTAACATGCGCTCTGATACCACTTAATGTCATGCCCCAACTCGACCCCTCATAAGATCAGTCAGGACGCAACAGAATTTCGGCAGTATAACGACAGTAATTAAGACACCGAGGCTCTAAACCAACCTCTTCAGAATATCAAACAACCAACTCCATAAACCATTCAACAATCAACTCCTCAATTAAATTAACAATATACAACATAACCATATTATACAATAATCATTCCTTCAATAACCCATTAATGGTTATACGCCTCCGTTCCAATTTAATACATAGGTTATACATACATTTCAAAATAGATTATAACCAACTTAGTAACTAGTCATGATCAAAATAAAGACTATTAAATCAACACACATACGTCTTTATATTAAGATAGGTTATACAATACATTGTTTTACAACAACTAAGATAATCTCATGGCAATGACTCCTGCACATAAGACTCATCCACATATGGCACATTTCCCTCTTCAAGAGGCACGTACCCATAGTCAAACTCAGTAACACCTGCTTGCATGCAATAATTGAGAGTGAGCTTATATAAAACAAGCCCAGTGATGATTCGATGGATCTCTAATAGTATTTACTATACTCTTTGAAAATCATCCTTTGAGCAGTAAACACACCATAAACATCAATAACAATATAAACACATAAACTATAATGACCATTCAATAAAGGATACTCTAGTTGGTATAGCTCCAAACGCCATCACGATCTCAACCAACTTCTTATCACCCCCATGACACACACACCCGAGGTACTTCACTAGCCCTGCCCTCCATGGCATTTCCGCCCATGCGAGATGAGGGTAGCCTCTGATAGCCATGCCATTTTCAACCCGACGGCCCGATACCGCCCGAGAGGTGGCACACACATATCAAGACTCAATCAATAACAATAATCAATCATTCACAAGAGGACAATCTAGAAGAATTTCCTGTCTCCCGGTTCATCAATAATCAATATTCAATAATCAATAATTAATAATTAATAATCAATTAATCATCAATCAATTAATAACTAAACAACTAAGTTAGATGACAAAGTAGGCCACCCAACTTAACATGCATTAGACACACAACCAAACTCTAATCTAGCCATCAACAACTCACAGTTCAATCACTCAAATACCAGGCATATATCAACATTTTAAAGAAAGACAACCTAAACTTCTAATAATCATAACTTATACTCTACTAAACCAAACAACTCCAAACCAGTTCCTATCACTCACTCACTCAATCAACTACATTATCGCCCTCGGAAACCAACCAAAATACATCCAAATCAAGCCCAACAATCCTAAAACCTCAATGCACCTAGGTTGAAATTTTTGGACTTTCACACCGACATCACAATCAAAATTTCGGCATTACAACGATACTACCTCATATTTAACAAACTTTTACAAATCGACGACAATCGATTCCAACCACTACAACTCAAAATATTCAACAAATAGCCAACAACTCAACTTTTAATACCTGAAAATAAAAATTCATGCTACAATGGTTCAAATATTATATTAACGCATATAAACAATCTTTAGCATGAACTGAGCAATAATATAACATCAATTCAACTTTTTAACAGTTCAAAATTCAATTATACGTAAAAACATAAAAGATGACATTTGAGATCTAGAATTTTTCTCTCACCTTTGATGTGTTCTGAAGCTAGAAAGATGCTCAATGGATGCTCAAGAGGTGCAATCAAGCTTTGGTTGATGAAAATTGGCCTTGAATTACAACTTTTAATGCAAAATTGCCTTTGAAAACTTGAATAAAACTCTTGGCTTTTCTCCTATGGAGCTCACGGCAATATGAGTGTTTTTTAGTGTGTTTTGTGAACTTCTATTGTGTGTTGATGTAATATAGCTCAAAGTCAAACAAATTAAAAGAAAGTCAAAGTTGACACTTAGTTTATTTTTAGTATTTTTAGTCATTTAATCCTATTTTTGACTATTTCTTGCTCAACTATTAAATTGACACCTAAATTAATTTTAGACAATATATTTTAGGTGACAAAGAGTTTTACATTTAAACATTTTCACCCGAGTTGGCTTAAAACTCGATTTTTGTAAAAGACAGTGTAAAAATCCTTTAAAATTCTTAAGCTGATTCCAAATCCGTTTTAATCAAACACGGAGTGAGCAAACATAGCAATGAGGGAGGGGAACAAATAATCGAGGAGTTAGAAAAACCATTTCGTGCAATGCAAATAAATTAGCAAGTCCAATAACAAAAAGGCTCTTACCCAAGATAATAAGTTAATCAACACATTAAAAGAGCTAACTTAGACTATTATATCAAATAAACAATTAAAGCTTGTTACAACCTATAGTTAAGTAACACGTTTTATATAACGATAGGTAATGAACTACAAAAAAACACTTATGAACCACATCTACACAAGAGGATTAACTAATAGTACCGATTAGACAACATGTAAATAAACAAACAAGTGTAGAATATAGACTAGAGAATTACAACATCAAAATAATGTGCCATACAAGTAACCAAGTTAGATAACACCCATTTAGAACATTACAAGCTTTAACAACATATAATCACAGGATCATTAGCAACACAAGATAATTAACATTTTATCATTAGATACCACACATTGAAAAGGACACGGTTCAACTTCTTGTCTTCAATCTCGAACCACGAACCACGATCTTCAATCAAATGCTGACAAACCCTTTATTCCTCCAAATAGGGTACTCCGGGCGTACCCCTATCCTACGACCCATATCTCTAAAGGTAGGTTTGTATGCCCTAACGAGGTGAACCATGCCTCTGGGGTAGGGGAGTACACCTCGACAAGAGAGGGACTAGGAAACCATGGTAGCCGAGGTAGCACAGCAAGCCTGATGCCGCACGTGTTACTCGATACTACCATGCCCGAATAGGTTGCGCAACCCAGAATCAAGTTCAGGAGAGCCAAGATTTTCAAATATCACATTAGAGGGACGACAAAGTAGGCCGCCCTCGCAAAAGAGAAATCACAATATAAGCCATTATATATGAAATAACTATATAAACACAAAAGAGACAAATAACATACTTTTCCACAAACTCTTCAATTAGCTTGATTACACCTTAGACATGCATTTAAACACCCAACGACCATCTACAAGCTAATACAAGCACAAAGGTATCCATTTCTCACATTTTCCCCTTTGATAACTATACAATTCTTCTTCTATAAGAAATTCAAGGCCTCAATTCTATAAACCAATCATACTACACTCCTAAGGATACCAAAAGACACTTGTCTAGGCCCCAAAAACCTGCTTTGGAGACAAAAGCTTAGGAAGGCCCTGAGTCGTTTTTAATTACAACTACTGTCACGCCCCGACCCGACCCCGCAAAAGGCCAAGCCCGGACCCGACACACGGACGGAGTCTCCTCTGTACCGCGGACGATCCGAAAACCCTAAAATCAATATAATACTTGCGAAAGCCATAAAATAATCAAAACAAGCCAACTTTCTTTAAAAACATACATTTCTTATTATCCAACTTTCCAAACCAAAATGATATGCATACTACACAAGTATTTATGCCACTAATCAATTCCATTAGCATGCATTTCTTACTAGTCACAAGAGTATAAGTTACAACATTATATTCTTCCAACTTATACAACATAAGACCGTAGAGGCCTCAAACTAGAAAATACATACAAGGCTACAAGCCTCAAAACTAAACAACATCCAAGCAATATACATATCATGCAAGGCTAGCACAAAAATCTGGCATCCAACCACCAGCAAAGCAAAAAAGTACAATCATGGGAACACCTCCACCTGTTCCTCTTCCTCAATTACCTCGAAAGGGTCCGCTTCAACTACTCCTGTAAAAATATGGTATAGAAAGGAATGAGCAAAAACTATTGCTCAGCGAGGGCAATTTGGTCTCAAGGACGGAGATGAGAGGAGTATGCAATGCAATTAGCCAAGCAATACATACAAATCATATAAAGATACAACCAAAGCCAACAATAAAGCAAGGCAAGTATTTAAAGCTGCAAACACTCATTCAAAGGATACGATACTCTTTTCACGAGTAACATTCAAACACGAATTCGATGACGACGCGCCGGCCCAAACCACCTTATAACACCAGTTTGGAATACCCCGGAAGTATCCATCAACCTACGACCCAAATCTCCCTGGGAGGCAACCCAAGCGAGAAAGGGAATAGCAGCGGAGCTAGACCAACCAACACTGGCAACCCAAGGCTACCCAAAGAGGCCCATCACTCACGCGCGAGACACTTTGCAATGCAAGACTCGATACAAGGCGATAAACAAGCGATAAAGCCACACGTGGGAGAATAAAAAAGTAGGTTACTCTCGCACGCAATAGCAGCAATTGATAAGCAATTCAATCCAAAACAACTCAAACAAGTATTTCAAGTAATTCTAAGCATTCTATAGGCACAAAGACAAGAAAACACACAAAAAACACAAATCGGCCCCAACTATCAAAACGCTACCATTTTCAAACGAGCCACGAGTTCTGGAACCTGACTTCGCCAACCCTCCTAGGTCACCATAAGGCACGTCTAAAGACCCCGAAACCTTACTTTACCCTAAAACTCGCGCAAAGCCCTGATTTTCCCCTTTCTCGTTTGAACTACAACTATACTAACCAAACACCCAACCAACGCCATAATCGTACCAAAAGTGCTTCCATGGCTTCCAGAAGCAATGCCAACACGCAAACAGAGAAGACGCTAAAGTCCACCTAAACGACCCCGACTTTCCCAAAGGCATAATTCTCGTTTTTTCCACTACACAACCCAAACAAACCACACATTTTAGCATTCTAATGTACCTAGCACATTTCTACATCAACAGAAAACATAACAGCGCAACTTCAACGTTTCAAGGTTTTACTATTCATAAAACACTATTCATTTAACAATTTAATTTGCAATCACAACATTTAACCGCAGAAAATGTTACAAAGCTATAAATACATGTTCTACAAATGCCAAGGAACATTCTAGAAGCATCAAATCGCTTTAAATAACGATCTACGGATAAATCTCAAAATTGACAAAGTTAACATACATAACGTATAAATGCGCAAATAACATGCTTCCCTCACCTCAGGTACTCCTAGTCGCTAGGAAAACAACGCTAGTCACCTCGGAAACCACCCCGCACAAGCTCTCGCGAAGATTGATCGATTGGAAGTTGAAATCTTTTTTTTTTCCTCTTGGAAACTCACGGCCAGCTGCTCTGTTTTGCTGCTGTTTTTCTTTTTATTTTGCTTAGTTTTTAGCTTATAAGGTGTTAAATTGGTCAACAAGTCAAAGGTCCAAGGTCAACTACTTAAGACTTGGTCAAAGGGCCCTATTTTGTACGTTTTAAAGCCATTTTAGCTAAGGTAAGATCAATTAAAGCTGGCAACATTTAAAATATAAAATTTAAGTCATCTAAATACTAGTTTCACTATTTGCTGAGGACTAAAAATCGTTATCTAGCTATCGCTCCTTAAATGCAATGCACGTTGCGATGGCGAGAAAGTAACAATTAATTCACAAAGAATTTAAGGAAATATAATTTTCAAAATAACAAACAAAGAATTTTCACATTCCGGGCTCGGGTATTACACCCTCTCCCCCTTAAAATAATTGCGCCCACGCAATTCTTACTTGGTCAACAAACAACTCCGAATACTGATCCCGAACTTGGTCCTCTCTTTCCCAAGTTGCTTCCTCAAACCCATGATGATTCCTCAGAACCTTTACTAACGGAATACTCTTTCTGCAAAGCTCCTGAACTTTCCGATCCACAATTCAAATCAGTTTCTCTTCATAAGACAACTTCTCTTCAATCTGCAAAGGCTCTGGTTCAAGTACATGTGAAGGGTCTGGATGATATTTCTTCAGCATAGACACGTGGAACACATCGTGCAGTCTCGACAAGCTTGGAGGCAAAGCTAACCGATAAGCCAAAGGACCTACCTTTTCGGTGATCTCATACGGACCCACATACCTGGGACTAAGCTTCCCGCTCTTACCGTGCCGAATCAATCCCTTCCGTGGAGAAATCTTAAGAAATACCCAATCTCCCAAACCAAACTCAAGATCCCGACGATGCTTATCTGCATAACTCTTCTGACGACTCTGAGTTGTAAGCATACGCTGGCGAATAAGGTGAACATTATCTACCATCTAAATCATCTCAGATAACACAGTCGGATCAACTGTTCTCATCTCTCCAACCTCTTCCCAATATAACAGGGATCTGCATTTCTGACCATACAACGCCTCGTAGGGAGCCATACCTATAGTAGATTGATAACTATTGTTGTAGGCGAACTCCGTTAAAGGCAAAAACTTCTCCCAATTCTTCCCAAAGTCAAGCACACATGCCCGAAGCATGTCTTCCAAGATCCTGATAGTTCTCTCAGACTGGCCATCAGTTTGTGGGTGATATGCAGTACTGAAGCTCAACTTAGTTCCCATGGCCTCTTACAACTTCTGCCAAAAATGAGATCTGAATCTGGGATCCCTATTTGATACTATACTCTGTGGCACACCATGCAATCTCACGATATTAGAAACATAAAGCTCAGCTAACTTATCAAGGCTATCCTGTTTGTTCACGGGAATAAAATGCGTAACTTTAGTCAAGCGGTCCACAACAACCCAAACAGAATCACATCCTCTTGGAGATCTAGGAAGATCGGTCACAAGGTCCATTGTTATATGTACCCACTTCCATTGCGGAATCAACAATGGCTGTAGAAGTCCGGCTAGCCTCTGATGCTCAACTTTAACCCTCTGACAAGTCAAATATCTGGATACAAACCCAGCAATCTCCCTCTTCATATTGTTCCACCAGAAGTGTTGTTTCAAATCTCTATACATTTTTGTACTGCCTGGGTGAATCGTATACCTCGAATTATGTGCCTCGGACAGGATCTCATTCTTCAAAGTCGGATCATCAGGAACACATACTCTATCCCTGAATCTGAAGATGCCATCTGCATGTAATTTAAACTCCGACTCTCCCCCTTTTGATTTTTCTTGGATCTTCAAGATGTGAGGATCAGTCTTCTGAGCCTCTCTGATCTGTGCTAGCAATCCTGACTGAATCTGCAAACTAGCAAATCGAATCCCTACCTCAGTAGCTTCTGGTTTCCAGGAACAAATTTCTTCCAAAGTCTCCCAGTCCTTGATAATCAAGCTTGCAACAGTAGCCTTTCGGCTCAAAGCATCAGCAACAACATTTGCCTTACCTGGCACATAGTTAATAGAACAGTTATAACCACCCAACAGCTCTAGCCATCTCCGCTGCCTCATATTCAGATCCTTCTGTGAAAACAAATACTTGAGACTCTTGTGGTCAGTAAATATTTCAAATCTGCAACCCCACAAGTAGTGACGCCACTTCTTCAAAGCAAACACAATTGCCGCTAACTCAAGATCATGTGTAGGGTAATTGACTTCATAAGGTTTCAATTTCCTAGAAGCATAGGCAATCACCTTACCATTCTGCATTAAAACACAGCCCAAACCTTCCTTAGATGCATCACTGTAGACAACAAAGTTCTCTGTTCCCTCAGGTAAAGCTAGTATAGGAGCTGTAGTTAGTCTCTTCTTCAATTCTTGGAAACTGGATTCACATTTGGCATCCCAGTTGTAAGCAACTTTTTTCCGAGTCAACTGGCTCAAAGGTCCAAAAATTTTAGAAAAGTCTTTAACAAATCTCCGGTAGTAACCTGCCAATCCAAGAAAACTCCGAATCTCTGACACCGTCTCAGGTCTCTTCCAAGATGAAACAACTTCAATCTTAGCTGGGTCCACTGAAATTCCTCGATCTGAAATGATATGGCCTAGAAAAGATATCTGGTTCAACCAGAACTCACACTTGCTGAATTTAGCAAAAAGCTTGTTTTCCTGCAAAGTCTGAAGCACAATCCTCAAGTGTTGCTCATGTTCAGCCTCGTTCTTCGAATACACTAAAATGTCGTCAATAAAGATCACGACAAACTGATCAAGGTAAGGTCGGAAAACTCTCTGCATCAAGTCCATGAATGCAGCTGGTGCATTCGTCAAACCAAACGGCAAAACAACAAATTCATAGTGGCCATATCTAGACCTGAATGCCGTCTTCGGTATATCGTCACTTCGAATCCTAAGTTGATAGTAACCCTGCCTCAAGTCAAATTTGGAGTAAACACTCGCACCCTGCAACTGGTCAAACAAATCTTCAATCAACGGCAAGGGGTTTTTATTCTTAATCGTGACTTGATTAAGTCCCCTGTAATCAATGCATAACCGTAGCGTGCCGTCTTTCTTTCTCACAAACAACACAGGCGCACCCCACGGCAAAGAACTAGGTTGTATAAACCCTTTCTCAAGCAAGTTCTGAAGCTGAATTTTTAACTCATGAAGTTCGGCTGATGCCATTCTATAAGGACTCCTAGAAATTGGCACAGTGCCTGGCACAAGATCAATCACGAACTCAATCTCCCTATCCGGTGGCAAACCCGGTAATTCCTCGGGAAAAACACCAGGGAAGTCTCTAACAATCGGAACCTCATTCAAACTCAACTTATCAGCAGGCTGATTGATCAAATAACCTAAGTCAGCTTCCCAACCCCTCTTCTACAACTTACAAGTCTTGATCAGTGATAAAAGTGGAATGCGGGCAGCCCTGCAGTTCCCAACAATCTCTAGTACCGGTAGGTCAGGAACCTTAAGATAAACGACCTTTGTTCTACAATCCAACTGAGCATAATACTTTCCCAACCAGTCCATTCCCAAAATGATTTCAAAGTCACGGAATGGTAATATAATTAAATCAGCAGGAAATTTATGGTTCTCAATACATATATCACAAGATTTGCAAATAGACTCAGTAACAAATTTTGCACCCAAAGGAGTACTAACTTCAACTTCATGAGGCAATTTATCAATGCAAACATTCATAGATCGTGCACATGCAGGAGTTATAAACGAATGTGTAGCTCCGGGATCAATCAAAACTTTAACTGGCTGAGTATTGAGAAGAAAAGTACCTTCCACTATAGCTGTGGTATCGGGTAGCTCCTCTGCATCCAGTACAAAGACCCTAGCCTGAACTCTCTGTGCTGGTCGTGCACCTGCAGCCCTATTCTGAACACCTTGTCCTCCACCACGGCCCTGAACATTATTATACTTAGGGCAATCTCTCACCCTATGGTCATCACTGCCACAACCCGTACATTTACCACTCTTCCTCTAGCAGTTAGCCTCAATATGGCCCGATCGATTACAATAATTATACTGCTGATTTTGCCTAACCGCAGTGTTTCCCGTAGGTGCTGGGGCTCTGGCAGGGGTAGGAGCTGTACCTCCCTGCTGGGGTCTAGTCACAGCTGGCCTAGCCTGAATCTGCTGCTGTGGCTGATACGGACGTTGCTGAGGACCCTGTGCAGAAGTCTGATACTGCCTCGGCTGACTCTGGCTGCTCTGGCCCAAATACTGCTTCTTACTCGGCTGACTACTCTCAGTTATCATCTCAGCCTTCCGTTTCTCAAACTTCGAGGCTGCCTGAAATGCCTCGGGAAAAGTAGTGTAGGTCTGCCCAGTCAAATGCAACTGAATGTCCATTCTCAGCCCACGGACAAACCTATGAATCATCCTCCTAGTTGGCCGTACCAACTCGGGCATATACCTCGACAGGCTAACAAACCTAGCCTTGTACTGTGCAACAGTCATATTTCCCTGCTTCAGGGCCACAAACTCATCCTCCCGTCTTTCCATAGACATCTCGGGAATATATTTGTCCCGAAACTCACTTACAAAATCATCCCATAAGTGTGGAACATCCTCACAATCCCACCTCAACCTTACAGTATTCCACCACTACTCTGCATCACCCTCAAATAAGAATGACGCATAGTCTATTCTTGCCTCATCGGTGTACCTCAATGCGGTAAAAATCTTCTCAACTCGATTAATCCATCTCTCGGCCGCCTTATCATCCGGCTCCCTGAAGAACTTTCCCGGCTCGTGCCTCAGAAATTTCTCTAACTGATTATTCTCAACTCTGTACCCCTGTCCACCAGGATTAGCTTGATTTCCCTGGGCATTATTCCGGTCTTGCCTCTGCTCATGCAGCACCTGTGTAATCCTGTCTACTGCAGTAGTCATAGTAGCCATAAAGTGCTCCGGCAACGGCTGCTGACCCTGTTCTGCTGCCTCTTCATCCGATCCTATACCTTGAGTACCACGACGTGGCGGCATAGTAGCAACTCACAATAGCTGGCCACATTTAAAAGCAGTTTATAGACAGAAATATAGCACATAAGATTAGATAACACTCAAGTCAATAACAATCCAATATTCTATCACACAATTCACATAAGACAAGTTCAACTTGCCAAACTATTTCACTTAAACACAAACATTCCAAGTTCACAAAGTCATGCTAGAACATTTTCTTTTCACTTAGCAATCATACATAAACACTTTAGCATTTTAGACCTTTACCCCACAGACTGAGAAACATATCCCGACTCATGCAATACTATCATGCTCTGATACCACCTAAGATGTCACGCCCCGACCCGACCCTGCAAAAGGCCAAGCCCGGACCCGACACACGGACGGAGTCTCCTCTGTACCGCGGACGAGCCGAAGACCCTAAAATCAATATAATACTTGCGAAAGCCATAAAATAATCAAAACAAGCCAACTTTCTTTAAAACATACATTCCTTATTATCCAACTTTCCAAACCAAAATGACATGCATACTACACAAGTATTTATGCCACTAATCAATTCCATTAGCATGCATTTCTTACTAGTCACAAGAGTATAAGTTACAACATTACATTCTTCCAACTTATACAACATAAGACCGTAGAGGCCTCAAACTAGAAAATACATACAAGGCTACAAGCCTCAAAACTAAACAACATCCAAGCAATATACATATCATGCAAGGCTCGCACAAAAATCTGGCATCCAACCACCAGCAAAGCAAAGAAGTACAATCACGGGAACACCTCCACCTGTTCCTCCTCCTCAATTACCTCGAGAGGGTCCGCTTCAACTACTCCTGTAAAAATATGGTATAGAAAGGAATGAGCAAAAACTATTGCTCAGCGAGGGCAATTTGGTCTCAAGGACGGAGATGAGAGGAGTATGCAATACAATTAGCCAAGCAATACATACAAATCATATAAAGATACAACCAAAGCCAACAATAAAGCAAGGCAAGTATTTAAAGCTGGAAACACTCATTCAAAGGATACGATACTCTTTTCATGAGCAACTTTCATTCAAGAATTCGATGACGACGCGCCGGCCCAAACCACCTTATAATACCAGTTTGGAATACGCCGGAAGTATCCATCAACCTACGACCTAAATCTCCCTGGGAGGCAACCCAAGCGAGAAAAGGAATAGCAGCGGAGCTAGAGAAACCAATACTGGCAACCCAAGGCTACCCAAAGAGGCCAATCACTCACGCGTGAGACACTATCCAATGGAAGACTCGATACAAGGCAATAAACAAGCGATAAAGCCACACGTGGAAGAATAACAAAGTAGGTTACTCTCACACGCAATAGCAGCAATTGATAAGCAATTCAATCCAAAACAACTCAAACAAGTATTTCAAGTAATTCTAAGCATTCTATAGGCATAAAGACAAGAAAACACACAAAAATACAAATCGGCCCCAACTATCAAAACGCTACCATTTCCAAATGAGCCACGACTTCTGGAAACCGACTTCGCCAACCCTCCTACGTTACCATAAGGCACGTCTAAAGACCCCGAAACCTACTTTACCCTAGAACTCGCGCAAAGCCCCGATTTTCCCCTTTCTCGTTTGAACTACAACTATAGCAACCAAACACCCAACCAACACCATAATCGCGCCAAAAGTGCTTTCATGGCTTCCCGAAGCAATGCCAACACGCAAAACGAGAAAACGCTAAAGTTGACCCTAACGACCCCGAATTTCCCAAAGGCATAATTCTCATTTTTTCCACTACGCAACCCAAACAAACCACACATTTTAGCATTCTAGCTTACCTAGCACGTTTCTACATCAACCGAAAACATAACAGTGCAACTTCAACGTTTAAAGGTTTTACTATTCATAAAACACTATTCTTTTAACAATTTAATTTGCAATCACAACATTTAACCGCAGAAAATGTTACAAAGCTATAAATACATGTTCTACAAATGCCAAGGAACATTCTAGAAGCATCAAATCGCTTTAAATAACGATCTACGGATAAATCTCAAAATTGACAAAGTTAACATACATAACGTATAAATGCGCAAATAACATGCTTCCCTCACCTCAGGTACTCCTAGTCGCTAGGAAAACAATGCTAGTCACCTCGGAAACCACCCCGTACAAGCTCTCGCGAAGATTGATCGATTGGAAGTTGAAATCTTTTTTTTTTCCTCTTTGAAAATCACGGCCAGCTGCTCTGTTTTGCTGCTGTTTTTTCTTTTTATTTTGCTTAGTTTTTAGCTTATAAGGTGTTAAATTGGTCAACAAGTCAAAGGTCCAAGGTCAACTACTTAAGACTTGGTCAAAGGGCCCTATTTTATGCGTTTTAAAGCCATTTTAGGAAAGATAAGCTCAATTAAAGCTAGCAACAATTAACATATAAAATTTAAGTCATCTAAATACTAGTTTCACCATTTGCTGAGGACTAGAAAATGTTATCTAGCTATCGCTCCTTAAATGCAATGCACGTTACGACGGTGAGAAAGTAACAATTAATTCACAAAGAATTTAAGGAAATATAATTTTCAAAATAATAAACAAAGAATTTTCACATTCCGGGCTCGGGTATTACAACTACCCTAACCGGACCCCAATTTAACACAACGAAAGCACCAAAAGTGCTTCCATGCCCAAAGGATACCTAATCAAAGTCCAAATGTGCCCGGATTACATTTCGTAAAAAAACCCCTTTCGAAATTTTAGCTAATTCGTATTTTAACTCATTTTCGAGCAAATTAACTACACGGGAGCATTCAACTAGTTTCAAATACATCTAAAGCACCAAAATGAAGCATCAATTCATCCCAAATATCAACCTAAAGCCAAACTTGTCACACCCCGACCCAACCTCATGCTAAAGGTTAAGTCCGGACCCAACAAACGGACAGAGTCTCCTTTGTACTGTGGATATTCTGAAAACCTGCAAACAATCAATAAAACCACAAACACAAACTAGAACTTCAATTACAACTAAAACCCAGCTTCAAGGCCAACCGAGCCTCAAGCAATACAAAACAGTTTAAATACATACAAGCATGCATTCTACAATTCTAGAATCTTTACATATGTCCGCTTATCATACCACTCTATGATATTATTTAAACATACTTAAGAATTAAAGCCAACCTTACAACCTTTGCATTCACACCCAAGCATGCAACAACTAAAACCAGGAATATTAGTTATTACATACCATAGTTACATATCTCATACTACATTCAAACTTACAACTGAACAAATATATACATGAGCCCATAGGCTCCAAAATTGGACATAAAGTAATACAAGCAATGTTTTCATATAAACAACAAGAAATACATCCACCTCAAGCAAGTATCACACAGCAACTAAGGCAACTACTTTGCCTGGACTTCTTCCTTTTCCCCCTTCAACCACAACTAGCTTGGGATCAACCTCAGTACCTCCTGAAACATGTTAGTAAGGTATGAGCAACCACAATTGCCTAGTGAGGGATATAGTCTACTGAGGCGTGCAATGCAACAGTTAATACAAAGAACGCAATTAAACAACAAAAGAGCAATATGATGTCAAGTTACCACACATTAAAAAAGATACAATTCACTTAACCCCAACACTCCAGAATTCACTTGGTCTTCAATCACGAACCACGAACCTCGAACCAATCACTCCAATGGGTGTACTCTAGATGTACCCCGGTAAACCTACGACCCAACACTCCTTGGCAATCTTCAGACCAAGTGAGTAAGGGACTAGAGGACGGAGATCGAATATCCACTCGTAAGCTGTCACGCCTTAACTCAACCCTACCTACAATCAATTAGGACGCAACAGAATTTCGGCAGTATAACGACAGTAATTAAGACACCGAGACTCTAAACCAACCTCTCAAAATATCATACAACCAAACTCCTCAACCATTCAACAATCAACTCCTCAATTAAGTTAACAACATACAACATAACCATATTATACAATAATCATTCTTAGTTATACGCCTCCGTTCCAACATAATACCTTAACTTTAACATACATATCAAAATAGATTATAAACCAACTTAGTAATCTAAACATGATCAAAAGAAGACTACTAAACCATTATACATAAGTCTTTAAATTAAAGTAGGTTTATAATACATCATAATACATCAACTACAAACAATCTCATGGCAATGACTCCTGCACATAAGACTCACTCACGAAAGGCATATTTTTCCCTTCTAGAGGCACGTACCCGTAGTCAGAATCAGTAACACCTGCATGCATGCAATAATAGAGAGTGAGCTTATATAAAACAAGCTCAGTTAGGATCCGATAGATCTCTAACAGAATTTACTATACTCCTTGGAAATGATCCTTTGAGCAGTAAACATACAATAAAACATCAATAATAATATAAACACATAATTATAATGACCTATCAATAAAGGATACTCTAGTTGGTGTAGCTCCAAATGCCATCACGGTCTCAACCATTCTTCTTATAACTCCCCATTACTCACGCACCCGAGATACCTCACTAACCCCTCCTTCCATGACACCTCCATCATGCGAGTGAGGGGTAGCCTCTGGTAGTCATGCCGTTATCAACCCGACAGCCCGACGCTGTCCGAGAGGTGGCACACACATACCAAGACTCAGCAATAATAATAAACATCATAACACAAGAGGACAACCTTTTTCCGTTGACTATCTCCTGGTTCATCAATAATCAATCAATAATCGTCTTTTTATCAATATAACATCAAGTAATCAATTAAATAATAAACAACTAAGTTAGATGACAAAGTAGGCCATCCAACTTAACATGCATTAAACACACAATCAAACCCTAGTCTAACCATTAACAACTCACAATTCAACCACTCAAACACCCCCCAATCCACTAAAGGCATAACTCAACATTTTAAAGAAAGACAACCTAAACTTCAAATGATCATATCTTACATTCTACTATTGCAAACAACTCCAAATCAGTTTCTGTCACTCACCCATTAAATAAACTACATTAGTCCTCTCGGAAACCAACCAAGACACATCAAAATCAAGTCCAACAACCCTAAAACCTCAATGCACCTAGGCTGAAATTTTTGGATTTTCACATAAACATCGCAATCAAAAATTCGGCATTATAACAGCGCTACCACGTAATTAAAAAACTTTTAAAAATCAAACGTCAATCGATTCCAACCATTACAACTCAAAATATTCAACAATTGGTCAATCTATCAACTTTAAATACCCGAAAATAAAAATTTATGCTACAAACAGTTCAAATCTCACAAGAATACATATAATCGATCCTTAGCATGCACTGAGCAATAATATAACTTCAAATTAACATTCTAACGGTTCAAAATGCAATTATAAGCAAAAACATAAAAAATGACTTTTGAGATCTAGAATTTTTCTCTCACCTTTGATGTGTTTTGAAGCTCCAAAGATGATCAATGGATGCTCAAGAGGTGGAATAAAGCTTTGGTTGATGGGAATTGGCCTTGAATGGCAACTTTTAATGAAAAAATTGCTTGAAAAAAATGTTGAAAAAACTCACAAACAAGCCATGGAGTTTCGGCCACCTTGTGTGTGTTTTGAGTGTGTTTTGTGTTGTTTCAATTGTGTGTTGATGCATATAAGTAAAGGTCAAACAAAAAATAAGAATGGTCAAAGTTAGTTTTTAGTCTTTTAATTCTATTTTTTATAGTCTTTTAATTCATTTAATGACTATTTCTTGCTCAACTATTAAATTAACAACTAACTTAATTCTAGACAATATATTTTAGGTGACAAAGAGTTTTGCATTAAAATAGTTTCACCCAAGTCGGCTTAAAACTCGTTTTCGTGCAAAAGAAAATGTAAAAATTTTTAAAATTTCAAAATTGATTTCAAATCCATTTTAATCAAACACGGGTCTATTAATACCCGAGGACTAGGTTTTAAAACGTTTAAAACACCCCTGTAAAAATTTTAGCGGACAAGTGCTCAAAATACTATTCACAAAAATCGACGATAAAATTTCTGATTCCGTTTTTGATGAAAATTTCATGAATGCACACTTAGCATGTATTAGGAGTATTAATCACATATTTAGCACATTCTAAGTCATATAGTACATAAACAGGTCAATTCATGCAAAACGAGGTAAAACATGCAAATCAAGATAAAGCAAAATATGGGGTCTCACACAAGCCCTCTACCGCCCAGTCGATACCCAATACATCCGCCCCTGACGCTATAGTTGCGCAACTACTATGCAATACACTTAAACCAATGACAATATAATAGCATTGTAAAAAAATAACACCTATGAGGGACAACAAAGTAGGTTGCCCTAAAAAACAGTTCAAATATAAGCATTAGCATATAAACAAGTAAATGAATACAAAGGGTTTATTAATATATTTCACACGGAACTTTACCAAAAGCTCATGAATATCTTAAAAACACATTTAAACACTTAGTAAGCTATTACAAAGCCTTAGAAGTGCAAAACAACTTATTTCCCACTTTTCCCTCTTTGTAACTTAAGCCATTTTTTTTCCAAACTCAAGTTAATGTTCTAGTTTAGCAAGTGGGCTATTCCATACCTCTAGTTACTCCTTATGGCACCCTTAAGACCCTTCAAACTACCCAATTACTTCCAATTACCAGAAAAGCCCCGATTGCCTCTTTATGAGTTTGTACTACATGTACTCTAATCGGAACTCAACCAGGGTTTAGCAAAGCATATCTAGCACCTATATAGCCTAAGAATACTAAATATGAAGGCCAAATTAACCTGAATTCGCATTACGCCCAAAACATCTTTCTAAAAGTCACCAATTTCATGTTTTAGCCAAGTTTTGAGCAACTCAACCTCACAGGACTATTAATCTATCTTCATTAACATCTATGGCACCTAATTGAAGCAATGAATCGAGATATAAGGCACAATTTCACAAAACCCTAAAAAACCTATCAGTATTCATGCCTTACAATCAACGAACGAATTTAACCGAATAAAAAGCGAAACAATTGCATAAATATGATCTCTAACACTTATATACAACATATATCATCACTTTGGAGCATCCAATAACCATTTGATATCAAATCTAAAAATTTAAGAAAGTTACAACATTTTAAAGGATGCAAAATAAACATGCAAATCCCTCACCAATGCACGAAAAAGCTTGTAGGATGCTAACAAACACTCTAAACCACTTGCTCTAAGCTTGAAATGACTTGAATCCAAGAGTTGTTGAGCAAAATTCCTTTCCTTTTCTCTCCTAGGGCTGTCGGGTAAGGGAGAGTACTATTTAGCTTTTATTTTTTTTCTATGTTATGATATATGCTAATGTTGCTTATTAAGTATATATGCATGAATGAAATATATTTGTGTGTGTGTGTTGACAATAAAAGGGAGTCAAACTAACTTAAAGTAGGCTTAGTGGTGCAATTAAATATTAGCTAGCTAAAATATAATGTTAGGCTACGTAACACTATTCAACGAATTGCAAAAACATTTTCTGAACGAATACTGCTAACGCATTTTGCTTAAACGTACATTTTTCTCATTCCTAAAATAATGAATATGACTTAAGAAAAATGCCAATTCGAAGAAAATAAATAGTTGAAAAATGAAATGAATAGTAGCCAAAGAAGTAACAAGTAGTTGCACAGTAAAGATGCACAAATAGTGGATGCAACAGTTAATAGAAGGACAGTGAACTTCTCCATCGTCACACCATCTCCCTCTTAAACTTATTGTGCCCATGCAATTCTTACATGATTCGACGAACAACTCAAGATATCGATCTCGCATCTGGTCCTCTTTTTCCCACGTAGCATCCTCTAACCCGTGATGATCCCACAGAATTTTAACCATCGGGATGCTTTTAGTTCTCAGCTCCTGAACCTTCTGGTCTATAACCCAAAGAGGTTTTTCCGTATAAGTCAAGGTTTCACTAATCTCTAGAGGCTCTGGTTCAAGAATATGAGAGGGATCTGGCTAATATTTTCGAAACATAGAGACATAGAAGGCATCATGAATTCTACCCAAATTATGAGGTAAAACTAATTTGTAAGCCAATGCACCAACTTTCTCAGTAATTTCAAACGGTCCCACATATCACGAACTAAGTTTACCTTCTTTACCATGCCGAATCAAACCCGATCACCCAAGGTAATCGATCACCCAAGGTAAACTCCAAATCTCGGCGATGCTTATCCGCATAACTCTTTTGCCGACTCTATACTGTAAGCATTCTCTTCTTGATAAGCTGGACATTATCAATCATTTTGTTCATCTCAGGCAATAAAGTAGGGTCAATAGCCTTCATTTCGCCAACCTCATCCCAATATAAAGGAGATTTGCATTTATGCCCATAAAGTGCCTCATACGGTGCCATACCAATAGTAGCTTGGTAACTATTGTTATGGACGAATTCTTCAAGTGGCAAATATCTATCCCAACTCTTACCAAAGTCCATAATACAAGCTCGCAACATTTCCTCAAGTATTAGGATAGTTCTCTCAGATTGACCATCCGCCTGAGGGTGATAAGAAGTACTGAAGCTCAACGTTATGCCCAAAGCTTTCTGAATCTTCTGCCAGAACTGAGATGTGAATTTGGGATCTCTGTCTGATACAATACTCTTTGGAATCCCATGAACTCTGACAATATTCTCAACATATAATCCAGCTAGCTTGTCAAGAGAATTAGTTTTCTTTGTGGAAATAAAATAAGAAGTCTTGGTCAATCCATCAATGACCACCCAAACTGAATCATTACCTTTTGAAGATCTGGGCAAGTCTGACACGAAATCCATAGTAATGTGGTCCCACTTCCAATCAGAAATAGCCAAAGGTTGCAATAACCCTGCAGGTCTCTGATGCTCGGCTTTAACTTTCTGGTAGGTCAAACATCTAGCTATATAATTAGCAATCTCTTTTAATGATATTCCACCAAAAGTTTTGTTTTAGATCTTTGTACATCTTTGTACTACCTGGATGGATAATATACTTTGAACTGTGTGCCTCAGCAAGTATTTCTTTATTTAAGTCTGGCTCACTCGAAATACAGGTTGTTCTTTTAAATTTGAGAATGCCATCATCATGAAGTTTGAAGTCCGACTCTCCTCCTTTAGACTTTTTCTAGGATTTTCAACAATTGAGGGTCAGTTTGTTGTGCTTCTCTGATCCTGGATAACAACAAAGATTGAATCTGCAAACTTGCAAATTGAATACCATAATTTGAAGTCTTGGGCTTCCACAAACATAATTCCTCCAAGAATTCCCAATTCTTGATAATCAAACTAGCAACTGTAGTCTTTCAGTTCAAGGCATTAGCAACAATATTAGCCTTACCTAGTAGGTAATTAATAGTGTAGTTATAATCCTCAAGTAATTCCAACCCACGCCTCTGGCTCAAGTTCAACTCTTTCTGTGAAAACATATATTTCAGACTCTTATGATCTATAAAGATTTCAAATTTGTTACCCCAGAGATAGTGACGCTATTTCTTTAGTGTAAAGATAATAGCCGCAAGCTCAAGATCGTGTGTCAAATAGTTGAGCTCGTAGGGTTTCAGTTTCCTGGAGGCATATGCAATAACTTTTCTATTATGCATCAATACATAGCCCAAACCCTCCTTAGAAGCATCACTGTAAATCACCAGATTATCAGTACCTTCAGGCAAAGCAAGAATAGGAGTAGTAGTTAACCTGTTCTTCAATCCCTAAAAACTGACCTCACATTTCTCATTCCAGTCAAACACAGTCTTCTTGTGAGTGAGCTGAGTCAAAGGTCCAACAATTTTAGAGAAGTCCTTGACAAATCTTCTATAGTAACCTGCTAAACTCAGAAAAATGCGGATCTCTGTAATAGTCTTAGGCCGTTTCCAAGATAATACAATCTCAACCTTCGCCGGATCAATAGAAATTCCATCCTACGAGATAATATGACCAAGAAACACAACTTGCTTTAACCAGAACTCACATTTGCTGAATTTTGCAAACAAGTTATGCTCCTGCAGAGTCTGTAATACAATCCTGAGTTGTTGTTCATGCTCAGCCTCAGATTTAGAATATACCATAATGTGATAACCCGAACCCGGCATGCATTTAATAGCATTTGTCTACATTTAATTAAGTGTTTAATTAGTTAATTCATCCATTCTTATCTTTTTTGATATTTCTATTAATAATATTCAACTAATTTTTATATTGATTAATTTAAAAGATTATTACCTATTTCTATTATTTATAGTAAATGAATTTATTTTCTTGTATTTAAGTAAGTGTCATCTTAAATGTTAGTATTTAATTGCATTTGATTACGTGTTTATATTAACTTGTTTATTCGTATCTTAGCATTAATTTCATATCCTTTAAAATATTCTAGAAATAGTTAAATTATATATTTTTAAATGAATAATGATTATATTGATTATTTAAATAATCGGTTTTATTTTCTTGCATTAAATTACTCGGTTTTCAATTAAATGAGAAAAGTAACTCCGAGCCGGAGTGAATTTTAAACTATTCTACTATTCTACTTTTCAAAAATTATAGTTTTATATTATTGCTCATCATTTGATTAGCGATCGTTTATTGACCGTTGATCGTAGCATTTTGAAAATGAAAGTTAGAAGAATATTTCTCCGATTTTGTGAATAGCGTTTCTAGTTTAATTTAGCTAGTTTTAGTTGGTTTTCTTTAAAATTGCATTGTTTTAACTTGAATTAGACTAAATGCTAATTAGATAAGCTTATTTGACCATTTTTAACTTAAGCTTGACTTTGCAAAAAGACCAAAATGCCCTTGAGCCTTTGTCATCTTTTTAAATAAATAAAACAAGGCAAAATTGATATCAAAACAAAACCAAAAATCCCCCCCAAGACCCCCTATGGCCGAAACTCAAAGGAAAAAAGAAAGAAAATTTGATTTTGCAATTTTAGGCCAAATTCTTGCGTGGAATCGGACGAGGATCGTGGCTCGGGTCCTTGCGGGTCTTGGTCTTTAATCTCTGTGAAGGTTTTCAAGTTTTTGTGCATTTTTATTTGAGTTTGATTTTTGATTTAATTTTTCAGATTTGATATTTATTGTGTTATAATGCTTGTTATTGCTTGAAATAACTTCTTTAGGGTTCGTAGAGTATTGCTTGTTAGTTATTTAGTTATTTTTACGGCTAGAAACGCAAATTGAAATTAGGGAAGGATGTGAATAGTAAAAATGAATAGTAAAACCCTAGATTTTTTAATTTTTGATCCGAATTGTGATTTCTTGATTTGGATAGGTGCCATTAACGTTAGAAAGATAAAATGTGCAATAAAAACGGACCGACCTTTGTTAAAATTAGAAATTGGACAAAGAAACGTGAAGGGGCCGTTTGACCAAGTGTTGACCGTGCTCGAATTGAGTTGGGGGTTTTGTTATTGAGGGCATAGAAGCACTTTTGGCGCTATTGTAGCGTTGATTGAGCGATCGGTTAACATAGCTGTAGTTCAAACGCAGTAGGTGGACTTTCGGGCTGCGGTTGGAAAAGTGAGGTTTCATGATATAGAAACGTGCCTTGTAGTACCTAAGTGAATGTAGTGAAATCGGTTTCCTAATCCTGTAGCTCGTTTGCTCGTAATTGCCTTTGGAAGTTAGAGATTGAATAGTGATATTTGTCGTTTTCGTGTTTGAACTGCTATTACTTGTTTGATTGATGTTATTGTTCATATTAATGATAATCATGCTTGAAAAGTTAATTGATTGCTATTATTGATTGTAAATGCTTGATATCTCATTTATCATCACTAATCTGCACTTTTGTGCTATCGCTTGTTTATTGCTTGTATCTCGTATTGCATTGCATAGTGTCAGGCGCGTGAGTGATGGGCCTCTCTAGGCAGTCTCGGGCTGCCAGGGTTGGTTTGCTCTAGCTCCATGTCCTATTCCCATTCTCGCTAGGGATGCCGCCCTGGGAGATTTGGGTCGTAGATGTGTCGAGATACATACGGAGTACACCCAGTAGAAGTTATAAGGTGGTTGCGCGCTTATTGCCATCATTGTCAACATCAAGCTCGAGATTGATGTATCGCTTATGAAATGGTACATTGCTCGTAAGAGTGAACCATAGCCTTCAAAGTGTGGTATAGCTTTGATAGGTTGTGTTAATGTTTTCTTTAATTGTTTATTGTATTGTTGTTTATATTGATTGTTGTTCTTATCGGATATATTGTTTAACTGTCTTATTTGCATTGCACGACTTTCTTTCTCTTCACCTCGATATATGTCTCACCCTCACTGAGTATACGTGTTGTGTATCCTCACTCCTCACCACCACATTTCAGGAAATGCCATGTTAGCTGGAAAGTTCGTGGTTACGTGAAAGATCGTGCTTGAAGAGTTGTCTTGCGTGTTATGTGGCTGAGTTGTAGAAAGATGCAAAGATGTATGTTTTCATGTATTGTATGTATTTAGTGTTAAAAGTTATGTAATTAACTTAACTAGGTTTAATAGAATGGTATGATAGTCTATTTTATGCAATAGGTTAATATAGTTTAATTGCCAAGCATGAATGTACTTGTCAAAGATGAGAATAGATAGGTTAGCTTTTAAACTGGAAATGTATATTTACTTGTGTTCGCTTGTTGAGAACCAAGACTCGGATGGCCTTGAGGTGTTTGTATGGTTGGACACGGTACTGGTCCACTTATATGTTATTGCAGGTTTTGCATTTTGCCTAGAAATAGGGGAGACTCCGTCTGTCTTTCCCTAAAATTTTATGCCCCGGTTTGGAATTAGGTTGCGATTAGATTGATTAATAGAACTTCCGGTCTCTAGAGGGATCGGGGTGTTTCACAGAATATCATCAATAAAAATAACCACAAGCTGGTCTAAATATGGGTGGAATACTCTCTGCATTAAATCCATGAATGCGGCGGGAGCATCAGTCAAACCAAACAGCAGAACAACAAACTCATAATGACCATATCTAGTTTTGAAAGCAGTTTTAGGCACATCATCCTTCTTAATCCTCAACTGATAATAACCCTGCCTTAGATCAAATTTAGAAAATATCTTGGCGCCCTATAACTTATCAAATAACTCCTCAATTAAAGGCAACGAATACTTGTTTTTAATAGTTACCTGGTTGAGACCCCGATAACCAATACATAGGCGAAGAGATTCGTCCTTCTTTTTAACAAATAAGATTGGTGCACCCCAAGGTGAAGAACTCGGTTGGATGAATCCCTTATCAAGTAAACCCTACAATTGAACTTTCAATTCCTGCAACTCAGGTGGAGCCATTCGATACGGAGTCCGAGAGATAGGTGTAGTCCCCGGTAATAAGTCAATCATAAACTCTATCTCTCTATCAGGTGGTAAACCAGGTAATTCCTCAGGAAAAAACCCCGAAAACTCTTTCATAATAGGCACATCATTCAGTTTCAATTTGTCCCCAGGTTGATTAATTAGATAAGCGAGATAAGCCTTACAACCCTTACCCAACATTTTTTATGCTTTAATAGAAGAAATTATAGGAGTTCCAATTGATTTTCTATTTCCAACTATTTCAATTATAGGCTTGTCGGGCATTTCTAGTTTCATAATCTTCTTCCTACAATCAAGTTGTGCGTAATATCATACCAACCAATCCATCCCCAAAAGAATTTCAAAGTCGTGGAAGGGTAGAATAATCAAATTAGCAAGAAACACGCGATCCTCAATATAAATATTACATGCCTTACAAAATAGACTTAATAACAAACTTTGGACCCATAGGTGTATAAACCATAATCTTATGCAACAATTTATCATGTTTCAATTTAGCATTATGTGCACAAATAGGTGTAATAAATTAATGTGAAGCCCCGGAGTCAAACTTTGACCAACTGATCATTAAGAAGAAAAGTACATTCTACCACCGCAGTCATATCCGGAATGTGATACCCCAAAATCGGCACATATTTAATAGTATTTAATTGCATTTATTACTTGTTATCTTAAATGGTAGTTGTGAGAACCCGAGCATTCATTACATGTGCATTCATTTATTTTAATCATTATTTGAAAAATAATAAGTGCATTTACATGACTTACTTAGTGTTTTAAAATTTAAAATTGCATTTAAAGTTCATTTAAATTGCATCTTGTTGACTTTCACATTATTTGACCAAACTAGTTGACTTTTCATCTACATTGACCAACTAGGACAAGGTGTGAATTTTTAAAATATTTAATGAAAGGCAAACTTGGGATTAGAAATAAAAATGCAATGTTAAGTTAGTCAAATTTTGGGTCAACTTTGGAATTAAATCTGAACTAATTGGGAAAGGGTTAGGTAGCAAATTATATATGGTTGCAAAGCTCTATGAGTCTAGTTTCTGAGGCTTCAAACCGTTCGTGAATTGGAGTTTTCTAGAAGAAGTTATGGCCGTTTTCGTAAGGTTGCGCAGGGCTGTTTTGGTTTACGCGGGTTTGACCGAAGACTTTACCTTTGACTTTCATTAAAGCTTATAAAACACCAAAAAAATCCCAAAATTGCTCATCTTCTTCTTGCTTCAGCCGTGACCAGTCCAAACCCTAGGAATAGTAGATTTTTCACTATTTTGAGCTAGAAGCGGAACCAAGACGCAAACCAAGCATTTTTAGACTCGTGTCGACGTCTAGCATCTTTCTACCGATCGTTTTTGCCTTTATTTTGCAAAACAAAGGTGAGAGAATTTTTTTTCAAATCTTCCAAAGTTTATTTTTACGTCATAAAATGCTAGGATTGCATTTGTATCTTGCTAAATAGGTGTTAGAGAAGACTTTACCGATTAATTTCTTATATAGAACATATTTTGTTGAAATTGGCTATTTTGAGTTGTTCAATGATTTATATGCCTAAGTTGTGTCTAATCTTGATTCTTAGATTTTATATAATGCTCATATATGTTAATGAACCTATCTAGCATAATAAAATAACTTGAGATTGCAAAATGGAGCAAAATAAATGGAGAATGTAGCTTGCTGAATTTTTCTATTTTTGGGCGTTTAGGGACTGTTTCATTGGGCAGTTTTTGTGCACCCATTAGATTGCTTATTTTATGCTATTATATGGTTTATAAGCCTTTTATTAGACAGGGAAAAATGTTGGTAGTTGGAGGGTCATGGTGGTTTGGGTGGAATAAGCTAAATTGTTGGTATTTTTGAGTTGAAATGGTTGGTTTAGGTGCAAATGTGTGCTCCTGTGTGGTGTGTAATCTCTACGCTTGTAATGGTGACCTTTGGGCTGCCTCGAAGTTATAATAGTAGCATGCTAAGGTTGTGTAGTGATAGGTGGAAGTTAGAATAATTTTGATTGCATAAGTTGCTATAATTGAGCTAGTATTGCCTACTTAGCTATTGTTCTCGTTGTTATATTTGGCTGTGAATCACGTCTATGAGGTTTCTTGTGATAAATATGTGTTCTATTACATGCTAGGTGGATCCATTGAGCCAAACTTGCGTCATGGAAACTAGTAGAGGTGAGGGAGAAACATTTATATGCATTTCTTTGAATGTTAGGGTTTGTGTTGAATTTTGTAATTGTTGTATATTGTGATATAAATGCTTATGAATGCTTCCAAAACCTTCTAAAATGATTAGTGAACATTCTTTTGCAAGCTATTGGCATAGTTTATGGCTAGATTTTGAAATGACAAGTTAAAGAAGACAATGAATAGTGTAAATTTTAAGGTTTTGATAAAATGTGCTTTCGGGTTTGATTCAATACTATAGTTAGGTGCTATAGATATTAATGAAGATAGTCTAATGACCCCATGTAGTTTAATTGCTCGGAACTTAGCTAAAACGCGACATAACCGACTTTTTAAAAGGGGTTTTGGGTTAATGCTAATCCGGGTAGAATTGAGCTTCACATTTGGTATTGTTAGGCTACCTAGGTGCTGTAGAAGCTTTGTTAACCCTTGTTTGAAGCCCAGTTAAGATATGTGTAGTTCAAAGCTATAAGAGGGAAATTGGGGCTTTTGGGGTAATTGCGGGTAATTGAACGCGTTTGAGGGTTGTAAGGGTACCTTAAGGGCTAATTAGAATATTGGTATAGCTTCCCCTTGAATTTGAATCTCTAACATGAGTTTGGAAGGAAAATAGCTTGAATAACAAAGAGGGATAAGTGCAAATTCTATTGTTTCACGCTTCTAAAACCATGGCATGACTCCTTGTGTGTTTAAATGTGGTTTCTAGTTGTTTTGGAGCTTTTGGTATAGTTCTATGTGTATCTTGAATATGCCCCTTTGTAAAACTGCTTAATTGCTTATGTAAATTGCTTCTATTCTAACTGCTTCGAGGTCAACCTACTTTGTTGATCCTCCTATGTGTTATTGCTTATATTGTTGATATTGTCTTGCCATTGTTAAGTGCATTGCATAGTGGTTGCGCAACCATAGTGTTAGGGGCGGATGTGTTGAATATCGGCTGGGCGGCAGAGGGCTTGCCAGTGGATATTCAAACTCCGTGCCCTATTCCCTTATTCGCTGGTTCGGAGATTTCCAGGGGATGTTAGGTCGTAGGATTATCACGGTACATCCGGAGTACACCCATTGGAGTGATTGGGATTATGCCGGCACAGTGATCGTGGTTCGTGGATCGTGAATGAAGATCAAGTGAAGATTGGAGTGTTGGGGTTAAGTGTAATGTGTCATTTTTAATGTGTGGTTACTTAACCTGTTGTCATTCTTGAATGATTTTAATTGATATTAATGTTTAACTATATTACTTTTTGCATTGCACGCCCTAGGAGACTTTATCCCTCACTAGGCAACAATGGTTGCTCATACCTCGATATCATGTTTCAGGAGGTGCATTTGGAGGAGGAGTTGCCTTAGTTGCAATGTCTAATTGCATGAGGTGGATTTATGGTTCTTGCTGTTATGTGGAGATCTTGTTTGCTTTACCTTATGTTATATTTTGTAGCCTAAGTGCTTATGTACATGTTTGAGTGGTTGTAAGCTGAATGCTAGTTGATTATAGTAGGAGATATGAACTATGGCATGTAATAACTTATATTTCTGCTATTAGCTTCTTCGCATGCTTGGGAGTGAATGACTGGTTGTTTTCAATTTTTAAGAATACTTAAAAGGTATCATGGAGTGGCATGATAAGCGGTTTGGTAAAGAAGTGAAGTTGGATGCATGCTTGCATGATTCTAACTGTTTGAATGTTTTAAGGCTCGGATGGCCTTAAAGTTTGAGTCTTTAATTAGAATTGGAGTTCTAGGTTGTTTTGTGGCTTTATTGGTTGCTTACAGGCTTTCAGAATGTCCACGGTACAGGGGAGACTCTGTCCGTTTGTCGGGTCCAGACTTAACCTTTAGCGTGGGGTTGAGTCGGGGCGTTACATTTTAGGTGGTCTGAGACCGAGTTTGGGATTGGGTTGAGAATAGCATGGTAATTAGAGCCTCCGGTCTTGTGAGGGATCGGGGCATTACACGGAAGCTCCTCCACATCCAAAGTAAATACTCGGGCTTGCCCCGGTGGCGCTGGTGCTGCAACTGGTGTCCTGGTCTGAGTACCCTAACCAGATGTCTGACCCCTAGTGTTCTTGAATTTCAAGCAATCCTTGACCCTATGTTGGTCACTCCCGCAACCTGTACATCTGTTCAATCTCCTCTAGCAATTCTCCTTTGTGTGGCCTTGGCGCTGATAGAAGTTGCACTGCTGGTGACGTCTTAGAGCAGTGTCTCCCGAAGGAGCTCTGTAAGTAGAGGTAGCTGAACTACCCTGTTGTGATCGTGTTGCCACTGAACGAGGCTGCCCTTGATTTTGACTCTGAACTGGTCGTGACTGAGTCTAAGTAAGCCCGGTATAACTTTGAGTCTGTCTCGGCTGCTGACTCTGACCAACTGAAATAGTCTGCCTCTGATACCCCTGACTCTGAGTCTGATGAGCTCGTTTACTAGGCTGACTCGGCTCCCCAAATAGATCTGCTTTACGTTTCTCATATCTGGCAACTATCCTGACTGCTGCGGCATAAGAGGGGTAGTCCTAAGTAGACAAATTCAATGAAATATTAGGGCCCAGCCCATAATAAACTTATGTATCCTCTTGCTCTCCATTTGTACTAAGGCTGGCACATAACTGGACAAACGAGTAAAAGAAGCGTCATACTGATCAACTGACATGTTGCCCTGTTTCAGATTAATAAACTCCTACTCTCGTCTCTCAATAGTTGTCTCTATAATGAATTTCTCCCAAAACTCTCTCACAACCTCATCTCATGTCCACAATATTGCCTCAACCTCCCATCTGGATTTCACGGTATGCCACCATTGCTCGGCATCTCCCTCGAGCAGAAACTCAGCGCAAACAACCCTCCCTGCATCAATGTACTCGAGGCCAGTAAGAATTTTCTCCACCTTACTCAACCATTGCTTAGCCAACATATTATCGGGCTCTCCAAAGAAACTAGATGGACCACGATGCAAGAATTCTCAAGAAAATTACCGGCGGGGACATTACCTCCCTGCGTCTGCAATACCTATGCAATCTGGCTTATTGCAGCAGTCAATTGTGCATTAATAGTCTATTGATCTACTTCTTCCTCTGCAACATTCTGATTCCTGTTCTACCGGCGGAGCCCCATCTCGTATAACTAGAATACAGAGTATTATGACAGACATATATGTAATTCACAAGTAAATCACATAAGGACAAGTTGAAATAAGTTCACTTAAAATTACATAAAAGATTACACAAACACGTTATACACAAAAGATACAAATAAAGCACTTAGTCATACTTTCCATTCTAAACTTTTCATATTCCTACTATACCTCATAAAAGACAGTTCACATTCTCATTTTCTCATGTTTGCATGTTCCTTACTAAATCAATTTTTCACTTAGTCAATCAAAGAGACACTTATTCACGCAATCACACATTTCATATAATAGACCTCTACCTCACAGATCGAGAAACCTATCCCGGCTCATGCATTCTATAAGCTCTAATACTACCTCAATGCCACGCCCCGACCCAACCCCACGCTAAAGGTTAAGTCCAAACCCCCACAAACGGACAGAGTCTCCTCTGTACCGTGGACATTTTGAAAACCTGCAAACATTCAACAAAACCACAAACACAAACTAGAACTTCAATTCCAACTAAAACCCAGCTTCAAGGCCTTCCGAGCCTTAAGCAACACAAAACAGTTTAAATACATACAAGCATGCATTCCAAAATTCTAGAATCCTTACATATGTCCGATTATTGTACCATTCTATGATATCATTTAAGCATACTTAAGAAATAAGGCCAACCATTCAACCCTTGCATTCACAACCAAGCATGCAATAACTAAAAACAAGAATATTAGTTATTACATACCATAGTTACATATCTCATACTACATTCAAACTTATAACTGAACAAATATATACATGAGCCCATAGGCTCTAAAATAGGACATAAAGTAATACAAACAAAGTCTTCATATAAACAGCAAGAAACATATCCACCTCAAGCAAGTATCACACAGCAACTAAGGAAACTGCTCTATTTGCACTTCTTCATTTTCCCCCTCAACCACAACTAGCTGACGATCAACCTCTGCACCTTCTAAAATATGTTAGCGAGGTATGAACAACCACAATTGCCTAGTGAGGGGTATAGTCTACCGGGGCCTGCAATGCAACAGTTAATACAAAGAACGCAATTAAACAACAAAAAAGCAATGTGATGTCAAGTTACCACACAATAAAAATGATACAATTCACTTAACCCCAATACTCCAGAATTCCCTTGGTCTTCCACCACGAACCTCGATCAATGTGCCGACATAACGCCAGACGCTTCAATGGGTATACTCCGAATGTACCTCGATAAACCTATGACCCAACACTCCCTAGAAATCTCCAGACCAGACGAGTGAGGGACTAGAGCACATAGATCAAATATCCACTGGCAAGCCCTCTGCTGCCCAGTCGATACCCAATACATCCACCCCTGACGCTATGGTTGCACAACAACTATGAAATGTACTTAAACCAATGACAATATAATAGCATTGTAAAACAATAACACTTAGGAGGGATAACAAAGTAGGTTGCCCTCAAAAACAGTTCAAATATAAGCATTAGCATATAAACAATTAAATGAATACAAAAGGCTTATTAATATATTTCACACGAAACTTTACCAAAAGCTCATGAATATCTTAAAAACACATTTAAACACTTAGTAAGCTATTACAAAGCCTTAGAAGTGCAAAACAACTTATTTCCCACTTTTTCCCCTTTGTAACTCAAGCCATTTTTCTTCCAAACACAAGTTAATGTTATAGTTTAGCAAGCGGGCTATTCCATACTTCTAATACTCCTTATGGCACCCTTAAGACCCTTCAAACTACCCAATTACCCGCAATTACCATAAAAGCCCCGATTGCCCCTTTATGAGTTTGTACTACACGTACCCTAACCGGAACTCAACCAGGGTTTAGCAAAACATATCTAGCACCTTAAGAATACTAAATATGAAGGCCAAATTAATCCGGATTCACATTATGCCCGAAACCCCTTTTTAAAACTCATCAATTTCACGTTTTAGCCAAGTTTTGAGCAATTCAACCTCACGGGGCTATTAATCTATCTTCATTAATATTTGAGGCTCCTAATTGACGCACAGAATCAACATATAAGGCACAATTTCACAAAACCCTAGAAAAAAAGTTATTATTCATGCCCTACAATCAACGAACGAATTTACCCGATTAAAAAGCAAAACAATTGCATAAATATGATCTCTAGCACTTAAATACAATATATATCATCACTTTAGAGCATCCAATAACCTCTTGATAGCAACTCTAAAAATTTAAGAAAGTTACAACATTTTAAAGGATGCAAAATATACATGCAAATCCCTCACCAATGCGCGAAGAAGCTTGTAGGATACTAGCAAACACTCTAAACCACTTGCTCTAGGCTTGAAATGGCTTGAATCCAAGAGTTGTTGAGCAAAATTTCTTTCCTTTTCTCTTCTAGGGTTGTTGAGTAAGGGAGAGTACTATTCAGTTTTTTTGTTTTTTTTCTATGTTATGATATATGTTAATGTTGCTTATTAAGTATATATGCATGAATGAAATATATTTGTGTGTGTGTGTTGACAATAAAAGTGAGTCAAACTAACTTAAAGTAGGTTTAGTGGTGCAATTAAATGTTAGCTAGCTAAAATATAAAGTTAGGCTACGTAACACTATTCAACGAATTGCTAACACATTTTCTGAACGAATGCTCTTAACGCATTTTGCTCAAACGCACATTTTTCTCATTCCTAAAATAATGATTATGACTTAAGAAAAATGTCAATTCGAAGAAAATACGTAGTTGAAAAATGAAATGAATAGTAGCCAAAGAAGTAACAAGTAGTTGCACAGTAAAGATGCACAAATAGTGGATGCAACAGTTAATAGAAGTATGGTGAAGTTCTCAAGCGTCACAAAACCCTAATTTTTGTCACTATTCATTGTCTCTTTGATACAACTCAAGCATTCAACCATTCTAATTGTTATCAAGCTTCAAAAGAGAGTTCTTAGGCTCTAGAGGTTGTATAGCAAGCAACAATAACAATTATCATAGCTATAATCAATAATACAAGAGTTTCAAATAATTGACATAAACATAAACATGAAAAATTACGCAAGCTCCTTCACAATCTTAGGTGTAAAAGCTTTGTAGAAGACTCTAGGATGCTCAAAACCTCTCCAAGACTCAAGCTAGATGTCCAACTTGATGAAGCTTCATCCTCCTTTTTTGCTTGAAGGGCTGACGGGTTTCAATGGGGTTTTGGGGGGTTTGGTTATTTTATTTTGCTAAGTATATGTTATATGTATGTGTATAATAGCTATAAATATTATATGTATAGATATTAGTGATCAATTATCTAAGTATATTGGTCAACTAGGCTTTAAAACTACAAGTAAATGTTAACTAGTTGAAACTAATACTATTTCATAGTTTCACTATTCATGCGAACCAGAAACTATTTTCTTAATGCGTGTTCCCGACCTCCAAAACTCAAAAATCCAAGTTTTCGATTCTTTTTTTTAAGTTATACTATCTAGGAAAAATTCTAATTTGAGCAAATTAGACAGTTGATTTTTTTATGAATAGTGACCATCAAATAAACATATTTAAACTAGAAATAAAACACATTAAAATGCACAAAAAGGTATGAGATGAATGATATGCACATGTATGTGGGTCTGGGGTGTCATATCTTCCCCTCCTTACAAAAATTGCATCCTCGCAATTTCTTATACTCAAAGGATTCCTCAACAACTATAGCAACTGTATCGGAACGGCGGCCAGGAAGTATAGTACCCAAGAATACCAATAAGAATAGTCACAATAGTATCACCGGAATACCCAATATGAATACCAGAAAACTACACTGAAGAAATCCCAAGCAATGTAGCCAAATAAAGGCTCATATGAAATTATTAGATAAGAATCTGAATAAGAAGTTCCTCTGAATTTTAATATCATATGAGAATCCCAATTAGTAGTGCCGATAGAATAAATGCCAAGATAATACAATTGAGAAGCCCCTATGAGAATACCATAGATATAACCAGTTAGAGGCTTTTCAAAAAATTATGTATACAAATACCACAGAGAGAAGTAAATAATAGAAACACCAGAAGAATACCATTTGTAGAATCTCGAGTAAGTTGACCAAATAGAAATCCAGATTGAGAATATTGGCCATGTATAGAGTGAGAACCCTTTTTCCAAATATGAGTTCCATACACAAACTCCAAGAGATTACCCCACAAAATCTCTACCACAACAGCATTTTTCCATAGATCACTAAGCATGCATATGAATAATTCTAGATGCCTCAACGCCAAATAAACTAGTTTAACACATACATACATTAGTTATATTGACATAAAGGAAATCATTCTTGTCCTTACTCATTCTGCATAGTACTTCTTCCTGGTCGACAAAGTAGACAACAGCTGGCTCTTGACGAATAGCTGTCCTCTTTATAGTGCTGCCTTGTGTAGCCCTGCTGACTCTGGTTCAACCGGAGTTCACCCACTAAAATTTATAAGGGGTTATCGACATCGCTAGCGCAACGGAGCAAATGAAGTATGAGAGATAAGGTGGAATGAAAACCGTATCCTTTTTCTTGTGTGGTTTTATAGCTTAAAGTTATTTGGTTAAGTATTTAACAGCTCTCTATTAATGCCTAATGCTTACTTATTGCTTTGTTACATATTTCGTGCCATTTATGCATCATGAAAAAGGTTTTCCAAAGCTTTGGTTTACTAATAATATTTTCAAATGGTCTTCAAAAGGCTTTCATGCCATTTATGCATCGTGAATGCTTGGAATTCAGGGATTAGTGCCATCGAGAATATTTGAGAGATCCTTTGGAATTGTATAGCTAGTTTAAATTATGGAACCTCCTGTATTAAAGAATTATTATAGAGATTTGTTGTAATAGATTCATGAACTATATTGAATATAATGGAAGGGTTTTAGTTGCTATGATGTACTATTTTATGGATATTAGTGAGCAGGCTATTGTATTGTGTGTTAGCGTACTTAGGAGGTGTTGGGAATATTCCCTACAAGCCAATCATTCAGTGAAGGATGATGTGATAACCCGAACCCGGCATGCATTTAATGGCATTTAATCGCATTTAATTAAGTGTCATCTTAAATATTAGCATTGAATTTTGTGTTTATTTTTAGTTAAACATTCATTTGTAGCATTATTTTCATATTTCTTTTAGAAGTAATTAAATAATACTTGAGTTAATTATTTTAACGGAGTATCAACTACTTTTCATATTTATGTTACCTGGTTTTACTATCTTGCACATTAATGCTCGGTTTTCAATTAAATGAAAAGTAGCTCCAAGCCGGAGTAAATTTTGAACTATGTTGCTTTTCAAAAATTATATTTTTCTTATATATTCCATAGTATTTAGGTGTCATTCGTTCTTAGTCATTTTGTGCATAGCATATCGAGAGCGATAGTTAGGAAATGAATTATAGTCCTCAGCAAATAGTGAAAACTAGTATTTAGTATTTTAATTTTAGTATTTTAGTTGTTGTTGATTAGAATTAAAATTGTGTTAGTTGTTTTAAGCTTAAAATGCACAAAATGAACTAGCTTTAACCAACTTAGTTAGCATTGACCAAGCCTTGACCATTTGACCTTAAGTTATCATCTTTTGAGCATAAATAAAACCAAAAAAAAACAACACAAAGCTGAAAAAAACAAAGGGGAAAACCGAAACCATAGAGGAAAAGAAAAAAAAAGATTTCAACCTTCAAATCTTCACATCTTCGCGAGGGCTTGCACGGGG
This sequence comes from Ehretia macrophylla, assembly GCA_037974665.1. NCBI lineage: Eukaryota > Viridiplantae > Streptophyta > Magnoliopsida > Boraginales > Ehretiaceae > Ehretia > Ehretia macrophylla. The sequence continues at coordinate 22,551,039 of CM075782.1, read as the reverse complement.
TTGTTTCCGAGGCTTCCAGCGTGGTTTTCCTAGCCTCTAGGAGCGTCTAAGGTGAGGGTTTCATCGTTATTTGCGCATTTGAAATAATTGTGTTTAAACTTTAATTTTTGGGTTTTAACCGTAGATTGTTATTTTAATCGTTTTGATGCTTAAAGAATGTTCCTTGACAGTTGTAGAACATGTAATTGTAGACTTTTAGCATTTTCTACGGTTAAATATAGCTATTGTAGTTTGAAATGCCAATTGAATAGTAAAATATGAATAGTAAATCCTCGTTTCGTAGAAATTGCTCCGTTATGCATTCTGTTGATGTGAAAAGATGTTAGATATGCTAGAATGCCTAAATCCATGATTTGTTCGGATTGTGTAATGGAAAAATGAGGAAAAATGCCTTGGTACAAGTTAGCATTTTCTTGTTTTGCGTGATGGCATTGTCTCGGGAGGCCATGGGAGAACTTTTGGTGTGGTTATGGCGTTGGTTGGGTGTTTGGTTAGGGTAGCGGTAGTTCAAATGAGCAAAGGGAAAAATCGGGGCTTTGCGGGAATTCTAGGGTAAAGTAGGGTTTCGTGGTCTTTAGACGTGCCTTATGGTGACCTAGGAGGATTGGTGAAGTCGGTTTCCAAAACTCGTGGCTCATTTGAAAGTAGTAGCATTTTGAAAGTTGGGGTCATTTTGTGAGTTTATGTGTTTTTATAGTATAATGCCTATAGAATGCTTAATAACGCTTGTTATGCTTGTTAAAGTTGATTATGATTGAATTTGTTTTTCAATTGTTGATAATGCTTGCTAGTGTTATTCTTGTTACTTAATTGATTGTAATTGCTTATTGTGTGCTTATTGTATTACATGTTGTTACTGACTTGCACTTCAGTGCCTTGCTCGATTATCGTTAAATAGCTTGTATTGCATTGCATAAGTGTCAGGCGCGTAGGTGATGGGCCTCTCTGGGTAGCCTCGGGTTGCCAGTGTTGGTTGCTCTAGCTCCGTGTCCTATTCCCTTTCTCGCTTGGGTTGCCGCCCAGGGAGTTTTGGGTCGTAGAATTGATAGAGTATGTCCGGAGTACTCTAACGGAAGTTATAAGGTGGGTGAGCCGGTGCGTTATTGTTAAAGTCATCGAAATCGTGATCGGTACATTTCTCGCTCGAGTGAACCATAGCCTTCAGAGTGTGGTATAGCTTTGAATGGTTGTGTTAATGCTTTTATTAATTGGTTATTGTATTGATTGTTTATATTGAATGCTTGCTTGTCAATTATATTGCTTAGCTGTACCTATTTGCATTGCACGAACTTCTTTCTCTCCACCTCGATATCTGTCTCGCCCTCACTGAGTATACATGTTATGTATACTCACTCCTCACCACCACATTTCAGGAAATGCCATGTTAGCTGGAAAGTTCGTGATTTCGTGAAAGTTTGTGCTTGAAGAGTTATCTTGCGTGCTATGTGGCTTGAGTTGTCAAAGATGCAAAGATGTATGTTCATGTGTTGTATGTATTTATTGTTAAAAGGAATGTAATTTAAATTCAAATAGGTAATTGAGGTAGAATGAAAAGCTAGTTTATGTATTCAAATAGGATAGTTTAACTTTAATGTATGTTTGTAATGCCCAAGGGAAAAGAGTTAGAATGGTATGATAGTTTATTTTATGTAATGGGTTAGTGTAGTTTAATTGCCTAGCATGAATGTTCTTGTCAAAGATGAAAAGAGATAGGTTAGCTTTTAAATTGGAAATATATATTTGGTTGTGTTCGCTTGTTGAGAACCGAGGCTCGGATGGCCTTGAGGTGTTTGTATGTTCGGACATGGTATTGGTCCATTTATATGCTATTACAGGTTTTACATTTTGCCTAGAAACAGGGGAGACTCCGTCCGTCTTTCCCTAAAATTTTTGGCCGGGTTTGGAATTGGGTTGTGATTAGATTGATTGATAGAACTCCCGGTCTCGAGAGGGATCGGGGTGTTACAGGTGGTATCAGAGCTTGTCTAGCTCATAAGCCGGGACAGGGTCCTCGGTCTGGTGGGTAGTGATCCTTGAATGTGTGCTTGTTAAGTGTGTTTTGAAAGTGTGTGCCTGTATGTGAGATTGTGTGTCTTGAATTGAATGTGTGTATCTATGTGATATAGTTATGTACTATGTGCTAAATATGTGCTAAGTGAAGTGAAGTGTCTAGTTGTGCATTGAATTGACCTATTGAATTGACCTCATGAATTGTTATTTGCTTGGAGTATTGCTTGTGATGTGTGTATTTGAATGTCTTGAATTGGTTATGCCATGATTTGAATTGATTATGTTGTGCTTGACTTGATTGTCGTGCTTGAGTGACTTTGTTGAATAAACTCTTTTGTAAACTTGCTTGCATAATAGTTTAAGGCATGTGTATAAATGTGATATCTTGGCATTCATACATGTCCTGTTGAATGGTAAGAAAGACTTTTTCCTCCCCTGAAGAAAGTGGTTCACAGTTGGCCTTTCAAGGTGTATGGATTGGCAGGAAATGAATGGCATTTAATTAGCCTTTATTTGGGAGTTGGTGGTTCTCTTTGGAGCTCGGTTATTGGCATACTTCTAAGACTCTTCTTTATGGTTGGCAATCATAAGACCTGCTTGAAAGGGGATTCGGGTACAGCTTGCAAAGCTAGTGAGCATCGCTGTGAGGATCCACTACTCTGGATGAAAAAGAGTATGCCCTATGTCGTCTCATCAATTGGGCCAATCAATTGGGCCCTCAAATGCAATTAAGAAATAAATTGAGCCCATAACTTATTTAGCTAGTTTAAAATCCAATGGCCCATTAAAATGCTCTTGGTATGCTAATAGCTCTTCAATCCACTTTTATTAGTCACTAATTCCTCTTAGTTTAAATGCAATGAAATCACGTTTCAATTCGATTAGCAAGAAACAAGCCATTTAATATAAATGAATAAAGACAAGTTAATAAAATAATTACTGTCTTCGGTCCGGGGCCTCACAACTGAGTACATTTTTACATACTCTTTAACATACACTCTCATTTACTTACATATTTATACATACCCACTTTTACACAAACATCCCTACACACACGTAACACCCACTCCAATTAACCCCAAAATTCATCAAGCCCATACCATTCCTTGTACAAATCCAAGGTTGGTGAGCAAATTGGAGCAAGGATTCAAGGAGATTGCAAGCACTTGAAACAGCTAATCTTATGGGGAGCTTTCTTTTTATCTTTTCTTTTTTTAGCTATCTTTTAAGCATGAACTAGATTATATAGTGGTTAAGGAGAGATCTTACATACTTTATATTAAATTTTTGTGTTTAGTAATTTCATTTCGTGTGTTTAGTTTTGTTGATTTATTTTATTGCTTTAGACTTATAATTGTTTGCTTTTGTTTTGCTTTTATTTATAGACTTAGGATTGTGGTAGGTAGTTTGTTACATTTCATTTCTATGTTTTAAGTTTTTTTTTTTGTTGTATCTTTTAGGAGCTACTTGTTAGGCTTTTCTTAGGGGGTTTTTATTTTCTTTGGGTTGATTGTGCTAATTATTTCCATTTGAGCCATGTATCAACCCAATCATTGGGCTCATAGTTGTGATTCTCCCTGTCCTATCCTGACCCTATATAAGGAATGAGCTTTATGTTGTCGTCATGACTGTACCACAACTGATTGTCCTCTTGCATCACAATTCATGGACTTTTTGTGTGACCATGGCTTTACCACTCAAGGTTATATGACAAACAATGTACCTTATCCTAGTGCTTATGACCAAGGGTGGCAAGGCCATCCTAATCCATCTTGGGGTCAATGGGCCTCTTTTTTTCACATGCTTTACTGTTTTGAAAATTCATCTTCTTCTCTTTTTACCTTAATTATATAATTCATATGAATATTCTAGTATCCCTGTGCCTAGTGTTTATAGTCAAAATGCCTGCCATAGTATTGTTGGGATTATTGTATGCCCTAAAGACCACTAGCATGCCATCTTTGTAATAAATGGATATTTGCATTTTATGATTAATGTCATTTTAGTTGTATGAGCATATTTCTCTCATAACTATATTAATATATATGTATAAAAGTCCATTGGTTCAAGTCAGTGACTTAGGTACGTGGTGGTTACGTACAAAAGGTCCAAGTCATGGTTATTTGTTCACATAAACGTTTTCTATAATTGAATAGTGAAGTTGGAGACTTCGCTAAGGTATAATTTATAGTGAGAAAGTCTCTTATATATAGGGTGATTTACCTTGATCATTAGAGGACTTTCTAGACTTGTCTCAATAATGCATGTGTTATGCATTAGACGAGACTACCATAGGTGTGATCTCTAGAATAGTACTGTCAAAGTATAGATTTCATATATACCTATAGCTATTAAATGGACCAATGCTCTTAATCTTGAACATATGTGGATAAATTGACAAAGTCAAGTTCAAGCACTTTGAGTCACCATGGGTGTAAAGCCACAACTCAACCCTTCCTACAATCCAAGTCGACGCGCGATGGAAAAATTCGACATAGTACTGTTTGTATCTAGGCACTAGCCCAAAATAAACCTGCACACAAAAACTTGCCATAACAGCATATAATCCACAATCATACATATATAAGTCATTCACAAACACTCCAAGTACCCTGCCGTCCGTCTTACTATACTTCGCCACATATTACAACCAAAATTTCAAAATAAAACTTTAAAATCCAACATTAAATTACATATCAAGAAAAGGCTATACATTACAAACCCCTAAACTTTAAGACATCTAACTAGCAAGGTACATTAAAGTCCTCAAAACTATAAGGAACTATATAACATATATACAATCACATCAACAACAAGAAATCACACAAAAGGCTTATGCAAATTGACATCATCATGCACGTATGCCACATAAGCTAAGTCTTGCGCACTTGAAAGGTTAGAAAGAGGGGTGAGCTACTCTGACAAATAGCTCAGTGAAGGAGAAAACTACAGGGAGTTTTGAAAATCATTTTATCTTTTTGAAACCGTACTATGTACTATCTTTTCGAAACCATACTATGCACCTCAAAGACAATAAATAAGTAGTAAATAGCAACACAAGAATAATAACATTTATAAGAATACGTATCGATAAAGTAAACACATTTAAAAAGGATTTTCTCATTTTGTATATGCCGAACCCTATATACCATCGCGAACATCTTGCCTTATACACCAAGTAGTACAATTAGGTATGGTAACTCAACCTACCTGTAACACTCGGGTCCCTCTCGAGACCGGGAGTTCTATCAATCAATCTATTCACAACCCAATTCCAAACCCGGGCATAATTTTTAGGGAAAACGGACGGAGTCTCCCCTGTTCCTAGGCAAGAACAACAAACCTGCGATAGCATATAAGTGGACCAATACCATGTCCAAACATTCAACCACCTCAAAGCCATCCGAGCCTCGGTTCTCAACAATTAAACACAGCAAATACACATACATCTCCAAGTACTAGACTATTCTAACTCTTTTCCTTTGGACATTACAAACATGCATTGAAGTTAAACTATACTAACTAAATACATAAGCTAGCTTTTCAAATCACTTTAATAACCTAGTAAAACTTAAATTACATTCTTTTAATATTAAATACATACAATACATGAAAGCATACATCTTTGCCACTTCGACAACTCAAACCACATAGGCACGCAAGACAACTCTTCAGGCACGAACTTTCACATAATCACAAACTTTCCAGCTAACATGGCATTTCCTGAAATGTGGTGGTGAGGAATGAGTATACACAACACGTATACTCAGTGAGGGCGAGACAGATATCGAGGTGGAGAGAAAGAAGTTCGTGCAATGCAAATAGGTACAGCTAAGCAATATAATTGACAAGCAAGCATTCAATATAAACAATCAATACAATAACCAAATAATAGAAGCATTAACACAACCATTCAAAGCTATACCACCCTCTGAAAGCTATGGTTCACTCATACGAGCAATGTACCATTTCACGAGCGATACATCAATCTCGAGCTTGATGTTGACAACGATGACAATAAGCGTGTAACCACCTTATAACTCCAGTTTGGAATACCCCGAAAGTATCCATCAATTCTACGACCCAAATCTCCCTGGGAGACAAACCAAGTGAGAAAAGGGAATAGGACACGGAGCTAGAGCAACCAACACTAGCAACCCGATGCTACACAGAGAGGCCCATCACTCACGCGCCTGACACTATGCAATGCAAGACACGATACATGGTGATAAACGAACGATATCAAGCATTTACAACCAATACTAGCATTCAATTAACTTTTCAAACATAACTATCATTAATAGCAACAATAACACTAATTAAACAAATAACAGCAGTTCAAAAAAAAAATGACAAATATCACTATTCAATCCCTAACTTCCAAAGGCAATTACCAGCAAACGAGGTATGGGATTAGGAAACCGATTTCACTACATTCACTTAGGCACTACAAGACACGTTTCTATGTCACTAAATTTCACTTTCTCACCCAAGGCCCGAAAGTCCACCTACAGCGTTTGAACTACAGCTATGCTAACTAGTCACTCAATTAACGCCACAACAGCGCCAAAAGTACTTTCATGCCCTCAATAGCAAAACCCCCAACTCAATTCGAGCACGATCAACTTTTGGTCAAACGGCCCCTTTACGTTTCTTTGTCCAATTTTCAATTTTAACAAAGGCCGATCTGTTTTTATTGCACGTTTTATCTTTCTATCATTAATGGCACCTATCCAAATCAAGAAATCGCAACTCGGATCGAAAATCTGAAATTCTATGGTTTTACTATTTATTTTTACTATTCACGTTCTTGCCTAAATTAAATTTACATTTCTAACCGTAAAAATCTCTAAATAACGAACAAGCAATGCTCTACAAACCCTAAAGAAGCATTTCCAATCAATTTCAAGTATTATAACGCATTAAATATCAAATCTAAAAATTTGGATCAAAAATCAAATTTCATATAATATGCATAAAAGCGTGAAAACCCTCACAGAGATTGAAGACCAAGACCAGCAAGGACCCGAGCCACGACCCTCGAGCAATTCCGCGCACGATTGTAGAAGAAAATGAAAGCAAAAACCATTTATTTTCCTCCTTGGTGCGTTCGGCCATGAGAAGGACAATTTGGGCATTTTGAAATTTGTTTTTTTTTTTATTTTAGCCTTGTTTTATTATTTAAAAGGTGACAAAGGGCATTTTGGTCTTTTGCAAGGTCAAGCTTAAGTTAAAATTGGTCAATTAAGCTTATTTTGATGCCATTTAATCTAATTCAAGTTAGAGCAATGCAATTTTAATGAAAACCGACTAAAACTAGTTAATTTAAACTAGAAACATTATGTACGAAATCCGAGAAATATTCTTCTAACTTTCATTTTCGAAATGCTACGATCGAACGGTCAATAAACGATCGCTAATAAAGTGATGAGCAATAATATAAAACTTTAATTTTTTTGAAAAGCAAAGTAGTAGAATAGTTTAAAATTCACTCCAGCTCGAAGTTACTTTTCCCATTTATTTGAAAACCGAGTGATTTTAATGCAAACAATTAAAACCGATTATTAAAATAATCAAAACAATCAAAATAATCAATATTCATTTAAAAATAATTAATTTAACTATTCCTAGAATATTTTAAAGAATTATGAAGTTAATGCCAAAATACGAATGAACAAGTAAATATAAACATGTAATCAAGTGCAATTAAATATTAACATTTAAGATGGCACTTAATTAAATACAAGAGAATAAATTCAATTACTATAATTAATAGAAATAGATAATAATCTTTTAATTATTCAATATACAATTACTAAATGCTTCCAAGAGAAATATTAAAATAGTGCAAATTGGTTGATTTAACTAATTAAACATTTAATTAAATGCAGTCAAATGCTATTAAATGCATACCGGGTTCGGGTTATCACACTACGATCCAATCCGTCATGGATGCACTCCGCCCAGTCCATTCGTGATAGAGAATAGCACATCGGTGGTCGGGTTTTCGCTTGGCAAGCCCAATGCCGCCCAAGGTAACACGAACCAACCGCAGCTGTTTGGTTGCAACCATGCATACGCATGACATTAATGCATATAACAAATAACACATAAACACATCAGAATAAAAATAAATAAAACAGATAAGGGAAAGCGACAAAGTATGTTGATTCCTGAGTAACATATACTATGAGCATGCATATAACAAAATAATTAAAAGCTCAAGGAAATCAATCAATTAAACACAACATATCATTCAATTACCAACCAAATGGACAACTACTTATTTAACCAATTAAGTACATTACTCAGGTAAACAACCAATATAAGCAAGGCATGCTTTCATTTAACTTGCAACTAAGTAATCAAGCAATAAAACTATTCCAACTATTCACTTAACAATTAAACACTCCAATTCTAACCAATTATCTTACTAACCAATCAATCAAACTATAAACATGAAACAAATGAAATCAATACAAGCAACCACTTAACAATCCAAGAGCAAACTAGGCATACTTTCACTACAATTATAATACAATTATACACCTTTAACAACAAACTACATTATAAGCACACAAACCATTCACAACATACTTGACACTCACCTAAAGGCTTGCATTCTAACACTTAAGCTATGCAATTCCCAAACCAACTATGTCGAACACTTCTAGCCACTTTATCACACCTTTCAACCATGCGAAACCTCACTTTAACCCACGATTACAAACTAACCCTGAAATGTCCCTTTGCCCATTTGTACTACAGCTACCAAATCCGATCACCAATTGAATGCCATAAATGTATCATATACATTATCTAGCCTATCTAAGACCATACAACACACCCAAACGCGCCCGGTCAATACTTCGCTCGATTGGCCCCTTTTGTTCCCAATAAACATTTCTTCATTCTAGCTATGTTATATCCATTTAAATGACACATTTAGCCTTTTAAGTGTTTATATAACCTAATCAAAGCGATAAAATACTCAAACGAGCCAAAACCCCAATTTGTGAAGAAGTTACTATTTATCTACTATTCATCATCTTTCTAGAATGTCCAACCACCATATTTAACTATTCAAAATGCTATCTAACCACAAAAGTTTTCTCTACATACATAATAAAGATTATTTAAAGCAATTATAACTCAAAACAAAGCATAATATAACAAAATCAAATTTTGACATAAACTAAATATGAACAAATATGCAATTTTTACAAATATCCTTCACCACACAAGGCAATAGAAGGTTGGAGAAGGCTCAAAGATGGTTCTAGATTTTGAACAAAATTCTTTTTTTCTTTCTTTTTTCTCTTATGGCCGAAAATGGCCTTGGCTTTTTTTGATGTTTTTTTTTTGTTTGTTGTATGTATATATGTGTATATAGGTATATATGGGTTAGGTTATGGGTTATGGGCTTGGGTTTGGTTTAGGAAAAATTGGTTTAGTTGAGTAATAAGCTCAAAAATGCAACTTTAATTGTTACTATTCATACAAGTTCAAAATATTTTTGTAACTCATACACCCGATAAGCTATGCTCATAATTTTTATGAATGTATGCCCAAAAACAAAAGTATATTAAGAAAAAAATAAAAATTTTGAAAAATAAAATACTTTAATTTTCACCCCGAACTCAGGGTTCATTTTTAAATAATGCAAATACATCTACTAAATGCAGAAAATAATTCCACATAATTTAAATAGCAAAATAATAGGTTATTTATATTATATAATTTAATCAAACATAGCTTACTTATTTTTCTAAAATAATATAAATGTAGTCTACTAAATGAATGCAAGTCATTGAGTAAACACATAATCATATAACAACACTTTATTTAAACACATAAATATATGTAAATATATATGCAAATAAATATGATATGCATGCACTAGGTCTCAGGCATCACATCCTTCCCCCTTAAACAAATTGCGTCCTTACAATTCTTAATCTGAGCATGCTACTGACTATGAAGATCAATGGCGAAGACTCTAGGCTGATCAAGCTGTTGTGGAGGTACAACATCTGCCGGTTTATCTTGATTATCTCTGGTTACTGTCTGACCCTGACCAGTCTTGAATCTCAGACAATCCCTTACCCTGTGCTGATCACTACCGTACCCTGTGCATTTCCCGATTTTCTTCCAACATTTGTCCTCACTATGACCCTTCCTACCATAGAATGTACACACTCGAACCAGAACTACCACTCTACTAGCTAAAGAACCCTGAACCAAAGGAGCAGTCAAACTAGTCTGCGAAACTCTCATGACTGCTGGTCTACTCTGGGCTTGAATTGGGGCCAACTTTAACTAAGCCCTCACAACAATCGGTTGTCCCGCCAACTAGCTAAGAAGATTCTCTAACTGCATTAAAGGTTGAACGAACTGCTGCTGGTCAACCCTCTGGTGACTCTGACTTGGTCTCAACTGCTCTTGAGTCCTGAAGAAATTTGCATAGCTTTGTGACTGCTGCTTCTGATGACCTTGGTCCAAAGTCTGAATCCGACTCGGCTGGCTCTAGCTCTGTGATAGATTAGGCCTCTTGCTAGACTGATCGAACTCTACTATTAACTTGGTCTTCCTCTTCTCAAACCTCGATGCTGCCAGAATAGCCTCCGAGCATGTAACAAAGTGATGAGTAGACAAATGAAGTTGTCTGTCTGACCTTAACCCCCGGATGAACCTTTGTATCCTCCGTCTCTCAGGTTGTACAAGCTCGGGCATATAATGAGAAAGTCTATTGAATGTGGACTCATACTGAGCAACAATCATGTCACCCTGCTTCAACGTTACAAATTCTTCTCTCTTTTCTCGGGTCACCTCAGAAATATACTTGTCCCGAAACTCTCTCATGAAGTCAGCCCAAATATGTTGCACATTCTTGCCACCCCATCTCTGACTCATTGTCATCCACCATTGCTCGGCATCACCGTTGAGCAGGAACACAACAAATGCAATTCTCCTCTCATCAACATACTCTAAAACAATAAAAAAATCTTCTCAATCTGACTCAACCATAACTTTGCCTACTTATCATCTAGCCCTCCAAGAAATCTAGTTGGCTCGTGCTTGCAAAAACTTCTCAAGTTGACTATTGCTACTGTTACTACCCCCTTCAGCCCTATTATCTACATTTTCGAGATTGCCAGCCGGATTACTCTTATCTTGCCTCGGCTCTACTAAGGCCTGAGTTATCTGGTTGATTGCAGTTGTCATCTACTCATTAATAGTCTGCTGATCTAGTTTTGTTGCCCCTGAACCTCAACTCTACCCTCTAGTCTGACGATGAGGCCTCATGGGTGATAACTAGAATGCAGACATGTTATGACAGGTAGGCAAATAGCTCACAGATATCCACATAAAGAATAGTAATCACACAAATAATTTATAAACAAGTAAAGTCACATAAGTATCAACTAAACAAATAAGCAACTAAAGTATATTTGAGCACATAAGCTCATAAAACAGTCATTTACATAAAGCACGTAGGTCATATCTTCTTCACTTAGCATAAAAGACGTATCAATCACATAGGTACGTTAATCATGTAACTCACATTAATCACATAAACACATTTAACGCATAAGGCACATCAAGCATGTTAATTTCATCCAGTTCACTTAGCACAAAAGACACAAACACTATTTCAAATCACAAACACTCTACCTGACAGTCCAAAGACCCTCTCCTGGCCTACGAGCTATCTAAGTTCTGATACCACTAAATATAACACCCCAACTCGACCCCTCCTAGGATCCAAGTCGAGACGCGACGGAAAAATTTAGCATGGTACCGTCTGTATCTAGACACTAGCCCGAAATAAACCTGCACACATAAACTTGCCATAACATCATAAATCTACAACCATACATATATAAGTCATTCACAAACACTCTAAGTACCCTGCCGTCTGTATCACAACACTTCGCCACATATTATAACCAAAAGTTCAAAATAAAACTTTACTATCGAACATTAAATTACATATCAAGAAAAGGCTACATATTATAAACCCCTAAACTTTAAGACATCTAACTAGTAAGATACATTAAAGTCCTCAAAACTATAAGGAACTATATAACATATATACAATCACATCAACAACAAGAAATCACGCAACGGGATTATCCACATTGACATCATCACGCAGGTATTCCACGTAAGCTAAGTCTTGCGCCCCTGAAAGGTTAAAAAGATGGGTGAGCTACTCTGACAAATAGCTCCATGAGGGAGGAAAATGTAGGGAGTTTTGAAAATTATTTTATCTTTTCAAAACCATGATATGCACCTCAAAGACAATAAATAAGTAGTGAATAACAACATATGAATAGTAACATTTATAAGAATACGCATCAATACAGTAAACACATTTAAAAATGATACTCTCGTTTTGTTGATGTCGAACCCTATACACCATCGCGAACATCTTCCCTTATACACCAAGCAGTACAATCGGGTACGCTGACTCAACCTACGACCCAGTCCCTCATGGATGCACTCTGCCTAGTCCATTCGGGATAGGGAATAGTACATCAGTGGTTAGGTTATCGTCTGACAAGCCCGATGCTGCCTAGGGTGACATGAACCAATCGCAACTGTTTGGTTGCAACCATGCATACACATCACATTAACGCATATAACAAATAACACATAAATGCATTTGCATAAAGTAAATAAAACAGAGAAGTGGAATCAACAAAGTAGGTTGATTCCTGAGTAACATATACTATGAGCATGCATATAACAAAATAATTAAATGCTTAAGGAAATCAATCAATTAAACACAACACAACATTCAACTAGCAACCAAATGGACAACTACTTATTCAACCAATTAAGTACATTACTCAGGTAAACAACCAATATAAGCAAGGCATGCTTTCATTTAACTTGCAACTAGGTAATCAAGCAATAAAACTATTCCAACTATTTAAACACTCCAATTCTTACCAACTATCTAACTAACCAATCATTCAAACTATAGACATGAAACAAATGCAATCAATACAAGTAACCACTTAACAATCCAAGAGCATACTAGGCATACTCTCACTACAATTACAATACAACTATACACCTTTAACAACAAACTACATTATAAGCACACAAACCATTCACAACCTACTTGACACTCAACTAAAGGCTTGCATTCTAACACTTAAGGTATGTAATTCCTAAACCAACTATGCCGAACACTTCTAGCCACCTTATGACACCTCTCAACAATGCGAAACCTCACTTTAACCCACGATTACAACCTAACCCCGAAATGTCCTTTTGCCCGTTTGTATTATAGCTACCAAATTCGATCACTATTCAATGACATAAATATATCATAAGCATTATTTGGCATATCTAAAACCATACAACACACCCAAATGCACTTAGTCAACACTTCACTCGATTGGACCCTTTTGTTTCCAATCAATATTTCTTAATTCTAGTTATGTTATATCCATTTAAATGACATATTTAGCCTTTTAAGCATTTATAGAACTTAACCAAAGTGATGAAACACTCAAACGAGCCCAAATCCCAATTTATGAAGAAGTTACTATTTATCTACTATTCATCATCTTCCTAAAATGTCCAACCACTATATTCAACCATTAAAAATATTATCTAACCACAAAAGTTTGCTCTATGTATATAATAAAGAGTATTTAAAGCAATTATAACTCAAAACAAAGCATAATATAACAAAATCAAATTTTGACTTAAACTAAATATGAATAAATATGCAATTTTTACAAAAATCCCTCACCACACAAGGCAATAGAAGGTTGGAGAAGGCTCAAAGATGGTTCTAGCACTCCTCAAAGCAAGCTCAAGGATCAACTTGGAAGATTTTGAAAAAAAAAAAAATTTTTCTTTCTTTTTTCTCTTATGGCCGAAAATGGCCTTGGCTTTTTTTGATGTTTTTCTTTTGTTTGTTGTATGTATATATGTGTATATAGGTATATATGGGTTGGGTTATGGGTTTGGGCTTGGGATTGGTTTAAAAAAAATGGGTTTAGTTGAGTTATAAGCTAAAAAATGCAACTTTAGTTGTTAGTATTCATACGGGTCCAAAATATTTTTGTAACTCACACACTCGATAAGTTATGTTCATAATTTTTATGAATGTATGCCAAAAAACAAGTGTATATTAAGGGAAAAATATGAATTTTGAAAAATAAAATACTTTAATTTTCACCCCAGACTCATGGTTCATTTTTAAATAATACAAATAAGCCTATCAAATGCAAAAAATAATTCCACATAATTTAAATTACAAAATAATAGGTTATTTATATTATATAATTTAATCAAACATAGCTTACTTATTTTTTAAAAAGAATGCAAAAGTAGTCTACTAAATGAATGCAAGCTATGGAGTAAACACATAATCATATAACACTTTATTTAAACACATAAATATATGCAAATAAATATGATATGCATGCACTAGATCTCAAGCGTCACAATGAGTGAAATCTTATATGGGTCAATAACTCTGTGATTTGGGTGTTTAGATTTGATTAGAAAGGACATGCATATGCAAGATAGAGTCTATACGTTAACACTCCCTTGGAATTATCCAATTGATCATCCTGAATCTGTGCACTTTGATATGGTTTTGTAAACTGTATAGGTGGTAAAATCATAGATTAGTGGTTCTAAGGATAAGAGGTAGTCAAAGAGGCGATAGAACGAGCAAAAGACCTACTTTGGCTGTAAGTGAGTATAAAGGCGTATTTTGGTCATTTCGCTTAGTGGGTCTAAGAAAATGTCTCATACTCGATGTGACATACTTTTGTGGATATAGTAATTATCTAGGAGTGCAGCCATAATCCTTTAGTGGAATAGATTAATGTTAAAATGGATAAATGATGCTATTGAATAATAGGGGTATTTTGATCATTTTGAGAACCGGTATAATTATGTCTTTTGGTCCCCTTCTAGCCACTTCCTTTTTAGTGTGGTTTCTATATTTTGTGTTTCTAAATATGTCATGAGATTGGAAATCCAAGATAACCTGATGCAACTAAAAGTGTTAAATAGGATAGAGTTTTCATTTTGAGAAAGTGGAACTTGCTATCTTGATTATTGATGTCACTATAGAATTTGATGGCAAATTTTAGCAAGAAAGACATGTGGTATGGATGAGATGACGTATGCCTAGCGTGTGGATGCATGTGGGGATAAGGTATAGTTTGTTTTGAGTTTAAATTGCACAAAAAGTGTCCAGATAGATTCATAGTGCAATTAAGACTCTACATCTTATGAGCATCCAGTATATTCACATCATACTATCACTTATCATTGGAATTCAACCTATACACACCTAAGCCTCTCTTTCACATGTTTTCCCTCTGTTCCTCACAGTAACCACACCACCATAGCCATATAGCTTCAAATAATCAACTCCCACCAGTTGAATACACATAAAAAGGTTGAGATCATGGTCATTGAAGGAAAGATCGAAGCAGAATCCTCTAACTTATGCTTGAGCTCGTGTAGGCAGCCCATATTTATACTCCATACCTCTGATTTGAAGTGTTTTTTTATGTCAATTAAGTCTTCATAATCAGGTATATCAAAAACTACATCCATATGATCAAGTAATTGCAACTACCGTGCTTAATTGTTGACTATTCATGTGTTATTAAATGTTTAACGGTCAATTCAGTGGCGGAGCCAGGCACCTGGGGTTAGGGGGTGCCGTTCCACCACCCAAGTTATTTATGTATTAATGATATTTAATTTAAGTACACTATGATATAATTTATAAATGAAGTATTTAAGTAAATGCCCCTCATTTGATGCACATTATAACAAATATAAAAATGTAAGCAAAAAAGTATATCTACTAATTACATAACATATAAAACAAAGAAAGTAAATATATATAGATCCTGAAATAGAAAAGTACCTTTTATAACTGTCCTCAACATGTTTTCATCTTTTGAAATCGTCGAATAATCAACTCATTGTCGATGGTATTAAACACATCTCTCTCTATGTAAGTGACTAAGCAATCATTTATCCAAGCATCTCCCATTCGATTGCGCAGCCGGTTCTTCACGATTTTCATAGCAAAAAATGCTCTTTCCACAGTGGCTGTGGCAACGGGTAATGTCAATGCCAACTTAACAAGTGAATACACTAATGGATAAACACGATACTTTCCAGTTTCAACTAACATCTCTGAAAGGCTGCCAATCCCTTTTATCTTCAAGAATTCTTCACTACTTTGCATATCCAAAACATATGTCTCTAATTGATCATCAAGAACCATCAAATCAATGGGAGAAAAATCATTTGGATAAAACTTAGCAAATTGAATCAACCTTTGCTTGTCAAACATAGAAAATGAGTTGTCTGGAACTAAGCATGACAAGCAAAGAAGCAACTCAGTACTTGTCTTATTAAAGTGGCTGTTAAGCTCTTGAAGTTGCATGTCCACAACAGTATAAAATGAATCAACATAATAATAGTGTAAATTTGTAATCTTTTGAATTCTACGTCTTGATTGCCCTTGGAGTGAAAACATCTCTTCCATATTGGGAATGTCAATATCATGAATTGTGCAAAAAGAAGTGACTTGATCTAGCAAAGATTCCCATCCACTATTTCTCAAAGTTTGCAATTGCTGCTTGGAGAGACCAACTAATTTCATGGCATTATTGATATCTTGATCTTTCCTTTGCAATGCTTGTGATAAATCATTAGTAATTCCCAAAAAAAATTGTGAAACCCCACTTTTCTGCTTATCTCGTTTTACGTGTTACACCTCGTTTTGCGTGCATGTGACCTGTTTATGTGTTATAGGACCTAGAAAGTTATAATTTTGATGTCAATACTCCTAATACGTGCTAAATGTGCATTCATGAAATTTTTATCAAAAACGGGATCAGAAATTTTATCGTCGATTTTTAGTGAATAGTGTTTTCGAAACACGTCCGCTAAAATTTTGAAACTGGTCTTTTTAACCCTTCTAGACCTAGTCCATAGACTTTAATAGACCTGTGTTTGATGAAAACGGTTTTAAAATCGGCTTAAGAATTTATTAGGATTTTTACACCGACTTTTGCAAAAACCGAGTTTGAAGCTGACTCGGGTGGAATTCTTTGAATGTAAAACTTCTTATCACCTAGAAATAATCTACTTGAGCTATCTTAGGAGTTGCATTTTTGTTTTGAGCAAGGAGATAGCTAAAATGCATTTAAAAGACAAGAAAATGAATTAAAGGACTAAAATACTACTTTGACTTTGCATTTTATTTATTTGACCAAGCTTTTAATTGCATTTAGTCATCAACACACACTCAACACAACACAAAACACACTCCACACACACACAAAGGGCCGAGAGGTTGAGGGAGTAAAGCCAAAGAGAATTTCAAGGTTTTTCAATCAAATTTTCAAAGAAAAACCTAGTTTTTGTCCGTAAAACTTCATACCGACTTGGATTCCGCTTGTTGGGCATACACTTCACGCATTCCTAGGCTTATATCGTATCAAAGGTGAGAGAAAAATTCTAGATCTCAAAATGTCATTTTTACGTTTTTGCGTATAAATGAAATTTGAACCATTAGAATTGTAATCTGATGTTAGATTATTGCTCCTTGCATGCTAGGGATCGTTTAGTGGTAATACTACGAATTTCTATCAGATGTATCATAATTTTTATTTTTTGGGTATTAAATTTTGATTAAATTGTTCAATATTGAATTAATTGAGTTGTGATGATCGAAATCGATTGCCGTCGATTTCTAAATACTTGATAATTACGTGTTAGCGCTGTTGTAATGCCGAATTTTCGATTACATGGTTCGTGTGAAAATCCAAAAAATTCAGCCAAGACATCCTAGGGTTTTAGGGCTATCGGGCATGTTTTGGAGGTGTTATGGTGGATTTCCGAGATGGCTAATGTAGTGGGTTGAATGGGTGAGTGATAGAAACTGATTTGGCAATGTTTGGGTTAGTAGAATGTAAGTTATGAATTTTTGAAGTTTAGGTTGTCATTCTTTAATTTCTTGACCGATGCCTTTGGATGATTGGGTGGTGTTTGAGTGTTGAATGGTGAGTTGTTGATGAGTAATTTAGGGTTTAATTGTGTATATAATGCATCTCCGGTTAGATGGCCTACTTTGTCATCTAACTAAGTTATTGTTGTTTAAATGATAATTGATGTTATCAATGATGAATAATGATGATTGATTGATGATTGATTGATGATTGATGATGATTATGGAGTCTTGGTATGTGTGTGCCACTTCTCGGGCAGCATTGGGCTGTCGGGTTGATAACGGCATGACTGCCAGAGGCTACCCCCAGCTCGCATGACGGAGGTGCCATGGAGGGAGGGGCTAGTGAGGTACCTCGGGTGTGTGAGTAATGGGGAGTTATAAGAAGAATGGTTGAGATCGTGATGGCGTTTGGAGCTACACCAAATAGAGTATCCTTTATTGAATGGTTATATAGTTATGTGATGATAGTATTATTTATGTTATTGTGTGTTTACTGACTCAAAGGATTATTCCAAGGAGTTTAGTAGACCTTGCTCGAGATCTATCGGATCCTCACTAGGCTTATTTTATATAAGCTCACTCTCTATTATTGCATGCTTACAAGTGTTGCAGAGCCGGATTACGGGTACGTGCCTCCTGAGGAGTAAAATGTGCCTTACGTAGACGAGTCATATGTCCCAGAGTCTTATCCGTGATTCTGTGCTGTTATTTATCATGTATATTAGCTTAGTAGCTTTTTCTATGCTTTATAGTTCTTGTTGTATAGGATGCTGAAAAGAATATAAATTAGTTGTTACTATTCTAGCAGCTTCTTTTGTCTATGGTTAAGTTGTTAGATGGGTCTCAACTTATTTTTGAAATGTATGATAAGGTTGATGTATTGTATGTTATGTTGGAATGGAGGCAGATAACGAGGACTGATTATTGTATATTACAGTTATGTTGTGTGTTGTTATGCTGTTGAGGAGTTGTTGTTTGTATAGTTATGGAATGGGATGTTTAATGTTATTAATGAGGTTGGTTTAGAACCTCGGTATTCTATTTACTATTGTTATACTGCCAAAATCCCGTTGCGTCCTGACTGATTGTAGGTGGGGTCGAGTTGGGGCGTGACATTTAAGTGGTATCAGAGCGCATGTTAGTTGTCAGCCGGGGTATTCTCGGAATGTAGGTAATGGTCTTAGCATGAAATATGTATGAAAAGAAAGAAAAGTGAATTATGTATTGATATGACTAAATGATTAAGTGATTATGTGATTTAAGTGCTTATGTGATTATGTGATCAATTTGCTTATGTGATTGAAACTTATGTGATCTATGTGCTTTATATGAGTTTGTTGTTTATGTGTTAAAAGTTGTATATAACATGTTTACGTGCTATAACCTGTGCTAACTCTTTGATTAATACGATGACCCGTAGACCGAGGACTCGTGGTAGGCCTGAAATAGTAGATGAGGTTCGTGGTAATGTGGCACAAGGCCGTGATAGGGGTGCTGATAGGCTAGGGGCAGCCATGGTCCGGATTGGAGATTTGATGGCTGGACAGGCCCTGTTGTTAGCGGGTCAGGCTGCTCAGACTCAGGCATTACAGGCCCAGATACGGAATGTACAGGGTGGTAATCACGGTCGAGGTACTATGAAGGAGTTTCTGGGGTACTATCCTCCTAGATTTCAGGGAGAGCCTGATGATAGGAAGGCCGAGTCATGGATTAGTAAGTTAGAGAAATTTTTTGATCCTCTCGGGTACACTGATGAGAGGAAGGTGACTTATGCTGTCTATATGCTTGATGCTGAGGCAGAGGAGTGGTGGCGCACTCTGAGAGCCAGTTGGGAGACCTGGGGTGTTCCATATGTTTGGGATGCCTTTCTGACTGCTTTTAGGGATAAATATGTCCTGAGGGTTGCACGGGAGAGGAGAGAGGCTGAGTTCCTGTCTTTGGTACATGGGGATTCTTCTGTGGCTCAGTATGAGGCTACATTCACTAGGTTGTCCCGGTATGCACCGGAGTTTGTAACTGTGGAGGAGAGGAAGACCCGTAGATTTATGTTGGGATTGAGGCCCGAGATTCAGGATGCAATGGCTCTGAATCGCTATGATATCTTCACTGAGGCTTTTGATGCAGCTTCTAGGTTGGAGAAGAGGAAAGGGGATCAGATTGTCTCCAGTCAGCCTAGTAAGAGGCCGTATCAGCCACAGGGCCAGCAGGTTATATATAGGCCTCCAATACAGCAGGTTGTCTACAGACCACCAGCCCAGCAGGGTTCTTTAAGGCCCCAGGGTCAGCAGAGTTACTATCGGCCTCAGTTTCAGCAGGGGCCATATCAGGTTCAGACTCAGTATAGGCCAGCCCAGTCTCAGGGTCAGTACAGGCCTAGTGTGGTGAGACCTCAGCAGCAGGCTGTATCAGCTGCTTCATCAGCTTCTGGTTCTTCTAGGGGCAGTGTTAGTGCCACATCATCACGGTGTAATTACTGCAAGCGCCCAGGGCATGTGGAGTCCGACTGCAGGGTAAAGGCAGGGACATGTTTGGGTTGTGGTAGCAGCGAGCATAGGGCGAATGATTGCCCTAGATATGCGAGGACTGAGGGTCGGGTAGTGACTCAGGGTTACCAGGGTAGGCCTACGGGCAGTGTACCACAGCAGCAATGGGTTTAGGCTCGGGCTTATGCAGTTGATATGGATGAGATGCCTGAGGAGACTGCAGTGGTGGAAGGTAACTTCCTTATACTTGATCAACTTGTTAAAGTGTTGATTGATTCTGGTGCTACGTATTCTTTCATTACTCCTGCTTGTGTGCAACGTGTTAATTTGCAACCTGAAAGATTGCCTTATGTGGTTGAGATTAGTACCTCTTTGACTGATAAGTATGTTACTGGCTTAGTATGTAAGGATTGTATAATACATGTTAAGGGGCATAATTTTCCTTCGGACCTTATTTTATTTCCTATCCGGGGGTATGATGTTATTCTGGGTATGGATTGGCTTTCTAAGTATGATGCCCAATTAAACTGTAGAACCAAGGTAGTACAGTTTCGATTGCCGGATCAGCCAGTAGTAGAGGTAGCGGGTAACCGGGGTGCAAAGACGAGTTTTGTTATCTCAGCAACTAAAGCCGTTAAGTTGGTGAGTAAGGGGTGTTCGGGTTATCTAGCGTATTTGATCAACAAGCCATCAGATAAACTACAGCTAGAGGAAGTCCCTATTATTCGGGAATATCCCAATGTATTTCCCGAGGAGTTGCCAGGGTTGCCGCCTAAGAGGGATATAGAATTTGTGATTAATCTTGTTCCCGGTACTCAACCTATTTCTAAATTAGCGTACCGGATGGCACCAGCTGAGTTGAAGGAGTTTAAGACTCAGTTGCAGGAGTTATTGGAGAAGGGATTCATTCAGCAGAGTTCTTCACCTTGGGGAGCTCCTATTTTATTTGTGAAAAAGAAGGATGGTACCTTGAGGTTATGTATAGATTATCGTGGGTTGAATCAGGTGACTATCAAGAATAAATATCCTTTGCCACTAATTGACGAGTTGTTTGATCAACTTCAAGGGGCTAAAGTCTACTATAAGTTTGACTTAAGGCAGGGGTATTATCAGCTTCGGATTCGTACGGAGGATGTTCCGAAGTCTGCCTTCAGGACTCGGTACAGGCATTATGAGTTTGTTGTTATGCCCTTTGGATTGACTAATGCACCGGCAGCATTCATGGATTTGATGCATCGAGTCTTTCAGCCGTACTTGGACCAGTTCGTGGTGATTTTTATTGATGATATCTTAGTCTATTCTAAATCTGAATCGGAGCACGAGCAATATCTACGGCTTGTATTAGAGAAGCTACAGGAGCATCAGTTGTTTGCCAAGTTCAGCAAATGTGAATTTTGGCTGCAACGGATTTCTTTTCTTGGCCATGTTATTATACAGAGCGGTATTTCTGTAAATCCCACTAAGATTGAATCGGTGATGTCTTGGAAACGGCCAGAGAGTGTTTCTGATGTCCGTAGCTTTCTTGGCTTGGCGGGTTATTACCGTAGGTTTGTCAAGGACTTCTCGAAGATTGCGGGGCCACTATCTAAGTTGACTCAGAAACGGACTATCTTTAATTGGGATGAGAAGTGTGAGAGTGGGTTTCAGGAGTTGAAAAAGAGGTTAACTACAGCTCCAGTACTTGCTCTACCAGAGGGGACCGATAATATGGTTATTTACAGTGATACATCCAAGGAGGGCTTGGGATGTGTTCTTATGCAGAAAGGCCGAGTTATTGCCTATGTTTCCCGGAAGTTGAAGCCTTATGAAGAAAACTATCCGACTCATGATCTTGAGTTGGCAGCAGTTGTCTTTGCACTCAAGAAGTGGCGTCATTATCTGTGGGGCAGTAAGTTTGAGATTTTCACTGATCATAAGAGTCTTAAGTACTTATTCTCACAGAAGGAGTTAAATATGCGCCAGAGGAGATGGATGGAGCTTCTTGGAGATTATAATTGTTCTATCAATTATCTGCCTGGAAAGGCAAATGTTGTAGCAGATGCTCTCAGCCGGAAGGCTAGTATTTCTTGTTTGGCTGTCAAGAAGTGGGAGGTTCTTGAGGAGTTTAGTTATTGGAGACCAGAGTTGACTCAGGTTGGGGTGATGTGTTCATATCTCCGTATTCAACCTTTATTATTGTCTCAGATCAGGGAAGCTCAGCAACTTGATGTTAAACTTCAGAAGATCAAGGATCAGATCACGGATGATCAGTCTGACTTTAAACTGCATGAGGACGGTATTCTTTGGTTTCGGAACAGGGTTTGTGTTCCCGATGAACCGAGCTTGAGGCGACGTATTCTGGAGGAAGCTCATAATTCTAAATATACTATTCATCCCGGTGGAGCTAAGATGTATCGGGATTTGAAGCAACATTACTGGTGGAATAACATGAAGAGGGAGGTTGCTCAGTTTGTATCTAGATGTTTGACTTGTTAGAGCGTGAAAGGCGAGCATCAACGACCAGCAGGTTTGCTTCAGCCGTTGGCTATACCATAGTGGAAATAGAAGCATATTACGATGGACTTTGTCTCTGGTTTGCCTAGAACACCGAGGGGTAATGATGCAGTTTGGGTTGAAAAGGATCGTTTGATGAAGACAGCCCATTTTATTGCAATGAGGATGGGATATAAGGTTACAAAGTTGACGGGTCTCTATCTGGATCAGATTGTTAGACTTCACAGCATTCCGTCTAGTATTGTCTCTGATCGAGATCGTCGATTTACTTCTCGTTTGTGGGAGAAACTTCAGGAGACTTTGGGTACTCAGTTGAACTTCAGTACCGCGTATCATCCACAGACCGACGGTCAGTCTGAACGGACTATTCAGATTCTGGAAGATATGCTTAGAGCTTGTGTTCTGGACTTCAAAAAGAACTGGGAGAAACATCTACCGCTTGTCGAGTTTGCCTATAACAATAGTTATCAAGCTACTATTGGAATGGCACCTTTTGCAGCTCTTTACGGTCGTAAGTGCCGTTCACCTTTATATTGGGACGAGGTAGGAGAGATGAAGACTACTGATCTGACTATTATGCCAGAACTTCTTGAGAAGATTGAGAATGTTCAGTTGATCAGGCAGAGAATGCTTACGGCGCAGAGTAGGTTCAAGAGTTATGCTGATAAGCGTTGTCGAGACTTAGAGTTTGCAGTCAGAGATCGGGTTTTCTTGAGATTGTCTCCTCGTAAGGGGTTTGTTCGTTATGGTAAAGGTGGTAAGCTGAGTCTGAGATTTGTTGGGCCGTTTGAGATTACTGGCAGGGTTGGTAAGTTGGCATATCGGTTGGCTTTACCGGAGAATTTCTCTAATGTCCACGATGTGTTTCACGTGTCTAATTTGCGGAAATATAATTCGGATCCTTCTCATATTCTTGAGCCAGAACTGTTAGAGCTTCGAGAGAATTTGACTTATGACGAGCGTCCGATTCGTATTCTAGATCAGATGGACCGAGAGTTGAGGTCGAAGAGGATTCCGATGGTTAAGGTGTTGTGGAAGCATCACGGCATTGAGGAAGCTACGTGGGAGAGACGAGATCAGATGCAGCAGCAATACCCAGATCTATTCCGTACATCAAGTAAGAATTTCGAGGACGAAATTTCTATAAGGGGGGGAGAATGTGAAACCCCACTTTTCTGCTTATCTCGTTTTACGTGCTATACCTCGTTTTGCGTGCATATGACCTGTTTATGTGTTATAGGACCTAGAAAGTTATAATTTTGATGTCAATACTCCTAATACGTGCTAAATGTGCATTCATGAAATTTTCATCAAAAACGGGATCAGAAATTTTATCGTCGATTTTTAGTGAATAGTGTTTTTGAAACACGTCCGCTAAAATTTTGAAACTGGTCTTTTTAACCCTTCTAGACCTAGTCCATAGACTTTAATAGACCTGTGTTTGATGAAAACGGTTTTAAAATCGGCTTAAGAATTTATTAGGATTTTTACACTGACTTTTGCAAAAACCGAGTTTTAAGCCGACTCGGGTGGAATTCTTTGAGTGTAAAACTTCTTGTCACCTAGAAATAATCTACTTGAGCTATCTTAGGAGTTGCATTTTTGTTTTGAGCAAGGAGATAGCTAAAATGCATTTAAAAGACAAGAAAATGAATTAAATGACTAAAATACTACTTTGACTTTGCATTTTATGTATTTGACCAAGCTTTTAATTGCATTTAGTCATAAACACACACTCAACACAACACAAAACACACTCCACACACACACAAAGGGCCGAGAGGTTGAGGGAGAAAAAGCCAAAGAGAATTTCAAGGTTTTTCAATCAAATTTTCAAAGAAAAACCTAGTTTTTGTCCGTAAAACTTCGCACCGACTTGGATTCACATACACTTCACGCATTCCTAGGCTTATATCGCATCAAAGGTGAGAGAAAAATTCTAGATCTCAAAATGTCATTTTTATGTTTTTGCGTATAAATGAAATTTGAACCGTTAGAATTGTAATCTGATGTTAGATTATTGCTCCTTGCATGCTAGGGATCGTTTAGTGGTAATACTACGAATTTTTGTCGGATGTAGCATAATTTTTATTTTTCGGGTATTAAATTTTGATTAAATTGTTCAATGTTGAATTAATTGAGTTGTGATGATCGAAATCGATTGCCGTCGATTTCTAAATACTTGATAATTACGTGTTAGCGCTGTTGTAATGCCGAATTTTCGATTACATGGTTCGTGTGAAAATCCGGAAAATTCAGCCAAGACATCCTAGGGTTTTAGGGTTATCGGGCATGATTTGGAGGTGTTATGGTGGATTTCCGAGAGGGCTAATGTAGTAGGTTGAATGGGTGAGTGATAAAAACTGATTTGGCAATGTTTGGGTTAGTAGAATGTAAGTTATGAATTTTTGAAGTTTAGGTTGTCATTCTTTAATTTCTTGAACGATGCCTTTGAATGATTGGGTGGTGTTTGAGTGTTGAATGGTGAGTTGTTGATGAGTAATTTAGGGTTTAATTGTGTATATAATGCATGTCCGGTTAGATGGCCTACTTTGTCATCTAACTAAGTTATTGTTGTTTAAATGATAATTGATGCTATCAATGATGAATAAATGATGATTGATTGATGATTGATTGATGATTGATTGATGATTGATGATGATTATGGAGTCTTGGTATGTGTGTGCCACCTCTCGGGCAGCGTTGGGCTGTCGGGTTGATAACGGCATGACTGCCAGAGGCTACCCCCAGCTCGCATGACGGAGGTGTCATGGAGGGAGGGGCTAGTGAGGTACCTCGGGTGTGTGAGTAATGGGGAGTTATAAGAAGAATGGTTGAGATCGTGATGGCGTTTGGAGCTACACCAAATAGAGTATCCTTTATTGAATGGTTATATAGTTATGTGATGATAGTATTATTTATGTTATTGTGTGTTTACTGACTCAAAGGATTATTCCAAGGAGTTTAGTAGACCTTGCTCGAGATCTATCGGATCCTCACTGGGCTTATTTTATATAAGCTCACTCTCTATTATTGCATGCTTACAGGTGTTGCAGAGCCGGATTACGGGTACGTGCCTCCTGAGGAGGAAAATGTGCCTTACGTAGACGAGTCATATGTCCCAGAGTCTTATCCGTGATTCTGTGCTGTTATTTATCATGTATATTAGCTTAGTAGCTTTTTCTATGCTTTATAGTTCTTGTTGTATAGGATGCTGAAAAGAATATAAATTAGTTGTTATTATTCTAGCAGCTTCTTTTGTCTATGGTTAAGTTGTTAGATAGGTCCCAACTTATTTTTGAAATGTATGTTAAGGTTGAGGTATTGTATGTTATGTTGGAATGGAGGCAGATAACGAGGACTGATTATTGTATATTACAGTTATGTTGTATGTTGTTATGCTGTTGAGGAGTTGTTGTTTGTATGGTTATGGAATGGGATGTTTAATGTTATTAATGAGGTTGGTTTAGAACCTCGGTATTCTATTTACTATCGTTATACTGCCGAAATCCCGTTGCTTCCTGACTGATTTTAGGTGGGGTCGAGTTGGGGCGTGACAAAAATTTCTTCAAATGCAAATTGAATGCAAAGTCAAATGTTTGTATCATGTTTAAAATACCATTAGCTTTGATTCTTTGATCTGAACTCAATCCTTCTTCTCTGATAATCTCAAGTACATCAATCGCTGAAGAATACATGCCAATCAAACTTATTAAAGTGGCATAATGTGAACCCCAACGAGTATCACCACTCCGTTTGAGACTAGTTTCTTGATTCATGCCGCGCCCACTAAGAATTTCTCCTTTTTCTAATGCTTCTTTCACTTTAGCAACTTGTTTTTCACGAAGCATGTCATGTCGCTTACAGGAGCCTCCAACAACATTTAATAAAGTAGCAAGTAATGTAAAAAGAGAACCAACTTGAACATGAATCTTGGCAACATAAACAACTGTGAGTTACAATTGATGAGCAAAGCAATGAATATAGAAAGCTGATGGATTTTCTTTTAGAATCAAACTTTTTAGGCCATTAAATTCACCTTGCATGTTACTAGCACCATCGTAACCTTGTCCACGAATTCTTGACATACTCAATCCATGTTTGTTCATTAACCATTCAATTCCTTTTTTTAGAGATAATGCAGTAGTATCACTCACATGCACTATACCAAGAAAACGCTTAACATTACTTCCTTTTTTGTTCACATAATGCAAAGCAATGGTCATTTCTTCTTTGTTTGATATGTCACGTGACTCATCAACAATAATAGCAAAGTGTTCATCTCCATGCTCATTTATAATAACATCAGTGGTCTCACTTGCAGCAGCACTAACAATCTCTTTTTGAATGTCAGGAGAAGTTAACCGAAGATTTTCAGGAACATTTTGCAAAACACAGTTGTTGATGGTTTCATTATGATCAGCAAGAAACTTCAGAAGCTCAAGAAAGTTACCTTGATTGGTATAATTTTTTGTTTTATCATGACCACGAAAAGCCAATCCTTGCTTCAAAAGGTACCGAATGCAATCAATTGTCGTAGTCAATCGACTCCGATATATGTCACGAACTTGTTCAGATTGCCTATTAATAGCAACTTCAATGTGCTGGTTTTGCTTCATCAAGTCTTCACACTTCTTCCAAGAAATGTTATGTGTACCATTTGGACCTCCAACATGTTGGTTAAATTTATCTTTTTTATGCCAACCTTGAAACTCATCTATAACAAATGTATCTCCACCTGCTTCCTTTCCATGATCAGGGTTAAAAAGATAACATAAATAATATGCAGCATCTTTTGTTATGCTATACTCCAACCAATTACTAAATTCATTGAACCAAGAGGAACAAAACTTTCGAAACCTATCCCCAATTTTTTTCTTGGGAAAATCATGATGACGAGGTTGACATGGTCCTTTTTGCAAGTAATATCTCCGTATTTTATCTCGATCATTAGGATGATAAAATGAAATTTTAGGACGTAACCCAGGATCTGATTGTAGATCTTCTAAGTTGATTTCGACTCGAGGTTGCTTTGAAGAATTTCGTGCATTTTCTTCATTAGATTTGGAAAAAAATTGTTGATCAAAAGTTGACTTTTTTTTAGAAACTTATCCATCAATCTAATAACCAATAACCTACATATAAAATTAATAATTTCATCAATCAAAATAAACAATAGAAGATTCCATATAAATAAATTTTTCCCTAAAATTTTTCCCTAAAATTTTTCCAATCCAGACTTCCTCTAATGGCTTAGAATTTAACAAGATTGAAAATACACATTTCTTAAGAAACAAAGAAAAAAAAAAAAAAGCCACAAAAAAAGAATTAAAAAAAGAGCAAAACGAAGGCCTATCAAGATCTTTGTCAGAGACTTCTCTGCCTTGGATAGATTCCAAGGCAGAGACTTCTCTGCCTGAAAGTGAAGAAAAGAAAAAAATATGGTGTTTCAACTTTTAAGATTTCGATCAGATTTCACAACGTCAAAAACTTGAGAGGCAACAAAAAATCAGAAAAAGAATCAACATAGGCTGATTGTGATTGTTCCATGGTTTTGGACTTCTTTCTTTCAATTTTTATTCAACTCATATCTCCAATCCAAACACAAAATAAACAAATCAAATATAATATGTAGAGTTTACACAAATATAATGTTTCTAATTTTTGTATATTTAACATAACAAATAATCTGTGAAACAACCTAATCAAAAATTGAATTTAAACCCTAATTTTATCAAACTCAAATATTACATAAAAAGAAATTATAAGTCTACAATTACAAGCAAATTGATCATCACCTTTGTTGCTTGGAATTTTTTATTGCAATTTGAAGGCTTGGTTGGTGACTTGATGAATGATGATGCCGATTGTGAGTGAATGTTGAAGACCCGTCAGTGAGTTAGTGACAACAAGTGAAGACACAAACCTGATTTGGGGTTTTGTGGTTGGGAATTTTTTTTTTTTTAAAATATAAATGTAAAACGACATATATACCCCTCACTAAGTGAGGGGTGGGCCAGGAGGTGCATGTGCACCTCCTGGCCTTAACGTCGCTCCGCCAGTGACGGTCATAGCATGATAACTCTGCCTAATACATACCCTAAGACCTAGGATGTGTTGGTATCAAAAACCATATCGAAATCCTTTAGTGGTATCAAAACCACATCGAATTAAACCATGTAATAGTCGAGTAGTTTGATCATATGCGTTAGAATTCAGAATGTTTTCATTTTATTTGTTGCATAGTTTTTTGTATTCTAACTCTGTTTTGCAGTAATGAAAGGTTAATGCTTTATGGTTCGAATGTATGCATTCGGTTCGTGGTTTTAATTAGGGTATTATGCCTGGTAAGATTGCGTCTATCATAGGAAGGATATAAAATTATTTTTCATACCACTTGTAGATTCCTTGAGAAACATAGGAAAAAGTGTAATAATGTTCCTTTTGATTTATTATGCGATTTATTTTCTGTGCTTGATTGTAATCACAAATATGCGAAAATCGCGTGAATCACCATTGGAATGGCGGATTGTTTTGGAGAGGTTTCATGGATGGTCATGTGGTGTGTTTTCCAAAAAAAAAAAAAAAAAGGTGATTTCTTTGCTGGTCAAATCATGGCCAAAGGCCTAGTCAATGGTCAACGAGTTGGTCAAAGCTAGCATGGAAACTGTGGTGTAATTTGAAAATTTAGAAGCCCGTTGGGGCAAAAGTCCAAAGTTGATTTTCAATAGGGAGCCATCAAGAATTAACTTATATGTTGTGGTAGACGTTTAATTTTTTGCAATATTATATATGATTGCATTTATTTAATATTTTTTTATAATTTTGCAAAAAGTCATCTAGTAACATGGCTACCCAATAGGATTAAATTGGCAATCCTATGCAGTTATAACCTATAGAAAGCAAAGTCTAAAATTAATCTAGATTCAGACTAGTCCAATTAAGTCTAAAGATTAATTAGTCATATTTTAATTATAAAGATTGGTTAGGGTCAAATAATAAATTACTATTATGTCCTTAGCTACCTAAACTTGAGTAGAGACTTAGAAAAAGCCTTGCCTAGGATTTAAATTTAAACTCGAATTAGGTAATATGATTTAAAACAAATACTTCTTTTCTAAACCAAACCATTTATAGAACCTGAAATATTGATGAACATCACTTCTAGTAGTTGTTTGATATGAATTCCTATTGTGTTTTATGTTATGCCTGTATTGAGGACATGAACCATATTTTTGGCCTTTTCTCTTTCACACATAGGATATGGAAAAAAGGTTGGGGATTGATCAAGGGCTCACCATCAGTTGACAACTGGATTAGGTTAAAGGATTGATACATTTACATTGCATCCTCTTCCACGTTTCAAACAGTAACTCTGAAACTTCTCCTTGGAGCCTTTAATTTTCATATTTGGAAGGAGAAGAACCGACGTTTGCACAACAATGGAGCTTTAACTGAAGAAGAGATTTTTTTGAACATATTTTTTGATGTTAGAGCAAAAATGTACAAGCTTAAGAAAGTTGTGATGGTAAAGATGTCAACATACTGAAAGATTGTTTTTTACTATATTTGAAGTCCTTATCAAAACCCAGTTAGTGACCTTATGGATCAAAATTGCAGTGCATAGACTAGCCAATAGTTGCTTGGATAACCACTGGACATTTTCCTTTTGTTAGAAGCAAGTGGTATATATTATATACAAAAAATATTTACATAATTTTGATTTACAACTACTAAATATGAAAATTAAAGGCTCTAAGGCTCCAAGGAGAAGTTTTCTTTTAGCGGGCAACTGATCAATCCAGCAAAGCCAAGGACAAAATGAGTGCTTAGGTGTTGTATGTTTAAACCAGACTAAATTACTTCAATTGACAGCATCATGTTGTGGTTTGAAAAGCTCCAAAGCCATCTGATCTTGTAAACACCTGAAGGAGAATTCATCCAAACAATTCTATCTTCTTTGTTCGGCTCTCGCCTTAAATTCCCAACTTACTCGCAATGTGATTGAAGATAAAGTTGTTGTCAGGCCAAGACCATTGGTTACTGGATATAAAATCCATAACCAGAGAGTTAACATTGATATTAGCATCAAGAAGATATTGTTCCCCAAAGACATTTTTGAAAACTCCCAATGGGTGCCAATGATCCTTCCAGAAAAAGGTATTGCGCCCATTACCTTTCCTGTGCATGATAAATTTTTTTGCCATCGGTCTCAATTGAAGGATTTTTCCCCATGACCAGGAGTGGCGGCTGGGCATAGGAAGCTCCCAAAGATGGCTCTACGAAGATAATTGGAGTATATCCATCTACACCAAACTGACTTTTGCTTGGTGCGAAGAATCCACAAGTATCTTATAGTTGTGAAAAAAATAGTTAAAATAAATTTGAAATGAATGGTTAAGATTTTAATAAATCAAATCTGATGATTCATAATACACCTCATCTAATGACCCATATACACCTCATCTAATAGATGAGGGAGAAAAATAGAGGAGAGGATCCAAGCTCATAAATGGGAAGCATATAATATTCCTTCCTGAGGGCCCATGGCTCTGAAGGCCGAAGTCCAGTTTCTGCTTGCCACTAATGCATCAGTGGTTTCGTGGCCCACGGCTTTCTTACATTATTAAGGTTTTGTGATGCATTCGCCTGGCATTGGGCTTTGCCCATTTATTATTGGTGTCTACTAAGTTTTATTCTGTGCTTAGGCAAGATTATTGCGTGCTATTTGGTTTCGGCCTTTTCTCATAGCCTTTATCTTGGTCCCTACTTTTTGTAACTACACTTTTATGGTAATGAAAATCACTTTTTCGACAAAAGAAGAAAAAAAAAATCAACAATAAATGGGCTGAAACACAAGGCGGAGGTTTAGGACTTCATGTTGATTCGTATTTATTAGCCAAGTGAAGCAATCAAAAAACTGATCATTAGAAAAGATTTCCAAAAAAACAAAATTAAATCATTGAAAGGAGTTTTTAGACCAAATAATTTTTGGGTATTCATGTAATCATTGACGATATTTCATTTGTGAAAGTGCACTGATCTCGCTCAACAAGACTGAGTATACCCTATTGCTAGGTGACAATAGGTATAAATTATTAATCGATAAAAGCTCAAGTCAACCGCTTCCAATCTTTTTCTTTCTGTTTGCTAATTAAGCAAGTACGAATTTTATTTAGCATAAAAATATGTCACTGTTAATTACGATCAACCGCTACCAATGTTTCAATAATGGAGAGAATAGTTGTTTGTCACAGTATTCTTCATGATAAATAGCATGACGACGATGATATATTCAAGCTGATTGTGAGAAACTCACTCACAATGGCATTTCTTAATTTTTGGTCCATAATCACTGGTGATTTAATTAGCAGAACAATATACAAATGTAGAGAGTTTTTTTTCTTTAAAAAAAAAAAAAAAATAGATCCAGTCAGAAAATTACGATTATAATATTTACTTTTCTAAAAATTTCTCTTTACATGATCAAGCGTAGCAAACACAACTTAGAATTACTTTGCAAAAAAAAAACACACAACTTAGAATTACTTATGATAGAAGAACTGATGCCGAACACAATCTAAGCCATGTTAAAATTAGTGCATGGGTCTATACTAGCTCTGCATCTTCGGGATAACATTACGATCGTTGCGTGTATGAAATGCGATCATTTGAAGTTTTGGGAAGAAATAACTTGCCATGACAATAATTGTTTTACTCTTTTTTATCTTGTCAGTTTAGCAAGTACTCTATTCATTTCAAAAAAATATTTACAAATGATAATAATGATCAAGTGTTCATTATTCTAACTAAATTAGATGTTCATCGGACTTTCAAACTCTATAAATAGCTCTATTCATCGAACTATATATCCATGAACTTAAATCCTATGTATTATCTATTCTTTACATTCTGTTGTAACTTACCAAAAAATTGTTAAATTGTTCTTCAATCAATGCTCCATTGTTATAAATCGCGCCTTTCTTTCTTGCCGAATGTAGTAAATGGATGCACACAAAAGAGTAATATGAGAATATCGTCTTGCACATGAGAGAAGCCCAAGCTAAATATTCTTCCAGTTGACAAATTTAGTCGCAAGTTTAGTGAATCTAAGCCCTTTTGTCAAAACTCTTTGAGTGAAGTTGCGTTCAAAATAAAGATGGTTTAGTTGATTTGGGGTTTTGCCGGGTTTTATGGCTCGGTGTGGTACTTAAGTTGGTATTTATAACAGCGGCGAAGTCAGGATTTTTCTCCAATTGAGACTAAAATCATATAATTAAATATTTATATATATATATTTTTTTTCAAATGGGCTGAATTAACTTTTTAACTTATAAATACTTTAAAAATACACACATTTTTCTACAAAATTGCCCTCACAATCTTACAAGTGACTCTGCCACTAATTTGTAAAGCAAAACAAGATTAGAAAAGTCTAACTGGGTTG
This sequence comes from Ehretia macrophylla, assembly GCA_037974665.1. NCBI lineage: Eukaryota > Viridiplantae > Streptophyta > Magnoliopsida > Boraginales > Ehretiaceae > Ehretia > Ehretia macrophylla. The sequence continues at coordinate 22,517,582 of CM075782.1, read as the reverse complement.
ATTGTGGAAATTATCGAAAGTAAATAACATCAATGAAGTAGTATTTATAGTCCTTCATACCATCATGATCTTTCCCGCCCCAGAGACGATTGTTGTCTCAAAGGTCTCCAGCTGCGTTGCATGTACTCGGAAAATGAAGATGAATATAATTGATCAGAAGGCATAGGATACATGGTTGGTCTTCCGCCCCGTTTAAGTTGTTGATGTGACGATTCCCAAGTAAGATGGCATATTTCGGACAATAATTAATGATTTGGTTAGTTTTTAAAACGTTCCCATCCACTTCATCTCTTATTTTTTTACCTTAAATCTACTCACACCTCACTATACATCTCATTTTTCTTTCACCTCAAACCGACCACACCGCCAATCCTCTCTTTCTCTCACCTCAATCTCACTCACATATTTTAATTTTTTCTTACTTCAAATTCACTCACCCGACACGCATCAATTCAGAATTGAGATGTTTTCAAGAAATTTCCAATGATCAAAATAAAGAATAACTGCAACTCATTTACCGGGTTCCGGGAGACAAGGTTTGTGGGTCCACCAAATTACTGTCGTGATCAACCTAGTGCCACGTTTGCATTGACAACCAAGCCAGGATCAAACGTAATCTTCTCGGCTCTTTCTTTTTGATCTGTAATTTCCTCGTCGAATGAAAACTTATTGGCTTTGATCTACGTTGCTCCAAGAAAAATAGTTCTTGCGGTAGTGTCGAGGAGGAGTAGGTACTTGGGCCAATCAGTACCTTCCAAACGTGCTATTTCCCCCATTGTATACTTCGTTAGTTTCACTAATATTATAATTAACCGTAAGGCGTGTGATATTTTGATTCGAAACGAGCTACAAGAGTAACAACTGTCCGGCACCTTTTCAAAACTATATTAATTTTTTTCATTAAGATCTCAATTTTTAACTTTTATCTTGATTACTAGAACTTTTAGGCATGTTTCTTGTCGTGTCAATAGAGCCACGAATTAAGTTGTTCTTGGAGTTAAGTTTTTTTTTTTTTTGGAATTAAATATGTGATCTTTCTTTTGAATACTTTTTGCTTATATATATGCATTGATTAATACCTTATGATATATAATAATTAACTTTCCGACCAAAAAAAAAAAAACATCCAAAAGGTTTTAACAGATTTTAGCTTTTTTTTTTCTTTTCCACTTTTGTAGCTTGAATGTGTGCAACAAGAGAGCAATCAACTTATGTGTGAGAAATTCTGTATTAGATCATATGAATCAAAGGAATTTTTCGGGATAATTCATTGATGATGGGTATGTAAGCACATATAAAATATATATATTTCAATATGTATGATTTGACAGCACAATAGGTATAAATATAATTAGGTGCAAAATTACATACATGTTTGAACTATAGTAAAGCGAGTTATAATCTTTACCTAATTATTGACGAGGTCTTCCTCTTCCTTACTTTATCCAGAAACAACTAACGTTTATGGGAAAAATTAGTTTAGGGTTAGAACAAGAGAGGGGACCTAGTCATATATTTATAATTATTCTAACGGGCCCTCCCATAAAAGGTTTAGTCAGAATATAAGGCTTACACACAATTAACCGTATACGGATTTATGAGATGGGCTTAAAAACAATATAATCACAACCCAGTCTCTATGAATCAGATATTCAGCCTATTTTATAAAACTAAAAGTAATTAACAGTAGCCCACTTAAGAGAAATATTCCAACAGGGTAGTGTTCTAATTTCGAATTATCTTACAATTATATTTTTAAGCGGCTTTTGAAAAATGGATAGAATTAACAGGTAGCGACTCGTAATTAAAAGTTTTGAGTCTAAATTTATGAGCTTTCATCACAAATATAGCTTGGTTATTATCAAACTTAATGTATACTGTTGCAATACATGATTTATTATTTTAAATAAATTTAATATAATTTCGTTTAAAGTGAATTCATCGTCAATAAAAAGGTGATTAATAATGACCCCATTAAATCTCAAGATAACTTGCACCCGAATGCTTCGCGAGGGAGACGTATAACTAACCATATAATATTATAGATACGGAAAGAACCGTCCTACTTATAAAGAAGAAGAAAAATTCTATCTCCACTGTAAAGTGTATGATTGTTTGCTAGATTTGGCTAAGAAGTGCCCAACCAAAATTTGCCTAATATGGGAAATATTATGAGCGTGGTGAAAACTGAAAACAATGAGGCAACAATTTTTCAGGTGGCAGAGGGTTGTCTCAAGGCCTACATTTATCCTTAAAAATGGTGAAGAGAAAATTTACAGGTGGCAGAGGGTTGTCCCTAAATTTATTCTTGAAAATGGTGGGGAGCAACTTATTAAAGATTAAAGTCAAAAAAAAAAAACTTATCAAAGGTCTAATTAAAGGGCATGAGCATGGAGATATAGTGGGTTAGATCATAGACGCAATCTTTGAATTGGAGCTAACATAGAATTTTGGGAAATGGCAAAATCAGGTAATTTAACTTTCTTTCATTAAGTTGACAAAAAAGAAAAAAAAAAAAACTTTCTTTCATTATGGATGTAATTCAAACTATCCGAGTTGTTAAAAGGCAAATATACCCTTAGAGTTTAACAAGTTTTTAATTAACTCTACTAAATTTCGGGAGGAAATATGGATAAAGTTAACATTATATTTTATGGAAATTTTGATTTTAACAACAAAGTCATGCAAGAAAATACTTCACGCTCGACATCAAATTAGACCTAACCCGGTTGAAATTTCTCCATGATTTATCCTCTTGTTACGCTCCCTCCATGTATAATTGTTGTGGATTGTTTTTATTTTTATTTTTATAGGAGGCTTAAAATCGTATAACGTAATCAACAAGATTTGAGCTCGCAATCTCTCGCATACATAACGAGTTACATACTATTGGACCAAAGCCCTAGTCGATTGTTTAATAATAACTTTGAGCACTTAGAAATTTAAAAACTATCATACCAAAAAAAAAAAAAAATTTACTAGGAAATTTTAATTTTTATGATACATCATCCATTGCAAATTGAATATCAGAATTTTCGGCATCTGTGTTCAAAAGTTCTTGATTTTTCTAAAATAGAAGCTTCTATATACTATCCTAGGTATATAATATACTAATAAACCCACATCTCACTTTCTAGTTAATTTATAAAAATTCAAAAGGTTCTATTTAACTCCACTTTAATTTTATCGACATCATATTATATCCAACTTAAACTCTTTTCTGAAACTTTGTGCTAGACTGAATTATAACGTTTAGTTTAAAATGGAGGTGATTATAAAAATAATAAAAATCTATCAAATGAAAAATGGAAATGAGTTAACTGAGTGACGCAAAGGCAATACAAATATATTGATGTCGACTAAGGGACTGACTAATGATTTATGTATTCAACTGCAAAATAAATAGGATATTAAATTTGAAATTCTTCTTCCCTTAACTTAAAGGTATTGTATATATGTTAATTTTAGGATCAAGTTATAAATGGTGTTGACCAGAAGGATTGACTTACCAATTAAGAATTCAAGTACCGAAAAGGTTTTAAAAATCAAATCCCTCTCCCTTAATTCTAAGAACGTGTGCATGAAAATTTTACTCGTTTTTTTTTTACTCCCACCCACATGAGATTCAAACTCTGGTCTCCTAACAACGAAAATGAGTAAACCTACCACTAAGCTACTCCTAAATTTCTATAAAAACCTTCCTCTTATACGTTGGGTCAAGATGCTTGAGGTGAGATCAGTGCACTAATATCCTCTTACACTTCTAGTTATTAAGTTACCACCTCACTAGTTATTAAATTAATACATCATCTAAAAATTAACTTCTTTATATTTAGACGGAATTCGTTTTGAGCTTTAATTTGTACGTAGATGTTTTTAAAAAAATTAGGTGACTGGGAGACTTAAATGCAATACCTTTTGATAATTGGGCTCCAATACTAATCTATTATGTACCATCTCATCTAAAAGCTAAGTTATGATAAAAGAGTATTTTATTTTTTTTATTGTTTTCAACACTTGTGGATCTTTTTCAAGTTCTTGTATCTCCTCCTTTCTATGATTAGAATTTAGAAATAAGTGTTCTCTTTCTCTTAAACTAACTGATTGAATTGAAATAAAAAATGCGAGGGTGTTGATGATATAATGCATTGCAAAATATTGACATTCTATATTGTATACGATAGTTACTTCATATCTCTATTGGCTCGTAAATCCAGTGTTGATACAATGAAGCTAATGACTGCCAAAAAGGGGAAGTCGTGAAATTTGGAATTGCTATATTTTCTTAATTCTATAGCAGAATCAGATTTAAATGAAGTTGAAAGAGACACAATTATGTTATTTTAGACAATGAACGAAAAAGTCAGAACTTTTCTTTAATTTTTCCCAAATGTATATATAAAAATGGTTTTGGAATGCCAATTTATTTTTACTTATGATTTGTCTTATGGTGAAAGAACTTAATTGAGGTAAAAAGTAACAAAACAGAACAATATTTTAATTGAGGGTAAAAAGAAACAAAAAAGAAAAATGTTTTTCTTTCTTTTTTTCTCAATTATGTATTGAAAGGTTTTTCGAAATGGCAATTTATTTTTACTTATGAAGTTTATTGTGGTGAAAGAACTTAATTGAGGTAAAGAAACAAACTAATGAATAGAACACTATCAGTCCCCTTACAATTTTAGAGGGGCATCAGATTTGACCATCCCTTAGTTATCGTTTAGTGTAAAACCATTAACATAAATTTGGCTGATGCTAAAAAGCGTAAATTATAGCATCCTTAGGGAAAAAATGATTTGATTCGTTACCTCATGAAATTTTTATTTCATCAATCTTGTCAAAACTTCGATTGAACCATTTTCAGTGGTTAAAACTACAAGTCTGTCTACACATCTCAAGGGCTTGCATTGGTTAAGCTTACAGCAAATGTTTGTGCCTTCTATTTCCAATATCTTCCCTATTAAGGTAGTTAATCTGACAGTCTTGAGCTCAGACCTACAAAATAAAGAAAAGGAATCATAGGAGTTATGTCCCAGGGACCTCCTCCGATGATTAAGTTAATTAAATAGTATGAGCGAAAATATTGGTGAATAACTAAAGAAAAAGTGAGTAATAAATAAGCTACCTCTCTTGGTATATTCAATGGATTATTTATACTAGTTATGGACATGCCTTGGATATTGGTGGTCCCTCATATGTAAGACCCTTCCCATTGTAAGGAATCAAGTTATTTATCTTACATGTAAGTCACAGGATTACCCACTAAATCTACCAAGTAAGTCCGGATCAAATTGGCGGGACGAATCCTATACCCATATCATCCCCATTTACTCATACAAAAATTCTTGAACAACGAAACAAGACTACCTACGTTATCGGGGTTTAAAATACTTTAAGAAATGAATTTAAAAGATAAAAGACACAATTTTGGCCACATGAAAATTCCAAAGTTGATGGAGACGTTGCTCTCTACGCCGGGGAACACCAGACAATTTTCTATTCCTGATTTGCAATGCTTCCTATACATCTGCAAAAAAATAATTGTAGTAGTTTGTTTTTGTTTTTTGTCTAGATACATAAATATATTATTACTTTTTTGGTCATTACAAAAGAGATGGAGAGATAACTTTCGTGCTAGATCTTCGTCGTCCACTTGACTTCAAGTCGTGTACATGAAAAATTAATAAGCAATTGCCACCTCACAATCGTGAAGTTTATGTAGCCTAACATCAAGAACAATTCCTTTTTATTTTCCCTTTTACCGGAAAGAGCAATTTTAGAATTGACTTTGACGACTTTATCTTTCCAACTTTTTCTTTTATATATGGCAAACAAACGGAGCCTTACTAACAACGAATAATTTATCTTATATAAAATCATTTTAAATTCCTTTTGAGATTATAAATTTTTTGATACAATTGTACTCCCTAACGTATATTCTAAATTAGCCAAAGGTCCAATAATATTTATATAATGTAAGGGAATAGTTGCAAATTTAGGGCATACATTCACAACAAGTTTTCCACAACCATGTCATCCAATGGGCATCAAAAATTTTTGCCTTCAATTCTGTTGGAGTCCGACCTCCAGAGCTAAAATGAGGGGCAAATCCCTAGACAGAAGTAACAACAGCCATCTCAGTGGACAAATCTGTGTGTCCAAAAGCCTGCCCACCTGGTTTATGAGCCCCTTTCTAATTCCCTCACCGTGTTGTGGAGCAAACACCTACTTTAAAGAGAAAGAAAGACTTTCCTAAAGTGAATTCAAGCCGAAGCCTAATAGTGTAGGCGCTTTCCAGAGGTGGAATCTTCTAATTCTTCCTATTTGACCTGAAACCGATCGATCTAGCCATGAGCAGGTTGAAGAGAGCTTTAACAAGCCTTGGAGGACTGAACCCACGTATGTGGTAAAACACAAGGATGACTTGTGGCTGTGGGTGAAAGGCCAACCAAGATCAGAAATTGAATGAAACTTGGTGAAAGAGAAGTGAACACTTTCTAAGAAGGGCTTGGCTTTCCCAACATATTCGTTTTTCTTCAAACTCTCAATCCACTCTCACTCGCCACTAATAACGGGGTCTCTGTTGATTTTCCTTCATTTAGCTACTTAGATGTTTCAATTCGCCAAGTTTGAAAAGTCCAAAGAGCGCAAACTAGCCATGACCTTGATACTAAACCAGATCGATCGAGCTCAGGATCTTCTTGGAAATGGGAAGATCTAGGAAAGGCGGCCAACCTCATGGAAAGAACGATATGCATAGACCAAGTGAGTAAGGATGTAGCTTCATGGACCGCTCGTCAGGCCTGATAGGTAGTGGTATTACACCCTTCTCAAATGAACCATTAGTAACACTCTCGCATGATACGACTCTGTCTTGGAATCAGGACCTTCCCTTTTCTTTGATCAACGGGTCCTCAAACCAATATGTCCTCCCTTTATATTCCTCGATAAATAGTTTTTTTTTTCTTTCATTCATTGATTGATTCAAAATAGCTTTAGCTTGCTTTCAAGTCCAAGCGCTAACAGTAGTAGAAGCTAGTTGCCAGAAGCGAACTTCCGGGTTGAAAAGACTTTTTTATGTCAAAAACCCCAAAACTAGATATCTTATAGCATACAACTATGGCAAGCCTACTAAACTAATCTCATAAGTAGTAAGGCTAAACTTTCTCTCTTTTGGCTGTTGATTGCATGCAGTTTGACCGTCATTTACCTTTAGATAAAATACCAATTATATATCACTAGATAAACAAAGAGTTATGATCGATATACTTGAGGGAGAATTCACTACTTAACACTACCACTACTTTTTTCCATACCAACGCTGGCTACACATCTTAAACGCTATACTACTTACCTTGTCATTCCTCACCAAACACCTCTTGATGCACACTACTCAATGCATTTATAAATTGGTGAGGAAAAAAACAACTTATCTAGAGCGTGTAGCCACTTCTCTTTCCAACTTTTTCTCATGGTATTGAGAAGAGAAATACTAGATCTTACTTCATTTCTACTATCATATATTATGTGTATACTTAGTTGACAAATCATCTTAACAATTTTTTTTATATTTTATTATTTTCATTTATATATAATTTAAAGATACATATAAAACATAATAAATGAGTGTTGAAAACAGAATTACGGCTACCTATTTTCTTTCGAGAAAGATGAGAAACGTGTCAAATGAGACGTAAAAGTTTGGATTCATGTGTAGATTAAGGGCAATATTGCTTGACGGAAAAAATAAAAAATAAAAAAGGGCAATATTGCTGTCTATGACGTCTATCCTCATGGACCTCCACTCTCGAGCCCCCTTACCTGTCTTGCGGCCTCTATATAATCTCCACATCATCTACCATTAACCTTACGATTCACTAGCAGGTAAGACCTGTCCAACTTAGCCTCTGCCACCTACACCATGCAATCCTGCTCTTCACTCACCTTCACGCCTATGCTATCTTTTCTTGCAATCATAATTATATTCTCTTCTTTCTTGTATATATTATTCCTGCAATGGGGTCATCGGAACAAACGTCTACCTCCGGGCTCCATGGGTTGGCCTTACATTGGAGAGACTCTCAAGCTCTATACTGAAGATCCGAATTCCTTCTTTTCCACCAGGCAAAAACGGTACACGAGCAAAATCTGTGCAACACAAAAGGGTTAGGCACATAAACGATCATGGCCATTTCTAGGACATAATCATTTATGTGCGATTATTATTTTCAAGAAAAATTCAACACAAAAATCTCCTATATATACTTTTAACGAATATCCACAACTTTGGTAATAATTGGGATCTGCATAATTCTTTGTGAAAAAGGAAAAGACGTAAAAAATTCTTTCGAGGAATTGATATAAACTCAGCACCTCTCGGATTCACCCAACTCTCGAGTGTGAATACCCGCAATTTGCTAGTAATAAACCAATAACAAGCCAAAAATGCTCAGAAAAATAGGTTGCATAAGGGAATTTATTCATGTTATGGATTTTAACTTGCCTTCATAAGTGTTTTTAATATTTATTTTTGAAGTACTCTTCATGTTATAAGGTATGGAAGTATATTCAAAACACACATATTGGGATGCCCTTGTGTGATGATCTCAAGCCCAGAAGCAGCAAAGATTATACTAGTGAGCCAAGCTCATCTCTTTAAGCCAACATATCCATCAAGTAAAGAGAAAATGATAGGACCAGAAGCTTTATTCTTCCATCAAGGTGCCTACCACCATGGGCTCAAGAAGTTGATTCATGCTTCTTTCTCACCCTCTGCCATCAGAGGTTCAGTTTCAGACATCGAAAAGATTGTGCTAAAGTCTCTCCCTACTTGGGAAAATAATACTATTAACACCTTACAAGAGATGAAGAGGGTATGTTGGCGCCTAAATTTTCTTGAAGTATCATAATTCGTTTTGAAACCAAGAATGATAAAGGGTTTTCTTGCTTTTCTTATTTGTTATCTTATAGTATGCATTTGAAGTGGCAATGGTTTCAGTCTTCGGCGATACCCAAGAGTTGGAAGTGGAAGGCATCAAAAGTTTGTATCACAATTTAGAGAAGGGTTACAATTCAATGCCTTTGAATTTTCCGGGGACACCATTTCACAAAGCAATGAAGGTAAATATAGTCTACATTATAACAAGATGGTTGTGTTAAAATTAATAAATAATATAATAAATCTCTTTTTAATAACTTTAGTTTTTAAATGAGATGTTAAACTTAACATAGTATCAGAATTTAAGTACCAGAAAGTCTTAGTTCAAAACTCACTGCCACCTATTTAAAAAGATCAAAATTATCTAAGTATAAGGTTAAAAAACTAACCTTACCTACACTTGTGCGGACGTATTGAAAATAATAAATAATATAATAAATACCACTCCAACAGCTTAAGTTTTTAATCTAACTAATATGTTGTCTAACATTAATTTGTTTGAATTCACGGGTCTTCGAACAAAGAATAAATAAAAAAATAGACCGACACAAGATTTTATTAATTTAGCAAAGCTTATGTTCGCTACCAAATAAAGAAAATTTCTCTATGATGATGAAAAAATACACAAGATAAAGCTCTCTATGCTTATAATCCCCGTCTCCCTTTGCACTTTCCTCTATTAAAATTCTACGAAGTTAAGTTAATTTTTGTAATGACAAAATAAAAAAATAAAAAAAGTTATACGAATTGATCTTATTTCTTCGAAGAATAGAGTTCTTACACGGGCTAGGAATATGACAACAAACCCCTCAAAAATACCATAACCCCACGCATTTAATTTATTATATTGTTTCCATCAAATTTTTTCTTCTCCTTTCTATGTGTATATATTTTCTAGTGACTAAGTTTTAATATATCCAAATAGGCAAGGAAGCTTCTAACCGAGAGCTTCAGGAGACTGATTCAAAAACGAAGAGAAACTGAGAAGCATGCAGGGGGATGCTTGTTGGGAGTACTCATGAGAGCTACAGATGAGAAACTAAATCATCTTAGTGATTCTCAGATAGCTGATAACATCATTGGGGTTATATTTGCTGCTCACGATACGACAGCAAGCGTCCTGACATGGGCGCTCAAGTACTTGCATGACAACAATGACGTCTTAGAAGCTGTCACGGTATATATTGACATAAGGTTTTCGACATTAGTTTGATTGTTAATTTCAAAATGGGTTAATACCCATTTGAATCCTTTATCTTTGATTTAATTGATAAAATAATTTTTTATTTTTAAAAATAATTATTTTTAGTAATTTCGTTAAAAAATTGATAAAAAATGCACGTAATTAGCACATTTCTCTTATTTTTTTCTAAATTGCATGTGCATTTTTCGTCAATTTTTTAACAAAATTACTAAAAAGAACTAACGGTGTCACTTGAAAAAACCATAAAAAACTAAAATGTATCACTTTTGAACATAAGGGACCACTTTGTCAATCAGGTTAAATATAGATGACCAAAATGGGTATTAACACTTTAAAAAATTATCAGTATTCATTTTCATATAAAAATTTTGTTATATTTCACTCTTTCATCTTTTGTTGTATAATAAATTTTTAGTATATACGTGAGACATGAGATTTAATACTAGTATTCTTAGTATAAAAAGAAAACATAAACGGATAAAAAGATAGTCATGTAAAGCATTACTCTAAATTATATCACTAGTTATTCCAGATTTTTATCATGTAGAGGGTCGTATAGCTTCAATACAAGGTTATACGTGTAACATTTCTCAGTTTTTTTGAGTTGATATTTATAAAGGGTTAATTTACTTTTTTCAAAATGAAATTTTGTTCATCAGGCGGATGAATATTAGAGATTGTGGGGTTTCCGGTCCCTAACCCCGGTCCCTACTTACTTCCCGCAAATGCTTTCTAAAATACCTATTATTATCTTTATTTTTTCAGCTAAAAGGTATTTAATAGCTTCCACAATTCAATTAATTTTTCTATCAAAAACACTTAATGCATACTATTAAGTGATCACCTCCCCAGAAATATAAACTGTTAAAAAGAGGTTTGTTGTATTTATTTATTGTATTAAACACGTCCTCTTATGTATAGAGTAGATAGTTTTTTATTGTAATTATGTTCAATACGCCTCTTCACGTATAGGCTAAATAGTTTTTTATTTGAACCTTACACATAGACAAATTCACAATTTGGTGACAATGAGTTTTCAGACTATAACCTTTTGCTACTTAAGCTTTGGTACCATACTAAATTGTCACCTCATTTAAAAATTTAAATTGTGAAAGAAAAATTTGTTATATTTATTTTTTATATTCAACACAAATTTATAAAATATTCTAAATGCGGACTGTTATCAAAATTTCAATTTGACACTTGAAAAATGCATCTATAAATATTCCACGAAAATGATTTTTTTTTTGCTTAATTAGTTGGAGAATAAGAAATTTCCATCGTGCCATTATATATATATATCTTTAATTAATAATTTTTCGTGGTTGATATTTTTCTCAATCAATATTCCATGTGATACTCTACCATCTAAAGTCAATATTTTTATATGAGTCAGCAGGTTACTTTTCATAATGCATGATATAGGTGGCATTTTATTTTATCACATGTATGGTCTTTATTCATTGGCAACATATTTTCAGAAGGAACAGCAAAAAATTAGACGCAACACATTAGAAGGGAGTCGAGGACTAACGTGGGATGACACTCGACGGATGACGTTGACTAGCAGGGTACGTTATCAATTTTTACCATTACAATTACTAGTAGGGTGTATAGGTATAGATGTTGATAGAATTTAATGGAATTATCTTCAAAAGGTGTGGGACGTTTAAAGGTTAGAATTCATGTCTTAGAGATGTCTCACATGTTTTGAAGACATTTTCTAATTTATTTTTATATTAATGATTGCTATAATTATCTTTTTGAGTCGGTTTTATTTTCAACGGTCGATTTATATTTAATTGTTTTATGTGTGGAGGTTACACGTACAGTCACACCTAACACAAGAATTTTGATCTTTTTAATGAAAAAAGAAATTTCTGACTAGGGGAAGGAAGTCCCACCCTTCCTTTAAAATAATGTCATTCTTGCATTATTCTTGATATCAAGTGAGTAGTTACGCATTTCAGGTAATGCAAGAAACTCTAAGAAGTGCAAGCATTCTCTCATTTACATTCAGAGAAGCAGTCGAGGACGTGGAATTTGAAGGCTATGTTATCCCTAAGGGTTGGAAGGTTCTTCCTCTTTTTAGAAGCATTCATCATTCCGAAGATTTCTTCCCTTATCCCGAAAAATTCGATCCTTCAAGATTTGAGGTAATTATTAAAGTTACTTGTCGTCTACTGCTCAAGACTGATCAGAAATGGGCTATTTTTTTAGAAGTTGACTTAAAAACGTTATGAGCCTCACATCTTTTATTTTTAGCGCGTGAAGTGAGACTCACATCATAGAAAAAGATGTTTTTAACGCCAAATGTTTTGAAGTTATCTCTATCATGAAAATATAAGTTTGTCAATTTTTAGATTACCTTTGGTTGGGTCATTTTCAAAAAAATTACATGAATCTTCCTCCAACTTTGACAAAGAAGATTGTGAAATCTTTCAATTATGACACCACGTGAGTTATTTTTGTAAGATAGCAAACAGTGTGAATCGAGCATGATTTCATTTTAGCTTCATTCAATCTTGTATATCCCCCATGTGTCATATTACACTAGAGTACGTATAGGACTGCTAAGTTTTCTTAGGTGAAGAAAAATTCGTAGAGATGAGATGTTGTTAGTCATTGTGTGATGATGCAGGTGCCACCAAGGCCAAACACGTACATGCCTTTTGGCAATGGAGTCCACGCTTGTCCTGGAAGTGAGTTAGCCAAGCTTGAGATTCTAATCCTCCTCCACTACCTCACTACCAATTACAGGTTCACACTTTCTCTATGTCACAATATATATATGTCGCACAAATGATTTCCCGGAATCATTTACATATATGTTAACCTACGTTGCTAGATACTTCTCTTTTTTCATCATTTATTTATTATTTTTATGTGAATTTTTAGTTGATCTACTAAAATAATAAACTTCTTTTTATTTAATTTCCCTTTCTTCTTTTTGTATCTTAATTAAGTTTCAAAAAAGAAGTGAAAAATGAACAATGAAAATTAGATCATATCTAGCATTTTTATATGTTAAGGAATCGATCTTAAATTTCATTATAATACATTATATATAATGTTAGAAAGGGATTAGTATTCTTGCAAAATGTGTAGCACTTTTTTGCACGTGAATGTATATGTATCATTTGTCATCTACCTTTATACTAGAAACCATATAGAAAATTGTGAAGGGAGAAAGGTGCAGGACAGAAAGAATTGAAAACACATGTTACCTTTGATAGCAATAGACCCATGATCAGTATGATGTTTGCTTACTAGTATTTTACTAGGCAGTATTTGCAATCATAAAATGAAAACCATTTTGATAGTGAAATAATTGTCATACCCTAAGTTCAGAATTTTAAATTTATAGACGATACTAATGTCGTAAATATAAGATATAACTATTGAATTTCTTTTCTACTAGCTTAAAATGGTTAACTCAAATTATTTTTTTTATTCACAACATTCACTTATATAAATCACACACATGCATTATCTCCCACTAGATATTACATAAAGTTTCTTGCTTAGCTCCACTCCATGATGCATATGTCCTAAGCCTTAATCCTAGTTATCATTCGTGTCTTTACTTTTCAGGTGGAAAGTAATTGGAGATGGAAAAGGAGTTCAATATGGTCCATTTCCTGTACCAAAACGAGGGTTACCTATCAAGGTTCATCAGAGGAAGAAAATCTAATATCTGTCATCTTTCCTCGACCAATGTAGAAGAATGTTAACAGAAACCAGGCAACAAAGAGAGAGAGTGATGGGCACAGCAGCGTGCACTCGTAATTTTCCTTTCTTTTTTTTTTTCTTCCACTAGGTTTTTGTCGAGTTTATCGTGTGGAAAAGTTGGTGATGACACGTGTGTAACCTACTCTTAATTGTACGATGGCTGCTAATGTATGAGAAGAAAGACTTTGATTTAGCAATGGAATCCACTTTTCATTTACAGTGTGTTTGAATTGGGGAAAATGGTGGGGAAGGGAGGGTTAGTAAAGGGAGGGGCTTTATTCCCTTTTTTGTTTGGTTTGAGAAGGAATGAGGGGTGGAGTATAGAGGGAATGAGTCTAGTCTCTCCATACCTTTTATATTTAATCCTTCCAAATTGGAGTAAAATAGAGGGAGGAGAATTATTATTTATTATAATGATATTTTTACATTTTATTTTTATTCTAATTACAATTATACCAAACAAATAATATTTATAATATAAAATAAAAAAAAAACATAAACGTCAATTCCTCTTTTCTATTTTCTTTCTAATCCAAACAAAAAACACTCATATCCTTTATGATTCTCTCCTTTATAAACTTATACAATCCAAACATAATTTGATTTCCTCCACTCATTTCTTTTATGATACTCTCACTTCCTCTCCTTTATTAAACTTCCTCTCCCTCAATCTAAACACACCCTGAGTGTCGTACAATTTAATAAAGTCGGATGGGAGCAATTTTTATGAATGAGAAGTGGACAAGCTCAGCATAGCAATGAACTAAGTGCAAAATAAAAAAAATCATGAAGCAATATCTTTAACTGCATGCTTACATTTAGGAAAAAAGCTTTTGCAACAGTTTTGATGATCAGATATGTATGGTATCAAATGTGAATGGAGTAGCATCAACGTTGTAAGATTCTTGCTCTTTGTCAATCAGAGCGATCTCCAGCCAAATATAGTGATCTTGGGGAAAGTGTGTGGGCGCAGTGCACGTGGCATGAGAAAATTGTGCCTGTTAGACTGCCACGCTTGGGTTTAGTGTAGGGGAATATAACCACTCGAGCTTTATTTCATTAGTATGTTATTCGTAATATTTGTGAGAGATTTTGAGTTCGATTCTTACTAGTTATATTAATAGTATATGTTGTACGTCATCAGGCCTTCTTTGTATAAAATAAAGGATAAATAGCACCACAGCCCCTTATAATTAGTTGAAAGTGCACAACATCTCCTTATGATTTTAAAAATGTACCGAAACCCCCTGTAATTTAAAAAACATAGCACCACAACACTCTATATCAAAAAAAACCATTACTTTTAACGAAAAGTGCATTGCACGTGCGCTAAGTGCGATTGTTCATGATTTTTGGCTTAAAGTGTTACATAGTTAGACAAAAATACCATTATATTATATATATGTTTTTTTTTCTTTTCTTTTTCTCTCAATCCAATTTTCAAAAAATAGAAAAAAAAAAAAAAAACAAACCCATCATCTTCCTCACCCAGCCAACACCCCCTACCCCCTAAAGCCCTACAACCCCAACCTGTCCCCACCCTCACAACCCCTCTACCCCCCCTCCTTTTCCCCGTCGAACCATATACCCCTCACCCCCCAGCCCTGTCGGATCTCCGCCCACCCCCCAAATTATATATATTATATGTATATATATATACTTATAATATTATATACTATATATTATTTTTCTTTATAATATTATCTTATTTTTCTTTTATTTTTCTGCATATATATAATATATAATTTTTTTTTCTTTTTTTCTAGATATATATATAAACAAAAGGAAAAAAGGAGAAAAAAGAGAAAAGAAAAATAATTGAGGGTATTTGCATCTTTTAGCAATTTCTGTTAAGAAACTTGACGGAAAAATGATAAAGGGGGCACGTGTGCTACTTTTTCAAACCATAGGAGGTTCCGGTGCAATTTTAAAACCATAGGGGGGTATTGTGTACTTTCGGCTAACTATAGGGAGCTATGGTACTATTTACCCTAAAATAAAAAAAGCTTAAAAATATGTGGCCTTTCTTTTGCGCATGAGCCCCACGAGTTGGTGGAGCCTACATAACTCAGAGAGAGTAAGGATGGTAATGGGTACCCGTTTTATCCAAAATCGATAGGTAACTGCCCGATAAAAACCCGATAGTAAAAATTGATAGAGAATCTGCTAGGGTTTGAGTTTTATAAGGAGAAACTGACGGGTAAACTGATAGATTTTGATTTTTGACGTTAAAAAAACTAAAACCCGAAACCCGATTATTTATTTATTTTATATATATATATATATATATATATATATATATATATATATATATATATATATATAATAAGGTAAATAGCACCATAACCCCCTATGATTAGTTGAAAGTACACAACACCCGTCTATGATTTTAAAAGTGCACCGAAACCTCCATGTGATTTTAAAAACATAGCAGCACAACACCCTACGTCAAAAAAAACTGTTACTTTTAACGAAGAGTGCATTGCACGTGCGCTAAGTGCGATTGTTCATGGTTTTTGGCTTAAAATGTTACATAGTTGGACAAAAATACCCTTATATTATATATATGTCTTTTTATTCTTTTCTTTTCCTTTCCTCTCAATCCAATTTTCAAAAAAATAAAAATAAAGAAAAAAAATAAAATAAAATAAACCCATCATCTTTCTCACCTAGCCAACACCTCCTACCCCCCAAAGTCTACCACCTCAACCCGCCCCCACCCTCACAGCCCCACTACCCCTCAGCCCTGTCGGATCTCCACCCACCCCCAAATTATATATATATTATATGTATATATATGAAAGGACCATCTCAAGGATTATGGAGATAACATAGCTAATAACCAAGAAAATTTCATGGCTAGAATTTTAAAATTTTCTATAATAAAGCTATGTACATCTATAAACCCTAGTCTTGATTTCATATGATTAACAAGGTACAAACATATATAAACATCTATATATATAAAGCAAAGAGATAAACAAGGTATACCTCTTGTAGATCTAAGTGAAGAAGATGAAGGATTCAAGTTCAAGCTTTGACAAAATCTCCCACAAGTGCAAGAGCCCTAAGTTGTCCACACAAGCTTGAATGTGCTTCCTTAACCACCTAAGAAGATGTGCTAGCCTACATGGTGATATTGAATAAGCAAGAAGAAGAGTAGAGAGCAAAACAAACTTTTCCCTCTACTTTTCCTATGCCTTGGTCGAAAATCCCATAGAGAGGAGAGAGAAGATGATATATTGCATATATTATCTTGTCTTGTATATTGTATATGTGTATG
Organism: Ehretia macrophylla; assembly: GCA_037974665.1. Taxonomy (NCBI): domain Eukaryota; kingdom Viridiplantae; phylum Streptophyta; class Magnoliopsida; order Boraginales; family Ehretiaceae; genus Ehretia; species Ehretia macrophylla. The sequence goes on along the minus strand of CM075782.1, from coordinate 22,500,425 downwards.
TAATGTATATTATGTAATATCTAGGAGACAAGGCTTAGTGGATTATGACACACTTCACAAGAGCTACTCATCTCGTCTTGATTTAATCCTAGCCATTCAATCCACCAACCAAAAGTCAAGGTGGTGATGTAGAGCTCTCCTAGCCAAGTTTTTGGCAATCTTAACTTTATGAGATTAATACACACACACACACACATACATACACACACACACATATATATATATATATATATATACATACTTAATTAATCTTAAAGTGGTACAATTAATTTAACCTAATCACAATTAGTTTAAATTAAGGAAACAACTTTCTGTAATTGCACTTTGGCCCCAACGCTTATAATAATTACACAATCGGCCTATTATAAATTAACGGCCCACATTAACAACGTTCCTCAACCAATTATAAGCTTATCTGAAACATATTCATTTACGCTTTATTGTGTGTGACTCTTTAGATCCACCGCCAAATAGCAATGAGGGAACATTAAACTACTTTAATATATTTCAGGAATATCTCCAGTATTCCCAAAATACACTCACGTTCTAGAGTGACGTCTAGCAACGTATCAAGACAATTTATATGGCAATGAAGTCAAATAAGTAAATCTATTTACAGTCGCAAATTATCGTATAGTTGAATCCTTCTATTAACATATCTCGATCCAGCAAAGACCATGAAATTATTAAATCTATAAACTCGATAATGATGCAAACACCTAACAGTTGGAATGAGAGATGACATCCATGGAAACGCTTTTCCATCTTTCATGCCCTGGGTAGGGACTTTCTTATTCTACAATCGAAATTAGATTGCATAGGATATCACCTCACACCGAAGGTTAACATATCCTGTCTCGACAATTACCTGTCAACCACTATACCGGAAATAGAATATGCAAGATGCCGTAACTCATCTTGACAAATTGAAGACGAGCATTGTCCAGGAATATTAAATTCCCGATATATGTTACAGCCGTAATTTCTTAAGTCTAAGGATAACGTATACATTCACAACGAACAAATAGCTATTAATCCGAAATCATGCAGCTTGTTATTCACGTCACATTCAATGGTCTATTCTACTAATAATCATTCACATGATTGCTAATCGCATCATATGCTGTTATAGCTTATGACTCACTATCCTTTATCATTAATATCTAATATCAATCAAATGTAACAATACATGTGATAGTCTATAGTAGATTATTTTAGTCCCGATCAAATAATTTAAAGACTACGAATAATCTTTTAGATATTATTCATATAAAAGGAATACGCCAAGATATTCTAAACAACTTTTAGAATATATTTTCTTTTTGAAGATATCAGGGGACACATTCATATAATTGAAAGCGGAGAATATGAATATCATAAAATTGTCATTGATTTATAAACAAGTTTACATTAAAATGCCCAAGATAAGTCATCAAATTACATAGCATTAGGGCATATCACTAACAATCTCCCACTTGCACTAAGGTCATAATACATAATGCTAACGCATTAAACTATGTATTGCATCCCCATCTTCTCAAGATGATGATCTAGCTGCAATTGACTCAAAGCTTTAGTGAGTGGATCAACTACATTATCCAAAGTAGGTACTTTCTGCAAGATCCTTACGAGCAACAATCCCTCGGATAATATGAAACCTCCTTTCAATATGTTTGGATTTCTGGTGAGATCTTGGTTCCTTGGCTTGTGCTATAGCCCCATTGTTATCACAATACAAAAGGTATTGGAAACTCAATGGATAGAACCACTTCAAGCTCTTTCAAGAACTTTTTGATCCAAACTGCTTCCTTTGTAGCATCGCATGCAGCAATATATTCGGCTTCTGTAGTGGAATCTGCAATCACAGGCTGTTTGGAACTTTTCCAACTGACTACTCCTCCATTACAAATAAATACAAACCCAGATGTAGACTTTCTATAATCTCTATCAGATTGAAAATCTGAATCGGTGTATCCATCCACACGGAGTTCACCACCTCTATAGACTAAAACCAAATCCTTAGTCTTTCTCAAGTACTTAAGGATGTGTTTTACTGCTATCCAGTGACCTTCACCTGGATTGGACTAATATTTGCTCGTAACACTTACAGCATAAGTAAGATCAGGTCGTGTACATAGAATGGCATACATAAGACTACCTATGGCGGAAGCATACGGTATTCTTTCCATGCGTTGACGTTCAACATCAATTTTTGGAGACATTTCTTTAGAAAGATGCACATTGTGCCTCATAGGCAAGAAACTTTTCTTAGAACTCTCCATCTTGAATTTCTTCAAGATTCTGTCTGTGTACATGCTTTGGGATAAGCCTATTAATCTCTTCGTTCTATCCCTATAGACACAAATTCCTAAGATGTAAGTGGCTTCTCCCAAATCCTTCATGGAGAAGTTATTGCTCAACTAAACCTTTGCAGTCATCATATGACCCGTGTCATTACCCATGATCAATATATCGTCCACATACAAGATAAGGAAAGTGACTGCACTCCCACTAACCTTCTTGTATACATACGGTTCATAATCATTTCTAATGAAACTAAACTCTTTGACCTCATTTTTAAAGCTTATGTTCCAAGATCTGGAAGCTTGTTTTAGACCATAAATTGATCTCATAAGCTTGCATACTTTATGACCTTCAGATTCAAAACCTTCGGGCTGCTCCATATAAATATCTTCATAAAGATATCCATTAAGGAACGCAGTTTTGACATCCATCTGCCAAATATTATAATCATAGTATGCTGCGATTGCAAGCATTATGCGAATGGACTTAAGCATAGCTACTGGTGAAAAGTCTTGTCATAATCAATCCCTTGTTTCTGATGATATCCTTTAGCAACCAGTCTTGCTTTAAAAGTCTCTACTTTTCTATCAGCTCCTAGTTTTCTCTTGAATACCCATTTGCATCCTATAGGTACAATACCTTTAAGAGGGTCTACCAAGGTCCAAACGTCATTGGAGTACATGGAATCCATTTCTACCTGCATCGCTTGTCTCCATTTCTCAGAGTCGATATCGTGTATTGCATCATCATAGGTAGTAGGATCATCAATATGATCATTATCCCCAACAATAAACATTTTTTGTGCTTCCTCAAGAAGATAACCATATCTTTCAAGAGGATGGGATACCCTACTAGTCCTATGAGGAACCTGTGTTGTTACCTGTTCTGGACTCTGTTGAACAGTTTCAGAATCTTGATTTGGGTCACTTTGTGGTTCGGAGGACAATTCCTCTATTTCTACTTTCCTCCCAATGCCTCTTTCTTGAATAAACTCTTTTTCAAGAAAAACATCACGGCTGATCAAAATCCTTTGATCACTAGGAAAATAAAAATAATATCATTTAGTTTCCTTAGGATATCCCACAAAACGTCCTTTATCAGATTTAGCTTCCAACTTGTCCGTCTTGAGTTTCTTAACAAAAGAAAGACAACCCCAAATCTTAATGTGATTAAGACTTGTTTTCCTACTAACCCATAACTCATACAGTATAGTAGGAACAACTTTAGATGGAACTCTATTCAATAGATATATGGCTGTAAGAAGGGCATAACCTCACAATGAAATGCGAAGACTAGTATAACTGATCATAGATTCTACCATATCCATTAATGTATGATTCCTACATTCAGACACCCCATTTAATTTTGGTGTGGCTAGTGGAGTTGTTTGTCATGTTATACCAGCCTCTTTGAGATAATCAAGAAATTCGGTACTCAAGTATTCACCTTCACGATCTGATCGTAGAGTTTTAATTCTTTTTCCCAATTGTTTTTCTACTTCAGCCTTAAACTCTCTAAACTTTTCGAAAGTTTCAGACTTATACTTCATCAAGTATACATAATCATAGCGTGAATAATCATCAGTAAAAGTTATGAAGTAGTTGTAACCACCTTGGGCCATTTTTCTAAACGGTCCACATACATCAGTATGTATTAATCCTAACAATTTTGTAGCTCTTACACCTTGTCCAATAAAAGGTGATTTGGTCATCTTACCAAGAATACAAGATTCGCAAGTAGGGTTGGGTTCAAATCCCAATGAACCAATAAGTTCATTTTGAGCCATCCATGCTAATCTTTTATCATTGATATTACCAAGTCTTAAGTGCCATAATTGTTTTGGATTAGTTTAGTTATCTCAAGGACGTTTTCCTTTTGAAGTAGTAGTTGAAGTAGATGTAATATGCATACATTCAAGATGATAGAGACCATTTACCAAAGTAGCCTTGCCAACATATTCATTACAATAACGAATATTACAACAATTGTTAACAAAGGAAAATATATAATTTTCATTGACAAGCTTTGGAATAGACACTATAATCCTTACAGCTTTTGGTACATACAAAAGATCATCAAGATACAAGACTCACCCGGTAGGCATATATATATCCATACTCCCCTTAGTCAAGGCAGCAACATTTGCTCCATTGCCAACCTTCAAAATCACTTCACGCTTCCTAAGCGCAATCTTGTCATTTAGATTCTGTACGGAAACACAAACATGAGTTGTAGCACTAGAATCCAAAATCCAAGAAGTATAATTCTGACTAATAGAAAGATTAGTCTCAATCACAAACATAAAAGAAATTATACCTTTATCAGTAGCTGCACTAGCTCCTTGCTCCTTCAACTGTTGAAGATACAAAGGACAGTTTCTTTTCCAATGACCTTTTTGTTTGCAGTGGAAACAGGTACCCTTAGATACCTTTTCCGTTCCCTTCTTCTTACCAACACCTCATGTGGCCTTAGGGACAAAGTTTTTCTTCTTGTTGTTGTTCTTCTTCTTTTTCGGCTTGGTGCCAGAAGATGAAGTGTCACGCCCCAACTCGACCCCACTTACGATCAGTCAAGACGCAACGAAATTTTGGCATCATAACGTTTGAAATACATACATCAGGGCTCTAAACCAACCCTCTATAATAACGCACAACCAACTCCAAATATCAACAACAACTCCACAACCATTCATCAAGATTCAACACCATACATTAAATAACCAAGCAACATACCAACCACAAGTCATATGCCTCCGTTTCAACAACATACCAAAAGCTATATCATTCATACGCATACTCATTATAAACTAGTCTAGCAATCCAAGCATATTCCAAAAGTAAGACTACCAAACTAGCAATATACAAGCTACTATCTTTAGATCATCTTATACAATACAACTCCAAAGTAAATACAATCCAACTAGTTCTAAATACAATATAGCAAAAAGAGAACTTCAACTCAGACATCACTGATAAGACTCTGGCACATAAGACTCTTCAACATAAGGCACATACTCAACTTCCTGAGAAACATACCCGGTATCCTGCTCAACTACACCTGATGACAATAAACAAATGAGGGTGAGCTTATATATAACAAAGCTCAGTGAGGATTCGAAAGATCGTTTGAAAACATTTACTTTACCCTTTGGGAAATCATCCTATGAGCAACAATAACAATAAACTTCATTAACATCAAATTTTCAATTCTCACATAAATAACCATTCAGTTGTGAAAGGATACTCTAGTTGGTGTAGCTCCATACGCCATCACGATCACAATTAACCCCATATGCCCATTGCTACATTCCAGAAGTACCCCATCCTAGACCCACACTCCATGGCATCTCCGCCCATGCGAGATAGGGGATAGTACATGATAGTCATGCCGTTTTTAACCCGACAGCCTAACGCTGCCCGAGATGTGGCACACACTATCATGACTCACAACAATAACAATAAACATTTCATTTTCTGAGAAGACAACAAAGTAGGTTGTTTTCCAGTACAACAACAATCATCAATCAGTTAACAACATTTCAAAATAACATAACATCAATTAAACAACTAAACAACTAAGTTAGATGACAAAGTAAGCCACCCAACTTAACATGCATTTGAACGTACATTCAATCCCGAACCTAATCAACATTAACCCAAGAAACAACTACTCAAACACCACCCAACCAACCAAAGACAACATTTCAACATTTTAAAAAAAGACTATCCAAACTTCTAAAAGTCATAACTTACAATCGGGAAATCCAATAACCTCCAAACCACCTTCTATCACTCAACCACATAAGAAACTACATTAACCCCAACGGAAACCAACCATAACCCATCCAAAACATGTCCAACAACCCTATTTTGGCAATGCAACAAGGCTGAATTTTTTGGACTTTTGCTACGACATCAAATCAAAAATTCGGCATTACAACATTACGACCCTACAATTAACAAACTTTTAGAAGTAACAACCAATCAATTCCAACTACTACAACAACAATTATTCAACAATGAATCAATAACTCAATTTTAATACCCGAAAAATAGAAATGCATGCTACTACCTATCGAAATAGCTATAAATACATATAAATGATCATTGGCAACTACAGAGCAATAATCTAAAGACAATTTAACAAAACATCGGATAAAAATGCAAGTATGGAAATTTGACATAAAATAGCATTTCAAGATCTATAATTTTTCTCTCACCTTTGATGCGAAATGATGTTAGAAATGTGTGCAATGGATGCCCAACAAGCAAAATCCAACTTTGGATGAAGAGATTTGGCCTTCAAATGAGTTTTCTAAGGTAAAATTGCTTTGAAAAATAGTTGAAAAATCCCTTTTTTTTGCCTATGGAGTTTCGGCCATGTGTGTGTGTGTTTTTGGTATTTTGAGTTTTGCCTAAGTGTATTGTGTATGTATAATGTATATATGATATATTTATATGCATAGTCAACATATTAAACTAAGTCAAAGTTGTCAATTTTTAATCTTTTAATTGTTTTTAGACTATTTTGTTTACTTATATATATATATATATATATCTATCATATATACTATATTTAGTAGTTTAAGTATAGTTGACAACATTTTCATATGCATTCATATACATACAAATAGCTATAAAACTCAATTTTTGCAAAAGAAGGTGTAAAAGCCTTTTAAATTCCTAACCCAATTTAAAATCCGTTTTAATCAGACACGGGTCTATTAATATCCGAGAACTAGATTTTCAAACACTAAAAAGATCAGTTTCGAAACTATAGCGAACGTGTTTCACAAATACTATTCACAAAAGTCGACGATAAAATTTTCAATGCCGATTTTTACAAAAATTTCATGAATTCTCACATAGCATGTAATAGGAATAAAAATCACATAATTAGCGCATTCTTACTCAAATAACACATATACAGGTCAAAACACGCAATTTCACGTATAAATGAAATCTGAGGTTTCATACGAAGCAACAATCAAGACAGACTCTTTCCCTTTGCCACCCTTTAACTGCGACTGAGTAGTTTTTAACATGTTTAATAACTCAAACAAAGAACATTCAAGCATGTTCATGTTGAAGTTGATGATAAACTGACTGAATGATGGTGGCAGAGACTGAAGGATCAAATCCTTCTGTAACTGACAATCCATCATAAAGTCAAACGCCTTAAGTTCAGTGATCAACGTGATCATCTTGAGGGTATGTTTATTAGCATCAACACCTTCATCCATACGTGCACGGAACAATTCCTTCGTTATCTCATACCGTATAGTACGACTCTATTCTCCATACAACTCTTGCAAATTGAGAATCATACTCTTAGCATGAGACATCTTCTCATGCTGTATTTGCAATTCGTTGCTCATGGAGGCCATGATATATGCCTTTGCACGTATGTCATGTTCATGCCAAAGATCAAATATCACTTGTTCAGCTTCAGTAGCACTCTCTGGGAGGGCATAAGGAGGGGCAGTATCTAGAACATATTCTAGCTTTTCCATACTTAGAACAATTTTTAAATTTCGAAACCAATCGACAAAGTTGGGTCTGGTTAAGCGGTTAGAGTCTAAAATACGAGCTAGTTGGTTTGCAACAGAAGCCATTATATAAGCTGCAAGAAAATAAATAATGCAGAAAATAAGATTGCAAGTAATGTAAACAAGTAATAAACTATTTAATCATGGACTTGAATTAAATAGTACCTCCCACTAATCTTTTCGAATCTCATACCCCCTAAATGAGAAACGTGAATCTAATTAAAGACTCCTTAGTAGGATGACCAAAATTCTCTTAAGGATAATATCTCTCAGCTTTCATGCATTATTGAAATATTACTTTAAGAGTTAACAACCATTGTTATCTATATCACTATATAGGACTTGATCAATTTAGCCCCTAAATCACTTCAATCTCAACTTTCGTGCAATATTGATTTAGTGATCTAGTTAGATTAAGCCCACCACCTCTATGAATGAGATAATTTGAATCCTATTACCTCAACTTTAGTGTATTATTGGCCACACGATATTGAAGCATCAAAACATCTCTATGTTTAACTAGGCATACATAAGACTTATTATGAACTACACCTTTCTACCTTTGGGTTAGACAAGACATAATCATTTTAAGTTAATATAGCCTAGGATGGTAGAGGGCTACGATAAACTATTTTTACCGCTTTACAATCTAATATGTGTTTGCACATAAAATTTTTAGTTTGAAAAGATCTCGGTTATACATACAAGTCCATTTAAAAGCCAACATCACATATAAGCAATTAAACAAGCATATATGCATCAATATTAAGCATGGAGGAATATGGACTTAGTGCTAGGAAACCAATCCTAGAATAACCAAAACAAGCACATCAAGAATGCCTTCAATGGTCTTGACTTCTTGATTTCACCAATACTTTAAAGGCCTCCAACTCCTTGGAAAACTTCAACTCCTTTGCAAAACCTCTTTGTAGATTACAATAAATTACCTCACTACAAAATGCTCTCTTGCAAAAATAATAAAATGAGACTTATGCCTCATTTACAAGCCAATGAATGAAAGAATAATTATTACATAGCCATCCAATGAAATACAACCATTCATCATTCAATAAGCTAAGTCCATGATCCACTTATCAATCACCATTCATCATATATTGAATATGCATCATATACAACCATTCAATATATAAACTCATAAAGCATTGAACATGCATCATATATATACATTCAAGAAGCTAAATGAACACATAGCAGATTCTCATGTAAGAATCCATTTACTTCAAATTTCATACTTTGAACCTTTAAACATCTCATGTTTAACAACTAAAGAAAATTATGAACATAAATTAAACTCATGGTTTTGCAAAAGATATCACATATATATGCATCACTATGAATAATAAATGTTTATAATCAAAACAAGGCTCAAAAACAGCTTCTCTGTTCAAGTCGGTCGAGTCAGTCGGTTGAGCCACTCGACCGACTGTATTCGACCGTCTTAAGCTGTGGGAATCGTTCAAGTCAGTTGGTCGAGTCACTCGACCGACTTCCCTCACCCGACTCATGCTGTGGGAGTCAGTTGAGCCAGTCAGTCGAGTCACTCGACCGACTTAGCTCAACCGGTTCTCTCACAAAAGCCATTTTTAGCAAAGTTCTTGGGTTTGATTTTGTTTTTGTCCACAATGAAACTAATCTAACATCATTTCTATTGGACAAAGATTTCATATTTCATATAAACAAAAATCAAACACTAACAACAAACATCAAATGTTCCATTGCAAGTATATCTCTTAGTGTTCAAAGCATAGAAACAAGCAAACAACCATGTAAGCACATGAAGATCAAGCATAGCTCTGATACCACTATAAGGACCATCTCAAGGATTATGGAGATAACATAGCTAATAACCAAGAAAGTTCCATGGCTAGAATTTCAAAAATTTCTATAACAAAGCTATGTACATCCATAAACCTTTGTCTTGATTTCATATGATTAACAAGGTACAAACATATATATACATCTATATATATAAATCAAATAGATAAACAAGGTATACCTCTTGTAGATCTAAGTAAGAAAGATGAAGGATTGAAGTTCAAGCTTTGACAAAACCTCCCACAAATGCAAGAGCCCTAGGTTGTACACACAAGCTTGAATGTGCTTCTTTAACCACCCAAGAAGATGTGCTAGCCTACTTGGTGATATTGAATAAGCAAGAAGAATAGTAGAGAACAAAACAAACTTTTCCCTCTTCTTTGCCTATGCCTTGGTCGAAAATTCCATAGAAAGGAAAAAGAAGATGATATCTTGCATATATTATTTTGTCTTGTATATTGTATATGTGTATGTAATGTATATTGTGTAATATCTTGGAGACAAGGCTTAGTGGATTATGACACACTTCACAAGAGCCACTCATCTTGTCTTGATTTAATCCTAGCCATTCAATCCACCAACCAAAAGTCAAGGTGGTGATGTAGAGCTCCTAGCCAAGTTTTTGGCATCTTACACTTTATGAGATTAATACACACACACACACACACACACACACACACACACACACACACACACACACACACATATATATATATATATATATATATATATATATATATATATATCACACATATATTTATATAAATATATATATATATATACTTAATTATTCTTAAAGTGGTACAATTAATTTAATCTAATCACCATTAGTTTAAATTAAGGAAACAACTTTCCATAATTGCACTTTGGCCCTAATACTTATACTAATTATACAATCGGCCCATTACAAATTAACGGCCCACATTAACAACGTATCTCAACCAATTATAAGCTTATCCGAAACACATTCATTTACGCTTTATTGTGTGTGACTCTCTAGATCAATCACCAAATAGCAATGAGGGAATATTAAACGACTTTAATATATTTCAGGAATATCTCCGCTATTCCCAAAATACCCTCACATTCTAGAGTGAGGTCTAGCAATGTCTTAAGACAATTTATATGGCAATGAAGTCAAACAGGTGAATCTATTTACAATCGCAAATTAACGTACAATTTAATCCTTCTATTAACATATTCCGATCGAGCAAAGACCATGAAATGATTAAGTCTATAAACTCGATAACGATGCAAATACCTAATATAGTAGAACCTCTTTAAATTAATAGCATTGGGACCACCAAATTCTATTAATTTAGCAAGATATTAATTTATTGATAAATTAATAACTATTAATTTATAGAGACATTTTTATTTTTTTTGGCTTTATAGTAAACATATTATGATTATGATGTCTTTTTTTGAAAAGTGACTTGTATTTTTTTGATCCAATTTGAAAAGATAATTAATGAGAATAGAAGATAAAATTTAATTTAGTAGGATTAAAACAAAGTTTCTCTAATCTCGTATCCAAGTGCTTGTAGGGTTAGGATGAGAACTAATTTCTCTAATCTTGTATCATAATCCTTGTAGAATTATCTCAATTTTTCTCTTTAACTAATTAAATATGAGATTCAACTAGATTTGAAGTTTAATAAAAGACAAGCTACTCTTGATTCATATTTTAAGAAAATCTCAGTCAATTTATTATGTACTTTTTAGTTAATTATTAATTTATAAAATATTTGGGTCAATAAAATATATAAAAAAATTTAAATGTATTATCTTATAATTTTATCGAATTTATCAATTTTTTATACTGGTCCCAAGTCGGGACCAGACATTTTTATTAATTAAAAGAGATTATTAATTTATCGAGTATTAATTTAAAGAGGTTCTACTGTAGTTGGAATTAGAGATGACATCCATGGAAACACTTTTCCATCTTTCATGCCCTGGCCAGGGACTTCTTTATTCTACACCGAAATTAGATTGTATAGGATATCGCCTCACATCGGAGGTTAACAGATCATGTCTCGACAATTACCTGTCAACTACTATACATGAAATAGAATATGCAAGAGGCCGTAACTCATCTTGACAAATCGAAGATGAGCATTGTCCAGGTGCTAGTATTAAATTCTCGATATATGTTACAACCGTAATTTCTCAAGTCTAAGGATAATGTGTACATTCACAACAAACAACGAGCTATTAATCTGAAATCATGTAGCTTGTTATTCACGTCACATTCAATGATTTATTCTACTAATAATCATTCACATGATTGCTAATTGCATCATATGTTGTTATAGCTTATGGCTCACTATCCTTTATCATTAATATCCAATATCAATCAAAGGTAACAATCCATGTGATAGTCCACAATAGATTATTTTAGTCCTGGTCAAATAATCTAAGGGCTATGAATAACCTTTTAGATATTCTTCATATAAAAGGAATACACCAAGATATTCTAAACAACTTTTTTAATATATTTCCTTTATGAAGATATTAGTGGACATATTCATATAATTGAAAGCAGAGAATATGAATATCATAAAATTTCCATTTGTTTATAAACAAGTTTACATTAAAATGCCCAAGATAAGTCATCAAATTACATAGTATTAGGGCATATCACTAACAATATATATTTATATTATTTTCTTTATAATATTATCTTATTTTTCTTTTTTCTTTTATTTTTTTGCATATATATAATATATAATATATATTATTTTTCTATTTTTTCTATTTTTTTGGATATATATATATATATATATATATATATATATAGAATGCACCTTCAGAATTTCAGAACATAATGAACAAGATTTTTAATCAGTTCACAGACTTTACAATTGTTTACATTGATGATGTTTTAGTCTTCAGTAATGACATTCATCAACACTGGAAACACTTGCATATTTTCTTCAAAGTCATTAAAGAAAACGGTCTTGTGGTTTCTGCACCCAAGATTAGACTTTTTCAGACAAAAATTAGGTTTCTTGGAAACATGATTTCCTTTGGGAGAATCACCCCTATCCAAAGAACACTTGATTTTGCAGAAATATTCCCAGACATTCTGCGTGAGAAAACACAGTTGCAAAGATTTTTAGGATCTTTAAACTATGTTGCAGATTTTTATCCCGGTATTCGCCATTTATGTAAACCTCTTTTTGAACGTCTTAAAAAGAACCCTCCAGCATGGACTGATGCTGTAAAGGAAATTAAACGTCAGGTTAGAGTTTTACCAGTTTTGACTTTATGTCAACCAGACACCCCAAAGATAGTTCAGACAGATGCTTCTGAATTAGGATTTGGTGGTATATTAATTTACTAGCTGAAGTTTCATGGAATTCTACAGTAACCATATGACTTCAGAGAGGAGAAGTCTTACCGTTTGAATATTCCTACTAGGGCTCAGCCCATCCAGATGAATCAGGAATATCTCTCTCTTTGTAAAAAAGAGATCCAGAGTTTATTAGATAAAAAGTTAATCCGACCCAGCAAAAGGCATGACATTCCATTCAATTTGAAGATCTGGGGGAGATGGTCTGGGATAGAAATTCTTTGTATCTGGAAAAGAAATTCCTTCAGCACAGAACCAGATTCAGACTCAGAGACGATGAAGATGATGAATCTACAGTCATGATTCCATTATCAGACATCATCATCACAAGACGACGAAATTACTTTCGGTCACAGTGAAAGTAATCCAGTCAAAAGACAGAATTATCACATCGAGACAAGTAGAACACTCCAAGACTTTCGATGGTATAAGGATGTCTTTCTCAGTAAATTATACCAAAGATCTGACAACAACGCCAGTTATTGGAAAGAAAGATTCCTTTGTGGGATATATATATATATCCAAAAAAATAGAAAAAATAGAAAAAAGAGAAAAGAAAAATAATTAAGGGTATTTGCGTCTTGTAGCAATTTATGTTAAGAAACTTGACGGAAAAATGATAGAGGGGGTACGAGTGCTACTTTTTCAAACCACAGGGGGTTCCGGTGCACTTTTAAAACTATAGAAGGTATTGTGCACTTTCGGCTAAGCATAGGGGGCTATGGTACTATTTATCCTATATAATATTATATAATGTTCAAAGTTGATAAAAATATATCATATAAGCCTAATGCTACCATTCTAAAAATAATATCTACGAAAAATCCCAATACTCTTTACCAATTCTTACCTTTCTAAAAAAAAAAGCCCAATTCTATTTTACCTTTAACCCTAAAAGCCCAATATACTAATAGTCTTAAGTTTAACATCTCTTATTCCTTTAACTTTAACCGTAGCTAATCTAAAAGCAGTAAAAGTTTTCTTCATAATTCCTTTATTTTCTCTCTTTGGAACCTTCTCAAAGGTTTCCATATTCACCTCTCGTTGAAGGTTTTACACCGGCGAGTCTGGGCTTCTGTACTTTGGCCTGTGGCCAGTGTCACTATCTCTCTCCAACCCATTTTCCTCTATTTTTTTCTTTTGGTATCTCTTGTAACTATGTATTTTTCATTTTATGTGTCGTGTTCTTCTTGTGCAGCTATGGTGGTATTTTGTCCAGTTTTGTTGGTTTTTTTCTATGCCTTTTCATGCGGATTTTGTTTTCTTTTATGGAAGCCATCTTTAACTTTTGTGTCCAGACTTTGTGTTGTGACTTTTTGACCATTTTCTTGGTCTTTTTGGTGTGGGATCTTTGGTGTTGTAGACTGGGCCTTACCCCACTTTCTCGTTTCAGTCCCTGGTTTTAGAGGATTTGGACGGTAGAGCTGGGTTGGTTGCATCTGTTTCATGCCTTCTTTAGTTTGTTGCACTGTTGTCAGCCATTCTCTTACTTTCTCCAGATTCAGTTGCTATTTTTTTTGGGCTTCGGATGCCGTGCTAGGGATATTGTTTGGCTTGTTTTTGCTATATGTACATATGTATGTGGGCTTTTGTCGTTGGCCTATCTTTTGTAAGGTTGCTTAATATTTATATACATGAAGTTTCTCTTTGACAAAAAAAAGACATTTTCGTAATTTTACATATTTTAATCAATGCTAGCAGTGATGTTGTTGGTTTAAATTAATTTTTTTTTGAATTATCGTTATCGGTTTCAATTTTGGTTATCTGCGATTTTTTTTTTTATCACTTGTCGATTTCACTTTTGGATAGTGGTTTTTAAAATCGTTGGGTCTCGATTTTTGTTTCAGGTTTAGATTATTCTAAACAATTTCGATTTCGATATTTTAAATTTTCGCAGTTAACTGAACCGCTGCCATTCCTAAGAGAGAGTATAGCACAATCTTAAAAATGTTACAATATGTCTCCTCATGCCAAAACCAGCTTGGTGATAAAGACCAAGAACTTCACTATGGACATACATTTGAGAAACTATGAATATACATTCTACAGGAGTCAAATATTTTTCCTAGACATAAACCATGTATGTAAATGAGAATTATATTCTTCATATTTACTACACATAAATATGTATTATGGATAGGGTTAAGAATCACAATGCATGGTGAAAAAACACTTTTTCAAAAAATATTCTCTCTAGCATTTAGAGCACTTTCTCCTCCACCCACCTTGTCTTTGCCCACCCATTGATTAAAAATAGTTGTCTTGGCCTCAAGTCTACAAACGAGATTAATTTCATAAGATTAAAAGTAGTTGTCTTGACCTCAAATTCCTTGACTTAAAATGATTAATCAAGTTATACTTAAGTCTACAATATATACTTATATAAACTACTCTCTGTTTACATCTCATACCAATGTGAGGCATCACAAATAACATGAATGGCCAGCCTTCAAGAAACAAATGGACAAGTAGGACTACTATTAACCAAGTACAAGTTGATTTACCAATACCAAGTTGCTCAAATATGTTGATTTCGTCGCGTAGCTGCTTGTTAAGCCAATAAGAATTGTACATTGATATACCAGTTGCCACAATCCATGGAGAAAACAACTTTGTCCAACTAAAATACATCCAAATAAATGGAGTGAATACCGCCTTCAAAGTGTATTTAGAAGTTGTAATTGCAATTGAGAAAACAAAAAAACCCCTTGTAGACATCAAATGCTTTTAAAATCTAGATTTTAATGAGCCAAAAGAAAGATTTTTTAAGAGTTTTGAGTAATGGGTATAGATAAGAGGACTGTACATAAAATGGAATATCACATTCATTGCATTTACACTGTGGTGATTTGTACACTTAGTTACACTAAGATAATGGTACAGCGATTTGATAAGCTTACAAGTATTTGAATTACAAAAAATACAAAGATTAGTTTTAACCTCTATCCTAGGTTGACTTGGTAGAAGATTTGATCATGTAAGACTTTTTCTTGATATCCCTTCGCAAGTGGGTGGTGCCATCTATGAAACTCCAAATTTCATTTTTGTGTGAAATTGCGTGTTTTGACCTGTATATGTGTTATTTGAGTTAGAATGCGCTAATTTTGTGATTTATACTCCTATTACATGCTATGTGACATTCATGAAAGTTTCATAAAAATCGACATTGAAAATTTTATCATCGAATTTTGTGAATAATGTTTTTGAAACATGTTTGCTAAAATTTTGAAACTAGTCTTTTTAACGTTTAAAAGCCTAGTCATCGGATATTAATAGACCCGTGTCGGATTAAAACAGATTTTAGAATAGATTAGGAATTTAAAAGGATTGTACACCTACTTTTGCAAAGGATTGAGTTTTATAGTTATATGCATGTATATGTATGTATGTATCTATTGTTGTCAACTAAAAATAAACTACTTAAAATAGTCTAAGTGTTATAATATATATATATATATATATATATGTATGTATGTATGTATGTATATAGACTAAAAACAACTAAAAAATCACAAAGTGTTTCAACTTTGACTTTAGTATTTTGTTTGACTTAGCATTATATATACATAATACATACACAATACATACATAATACATTAAAACAAAACACAAAGCACACTCATTTCTCACCTAGATGGCCAAAAATCCATAGGCAAGAAAGGAGAATTTTTTAACTATTTTTCAAATCAATTTTTCTTTAGAAAACTCATTTGAAGTCCAATTCTCTTCATCCAAAGCTAGATTTCACTTTTTAGGCATCCATTCTACATCTTTCTAATATCATTTGGCATCAAAAGTGAGAGAAAAATTATAGATCTAGAAATGCTATTTTATGTCAAATTTATATATTTGTATTTTTATCCGATGTTTTGTTAAATTGTATTTGGATTATTGCTCAGTAGTTGCCAATGATCGTTTATACATATTTATAGCTGTTTTGAATGGTAGTAGTATGTATTTATAATTTTCGATTATTAAAATTGGATTATTGGTTCATTGTTGAATAATTATTGTTGCAGTAGTCGGAATTGATTAGTTGTTGCTTCTAAAAGTTTGTTAATTATGGTGTAGTAATGTTGTAATATCAAATTTTTGATTTGGATGTCGTGGTAAAAGTCCGAAAAATTCAGCCATGGTGCATTGCCAAAAATAGGGTTGTTGGACATGTTTTAGATGACTTTTGGTTGGTATAAGAGGGGGGCTAATGTACTTGCATTGATGGTTGAGTGATAGGAAGTGGTTTGGAGGTTATTGGATTTCTAGATTGTAAGTTATAAATTTTAGAAGTTGGTGTAGTCTTTCTTTAAAATGTTGAAATGTTATCTTTGGTTGTTTGGGTAGTGTTTGAGTAGTTGATTCTTGGGTTTTTGTTGATTAGGTTCGGGATTGAATGCATGTTCAAATGTATGTTAAGTTGGGTGGCCTACTTTGTCATCTAACTTAGTTGATTAGTTGTTTAATTGATGTTATGTTATTTTGAATATTGTTAACTGATTGATGATTGTTGTTGTACTAGAAGACAACCTACTTTGTTGTCTTCTCAGAAAATGAAATGTTTAATGTTATTGCTGTGAGTCATGATAGTGTGTGTCAGCTCTCGGATAGTGGCTGTCAGGTTCATAATGGCATGACTATCATGTGCTATCCCCTATCTCGCATGGGCAGAGATGCCATGAAGTGTGGGTCTAGAATGGGGTACTTCTGGAGTGTATCAATGGGCGTATGGGGTTAATTGTGATCGTGATGGCGTACAGAGCTACATCAACTAGAGTATCCTTTCACAATTGATTGACTATTTATGTGGTTGAATTGAAATGTTAACATTAATGAAGTTTATTGTTATTATTGCTCATAGGATGATTTCCCAACGGATAAAGTAAATGTTTTCGAAAGGTCTTTCGAATCCTCACTGAGCTTTGTTATACATAAGCTCACCCTCATTCGTTTATTGTCATCAGGTGTGACTGAGTCAGACTGGCACGCCTCGGGACCAAGACCCGCGGAGGTCAAGGTTGGAGCGCAACGTGTCGACCAACTTAATACCTATAAGGTCATCGATTAACAACCTAGCATGCATTTTTTTTCTTTTCCACAAATATCTTCAAAAGAATACTCTTGGCATTTGGCACAAAAAGGCTACAACAACCTGTTTCATAATTACAAGACCTAGCATCCCTGTTTGTACTTCATACGTGACCAAATACAGACATCTAGATCTCAAAAGAGTGGTAATCAAACTTAGTATGTAGTAATAGTCCAAAATAATAATACATAACACAAGGCTATTCGAAAGTACATCATCAGTTTATATTAACAATCTATGCCTTCTACACAAGCATGGAGATCAACAAAAGCAGAAGTCAGTCTCATCACATAAAACCTCTTCGCCCTTAACTTGTTCAGTTGGCTCGGCCTCGGTCTCACCTGTAAGTATTAGAAAGAGGGGTGAGCTAGTCCTGCGTATAGCTCAGTGAGGATGAGAAATAAACGTTTTCACAAATGTTTTATCATTTTGAAATCTTCTTTATAAAACCGTGCTATGCATATAGTCCACATAGTCAAAGCATCAAGTATAACAAATACGGAATAGTCAAAATCTTATTCAAGTAACTCTACTCTTCGAGGACCTCGAGGGACCCAGCGAGAGTAGAAACCATGTAGTAAAAGGATACAATATCACGAACTTTGTTAGAGATGGCCAATCTCAAGCTTTCTTGTCAAATCATCTTCATCACACCAATTAAGAGTGGTATTCTGGAGGCGACCAGTTACACTGATCAAGAGAATACTTCGGAGGAAACCCATGAGGATGGTACTCCGGAGGCAACCCATATACATGACAACCAAGAGGGCACTATGGAGCCAACCCATGAAGACGGTACTCCGGAGGCAACCCATAACACACCAATTAAGAGGGCACTACGGAGGCAACCCGTGAAGAGGGTACTCCGGAGGCAACCCATAACACACCAATTAAGAGGGCACTACGGAGGCAACCCGTGAAGAGGGTAATCCAGAGGCAACCCATAAATACACCAATCAAGAGGGCACTACGGAGGCAACCCGTGAAGAGGGCACTACGGAGGCAACCCGTGAATACACCAATTACACCTCATTTATTTGTGGAATACACAGACACCATTTGGAGGACAACAATGAGGTTGTCTCCGTCAAGCATGTTCAAACATATACATGATCTGAACTTAATTGAGCATACTTATCCAATAACTAATTAGACATGTAAACATCTTGCATTTAATAATCATAAGACACAACGTGGAGGGCAACAAGGAAGTTACTTTATTATACAAGTGTGTATCAGTGTAGCGACTTCATACGAGCATATATTCATAAGGCATTATAAGACCATATTATCATTTCATATATCAATTTGAAAGCAATTAAACTTTCACGGGCAGCCAAGTAATCATGTTCAAAATAAGCCATAGAATATCTTTTAACAATTCACATTAGGAGGTCAACAAAGTAGGTTGCCTCCAGATACACGTATGATCACAAATTGACAGGTAAACATATGAGGCATGCTTTGACATGTAAATCCACTTTGTATAACACCTAGAAGCATATGAACATTTAATGGGCAGCCAAGTAACACCATATAAAACAAGTTGTATAACTCATTTTAGTTCACATACCAAGTGTTAAGGACATACGAGCATGCTATGACAATTTACACAAGACCGGGTGCAAGAATAGTTAACTTATCAACATGCAATCATCGAGAATCGTGCTTAGAGCTATAAGGACAATTCTGGGCAATCCATTAACATTCCTCAACATCAATTATAAGATACACAAGAGTGGTTTATGACTTGGGAGCCTACGTAGCCATCAGGACCATGCTCGGGTGTAGGTTTAGTTTGCTAAGAACCACAAGAATCACCTAAACCATTTCATGCATACTTAGAGATTATTGGACAGCCTACTAACAACTCAAATGAATTCATTTAACCATAGGTTAGTCACTTAGCAAGCATGCATAAGTAATAGGGCCTCAATTTCATGCTTACCCATACGATTAAGCAAGAATTCGTCATGTAATGAACCTAAGTTATACATCAACCAAATTAAGCAATCTCAACCAACTAAAACAGTCCATGCAACTTATAATTTCCATAAGTCCAAGCATTCAATACCTCAAAGTACAATTACAACATGATTTAAAGCAAGTTTCAAAACAAAACCTCACTGCAATAGCTTATTTTTTCTCATTCGGTTAGCCAAGAAAATAACCTCCAGATTTGGTGAATCAAATGTCAAATTGAAGCTTAACGAGTGATTTAAATCTAGGAACAAACCTCGCTGCATTTCAAGTTCGGACTTAGGAGTTATGACGAAAACCGTGAGACCATGCAAATCTGTCCATTTTCATACACATTTCGATATTTTTCATTTTTGGGGGTCTTAAACTCAAAATTAGCCTTAGCCGATTTCTTCAAGATATGTTCAAAACCGAAAAATATAGTAAATCACCAAGTTTCATGAATTTTGAACATCATTTTCTAGGTCAAAAATATTTCGTTCTAATCGGACAGAGAGCTACCAGAAACATAACTTCATATTTCCAAGTTGTCCAGACTAAGACACATTACGATTTTTGACCATTTTGGAGGTCTTAAAGTCAAAATTAGCCTTAGCCTATTTCTTAAAGATATGTTCAAAACTGAAAAATCTAGTGACTCACCAAATTGCATGCATTTTTAACATCGTTTGCTACCTTAAAAATGCTCTGAACAGAAGGGTCAATAGGCTACCCGGGATTTCCAGAAATGTTCAAACTTAACTTCTTGGCTTCTAAGCGCAAAACTAAGTAAACACATATACATACATGCTCATGAACTTCAAAACATTTTAGAAATCAGTTTAAACCCTCACCTTTGCAATAGTTAGAAATTGGAGAAATTGATTGGAAATGGTTGAAGAGTTTGGAAATGGTTTGCTTCTACTTCCCCTTTCCTCTCTTTCTTCTTCTTCTTGGCAAAATCGGGTAGTATGTGTAAGTGTGTGTAAGTGTGTGTAAGTGTATGTTGTAGGATTTTAGTGTGTGTAGATGGTATAGTGTATGTTGATGGGTGAGTGTGTATTGGTGTGTGTTTGTGTGTTTGACTTAAGTGAGACCAAATAGTGTTAGGATATTTTGTTATTTTGCTTTAGGACGAGAGTGCCCTTGAGCTTGCTTACGTATTACTAGTTTGTCATTCTAGTGTTAATTCTAACTACTTAGTTACTAATCTTAGCTCCATAATGTTAATTAATTTCCTACGACTCCTAAAATATTTGGTTGCATGTTAAACGATGATATACACGTAATTTAAGGTAAACATACATAAACCTATTTAACAGCATATAAAACACGTCAAATGCATATAAAATGATTTAATTATGTATGACATGACCTAATGCACATGTGGTCTTGGGTCAGGTCTTACACAGACTTTGGGTACGTCCCTCGGAAAGCTGAGTATGTGCCTTCTGTGGAGGAGTCTTATGTGCTGGAGTCTTATCCATGAGTTATGTTGAAGTGCTCCGTGTTTTTGTCTTAGCTATTATAGTATGTTGTATTATATAACTTACTCGATGATAATGGTTTATATAATACTAGTTTAGTAGCCTTCCTTTTGAATATGATTAGGTTGCTAGACTAGTTTACAATCTATTTTGCAAATGTATAGTATAGCTTGTGTTATGTTGTTAAAACGGAGGCTTATGACTTATGTCGGAATGTCGTATGGATGTTAAATGAATGGCTTCGTATTTGTTGAATAGATGTTGGAGTTGTTGTTGAACTTGGAGTTAGTTGTGTTATATTTTTTAAAGGATTGGAAAGAGTCCTGATGTTCATGTTACAGATGTTATATAGCCAAAATTTCGTTGCATCCTGACTAATCGTAAGTAGGGTTGAGTTCGGGCGTGACACCATCGACAATACCTATCTTGGATCGTAAAAGAAAGAACCAAGCCTTGGACAATGACTTCATTAGCACTTCAGCAAGCTGATTGGCCGTGGAGATCAACGACATTAAGAGACCCTATAGAACCTTATCGCGCACAAAATGATAGTCCAAATCTAGATGTTTCATTATGAATTGAGAAATAGGATTGGTGCAAAGATACGTTGCACCAATGCTGTCACAAAGCAGACAATGTGGCTGAGGAATTCGAAAATGTAATTCATGTAGCAAGTTAGCAAGCTAGCTAACTTCGGCAGTTGCAGAAGCGATAAACTTGTATTCTGTTTCTATAGATGAGCGAGTCACTATTTGTTGGTTTTTTGAGAATCAAGAAACTAGAATGGTACCCAAAAATAGAACATAAGTAGATATAGACGTATAGTCATCCTTATTATTGGCCCAATCTACATCAGAATAGGCATTGAGAGATAGACTTGAAGAGCATTGAATCAAGCCATAGTGAAATATATCCTTCAAATATAGTAAGAGACGTTTGGTAGCTTTCCAATGAGCCGTACGTTGAGAATGCATATACCGAGCAAGCTTATTCATTATATATGCAATGGCGAGTCATCTTGTCATTTATAAGTACTGGAATGCTCCAATGAGGCTTCTATAGGCAGTAGCATCATGCAAAGATGTTCCTGACTCAAGTGTGAGAATAAAAGTTGTACTGATTGGTATTGAAGAATCCTTAACCCTTGCCATAGCGAACCACTAAAGCAAATCATTAACATATTTGTGCAATTACAATAGAATGTTATTGTGCCTTGGAAGAACCTCAACACCTAAAAAAAAAGATAGGGACCCAAGGTCCTTAATAGAGAACTTAAAGTAGAGGGTTGAGATAATCTTCTGTGTAAAGGAACCGGAACTACTTGTTACCAAGTGGTCATCCTCGTAAATGAGAATATATGCAAAAATGAAAGTTGTGAGCATATAGAAACAATGAATAATTAGAACTAGTGGATTGAAAACCAAGAGATAAAATATAGCTCTTATGTTCCATAAACCTAGCTCTTGCTGCTTGTTGAGGCCATAAAGAGATTTTTGTAGAGGATACACATGTTGAGGTGAAGAAGAGTCAAGAAAACTCGAGGGCTAAGCCATTAAAAAATCATTTGTTAAATGCCTATGAAGAAAGGCATTATTGATGTCCAACTGATTTATATGCCAAGCATTCAAGATAGCAATAGTTAAAACTACTTGTATAGTTCGTTATTTTACTATCGGATTGAACTTCTCATGATAATCTATTTCAAACTACTAGTAAAACCCTTTTGCAACTAGATATGCTTTGTTACGAGCAATACGACCATCAAAATTTCTCTTTATGCAAAAGACCCATTTACTACCCATAACATTATGATTTGGCTTTTTTGGTACGAATTCCCATGTTCTATTTTTAGCAAGAACGTGAAGTTCTTTTTCTATGGCATGATGCCACTCTGAACTCTTTAATGCCTGATGAGTAGTTGATAGTTCAATAGGAATGTAAGGGGGTATTTAGTGACTACAAGAGATAGGTAATGTTTGGGGCGCAAGATATAGTTCTTGGAGCGAGTTTACATGGCATGAGTTTGTTGGAATTTGTATGTCCTAAAGACCACTCCCACCATGATTACATTTATTGTATATTGGATGTATGTTGTAATATTTAGTATTAATGATGATTATTCCCTCACTCATTTATGTGTATATGTGCATGTCTAGAGGTCCCTAACTCAAGTAAGTGACTTGGGTCTACAATGGTCACGCATAAAAGGTCTAAGTCATAGATACTTGATTCTTAATCTTGTTAATAACTAGATTGTGGAGCTGGAAACTTCATCAGGATAAGATTATGGTGAGAAAGTCTCCTACCTATAGGGTGACCTACCTTGGTCAATGAAGGTTTTTTTAGACTTGTCTCACTTGTGCATATGTCATACTTTGAACTGATCCACTTAGGCATGATCTCTAGACCTATACTATCAAAAATAAAGATCAATATACCTTATGCTACTAAGTGGCTAGTGCTCTTAATCTTGAGCATATGTGAATGAACTAACGAAGTCAAGTTCATATACTTTGATTCATCATGGGCGAGACCTCAGTCGTGGGTCAACAACTCCGTGTTTTGGGTACAAATTTTATTAGTTAGGATATGAACATACAATATAGAATCCATGTCATCGAAAGATTTAGTAATTTGTTACAATCCAATGTATCATCTAAACCTAAAATTAGTGGTTGTTGGCTTCATGTCTAAGATTATGATTTTGATGATAACAAATTTAGGATAATTGAATTTCTCTAGTGTGATTGTGCTAATATGTTTACAGGACTAAACTCGCACTTATGACTCATAAGATTGAAATATGTGTATTTGTTTGAGTCAAATCTTGATTGATCTAATAATTTTTTGCATGGAAAAGATATTGGTATTGATCAAATGATGATGTAAGTATGAAGAAAGAAGATAACCTATCTTGAATAATTGGCGGATTAGTTAAGTGTATTAAACAAAATAATTTTATATTCTTACACATACACTTGTTTGGCTTTTTTGGATTACATTGTATCTATCATATTATACGCCAAAATATATTATAAATACTTAGTGTTGAAAGAGTAAGAGAATCTTGCTCAAAAGAAGAAAATATGATTGATCAAAGAAGAGATGCAAGATTGAGAAGAAGCAATTATGTTAGCCTTTCAAAAGAATTGAAGAATGCAATGATCAAGCTCACCACAAACATAAAACAATGAAGCGTTGAAGAGTTGAAGAAGTAAAGACTTTGAAGATTAAGACTTGAAGATGATGTGGTGACATAAGGTTGACAAAAGGCGACATAAGCGGTAGCGAATTCAGCTTTACCGTTTGCCTTAGATTTGCATTTGTGTAGCCTAAACTCTTGGTAATCTTTCAAAATGATCTTTAATTTTCTACAAGCATTTTGAAAAACGTTTGAAAGGTTATTTGGATTAAAATATCTTTTGAAGAATTGTTTTTGAAAAGTTTAAATGTTTTTTCTTCAAAAGATTGAATTTGGGTTGAAAGTTTGTTTTAAACTCTTGAATTGCAAATCGATTTTAATATTTCCTCAAGAGTTTAGAAAATATTTTGAGATATTAAAAAGGTTGAAAACTCTTTTAAAAAAATGTTCTTGAGGTGTATAAGTATTTTACCTTCAAAAAATTAGATTTTGGGTGAAAGTTTTGCAAAAATGGCATATTTTGGAAAAAGGTGGAAGAGCGAAGCCGACAAAGTTACTCAGCCGACTTTCCTCAGCCAACTTTTCCAGATTGCGTTGGAATAACAAAGTCGGTTGGCTTGCTCTTCTGACTTCATGTCGGCCGACCGACTTGCGAATTGCTCTTTTGACTTGCTCAACCGACAATACACTGGTTTTGGAAAACTAGCTGTTTTTAAGTGTTAGAAGTCTGCCTATTTATACCAAATCTCACCCATTTCATCCAATGTCTTTTCCACACAACTTTATAAATTCTAAACTTTTATTGTTGATTAAATCTATCAAATTACACCAAGCTTGAGCTTATATTTGCATATCTATTGAGCATTCAAAAGATCATTCACATATATATCTATTCATTGAGTAATATCATTGTAAATTATTGTTATACACTTCATATACTCAATCTTTGTATTGTATACACTCTTGGGGCTCTAGATTAGAATTGAGAGAATTCTTGCAAAGAGAGGAATGTGAAAAATCATTTGTAGACTCAAATGATAGAGGTTGTAGGTTTGAAGTATCACTTACATTCATTACAAGAAAAAAAGTGGCAGGCAACGAACTGATTCCATCGCCCCAAAGAGACGTGCAATGAAAGGGCGACAAAAAAATGTTTGTCCCCTCATAACTCGTGGCCAAACTCAAAGTTCGTCGCCCTTCCGTCGCCAACTTTAAAAATTAATAAATATTTATTTTTTTTCAAAATTCGTTGTCAATCCATCCCTAAATTAATTTTAACTTTTAATTACTTTATTATTTTCCGTTCCCAATCTATCGCTCAAATAATTTTTTATTTTATTAATTTTTGTCACCAATCCATCGTCAAAATAATTTTTTATTTTTAAATAATTTATTAATTTCCGTCCATTTCATCGCCATATAGATTTTTTTATTTTTAATTATTTTATTAACTTTCTTCGTCATTTCGTTGCCTATTTTCTGTCGCCATTATGTAACCAAATATATGTTGCTACTCTGTCACCCAAATTTCATGACTATTCCATCGTCCTTTTTCCACCACTACCCCATTGCCCTTTTTCCAATGCCAATTATTTATTTATTTTTAAAAAAATACAAAAAAATATTAGTATTTGAAAAAAAAATTAATTTATAAACTAATATTTACAAAAAAATCTAAAATATTGTATAAGATTAATATTTGAAATTTACAAAAAAAAATGTAAAATCTACTAATTATCTTATTGATCGAGCTCATGTAGTGAGTGGTTGTCTTTTAGCCGCGAGATTTCCTTCTATATCTATATCATGATGGCCATTGCCTACTATATTTAACACTGTGTTGCCCCTTCGCTTGTCACTGCTCCTCAATCTGTAGCCCCATGGCCTCCATCGCGTGTGTGACAGCAGTATCGACGTCCCGTTACGTGAATGTGAAGGAACTAAGAGGGGGACATTGTGTGTTTCCCCACCAATACGTCCCATTGCGAGCTGAGTCTATAGACGCGCCCCTTCTTGAAGGCACAAATTACCTCGTAGAAGACCTTACCGGGATTAACGGGCTACGTTGTAGGATCTACTTGGCTTCTATCCTTATGCTAATAAAGCATCTCCTCATATTGCTCCTATAAAGAAAAAAAAATATTTAATATTCTTATTACATTAAACATATGTCTAATTTAATGCACTCTATAAATACTTAATAATGTGTTGGTATTTTCATGCTTATTCAAGTGTGAATTGGTGTGTAGAAAGAGTTTAATTTGGTACATTTATCTTCTATTTAAAGCATATTTTGATTGCATGATCATTGAGCTTAAATTAGCATAAATGGTTGATGTTTGCTACGTTTTGTGTTATAGGTAGAATTGAAAAGAAAAAAGGGCAATAAGAAAAAAGAAAAATAAAATATTTAAAATGCAAGACAATGGATATGGTGTAAGGTTGAGCAAGAAAAAGGGAGCACAATAGAGCAAGGAATAAAGAAAAGTAAAGAAGAAAAGGGAATTGTGTAAGCCTATGACACATGTGATATAAAAATAGGTCACATAGGTATATTAGTGCTTAATTTGTAAAAATAAATCTACCATGATATTCCTCAGCTCGATATGGTTCTAATGCCTCTGACTGTGCACTACTCTGACTTGTAAAGCTCCCAAAATCGCCATTAGAATGACTGACCGGATGGACCGGCCAGCCGATTCAGTGTATTGGTCCTCACTTTCAATCGGCTTGTAGTTAGTTTGACTTAGTCAACTACCCAAACCTAGAAGCTAAACCTAGTCCATTAACCCTTGCATAGAATCCAATCTTAGCCTTTTTTTAGTTGTATTATTCCTTCGATTCTAGTGCTACCACCCCATTAGGATTTTAGTTGTTTTTATCTTTCCTTTTAGGATTTAGAACTATACTCTATCCATTTATGACTGTCACCCACATTCACGTAATTGATCAATAGCACACGAACACTTTAGGACAAACTTCGGAGCCTCCCTATGGAAATTCAATCCTGTACTCTAGCACATTATATTGTATAGATCCGTGCACTTGCAGGAAAAAACTTGATCTCATTTATACTTTAATTTTTCATACACCTAGAAATCAATCAAGTTTTTGGTACCATTGTAAGGGAAACATGGTGAATCATTATGTGTTCTTGTGTTTAATAGTTCTATTTTCATGATTTTAACTTTTGTTAAGTGGTTATTTGTAGTTCATTTCTTTAACTTTTTTATTTTGTTTATCTTGATTCTATAGTCTACTTGTTCTGGTGTTTTATTTTTACTTTTTAGGATTATGGTAGGTAGTTAATTGTTTTTTCTTTCTTTGCTTTTATCGTTTGTGAGATGATACACTACTAGTTTTTTTGGATTGGGGATTTCATTTGTTGATTGGATTATTTATTTGACAATTCTTTCCATTTTTAGCCATGTATCAACCCAATCATTGGGTTTATAGTAATAGTTCACTCTCTCCTATTCTGTCCCCTCATGAGGAATGTGCTTTGTGTTTACATCATGACAATGGCACTATTAATTATCAATTTGTACCTCAATTTTTGGACTTTGTGTGTAAGCATGGATTTACCACTCGAGGTTATATGCCGACTAATGCTCCTTATTCTCATACTTATGACTAAGAATGGCTATCCATTTTGGGATCAAAGGACCTCTTCTTTTGATGAACCTCACAATTTTGAATGTCGACCCCCTACACCTCTTTATCCCTCTTAAGGTCCCTTAAAATTTTATGGTAGTCTTCAATGTAGTACTTTTGATCAACATGTCGACTCTAACAATCCAGTTGACTCCCCTCATTCCGAACCCACATGTGAAAAGCAGATGGATCAAATCATTCAACTTCTCAAAGACATGGAAGGAAAATATCAAAATCGTCAACTTCTCCAAGCCTAACAATAATCTTTAGATAAACTAAAGAGTTGCGTTAATCAGTTAGATGAATGTCTTAGAAGTATAAGTGAGGATGAATATCCTGCCCAGACCATGGTAGAACAATCAGACCAATACAAACTTGACTTTGTCGAGATTACCTTTGACCATGGTAATGGGTTTGGAGAAATTAACGGCAATAGGGAGAGTTTTGAAGAGCAAGAGAGTGAGAGTGAAATTAAGAGAGAGAGTGAGGAAGAAGAAGACATGCCTTGTTTCAAGGGAGATGATGCATTTTGTGATATGATGGCTCATATTTCCCTTGCTTCTACATTAGAGAGATTAGTTGTTTTCATTTCTCGTGATCTTAGCGATAATATTACTAGGTCTTGTGAGTTACCATACTTCTCCTTTAGTCCCTATGGTGTGCTGTTGCAGGCAACCAAAAATAAAACATATACTCCTAAAGATAAAAGTAGTAGTGCGAGCAAAGATCATTCCCACAGAGAGTATCTAGCCTAATTTTATGCCACGTAAATAAGGTGGGGGATGGGGGTTTGAGTTTAACGTAAAAAAGAAAAAGATAACTAAAAAGCAATTCAAATTAAAGTGTCGAAATTAATCAAAAGAAGAAACGTTGGTCTAAGTCCACATCTACTATCGGAATCTTGTAACTAATCATTGATGCAAGTATATATCAATTCAAACTTTAAATATTCACCGTTGGAATTATTTTCCTATCTCTTCTTAGTCGTAATTAATCAGAATACACGTGACCTAATTAACTCTAACCACTAAACAACCAAAGACAAACGCTAAAAGTTTATCTAGTAGCAGCCTTAAGATTAGAGAGACCGATGAAGCTAAACAACACAAGCACAAGTAGTTGCATTTAATTTAGTTGAACATTCTTCCTAAGTTCTAATAATCTCTGACGCAACAAATCATTAAATCCTAGTCACTTTATAACTTAGAGGGATCAAACAATTACGGATTTGATATCTAACTTAGCAGTAGATTATAACGAATAATGAACTAGTTGGCCACCCTAGCAATTAGACGAAAGAATCATGTAAATAACACAGAAGAACATTCAATACTTAAAGCATAAATTGAACAATAAAAATTAATTAGATCTCACAGTTTTCCCTGATTTCGAGGCTTCAGTTTCCTTCGACCAAAAATAAAAGTTTAGCCATGCAAAGTCATGAAGAAAACTCAAAAAAATAAGAGGAGAGAAAGTGAGGTGTTCAAAATCTTATGATTTCTCCGCTTATTTATAGTTTGTTAAGCCTACAAAATATCCTAAAATAATGGAATCCTAATCTAAATAGAATAAGGAAAATAGTAAAGATAAAGTAAAGTCTTAATATAACTAGGAAAGCCTTAAATCAGCTAGAATAGTCCTAATGTAATTAGGATAGCTAACATAGTTGGATTTTTCATGCACCACCTCCTCCACTATCAACTAGAGGCTTCTAGATAAGAAACATTGGGAATGTCAAACAGTGCAAGTGCAGCAACTTTACATCCGATTTTGACCTTGATACAGCCAGTATCTCTCAAAACTCAAAACATAAAAGTTGTAGATCTTCTTCTTGGATTTCTATAGCATCTTGAATTGTCTCAGTCGAAGCTTGGATGAGAGATTTATGCTAGAAAAATGAAGCAATGTCGAAATTGTCTAGAATTGCGTGATTTAGCTTCGTTTTGCTCCTAACGCCTCCATTTGCATCCTAAATCAAAATATAAGAATAATGAGTGCATTTAGGCATCAAATAAGTGTAAAATATTAAACATTAAGGGAGAAAAATATGACATTTTGCATCCTTATCAAATTCCCCCACACTTAGCATTTGCTAGTCCTTGGGCAAAACTCAATTTACCAAGAATACCAAAGTCGCAACACCATCAACAAAGAAACCAAGCTCTTCAAAACTCATAACATATCATGAACAAATATTTTTAACCAACTTATAATTACTTAGTAAGCATTTCCACTCGAAGAAGGAGTAAACTAAATACGTAGACACTCACATAAATAAACGCTCGACTCTCATGTGTTTGGAGGGTATGTGTTTCACTCAAATTCATTCTAATGAAAATGATCTACCATAGGCTTGCATATCTTCTCATTCTCCACCACTAAGATCACATGCATAACATGAATCATAAGGACTTTTCAAGGGTTGTAACGGGGTTTAGGACCAAGGTGGGAAATATTTGGGAATGTAGCTCAAAAGCCATCGAAACTAGTGGAACAAAAATGAATCAACTCAAGCTCGAATATAGATGACATGTAAAAACCAATCACTCCATTCAACAGCTTCCACCTCTGTATATATCATGTATAAGCAGAACTCTTTCTTGGAATTTTTAAAAGGAATTATGAACATGGGCAATTTAAAATAAATTCCCTCCATCACTTTCTTTCTTCTTTATCTTTTTTTTTTCTTTCTTTTTTTTTATTTTTTTTCCTCGCCAAAATTACACCAACAATGGAACTCACAAATCAAAAATGAAAACATGTTTCGTTTCACCAGTCATAGCCATACCACAAATTTAGACACTTCTATACTTATTTCTTGCACACCCATAACATATCATAACGATGAACAATGCTCCACTAGTTCTACGGCTTGGGTAAAAACATGGTTTTTCAATTTTAAAGCTTGTAACGTGGGTTCACAATAAACACAGTCAACAAAGCTCAAAGGGG
This sequence comes from Ehretia macrophylla, assembly GCA_037974665.1. Classification (NCBI taxonomy): domain Eukaryota; kingdom Viridiplantae; phylum Streptophyta; class Magnoliopsida; order Boraginales; family Ehretiaceae; genus Ehretia; species Ehretia macrophylla. Next base: position 22,469,102 of record CM075782.1, on the reverse strand, counting down.
TTTAACAAAAGGAAAAATTAAGTACAAAATTGGCTATTTGGCTTATGTAGCTAAATCAAAGAAGGCTTTAATCATGTTCATGCATGCATGCGCCAATGTGACCTCGAAGAGAGTTAAGACAAGTTCTAGAGAAACAAATCCATGAAAAAATATGTCACGTCCCAACTCGACCCCACCTACAATCAGTCATGACGCAATGGGATTTCGGCAGTATAACGACAGTAAATAGAATACCGAGGTTCTAAACCAACCACATTAATAACATTAAACATCCATTTCCATAACCATACAAACAACAACTCCTCAACAGCATAACAACACACAACATAACCGTAATATACAATAATCAGTCCTCGTTATCTGCCTCCGGTCCAACATAACAAACAATACCTCAACCTTATCATACATTTCAAAAATAAGTTGAGACCCATCTAACAACTTAAGCATAGACAAAAAAAGCTGCTAGAATAGTAACAACTAATTTATATTCTTTTCAGCATCCTATACAACAAGAACTATAAAGCATAGAAAAGGCTACTAAGCTAATATACATGATAAATAACAGCACAGAATCACGGATAAGACTCTGGAACATATGACTCGTCCACGTAAGGCACATTTTCCTCCTCAGGAGGCACGTACCCGTAATCCGGCGAAGGTACACCTGTATGCATGCAATAATAGAGAGTGAGCTTATATAAATAAGCCTAGTGAGGATCCGATAGATCTCGAGCAAGGTCTACTAAACTCCTTGGAATAATCCTTTGAGTCAGTAAACACACAATGAACATCAATAATCATTATAAATGCAACAATAGTAATAACTGTAAACACACAATAAGGATACGATACATTTGCTGATGAAGCCCCATACACCAATTCCATGCTTAACAACTCCTCCAAACTCAATGACACAATCCTGAGGTACCTTGACCTAGACCCACACCCCATGGCCTCTCCGCCCATGCGAGATAGGGATTAGCCATGATAACTGTGCCCGCAGCCCAGGATGCCTCCCGAGGTGACACAACATTATCAAAGCTCACAACAATGAGACTTAACATAAATAAACCGAGAGATCAGCAACAAAAGTGCCCGATTCCCGTATTTAATAATCAATCAATAATCTGAGAGATCAGCAACAAAAATGCCCGATTCTCGTACTCAATAATAAATAAATAAATAAACTGGGAGATCAGCAACAAAAGTGCCCGATTCCCGTATTCAATAATCAATCAATAAACTGGGAGATCAGCAACAAAAGTGCCCGATTCCCGTAATCAATAATAATCAATATAACATCAATATTTAATTAAACAACAAACGACTAAGTTAGATGACAAAGTAGGCCATCCAACTTAACATGCATGAAGCACGTAATCTAACCCTAGTCTAACCATTAACAACTCACAATTCAATCACTCAAACACACCCAATCATCTAAAGGCTCAATTCAACAATTTAAAGAAAGACAACCTAAACTTCAAATAATCATATCTTACATTTTACTAATCCAAACAACTCCAAATCAGTTTCAAACACTCACCCATTCAATCAACTACATTAGTCCCCTCGGAAACCAACCAAAACACATCCAAATCATGCCCAATAACCCTAAAACCCTAGTGTATCATGGCTGAAATTTCCGGATTTTGGCACGGACATCACAATCGAAAATTCGGCATTACAACGGCGCTACCACGTAATTATCAATCTTTTAGAAATCGACGGCAATCGATTCCGATCAACACAACTCAATATATTCAACATTCAACAAATTAATCAACTTTAAATACCTAAAAAATAATAAATATGCTACATCCGTTCAAATCTCGTAGTATTGCATATAAATGATCCCTAGCATGCATGGAGCAATAATCTAACATCAGATTAACATTCTAACGGTTAGATATTCAATTCTACGCAAAAACACAAAAGATGAGTTTTGAGATCTAGAATTTTTCTCTCACCTTTGATGCAAACTAAGGCTAGAAATAGGTAGAATGGATGCCCAACAAGCAAAATCAAGCTTTGAATGAAGTGATTTGGCCTTGAAATGAAGTTTTTATGTGAAAATTACTTTGAAAAACCTTGAAAATGCTCTTATTCTTCCTCCCCCTTGAACTCATGGTTTTGTGTGTGTTTTGTGGTGTTTTTGGCTTGTTTTAATGTGTGTAACTACTTATGAGCAAGGTGGTCAACATTTAAATGAAAGTCAAAGTTAAAAACTTAGTATTTTTAGTGTTTTCTTGTCTTTAAATGCATTTTCTTGATCACCAATGCTCAAAACAATTATGCAACACCCAAGTTATCTCAAGTGGGTTATTTTTAGGTGACAAGAAGTTTTACATTCAAACAATTCCACCCGAGTCGGCTTAAAACTCGATTTTCGCAAAAGTCGGTGTAAAAACCCTAATAAATTCCTAAGCCGATTTTAAAACCGTTTTCATCAAACACAGGTCTATTAAAGTCCATGGACTAGGTCTAGAAGGGTTAAAAAGACCAGTTTCAAAATTTTAGCGGACGTGTTTCGAAAATACTATTCACTAAAAATCGACGATAAAATTTCTGACTCCGTTTTTTATGAAAATTTCATGAATGCACATTTAGCATGTTCTAAGAGTATTGATATCAAAATTATCACATTCTAAGTCATGTAGCACATAGACAGGTCAATTCATGCAAAACGAGAATAAAACACGCAAAGCGAGATAAGGTAAAAAATTTGGGGTTTCGCAAAATATCTCTCATGAAAGAAAATAGTGAGACTGATTTGGATGTGTTAGTCTAAAGTCTCAAAATCTCATCAGCTTTTGTCTACGAAATTCAGTCACTACCATGCTCAAGTAAAATAACTAGACTAATTAATTCTAAGGGGAAAGAATACTTATTCAATCATGTTCTAAATCTTTCAAGCTTAATTGCACCTTGCTCATGCCATGCACAAAAAAACCATTGAAAACCACAAATTTTTTGGAACAAATTAAAACACAACCTAAATCCCTTCTCCCATACTTAAAACTTATATTGTCCTCAATGGTTAAAAATAAACTCTCAAACTTATGCAAAGATGATGAGAAAGTAACATGAGAACAATTTAGGTAAGAAAAATAGAGTTTGTAGGAGAACATACCTGAAGCACTTGTTAGGGAGAATAAAAGTAATGCTTTAAATCTGCAACAATTTAGTGAAACCCAAGAAAACAAGAGAAAACAAAACAACAGGAAACAACAAAAATAATAAAACAAAGGCTCTGAACTCTGGGAGGCACTAAAGCCAACTCTGTGAAACAATAAAAATGTCGAGCTAACTAATACCTAAAAAAAACAATATTAAAATACTGGATCCATTTAACGTCAGCCAGTAAGACAAACTCCCCTTGGGTTGCCTCTCAAGCAGCACCTTTGTTTATTGTCGTTGGCTCGACTCAATGCTTCCTTCTTCAATCAGGATTATCACGGTCCAATTTTTCCACATTCTCTTCTTAGAATGGCTTCAAATCTAGAATAGGTTCCTGTGGAAAAACATTCAATGCTGTAACAGTGTCCTGCGAATCAGTACTGAAGGCTAATTCCTCATTTCTTTTCTTAAGATGCTTATTGATGATAGCTTCCAATCCACCTTTTTCATCAAGTTCTTTTACTTCCTGTGCTAAAGAATCAACCACATCAATAGAATAAACATGATTATCATTACCAAGATATTGGATGACATCATAAATATTAAACTTAATAGTTTTACCATCAAATTCCATTGTAAGTGTCACGCCCCGACCTAACCCCATACTAAAGGTTAAGTTCGGACCTGACAAACGGACAGAGTCTCCTCTATACCGTGGACTAACCGGTTACCTGTACACAGACGAAATAACCACAAAAAATATACGAATATTCACTAAAAGGCCATCTGAGCCTCTCTACTATAACAAAATCAAACATACAAGCAAGCATTTTCATTAACTATTGAAATTCTATGTCATAAATCTGCTTATCTTACCACTCTAATTTTATCTACTTAACTTTCTTATATTTTAAGTCCTTCAACAAACTTTCATTCAAAACAACCAAGCATGCAAACCATTAGGCAATAAACTAAAACTTTAAAGTTATTACATGTCATCTATCACTATCTAATTATACAAGACTTTACATTCATATTACAATCCTTCAAAGCAAACACAAGTACATACAAGACCCAAAGGTCTCAAAATTGAACACAAGCAACAAGTTCACATTCTTCACATAAGCCATCCCAACCTCAACAAGTAAACAAGCTACACAACAACTCAAGGCAATTGCTCAATCTGAACCTCCTATCCCTCCTCTACTGCTAACAATTGGGGGTCAACCTCAACTCCTCCTAAAACATGTTAAAAAGAAAAATGAGCAAACACAGTTCCTTAGCGAGGGACGGGATACAGATAACCGAGGCATTTTCGAAAATCCTTTTGTGCAAATGCAGTAGTTAAACACAAGAAATAACAACTATATAATAAAGAAACAATTAAACACTTAAATACCGCACATCTAAAAAGGATACAATTTGATAACCCTTATCACTCCAATTCTTCGAATCATGAACCACGAACCTCGATCCAGGAACCACGAACTCAATCTTGATATGTTGGCATCCCAAACACGAATGGGTACTCCGGATGTAGCCGATACCTACGACCTAGCACCTCTGGCAATTTCCGGACTAGGCAAATGTGGGAATAGCTACGGAGCTAGAGCAACCAACTTTGGCAAGCCCGATGCCACCCAGAGAGGCCCATCATGCGTGCGGATGATATGGTTGCGCAACCATCGATTCGATAACACAAATAGCAATAACAACAATAATATAACAATATAATCCAATAACCACATATTCGAGGGACAACAAAGTAGATTTCCCTCGAACGTAAGTTCCAATGTACAAGTAACTCAATAAGCATTAAAACAACATGAAAAGTAGGTTTCCAAGCTATTTCCAACATTTAACTTAACTTTGATACTTTTCCCCTTTGTCTACTAGTACAATTTAGATCACATACAAACATAAGTCACATAATCCACAAACCAACTATCCTACACTTCCAAGGGAACTTTATGGTACCACTTAGAGCTAGGAAAGCCTGTTTTTAACAATGTCTAACACAAAAGTTCCAAAAGCCCCGTGGTCACTTTGAACTACAACTACCCAAAACAACCCTCAAATCAATCCAATAAAAGCATTTTAAGCACTACATCACCTAATAAACACTATTTATAGTATTCAATTATACCCGGTCAACAATTATACGCAAAGCCCTTTTTTAATTCAAGCCAATTAAACAAGTTCAATCAAGTTTATTCAAATTATAGCCATTCTAATCACTAACCTAGGTTCAACAGAACCTATGGAATGTTTAGATAGTATACAATCAAGCTTATAATCAACATTGCACAAAAACCTTAGAAAGTTACTACTCATTGTCTTCTTAAAAAGACCCTAAGCAATAATTCAATGACCAAGCCATCAACTACATAAATCATGTCTCCATAGCAAGTACACACTATATTATATCATATTCAAGCATTACATAAGCAAATATTAACAAATCTAGAAATTTAAAATCAAGACATAAACATTGAATTTCGAAATTTATGCAAAATCCCTCACCAAAAAGGCTTGTAGATGCTAGATATAGGCCTAGGATAGCTTAAATGCCCTTGAAATTAGCTTAGATGCACACGCAAAGCAAGATTGAAGATGAAATTTTCCTCATTTTTCTTTCTTGAGCTCACGGGTTTGGGGAGGATACAATGGGTATTTTGTGTTTTGTTTTTGCTAGCTATGTATTGTATATGTATGTATAATAAGTGTATATTATATGTAGATAGTTTAATTGGGCTTAGTTAAATGCAAGACTAAGTGATTTCAAGCCCAAAATGGAATTAAATCCACTTAGCCCAAAAAAATAGAAGGTTTTCAATGTTTTCACTATACACTCCGTACGAAATATATTTTCCTAACATACTCTCCCGACATGCAATGCACAAAGTAACGATGAACGTATGCCACATATAAGTTAATGAACATAGGAAAAATGAAAAATCACAGAAATAAAATAATAAAAATTTAACTCCGGGCTCGGGTGTCACACCTTCCCCCCCTTAAACTAATTGCGTCCTCCCAATTTTTACATGATTCGGCAAACAACTCTGGATATCTGTCCCTCATCTGATTCTCTCGCTCCCATGTAACATCCTCTATTCCGTAATGATCTCACAAAATCTTCACCATCATAAAACTTTTACTACGGAGCTTCTGAACCTTTCTGTCCACAACCCAGATTGGCTTCTCAATATATGACAAAGTCTCACTGATCTCTAAGGGTTCTGGCTCAAGAATATGCGAAGGATCCGACTGATACTTTCTAAGCATTGAAACATGAAACACATCATGAAGTCTGGCTAAACTCAAAGGCAAAGCTAATCTGTATGTCAAAGCTCCAACTTTCTTTGTTATTTCAAATGGTCCTACAAATCTAGGACTCAACTTATCCCTTTTCCTATACCGAATCAACCCTTTTCGAGGAGAGATTTTTAGAAATACCTAATCACCCACGGTAAACTCTAGATCACGTTGGCGTCTATCAGTATAACTTTTTTGTCGACTCTGAGTTGTGGGCATTTTTTTCGGATGGGTTGCACATTATCTATCATTTTAACCATCTTTGGCAACACAGTCGGATCAACTATTTTCATATCTCCAACCTCATCCTAATACAAAGGAGATCTGCATTTATGCCCATACAATGCCTCATAGGGTGCCATGCCAATAGTGGCTTGATAACTATTGTTATAGGCAAACTCTACAAAAGGAAAATATTTTTCCCAACTCTTACCAAAGTCCAGAATGCAAGATTGCAACATATCTTCAAATATCCTGATAGTCCTTTCAGATTGTCCACCAGTCTATGGGTGATGCGCGATGCTAAAGCTCAATTTAGTGCCTAATGTTTTCTGTATCTTTTGCCATAATTGAGATGTGAACCTGGGATCTCTGTTTGACACAATGCTTGCTGGAGTCCCATGAAGTCTAACAATGTTCTCAACATAAAGCTCTGCTAACTTGTCAAGGCTATCTTGTTTTTTCATGGCAATGAAATGAGAAGTCTTTGTCAATCTGTCAACAACCCAAACAGAATCATTATCTCTCAGAGTTCTTGGCAAGTCAGACACGAAATCCATAGTAATGTGATCTCATTTCCATTCAAGAATAGACAAAGGTTGCAATAACCCAACTGGTCTCTAATGCTCAGCCTTAACTTTCTGACATGTCAAACATTTAGCCACATAGTTAGAAATTTCTCTTTTCATGTTATTCCACCAGAAATTTTGCTTAAGATCTCTATACAACTTAGTATTGCCTAGGTGGATAGCATATTTAGAATTGTATGCCTCTACAAGGATTTCACTCTTTAATGCTGAATCACTAGGTATACAGATTATGTTCTTGTATCTGAAGATGACATCATCATGTAATCTAAAGTCTAACTCTCCCCCTTTTGACTTTTCTTGGATCTTTAATATCTAAGGATCTGCCTGCTGAGCGACTCGAATTCTTGATAACAATAGAGATTGAATCTGTAGACTTGTAAACCAAATACCCGTCTATGAAGTTTCTGGCTTCTACAAGCATAATTCTTCCATAGACTCCCAATTCTTTATAACCAAGATGACAACTGAAGCCTTTTGGCTTAATGCATCTGCAACAATGTTGGCTTTACTTAGAAGATAGCTAATGGTACAATTATAATCATTAAGCAGTTCTAGCCAGTGCCTCTGCCTCATATTCAAGTCTTTCTTTGAAAACAGATATTTCAAGCTTTTGTGATCTGTAAAAATCTCAAACTTGTTGCCCCACAAATAGTAACACCATTTCTTTAAAGCAAAGACAATAGCAGCTAGTTCAAGGTCATGTGTAGGATAGTTGAGCTCATAAGGCTTCAATTTCCTTGATGCATGTGCAATCACTTTACCATTTTGCATGAGTACACAGCCTAAACCTTCTTTAGATGCGTCACTGTAGATCACAAAGTTATCAGTCCCCTCAGGTAATGCAAGGATATGAGCAGTAGTTAATCTTTTCTTCAATTCTTGAAAACTTGCCTCACATTTGTCATCTCAGTTAAACGTAGTCTTTTTCTGAGTTAGTTGAGTTAAAGGCCCTACAATTTTAGAAAAATCTTTAACAAACCTCTAGTAATACCCAGCTAGCCCAAGAAAACTGCGAATCTCTGTTACAGTTTCAGGCTGTTTCCAGGATAACACTACTTCTATCTTTGTTGGATCAACAAAAATTCTTTCCTGAGAGATTATATGACTCAAGAAAGCAATTTGATTCAACCAGAACTGGCATTTACTAAATTTAGCAAATAACTTATGTTCTTGCAAGGTCTGTAAGACAATCCTCAGATGTTGTTCATGATCAGCCTCAGATTTTGAATATATCAGTATATCATCAATAAAAATTAACACAAACTAATCTAGATATAGTCGAAATACCCTTTGCATCAATTCCATAAAAGCGGCGGGAGCATTAATTAACCCAAACGGTAGCACCACAAACTCAGAATGACCATACCTGGTTTTGAAAACTGTTTTAGGCACATCTTTTTTTTGAATTTTCAGCTAATAATAGCCCTGTCTCAAATCAAACTTGGAATACACTTTAGCTCCCTGTAACTTATCAAACAGTTCTTCAATCAGAGGTAAAGGATATTTATTCTTTATTGTTACCTGATTGAGACCCTTGTAATCAATACACAATCGGAAAGAGCCATATTTCTTCTTAACAAACAATACCGGTGCACCCTAAGGTGACGAACTAGGCTGAATGAACCCTTTTTAAAGCAAACCCTGCAACGGTACTTTCAATTCCTGTAACTCAGGTGGGGCCATTCTATATGGAGTTCTGGAAATGGGTGAAGTCCTTGACAACAAATCAATCACAAATTCTATCTCTCTATCGGGCGGCAAACCAAGTAACTCCTCAGGAAATATTCCTAAAAATTCTTTTACTATAGACACCTCATTCAATTTCAATTTATCCCCAGGTTGATTAATTAGATATGCTAAATATGTTTCACAACCTTTACTGAACAGTTTAGATGCTTTAATAGATGAAATTATAGGGGTTCTAATAGATTTACGGCTTCCAACTATTTCAATTATAAGTTGGTCAGACATTTGCAATTTTACAATTTTCTTTCTACAATCAAGCTGTGCATAATATCTCCTCAACCAATCCATGCTCAATATAATCTCAAAGTCTTGAAAAGGCAGAATGATTAAGTCAGCAAGAAATGTGTGACCCTCAATACAAATTTCACAAGCTTTACATACAGATTCAGTGATAAACTTCGTGCCCATAGGTGTGCCAACCTCAATCTTATAAGGCAACTTATCTATTTTCAAAGCAAGAGACTGTTCACACGTAAGAGTAATGAAAGAATGTGTAGCCCCGGTATCAATTAAAACTGTGACTGATTGATTATTCAGAAGAAACGTACCTTCAACTATTATAGTCATGTCAGGAAGCTCTTCCTGATCCAAGGCAAACACTCAAGCCTGGGCCCGCTGAGCTAGCACTGCACTTGATGCTCTGGTTTGACTAGTCTAACCTGAAGCCTGTCCCTGAGTATTCTTGTATTTTAGGGCAGTCTCTAACCCTTTGCTATTCACTACAACATCCAGTGCACTGACCCATCTTTCTCCAGCAATTTTCCACTATGTGACCCTTGCGCTGACAGAAGCTGCATTGCTGGTCTTTACTTGCAGTAGTGCCTCCTGTAGAAGCTCTATATGTAGAGGTAATAGTGTTACCCTGCTGTGATTTGGCTGCCACTGGTCGAGTCTGGCTCTGTAACTGACTCTGTACTGGTCTGCTTTGAGACAATGACTGAACTGGCCTCGGGTAGCTTTGCGTCTGAAACTGCCTATGTTGCTGTCCCTAACCCTGACCGGCTGACTGAGTCTGTCTGGGTGGCCCCTAACTGTCACGCCCCCAAATTTAACAAGCACAATTCAGGGAACGAGACCGCCGCGTACTTAGAAAGATAAATCATCCTAAGCCCGCTAGGCTCTAAATCCTCAATAAACATGCTATAAGTCTATCAATACGATATCAATAATCCAGGAAAAAAAAACCAAATCCTTTAATTAAATACAAAAATACTAATCTTTTAATTATATAAAAAAAACTCCAAAAGTAAATAGACAAATGATCTTAATTAAATTTATCCTTTTGCATCTTTTCACAAAACTTCTAGGCCACTAATCTCCGAACTGAGTTTGTCATCTGCAAAATAAGAAAGAGAAAAAAGGCTAAGAAAAACAATGCTCAGTAAGTAGAATCTACTCCAAGGAAAGCTAAGGCTCAAAGAACAATAAACAATAGGATAAATAGATCAATTAAATCAAGCACTAACAGAACAGTTTAACAAGTTGTGGCTGCTTAACAGCGTGCACAATACACAATGCACAATTCTCAAATCAAAACAGATGGCGACTCCTTAACTCCCAATCGTCTAGGATTTGGTACACAACTTGTATAGTTCATAAGGCTTGAATCAATGATTCGTACTTAGTTTATCAAAAGAATCAATATAATGAATTCAAAGGAATCATAAACAATGAGTGGAGTAACAATAATCCGAGTGAATATTGCAGATCAACAAATGGGGTACTCAAAAGAAATGGTAAATTCTACTTACCTCAATTCCACATGAGAAAAATCTAGAAACCTATGAGTTGTTGTAAAGCCTTCAATAAGCAGTCCTTCAGCCTAGTTCAAAAATTAAAACCACGATGCTTCTTTCATTATAATTTCATGCATTCTAGTATCCAAAAATATGAGTAATATTATTTACAACTAATGACAAAATTACCTAAATTCTTACCATATGGAATTATGAATTTCATCGCGAAGATTGAACTGATCTTTTAGCTATATTGACATTTTGTAAAACTCTTTGACATATTGCTAATAGCTTCGTCACTAGATTGTTGTCCATAATTGCTAAGGCTTTGTTTTAGAGTGGTCAACTAGACCATCTATTATAAGAGCCTTTTTTTTTGCCCCATAACCAATTAATCTCCGTAAAAATTGGTTTAGTTACAATCTACAACCAACACGTTTTCAATTCTGTTTTAAATTCCCAAAATCACTCACATGATTCGATCTAATAGGATTCTAAGATACGATAATGGCTAATAAGGTATTTTAATAATATCTTTATTTTCTCCTAAAATTTAGCCATTTAAATATTAAAAAGGAAAACAAACCTAACAAAGTTTCCTTATTGTTCCCATGATTTACGGGTTGTTACATTCTCTCTCCCTAAAAAAAAGTTTCGTCCTCGAAACTTAATCTCTTAGATAATAATTCTCAAAATCACAAACCAAAATTCTAAATTAATTAAATACAAGTCTAATCACTCTTATAAGCATCAAAAGTTTAATTACCCAACCCACTAAGTCCACAAATGATCATAACTTATTGCTCTGATACCATTTTGCCACGCCTCCAAATTTAACAAGCACAATTCAGGGAGTGAGACCATCGAGTACTTAGAAAGATAAATCATCCTAAGCTCACTAGGCTCTAAATCCTCAATAAACATGCTATAAGTCTATTAATACGAATATCAATAATCTAGGAAAAAAAAACCCAATCTTTTAAATAAATACAAAAAATACTAATCCTTTAATTATATAAAAAAAACTCCAAAATTAAATAGACAAATGATCTTAATTAAATTTATCCTATTGCATCTTTTCACAAAACTTCTAGGCCATTAAACTCTAAACTGAATTTGTCATCTGCAAAATAAGAAAGAGAAAAAGGGCTGAGCGAAACAATGCTCAATAAGTAGAATCTACCCCAAGGAAAGCTAAGGCTCAAAGAACAATAAACAATAGGATAAACAGATCGATTAAATCAAGCACAAACAGAACAGTTTAGCAAGTTGTGGTTGCTTCGCAGCGCACACAATACACAATACATAATTCACAATCAAAATAGATGGCGGCTCATTAACTCCCAGCCGTCTAAAATTTGATATACAGCTTGTATAGTTTGTAAGACTTGAATCAATGACTCGTACTCAGTTTATCAAAAGAATCAATATAATGAATTTAAAGGAATCGTAAACAATGAGTGGAGTAACAATAATCCGAGTAAATATTACAGATCAATAAATGAGGTAGTCAAAAGGAATGGTAAATTCTACTTACCTCAATACCACATGAGAAAAATCAAGAAACCTAGGAGTTGTTGCAAAGCCTTCAATAAGCAGTCCTTAAGCCTAATTCAAAAATTAAAACCACGATACTTCTTTCATTATAATTTCATGCATACTAGTATCCAAAAATATGAGGAATATTACTTACAACTAATGATAAAATTACCTAAATTCTTACCATAAGGAATTCTGAATTTCATCGCGAAGGTTGAACTGATCTTATAGTTATACTGATATTTTGTAAAACTCTTTGACATATTGCTAATAGCTTCGTCACTAGGTTGTTGTCCATAATTGCTAAGCCTCTTTTTTGGAGTGGTCAATTAGACCACTGTTATAAGAGCCTTTTTTTTTTTTTTGCCCCATCACAACCAATTAATCTCCTTAAAAATTGGTTTAGTTGCAATCTACCACTAGCACATTTTCAATTTTGTTTTAAATCCCCAAAATCATTCCCATGATTCAATCTAATAGGATTCTAAAATAAGATAGTGGCTGATAAGGTATTTTAATAATATCTTTATTTTCTGCTAAAATTTAGCCACTTAAATATTAAAAAGGAAAACAAACACAACAAAGTTGCCTTATTGTTCCCATGATTTACGGGTCGTTACACTGACTCTGTGGTACAAACTGCCTCTTGTTAGGCTGGCTAGAACCCGCTAACAACTCAGCCTTATGCTACTCAAATCTTGATGCTGCCTGCACTGCATCTGTGTAAGTGGCAAACTGATGAGTAGACAAATTCAAGTTGATGTCTGCTCTCAGACCCCGAATAAACCTCTGAATCCTGTGTCTCTCAGGTCATACCAACTTAGGCATATGGTCTGACAACCTGTCAAAAGTCACCTCGTACTGTGTCACGGTCATATTACCCTGTTTTAGGGAGACAAACTCTTCCTCATGCCTCTCTCTGGTCACCTTAGAAATGTATTTATCTCTGAACTCTCTCATGAAGTCAACCCAAGTATGCTGAACAGCCTCAGTATCCTATTTCCATTGCACAGTCCTCCACTACTGTTCAGCGTCACCATCAAGTGGGAATGTAGGAAAGGAGATCCGTTTCTCATCACTTCACTCTAACACATTGAAAATCTTATCAACCTTGTTAATCCAAAACTCAGCCTGCACGTCGTCTGGCTCACCGAGAAATCTTATCGGCCTATGTATTAAAAACTTTTCAAGCTCAGTACTGCTACTGTTACCCCCAGTGGTCCCATTGCCCTCTGCTCTATCATGGGCACGACCAGGATTGCCTGCTGGCTAATTACTTGTTTGTCTCTGCTCTTCAATATATTGTGTAATCTTGTTGATTACTGTTGCCATGCTGGCTATGACATGTTCATTAGTCAATTGCTGACCCAAGTCGACCGGATCGGCACTCTGAGCTCTGGTTTGAAGACGATGCCCCATAGCGAAAACTAGAATACAGAAGTATTATGACAGATATACAGGCAGTTCATAGATATATCACATAAGATCAAGTTCATTCAAGTTCACACAAAGTCAAACAAGTTCATTCAAGTTCACACAAAGTCAAACAAGTTCATACAAGGCACTTTGTTCACAAAAGTTACATATAAGACACTTAACATGCTTTTCATTCTAGACTTTTTATATTCACACAATTTCTTGCAATAGACACTTCATATTCTCAATTTCATGCCAGCATATTTTCCACTTAGTCAATCATTCACTTAGGCAATTAAACAATCATACTATCACACAATTTCACTTTCATATAAAGACCTCTATCTCATAGACCGAGAAACCTATCCCGGCTTATGCATTCTATAGGCTCTGGTACCACCTAAATGTCACGCCCCAACCCAACCCCATGCTAAAGGTTAAGTTTGAACCCGACAAACGAACAGAGTCACCTCTGTACCGTGGACTACCCAATTACCTGCACACATAAGAAATAGCCACACACAATATATGAATATTCACAACATGACTTTCCAAGTCTAAAAGGCCATCCGAGCCTCTCTACTATAACAAAATCTAACATACAAGCAAGCATTTTTATTAACTATTGAAATTCTATGCCATAAATCCGCTTATCTTACCACTCTAATCTTATCTACTTAACTTCTTATATTTTTAGTCTTTCAACCAACTTCTATTCAAAACAACCAAGCATGCAAACCATTAGGCAATAAAATAAGGCTTTAAAGTTATTACATGCCATCTATCACTATTTAACTATACAAGACTTTACATTCATATTATAATCCTTCAAAGCAAACACAAGTACATACAAGACCCAAAGGTCTCAAAATGGAACACAAGTACCAAGTTCACATTCTTCACATAAGCCATCCCAACCTCAACAAGTAAACAAGCTACACAGCAACTCACGACAATTGCTCAATCTGAACCTCCTTTCCCTCCTCTATTGCTAACAGTTGGGGTTCAACCACAACTTCTCCTGAAACATGTTAAAAAAAGGAATGAACAAACACAATTGCTTAACGAGAGATGGGATATAGTTAACTAGGGCGTTTTCGAAAATCCTTTCGTGCAAATGCAGTAGTTAAACACAAGAAATAACAACTATACATAAAAAAAAACAATTAAACACTTAAATACCACATATTTAAAAATGATACAATTTGATAACCCTTATCATTCTAATTCTTCGAATCACGAACCACGACCTCGATCCACGAACCACAAACTCAATCTCGATATGCCGGCATCCCAAACACCAATGGGTACTCGGGATGTACCCGATACCTACAACCCAGTACCCCTTGGCAATCTCTGGACCCGGTGAATGTGGGAATAGCTATGGAACTAGAGCAACTAACTCTAGCAAGCCCGATACCGACCGAGAGGCCCATCGCATCCTTGTAGACGATATGGTTGCACAACTATCGATTCGATAACACAAATAGCAATAACAACAATAATATAACAATATAATCCAATAACCACATATTCGAGGAAAAACAAAGTAGGTTGTCCTCGAACGTAAGTTCCAATGTACAAGCAACTCAATAAGCATTAAAACAACATGAAAGGTAGGTTTCCAAGCTATCTCCAACATTTAACTTAACTTTGACACTTTTCCCCTTTGTCTACTAGAACAATTTAGATCACATACGAAACATAAGTCACATATTCCACAAACCAACTATCCTACACTTCTAAGGGCACTTTATGGCACCACTTAGAGCTAGGAAAACCTATTTTTAACAATGTCTAACACAAAAGTCCCAAGAGCCCCATGGTCACTTTGAACTACAACTGCCCTAACCACTCCTCAAATCAATGTCATAAAAGCATTTTAAGCACTACCTCACCTAATAAACACTATCTATAGCATTCAATTACACCCGGTCAACAATTATACGCAAAGCCCCTTTTTAATTCAAGCCAATTATACAAGTTCAATCAAGTTTATTCAAATTATAGTCATTCTAATCACTAACCTAAGTTCAAATTATAGTCATTCTAATCACTAACCTAAGTTCAATAGCACCTATGGCATCTTTAGATAGTATACAATCAAGCTTAGAATCAACATTGCACAAAAACCCTAGAAAGTTACTATTCATTATCTTCTTAAAATGACCCTAAGCAATAATTCTATAACCAAGCCATTCAACTACACAAATCATGCCTCCATAGCCAGTACACACTATATTAGATCGTATTCAAGCATTACATAAGCAAATATTAACAAATCTAGAAATTTAAAATCAAGACATAAACATTGAATATGTAAATTTATGCAAAACCTCTCACAAAAAAGGCTTGTAGATGCTAGATATAGGCCTAAGATAGCTTGAATGCCCTTGAAATTAGCTTAGATGCACACACAAAGCAAGATTAAAGATGAAATTTTCCCCATTTTTCTTTCTTGAGCTCACGGGTTTGGGAGGGATACAATGGGTATTTTGTGTTTTGTTTTTGCTAGCTATGTATTGTATGTGTATGTACAAGAAGTATATATTATATGTAGATAGTTTAATTGGGCTTAGTTAAATACAAGACTAAGAGATTTCAAGCCCAAAATGCAATTAAATCCACTTAGCCCAAAAAAATATAACGTTTTCAATGTTTTCACTATTCACTCAGTACGAAAACATTTTAATGCACTCTTCTGACATGCAATGCATAAAGTAATGATGAATATATACCATGTTAGGGATATGCCCTAATGCTAATGATTAGATGACCTAATTAGGGTTTTAACAAGAATATATATGTGTTTTATACACATTGATGTTTTCGGATATTCATATTCTCCGTTTTGATATGAATGTGTCCCTAATGTTTATCAGTGAAGTGAGAACATTCTAAAAAGGGGTTTAGAGTGCTTCCCTATTTTACTTCGACATGATAAATATTAAGAACTGAGTCATAACCCTTCAGATTATTCGACCGGGACTAGAATAATTGAGTACGTGTTATCATATGTAATTACATTTGATTAGCATAGTGATGTTAATGATAAAGGATGTCATGCAAAGTGTCAGAACGACATGAGATGTGGACTAATTAACATATGAGTGATCGTCAATGGTACGGATCATTGATTGTGATAGTAAATAGTGAACTATATGATTCTAGGTTAATAGTGTACTATTTAGTTGAGAATTGTGCAAATTAATCCTCAGACTTGAGAGATTACGGCTGTCGGTAATATCAGGGGCTAAATATTGCTTCTGGTCAATACCCGTCTTTTGTAAAGGTGAGTTACGGCCTTTTTCATTTTAGTCTTTTGATATAAACTGATAGGTAATTGTCAAGATATGATTTGTTAAACCTCCGGTATGAGTAGGATGTCTTGTGATATCTGAAGTCGGTAGATAAACGAGGAAGTCCTTGGCCAAGTCAAGTATGAATTGATGGAAAGGGGTTTTTCCATAGTAGTCATCTCTCGTTTTACCGTTTCAAATCAATTCACAGTATCGGATGTGGACTTAACCTCTTCATGGTCCTTTTCTCGATCGGGACATTTTAACAAAAAGATCGGACTGCACGGTAATTCTCGACAATAAATAGATTCATAGATAGACTGCGTCTTCATTATCGGGTATATTCTCATGGCACATTTGTTGCTAATGCGTCACCCATGAGCATGAGGGTATTTCGGGAAATGGCGGAGACATTTTTGAAATAGATAAAGCGGTATCGATCCTTCATCGGTATACAATTATAAATCTAGAAAGTCACACACTTATAAGTATCATGAATAAGTTCACCGGAAGCTTAGATAATATGGTTGGTGGCTTTAAAGTGTTAAGAGTCATCTATAGTAGTGTTCGGGCCAAAAGTATAATTATGAAAAGTTTTGGGGTCAAATTTATAATTACCAAAACTTTTGGGGCCAAAATACAAATATTAAAAAGTTGTTTCAATATATTTATTCAAATAAAGATTAGAATGGGCAGAACTGATATATATATATATATATATATGTATATTGATGATGTAATTTGTGAAATACCACATCACCAATCCTAGTCATCATATTGAAAAGCAAATTATTTGATTGGACATTGACATGTGGCAATTGGAATATGTAGGATCGTCCATGTCATCAATCCTAGTCTTTTAACTTTGAATTGGATGGTTTATATTTAATCTTGAATAAAGACAAAAGAATCTAGGCCATTAGCTTTTGATGATAGTTGTTTTTTGCCAAGTGTCAAGAGAGAGAAAAAGAAAGTTAAAAAGTAGCTTTTGGATTGTAATGATTACAATCCAAGGTCATGCATGGTTTCTCTTTCTTCTTGCAACTAAGGAAGCTATTTTGATTGGCTACCTATATATCTATAATATTATTATGTGAATAGATATTATATATATATAATTGCAAGACAAACTCTCTCTCCAAAACCCACCTATTTTCGACCAACATGAAGAAGAGAGAGAAGATGGTGGTTTTGTCATTAGATTCAAATGATTGCAATCTAATGATTGGTTATCTTTTATATGTCATTTGATAATATATTAGAGATTATATTAATCAAATAGATGAAAATACTCTCTCTCTTACTCTCTCATTTTCCGCCATCTAAGGTAGGAAAGAGAAGATTAATTTTCATGCATTGGATTGTAATGATGACAATCCAATAACATGCAAGTTGATTATCTAATCTAACACTCAACTTATCTTTTTTTTGATTGGGTGTTTTAGATTAGATAATAGATATATTATAGTGATAATATTGAAGTTAATCTCTCTCTCTCTCAACCTACACACACACAGCTAACACAAGAAAAAGAAAAAGAAAAACTTCTTCTTCTTCAAGAGGTAACTTTCGGCCATTGAAGAAAGAAGAAGGAAGCTTTGCTTTTGCTAAAAACTAACCACACATATAGCTTGGTCTCTTGAATACATTACTAGCACTTTAAGTCTTCAAGAGGGTTAGTGATCTTTGGATGCTTGGGTGGACCTACTAGTGCCTTCAAGTTAGAAGGATCCAAGGAGTTCAACACCTTGCTTGCATCTATTTTGGAAAGCTTCAAGAAGTATACCTAATACGTCTACTCTTTCCTTTAGGTACATACACTTAATGCTTACACATATATGTATATAGTTTTATGAACATATCAAGAAGATTGCATGTTGAATCTTGCTATTTAGCTTGTAAATTTTTTGAAATATGCCTACATTAGGTTTGGCCATGGCAATGTATTCATGCTAATCTTCCTAGATCTTGGTCTATGATAAGTTGTATCATGGTTTCTTTCATGCCACATATAAGTTAATGAACATAGGAAAAAATGTAAAATCATGGAAATAAAATAATAAAAACTTTACTCCGGGCTCGGGTATTATAGTAAGTGTACTACTATGAACATCTATCTTAATCTTGAAGGTTTTTAAAAATGGTCTTCCTAACAAAATATGAGTAGTTTGATCACCATTCCCCATATCAAGTGTCACGCCCCAACCCGACCCCGCAAAAGGCCAAGCCCGGACCCGATACACGGACGGAGTCTCCTCTGTACCGCGGACGATCCGAAAACCCTAAAATCAATATAATACTTGCGAAAGCCATAAAATAATCAAAACAAGCCGACTTTCTTTAAAACATACATTTCTTATTAACCAACTTTGCAACCCAAAAATGATATGAATACTACACAAGTATTTATGCCATTAATCAATTCCATTAGCATGTATTACCTTACTAGTCACAGGGGTATAAGTTTACAACTTACATTCTTTCAACTTATACAACATAAGACTGTAGAGGCCTCAAACTAGAAAATACATACAAGGCTACAAGCCTCAAAATTAAGCGACATCCAAGCAATATACATATCAAGCAAGGCTCGCACAAAATCTGGTAACCAACCAACAGCAAAGCAGAGAAGTGCTATCACGGAAACACATCCACCTGCTCCTCCTCCTCTATTACCTCGATAGGGTCTGCTTCAACTACTCCTGTAAAAATATAATATAGAGAGGAATGAGCAAAAACTATTTCTCAGCGAGGGCAATTGGTCTCAAGGACGGAGATGAGAGGAGTATGCAATGCAATTAGTCAAGCAATACATACAAGTATCATATAGAGAAACCAAGAAAGCCATCAAAAAAACAAGACAAGTATTTAAAGCTGCAAACACTCATTCAAAGGATACGATACTCTTTTCACGAGCAACTTTCAAACACAAATTCGATGACGACGCGCCGGCCCAAACCAACTTATAACACCAGTTTGGAATACCCCGGAAGTATCCATCAACCTACGACCCAAATCTCCCTGGGAGGCAACCCAAGCGAGAAAGGGAATAGCAGCGGAGCTAGAGCAACCAACACTGGCAACCCGAGGCTACCCAGAGAGGCCCATCACTCACGCGCGAGACACTATGCAATGCAAGATTCGATACAAGGCGATAAACAAACAATAAAGCCACACGAGGGAGAATAACAAAGTAGGTTACTCTCACACGCAATAGCAACAGTTGATAAGCATTTCAAACAGAATCAATACAAACAAGTATGTCAACCAACCATAAGCATTCCATAGGCATATTTTCAAGAAAACACACAAAGACACAAATTGGCCCCAACTATCAAAACACTACCATTTCCAAACGAGCCACGAGTTCTGGAAACCGACTTCGCCAAACCTCCTAGGTCACCATAAGGCACGTCTAAAGACCCCGAAACCTTATTTTACCCTAGAACTCGCGCAAAGCCCCGATTTCCCCCTTTCTCGTTTGAACTACAACTATAACAACCAAACACCCAACCAACGCCATAATCACACCAAAAGTGCTTCCATGGCCTCCCGAAACAATGCCAACACGCAAAACGAGAAAATTCTAAACTCGACCTAAACGACCCCGACTTTCAACAAGGCTTAACTCCCGTTTTTTCCATTACGCAACCCAAACAAACCATGCATTTAGGTATTCTAGCATACCTAGCACAATTCTACATCAACGGAAAGCATAACGGAACAACTTCATCGTTCCAAGGGTTTACTATTCATAAAATACTATTCAACATCCAAATTTAATTGCAATCTCAACATTTAACCGTAGAAAATGTTAAAAAGCTATAAATACACGTTCTACAATTGCCAAGGAACATTCTAGAAGCATCAAAACGCTTTAAACAACAATCTACGGATAAAATCTAAAAATTGCAAAGTTGACATACATAACATTTAAATGCGCAAATAACATGATTCCCTCACCTTAGGCACTCCTAGTCGCTAGGAAAACAACGCTAGTCACCTCGGAAACCACCCTGCACGAGCTCACGTGAAAATTGAACGATTGAAAGGTTGAAATGTTTTTTTTTTCCTTGGAAGCTCACGGCCTGTTCTTTGGATTTTCAGCTGCTATTTTTTTAATTTTGCTTTGTTTTAAGCTTATTTAAGTGCTAAGTCAAATGGTCAAAGGTCAAGCCTTGGTCAACTACTTAACACTTCGTCACAAGGCCTTATTTTGTGCATTTTAATGCCATTCTAACTAGAGAAATATTAATTATAGCTAGCAACAATTAAAATATACAATTTAAGTCATCTAAATACTAGTTTCACTATTTGCTGAGGACTAGAACCCGTTCTCTAGCTATCGCTCCCTAAATGCAATGCACATTGCGACGGTAAGAAAGTAACAATTAATTCTCAAAGAATTTAAGGAAATATAATTTTCAAAATAATAAACAAGGAATTTTCACATTTCGGGCTCGGGTATTATACCCTCTCCCCCTTAAAACAATTGCGCCCACACAATTCTTACCTGGTCAACAAATAACTCCGGATACTGATCCCGAACCTAGTCCTCTCTTTCCCAAGTTGCTTCCTCAAACCCATGATGATTCCATAGAACCTTTACTAACGGAATACTCTTTCTACGAAGCTCCTGAACTTTTCGATCCATAATTCGAATCGGTTTCTCTTCATAAGACAACTTCTCTTCAATCTGCAACGGCTCTGGT
Source organism: Ehretia macrophylla (assembly GCA_037974665.1). Taxonomy (NCBI): domain Eukaryota; kingdom Viridiplantae; phylum Streptophyta; class Magnoliopsida; order Boraginales; family Ehretiaceae; genus Ehretia; species Ehretia macrophylla. The sequence goes on along the minus strand of CM075782.1, from coordinate 22,447,407 downwards.
TCAAGTACATGTGAAGGGTCTGGATGATATTTCATCAACATAGACACGTGGAACACATCGTGCAGTCTCGACATGCTTGGAGGCAAAGCTAACCGATAAGCCAAAGGACCTACCTTTTCGGTGATCTCATACGGACCCACATACCTGGGACTAAGCTTCCCGCTCTTACCGTGCCGAATCAATCCCTTCCGTGGAGAAATATTAAGAAACACCCAATCTCCCAAATCAAACTCAAGATCCCAACGGTGCTTATCCGCATAACTCTTTCGACGACTCTGAGCTGTAAGCATACGCTGGCGAATAAGGTGAACATTATCTACCATCTTAATCATCTCAGGTAACACAGTCGGATCAACTGCTCTCATCTCTCCAACCTCTTCCCAATATAACGGGGATCTGCATTTCTGACCATACAACGCCTCGTAGGGAGCCATACCTATAGTAGATTGATAACTATTGTTGTAGGCGAACTCCGCTAAAGGCAAAAACTTCTCCCAATTCTTCCCAAAGTCTAACACACATGCCCGAAGCATGTCTTCCAAGATCCTGATTGTTCTCTCGGACTGGCCATCAGTTTGTGGATGATATGCAGTACTGAAGCTCAACTTAGTTCCCATGGCCTCTTGCAACTTCTGCCAAAAACAAGATCTGAATCTGGGATCTCTATCTGACACTATACTCTGTGGCACACCGTGCAATCTCACAATATTAGCAACATAAAGTTCAGCTAACTTATCAAGGCTATCCTGTTTGTTCACGGGAATAAAATGTGTAACTTTAGTCAAGCGGTCCACAACAACCCAAACAGAATCACATCCTCTGGGAGATCTAGGAAGATCGGTCACAAGGTCCATTGTTATATGTACCCACTTCCATTGCGGAATCGACAACGGCTGTAAAAGTCGGCTGGCCTCTGATGCTCAACTTTAACCCTCTGACAAGTCAAACATCTGGATACATACCCAGCAATCTCCCTCTTCATATTGTTCCACCAGAAGTGTTGTTTCAAGTCTCTATACATTTTATGTACTACCCGGGTGAATCGTATACCTCGAATTATGTGCCTCAGACAGAATATCATTCTTCAAAGTCGGATCACCAGGAACACATACTCTGTCCCTGAACCTGAAGATACCATCTGCATGTAATTTAAACTCCGACTCTCCCCCTTTTGATTTTTCTTGGATCTTCAGGATGTGAGGATCAGTCTTCTGAGCCTCTCTGATCTGTGCTAGCAACCCTTACTGAATCTGCAAACTAGCAAATCGAACCCCTACCTCAGTAGCTTCTGGCTTCCATGAACAAATTTCTTCCAAAGTGTCCCAATCCTTGATAATCAAGCTTTCAACAGTAGCCTTTCGGCTCAAAGCATCAGCAACAACATTCGCCTTACCTGGCACGTAGTTAATAGAACAGTTGTAACCACCCAATAGCTCTAGCCATCTCCGCTGCCTCATATTCAGATCCTTCTGTGAAAACAAATACTTGAGACTCTTATGGTCAGTAAATATTTCAAATCTGCAACCCCACAAGTAATGACGCCACTTCTTCAAAGCAAACACAACTGCAGCTAACTCAAGATCATGTGTAGGGTAATTGACTTCATATGGTTTCAACTTCCTAGAAGCATAGGCAATCACCTTACCATTCTGCATTAAAACACAGCCCAATCCTTCCTTAGATGCATCACTGTAGACAACGAAGTTCTCTGTTCCCTCAGGTAAAGCTAATATAGGAGCTGTAGTTAGTCTCTTCTTCAATTCTTGGAAACTGGATTCACATTTGGCATCCCAATTGTAAGCAACTTTCTTCCGAGTCAACTGGCTCAAAGGCCCAGAAATTTTGGAGAAGTCTTTAACAAATCTCCGGTAGTAACTTGCCAATCCAAGAAAACTCCGAATCTCTGACACCGACTCAGGTCTCTTCCAAGAAGAAACAACTTCAATCTTAGTTGGGTCTACTGAAATTCCTCGATCTGAAATGATATGACCTAGAAAAGATATCTGATTCAACAAGAACTCACACTTGCTGAATTTAGCAAAAAGCTTGTTTTCCTGCAAAGTCTGTAGCACAATCCTCAAGTGTTGCTCATGCTCGGCCTCGTTCTTCGAATACACTAAAATGTCGTCAATGAAGATCACGACAAACTGATCAAGGTAAGGTCGAAAAACTCTCTGCATCAAGTCCATGAATGCGGCTGGTGCATTCGTCAATCCAAACGGCAAAACAACAAATTCATAGTGGCCATATCTAGTCCTGAATGCCGTCTTCGGTATATCGTCACTCAGAATTCTGAGTTGATAGTAACCCTGCCTCAAATCAAATTTGGAGTAAACACTCGCACCCTGCAACTGGTCAAACAATTCTTCAATCAACGGCAAGGGGCATTTGTTCTTAATCGTGACTTGATTAAGTCCCTTGTAATCAATACATAACCGTAGCGTGCCGTCTTTCTCTCTCACAAACAACATAGGCGCACCCCACAGCGAAGAACTAGGTTGTATAAACCCTTTCTCAAGCAAATTCTGAAGCTGAATTTTTAACTCCTGAAGTTCAGTCGATGCCATTCTATAAGGACTCCTAGAAATTGGTGCAGTGCCTGGCACAAGATCAATCACGAACTCAATCTCCCTATCCGGTGGTAAACCCGGTAATTCCTCGGGAAATATACCAGGGAAGTCTTTAACAATCGGAACCTCATTCAAACTCAACTTATCAGTAGGCTGATTGATCAAATAAGCTAAGTAAGCTTCACAACCCTTATTCAACAACTTAGAAGTCTTGATCGCTGATAAAAGAGGAATTCGGGCAGCCCTGCAGTTCCCAACAATCTCTAGTACCGGTAGGTCAGGAACCTGAAGATAAACAATCTTTGTTCTACAATCCAACTGAGCCTAGTACTTCCCCAACCAGTCCATTCCCAAAATGATTTCAAAGTCACGGAATGGCAATATAATTAAATCAGCAGGAAATTTACGGTTCTCAATGCATATATCACAAGATTTGCAAATAGACTCAGTAACAAATTTTGCACCCAAAGGCGTACTAACTTCAACTTCATGCGGCAATTTATCAATGCAAACATTCACAGATCGTGCACATGCAGGAGTTATAAACGAATGTGTAGCTCCGGGATCAATCAAAACTTTAACTGGCTGAGTATTGAGAAGAAAGGTACCTTCCACTATAGCTATAGTATCGGGCAGCTCCTCCGCATCTAGTGCAAAGACCCTAGCCTGAACCCTCTGTGCTGGACGTGCACCTGCAGCCCTATTCTGAACACCTTGGCCTCCACCGCGGCCCTGAACATTGTTATACTTAGGGCAATCCCTCACCCTATGGTCATCACTGCCACAACCCGTGCATTTACCACTCTTCCTCCAGCAGTTAGCCTCAATATGCCCTGACCGATTACAATAATTACACTGCTGATTCTGCCTAACTGCAGTGTTTCCTGTAGGTGCTGGGGCTTTGGCGGTAGTAGGAACTGTAGCTCCCTGTTGGGGTCTAGTTGTCACGCCCCAACTCGACCCCACCTACGATCAGTCAGGACGCACCGGAATTTCGGCGGCATAACGACAGTAAACAGATTTCCGAGGTTGCAAACCAACCTCATTAAACATCATACATCCAGCAACTCCTTAATTCAAACAACAACATACGACACAATCATAATATACAATAAACCATCCTCGTTATACGCCTCCGTTCCAACATAACATACAATACCTCAACTTTATCATACCTTTCAAAAGTAAGTTGAGACACAACTACAATTTTACCATAGACAAAAGGAAAACGCTAAGTTAACATCATTTGGTTCATCATCTTTTCAATATCTATTACATTAAGAACCGTAAAGCATATAAAGTCTATTAAACTAATATACAAGACATTTAACAATATAAAGTCATGGATAAGACTCGGGAACATATGACTCATCCACAAAAGGCACATTTTCCACATTCTCCTCTTCAGGAGGCACGTACCCGTAATCTTGTGAAAGTACACCTGAAACATGCATTAATAGAGAGTGAGCTTATATACATAAGCCCAGTGAGGATCCGATAGATCTCGACAGTATTCACTACGCTCCTTGGATTTAGTCCTTTGAGCAAGTAAACACACAACAACAATAATAATACTATCATCACATAACAACATAAATAATGCTATCATCACATAACTATATAACCAATCAATAAGGATACTCTATTTGGTGTAGCTCCAAACGCCATCACGATCTCAACCGTTCTTCTTATAACTCCCCATTACTCACGCACCCGAGGTACCTCACTATCCCCTTCCCTCCATGACATCTCCGTCATGCGAGCTGGGGGTAGCCTATGGCAGTCATGCCGGTTTCAACCCGACAGCCCGACGCTGCCCGAGAGGTGGCACACACATACCAAGGCTCCATATTCATCAATCATCATGCAAGCATAAATCGATCAATCAATTGGGAGATCAGCAACAAGAGTGCCCGATTCCCGCATTCAATAATAATCAATCAATATCATTTTATCATCATCAATAATCATATCATCATCATCAATAACATCAATAATCAATTAAACAACAAATAACTAAGTTAGATGACAAAGTAGGCCATCTAACCGAACATGCATAATATACATAATTAAACTCTAAATTACTCAACAACAACTCACCATTCATCACTCGAACACTACCCAACCATCTAAGGCATCGTTCAAGAAATTAAAGAATGACAACCTAAACTTCTAAAATTCATAACTTACAATCTACTAATCCAAACATTGCCAAATCAGTTCCTATCACTCACCCATTCAACCTACTACATTAGCCCTCTCGGAAATCCACCATAACACCTCCAAATCATGCCCGATAACCCTAAAATCCTAAGATGTCATGGCTGGATTTTCCGGATTTTCACACAAACAATGTAATCGAAAATTCGGCATTACAACAGCGCTAACACATAATTATCAAGTATTTAGAAATCGACGGCAATCGATTTCGATCAACACAACTCATTTAATTCAACTTTGAACATTTTAATCAAAATTAAATACCCGTAAAATAAAAATTATGCTACATCCGACAGAAACTCGTAGTATTAGTATATAATGATCCCTAGCATGCAAGGAGCAATAATCTAACATCAGATTTCAATTCTAACGGTTCAATCTTCATTTATACGCAAAAACACAAAAATGACATTTTGAGATCTAGAATTTTTCTCTCACCTTAGATGCGATATAAGCCTAGGAATGCGTGCAATGCGTGCCCAACAAGCGGAATCCAAGTCGGTGCGAAGTTTCACGGACAAAAACTAGGTTTTTCTTTGAAAAATTGGATTGAAAAGCTTTGAAATTCTCTTTCTTTTTCTCTCCTCTTTCTCTCGGCCATGTGTGTGTTTGTGGAGTGTGTTTTGTGTTGTGTGAGTGTGTGTTGATGACAAGGAGTATTTAAAAGTTTGGTCAATTAAAAAAATGCAAAGTCAAAGTTAGTTTTAATAGGTATTTTTGTGTTTTTAATGACTTTAATTGCATTTTAGTGCTCACCAAGTTAAAAATAATTATGCAACCCCCAAAATATCACAAGTGGATTATTTTTAGGTGACAAGAAGTTTTACATTCAAAGAATTCCACCCGAGTCGGCTTAAAACTCGATTTTCGCAAAAGTCGGTGTAAAAACCCTAATAAATTCTTAAGCCGATTTTAAAACCGTTTTCATCAAACACAGGTCTATTAAAGTCCGTGGACTAGGTCTAGAAGGGTTAAAAAGACCAGTTTCAAAATTATAGCGGACGTGTTTCGAAAACACTATTCACTGAAAATCGACGATAAATTTTCTGACTCCGTTTTTTATGAAAATTTCATGAATGCACATTTAGCACGTATTAAAAGTATTGACATCAAAATTATGACTTTCTAGGTCCTATAGCACATAAACAGATCATATGCACGCAAAACGAGGTAAAGCACGTAAAACGAGATAAGCAGGAAAAGTGGGGTTTCACATTCTCCCCTCCTTAAAACAATTGCGTCCGCGCAATTCTCGAACTGACAGACAATTAAATCCTCAATCGTTACACTTAATAATACTTCTCTTAGTTCTTATTTATCTCCTAGGATGACACCTAACCAAAGACCTCAAAAGAACAACCTCTGTTGACTGCAAGTTGATGATCATAATTCCAAGACAATCTTCAATTCATAATTCTCTCCCACCTAATATCATATTGCATATGAAATGAATCACAACTCCAAAGTCTTAGCATGACACCACTAATTATCAATCATCCCCTACTACACTAAAGAGCTCTATGAACACCCCGAGGGTTTAAAAACTCAATCACGATAACATGAATGATTACTGATCAAGGAAATATCTCAAAAGTGACATTGGTCAGAATATGGCTCTTATGAAATTTACAAGGAATTAAGAATATGGAAAGTCATATTTGAGCCAACAATCAAGGGTGCAAGATGTCAAACAAGTTAGAGAATCAAGAGGCTAATAGTTTAATAAGAAAGCATGATAACTAAGATAAGAAATGTCTCAGCACCTTTTAGTTAAATAAGTACGAACAAAGGATAATGGCGAGTCAAAACAGTGCTGAGTATGTTGAACAAAAATTCCTGAACAAGTAGATATTTCAATTCTCGATGATTGTTCAAGGAACCAACAAGTAAGTTGTACTTGAGGTGAAATAAAATTAAGAGATAAGAGATGATTAATTCAATAGAAAATATGAGTGTCAAGATAATGAGTATCTCAGCACGCAATAACCAAAGAAGTATTAATAAGAAGGACAATGCCGAGTATATTGAATGAGTAATTACAGGCAAAGTAATGACTGAAGATTTAATAATAAAACAATAGGATTAACAAGGATCAACAAAAATGACAATGATGTACTTAGGTAAGGAGTACATGAAACAAGTGAAATCGAATAAGTAAAATGGTATACCAAAGGTGAAATTACTTCCAAATGAATAGTAATAGGATGAAATGAAATATTGAAACCAATGGCTGGAGATATAGAATGAAATATAAAAGTTTCAAACCTTAACTCCAATAAGTGACATTGCTATAAGAAGCAAATATGAATGTTAAGAATGGAAACAATGTCAAATGAGTATAGGATCCATTAATCCAGTAAGCAAAACTTTCAAGAAACAATTGATATGCTAGAAAAGTGTAACTCTCTCTCAAATAAGTGAGAATGGAGTAGAAAAGAGTAATAAGACCAATAGAATAGGAAGCACAAAGGGGGTGTCCCACCTATACATTTAAATACCAACAAGTCAAATCCTACAATCTATCTTCCTCTAAAACAAGACACTAAGGAGATCTAGAGAACCTAAGGAGTCATAACAATCACCAAACAAGATAAATCACTCCAAAATTTTTCATTCCGTACCAGACCAATTACTAAACAAGATAAATCACCGATTACCCAACAAGATTAACTAATGAAGACTCCAAAATCTGATAACACAATACAGATTCATATTAACCCACTATAACACAAGAGAATCTCCAATCAACAATTTAGAGAGTCATACCACCTAGAACTCAAAAGCTTGATGTAGGTAAGTAAATGTTCAGTCACCAAAATGCATTCTTATTTCCTCAAATAATTCTATCTCCCAACAATTACATCCTCGAATAAAGAAACTTTAGTCAGGAATCACTCCAATTGTCTCCAAGGTTTAAAGATCAAAAGTCAAAAATTGCCATTAATAATATAGCACTCCCAAATAGTACACCTATTCACATGTTATACCACACTTCATTCCATTCACAAATATACATCACTAATTCCTCAAATAAATTCATTCTAAAATAACCTCAAGAAAGTATAATCTGAGTTGAGACTCCAAAAGTGTCTAATGATAACCTCACGGAAACCTCAACTTATGATTCATCTCCAAGTAATAACAAGGCAACAAAAGTAATTATAATCATCAAGATACATTGCTATTTTCCTCGAACAACTTCATTCTCGCTAAAGGAACATCAAGATCTATCCACTAAGCCGAAACTAAAATCCATAAACATAACAATTAAAATCTAACTGATAAACTACTAGAATAATAATAATTCAAAATCATGGCCTATCTCTATTTCCGAAAACTCTTACAACCACCCTAGACATTAAAAGGTCACACACGAGTTAAAACATGTATGCAACTATATCATATGAAAGACAAGTATAATGTGAAGCGCAATTAACATACAATGCAACATTATCACATAACACACAATTCAACATATAAGAAGCCAACATCACATAAACAGGTTATATCACAGAAGTAAGTTATAAACAATTAAAGTCACATAAGCAACAAACTTCACATAAGACAAGTTGATCACGTAACTCACATTGGTCACTTAAAGTACATTGAGCACCTAAAGCACGTTGTTTCACATAAGCTAGTTATAAACAATTAAAAGCACATAAACAACTACCTTCACACAAGGCACTTTGATCACATAAAACACAATTGTCACATAATACACATTAATCACATAATGCACATTAATTACAACACATTGAGTACGTATAGCACGTTATCACATAAAACATATTGACCACATTAGTTCACTTAACACACAAGGCATATTGGTCACATAGAAAGTTAGACACATAAATAAATTAATCACATAAACATATTAACATATGTTTCACTTTTCTTTCACTTAATACATACTTGCATGCTTAGACCACTACCCACATTCCGAGGATACCCCGGCTGACAGCTAACATGCGCTCTGATACCACTTAAACTGTCACGCCCCAACTCGACCCCACCTACGATCAGTCAGGACGCAACGGAATTTCGGCGGCATAACGACAGTAAACAGATTTCCGAGGTTCCAAACCAACCTCATTAAACATCATACATCCAGCAACTCCTTAATTCAAACAACAACATACGACACAATCATAATATACAATAAACCATCCTCGTTATACGCCTCCGTTCCAACATAACATACAATACCTCAACTTTATCATACATTTCAAAAGTAAGTTGAGACACAACTACAATTTAACCATAGACAAAAGGAAACCGCTAAGTCAACATCATTTGGTTCATCATCTTTTCAATATCTATTACATTAAGAACCGTAAAGCATATAAAGTCTATTAAACTAATATACAAGACATTTAACAATATAAAGTCATGGATAAGACTCGGGAACATATGACTCATCCACAAAAGGCACATTTTCCACATTCTCCTCTTCAGGAGGCACGTACCCGTAATCTTGTGAAAGTACACCTGAAACATGCATTAATAGAGAGTGAGCTTATATACATAAGCCCAGTGAGGATCCGATAGATCTCGACAGTATTCACTACGCTCCTTGGATTTAGTCCTTTGAGCAAGTAAACACACAACAACAATAATAATACTATCATCACATAACAACATAAATAATGCTATCATCACATAACTATATAACCAATCAATAAGGATACTCTATTTGGTGTAGCTCCAAACGCCATCACGATCTCAACCGTTCTTCTTATAACTCCCCATTACTCACGCACCCGAGGTACCTCACTATCCCCTTCCCTCCATGACATCTCCGTCATGCGAGCTGGGGGTAGCCTATGGCAGTCATGCCGGTTTCAACCCGACAGCCCGACGCTGCCCGAGAGGTGGCACACACATACCAAGGCTCCATATTCATCAATCATCATGCAAGCATAAATCGATCAATCAATTGGGAGATCAGCAACAAGAGTGCCCGATTCCCGCATTCAATAATAATCAATCAATATCATTTTATCATCATCAATAATCATATCATCATCATCAATAACATCAATAATCAATTAAACAACAAATAACTAAGTTAGATGACAAAGTAGGCCATCTAACCGAACATGCATAATATACATAATTAAACTCTAAATTACTCAACAACAACTCACCATTCATCACTCGAACACTACCCAACCATCTAAGGCATCGTTCAAGAAATTAAAGAATGACAACCTAAACTTCTAAAATTCATAACTTACAATCTACTAATCCAAACATTGCCAAATCAGTTCCTATCACTCACCCATTCAACCTACTACATTAGCCCTCTCGGAATTCCACCATAACACCTCCAAATCATGCCCGAGAACCCTAAAATCCTAAGATGTCATGGCTGGATCTACCGGATTTTCACACAAACAATGTAATCAAAAATTCGGCATTACAACAGCGCTAACACATAATTATCAAGTATTTAGAAATCGACGGCAATCGATTTCGATCAACACAACTCATTTAATTCAACTTTGAACATTTTAATCAAAATTAAATACCCGGAAAATAAAAATTATGCTACATCCGACAGAAACTCGTAGTATTAGTATATAATGATCCCTAGCATGCAAGGAGCAATAATCTAACATCAGATTTCAATTCTAACGGTTCAATCTTCATTTATACGCAAAAACACAAAAATGACATTTTGAGATCTAGAATTTTCCTCTCACCTTAGATGCGATATAAGCCTAGGAATGCGTGCAATGCGTGCCCAACAAGCGGAATCCAAGTCGGTGCGAAGTTTCACGGACAAAAACTAGGTTTTTCTTTGAAAAATTGGATTGAAAAGCTTTGAAATTCTCTTTCTTTTTCTCTCCTCTTTCTCTCGGCCATGTGTGTGTTTGTGGAGTGTGTTTTGTGTTGTGTGAGTGTGTGTTGATGACAAGGAGTATTTAAAAGTTTGGTCAATTAAAAAAATGCAAAGTCAAAGTTAGTTTTAATAGGTATTTTTGTGTTTTTAATGACTTTAATTGCATTTTAGTGCTCACCAAGTTAAAAATAATTATGCAACCCCCAAAATATCACAAGTGGATTATTTTTAGGTGACAAGAAGTTTTACATTCAAAGAATTCCACCCGAGTCGGCTTAAAACTCGATTTTCGCAAAAGTCGGTGTAAAAACCCTAATAAATTCTTAAGCCGATTTTAAAACCGTTTTCATCAAACACAGGTCTATTAAAGTCCGTGGACTAGGTCTAGAAGGGTTAAAAAGACCAGTTTCAAAATTATAGCGGACGTGTTTCGAAAACACTATTCACTGAAAATCGACGATAAATTTTCTGACTCCGTTTTTTATGAAAATTTCATGAATGCACATTTAGCACGTATTAAAAGTATTGACATCAAAATTATGACTTTCTAGGTCCTATAGCACATAAACAGATCATATGCACGCAAAACGAGGTAAAGCACGTAAAACGAGATAAGCAGGAAAAGTGGGGTTTCACATTCTCCCCTCCTTAAAACAATTGCATCCGCGCAATTCTCGAACTGACAGACAATTAAATCCTCAATCGTTACACTTAATAATACTTCTCTTAGTTCTTATTTATCTCCTAGGATGACACCTAACCAAAGACCTCAAAAGAACAACCTCTGTTGACTGCAAGTTGATGATCATAATTCCAAGACAATCTTCAATTCATAATTCTCTCCCACCTAATATCATATTGCATATGAAATGAATCACAACTCCAAAGTCTTAGCATGACACCACTAATTATCAATCATCCCCTACTACACTAAAGAGCTCTATGAACACCCCGAGGGTTTAAAAACTCAATCACGATAACATGAATGATTACTGATCAAGGAAATATCTCAAAAGTGACATTGGTCAGAATATGGCTCTTATGAAATTTACAAGGAATTAAGAATATGGAAAGTCATATTTGAGCCAACAATCAAGGATGCAAGATGTCAAACAAGTTAGAGAATCAAGAGGCTAATAGTTTAATAAGAAAGCATGATAACTAAGATAAGAAATGTCTCAGCACCTTTTAGTTAAATAAGTACGAACAAAGGATAATGGCGAGTCAAAACAGTGCTGAGTATGTTGAACAAAAATTCCTGAACAAGTAGATATTTCAATTCTCGATGATTGTTCAAGGAACCAACAAGTAAGTTGTACTTGAGGTGAAATAAAATTAAGAGATAAGAGATGATTAATTCAATAGAAAATATGAGTGTCAAGATAATGAGTATCTCAGCACGCAATAACCAAAGAAGTATTAATAAGAAGGACAATGCCGAGTATATTGAATGAGTAACTACAGGCAAAGTAATGACTCAAGATTTAATAATAAAACAATAGGATTAACAAGGATCAACAAAAATGACAAGGATGTACTTAGGTAAGGAGTACATGAAACAAGTGAAATCGAATAAGTAAAATGGTATACCAAAGGTGAAATTACTTCCAAATGAATAGTAATAGGATGAAATGAAATATTGAAACCAATGGCTGGAGATATAGAATGAAATATAAAAGTTTCAAACCTTAACTCCAATAAGTGACATTGCTATAAGAAGCAAATATGAATGTTAAGAATAGAAGCAATGTCAAATGAGTATAGGATCCATTAATCCAATAAGCAAAACTTTCAAGAAACAATTGATATGCTAGAAAAGTGTAACTCTCTCTCAAATAAGTGAGAATGGAGTAGAAAAGAGTAATAAGACCAATAGAATAGGAAGCACAAAGGGGGTGTCCCACCTATACATTTAAATACCAACAAATCATATCCTACAATCTATCTCCCTCCAAAACAAGACACTAAGGAGATCTAGAGAATCCTAAGGAGTCATAACAATCACCAAACAAGATAAATCACTCCAAAATTTTACATTCCGTACCAGACCAATCACTAAACAAGATAAATCACCGATTACCCAACAAGATTAACTAATGAAGACTCCAAAATCTGATAACACAATACAGATTCATATTAACCCACTATAACACAAGAGAATCTCCAATCAACAATTTAGAGAGTCATACCACCTAGAACTCAAAAGCTTGATGTAGGTAAGTAAATGTTCAGTCACCAAAATGCATTCTTATTTCCTCAAATAATTCTATCTCCCAACAATTACATCCTCGAATAAAGTAACTTTAGTCAGGAATCACTCCAATTGTCTCCAAGGTTTAAAGATCAAAATTCCAAAATATCCATTAATAATATAGCAATCCCAAATAGTAGACATATTCACACGTTATACCACACTTCATTCCATTCACAAATATACATCACTAATTCCTCAAATAAATTCATTCTAAAATAACCTCAAGAAAGTATAATCTGAGTTGAGACTCCAAAAGTGTCTAATGATAACCTCACGGAAACCTCAACTTATGATTCATCTCCAAGTAATAACAAGGCAACAAAAGTAATTATAATAATCAAGATACATTGCTATTTTCCTCGAACAACTTCATTCTCGCTAAAGGAACATCAAGATCTATCCACTAAGCCGAAACTAAAATCCATAAACATAACAATTAAAATCTAACTGATAAACTTCTAGAATAATAATAATTCAAAATCATGGCCTATCTCTATTTCCGAAAGCTCTTACAACCACCCTAGACATTAAAAGGTCACTCACGAGTTAAAACATGTATGCAACTATATCATATGAAAGACAAGTATAATGTGATGCGCAATTATCATACAATGCAACATTATCACATAACACACAACTCAACATATAAGAAGTCAACATCACATAAACAGGTTATATCACAGAAGTAAGTTATAAACAATTAAAGTCACATAAGCAACAAACTTCACATAAGACAAGTTGATCACGTAACTCACATTGGTCACTTAAAGTACATTGAGCACCTAAAGCACGTTGTTTCACATAAGCTAGTTATAAACAATTAAAAGCACATAAACAACTAACTTCACACAAGGCACTTTGATCACATAAAACACAATTGGCACATAATACACATTAATCACATAATGCACATTAATCACAACACATTGAGTACGTATAACACGTTATCACATAAAACACGTTGACCACATTAGTTCACTTAACACACAAGGCATATTGGTCACATAGAAAGTTAGACACATAAATAAATTAATCACATAAACATATTAACATATGTTTCACTTTTCTTTCACTTAATACATACTTGCATGCTTAGACCACTACCCACATTCCGAGGATACCCCGGCTGACAGCTAACATGCGCTCTGATACCACTTAAACTGTCACGCCCCAACTCGACCCCACCTACGATCAGTCAGGACGCAACGGAATTTCGGCGGCATAACGACAGTAAACAGATTTCCGAGGTTCCAAACCAACCTCATTAAACATCATACATCCAGCAACTCCTTAATTCAAACAACAACATACGACACAATCATAATATACAATAAACCATCCTCGTTATACGCCTCCGTTCCAACATAACATACAAAACCTCAACTTTATCATACCTTTCAAAAGTAAGTTGAGACACAACTACAATTTTACCATAGACAAAAGGAAAACGCTAAGTTAACATCATTTGGTTCATCATCTTTTCAATATCTATTACATTAAGAACCGTAAAGCATATAAAGTCTATTAAACTAATATACAAGACATTTAACAATATAAAGTCATGGATAAGACTCGGGAACATATGACTCATCCACAAAAGGCACATTTTCCACATTCTCCTCTTCAGGAGGCACGTACCCGTAATCTTGTGAAAGTACACCTGAAACATGCATTAATAGAGAGTGAGCTTATATACATAAGCCCAGTGAGGATCCGATAGATCTCGACAGTATTCACTACGCTCCTTGGATTTAGTCCTTTGAGCAAGTAAACACACAACAACAATAATAATACTATCATCACATAACAACATAAATAATGCTATCATCACATAACTATATAACCAATCAATAAGGATACTCTATTTGGTGTAGCTCCAAACGCCATCACGATCTCAACCGTTCTTCTTATAACTCCCCATTACTCACGCACCCGAGGTACCTCACTATCCCCTTCCCTCCATGACATCTCCGTCATGCGAGCTGGGGGTAGCCTATGGCAGTCATGCCGGTTTCAACCCGACAGCCCGACGCTGCCCGAGAGGTGGCACACACATACCAAGGCTCCATATTCATCAATCATCATGCAAGCATAAATCGATCAATCAATTGGGAGATCAGCAACAAGAGTGCCCGATTCCCGCATTCAATAATAATCAATCAATATCATTTTATCATCATCAATAATCATATCATCATCATCAATAACATCAATAATCAATTAAACAACAAATAACTAAGTTAGATGACAAAGTAGGCCATCTAACCGAACATGCATAATATACATAATTAAACTCTAAATTACTCAACAACAACTCACCATTCATCACTCGAACACTACCCAACCATCTAAGGCATCGTTCAAGAAATTAAAGAATGACAACCTAAACTTCTAAAATTCATAACTTACAATCTACTAATCCAAACATTGCCAAATCAGTTCCTATCACTCACCCATTCAACCTACTACATTAGCCCTCTCGGAAATCCACCATAACACCTCCAAATCATGCCCGATAACCCTAAAATCCTAAGATGTCATGGCTGGATTTTTCGGATTTTCACACAAACAATGTAATCGAAAATTCGGCATTACAACAGCGCTAACACATAATTATCAAGTATTTAGAAATCGACGGCAATCGATTTCGATCAACACAACTCATTTAATTCAACTTTGAACATTTTAATCAAAATTAAATACCCGGAAAATAAAAATTATGCTACATCCGACAGAAACTCGTAGTATTAGTATATAATGATCCCTAGCATGCAAGGAGCAATAATCTAACATCAGATTTCAATTCTAACGGTTCAATCTTCATTTATACGCAAAAACACAAAAATGACATTTTGAGATCTAGAATTTTTCTCTCACCTTAGATGCGATATAAGCCTAGGAATGCGTGCAATGCGTGCCCAACAAGCGGAATCCAAGTCGGTGCGAAGTTTCACGGACAAAAACTAGGTTTTTCTTTGAAAAATTGGATTGAAAAGCTTTGAAATTCTCTTTCTTTTTCTCTCCTCTTTCTCTCGGCCATGTGTGTGTTTGTGGAGTGTGTTTTGTGTTGTGTGAGTGTGTGTTGATGACAAGGAGTATTTAAAAGTTTGATCAATTAAAAAAATGCAAAGTCAAAGTTAGTTTTATTAGGTATTTTTGTGTTTTTAATGACTTTAATTGCATTTTAGTGCTCACCAAGTTAAAAATAATTATGCAACCCCCAAAATATCACAAGTGGATTATTTTTAGGTGACAAGAAGTTTTACATTCAAAGAATTCCACCCGAGTCGGCTTAAAACTCGATTTTCGCAAAAGTCGGTGTAAAAACCCTAATAAATTCTTAAGCCGATTTTAAAACCGTTTTCATCAAACACAGGTCTATTAAAGTCCGTGGACTAGGTCTAGAAGGGTTAAAAAGACCAGTTTCAAAATTATAGCGGACGTGTTTCGAAAACACTATTCACTGAAAATCGACGATAAAATTTCTGACTCCGTTTTTTATGAAAATTTCATGAATGCACATTTAACACGTATTACAAGTATTGACATCAAAATTATGACTTTCTAGGTCCTATAGCACATAAACAGATCATATGCACGCAAAACGAGGTAAAGCACGTAAAACGAGATAAGCAGGAAAAGTGGGGTTTCACATTCTCCCCTCCTTAAAACAATTGCGTCCGCGCAATTCTCGAACTGACAGACAATTAAATCCTCAATCGTTACACTTAATAATACTTCTCTTAGTTCTTATTTATCTCCTAGGATGACACCTAACCAAAGACCTCAAAAGAACAACCTCTGTTGACTGCAAGTTGATGATCATAATTCCCAAGACAATCTTCAATTCATAATTCTCTCCCACCTAATATCATATTGCATATGAAATGAATCACAACTCCAAAGTCTTAGCATGACACCACTAATTATCAATCATCCACTACTACACTAAAGAGATCTATGAACAATGCGAGGATCTAAAAACTCAATCACGATAACATGAATGATTACTGATCAAGGAAATATCTCAAAAGTGACATTGGTCAGAATATGGCTCTTATGAAATTTACAAGGAATTAAGAATATGGAAAGTCATATTTGAGCCAACAATCAAGGATGCAAGATGTCAAACAAGTTAGAGAATCAAGAGGCTAATAGTTTAATAAGAAAGCATGATAACTAAGATAAGAAATGTCTCAGCACCTTTTAGTTAAATAAGTACGAACAAAGGATAATGGCGAGTCAAAACAGTGCTGAGTATGTTGAACAAAAATTCCTGAACAAGTAGATATTTCAATTCTCGATGATTGTTCAAGGAACCAACAAGTAAGTTGTACTTGAGGTGAAATAAAATTAAGAGATAAGAGATGATTAATTCAATAGAAAATATGAGTGTCAAGATAATGAGTATCTCAGCACGCAATAACCAAAGAAGTATTAATAAGAAGGACAATGCCGAGTATATTGAATGAGCAATTACAAGCAAAGTAATGACTCAAGATTTAATAATAAAACAATAGGATTAACAAGGATCAACAAAAATGACAAGGATGTACTTAGGTAAGGAGTACATGAAACAAGTGAAATCGAATAAGTAAAATGGTATACCAAAGGTGAAATTACTTCCAAATGAATAGTAATAGGATGAAATGAAATATTGAAACCAATGGCTGGAGATATAGAATGAAATATAAAAGTTTCAAACCTTAACTCCAATAAGTGACATTGCTATAAGAAGCAAATATGAATGTTAAGAATGGAAACAATGTCAAATTAGTATAGGATCCATTAATCCAGTAAGCAAAACTTTCAAGAAACAATTGATATGCTAGAAAAGTGTAACTCTCTCTCAAATAAGTGAGAATGGAGTAGAAAAGAGTAATAAGACCAATAGAATAGGAAGCACAAAGGGGGTGTCCCACCTATACATTTAAATACCAACAAATCATATCCTACAATCTATCTCCCTCCAAAACAAGACACTAAGGAGATCTAGAGAACCTAAGGAGTCATAACAATCACCAAACAAGATAAATCACTCCAAAATTTTTCATTCCGTACCAGACCAATTACTAAACAAGATAAATCACCGATTACCCAACAAAATTAACTAATGAAGACTCCAAAATCTGATAACACAATACAAATTCATATTAACCCACTATAACACAAGAGAATCTCCAATCAACAATTTAGAGAGTCATACCACCTAGAACTCAAAAGCTTGATGTAGGTAAATAAATGTTCAGTCACCAAAATGCATTCTTATTTCCTCAAATAATTCTATCTCCCAACAATTACATCCTCGAATAAAGTAACTTTAGTCAGGAATCACTCCAATTGTCTCCAAGGTTTAAAGATCAAAATTCCAAAATATCCATTAATAATATAGCAATCCCAAATAGTAGACATATTCACATGTTATACCACACTTCATTCCATTCACAAATATACATCACTAATTCCTCAAAAAAATTCATTCTAAAATAACCTCAAGAAAGTATAATCTGAGTTGAGACTCCAAAAGTGTCTAATGATAACCTCACGGAAACCTCAACTTATGATTCATCTCCAAGTAATAACAAGGCAACAAAAGTAATTATAATCATCAAGATACATTGCTATTTTCCTCGAACAACTTCATTCTCGCTAAAGGAACATCAAGATCAATCCACTAAGCCGAAACTAAAATCCATAAACATAACAATTAAAATCTAACTAATAAACTACTAGAATAATAATAATTCAAAATCATGGCCTATCTCTATTTCCGAAAGCTCTTACAACCACCCTAGACATTAAAAGGTCACTCACGAGTTAAAACATGTATGCAACTATATCATATGAAAGACAAGTATAATGTGATGCGCAATTATCATACAATGCAACATTATCACATAACACACAACTCAACATATAAGAAGTCAACATCACATAAACAGGTTATATCACAGAAGTAAGTTATAAACAATTAAAGTCACATAAGCAACAAACTTCACATAAGACAAGTTGATCACGTAACTCACATTGGTCACTTAAAGTACATTGAGCACCTAAAGCACGTTGTTTCACATAAGCTAGTTATAAACAATTAAAAGCACATAAACAACTAACTTCAAACATTTCACTTTGATCACATAAAACACAATTGTCACATAATACACATTAATCACATAATGCACATTAATAACAACACATTGAGTACGTATAACACGTTATCACATAAAACACGTTGACCACATTAGTTCACTTAACACACAAGGCATATTGGTCACATAGAAAGTTAGACACATAAATAAATTAATCACATAAACATATTAACATATGTTTCACTTTTCTTTCACTTAATACATACTTGCATGCTTAGACCACTACCCACATTCCGAGGATACCCCGGCTGACAGCTAACATGCGCTCTGATACCACTTAAACTGTCACGCCCCAACTCGACCCCACCTACGATCAGTCAGGACGCAACGGAATTTCGGCGGCATAACGACAGTAAACAGATTTCCGAGGTTCCAAACCAACCTCATTAAACATCATACATCCAGCAACTCCTTAATTCAAACAACAACATACGACACAATCATAATATACAATAAACCATCCTCGTTATACGCCTCCGTTCCAACATAACATACAATACCTCAACTTTATCATACCTTTCAAAAGTAAGTTGAGACACAACTACAATTTTACCATAGACAAAAGGAAAACGCTAAGTTAACATCATTTGGTTCATCATCTTTTCAATATCTATTACATTAAGAACCGTAAAGCATATAAAGTCTATTAAACTAATATACAAGACATTTAACAATATAAAGTCATGGATAAGACTCGGGAACATATGACTCATCCACAAAAGGCACATTTTCCACATTCTCCTCTTCAGGAGGCACGTACCCGTAATCTTGTGAAAGTACACCTGAAACATGCATTAATAGAGAGTGAGCTTATATACATAAGCCCAGTGAGGATCCGATAGATCTCGACAGTATTCACTACGCTCCTTGGATTTAGTCCTTTGAACAAGTAAACACACAACAACAATAATAATACTATCATCACATAACAACATAAATAATGCTATCATCACATAACTATATAACCAATCAATAAGGATACTCTATTTGGTGTAGCTCCAAACGCCATCACGATCTCAACCGTTCTTCTTATAACTCCCCATTACTCACGCACCCGAGGTACCTCACTATCCCCTTCCCTCCATGACATCTCCGTCATGCGAGCTGGGGGTAGCCTATGGCAGTCATGCCGGTTTCAACCCGACAGCCCGTCGCTGCCCGAGAGGTGGCACACACATACCAAGGCTCCATATTCATCAATCATCATGCAAGCATAAATCGATCAATCAATTGGGAGATCAGCAACAAGAGTGCCCGATTCCCGCATTCAATAATAATCAATCAATATCATTTTATCATCATCAATAATCATATCATCATCATCAATAACATCAATAATCAATTAAACAACAAATAACTAAGTTAGATGACAAAGTAGGCCATCTAACCGAACATGCATAATATACATAATTAAACTCTAAATTACTCAACAACAACTCACCATTCATCACTCGAACACTACCCAACCATCTAAGGCATCGTTCAAGAAATTAAAGAATGACAACCTAAACTTCTAAAATTCATAACTTACAATCTACTAATCCAAACATTGCCAAATCAGTTCCTATCACTCACCCATTCAACCTACTACATTAGCCCTCTCGGAAATCCACCATAACACCTCCAAATCATGCCCGATAACCCTAAAATCCTAAGATGTCATGGCTGGATTTTTCGGATTTTCACACAAACAATGTAATCGAAAATTCGGCATTACAACAGCGCTAACACATAATTATCAAGTATTTAGAAATCGACGGAAATCGATTTCGATCAACACAACTCATTTAATTCAACTTTGAACATTTTAATCAAAATTAAATACCCGGAAAATAAAAATTATGCTACATCCGACAGAAACTCGTAGTATTAGTATATAATGATCCCTAGCATGCAAGGAGCAATAATCTAACATCAGATTTCAATTCTAACGGTTCAATCTTCATTTATACGCAAAAACACAAAAATGACATTTTGAGATCTAGAATTTTTCTCTCACCTTAGATGCGATATAAGCCTAGGAATGCGTGCAATGCGTGCCCAACAAGCGGAATCCAAGTCGGTGCGAAGTTTCACGGACAAAAACTAGGTTTTTCTTTGAAAAATTGGATTGAAAAGCTTTGAAATTCTCTTTCTTTTTCTCTCCTCTTTCTCTCGGCCATGTGTGTGTTTGTGGAGTGTGTTTTGTGTTGTGTGAGTGTGTGTTGATGACAAGGAGTATTTAAAAGCTTGGTCAATTAAAAAAATGCAAAGTCAAAGTTAGTTTTAATAGGTATTTTTGTGTTTTTAATGACTTTAATTGCATTTTAGTGCTCACCAAGTTAAAAATAATTATGCAACCCCCAAAATATCACAAGTGGATTATTTTTAGGTGACAAGAAGTTTTACATTCAAAGAATTCCACCCGAGTCGGCTTAAAACTCGATTTTCGCAAAAGTCGGTGTAAAAACCCTAATAAATTCTTAAGCCGATTTTAAAACCGTTTTCATCAAACACAGGTCTATTAAAGTCCGTGGACTAGGTCTAGAAGGGTTAAAAAGACCAGTTTCAAAATTATAGCGGACGTGTTTCGAAAATACTATTCACTGAAAATCGACGATAAATTTTCTGACTCCGTTTTTTATGAAAATTTCATGAATGCACATTTAGCACGTATTAAAAGTATTGACATCAAAATTATGACTTTCTAGGTCCTATAGCACATAAACAGATCATATGCACGCAAAATGAGGTAAAGCACGTAAAACGAGATAAGCAGGAAAAGTGGGGTTTCACACTAGTCACAGCTGGCCTAGCCTGAATCTGCTGCTGTGGCTGATACGGACGTTGCTGAGGAGCCTGTGGAGAAGTCTGATACTGCCTCGGCTGACTCTGGCTGCTCTGGCCCAAATACTGCTTCTTACTCGGCTGACTGCTCTCATCTAACATCTCAGCCTTTCGTTTCTCAAACTTCGAGGCTGCCTGAAATGCCTCGGGAAAAGTAGTGTAGGTCTGCCCAGTCAAATGCAACTGAATATCCATTCGCAGCCCACGGACAAACCTATGAATCATCCTCCTAGCCGGCCGTACCAACTCGGGCATATACCTCGATAGGCTAACAAACCTAGTCTCGTACTGTGCAATAGTCATATTTCCTGTTTCAGGGCCACAAACTCGTCTTCCCTCCTTTCCATAGCCATCTCGGGAATATACTTGTCCCGAAACTCACTTACAAAATCATCCCACAAATGTGGTACATCCTCACAATCCCACCTCAATCTGACAGTATTCCACCACTGCTCTGCATCACCCTCAAACAGGAATGACGCATAATCTATTCTTGCCTCATCAGTGTACCTCAAAGCGGTGAAAATTTTCTCGACACGGTTAATCCATCTCTCGGCCGCCTCATCATCTGGCTCTCCAAAGAACTTTCCCGGCTCGTGCCTCAGAAATTTCTCTAACTGATTATTCTCAACTCTGTACCCCTGTCCACCAGGATTAGCTTGATTTCCCTGGGGATTATTCCTGTCCTGCCTCTGCTCATGCAGCACCTGTGTAATCCAGTCTACTGCAGTAGTCATGGTAGCCATAAACTGCTCAGGCAACGGCTGCTGACCCTGTTCTGCTGCCTCTTCATCTGACCTTATACCTTGAGTACCACGACGTGGCGGCATAGTAGCAATTCACAGCTGGCAACATTTAAAAGCAGTTTATAGACAGAAATATAGCACATAAGATTAGATAACACTAAAGTCAATAAAAATCAAACATTCTAACACGTAATTCACATAACACAAGATTGACATGCCAAACTAATTCACTTTAAACACATAAGCACTACAAGTTCACAAGATCATGCTATAACACTTTCTTTCCACTTAACAATTATACAATAACATTCTAGCATTTTGGACCTTTACCCTATAGACCGAGAAACATATCCCGGCTCATGCAAGACTATCATGCTCTGATACCACCTAAAGATGTCACGCCCCGACCCCGCAAAAGGCCAAGCCCGGACCCGACACACGGACGGAGTCTCCTCTGTACCGCGGACGATCCGAAAACCCTAAAATCAATATAATACTTGCAAAAGCCATAAAATAATCAAAACAAGCCGACTTTCTTTAAAACATACATTTCTTATTAACCAACTTTGCAACCCAAAAATGATATGCAAACTACACAAGTATTTATGACACTAATCAATTCCATTAGCATGCATTTCCCTACTAGTCACAAGGGTATAAGTTTACAACTTTACATTCTTTCAACTTATACAACATAAGACCGTAGAGGCCTCAAACTAGAAAATACATACAAGGCTACAAGCCTCAAAATTAAGCGACATCCAAGCAATATACATAACAAGCAAGGCTCGCACAAAATCTGGTAACCAACCACCAGCAAAGCAGAGAAGTGCTATCACGGAAACACCTCCACCTGCTCCTCCTCCTCTATTACCTCGATAGGGTCTGCTTCAACTACTCCTGTAAAAATATAGTATAGAGAGGAATGAGCAAAAACTATTGCTCAGCGAGGGCAATTGGTCTCAAGGACGGAGATGAGAGGAGTATGCAATGCAATTAGTCAAGCAATACATACAAGTATCATATAGAGAAACCAATAAAGCCATCAATAAAGCAAGACAAGTATTTAAAGTTGTAAACACTCATTCAAAGGATACGATACTCTTTTCACGAGCAACTTTCAAACACGAATTCGATGACGACTCACCGGCCCAAACCACCTTATAACACCAGTTTGGAATACCCCGGAAGTATCCATCAACCTACGACCTAAATCTCCCTGGGAGGCAACCCAAGCGAGAAAGGGAATAGCAGCGGAGCTAGAGCAACCAACACTGGCAACCCGAGGCTACCCAGAGAGGCCCATCACCCACGCGCGAGACACTATGCAATGCAAGATTCGATACAAGGCGATAAACAAGCAATAAAGCCACACGTGGGAGAATAACAAAGGAGGATACTCCCGCACTAAATAGCAACAGTTGATAAGCAATTCAAACAGAATCAATACAAACAAGTATGTCAACCAACCATAAGCATTCCATAGGCATATTTTCAAGAAAACACACAAAGACACAAATCGGCCCCAACTATCAAAACACTACCATTTCCAAACGAGCCACGAGTTCTGGAAACCGACTTCGCCAATCCTCCTAGGTCACTATAAGGCACGTCTAAAGACCCCGAGACCTTACTTTACCCTAGAACTCGCGCAAAGTCCCGATTTTCCCCTTTCTCATTTGAACTACAACTATAACAACCAAATACCCAACCAACGCCATAATCGCACCAAAAGCGCTTCCATGGCCTCCCGAAACAATGCCAACACGCAAAACGAGAAAACGCCAAACTCGACCTAAACGACCCCGACTTTCAACAAGGCTTAATTCCCGTTTTTTCCATTACGCAACCCAAACAAACCATGCATTTAGGCATTCTAACACACCTAGCACAATTCTACATCAACGGACAGCATAACGGAACAACTTCATCGTTCCAAGGGTTTACTATTCACAAAACACTATTCAACATCCAAATTTAATTGCAATCTCAACATTTAACTGCAGAAAATATTAAAAAGCTATAAATACACGTTCTACAATTGCCAAGGAACATTCTAGAAGCATCAAAATGCTTTAAACAACAATCTACGGATAAAATCTAAAAATTACAAAGTTGACATACATAACA
This sequence comes from Ehretia macrophylla, assembly GCA_037974665.1. Classification (NCBI taxonomy): domain Eukaryota; kingdom Viridiplantae; phylum Streptophyta; class Magnoliopsida; order Boraginales; family Ehretiaceae; genus Ehretia; species Ehretia macrophylla. The sequence continues at coordinate 22,422,664 of CM075782.1, read as the reverse complement.
TTTAAATGCGCAAATAACGTGCTTCCCTCACCTTAGGCACTCCTAGTCGCTAGGAAAACAACGCTGGACACCTCGGAAATCACCCCGCACGAGCTCACGCGAAAATTGAACGATTGAAAGGTTGAAAGGTTTTTTTTTTTTTCCTTGGAAGCTCACGGCATGTTCTCTGGATTTTCAGCTGCTATTTTTTTTATTTTGCTTTGTTTTAAGCTTATTTAAGTGCTAAGTCAAATGGTCAAAGGTCAAGCCTTGGTCAACTACTTAAAACTTGGTCAAAAGGCCTTATTTTGTGCATTTTAAAGCCATTCTAACTAGAGAAAAATTAATTATTGTCACGCCCCAACTCGACCCCACCTACGATCAGTCAGGACGCAACGGAATTTCGGCGGCATAACGACAGTAAACAGATTTCCGAGGTTCTAAACCAACCTCATTAAACATCATACATCCCGTAATTCCTCAATACAACAACAACATACAACACAACCATATTATACAATAAAACATCTTCGTTATACCCCTCCGTTCCAACATGACATACAATACCTCAACTTTATCATACCTTTCAAAAGTAAGTTGAGACACAACTACAATTTTACCATAGACAAAAGGAAAACGCTAAGTTAACATCATTTGGTTCATCATCTTTTCAATATCTATTACATTAAGAACCGTAAAGCATATAAGGTCTATTAAACTAATATACAAGACATTTAACAATATAAAGTCATGGATAAGACTCGGGAACATATGACTCATCCACAAAAGGCACATTTTCCACATTCTCCTCTTCAGGAGGCACGTACCCGTAATCTTGTGAAAGTACACCTGAAACATGCATTAATAGAGAGTGAGCTTATATACATAAGCCCAGTGAGAATCCGATAGATCTCGACAGTATTCACTACGCTCCTTGGATTTAGTCCTTTGAGCAAGTAAACACACAACAACAATAATAACATAAATAAAGCTATCATCACATAACTATATGACCATTCAATAAGGATACTCTATTTGGTGTAGCTCCAAACGCCATCACGATCTCAACCGTTCTTCTTATAACTCCCCATTACTCACGCACCCGAGGTACCTCACTATCCCCTTCCCTCCATGACATCTCCGTCATGCGAGCTGGGGGTAGCCTATGGCAGTCATGCCGATTTCAACCCGACAGCCCGACGCTGCCCGAGAGGTGGCACACACATACCAAGGCTCCATGTTCATCAATCATCATGCAAGCATAAATCGATCAATCAATTGGGAGATCAGCAACAAGAGTGCCCGATTCCCGCATTCAATAATAATCAATCAATAACATCAATATAACATCAATATAACATCAATATTAAATTAAACATCAAACAACGTAGTTAGATGACAAAGTAGGCCATCTAACCGGACATGCATAATATTCATAATTAAACTCTAAATTACTCAACAACAACTCACCATTCATCACTCGAACACTACCCAACCATCTAAGGCATCGTTCAAGAAATTAAAGAATGACAACCTAACTTCTAAAATTCATAACTTACAATCTACTAATCCAAACATTGCCAAATCAGTTCCTATCACTCACCCATTCAACCTACTACATTAGCCCTCTCGGAAAGCCACCATAACACCTCCAAATCATGCCCGATAACCCTAAAACCCTATGACGTCATGGCTGGATTTTCCGGATTTCCACACACACAATGTAATCGAAAATCCGGCATTACACCAGTCCTAATCCGTAATTATCAAGTATTTAGAAATCGACGGCAATCGATTTCGAGCAACGCAACTTAATTAAATCAACTTTGAACATTTTAATCAAAATTAAATACCCGGAAAATAAAAATTATGCTATATCCGACAGCAACTCGTAGGATTAGTATATAATGATCCCTAGCATGCAAGGAGCAATAATCTAACATCAGATTTCAATTCTAACGGTTCAATCTTCATTTATACGCAAAAACACAAAAATGACATTTTGAGATCTAGAATTTTTCTCTCACCTTAGATGCGATATAAGCCTAGGAATGCGTGCAATGCGTGCCCAACAAGCAGAATCCAAGTCGGTGCGAAGTTTCACGGACAAAAACTAGGTTTTTCTTTGAAAAATTGATTGAAAAGCTTGAGTTTTCTTTCTTCTCTTTTCTCCCTCAACCCCTCGGCAATGTGTGTGTGTGTGGTGGTGTTTTTGTGTTGTGTGAGTGTGTGTAGGTGACAATAGCTTATAAGGTCAATTTTTTTAATTAAAGTCAAAGTTATTTTAATAGGTATTTTTGTGTTTTTAATGACTTTAATTGCATTTTAGTGATCACCAAGTTAAAATTAATTATGCAACCCCCAAGATATCTCAAGTGAGTTATTTTTAGGTGACAAGAAGTTTTACATTCAAAGAATTCCACCCGAGTCGGCTTAAAACTCGATTTTCGCAAAAGTCGGTGTAAAAACCCTAATAAATTCTTAAGCCGATTTTAAAACCGTTTTCATCAAACACAGGTCTATTAAAGTCCGTGGACTAGGTCTAGAAGGGTTAAAAAGACCAGTTTCAAAATTATAGCGGACGTGTTTCGAAAACACTATTCACTGAAAATCGACGATAAAATTTCTGACTCCGTTTTTGATGAAAATTTCATGAATGCACATTTAGCACGTATTAGAAATATTGAAATCAAAATTATAACTTTCTAGGTCCTATAGCACATAAACAGGTCATATGCACGCAAAACGAGGTAAAGCACGTATTACGAGATAAGCAAGAAAGTGGGGTTTCACATTCTCCCCCCCTTATAGAAATTTCGTCCTCGAAATTCTTACTTGATGTACGGAAAAGATCTGGGTATTGCTGCTGCATCTGATCTCGTCTCTCCCACGTAGCTTCCTCAATGCCGTGATGCTTCCACAACACCTTAACCATCGGAATCCTCTTCGACCTCAACTCTCGGTCCATCTGATCTAGAATACGAATCGGACGCTCGTCATAAGTCAAATTCTCTCTAAGCTGTAACGGCTCTGGCTCAAGAATATGAGAAGGATCCGGATTGTATTTCCGCAAATTAGACACGTGAAACACATCGTGGACATTAGAGAAGTTTTCCGGTAGAGCCAACCGATATGCCAACTTACCAACCCTGCCAGTAATCTCAAACGGCCCAACAAATCTCGGACTCAGCTTACCACCTTTACCATAACGAACAAACCCCTTTCGAGGAGACAATCTCAAGAAAACCCGATCTCCAACTGCAAACTCCAAGTCTCGACGACGCTTATCAGCATAACTCTTGAATCTACTCTGCGCTGTAAGCATTCTCTGCCTGATCAACTGAACATTCTCGATCTTCTCAAGAAGTTCTGGCATAATAGTCGGATCAACAGTCTTCATCTCTCCTACCTCGTCCCAATACAAAGGTGAACGGCACTTACGACCGTAAAGAGCTGCAAAAGGTGCCATCCCAATAGTAGCTTGATAACTATTGTTATAGGCAAACTCGGCAAGTGGTAGATGTTTCTCCCAGTTCTTCCCAAAGTCCAGAACACAAGCCCTAAGCATATCTTCCAGAATCTGAATAGTCCGCTCAGACTGACCGTCGGTCTGTGGATGATACGCTGTACTGAAGTTCAACTGAGTACCCAAAGTCTCCTGAAGTTTTTCCCACAAACGAGAAGTAAATCGAGGATCTCGATCAGAGACAATACTAGATGGAATACCGTGAAGTCTAACAATCTGATCCAGATAAAGATCCGTCAGCTTTGTAACCTCATCTCCTAACCTCATCGAGATAAAATGAGCTGTCTTCGTCAAACGATCCACGACAACCCAAACTGCATCATTACCTCTCGGTGTTCTAGGCAAACCAGTGACGAAGTCCATCGTAATATGCTCCCATTTCCACTCTGGTATAGCCAACGGCTGAAGCAAACCTGCTGGTCGTTGATGCTCGGCTTTCACTCTCTGACAAGTCAAACATCTAGACACAAACTGAGCAACCTCCCTCTTCATGTTGTTCCACCAGAAATGTTGTTTCAAATCCCGATACATCTTGGTTCCACCGGGATGAATAGTATATTTAGAATTATGAGCTTCCTCCAGAATACCTCGTCTCAAGCCCGGTTCATCGGGAACACAAACCCTGTTCCGAAACCGAAGAATACCATCCTCATGCACTTTAAAGTCAGACTGATCATCCGTGATCTGATCCTTGATCTTCTGAAGGTTAACATCAAGCTGCTGAGCTTCCCTGATCTGAGACAACAATAAAGGCTGAATACGGAGATGTGAACACATCACCCCAACCTGAGTGAACTCTGGTCTCCAATAACTAAACTCCTCAAGAACCTCCCACTTCTTGACAGCCAAACAAGAAATACTAGCCTTCCGGCTGAGAGCATCTGCCACAACATTTGCCTTACCAGGCAGATAATTGATAGAACAATTATAATCTCCAAGAAGCTCCATCCACTTCGGCTGGCGCATATTCAACTCCTTCTGTGAGAATAAATACTTAAGACTCTTATGATCAGTGAAAATCTCGAACTTACTGCCCCACAGATAATGACGCCACTTTTTCAGTGCGAAGACAACTGCTGCCAACTCAAGATCATGAGTCGGATAATTCACCTCATAAGGCTTCAACTTCCTGGAAGCATAGGCAATAACTCGGCCATCCTGCATAAGAACACATCCCAAGCCCTCCTTGGATGCATCACTGTAAATGACCATATTATTGGTCCCCTCTGGTAGAGAAAGTACTGGAGCGGTAGTTAACCTCTTTTTCAACTCCTGAAATCCACTCTCACACTTCTCGTCTCAATTAAAGATAGTCCGTTTCTGAGTCAACTTAGATAGTGGCCCCGCAATCTTTGAGAAGTCCTTGACAAACCTACGGTAATAACCCGCCAAGCCAAGAAAGCTACAGACATCAGTAACACTCTCTGGCCGCTTCCAAGACATCACCGATTCAATCTTAGTGGGATCTACAGAAATACCACTCTGTGTAATAACATGGCCAAGAAAAGAAATCCGTTGCAGCCAAAATTCACATTTGCTGAACTTGGCAAACAACTGATGCTCCTGCAACTTCTCTAATACAAGCCGTAGATGTTGCTCGTGCTCCAATTCAGATTTAGAATAGACCAAGATATCATCAATAAAAATCACCATGAACTGGTCCAAGTACGGCTGAAAGACTCGATGCATAAGATCCATGAATGCTGCCGGTGCATTAGTCAAACCAAAGGGCATAACAACAAACTCGTAATGCCCGTACCGAGTCCTGAAGGCAGACTTCGGAACATCCTCCGAACGAATCCGAAGCTGATAATACCCCTGCCTCAAATCAAACTTAGAGTAGACTTTGGCTCCCTGAAGTTGATCAAACAACTCATCAATCAGTGGCAAAGGATATTTATTCTTGATAGTCACCTGATTCAAACCACGGTAATCTATACACAATCTCAAGGTACCATCCTTCTTCTTCACAAACAAAACAGGAGCTCCCCAAGGTGAAGAACTCTGCTGAATAAATCCTTTCTCCAACAACTCCTGTAACTGAGTCTGAACCTGATATGGCCTCTGCTGAAACTGAGGCCGATAATAACTCTGCTGACTCTGTGGCCTAAAAGAACCCTGCTGGGCAGGTGGCCTGTAGACAACCTGTTGTACTGGAGGCCTATATAAAACCTGCTGGCCCGGCGGCTGATACGGCCTCTTACTAGGCTGACTAGAGACAATCTGATCCCCTTTCCTCTTCTCCAATCTAGAAGCTGCCTCAAAAGCCTCAGTGAAAATATCATAACGATTCAGAGCCATCACATCCTGAATCTCGGGCCGCAACCCTAACATAAACCTGCGAGTCCTCCGCTCCTCGTCTGCCACATACTCCGGTGCATACCGGGACAATCGAGTAAATGTGGCCTCATATTGAGCCACTGTAGCATCTCCCTGGACCAAGGCTAGAAACTCGGCCTCTCTCCGTTCCCTGCAAATCCTCGGGACATACTTTGCCCGGAAAGCCATCAGAAAGGTACCCCAAATATAAGGAATACCCTGTGCCGCCCAACTAGTCCTTACCGTGCGCCACCACTCCTCTGCCTCGTCATCTAACAAATACACGGCAAAAGAGACTTTCTGCTCATCAGTATAGCCAAGTGGATCATAAATCTTCTCCAACTTGCTAATCCATACCTCCGCCTTCCTATCATCCGGCTCCCCCTGAAATCTCGGTGGGTGATATCCTAAAAAGTCCTTCAGGGTACCACGCCCGTGGTTACCACCCTGAATATTCAGAAGCTGAGCCTGCATAGCCTGATTCTGGGCAGCCTGCCCTGCTAATAACTGTGCCTGACTAGCCACTAACTCTGCAATCCGCTCCATAGCGGCTCCAAATCGGTCATCACCCCCGTCACGGCCCGGTGCCACGTTACTCGGAGTCTCATCAGTCAACTCAGGCCTACCTCTGGTTCTCGGTCGACCGGCCATTCTACTAATCAAAGAGTTAGCACAGTTATAGCACGTAGACAGGTTATAAACAACTATTAACACATAAATAACAAACTCATATAAAACACATAATCAAATTGATCATATAATCACATAAGCACTTAAATCACATAATCACTTAATCAATTAATCATACCAATACATATTTCATTTTTCTTTCCTTTCATACATATTTCATGCTAAGACCATTACCCACATTTCGAGAATACCCCAGCTGACAACTAACATGAGCTCTGTGACCACTTAAACTGTCACGCCCCAACTCGACCCCACCTACGATCAGTCAGGACGCAACAGAATTTCGGCGGCATAACGACAGTAAACAGATTTCCGAGGTTCTAAACCAACCTCATTAAACATCATACATCCCGTAATTCCTCAATACAACAACAACATACAACACAACCATATTATACAATAAAACATCTTCGTTATACGCCTCCGTTACAACATGACATACAATACCTCAACTTTATCATACCTTTCAAAAGTAAGTTGAGACACAACTACAATTTTACCATAGACAAAAGGAAAACGCTAAGTTAACATCATTTGGTTCATCATCTTTTCAATATCTATTACATTAAGAACCGTAAAGCATATAAGGTCTATTAAACTAATATACAAGACATTTAACAATATAAAGTCATGGATAAGACTCGGGAACATATGACTCATCCACAAAAGGCACATTTTCCACATTCTCCTCTTCAGGAGGCACGTACCCGTAATCTTGTGAAAGTACACCTGAAACATGCATTAATAGAGAGTGAGCTTATATACATAAGCCCAGTGAGGATCCGATAGATCTCGACAGTATTCACTACGCTCCTTGGATTTAGTCCTTTGAGCAAGTAAACACACAACAACAATAATAACATAAATAAAGCTATCATCACATAACTATATGACCATTCAATAAGGATACTCTATTTGGTGTAGCTCCAAACGCCATCACGATCTCAACCGTTCTTCTTATAACTCCCCATTACTCACGCACCCGAGGTACCTCACTATCCCCTTCCCTCCATGACATCTCCGTCATGCGAGCTGGGGGTAGCCTATGGCAGTCATGCCGGTTTCAACCCGACAGCCCGACGCTGCCCGAGAGGTGGCACACACATACCAAGGCTCCATGTTCATCAATCATCATGCAAGCATAAATCGATCAATCAATTGGGAGATCAGCAACAAGAGTGCCCGATTCCCGCATTCAATAATAATCAATCAATAACATCAATATAACATCAATATAACATCAATATTAAATTAAACATCAAACAACGTAGTTAGATGACAAAGTAGGCCATCTAACCGGACATGCATAATATTCATAATTAAACTCTAAATTACTCAACAACAACTCACCATTCATCACTCGAACACTACCCAACCATCTAAGGCATCGTTCAAGAAATTAAAGAATGACAACCTAACTTCTAAAATTCATAACTTACAATCTACTAATCCAAACATTGCCAAATCAGTTCCTATCACTCACCCATTCAACCTACTACATTAGCCCTCTCGGAAATCCACCATAACACCTCCAAATCATGCCCGATAACCCTAAAACCCTATGACGTCATGGCTGGATTTTCCGGATTTCCACACAAACAATGTAATCGAAAATTCGGCATTACAACAGCGCTAACACGTAATTATCAAGTATTTAGAAATCGACGGCAATCGATTTCGAGCAACGCAACTCAATTAAATCAACTTTGAACATTTTAATCAAAATTAAATACCCGGAAAATAAAAATTATGCTATATCCGACAGAAACTCGTAGTATTAGTATATAATGATCCCTAGCATGCAAGGAGCAATAATCTAACATCAGATTTCAATTCTAACGGTTCAATCTTCATTTATACGCAAAAACACAAAAATGACATTTTGAGATCTAGAATTTTTCTCTCACCTTAGATGCGATATAAGCCTAGGAATGCGTGCAATGCGTGCCCAACAAGCAGAATCCAAGTCGGTGCGAAGTTTCACGGACAAAAACTAGGTTTTTCTTTGAAAAATTGATTGAAAAGCTTGAGTTTTCTTTCTTCTCTTTTCTCCCTCAACCCCTCGGCAATGTGTGTGTGTGTGGTGGTGTTTTTGTGTTGTGTGAGTGTGTGTAGGTGACAATAGCTTATAAGGTCAATTTTTTTAATTAAAGTCAAAGTTATTTTAATAAATATTTTTATGTTTTTATTGACTTTAATTGCATTTTAGTGATCACCAAGTTAAAATTAATTATGCAACCCCCAAGATATCTCAAGTGAGTTATTTTTAGGTGACAAGAAGTTTTACATTCAAAGAATTCCACCCGAGTCGGCTTAAAACTCGATTTTCGCAAAAGTCGGTGTAAAAACCCTAATAAATTCTTAAGCCGATTTTAAAACCGTTTTCATCAAACACAGGTCTATTAAAGTCCGTGGACTAGGTCTAGAAGGGTTAAAAAGACCAGTTTCAAAATTATAGCGGACGTGTTTCGAAAACACTATTCACTGAAAATCGACGATAAAATTTCTGACTCCGTTTTTGATGAAAATTTCATGAATGCACATTTAGCACGTATTAGAAATATTGAAATCAAAATTATAACTTTCTAGGTCCTATAGCACATAAACAGGTCATATGCACGCAAAACGAGGTAAAGCACGTATTACGAGATAAGCAAGAAAGTGGGGTTTCACAATTATAGCTAGCAACAATTAAAATATAAAATTTAAGTCATCTAAATACTAGTTTCACTATTTGCTGAGGACTAGAAACCGTTCTCTAGCTATCGCTCCCTAAATGCAATGCACGCTGCGACGACAAGAAAGTAACAATTAATTCTCAAAGAATTTAAGGAAATATAATTTTTAAAATAATAAACAAGGAATTTCACATTCTGGGCTCGGGTATTACATCAAGAACATAGAAATCAGCAGGGAAAACCAAATCATTAACTTGCACAATAACATCTTCAACTATCCCATTAGGATAGGCATTAGATCTATCAGCCAATTAAATCACAACACCAGTTTCATTCAAAGGTCCAAGTTTCAAAGAAGCATATTTAGAATATGACATGACATTAATAGAAGCTGTTAAATCTATCATGGCCTTCTCAAATCTAGTGTTACATATTGTACAAAGGATAATAAACATACCTGGATCTTGGCACTTCGTAGGGAGTTTTCTTTGAATAATTGCGGAAACATTCTCCCATACTTTCACCTTCTCACATCCTTTAAGTTTATGTTTGCTCTTAATTGTACACAGTTCTTTCAAGAGTTTAGCATAACGAGGTACTTGTTTAATAGCATCTAAAAGTAGAATATTTACCTCGCATCTACAAAACGTCTAATATAAATCGCTATTTCGCTCATATTTTTGAGATTCTGTTAAAGCCTAGGGAAAAAGGGGTACTGGTTTATAATCAGAAAGAGGCGAAAACTTACGCTTAGGTGTCATGGGGCACGTTCTTGTCTACAACTACATTCTTCTCATTTTCTTGCTTCGATGATGCAAGGGCTGCCTTTTTTGGAATCTCATGCTCTTTACTACTTCTTAAAACAATTGCACTTATATTTTCTCTTGGATTTACTACCGTTTGAGAGGGTAATTTCCCCGAACTTTGTGTCTCTAGCTGACTAATCGCAGTTGCCTTCTGGCTTACCTGATTGTTCAAATTTTGGATATTGGCCCTCGTCTGCTGTTGAAATTGCAAAGAGTAAGTGGCAGTAGACTTGACAATATCTTCTAAAGACATACCTGAATTAGAAGTTTGGCCCGGTTGTTGATATGGCTGCTTATATTGCTGACAACTTGGGCGGTTTTAAGTTGTAGGCTGATTTACTTGTGGATTCCCATAACTAAGATTGGGATGATCTCTCTATGCTCAGTTATACATGCTCAAATAGGGATCATACTTCATTTGTGGTTGTCCAGAAGGACTACCCGCCGCATTTACTTGCTCAACGGGTTCCCTTTGGAGAGTTGGGCACATATCGGTTAGATGCCCTACTACCGAACAAATCCCATAAGCTTTCGCCATTTGCATATTACCTACAGCTATTTGACAAACAAGAGAGGTTAGCCTAATAATCTATTCTTCAAGGGTAGAAATATTTACCTTATTAGCATGCTTAGGTGGAGGGTTAAGCCTAGTGCCAAATTGTCAAGAATTGGCCACCATATTTGTAATAAAAATTTTCGCTGCCTCTGGAGTTTTATCCACCAAAGCTCTTCCACTCGTGGTATCAATCATGCTCCTATCAGTGGGTAAAAGGCCTTCATAGAAATACTGGGTAAGTAGCTGATCATTAATCTGATGATGGGGGCAACTCGCACATAATCTCTTGAAACGTTCCCAATATTCATGCAAGGACTCCCTAGTATGCTGCCTTGTACCACAAATTTCTTTTCGAATATTGGCTGCCCTTGAAGCTAGGAAGTATTTCTCCAAAAATAACCTCTTCATCTTGTTCCATGTTGTAATACTCCCAGATGGTAGATAATAGAGCCAATCCTTAACCGAATCTTTCAAAGAAAACATAAAGGCTCTTAATTTGATCTGCTCGTCAGTCACTCCCGTGGGTTTCACACTTGTGTAGACCACATGAAGCTCCTTTAGATGCTTGTGAAGATCTTCACCTACAAGGCCATGAAAAGTAGGCAAGAGATGTATTAGGCCATATTTTAACTCAAAAGTAATATTAGCATCTAAAGTAGGAAACGTTATGCATAAGGGTTATTGATCCAAATCAGGGGCGGTAAGCTTCTTCAAAGTTCTATTTCCAACCATGACTTCCTCCTCTTCTGAATCAGAATCGCTAGCAAATAGAGAATCAACAACTAGTTCATTATCTTCATAATTTCTTTGACCTTCCTTTCTTAACCTGCGCGCAATTTTTTCTATTTCTATATCATACTGCAAATCACCTTGATTAGTAGATCGAGTGACAATCATACAATCAAGAAAACGCTAATAAACCACGAAAAATAAAGCAGGAAAAAGAAATCTAGAGTAATAAGAAAAGTTAAAAATCTATGCAAAAATACAAAAAAGCTTAAAAACCCTAGTAAACAATGGAATTTGGTCTCAAAAAGGTAGGGTTCATAAGTCCTTTGGACTAAAGAGTCTTGCTCAGAACATCGTTTCCCTTCAAAAAAGTAAAGTTTTGAGGCTTAATTCTACCAAAATTTTAAAAACTGCTGAAACTGTAATGATAAAAAAAAAAGGATTTTTTTCTTTTTTTTTCTTTTTTTTTCAAATTTCAGAATGAAATAAAGATTAGAAGCACAAAAATAAACTAGAATAACTCCCCGACAACGGCGACAAAATTTGGTGTGCTATCACAGGTAACCAAAAATAAAACCTATACTCCTAAAGATAAATGTAGTAGTATGAGTAAGGATCGTTCCCACATAGAGTATCTAGCCTAATTTTATGCTACGTAAACAAGGTACGGGGCATTTGAGTTTAACGTAAAAAAGAAAAAGATAACTAAAAAACAATTCAAATTAAAGTGTCGAAATTAATTAAAAGAACAAATCTTGGTCTAAGTCAACATCCATCATCGAAATCTTGTAACTCATCATTAATGCAATTATATATCAATTCAAACTTTAAATAATCACTGTTGGAATTATTTTCCTATCTCTGCTTAATCGTAGTTAATCAAAATACACGCGACCTAATTAACCCTAACCACTAAACAACCAAAGACAAGTGCTAAAGTTTTAATCTAGTAGTAGCCTTAAGAATTAGAGAGATCGATGAAGCTGAACAACACAAGCACAAGCGGTTGCATTTAATTTAGTTGAACATTCTTCCTAAGATCTAATAGTCTTTGATGAAGAAAATCATTAAATCCTAGTCACTTCATAAGTTAGAGAGATCATACAATTACGGATTTGATATCTAACTTAGCAGTAGATTGTAACGAATAATAAACTAGTTGACCACCCTAGCAATTAGATGAAAGAATCATGTAAATAACACAAAAGAACATTAAATACTTAAAGCATAAATTGAACAATAAAAACTAATTAGATCTCAAAGTTTTCCTGATTCCGAGGCTTCAGTTTCCTTCAACCAAGAATAAACATTTAGCCACGTAGAGCCTTGAAGAAAACTCAAAAAATAAGAGGAAAGAAAGAAGGTGGTCGAAATCTTATGATTTCTCCCCTTATTTATAGTTTGTGAAGCCTACAAAATCTCCTAAAATAGTGAAATCCTAATCTAAATAGAATAAAAAAAAAATATTAAAGATAAAGTAAAGTCATAAAGTAACTAGGAAAGCCTTAAATCAGCTAGAATAGTCCTAATGTAATTAGGATAACTAAAATAGTTGAAATTTTCATGCACCACCTCTTCCACCATCAATTAGAAGCTTCTTGATAAGGAACATTTCAGAACATCAAATAGTGCAGGTGCAACAACTTCACGTCCGATTTTGACCTTGATGAACCTAGTATCTCTCAAAACTCAAAACACGAAAGTTGTATATCTTCTTCTTGGATGAGAGAGTTATGCCCAAAAAATGAACCAATGTCAAAACTGTCCAGAAGTGCACGATTTTGCTTCGTTTTGCTCCTAACGCCTCCATTTGCATCCTAAATCAAAATATAAGAATAATGAGTGCATTTAGGCATCAAATAAGTGTAAATATTAAACATTAAGGGGGAAAAATATGACATTTTGCATCCTTATCACCCTAGGTCTCGACCATGTTTGGAGGATGTTCTTGACGTTATCATAGCTCTATTTTACTCTGATTCCCTTTCAAACGCATTGGTTTCCTATACTTCCCTTGAGTAGATTGATGGAGAGACTAGTAGCAATAAGAAGACTAGTAGAAAGAGACAAAGTGAGAGCGGGGATGACAAAAAGCTAAGGTGATTTCTTGTTTAGAGGGAGGAGATGAGCTTCATAATACCATGACTCAGATATACTTTGTTCCCATTTGTGAGGAGATGGATGCTTCCATAACTCCCATGTCTAGTTATAATTATGAATAGTCTTTTAAGCCTATTATACCATCTCTTTTACTCCCTAAGCCTCAATCGTATTTGAAGGATGAGCTTGATAGTATTATAGCTCAATTTAGCTCTGATTCATTTTTTTGGAAGCCCGGTGTACACACTTCCTTAAAACCTTCTTGTTGTGATGATAAGTTTATTGAGTTAGCTTTACCCTCTCATTCCATGAAAACACCTAATGAGGAACTTCATAAGCTTTTTTTTCTTTGGAAAGAGGAGAGATACCCTCCGAGATTTTATTAATAAATAAATAAAAAGTACAAAAACAAAGGGGGACATAATGCCTAACCTTTGTGGGAGGATGGGGGACTTACCTGCCTTTCGACCATCTACTCTAAAAGGAGTACAAACAGTCTTTTTTTACAAAAAAAACCTATGCAAAATTCAAATCATAAAGCTAGACCTATAGAACCAGTCCTAAACAAATTAGACTCTAAAGCATGGTAAACCTAGTTTATATAATCTAATCATATCTTAAAGCTCCTTGTGATCATTCAAATCGTGGAAAGTTGTTGCTTGTTTTGCCTTTGCTCCCAAATTTTCTAAATAATCAGCTGGTTGGTTTCCTTCACACAAGATATGGGTAAGTTGACCATTACAAGCTGCCAAATATTGACTAACTCTCCTTAGTTCATAAATGATATCCCAAAAGCCCTGTTTTCTTTTACAAACAAGTTGAATTGCACTAAGAGAATCCATTTCTGCCCAAACATGAGAAAAACCCAAATCTAAGCACAACTTAAGACCAAAGTTAAGCACAAGTATCTCTGCTTTGATAGCAGATTGGGTATCAAAAGGAATGTAAAATCACTTTAACATACTACCCTTACAGTCCCTAATAATGCCTCTCATCCTGCAAGCTTACTATGGCTTTGAACACTACTATCCACATTCAGCTTGATATATTCATTAATAGGTTTCATCCATCTTACAACTTTGATAGCTTTAATTTTCTTGCAAGGGACATTACAAGGAAAATGCTTAGTAATAGAAAAGTCACCCCTCTGTTGTAACCTTTTAGTCATATCAGATTGGTGTAACTGGTGCACAAAGTTACAAACTTTCCATTTGATTGTCTTTCCACACATCTTTATATTAAGGTGCTTTGAAGCATTTCTAGCTTCCCATAAAAACCACATGATAAATAGAGGAATCATGATTCTCACCTGGCCTTTACAAATGAAGTCACCAGAAAATATCCAAGTAGATAACCAATGATGAATTTCAGATGAATCAGGAATGTTAACTCCAAACAAGTTAGCAAAGTAAAGCCAAACTTCTATAGCAATCTTATCATTTAAGAGACAGTGAGATATGGTTTCAAAGTTATTGCAGCACTAACATTTAAAAACAAGCTAAATACATTTCTTTTGCAACCTTTCATCCATAGGCAACCATTTCCTGATAATTTTCCTAGCAAACACTTAAATTTTAGTAGGGATTGCTTTATCCCAGATTCTATCATAGATCAACCTTCTTACACCTGCACTTCTGCATATTTCCCAAGTAAAATGAAGGTTGAAGTCACCATTATTAGTAATAGTCCCCATTGGAACATCATCAATCCCAAATTCAATTGGATATTTTTAATTTTTTTCAACCTAATGCAAAGACAGATGTTGCATAGTGTCTTACTCTGCCAAAGACCATTGTCAAAAAAATCATGAACTTGACAATGAGGATTAGTCTAGTTAGGAAAGAAAGCCTAAAAAGGCTTGTCACCTATCCAAATATCCCTCCAAAAATAAATATCCCCCTTACCAAGTCTCCACCTCACAAACAAGTCTCCACCTCACAAATCTTTCACACTCATCAATAATATTTTTCATTCTTTTCTAGGTTTTAGAGTCTTTGCCTTTTATTTTAATATGCAAGGGATGATTCCCTTTGTAGTAACACTTGGTCATATAAATGGCCCATAAGCAGCTAGAACTCATAAACTTCCACCATAGTTTAAAATACATAGCTTTAATGATATCAGGGAAGTATCTAAATCCTAAACCACCTCCCCTTTTAGGTTTACAGGTTTCTTCCCAACTGCACCAATGAATTTTTTTTTGATAAGCTAGTAGACCCCCATAAGAATTGATTAAAGAGTCAACTCAGTTTAACCCAAACCTGTTTAGTAGGTTTAATTACTTGTAGTAAATACATAGGCATAGAAGTTAAAATACTCTATAGTAAAATAACTTCACCTTTTATAGATAATAGCTTATTTTCCCATCCAGTGATTCTTTGACCTTCTAAATAAGGTCATCAAAGAGAATATTCTTCTTTCTCCCCTTGTAGAGATGGACTCCCAAATATGTGGTGGGGAATTATTGCCTTCTGAATCCAGTAACTTCAGCAATAATAGCTGTGAGACCCTGAATTTTCCTTATTTGCAATTATGTATTTTCACTTGCTTAAATGCTATTAGAATTAATATATAAGTATATATATGTGCTACTAAATGATCTTTGGTTAATTGTGCATTTAAAAGACATTTGAAAAACAAATAATATGACTTTTCATCTTCTTTTGCAAAATTGTGTAGTATAACTAGCCTATATGTAATTATATGCTTATGTATCAATGTTGTCCCCAAACAAATAGTCTACTAAATATATTATATAAGTTAGATTATAAATACAAGACTATTTTATGCAAAAATCAACCAAAACAACTAAAATTGCCAACTTTGACCAAGACTTCTAGCTTTGACTTTACCTTTATATGCATAATACATAATACACTAAAATAAATTGCAAAACACCTCCATTTCTCACCTAGTTGGCCGTGGATTTCAAGGAGGAAGAGGAAGAACATTTTTAAGATTTTCAAAGCAAATTTTTGAAGAAAAACCTCAAATCAAAGCCAAATCTTTTCATTCCAAGCTTTATTTTGCTTGTTGGGCTTGCATTCTACCTATTTCCAAGCTTTCTTTGCATCAAAGGTGAGGGGAAAAACTAGATATTATTTTTAAAGTTTATGTCAAATTTTTATTATTGCATATATAGTTGTTGTTTTATTAAATTGTCTTAAGATTGTTGTTAGTTAAGTGTTGTAGACCAACTTAGCGTAATTATAGTCAATTTAAAAGGTAGGAATATGTATTTTTTATTTTCCATGTATTATTTTAATAATTTGGCTATAATCTTGAATAATTGTTGTTGTACTAGTTATTTTTAGGTTGTAGTTACTTCTATAGACTTGTTAATTATTGGGTAGTAATATTGTAATGCTAAATTTTGATTTGAATGTTGGTTTAGAAGTCCAAAATTTCAGCCTTGAGTGCATTGCCATTTTGGACTTGTTGGGCTCGTTTTAGCTGGATTTTGGTTGGTTTTCGAGCGGGTTTTAGTACTTTCTTGAGTGGTTGAGTGGTAGGAAAAGGTTCGTGGGTTGTTTGATTTCTAGATTGTAAGTTATGTTGTTTAGAATTTTGGGTTGTCTTTCTTTGAATTGGCTAAGTGTTGTCTTTAGTGGTTTGGAGTTGTTTGGGAGGTTGAAATATGGGTTGGTGTTAAGTAGGCTCAGGTTTGATTGTGTGTTGAATCCGGGTGGCCTACTTTGTTATCTCACTTAAATGCTTTAGAATTGTTTTTTTGTTGATTGTTGAAGTGTTGTTTAATTGATTGTTGAATATTGAAGTGCCGGGAGACTACCTACTTTGTTGTTCTCTCGGAATATTAAGTGCTAAGTGATAACTGTTGTGAGTCATGATAGTGTTGTGTCACCTCTTGGGTAGTATCGGGCTTGCCGGGTTGCATTTGTACAACTATCATGTACTATCCCCTATCTCGTATGGTCGGAGAATGATCATGGAGTGTGGGTCTAGATGAGGTACTTCCGGAATGTATCAGTGGGCGATACAAGAAGTCAATTGAGTTCGTGATGGCGTAAGGAGCTACATCAACTAATGTATCAAATCCTTTGTGCTTGGTTACTTATAATGCAATACTTGTATTGTTGTTGATGTTTATTGAGTGTTCCTTGTTCCTAGGGTATTTTCCAAATGAAAATGTTTCAAAATCTCCTATTGAACCCTCGCTGAGCTTTGTTAAATATAAGCTCACCCTCTTTGTTGTCCTTTCAGGTGCTCTAGATTTAAAGTACGTGAAATATGTGTCGTCAGATAATGTGGACAAGCCCAAGGCTTGAATGCTTGCTTAGATATTTCATATGTTGTTTTAAACTTTTGTTATGTTGTATTGTATTAAGCTTTTAAGTTTGTAATGTATAACTTATTTTAAAAGTTAGTGGATTGTATAATGCTAGCTTAGTAGTCTTCCTTTCGGAAATGCATATGTTGATTAGGCTAGCTTAATATTTATTTTGTATATGTTTAGTGTGGTTTGATGTATGTTGTTGAGACTGGCATTGTATCTTGTGGTTTAAATGTTGGTTGGTTAGTTTATGAAAGTGTTGGTTGTGTAGTTTGTTGTTGAAGTTGTTGTTGGGTTGTTGTTGGTTTTGAAGTGTTTGTAGTGAATCGGTGTATGGTTCTATTGTCCATATTACAGAAGTTATAATGACGAAATTCTGTTGCATCCTGACTGATCATAAGTGGGGTCATGTTGGGGCGTGACAATAGAAGCTTTGGAAGTATGAGTTTTAGACGGCAAGAAGTATCCACTTTTTGAGTGGTTAACTTTCTGCCTAGAAACTTTCTTATAATCTGCAAGGAACTCCATAATTCTAGATAAGCAATATTTACTCCCATTAGTAAATATGGCAATGTTATCAGCAAAAGCCAAATGAGAAATATAAGTAGAACATCCAGTATTGAATCTCATAGAGGAGTATCTACTAAAGATCCAGGGGAGCCCTCTAGAAAGGTAGTCAACTGCAATAATGAATAAGGAAGGGGATATTGGATCCCCCTATCGAAGGCCTATACCAGATGTTAAAAAGCCACAACTCTCCCCATTCACAAGCAGGGAAAACCAGTAATTGGAAACACAATTTTTGATTTTGTTAATACATTCTTCATTGAAACCAAATGATTCAAGAATGAAATAAAGGAAATTCTAGTTAAGCCTATCATAGGCTTTCATCATATCAAGTTTAAGAATGATATTACCTCTTCTAGCTTTGTGATCTAGCTTGTGCACAAGCTCATGTGCTAATAAGATGTTGTCTTCAATATGTCTCCTGGGAACGAATCTACTCTACTGCTAAAAAATAAGCTTAGGAAGAATTTTTCATAATCTGCCATTCAAAATTTTAGTTAGGATTTAATTAAGCACATTACACAAACTTATAGGCCTGAATTCAATCCATTTTTTAAAAGCTGAGTATTTAGGAATGATAGCAATTGAGGTAGTAGTGATTCCTTTAGGAATATCATATCCATTAAAGAAATCTAGTACTGCTTCATGAAGATCCGTATCAATTATATCCCAACAATGTTGGTAAACTTGATAAGCTTGAACAATTATTGTACCTAGATGATATTGATTTGTGTGAGAGAGAGTCGAGCGCTTCTACATCCCTTTTGGCTACCCATGACCCAATTGAGGTTATTCATACAGATTTTTCCTCTCCTAAGGACAACCATTTTGCTTCCCCTACGGATTATGCTCCATCTATTTTGGATCTCGTTCCATGGTCCTCCCATACTAATCACACACATTTTGGACCTTTCCACACTCTTCAATTATTAGAGTTTATGAACCTTCACTAGTCAATAAGGGGCGTGTGTTGGTGGTCCTTGATCACCAAGAGAGGGCCATTGGGTGGTTAGTCTTTGTCCAAGAAGAGTTAAGGATCAACCCGAGTTTGAGTGAAATGGTTAATGGAGAGGTTGTTGGATTGCCTAACTTTAGTAGTTTAGACCTCCCTTGTCATAGTTCTTGGGTTAGCTCGGTACAATTAAGGGTTGATTTTTTGAAATCCCAGGTTGTCACCGATACACTAAAGCGCACGCACATGCATTTGACTTTGGGATAGGGCTTTCACCTATCCACCGTGAGATTAAGATGTATTGTTTCATGTCCTATATAAAGTAGTATCTTGGAGAGATCATCTCATACTCTATTTTGAAATCATCATTTGGCTATTTGTGTTGAGAAATTTTAAGAGTATTTTGCTCTAACATTAGCACCGGGCTAAGGGTATAAAACTTAACGTTGTTAGGAGGCACCCTAGAGTTGTATATACATAATTTATCTGCTTTCTTTACATTCCTAACATTTTCTTTTCTATTGCTAGTTTAATTTTTAAGTATTTCATTTTTTTTTTGCGAGCTTCCCCCATGTTGATCATCTATTTATTTGCTCTTTTTGCATTGGTATTACATTTCATTGTTATATCCACTTACTTCTTTTGTGCCTTTTTAAGATTCTTTTGCACTTCGTCAAGAAGAGGTTTGGAGTTGTCCATGATAGCATCAATTGTATCATAGCCACCAGGAATTAAGTGATACCTTTCCTTACTCTTTCCCCTCCACGATGCCCCTATGATGTAACCATTGGTATTAGGGGATATATTTCCTTATTTATGCCCATCCATAATGCTCCTTTACATTTTTATTGAATATTTACTTGTTGTGCTTTAATGCTATTTGCTTGAGGACAAGTAAACTTTAGGTTTGGAGATGTGGGTGCTTATTATGCTTATTACTATTTGGGAGAAATTGTGGGGTGTTGCTTGAAAACTGTGTTAGTTTTTTTTATTTTCTCAATTTTTGTGAATTTATTGTGGATTTGTGTTGGATGTTTTTGTGATTGAGGAATTGTGATGATGTGTTGATTAGTTCTCATGAGGTGATTGACAAGAATATGAAGTTTTGATTTTATAAGGTAGTCATGAATCACACACTTAGGGTTATTTTTGATGAGGCCAAGGTGGGGGAACTTCGAGATTATGCTTGAGTTGTTGCTACATGGCTAGGAGGTAAGACGATAAGATACAATGTAATTGTGATATGAGTGTCTTCCCTTGAGTAGTCTTCTTGATATGTCTTAGCCTTTATAGTAGTTGTGAAATGCAAAAAAGGATTTGTGTTCATTGTTCTATCTCTTAGCACCACTATCCTTATTTTTATTGTTTATCTTTAGGGATATGTGTTTAAGGTGTGCACAATTCAGGTGTTCAGTAGCTTAAGTAAGTAGGGTACGCACAAGGCCTTTCAACAACCTAAACCATTATTGGTTGTGATTGCTCTAAAACTCGTTACATGGGGTGTTGAGTATGACCGTTTGGGACCAAGTATCGAATAAAAAGAGATGAAGTGTTTTTTTTGTGTGTGTTTTAGGTTGAATAAAAGGGGTGAAAGGCACGTTTAGAGGATTACAAGGGAAATGGGGGTGTAAGTTTTATGATCTAGTTGTGTTAAGCTGTCTTACTACCCAGTAATGTGGTGACTTAATAGTGCTTGTCATAGTTATAAGGTAAACAAACTATGGTCTCAAATAGAGAAATCCAAATGAGTTTGTTTTACTACTACACTATAAGATCAAGTTTTCTCATGTGATGGCATGCATTCTATATTCCATATGCACGTCCCAATTACAAAAATCCATATAGCCAACATGGAGAATCGTTGACCCACAATTGAGATCTCACCCATAGTGAATCAAAGTACATGAACTTGACTTTGTTAGTTCATTCACATATGCTCAAGATTAAGTGTGAAGCCCGGCCCGAGACCACACACGAATATAACTCATATCATACATAATTAGATCATTTAACCTGCATTTACTTTCTTTTATATGCTTTTGTATTGGTTTATGTGCGTTCATCTCGATTTAATGCATCGTTTAGCAGGTATTTGAGTAATCTAGAGGATGTATACGTAATTAGATTTTGATACATGTAATAGTTAACCAGAATAATTAAGTTAGAACCAAAGCAATTAGAATAGGACAACATGGTAGGCAAGAAAATGAACTTTTAGTTCAAGGCCACTCTAGTCATTTGGACACAAAATATCTTACCTAACAAAGCTAAAACACACAATACATACAAAACACACGATCAGCATACACTTTACACACACTCATACATTTGAGCTACAAGAGAAAAGAGAAAAAAGAAGAAAGGAAGAAGAAGGAGAAGAGAGATTTTAGACATTTTCATTCTAGCATTTCCTAGCTTTCTGCAAGGTCATCTTGCTTCTCATTGCTTCTTCTAAGGTGAGGGATGTTTTCTAAAAGTTTTGAAAAGATCATATATGTGAGTTAAGTGTTATATATTTGCTAAGCATGATTATAATGGAGTTGAGCTTATTCTGTAAAGTTTTGGAGTCTTGAATTAGTTTTGAATAGAGTTGAGTCAAAGTCTTGGGTCTTGAAATAGTTTTGAATGGCATTGAGCTTATTCTCGGTAGAGTTTTGAAGGTTTGAATTGGTTTGGAATTAAGAGAAACAAGTAAAAAGTGAAAAAACAAGCAAGAACACTATCCGGAGCATTCAACTGGTCCTGTTACCCAGAACCGGATTACCGAATGAGGCCTTATCCGATTAAGAAGCTTGGGACTGGGTGAAGGACCCGAATGAGCTCTCATCCGGTGGCCCTCTTATGTCTATTGCTATATATTGTTAACTATTGTTATCTATTGTTATCCATTCTATCTATTGCTATCTATCATGTTAATAAGATAACTATGATGCTAATAAGCTAACTATCACATTAATAAGCTACATTATCATGCTATGTGGTTGTTTAGCCCTTAATCCTTAGTCTTTGATGTTGGTTAATAGTCAAGCATGGGTTAACATGTGGTTGTGCAGTAACAACTATACTTAACATATTTTAAGTGCACTACATAGGGATATTACTATACGCTTGTTAGACAGAGGTAACTCCTCCTTTTACACTTTAATTGTAAATGCATTTGAATTGCTTGTGCACGGAGATTGCAATCATTATGGATTGAGGAAGTGACGGGACATCCGGGCAGTGACGGGCTTGCCAATATATCTCGACCCTCAAAGAACTGATTCATTCTCTTGCTAAGACCTATTGATCCTCCTACGGGTCGGGACCCAATGATATCTTGGAAGAGTTAGGTTATTTAATTGTTATTGAATCTTGATTGTATATCTTGTTTTCTTGTTTATATATTCTTATATGCATGGCATGTTTTATCAATTGATTACGAAAAGATAAAACTTTGTGAAAACCCTTCACATTCCTCCCTCATTGAGCTATGGTATCAGATTAGCTCACCTCTCTTTCAACATTTCAGGTGAAGTTGAGCCTAAGCAGGCCACACAAGATGATGGAGAAACTCCTAGGTGTGACCCCGAGGATTTCTATTTTATGTGATCTTTCTTGTTAATATAGCTTAAAGAACTACTGAATGTAACTTATTCTTTTGGACAACTACTTTGTAACTAAGTATACTTATTCTTTTGAGACATAGCAACCTGACTGTTGAGTAGACATTATGCTTGAACAGGTGGATCGAGGTCCTGTACATATGTAACAGGTTGAGGTTAACCTCTAAGGCTAATGTTTGAAGCAAACTTTTGAACTCTTATGGAATGTGAATGGATGTACAGGTTAAGTTATTGATTTACAGGTTTTATTGGTTACGACCGTCGCATTCCAGCTTTAGCTTTCGCAGGTGCCTGGGTCAGGGCGTGACACCTTACTTGGGTGGTGTCAGAGCTAGCTTGCGTTAGCGTAGACCGGGTTTAGAACCCCTAGTTAGTAGGTAGAAAACTTGAGACGAAAACATGTTGTAGCACTTCTAAGAACTTATGTGCTTATGTGAACTTGTGTGCCTAACATGCTATACTTACTTCCTGCTTATGTGTAGATTGTGTGCTAGGACCATTGCTAGTGTATATACTCATCTCTCATAACCTGCATGCATAACCTATAACTGTGAGGTATCTATCATGTATCTATAGATGGCAGGACCTAGTACCCGCAGTACTATAAGACCTCAAGGAACGAGGAATACTGAACGAGTTAATCAAGGAGCGGCCACATTCAATATGATAGTGATGGTTGTTAATAGGATGAGTAGAGTGATGGAACAACAAGCAGCAGCGATAGTAGTAGCAGCAGCAACAGCGGTTAACAATAACAACCAAGGTGCTGGCAACAACCCCAACCACGATATGGGAAATGGGAATGATACATTGAAGGACTTTCTCGGGTACAAACCTTACCGATTCTTAGGTGAACCCGATGATGAGAGGGCAGAGACCTGGCTTGCCAAAGTTGAGAAGATATTTGCTGCACATGATTACACCGATGAGAAGAAGGTAGCTTGTACAGCATACTTGTTGGAGGAGGATACAGAGCAGTGGTGGAGAACAGAGCAGATCCGCTGGGAGCATAGGGAGACACCGGCTACATAGGCTAACTTTGTCAAGTCCTTCAAAGGGAATTACATTCCAGACGTAGCCCAGGAAAGAAGAAGAGTTTATCACCTTGAGGCGAGGTGCAATGACTATGGTTCAATATGAGGCTCGTTTTAACAAGCTATCCCATTACATCCTTGAGCTTGTTCAGACTGAGAGTAGACGGATCAAATAGTTTGTGCGGGGATTGAGACCCGAGATTCAAGACTTCCTAGTTTCACACCATTTCACTTTATATGGGGTGATGTTATACTCGGCGTCCCAAATAGAGAAGATGAAGTTTGAGCATCATGGTGGGCCGAGTCAAGTTAATAAGAGGTCGTTCTTGGGCCAAGCACCACAGAGGCCTTATCAGACTTAGGACAAAGGCCAAGTGAGACCAGCTGCTACTAGACCTCAGCCTAATGCCCCAGCTACTCAACGAACTCGGGTACAACAAGTGTTGCTACCACTCCTCAGAATGCTTTGTGCAACTACTGCAACAAGAAAGGACATGTGGAAGGCAGATGTTGGAATAAACTTGGCATGTGCTTGGGGTGCAGAAGTGACAAACACCAGGCAAAGGATTGCACGAGATGGCAAAACAAGGGTGTACAGAACCAGCCTACAAGGAATGCTCCAGGCCAAAGAGTTCAAGCTAAAGCCTATGCCATGGATCAAGTGGAACTCCCCGATGATGTAGCAGTTAATGAAAGTACCTTCCTGATTCACAATCAATTGGTTAAGGTGCTTATTGATACTGGAGCCACGCATTCATTCATAACCCCTAAATGTGCATATCGCACTAAGTTGCCTATTGAGAATTTACCGTATCATGTAGAAGTTAGCCCCCCGATGGGTCCTAAGTATACTACAAGATTGGCGTGTAAAGCATGCAAGATACAGGTTGGGAATCGAGAGTTTTTGGCTAATCTCATAGTGCTAATCTTTCGGGATTATGAAGTTGGTCTGGGAATGGATTGGTTGTCACGACATTATCCACGACTAGATTGTCGGTCAAAGATTATAGAGTTTTGGGTACCAGGACAACCTGTACTTGCTGTGAAAAGAAAACATGACTTAACAGAAAAGATTGCAATATCCTCAATCAAAGCTGTGAAGTATATGAGGAGAGGTTGCAGGGGGTGTTTGGGTTATTTAAGCAACAAGGCAACAGATCAAAACAAGTGAGGGGAAGTGTCAGTGGTCATGGAATATATTGATATTTTTTCGGAGGAGTTGTTTGGGTTGCCACCTACAAGGGAGATTGAGTTCGTGACTGAGACATTACCAACTACACAACCGATCTCCAAAGCTCCGTACCGTATGACTCTGACTGAGTTGCAAGAGTTGAAGGTTCAATTATAAAGTATGCTACAGAAGGGGTTTATACAACCTTTTTCATCTCCATGGGGTTCACCAATCCTATTTGTGAAGAAGAAAGACGGAACATTGAGGCTTTGCATTGACTACAGGGGGTTGAACCAGGTAACCATTAAGAACAAGTACCTATTGCCATTGATTGATGAGTTGTTTGATCAACTTCATGGTGCCAAAGTCTATTCAAAGTTTGATTTGAGGTAGGGTTATTATCAACTTTGTATTAAACAGGAGGATGTGCCTAAATCAGCTTTCAGAACGAGGTATGAACATTATGAGTTTGTTGTGATGTCGTTTGGATTAACAAATACTCCTACTGCTTTTATGGACCTGATGCACAGGGTGTTTCAACCGTATTTGAACCAGTTTGTGGTGATTTTCATAAATGATATCCTGGTGTATTCAAAAACCGAAAAGGAACATGAGAGGCATTTGTATTTGGTGTTGCAAAAGCTGAGAGAGCATCAGTTGTTTGTCAAGTTTAGTAAATTTGAGTTATGGCTCAAACAAGTAGCATTCTTGGGACATGTAATATCTCAAGAAGGGATTGTGATAGATCCTTCAAAGGTTAATGTTATGTAATCATGGAAGAGGCCGGAGAATGTCACGGAGGTACATAGTTTCCTTGGTTTGACAGGTTACTACAGAAGGATTATGAGAGATTTCTCCAAGATTATGGGGCCGCTCACGAAGCTCACATAAAAGAAGGTCGGATTCGTGTGGGATGACAAGTGTGAAAGTAGCTTCCAGGAATTGAAGAAGAGACTGACGATTGCCTCTATTTTGACATTACCCGAAGGAAGTCAAGGGTTTGTCATTTATAGCGATGCCTCAAAGGAAGGATTGGGATGTGTATTGATGCAAAACAGTCAAGTTATAGCCTATGCATCACGGAAGTTGAAGCCTTATGAGGTGAACTACCCTACACATGACTTAGAGCATGCATCCATTGTCTTTGCATTGAAGAAATAGAGGCATTATTTGTGGGGAAGTAAGTTTGAGATATTCACTGACCATAAGAGTTTGAGGTATCTCTTCTCTTAGAAAGAGTTGAACATGCGTCAGAGAATATGGATAGAACTACTAGATGATTACAACAGCACAATTAATTATGTGCCCGGAAAGGCAAATGTGGTGGCAGATGCATTGAGTCGGAAGTTGAGTTTGGCAGTGATGAAGGTCAAAGAATGAGGGATGCTCGAGGAAGTGAGTCATTGAAGGCCTGAGTTATCAGGTAAGGGAGTGTTATTTAACGCCCATTTCGTTGTGCAATCTACATTGTTATCTCAAATCTGAGAGGCTCAACAGCAAGACCTTCAACTTTAGAAGGTAAAAGATGATAATCCGGATTTCAAATTGCACGAGGATGGGTTTTGGAAGTTCCAAAACTAGATTTGTATGCCCAATGAACCGGAGTTGAAGAAAAAGGTACTGGAAGAAGCTCATCATTCTAGATACACCATTCACCCGGGAGGTACAAAGATGTATCGAGACCTAAAGCAAAACTATGGGTGGAATAACATGAAGTGAGAAATTGCAGAGTTTGTGTCTCAATGCCTGACTTATCAATGGGTGAAGGCAGAACATCAAAAACTTGCAGTGTAAGCCCCGAACAGAGCCTATATGCATTTTATAGCATTTCATATATTTTTTCATCATTTAATATGTTTTTATATCGATTTATATGCATTTATCTTGATTTATGAGTATTTGCATCGTTTTACGTGCATTTAAGTATTTTTGATAGCGTAGCCAATAATTGAATCCTACCTAGTCAAATAGCTAACTAGAATAATTAAACTAGAACCAATGCAATTAGAATAGAGCAACATGACAAACAAGAAAATAAGCTTTTAGTTCAAGGGTACTCTTATCTTTAGGACTTCTTGCAAAATATCCTACCAACTATAACATACAAAACACATACAATACACACATACACTCTCTATACGACTAAAAGAGAAGAAGAAGGAAGGAAAGAAGGAAGAGAAGGAAGAAGAAGGAAGGGGAAACTTCAAGCTATTCTCTTGCATTCTCTACCGTTTTTAAGCTTTCTTCGAGGTTGCTCTTGCTCCATTTTCATCTAGAATTCAAAGAGAATGTAAGGGTTCTTTCAAAATTGATATTTATGAGATATAAATGCATGTTTATGAATTTATAAAGCTTGAATGTGGATATACTAGCAAATATCTTGTTTATAGTTGATTTGAACCAAAGTTGGCATTAATGAAGTTTGAAGCTTCCTGGATGATGATGATTGTGTCTAGCCATGAAAATATGCTTCATTGTTGCTCATTTATGTTGGTAGAGGTTGCTAAGATGAATAGGTATTGTTCTTGATGATATAGAAGTTAAACCATGAAAGATTCATAACTTAGCTTTTTCGGACAATTCTGTGCAATCAAAAGTTTTGGGTCGTTTGAATCATTAAACAATTTTAGAAAACATTGGTAAATATCCACATTGTAGTAGACTCATAGAGGAACATTTCTACTGTTGAACAAAATCTGATGAAAAATCTTTTTCATACTCAAAAATACCCAAAACAATAGGTTTTGGAAATTTTGCTGGCATTGGACAGGCTACTAACCTTGTTGTATTTTGCATTTTAAAAATAGTAAACAATCTTGGAATTGAATGAAACTTTCATAGTAGCTATATTAGGCAGTTAGGAATAACTTTTGTATTTTACAAAAAGTCAGATTCCATCGTTTTAGATATCTGAATTTTCAATTTTCAAAATGACACAATAATAGCTTGCAATCTAGACAGTTAAACGCAGTTGCACTAATTAGGTTATAACTCAGTCAATTTAGATCAGAATTGAGTTTCGCTTGATTCTAGGATTATTTACAATCGAAGATATTTAATTCTATACCAAGAACATAGTATTTGGAGTTCGGGAAGATAGGTAACTAATTTGCCAAAGTTAGGTTATTACAGTGGCTTTGGCATTGGCTTAGATGGAATAGTTAAGTTTTAATACTTAGTGTAAGTGTTAAATGACTAAGTCACTAGTTTCTACCATTATTTAATGATGTTGTATGATCTTTAGATATGTTAGGACACTTTTGTGATTGTTTATATGAATTATATTGCTTGATTGCTCGTTATTTACCCGATTTATTATAAATGTCAACTATGTGCTAATTGTGTTCTCAATACTAAATTGATTGCTACAAATGCTCGTATTATGTGAACTTGAACTTGAATTGGTGTCAAAAGGGGTTGCAACCACCTGGTTTCTCATGATAGTGTGCATACTACGCCGGACATCCTAGGGGTATCGGTGATCTTATGTCTTCCTTGGTTTGTACTCCATTCTTGCTTGGGAGAACTAGACTTCCCTGAAGAGTTGGTCGTAGGCTCGAGCATTATCCGGAATACTCTATAGGGTGAGATAAGGAAGGAGATGTTGAACATCTCAAATAGCCAATTACAGCTTGAAATCGATTCGATTGGAAAAGTAAGCTATTTCCTATTCAGTATGTGATATATGTCTTGTATGTGAATGCTTGAATTGATTCTTGATTGTAGTTATTGCTTGCATTGTGTATGGAGTTTTCCAAATGGATTTCAAACAGGAAAATGTATTCGAAAACCCTTCCCAAATTCCCCTCTCGCTGAGCTTTGGTGACGAATAAGCTCACCCTCTTTGTTTTTCCCCTTTCAGGCAATGAAGAGGGATATGTACAGTACTATGAGGATAATCCTCATAATCTTGAACAAGAAGCCCTCGATGCATGATATGCAACTTTTTTGGGTGTATGGTTGACTAGTATAACTTGAACAATTATATTGTTTATTTTATTTTGTATAACTAGGTGGTTTTAATCATCAGTAACTTGTATAAATGAACTAACTTAGTCATTGGTTGTATTGGTAGTATTTGGTTAGAAAGTTAGCTTAATGACGTAGTTAACAGTTATACAGGTTATACGTAGCCAATTTTGTTTTTGGGCACTTGGCTACGTGTTGGCTGAGAGGAAGTAATATGGATGTTGTTAAAACCTTCTCTTAATGCAAGTATCAGATGCATATTTTCATATTGATTTCCAATTGATTATATCATGTTGGTGAATGAATAAACTGTGTTGGAATTTTGAATTGTGATGTTGAGAAGGAGGATTGGTGGAGTTTGAATTGTGATGTTGAGGAGGAGGATTGGAAAAAGTAGATTATGGCTTTTCTATTTGCAAATTGAAGAAAAAATAAAACTGTTTTGTCTGCATTATAGCCGTTATGTTGCCCAATTTTCTATGAATCTAATAATAAGGGAAAAATTTAACTAAGTATGGATTGGTAATTGAATTATCTGTCGCCCTTGGACTTAGTCCTTCGTAGGGTTATGTTCGGGGCGTGACATGCAGGGCTTTTATAGCCTTTGGAGATTCCGCAATGGAAGTAGGAGCATGTGACCATGGACTTTGTTATAGAGTAGCCGGGGTCTCCTCAGGGAAATGATGCAGTTTGGGTCATTGTGGATAGATTAACGAAGACAGCTCACTTCATTGCGATGAACAAGACATATAATCTAAGGAATTAGCCAAATTGTATATGGCTAACATTGTGAAGTTTCATGGGGTGCCAGCTAGTATCGTGTCTGATAGAGATTCAAGGTTTACATCTCAGTTTTGGCAGAACTTGCAAGAAGCCTTGGGGACAAAGTTGAAGTTCAGTACAGCGTACCACCCTCAAACTGATGGACAATCCGAAAGGACTATTTAGATTTTGGAAGACATGTTAAGGGCATCTGTAATGGATTTTAGAGGTACGTGGGAGAAGTATTTGTCTTTGGCGGAATTTGCTTACAATAATTGCTATCAGGCAACAATTGGCATGGCACCATACAAGGCTTTGTATAGACGAAAGTGTAGGTTATCCTTGTATTGGGATGAGTCAGGGAGATGAAGGCAATTCATCCTACATTGTTGCCAGAGTTGATGGAGAAATTGAGAATGTTCAGTTAATTCGGCAGAGAATGCTCACGGCTCAAAGTAGACAAAAGAGTTATGTTGATAAGAGGTGACGAGACTTGGAGTTTACAGTTGGTGATCGGGTGTTCCTAAAGTTATTGCCTCAAAGGGGATTGATTAGACATGGAAAAGGTGGGAAGTTAAGCCCGAGGTATGTTGGGCCATTTGAGAATATGGATAGTGTCACGCCCCAACTCGACCCCACCTACAATCAGTCAGGACGCAACGGAATTTCGGCAGCGTAACGATGGTAAATAGATTTCCGAGGTTCTAAACCAACCTCATTAATAACATTAAACATCCAATTCTATAACCATACAAACAACAACTCCTCAACATCATAACAAAACACAACATAACCGTAATATACAATAATCAGTCTTCGTTATCTGCCTCCGTTCCAACATAACATACAATACCTCAACCTTATCATACATTTCAAAAATAAGTTGAGACACATCGACAACTTAACCATAAACAAAAGAAAGCCACTAAGTTAACATCATTTGGATCATCATCTTTCAACATCTATTACAATAAGAACCATAAAGCATATAAAAGTCTATTAAGCTAATATACATGACATTAAACAACATATAATCATGGATAAGACTCAAGAACATATGACTCGTCCATGTAAGGCACATTTTCCTCCTCAGGAGGCACGTACCCGTAAACCGGCTCTGCAACACCTGTAAGCATGCAATAATAGAGAGTGAGCTTATATACATAAGCCTAGTGAGGATCCGATAGATCTCGACAGTATTCACTACGCTCCTTGGATTTAGTCCTTTGAGCAAGTAAACACACAACAACAATAATAACATTATCATCACATAACTATATAACCATTCAATAAAGGATACTCTATTTGGTGTAGCTTCAAACGCCATCACGATCTCAACCGTTCTTCTTATAACTCCCCATTACTCACTCACCTGAGGTACCTCACTAGCCCCTCCCTCCATGACACCTCCGTCATGCGAGCTGGGGGTAGCCTATGGCAGTCATGCCGTTATCAACCCGACAGCCCAACGCTGCCCGAGAGGTGGCACACACATACCAAGACTCCATAATCATCAATCATCAATCAATCAATTGGGAGATCAGCAACGAAAGTGCCCGATTCCCGAACTCAATAATAATCAATCAATAACATCAATATTAAATTAAACAACAAACAACGTAGTTAGATGACAAAGTAGGCCATCTAACCGGACATGCATAATATACACAATTAAACCCTAAATTACTCATCAACAACTCACCATTCAAGACTCGAACACCACCCAACCATCTAAAGGCATCGTTCAAGAAATTAAAGAATGACAACCTAAACTTCTAAAATTCATAACTTACAATCTACTAATCCAAACATTGCCAAATCAGTTCCTATCACTCACCCATTTAACCTACTACATTAGCCCTCTCGGAAATCCACCATAACACCTCCAAATCATGCCCGATAACCCTAAAACCCTAGGATGTCATGGCTGGATTTTCCAAATTTTCACACGAACAATGTAATCGAAAATTTGGCATTACAACAGCGCTAACACGTAATTATCAAGTATTTAGAAATCGACAGCAATCGATTTCGATCAACACAACTCATTTAATTCAACTTTGAACATTTTAATCAAAATTAAATACCCGTAAAATAAAAATTATGCTACATCCGACAGAAATTCGTAGTATTAGTATATAACGATCCCTAGCATTCAAGGAGAAATAATCTATCATCAGATTTCAATTCTAACGGTTAAATTTTCATTTATGAGCAAAAACATAAAAATGACATTTTGAGATCTAGAATTTTTCTCTCATCTTTGATGCGATATAAGCCTAGGAATGCGTGCTATGCGTGCCCAACAAGCAGAATCCAAGTCGGTGCGAAGTTCTACGGACAAAAACTAGGTTTTTCTTTGAAAAATTGGATTGAAAAGCTTTGAAAATTCTCTTTCTTTTTCTCCTTCTTTCTCACGGAAATGTGTGTGTTTGTGGTGGTGTTTTGTGTTGTGTTGAGTGTGTGTTGATGACATTAGCTTATAAGGTCAATAATTAAATAAAGTCAAAGTTAATTTAAATTGGTATTTTTGTGTTTTAATGACTTTAATTGCATTTTATTGATTACCAAAGTTTAAAATAATTATGCAACCCCCACGATATCTCAAGTGGATTACTTTTAGGTGACAAGAAGTTTTACAATCCAATAATTTCACCCGAGTTGGCTTAAAACTTGATTTTTGCAAAAGTCGGTGTAAAAACCCTAATAAATTCTTAAGCCGATTTTAAAACCGTTTTCATCAAACACAGGTCTATTAAAGTCCGTTGAATAGGTCTAGAAGGGTTAAAAAGACCAGTTTCAAAATTTTAGCGGACGTGTTTCGAAAATACTATTCACTGAAAATCGACGATAAAATTTATGACTCCGTTTTTTATGAAAATTTCATGGATGCACATTTAGCACGTATTAGGAGTATTGACATCAAAATTATAACTTTCTAGGTCCTATAACACATAAACAGATCATATGCACGCAAAACGAGGTATAGCACGTAAAACGAGATAAGCAGGAAAGTGGGGTTTCACAGATAGAGTTGGCAACCTAGCATATCAATTGAATCTACCACCAGATCTCGCTAACATTCACAATGCGTTCCATGTGTCAATGCTAAGAAAGTATCATCCCGACCTCTCTCATGGATTGGAATTGGAACCGCTAGAACTTCGGGAGAAGTTGTCCTATGAGGAGAGGCCCGTGCGGATTCTAGATAAGCAAGATCGGGAGTTTCGCAACAAAAGTATTCTGATGGTGAAAGTACTTTGGGATCACCATGGAGTTGAGGATGCGACGTGGGAGAAACGTGATCAAATGGAGCAACGGTATCTGTTTTTGTTTGCAAGGTAAGAAGGAGATTGCGAGGGTACAATTCTTTTAAGGAGGGGAGGATGTGAAGCCCGACCCGAGACCACATATGCATATAACTCATATCATACATAATCAAATCATTTTACCTGCATTTACTTTCTTTTACATGCTTTTATATTGGTTTATGTGCGTTCATCTCGATTTAATGCATCGTTTAGCGGGTATTTGAGTAATCTAGAAGATGTATACGTAATTAGATTTTGATACATGTAATAGTTAACTAGAATAATTAAGTTAGAACCAAAGCAATTAGAATGGGACAACATGGCAAGCAAGAAAATGAACTTTTAGTTCAAGGGCACTCTAGTCATTTGGACAACTTAGCAAAATATCTTACCTAACAAAGCTAAGACACACAATATACACACAACACACGAACAACATACACTTTACACACACTCACACATTTGAGCTAGAAGAGAAAAGAGAAAAGAGAAGAAAGGAAGAAGAAGGATAAGAGAGATTTCAGACATTTTCATTCTAGCATTTCCTAGCTTTCTGCAAGGTCATCTTGCTTCTCATTGCTTCTTTTAAGGTGAGCATGATTATAATAGAGTTGAGCTTATTCTGTAAAGTTTTGGAGTCTTGAATTAGTTTTGAATAGAGTTGAGTTAAAGTCTTGGGTCTTGAAATAGTTTTGAATGGCATTGAGCTTATTCTCTGTAGAGTTTTGAAGGTATGAATTGGTTTGGAATTAAGAGCAGCAAGTAAAAAACGAAGAAACAAACAAGAAAACTATCCGGAGCATCATCCAAATGGTTCAACCGATCCTGTTACCCAGAACCGGATAAAGGACCAGATGAGGCCTCATTCGGCTATGGTGGTCTAGGACCGAATGAGGGACCGTATGAGGCCTCATTTGGTT
Source organism: Ehretia macrophylla (assembly GCA_037974665.1). NCBI lineage: Eukaryota > Viridiplantae > Streptophyta > Magnoliopsida > Boraginales > Ehretiaceae > Ehretia > Ehretia macrophylla. Next base: position 22,388,699 of record CM075782.1, on the reverse strand, counting down.
AAGAGGCCTCACCCGGCTATGGTGGTCTAGGACCAAATGAGGCCTCATCCGGTTAAGAAGTTTGGGACCGGGTGAAGGACCCGGATCTCTCATCCTGCTATCCTCATCCGGTAGCCCTCTTATGTCTATTGCTATCTATTTCTATTGTTATCTATTGCTATCTATTGCTAACTATTGCTATCTATTGCTATCTATTGCTATCCATTCTATCTATTGATATCTATCATGTTAATAAGCTACATTATCCTACTATGTGGTTGCTTAGCCCTTAGTCCTTAGTCTTTGATGTCGGTTAATAGTCAGACATAGGTTAACATGTGGTTGTGCAGTAACAACTATACTTAACATATTTTAAGTGCACTGCATAGGGATATTACTGTACGCTTGTTAGACAGAGGTAACTCCTCCTTTTATACTTTAATTGCAAATACATTTGAACTGCTTGTGCACGGTGGCTGCAACCATTATGAATTGAGAAAGTGATGGGACCTCCGGGCAGTAACGGGCTTGTCGGTATATCTCGACCCTCAAAGTACCGATTCATTCTCTTGCTAAGACCCATTGATCTTCCTACTGGTCGGGACCCAATGATATCTTAAAAGAGTTAGGTTATTTAACTGTTATTGAATCTTGATTGTATATCTTGTTTTCTCGCTTGTATATTCTTATGTGCATGACATGTTTTATCAACTGATTACGAAAAGATAAAACTTTGTGAAAACCCTTCCCATACTGAGCTATGGTGCCGGATTAGCTCACATTTCTTTCAACATTTCAAGTGAAGTTGAGCCTGAGCAGGCCACACAAGATGATGAAGAAACTCCTTAGTGTGACTACGAGGATTTCTGTTTTATGTGATCTTTCTTGTTAATATAGCTTAAAGAACTACTGAATATAACTTATTCTTTTGGACAACTACTTTGTAACTAAGTATATTTATTTTTTTGAGACCTAGCAACCTAACTGTTGAATAGACATTATGCTTGAACAGGTGAATCGAGAGCTTGTACATATGTAACAGGTTGAGGTTAACCTCTAAGGCCGATGTTGAAGCAGACTTTTGAACTCTTATGGAATGTGAATGGATGTACAGTAAGTTATTGATTTACAGGTTTTATTGGTTACCGACAATCGCGTTCCAGCCTTTGCCTTCGCAGGTGTCTGGGTTAGGGCGTGACATTAAGAGCATTGGTCACTTAGTTGCATAAGGTATATTTGATCTTTATCTTTGACAGTACCTTTTGAGATATCATACCTCAGTGTTTTGGTTCAATGCGTGCTACATATACTAATGAGACAAGTCTAGAAAAACCTCCAATGACCAAGACAAGTCAACCTATACACAGAAGACTTTCTTACTATAACCTTGTCCTCATGAAGTGCCCAACTCTACCACTCGATTATGAACAAGATCTAGATGCAAGCACCCATGACTTAAACCTTCCCTACACAGCCACCATGAACCTAAGTCATTTACTTGAATCAAAGACCTCTATACATGCAAATACACATAAATATGAATAGAGAGAATAGTAAGGAAATGTTGTCATTAATACTCATATATTACAACATGTATCCATTTATACAAAATGTCACGTGCTAGTGGTCTATAGGGCATATTAATCCCAACAGGTTTGGTGTGAAGATGAGGCACTCATTGAATTTTCTAACTGTGGGTAGTGGATCCCCCGCCATATGGCTATGGCTACGAGTGTTTACCATTGTGGTTTACTCAGTGGGTTTAGGTTGTGGTTTCCCACAGACGACGCCAACTGATAAGGGTTGAATGTGCTCTTCAACGCGAGCTCAGCATAAATCTACAAAAGAACGTAAGGGATAACAGGGGTTATGACCCAAGCTCCCCATTTGACATGAGAATAAGTTAGTATGTCCAAGTTCAAATAATTACTAATAGAGAGGGAGCAATAAATGAGGATCAGTTATCTTCGATGAGTGCATTGAATGAGCTATTTATACTAACTCTGAGGATGGGTAACATTAAATGCCTAATGATACCCTCATTGTTCATGTCAGACCTTAGGCATTTATTTGAGAGGTAATGCTGCTGTCCAGCGGATAAGACCTTTATGTCTCATCCGTCATCAATGTTGATTGGGGTTACACGCCTGGAGTCGGATCCAGTTTAATTCATGCCTATCTTAGATCTGCTCGGCATTCAGCACCCATATCAATAACTAATTCTCTCTTTTGTGAGTTGATCCACAACCTATTAGATTTTGTCCTTTTAAGTTTTAATTATTAAATTTGGACTAATAATTTAATAAAGTCATATTTCATTTATGAAAAATTATTTAAAATAAATTTTAAAACAAATAAACAAAATTCAAAAGGATCAAATTTAATGACACATAATTCATTTCATCTTAAAAATGAAAGAACTTAAAAACAAAGTCAGACTTACATAGCCCCACTATCCCAATTCTTTTTAAAAATATATGTTTATTTATCCTCAATTTTTTTAACATGTATATTTTTTGTAAAAAAATTAAACTAATCTCCACTAAAAGAATATTACCATTATAAACTCTATTAAAATAATATGGTAGATCCATCCCTATTGAAGAAAAGGAAAAGATCGAAACTCGAATTTTGCAGCAACGAGCAAAAATAACTCTAAACAACTGAAATATTTGCATGTCAAACTCGTTTCCTAACCCATGACAATTATCAACAAATGTCTTGTTTCCCAAGTTTACAACTATGGCCAACAATATTACACAATTTCTCATTAATCAAAACCAAAGGTCCCACCGACTATTACTAATCTCATCCCCCACAAAAGCAAAAAACAAAAAAGAGTAAATGTCTCATTAGTGCTCAATGTTTCATCGTTGTGATATTTTGATCTCTAATTTTTAAAAATAAATTTTTTAATTTTTAAAATTAATTTAGTAGGATAATATTAATTTTCATAACAATATACTTCTATTTTTTGACAGTTTTATTACATATTGCACTATTAGTTTTGTAAGGTGAAGTTGCACCATGCAGATTGGTAAGTCCTTACGTGTCATTCAATAAAGTCGTCAAAAAATAAATAAATTTTGCTATGAGGATTAGTAACACCTCACTAAATTAACTTTAAAAATTAAAAAAAAAATTATTTTTAAAGATCTTAGAGTAAAATGTCACAACAACAAAACATTAAGGCCTAATGAGACATTTACTCAACAAAAAAACAAAAAACAAAAGAATAAAACCCCAATAATTACATACATAACGAGAACCCAGAAAAACAACAACAAATATCTAAGCCTCCCCCCAATATCTACGTACCCTGCGGAATCGTCAAACATTCAACTTACAATTCATAGTAATGATTCTTTGAATCATTTCATTTTCATGGTCAAAAGCTGGAAGATTTTATAATTTATTCTATAAATTGCCTCTTTTTATTTCAATCCCGACAAGTTATTGTATCTTTTAGCTTCAAATAAAATCAAGAATGATTTTTTCCCAAATCGGTCGTTCATTGTCACGCTCGTCTCGCTCAAGAGTAAGTTTTTTTTCTCTTAATATAATTATTTATTTTTTTTTCTATGAACCTATTTTTCACTTGCTACTATTTGAGCTGATTTTTTTTTGTTTAATTCTTGCAGAATGTAATAAACGGTGTGTTCAATGGGCGGGCTCAGATTTGGAATAAAGAAAAATTTGGAGGTTCTTTTGTTGAGATTGGTGGAAATTTCGGGTTTTTGAGGAGTTATTTAGTTGCAGTAGGTGCAAATAATAAAGGGTTTGTTTCCAAGGCTTATTTAACCGATTTAAATTATGTTCTCGCCAACCCGAGACTGCGCAGATTATTCTCTAGTGAAGCCCCAAAGAAGAAAAGTGAGTAATTTTACTCTAATCTTAATATGTTTTTTCTAATATATATATATGTTTAAACTTTTGAGTAAGTTTGATATGCTTGACAAAAAGAAAAAAAGAGTAATTTTGATACGCAAGATTGAATTTTTATCGCGTATTTTGTGGCAGATTATGAGAATTTCCATCCAAAAGAGAAGAAGGAAGTCCCAAAACAAAATGAGCAGAAATCGGAGTCTAAAGGTACAATTTTGCCTTTCATTTTTGTAGTTTTTGGATTCATATTGAAAGCAACAGATAAAAATCTGCTGCTTGCTAGTGAATTGTCTTTGTTAATGAAAAGAAACACTGTAATTTTGGTTTGTGTATATAAAGTTCTTGTCTCGATAGTAATCTACTACGTCCAATTCTCTATTAGTTATTATGACGTAATGGGTATACCCTTTTGATGTTAAGGAGGTGCCATACTTCGGTTTTTATAAGTTTGTACCATGGCTCTTTTTATATAAGTGTTCTGCAGCATTAGATGAAAGATAATTGTAAAATGAGTTGAATTTGATGATGCAGAATACTAAAATTTATGCAAGTGTATGCTCTAATCAGTGGACATATGGGTGAAGCTTGTTAATCTCGTGAGCTTTTGATGATATTTGCGTTTGTGATCGGTCTGTTAGGCAGGCATGAGATATATTTCCTCATTGATGTTTTTCATCTTTCTCATATCACCAACCTCTCTGTAAAGTTTAATGCGAGGAACAATCATTCATAGTTATCATGATTGTACGGTTCACGATTCGTATCATATGATTTGGTTCGATTCATGACCAATACAATACGAATCAACATCTGAATCGAGAATGTACATGAATCGCACTGAATCGTATGATTCAACATACGGTTCAGCAATTTGGTACAATTTACTTCAATGCTACATGTAGGTCAAGCCACATTGTTTTCTCTTTCTTTTTTCTTTGATGTTTCAAACAATTGTTCAAACCATAATAAAGCTTAGCCAAAGCCAACAATAATAAAAAAAAATGCCAAAGTGAAGGCACAAAGACTCCTTTTAGTGCTGTCTGTTAGAATCCTCAGTGATGGAAGAGAAAGTGTAATTGTTGTTGTTGTTGATAATGTTGTTGTGACGATCTTTCTATCAGTCTACTTTAATGGTTCACACAAATATAGAGTTATAGATCTGTTTTTGAAATGTGAGTAAATCATTACGATTACGATTCAATACGATTCACGATTCATAAAAATGATAGTTCAATTCACGATTTGACAACTATGCAATCAATTTATTAGTTGAGCCCTTTATAGGAGGGATGACTAATCATCAGGGTCTGGTAGCATTGGTATGCTCGTTATCTTTTGGGCTCTAAAGTTAAACCTCTTGGAGAACCTTTCATTTTATGTGTAAAGGATCTCATTTTTTCTGAAGTCAAATGTTAAGTAAATTATGCGGCTACTTCTGTATAATATTTATAATTCCTTCTTTCTCTTTGTCTTCCGTTATATCTAAATTGTGTCCTTTATTCTACCTTTTGTTTCCAGAGGAGGCAAACTCAGATGATAATGGCAATTTTCAGGGAACCTTCATGAAGTATTTTCAAAATTTACTGACTCCATTGCTAGTGATTGGATTGTTGTTCACATCATTTTCATCGTTAACTCCTCATGAACAGCAACAGGTAAAACATGCTTCAATGTATACTTAGAGGCTTAATTTAATCGATTGAATGCAGTCTCCAGAAATGTTCTTAAGGTTTACTGTAGTTGGTTGAATAAGGTTCACAAAGGTGTTCTGTGTGTATGACATGTTCATCTTGCTACCTTTCTTTGCACAATATGATGAGCTATTGAGTACTTAATTTTCGTAAACTTTTTTATGTACAATAAACACTACCTTAACCACCTTGCTATTTACACTGCTAAGGAATGTGAATATGATATTGAAAGTTTCGCTTCAAAAGAGTTCTTTGTTGGAAGCATAAATGCATTTCTAGCATTGCTTTCCTTGTCCAAGCCTTTCTGTGATGTGTACATGTAGGTGTATGTGTCTGCTGCTTCTGATTTTTTCTCTATACTAGGAATTATATTAAAATCCATTGTCTTCTTTTTCTTCTTTTTGCTCAACCTTTAGGAGGGGGAGAGGTAGAAAGATTTGGACCCACTACCTTCCCGTTGGGAGGGTGGTGTTCAGCAACAAGCTGTCCCGTGGGGACCAAAATCAATTTGTCAAAATGTGTAAAAGAATTCCTTTTAATTGAAAAGTTTATCATGTTTTAGTAGTTTTTTGTCACTTTGTCTTTTATCTTTTAGAATGTATCATCATACTTGGTCTCTTCTTTTTTGTGACATTTATATGGTCTCTTCACCATCCTCCATTGCATATATTACCTTGAGATGATATAGCATAACATTGTCATCGCTAGCTCTGAGAATCTAGCGTATGAATTATTACGATCCAAATCTTTTTCCTATCCATATACCAAGTAGGAACAAAGATACATTCATTCAGCGCAGGTACTATGGAATATTCCATATGGAAAAGATATAACCAGCTATGACGTGAACTCCTCATATCCATCGATGATGAGAACTTCTCATATGCCGGGTTGTGTACCTGTCTGGCATGGTAATTTGGAGGGCCAGGAATTGTCCAACTTGTTTGGTTTTATTGAAGCTTATGTAGTCTGTCCTCCTACAATTAAGAGACCTTTCTTACCCTATAAAAATAATAATAATATAGTAATCAATATTTTACCCTAGCATTTGCAAAGATCAGTTCGAGAACCGATAAGAGAATCTTGTTATGTGAGCGAAAGTTATGTCATTCTTCTTGTGAGAAAGCGTCAAGCGTTCAATAATTTAGCATTTGCAAGTTGATTGCATTTTTAAAATCACACTGCTCAGATTTTCTCAAAGTAGTTCAACTCTCTACATACCTCATGGTTATGATAAAGCTATCAACTTTATCATTCTGATCATTTGGATGAGCATCACTTTTGTTATTTGAATACTGAAAGAAATAGTAGCTTCTTAATCTTTTACATTGATAATTTATCGTGCTAGCAAGTAGAAGAATGTCAGAAGTGTCGATTCACTCTCTCACAAGCTTATAAAGGCAATTTATGCTGGGGTTCTGGAGGAAAGGTGTTTATTGGATGGTTAAGGTCATGTTACTAGAGCATCAAGTAGAGGAATACCAGAAGCATAGGATTACTCTCTCACAAACTTAAAAAGGAAATTTATGCTGGGGAGCTGGGGGAAGGGGATTAGTGGATAGATAAGGTTTAGTTCATGTGACAAGAGATCAATGGAGTATCTAATTAAGGTTTGTAACAAGTACTAAAATAGGTTACAGCTTATATAATAACATACATTGTAAGGCTGCCAAGAATACATCACATGATGTACATGTTCTCTCTCCCTAAGAGTTATGCTTAGTGTGGTGATATAATAGAGACAAGAATTGACCTAGTAAGTGGATGTAGATAATAGCTCGGTCCCAAAGGTCACGGTGTTGTTTTTATGTACAAAAGTTTTAAAAAAGAAAAATTGAGGAGAAGAATGACCACGGTATTACTTTGTATAATTGGCATGAGAGCAAGTCTGTCAGCTGCATTTACAAGAATTCTCACAAACTTTTGGGAGAAGAAAGAAAGAATGAAAGGAGGAGAAAAAAAAAAAAACACACTGTTGTATGTTATGATTAACTTGTGAAAAAATTGGACTTCCTAACCACGCATGAGACTGTTGGACTATATAAGATGATTTCCTGTGCAAATACGAAGATTGCAAGTGCTGAATCTCAGGAGAAAATATTTACTTTGTTAATTAGCCAGGTGCAATTTTGTTTGGAGGAAAACTGTTGGGTTCTAGACCTATCTTATTTTCCTCTTTTGTGTTATTGTCTAGGGAAAAAATTCTCTCCTTGTCATTATGGTTTTTAGATTATTGTTCCTCTACATTTCTGTTTCCTTAGGTGCTGTAATTGAAAAATGTTGTTCTTCAAAATGTTGTTTCTTATATGAATTTGGAGGACATTTTGGTTTACTACCTTTTCTGGCCTTTCTTTTTTATCGGTAACGTGTTTCTGAATTCTGGTTTTATGTGTTGACTATCATCTCCTGCAGATTAGTTTCCAAGAGTTCAAGAACAAGCTTCTCGAGCCTGGTTTGGTGGACCATATAGTTGTTTCTAATAAATCAGTTGCAAAAGTTTATGTGCGAAGCTCACCCAGAAATAGAAAGATAGATGGTGACATTGGAGGATCATATTCTGAAGGACCTGCTGCTGACAATCCTGTAAGAAACAACGCAAGTCAGTATAAATACTATTTTAATATTGGAAGTGTTGAGTCTTTTGAGGACAAGCTGGAGGAAGCCCAGGAAGCATTGGGGATAGATCCGCATGATCATGTTCCTGTTAGGTATGTCTCTGAAATGGTCTGGTATCAAGAATTGATGAGATTTGCACCAACCCTGTTGCTCTTGGGCACCCTTATGTTCATGGGTCGAAGAATGCAAGGGGGACTAGGTGTTGGAGGTAGTGGTGGAAAGGGTGGCCGTGGAATATTCAACATAGGGAAAGCACCTTTCACAAAAGTGGATAAGAATGCAAAAAACAAGGTTGATTTTCTCTTCTCCAATTTATTACTGTGACCAATTTCCCTTGCATAGTATGATATAAGCTTAGGCTATTAAGTTGGCAGTTGGTGAAATCACTTGCGAGAAATTTTTTTCTTTTCTTTACCCTCTCTGGTTTGTGTAACTTTCCAGGTTTACTTTAAAGATGTTGCTGGCTGCGATGAAGCAAAGCAAGAAATTATGGAGTTCGTGCACTTCCTCAAGAACCCCAAGAAATATGAGGAGCTGGGGGCAAAAATTCCTAAAGGTGCTTTATTAGTAGGTCCTCCAGGCACAGGTAAAACCCTTTTAGCAAAAGCAACTGCTGGTGAATCTGGAGTTCCTTTCCTCTCTATATCTGGTTCAGATTTCATGGAGATGTTTGTTGGGGTTGGGCCTTCGAGAGTTAGAAGCTTATTTCAAGAGGCAAGGCAGTGTGCACCTAGTATAGTATTTATTGATGAGATTGATGCTATTGGTCGAGCAAGAGGACGTGGGGGTTTCTCAGGTGGTAATGACGAGCGTGAAAGTACTCTTAACCAGTTGCTGGTAGAAATGGATGGATTTGGAACAACTTCAGGGGTGGTGGTGCTTGCTGGTACTAACAGGCCTGACATTCTAGACAATGCTTTATTAAGGCCTGGTCGATTTGACCGACAGATTAGCATTGATAAGCCCGATATCAAAGGCCGTGAGCAGATATTTCAGATATATCTTAAGAAGCTCAAACTTGATCATGAACCATCATATTATTCTGAGAGACTTGCAGCCCTCACTCCTGGATTTGCTGGAGCAGACATTGCAAATGTTTGTAATGAAGCTGCCTTAATTGCTGCCAGAAACGAAGAAACTCTGGTGAAAATGGAACATTTTGATGCGGCCATCGATAGGATTATTGGTGGTTTGGAGAAGAAAAATAAGGTGATTATTCCTGATTGACTTCACATATTTCTTGTCTTTATCTATTTCGAGATGCTTTTCTATTTGGCCTATAACTGATACAATCACTGTCCTATTAAAATTAGCTCCATATCATGTATCTGTTTTCTGGCATGTTAAAATATTAGCTAATCAAAGTCTTGCAATAACTTTTGATTTTCAAATTCAAAATAACCTTTATCATTGTAGAATCTGAAATAACTTATTATGTACATATATGTGCCAGTTTACCAATGAAGAAGAATATTAGAATTGTGTGTTTGTGTGTGTATATGTGTGTGCTGACTTGATTCAAGCTATTTAATATTTTCATGAACATTCTGACATTCAATTTTATTTTTCTTCTGCGAATAGGTAATAAGCAAACTGGAGCGACGAACTGTAGCTTATCATGAATCAGGTCATGCTGTTGCTGGCTGGTTTTTGGAACATGCTGAACCCTTGCTAAAGGTGACTATTGTTCCTCGTGGTACTGCTGCACTTGGTTTTGCGCAGTATGTTCCAAATGAGAACCTTCTCATGACTAAAGAACAGCTCTTTGACATGACATGCATGACGCTTGGAGGTCGGGCAGCTGAACAGGTAGTGAAATTTGCTTCACATTGTCATTTCCTTGAGCTGAAAATGGTTAGCAATATAGGTGCAATATTTACTAAGTTCCAATTTCCGTGCCTAAATTAACAACTTCGATGAAAATGAAAAGATATGATTTACAATCACAGTTAAAAACAGTTCAATAATGATGGTATATTCCTCTTTTGATTTCAGGTTCTATTGGGGAAAATATCAACAGGAGCGCAGAACGACTTGGAGAAAGTGACCAAGATGACGTATGCCCAAGTTGCAGTCTATGGCTTTAGTGAGAAGGTGGGTCTTCTATCTTTTCCTCCAAGAGACGATGGATTCGAAATGACTAAACCCTATGGCAGCAAGACTGCAGCCATTATTGATACTGAAGTACGAGAATGGGTTGCCAAGGCATATGAACGTACAGTCCAATTAATAGAAGAACGCAAGGAGCAAGTTGCTCAAATTGCTGAGCTCTTGCTAGAAAAGGAAGTGCTTCACCAACATGACTTGGTTCAGGTGCTTGGTGAACGACCTTTCAAATCAGCCGAGATGACAAATTATGATAGGTTCAAGAAAGGGTTTGAACAGGAAGATGAGAAGAGTGCAGAGGTCATACAGGGTGGAACTCCAGATAATGATGGATCAGGCCCCCTCGACCCAGAGGTGGTTCCTGCTTAAGATTGAGCATATGCATATTTTTGTGTAATTTCTGCAAGTGTAATGAACACGATACTCTCCTTGAAGAGGACATAATACAACGGGCGCTATGAATGCTGACTGTAGTCTAACCTTTATTCCGAAAGCCTGCTGTGGGCATAATGTACCCCAGGCGGCTGCTAGCATCATACCTGCCTGTGCTCGACTCGAGGGCTGTCTTCAGAAAAAGGCGCTGTAAAGAACCTGGAGAAGTGAATAAACGTTCAATGTAACTGTTATTACTCCTGCATTTGCCCGGATGCGAGAGAAACAGTCGAAACGAAAGAAAGGGATTTGTGTAAATTGATTGTTTTTGATGTATTTTTCAACTTTGTATGTACATTGGCTCATGAATGTGTCCATAATATAACCATTGTCAACTTTCTTTAGTGATTACAGATTGTATAACGAATTGCACTGCCATGCTTCTTAGTATGTTTATTTACAAATATGCTACATTGGTTAAGAATCGTGGCACAGAGAATGATTTACACTGTTCGTTTGAGGACTGTCCATAGATTGCAATGACGGAGCTAAAAAGACTGTTAAAGAGAAGCTCATAAATAATATCCAAGGGGTTTTTGACCTTTTTTTTTTTTTTTTGCTACATAAGATTTTTGACTGTTGCATAAATATGTTTCCAGGGATTTTTGACTGATCACCGATCGTGCTTGATTAGTAAAACAACATATTTTAAGGGCCACTTAAATTTAAAAGGTTCAACTTTTAGAGATTTAATTAATTTGTTATTTTCAATGTATATCCTCAAGCGAGGTTTATACTTTGTGGAAAAAAAATGATAGTGGTCAGAATTAAATCCAATACTTTTTTTTATTAATTTTGAACTCTTATAAGGGATCTAAAAATTTAAATTATTAGAAAGTGTATATTTAATTAATTTAATAATTTCAACATAGTTTTTCACATATAAGTGAAAGTTTTGAGTTATACACGTAATAAATTGAATGTTGTGGCGAGACTTATGTGTCTCAACAGTTTTCGTCGTGGTTGAAATCGTAAAGCAACATGTGCAGAGGATTGAAGTATGTTAATGCGGTGCTTCAAAAGTATAAATGATTCGTGAAACTTCAAAGTTTATTCTTATTTTTATTCTTGTTCTTATTCTTATATTTATTTACTTAAATGATTAGTGAAACTTCAAAGTTTATTCTTATTTTTATTTCTTATTTTTATTCTTATTCTTATTCTTATTCTTATATTTATTTACTTGTTATTCTTATTTACTTTTTCTTATTCTTATTTACTTTTAATTCTTATTCTTATTCCTATGCTTACTTATATAAAAAAGGGAAAAAAAATTGTAAATACTATATCCTAACTCATAGAAACCGAAACTGTAATTGAATTCAAAATCTTTGATTAATATATAAGTCACTACTCGACTATTTTACCTAACTCTTAAGTCACTAGATAAAATTTAATAAATACTCCGACAAGTCTGCATGTCAGCAGCATGCAACCATCGTAATCAAATCGATTATTCCTAATAAGAATTTTCTTCCATGCGGATGCGGCACTTTTGCCACAAATTGAAAAGACAGGTGCATCAGCCAAAACTAGACACATGTTGCATGGGGTCCACAAGTTATTAATGAGCTGGTTCAAATAAGTAGCAAAAAGTCCATAATACCCTTTATAATGAGATAAAATTTATTATAAGAGAATGTCAGAAGTGCGAAATGACGAAATTGGGCAAGTAAATAAAAACAAAAAATATATAAATTTACTTAAAAAAGCAACTTAGTTAAAAGAAAAGTCTTGGGCTCCGTTTGTTTGCCATGAAATATTTTCCAGAAAATATTTTCTCAATTTTTCGTTATTTGAAAATATTGAAAAATTGGTCAATTAAAAAATATTTTTCAGTCAAAAATAGTGGCTACATTTTTCTAATTTTCTGGTAGTTGGTAACACCGAAAAATTGGTTAACTAAAAAATATTTTTTAGTAAAATATTATAGCTAGTAGAAAATTAAAAAAATATTTTTATCTCTTTTAAGAGATAGAAATATTTTTTTATTTTTCAAACACTAGAAATTATTCTACGGCAAACAAACAAAACCCAAACACTAAAAAATATTATACACTTCATTTATTATGTATCTACTTTTAAGGGCACATTTGTATTTGTGCATAAATTGACATTTATTAATTATAAAAAAAAAAAACGAGTCCCCATTAAATCTACGGTTCAGGTTCATGCGGCTGCCAAGGAAGACGAACCCTTGTTAATGTAATTGCTGATACGAATCAGAGCAGCTAAAGGATGTGACAAACAAGACAATAAATGACGAATTTTCAGGACAGTTAACGTGCGAAATGTGTTGTTTAAAAGATGCATAAAAGATTGGCGGTTGGTGATATAATGAATCTTTCAATTTTCAAATATCAGCGGAAAAAAAACTCTTGGGAATTTGGATTGCATTACGAGATAAATTAATAATAATAAAAATAATAAGGTAATTATTTAATTTATAAGTTTATTATTTTAAATTATTTTATTATAATTATATAAAGGTGTTATATTGGGTGGACTTAAAACTTTTAGAGAAAGACAATTTTCCCAAGATATTTTGTGCAGGAGCAGAGGACCTTGACCCCAAATATAAGAACAACTCTTAACAATTTTTTTTTTTTTCATAATAGAGAGTTAAATTGTTAATTTTTTATTTTTACAAACTCTCTATTTCAATTTTACTCCAATAACTCTTTTTATTTTAGACTCTCTATTTAACTTTACTCCAATAACTCTTTCTATTTTAGACTCTCTATTTAATTTCACTCTAATAACTCTCAATATTTTATCTAAACTCATTGCATATTTTTTTTTTATCTTTTAGATTTAATTATTAATGACTATGTTTTAACAAAAATTATAAAATTAATATAATTAAAGTTGTTAAATTTTATTACTATTATTTTTCTAAGACTTATTATTCTTAACTATAAATAAATTAGTTAATATTTCATTACATTTACTTGATTCTAGAGGAAGAAAAAAAAAAGCGGACACACACACAAACACACACTTCCAACCAAAAAAAATACACAGTTGATGAGAAATGGATGATGATAGAATTGAGTTAGTCTTGGCTAGAGCCTCAAGCTATCGATCTATTTTAGTTATCAAGTTATATTTGTGTTATTTTTATTATTCTTATTAACACACAGACAAATATGACCACACAGACAAAACCTCTCGCTGCATGTTAGCATTGCTAACATGCGCACCACCACCTGCATACACATTTCTAGCATAAACCCTAGCAGCCTCTACCGTTTTTTCCTTCCTTCTTGACCCTTTCTCTTTCCTTCGGTCCCTTTCAAGTCCCCATGGTTGGGAGGAAGACCGCTAAAGGAACTCGTTCTAGTAGACGACTCAAGTCGTCACGTTCCTCAGTGGCTGGATCTGAAGATGTAGCAGCAGGATCTGATGATTTTGCAGCTAATATGAAAACCCAGCAAAATGAGGAAGTGGATTTTGAAGAATCAGCCTCTTTCTCTCTAGCAGAGGAGTCAGAGGCTCATGTTTCAGCTAGTGCTGAGGAGGAACAACCAGTAAACCCCCTACAGGTTAGTGGAGATTTTCCTCCTCTCCCTCAGTCCCTAGTGAATGTTGTTGCTCGTGAGGATGGGGAAGTCAGTGCTGAAAGAAAACAAGCCCCTGCAACCTCTCGTCCCTCGTCACCTCCCCCGTAGGCCGTTACCCAGTCGCCGGCGAAAGAGTGGAAAAACTTGTTTGATGGTGAGATAAAGGGGCCTATCAAACTGGAAGCGCAGAAGCTTACGATTGAAAATGGAAAAATCAAGGTCCCGAAACTAGTGATTGATAATGGCATAGCATATTGGGAAAATTGCCTAGTGGGTCAGTTCCTTGGGAAACCACCGCCATTCCACCAAGTAAAAATGATGGTGGAAAATCAGTGGAAAAGGTGTGGTAAAGTTGAGATTGTTTCAACAGATGAGGGGTTGTTTTTGTTTTGATTTGCTGATGTTAACAAAAGGGACTCTGTTCTTGGTCAGATTTGGTATGTTGGAAATCGATCTATGTTTCTTAGGGAATGGAACCCGAAAACTAAACTAGAGAACTTTGTTTTGGATCGATTTCCCATTTGGGTGAAGCTCAGACATGTTCCAACAGTAATGTGGACTAGTGAAGGCTTGGCTTTGATTGCTAGTTACTTAGGTGACCCGATTCAAATGGATTCCATAACAGAATCTAAATCTTGGCTTGGATTTGCCAGAGTGTGTGTGGAGGTGGACTTAACAAAGGAGCTGCCTAATATTGTGCCCTTGGATTTGGGAGAGGGCTGGACTGCGGAAGTGGATGTTACATATACCTGGAAGTCTACAGTTTGTAAAGCTAACCTCAATGGAATTTTTAAAATATAAATTTTTTTTAATTTAGATATTTTTAGAGATTTTAATTTTTAAAAATAATATTATTTGTGATAAAAGTACATAGAATCTATTATTTTTAATTTAAAAGATGCCAATATAGAAATTCAGTCTCTATTTTTATTAATAAATTTATGAAAGAAAATAGAGATTAAATTTATATTTTGATATCTTTTAAGTTAAAAGTGATAGAGTTTACGTATTTTTATCATAAATAATATTATTTTTAGAGATTGAAGTCTCTAAAAATACCTAAACTAGGCTATTCTTAATGGAATTTTTAAAATATAAAATTTTCTTAATTTGGATATTTTTAGAGATCCCAATCTCTAAAAGCAAAACTATTTATGACAAAAGTATGTGGGGTCCACCACTTTTGGCTTAAAATATGTTAATATAGAGATTCAGTCTCTATTTTTTTTAACAAATTTGTAGAAAAAAATGGAGACTGAGTCTCTATTTTGGTATTTTTTAAATTAAAAGTGGTGGATTTCACGTATTTTTGTCATGAATAGTGTTGTTTTTAGAGACTGGAGTCTCTAAAAACACCTAAATTAGAAAAAAAATTATATTTGAAGACTCCATTGAGGATGCTCTTAGAAAAATTTTGTATTTGAAGACTTTATTGAAGATGCCCTAAGCTGTGCAAGAGACTGGGACATACTGAGGACAAGTGCCACTATGCAGAAGAAGTATGGAAAAGTAAGTGTTATCCCAAGATATCTTAAGAGGATGGTGAATTAGGATAAGGAGGCAATAATATTATTTTTTTAGATTTGCAAATTCAATGTGACAATTTATCAAACACTATGTATGCACAAATAAAAAGAGATAAGGAGAGAAAAAAGATAGAGATGAATTCGTCGATTTTTAGGTGGTTCGCTAATGTATTCTACCACCCAAGGTCTTCATCTCCTTAGGTTTTTACTAGCTCCACTAGTAATGTTTCTTCACAAGTTGGTGAAGCACAAACCAACACTACAATGTTTCTTGATTCCACAAGAGTTTGTACAAGCCTCTTCATTTCTTTGAATCCTCAAAGAAAATATAAAACACTCCATATACAATGATTCTCTCAAATCTATAATAGTGTAGATCTCACAACAAGAGTTAAGAGTAGATGAATACAATTCAATGCTCTTGAATGCTCAATTGATTTGCAAGTTAAAGTTCAATAAATGTTCAAGCAAATGTGTTTTTAAGATATGAAAGCTATATAACAATTACTTGAAGTTGGAAGAGGTAGTTTCAGCAAAAGGGGTATGTTGGAACATATAGAAACCATTTCTAACGGATCTTTAATGACTATTTTTTCAAAAGCCGGTTGAGTAGTCAATCGAGTAACTCGCTCGGCTTACTCGACCGGTATTGCTTGAGCAATCACTAGAAAGGCCGGTTGAGTAGCTGGGCGACAAGCCAGTCGAGTTACTCGCCCGGCATTGCTCACCCGGCTTGCCCTATTTTTGCAAGCCAATCAACACCTTTGAAACCTTTTTCAAAACTCCTTTTTAAGTGCTAAAAACACACTTAATACTTCTTTGACCAAGCTTTTCAAAAAACTCATTTTAAACAATAGAAAATGAATTTTGCAATTTTAACTTCAAAAAGTTTTTTCAAAGAGAAGAAACATTTTGAGCTTTACTAAGCAATTCAAAGTCATTCGACACATTATTTGCCGGTGATAAGGATTAGGAAATGTCGTTCGCCACTCTCTGAATCAAACTCCCAAGTACCTGCAAAAAGGACCTACGGGGTTTCGCCCCTTGGTCCCCTCCGATGCTTAAGTTAAAGCTAGTCGGGGTAGGAAATAGTGAGTAAGAAAGAATAATGAGGGAGTTGGTAAAACCTGCCTCCTTTATGGGTATGTCCACCTATTTAAAGGCTTCAGGTTGCGGAGATGTACCTTATGGTCGGGGCGCCCACGGAGTCGGGACACTCGTGAGGTAGGGGCGCCTATGAGGTCGGGGCGCCCATGAGGTCGAGGCTCCTTTGCCAGACTAAAGTTGTGCTGTGGGTCCCTTTAGTTGTTCTCATTTTTGGGCCCATATCATTTGCCCCCCTGTTCCTTCATGTCGAATTCATTCGATTGAGGGAAGAACCTTGGACTGGGATATTTATCGGTTGACTCCAATATTTAATTCAGGGGTCGACATCCCTTTATGGCTGTGATCATGACAACCGCCTTTCCACTCCTTTTCTTGCTGACAATAATTATGACAGTCGCCTTTTCACCTCTCTCTTTGCTAGTTCATGTATTCCTCTTGCCTTCCATGTCCCCTCGCATTTAAGAGATTTATCTATTCATTTTCCAGGCCATAACTCTCTTATTTGTTTTGCCATCATAATTGACATGCTTCACCACTATATATAGGGACGGAGTGCCTATTTCTACTGTCATTTTCATTCTTCTTCTTCACCTTTACCCGACCTACGCAGAAGATCCCCTAATCGTCACCCGATCTACCCTCTCGCGTCAGTTTCCCTAGGGCTATTTTACTTCTTCTAGGTACGTGTGTATTGCTTATCGCTTTGCTTTGTTTTTCCTTGTCTTCTTCCTTTTTCTTGGATTTGTCATGGCCTTTAAGCCTTTTGGTAGAGCTGACTCGCCGGCGTACGAGGAGGATACGGAGTCTTCTTCCTCTGGGTGTACAAAAACTTCTTCAAGCTCTGAGGGGTCCTCATCGGATTCCAAGGATGAGCCTACTGGTGAGGTCGGGGAACAAGTTGCTTCTGAGGGGTCGCCTCTCCCCAACCTTGTTGGGATCCCTATTCCAGATTATATCCATTTCAGTAATACTCCTCCTCATAGTAGTCGTAGGCCTGGGGACGTTGACTCTCCTGGTAACATAGATGTTCTAAGAGATCTAGATGATCCTCCTAGTCGGGGTTCGGGTGGAGAAAGCTCATCTGCTCCCCAGGATGTTCCTTTCGCTTGTTTAGATAGGTTTCCCCTTGTTAGCAATAGAGCAGTAGAATCGTGGCGTAAAAAAAGGATCCTGCTCCCCGGGTACACCATTAGAGCTCCAGGTCACGGGAAGGCTGCTTGTCAGGGTCGTCTTGGGGAAGTTTGCTTTTATCATGAGGCTCTTAAGTTCATTCGCTTTCCCCTTCCCCCTTTCATCTGTGATCTCCTCAACCTTTATAACTTGAGTCCGGGGCAAATCGTCCCTAACAGTTGGAGAATAATGGTTGCTTTTTATAGCTACTTGCGTCATTTGAATGTTCTCCCTACCATTTCTCTTTTCCGTCGTATGTTTCAAATCAACCAAAGTGAGGATCCTGGCTGGTACCACCTGAGTGCCAGGTCGGGGCTTCATGTCCTCAAGTCATTTCCATCCAACAATCGTGGATGGCATCACAAATATCTCTTTATTTTTAGCCCAGATGGCTGGGGGGTCCCCACAAGATGGGGTTCTATTCCTCCAGGCGTCAACCAGAATCCAGCTCCGGCCCCTGTGGAACAAGAGATGATTGACAGACTCGTGGCCTTGGGTAAGGTCTCAGGTCCAGACTTCCTTGAATAGGAGAAGATTCTCGAGTCGGGGTTCTTCTCTTCCTGTTACTTTGATTCCAGCTCGCGCCCTGAGGCAGGCTCTCCTAGGGATTCTTCTCCTCAGGGTACTGCCTTGCTGCTCTTCGCCTTCTTGAGCTCGCGGCTTTTTATAGATGAATTTTATTCTTTTGACGTTTTTATTAACAATGCCCTTCCTTCTTTCTTTGCAGGTTTCGACGAAATGGGTTCTTCCATCATAGACCCCGAGATCCTGGCTGCTGCTCGCAACTTCGCGGGAGCCTCGGGGTCCGTACCTCGGGGGGGTCTGCCCCCCAAACCTAGACCAACGGCAAAGGATGGGGCCTTCAGCAGGGCTCATTTTCAGTAAGCCGCTCATCCAAAGAAGAGGAAAGACCCTCCAAGTTCTACAAGCGAAGGCCCGCCACATGAACAACAGTCACAAGCTGGCGGATCGTGCCCCGACGTGGGGTCTTTGCCAGATGTCGACGTCTTTCCTCCAGCCTCGGGGATAGGTACGAGCTCAGGAAAGGGGCCTCATACAACTACAACTTTTCCTCCCCACTGGCCTTGGGCGGGGATAAGGAGAAAGACCACGACAAAGAGAGATTTCCCTCCGGACTCTTCTCCAAGTCCACCGGGTACGATACCGATTCATCATGGCGAGGAGTTTGCGAATATCCCGCTTCCCCAAGCTTCTGATGACGTTCTTATGAGCGAACTGATTGACTCTGGATCGGCGATACCTTTTCTTCGACTTTTGCATTTTTTACTTTTGTTCTTATTTCTTAGTCCCCTTGCTTATCTATGCTTTCTTTCTTCAGATCGGAGATTTTTCCACCCATATCGGGGTTCGTATCTCGCAAATGATGGCAGTGAGCACCGAGATCCAAAGGCATTACGTGGAGCTTCAGAAGTAAAATGAACGGCAAAGACAAGTTGCCGTCAAGATTGTGAAAGATTTTGAGGCCAAAACTTCCTCCTTGGAGAACCGAATCAAGAAGAAAGACGATGAGATCACCGGGCTCAAAGCTACCCAAGCTAGTTACGATATCGAAATTTAGAAACTGAAGTCTCAGCTTCGCGAGGAGAAGGCCAAGCATGTGGAGGCGTTGAGAAAAGAGGCCGAGAATATAGAGAGACTTGAAGCCGATCGTCTGTCGTGGGAGACTAAGTATGAGGCTCTTGTCAACCTGGTCGAGGCCGAAGGAGAGAAAGTCGTAGAGGCCTTTAACCAGAGTTCGGAGTTTAAAGTGCTCGTGGGGCAACTCGTGGGTCCTCTCTACGCAGCCGGGCGTACATACGGTTTTCAAGAGGGTTTTACGGATGCCGAGGCCAGAGTGCAAGAGAAGTACCCTGACCTCAACCTTAGCTGCTTGCGCGACCCTCTCCCCAGTACTCCATCCACTTCTGTTGATGTTGCTTTCGAAGTGAATGTTGATTCTGAGATCGACCCCAGTGTTGGTATTCCTCATGTTTAGGATTAGTTCTTGTACCAACTTTTTCTTTTGTCCCTCTTGGTAGGATTTGCATTTGTAATAATTTTCTCAATTTAATGAAACCGATTGCTTTCCTATCCGTTTGTTTATTTTTGTTTTCATATTTGCTTTCTCAACTCTATAAATTCCGAGGTCTCGACCTCGCGTGGCTTTGCCTAGCTTGACAAGGTTTATTCTAGCCTTGCCTGGGATTTTTACATTTTTCTCCCGTTATGGCGTTACCGGCCTGTTTGCTCGGGATCTTGCCCCAAGTCTATTACTACACTGGCCTTTCTTTTCAAGTCTGCTTATGCAACTTTTTAGGAATTTCGAGGCCCTGGCCTCGCATGGCTTTTCCTAGCCTGGCAAGGTTTGTCCTAGCCTTGCCCGGGATTTTTTCATTTTTCTCCCGTTATGGCGCAACTGGCCTTTTTCGCTCAAGGTGCTACTCCGAGGTCGGTTGGGGATTTTTCCCTTCCCTGTGTTGGTTCTATTGGCCTTGCTACTGGCATTTTCATTCGGGGTCTCGCCCCTGTTGCTTTATTTTATAACACGATATGAATACACATGTTTTTTTTTGTTAAAGGAATGCGGAGTTTTCATTGATTCACAATTGTAGTTTACAAAAGATTTTTCGTGACATTACAGATTTAGACAAAATATCTTCGGAAATGCTCAATATGCCACGTATTCTTCAATTTTCTTCCATCTTGATCAGATAGGATTATGTGCCTGGTCTGATTTTTTTTTCCACGCGGTATGGTCCCTCCTAGTTGGGCCCGAGCTTTCCATCGGTGGGGTTTCTTTTGAAGATGGCTTTTCTAAGCACTAGATCCCCTACCCTTATGGGCTTTGGCTTGATCTGCTTAGAGAAGACCCTCATCATTGCCCTTTTTTAGCTAGCATCCTTATTTGGGCCTTGGTCCGCAGCTCCTCTTCTAGATCCATATTTTCCCTGAGGAGTTGTCCATTTATTTCTTTCTAATGCATTTGCACTCTAAGTCTTAGAGACCCGACCTCTACTGGAATGACTGCTTCCGTTCCAAAGGTCAGGCAAAATGGGGTTTCTCCCGTTCCTGAGGTCGGGGTCATTCTGTATGCCCACAGTACTTTGGAGAGGATGTTTGGCCATTGTCCTTTTGCCTCTGTCAACTTCGATTTTAGCCCCTGCAAAAGAATCCGATTAGTGACCTCTATTTGTCCGTTAGTTTGCGGGTACGCAACAAAAGCGAGTCATAAATTGATTCCTAGCTCTACACATCTTTCTTTGAAATATGCACTATCGAATTGCCTGTCGTGGTCAGTTATGATTGCTCGGGGTACCCCGAACTGACATATGATTGACTTCCACACGAAATTCCAGGCCACCTTTTCTGTGATGCTCGAGGTGGCCTCCGTTTCCACCCACTTAGTGAAATAATCAACCGCAACGAACATATATCTCTTTTGGGCTACTACCGGCGGTGACGGGCCGATGATGTCTAGACTCCATTGGGTAAAAGGCTATGGGCTAATAATGCATGTGAGGTCAGTTGCTGCCTGTCGTTGGATCTTGGCGAACCGATGGCAAATATTACACTTCTGGACCCAGTCCTTTGCATCTTGCTGTAAAATGGGCCAGTAGTACCCCTGCCGAAGTGCTTTCCATGCTAGGGCTCGTCTTCTCAGGTGGTTTCCACAAATTCTTTCGTAAATTTCTCTTAGCCCATAGTTTTCCTTCTCAGGTGTAACACATTTGAGTAGGGGCCAAACAAAAGATCACTTGTAGAGTTGTCCTCCAAGAATGACGAACCACGTGAACTGCTTCTCTATTTTTCTGGCAGTGTCCTCATTCTCGGGGAGTTCTCCTGATTCCAGGTATTCTTGAATAGGCCTGGTCCAATCGGGCCTTGCATTGATCTCTGCTATTGACTTTCCTGGTCCCGTGATATTGGGCTCGACAATTTCTTCTATTGTGATTGTAGAGGAACTGTCTCATCCTAAAGCCACTCGGGAAAGGGCATCTGCTTTCCCATTTTCCTCTCTTGGTATATGCTGAATGGCGAACTCTTCGAAGTTAGCATTCTATTCCTTCACCTTTTTTAGGTATGCTATCATGGTTGGTTCCCTTGCCTCAAAGGCCTCCGTCACCTATTGGGCTACTAGTTGTGAGTCTGTGAACACCTCGATTGATCGGGCCTTGAGGTAGGCTGCAACCTTTAATCTTGCTATTAGGGCCTCATATTCGGCCTCATTGTTAGAGGCCGGAAAGCCAAATCTGAGGGCGTATTGGTAGACTGCTGCCTCAGGGCTAGTTATGATCACTCTAGCGCTACTTCCCTGCCGGCTTGATGCTTTGTCGACCTGGATCATCCATTCAGGTTAACACTTATTGGGTCTTCGTTCGTGCATTCTATTACAAAATCTGCGAGTGCTTAAGCTTTTACTGCTGTTCGGGGCCTATATTCCATGTCGTATTAGCTGAGCTCGACAGCCCATTTAAGCAACCTTCCTGAAACTTCAGGTTTGCGTAACACCTGCCCCAGTGGTAGGCTAGTTATTACCTTAATGGAGTGGGCATCAAAGTAAGGCCTAAGCTTTCTTGAGGCCACGACTAAGGCCAGGGCTACTTTCTCAATTGTGGGGTACCTGCACTCCGCACCTCTCAAGATCTTACTTATGTAGTACACCGATTTCTGGAGTCTACCCTCTTCCCTGATTAAGGCGGTAGCTACGGTTGTCCTAGAGCAGGCTAGATAGACGTATAAGTCATCACCTTCCTCTGGTCGGGATAATAAGGGCATAGATGCCAAATAACTTTTAAGCTTCTCGAATGCCTCCTGGCTCTCCTCTGTCCACTGGAAATCCTTTGGGCTCCTCAAGACCTTGAAAAAGGGTGCGCATTTGTCGGCAGACCTCGACATAAACCTATGTAATGCTGCGATTCTTCTTGCCAATTTCTGCACCTCGTTCACATTCCGCGGTGGCTGCATGTCAGGTCACCATGAAGCCTAAGAATTTTCCTGCTCTGACCCCGAATGCGTATTTCTCAGGGTTGAGTCTAATTCCTATCTTCCCCACGACTTAAAATGCTTTTGCGAGATCTGACAGGTGATCTTCAGCCTTCTTGCTTTTTACTAGCATATCAACCACGTATATCTTCATGTTCTTTCCTAACTGGCCTCTGAAGGCCCTGTTCACCATTCTTTGATAGGTTGCTCCTGCATTCTTTAATCCGAATGGCATGACTTTGTAGCAGTACACTCCTCTTTCGGTGATGAACGTTGTCTTCTCTTGATCCTCGGGGGCCATTCTGATCTGGTTATACCTCTTGAAAGCATCCATGAAGGACAGTAGTTCGCACCCTGAAGTGGCATCCACTATCTGGTCGATACGTGGCAACGGGTAGCAATCCTTTGGGCATGCCTTGTTGAGGTCAGCGAATTCTATGTACATTCTCCACTTGCCTGGAACTTTTATTACCAACACCACGTTGGCCAGCCACGTCGGGTACTTAACCTCCCTGATGTGCCCCGCGTCAAGTAGTTTCTCCACCTCTTCATTTATGATATGACTTTTCTGAGGGTGGAAGTTTCTCCTTCTTTGATGGAATGGCCTATGGGCCGGATCCACATACAAACGGTGGGCGATAAATGTCGGGTCTACACTTGTCATATTAGTAGTGGACCACGCAAATATATCTTTATTTTGTAAAAAGAAATTTCTCATACCTTCTTTCTAGTCGGGGCTCAGCTCAGCTCCAACCTTGGCCCTCTTGGAGCCCCTACTCAGTTCTACCTCGAGCAGGTACTCATCCAGGGCTCCTCTTCTTTCATCTCTGTCTTCTTCAAGGACATTCCCAGGAGCCTCCTGGATCATCTTGGGCCTCAAGGAAGTCGCGTAGCACTCTCGGGCAACCCTCTGGTCTCCTCTCAGCTCTGCAATCCCGCCTGGTGTTGGGAATTTTAGCATTAAGTGGAAGGTGGACGCCACAGCACGGAAGTGGTAAAAGGCCAGTCTCCCAATGATTGTGTTGTATGCGGAGTTATATTTTACCACTATGAAGTTGGCCATCATGCTAGCTTTTTTGGTACCAGACCCGAGTGTGAGTGGGAGGGTAATCATTCCCTGGGGCCATATCCCCTCTCCTGAAAATCCTACAAGAGAACTCTGGAGGGGCCTCAACATCTCCCTCGTCAGCCCTAGTTTCTGGAATGTATCATAAAATAGTACCTCAGCAGAGCTGCCAGTATCCACCATCACCCTTCTGAACTCAACCTCCGAGATCCGGACAGTGATCACCAGTGGGTCCTCATGAGGCAAGACCAGTGATCATCAACTCTTCTGTGACTTTCAGCCTCTTGGTCGGGGATTGCTCATGTGCCGCCTGCACATACCTCTTTCTCGCATTGCTGCTTTTCCCACATGCGGCCAATCCTCCTGCTATGGTTTCAATTACTGCTAAGTGCTGACCACCATGCCCTCGTCGGGGGCTTCTCTCCCTTTCTTCTCTTCTTCCCTGATTGTTCATCTGCCCTTCTGCGCTGAACCTTCGCAGTCTGCCCTTCCATATTAGGAACTCAATCTCGTCTTTCAGTGCCTTGCAATCATCCGTGAGGTACCCGTGGTTGTCATGGAATCTGCAGTATAACCTCTTGTCCCGCTTGTCCGGGTCCCCCGCCATTTTCTTGGGCCATCTTTGCCTTTTTTCATGTTTGATTTCCATAAGCACCTCTGAGGGTGGCCTAGTGAGCGGAGTGTAGTGGGTGAAGCGTCCTTGTTTTTGCGGGCTCCTGAGATCGGGCCTCGACTTCCTTCCACTGCTTCCTCCTCGGGATCTGGTTTCTTCTTTGGTTCTGCCTCTACCTGCATCTGGCTTTTTACCGCCTCTCGTTCTTTGTCTTCATCCTTCTTCACTTGGAGAGCCTCCTCGACGTGAATGTATTTTCCTGCTCGAGCGATCAGGTCAGTGAGAGTCTTCAGGGGCTTCTTAGCTAAGGCAGCCTGGAAGTTTCGGGGTCTCAACCCTTGTTGGTAAGCTACCATGACCACAGACTCTTCCAGGTCGGGGACGTCTAGGGCCGCCTGATTGAAGCGGGATGTGAACTCCCTCAATGTTTCATCTTTATGTTTCCTGATGGTAAAGAGGTGCGACGTGAGTCTTGTCAGTCTTTTGCTGCTAATAAACCAATCCAAGAACAGCTCGGCTATCTGCTGGAACTCATTGATAGAATTCTCCGGCAACCCTGTGAACCATCTTCGGGCTAGCCCTGTGAAGGTAGTCGGGAATGCCCGGCACCTCAAAGGGTCCGGTATGTCGTAAAACATCATACTCTGATTAAAAGTCATAAGGTGATCCTCGGGGTCCCCTACCCCATTGTAAAATGGCAACGGGGGTAGTTTGTATCTGTGAGGTATGGGCTCTGCTATAACTGTTGCAGTAAAGGGCCCATTCTTTTGTCCTACTATGGCCTGGGAATGGTTTGTCGGGGGATGCCTTGTGGACACCAATCCTCCTTACTCTGGCCATTTTTACTCTCCTATTGTGACCAGAAGAGACAGTTTCATCTTCTACCACCGTGGCAGGTCTCACAGCTTCGGTTCTACGGGCCGGCGAAGATGGTTCTTGAGGAGGAGGTTGGGTCTGAGGAGTTGCCTGGTTTGGCCCTGCCCTGGCTAGGGTCGTCTGAATTTCTTGGACCATCCTATAGAGGGTTGGTATGTCCACTATAGATGGTGTGGGTGGCGTAACTGGTTGGGCCATGCTCATGGCTGGGACAGTGTGAGTGGGCGTGACAGCTGCGTGAGGCCTGGCTGACGCTGGCTGGTCAGGTAGAGCATGCGGGGTTGGGAGGGAACCAATAGCCGCCAAAGACATGACTCTAAGGGGTTGGTTAATCATGGATAATGGTTCAACAATAGGTAGTAAACTAATAGGAGGTGGGAGGAGTTCAGATGGCAATTGCTCAGTGGTCTGATTCGTTGTTGCCCCTGGTGGGGGTGGTTCTTGTTCAGGGTGAGCTTGGCTTCTTGTGCTAACCATTGTGGTATTCTCAGTGGGGAGACCTTTACGTTCCCACAGACGGCGCCACCTGATAAGGATCAGGAAATGTCATTCGCCATGCTCCGAATCAAACTCTCAAGTACCTGCAAAAAGGACCCAGAGGGTTTCGGCCCTCGGCCCCCTCCGATACTTAAGTTAGAGCTAGTCGGGGTAGGAAATAGTGAGTAAGAAAGAATAATGAAGGAGTTGGTAAAACATGCCTCCTTTATGGGTATGTCCACCTATTTATAGGCTTCAGGTTGCGGACATGTACCTTAAGGTCGGGGCGCCCGCGAGGTCAGGGCGCCCATGGAGTCGGGGCGCTCGTGAGGTAGGGGCGCCCATGAGGTCGGGGCTCATTTGGCAGACTGAAGTTGTGCTGTGGGTCCCCTTAGTTGTTCTCATTTTTGGGCCCATATCAGCTGATACCCCTTATGACGCCATGTCTCTTTTTATAACTAAGTCTTGATTCTTAATAAAATCTTTAAGTCTTGATTCTTAATAAAATCTTTAAGTCTTGATTCTTAATAAAATCTTTACATCTCTAGCTCTTCAAGACTTCATTTCTTTTTCATGGATGCAACTTCTTCATAGCTTCAAGAATTTTACTAGAGTTGCATGTCTTCATGTATAATCATGTCCTCATTCTATGACTAATCTTAAACATATAAAACTTATACAAGCATGATTAGTCAATAGATAGTCTTTGGTTTAAGATTTAGTTATCATCAAAATAATAGATTTACATCCTTAGGCTAACAATCTCCCCCTTTTTGATGATGACAAAATCTTACACAAGTATCGCACAATAGAAGTGAAAGACAAGTATGAGCAAGGTATAAGTATAAGCACAAATAAAAGACTCACCCTTACTTAGTGCATATCAAGTTAACTCCCCCTCACTTGATGCATATTTTCAATTCATATTTCAAACAACTCAAGACATGTATTCCAACACAAGAGTGTATAGTTTGTAGTATTTGCAATTCATATCTCAAACAACAACTGAAGACATGCATTCCAACTCAAGAATGTATAGTTTGTAGTTTATCTCTGTCTTTTTGACATCATCAAATACCAATAATCACAATGAGAGGACATAAAAGTTTTCCCCCTCAATATAAGCACAACTAGAAGATAAAACTATAAAATAGAAGCACAACTAGAAGAACTCCATATTTCACAGACTAAGCAACATAGGACATGAGAAAACATACCAATCATAGGAAAATCAATGATAGATAAGCTAAAAAACAAGTTAGAGTCAAAGCCAAAGAAGCAATGCTACAGTTATGCTAAAACTAAGAAGATAAAAAGTCTTTTTGTGAAAAACATGCATGCAAGAAGAGTTTTTTTGTGTTTAAAAAAATTTGACTGTTAAACTCCAATCTTCTTCCTCATCCTCCTCACCATCCTCATCATCCAGCTCATCTCAATACTCCTGATACTCAGGTTGAGGTGGAACATAACTTTCATCTGGGGGTATGGGAGGTCTGCCGCCATGCTCCTGAATCCAAGCGGTATAGCCATCAGCCCATGAATTCAAGTTACTTACTTGAATGTGAACAGTCTCCATATCTTTTTGAGTTGTGCGCCCTAGACTGTTAATTTGCTTACGCAGTGACTTACCCCAGGCATTGATCCTTATGTTTGTAGCAGTTTGCATTTGTCTCATTGCCTCAATTAGTCTATCAGTATCAGACAGAGGAGCACTCGGAGGAGCAGTTGGAGGTACATTAGAGCCAGAACCACCACTAACACCCAAACTAGTACCAATACCACGACGAAGATTTTTTTTCTCTTTGTGCACTTTTTACTGACTGACGCAAAACTTGCTGCAAAGTTGGTTCTTCAGGGTCAGCCTCCATAGCATCATAACCTCGTTCAACTTCATCAACCCCTTGAGTTTCTGTACCCACGATTTTCTTACTTCTGGGGAACCAAGCTAAGATATCCTCTTGTACTTGCAACGACAAATGCTCTAATTGTGACCATCTAAGAATGTCACTTCCATGAATGAAAAAACTCATTCTTTTTAGAGCAGCATGATCAAGTCTCCAACCACGACGAAAAGGTCTCCTGAAATGCCTTAGAGGAACATGGAAATGCTCAAAAATACGGGTTAATGCCATGCCATATGGAAGACTTTTGCTTTGTGAAGTGGTATACCACATGTGATCCATTATTAACTCAGGAAAATTTATACGTTGACGAGTTTGAAGCAAGTACATAATGTATCCATCACAATTGTTGATTCACCCATCATTTGTGACTCTCTGCATAATTAAGTCATTTGCCAAGTGTTGCAGAAAGTAATTTCTACCCATTACCTTTTTATTATCTGGTGTAATATCATAGTATACTTGATCAATTCCTTGATATAGCATATTACATAATGCAGTTCTTTCAGTTCCAGTCATACTAGGCCAATCCTGAGCACAGTAAACCTTTTTTCCCGCTATTAGAATATGAAAGATTTCATGTAACACATCGGTAGTTATCTCAATTGACTAACCACCTACTTCACCAACTAAAGTATTTCCCGAATCTTGATACAAAGTGGCATAAAATTCTTTTACCATATCATCATACACATCACATTGTACATGCATAAAATAATTCCACCCTTGATATTATAGTATCTCCACAATATTAGTTCCAACAAAACTACTATCCACAACAAATGTTCCAGGTATAACAGTTTTCTGATAGATTGAAGCTTTACCTAGCTTTGAAGGAGGTGCTGGAGGTGCTGGAGGAGGAGCTTGAGGTAGTGGAGGTCGAGCACTTGTTCTTCCCCTCTTGGTTTGCCTTTGCCCTCTTGATCTTGTATCAACCATGGTGATTTTTTCAAAATAAAAATGATTTTTTGAGATAAAATGAAGTGGGCAATAGTTTTAACGAATCAATTTTGAGTTTAATCGGTGAAAAATTGATAGAGTTTGAGAGAAATTTGGGTTTTGAGGGTTTTGGGCCTGAAAAAATAGGAAGATGAATGAGAAATTTGATCTCAAAACCATAGAAATCGAGGTTGAAATCGCACAGTCAAGAGACATGTCAAGCGAGTTACTCGCCCGGCTTATTCGACTGGCTTTTCCAGTGAGCACGCAGTCAAGGTCGGTCGAGTAACGGCTGAGTCACTCAACCAGCTTTACTCACCCGGCTTGGAAAAAATGCATTTTTTGCTTGTTTAATCAAGATTTTGCATGCCCAACTCTCTCTTAATCTCACAAAATTAATTTTCATGCAATGGTCTGGTAAAAATATCAGCTAATTGATGCAATGTATCAACAAATTCAAGCACAACATCACCTTTTTGCACATGATCACGTATGAAATGATGTCTAATTTCGATGTGTTTAGTCCTAGAATGTTGGATTGGATTTTTATTGAGATTAATAGCACTTGTGTTATCACATCTAATGGGTACATGATCATATTCAAGTATCAAGCAAGTTTTGTTTCATCCATAAAATTTGGGCAACACAATTTCCGGTGGATACATATTCAATCTCGGTTGTGGATAAGACAACACTATTTTGCTTTTTACTAGACCATGAGATTAATGATTGACCAAGAAATTGACAACTACCACTAGTGCTTTTTCTATCAACTTTACATCCTGCATAGTTGGCATCAGAATAACCTGTTAGTTCAAAAGATGTACCCTTTGGATACCAAAGTCCAAAGTCAATGGTGCCTTTAAGATACCTAATAATTCTTTTTACTGCATTTAGATGTGACTATTTAGGATCAGATTGAAACTGCGCACATAAGCACACAACAAACATAATATTGGGTCTAGAGGTAGTTAAATATAGAAGACTTTCGATCATACCTCAAAACTTCTTTTCATCAACTGATTTACCTTTTTCATTTTTGTCTAGCTTGGTTGACATGCCCATTGGTATGCTCATTTCTTTAGCAATCTCAAGCCGAGTTTTTTTGATGAGTTTCTTTGTATTCTTGGCTTGATTATTGAAAATTCCCTCATTCGTTTGCTTGATTTGAAGTCCAAGGAAGAAATTCAATTCTCCCATCATGCTCATCTCAAACTCTTTGTGCATACACTTTGAGGGTTGGGTATTAAACCTCTTGAAGAGTCAAATAAGTTGGCTATTCTAAAGCAATTCTGGAATATGTATACTGATGATGTTTCACTTTGGGGCATGTGGGCTAAAAAGAACCTACTCAAAGACAAAAGTGTTTGGAGTGTGGCTATTCCTGAAGATAGTTCTTGGGCATGGAAAAAGATGCTTAAGCTAAGAGATGTGGCTGCAAAATTTATTCAACATAAGATTGGTAATGGAGCTAATACTTTCCTTTGGTGGGACAATTGGCACCCTAGAGGAAGACTTGTCGATTTTTGCATCTAGACTAAGCTTACAAAGTAAAGTAAGTGATTGCATTAGGGATGGTCAATGGCATTTCCCACGTTGCTTAGCATACTTGGTGAATGATATTGCTGATTTAACCATCTCGGAAAGTGAGGATGTTGTTAAATGGAACTGCAGTTCATCGGGCAATTTCAACACAGCAACGACATGGCTCGAAATAAGGGTGAAATATGACAAAGTTGATTGGTACCACTTACTGTGGAAGAAAGTGTTCTAAAATTCAGTTTTTGTGCTTGGCTTGCTATAAAGGATAGACTGATGGCCAAAAGTCGCCTGATCAGTTGGGGAATGAACATTCCTGGCCCATGTTGCCTTTGCCAGATGGTGTTGGAAACACGTGATCATCTGTTATTTGAATGCTCGTTCAGTCGAAGAATTTGGAGACATTGCCCGAAGAAGGCTAAGATTAAAATCATTGGAGTACAATGGGATAGAGTCCTCATTGGATGTTGCAGGACTAGTAAGAGAAATACACTTCAAGTCTATATCCTTAAGCTTCTCTTTACATCCACCATTTACCACCTGTGGCATGAGCGTAATGCTAGATGCTTTAACAACACGTTTGCTACTGAAGACCAAATTGAGAAAAGAATTAGTGAAGATGTTCGTTGCAGATTGCTGACCTCCAAAAAATTAGTGAACAATAGACACAATAGAGAGCTTAATATTAGTTGAGATTTACAAGATATTATCTGTTAGCTCTCTTCGACTTTTATTTTCTGATTTTATTGTAAAGTTACTCATGTATTTGGCATTGCCATATTTTTGGTAGTGGAATGAAATATCCTTGTTGATCCAGTCAAAAAAAAAAAATTTATTCTTATTATATTAAGATAAGGCCCCTTGAGGATTCATCCTCAACCATGATGCTTTCTATCTAGATAGGTTCGAAGGCCTTCAACACGTCTTGGGGAGACATATTTCCAAAGACGGTCACATGCTTTTTCTTCCCTTATACTTCTAGACTGTCTTTGATAAGTTCATGGCATAAGACATATGTCACGTACTGTGGACTAGGGGGTTAATGAAAGTGATGGATTTAGACATTTAAGATCAGAGGTACATTATCGTAATGGAGATAGGAATTAATAAAAATATGTAATAATATATTAAATGAGATCTAACATACAAACAAGATATAAATAAATAACTATAGTCATGGTAAATAGAGAAACTACCTGAATGAGTAATTCATATGGTCAAGGTTAATTGTGACGAAAGTTTTAATTTGGGAAGCAGAAAGGGTAAAGGCAGAGGCGGAAGAAGCCATGGAAAAGAAGAGCCGAAGAAATGGTTGTGATAGGAATAAGACGTCAGTCGTAAGTCAGTGATTCCATAAAAGAGTTTGTAGAAGTGGAATAAATTTATTCTTTTTTGTATATCATTAATCTGTAAAAGATAAGTCTATATAATACAATAATTTAAAAGATACAAGTCTATACAATACAATAATGAGTAGCTGATAAGATAATTGAGTACAACAATAGCATAAAATCCAAACTGAAGCATATCTAAAAGTTGATCTCGTAACTCTGCTTTATCCTTACCTTTATAATTGTCCTTAGCTTGACATTATATTTTGAAATCACTGAATAATCTAATGCTTTTAAATACCTCTCTCTATGCAAGTGATCAAACAATCATTTATTCAAGTATCTCCAGTTCAATTACGCAACCACTTTCGCTCACAATTTTCATTGCAAAAAATATAGTTTCATACGCTACTCGACAAATAATAAATTACAAATTAAGATTAAAAATGTTTCAAGCATAACACAATCTTATATCATAAAGAGTAATTAAATTATTTAGTGTTATATGGGTGGATTTTTGTAGTTTTCCTTGAAAAGAAAGGTAAGATTTTGTGGTGTATTTTTCAGAAAAAAAAAATCTCAAAATTGTTATTTTCCTCAAAAAAATAAAAGAAACTTCGTTCCTCGGCCATTAAATTGACGTATTTGGAGAAATTAAAAAAAAAAAAAAAAAAAATTCACGTATCATGAACTATCACTGAGTTCTTCAAAAAGTTCTTTGAAAATATGAAGCAAATCATGGTCAGAGATAATTTGTTCTTCTTCTGCAAGGGTACTTTTGTTGGGGTTCTTCAAAATTGTATTATCCTTTAAAGAATTGCTTTGGGAATCCCTCTTCAAATATATTGCAATTAAACGCTATGTAATCAATGTATAAGGGTCACTCTTTACCCAGGGTGTGCCTGTGCACACCCTAAGCAAAGAGTGGCTCCGCCACTAATGAACGCAAATTTAGATTCTCTTCTAACGTTAAAATCTAATAGTATGAATGGAGGTTTTTTTTTTTATTTTTATTCCTTTAAATGGAGCCTTATAAGCTCTTCAAATATCTATGAAGTCTTGCACGCGTAACAGTGCTTGTGACTATATCGACGAGTCAGAATGTCAGCTGCACTCCACCATCTTAATCAAATCGATTAATGTTAATATAATTGTTGATACGAATCAGAGTAGCTAGAGGATGAAACAAACAAGATAAGGAAAACGAATTTTCAGAGGAGCTGTAAAAGAATGGCAGTTGGTGATACAACGAATCTTTCACATTTGCGGACCAAAACTTTATAAAATTTGGATAACGTTACGGGAGATTAATAAAAATAAAAGATAATATAACATTCAAATTATTTTGTCATAACTGCATTTACTTGTACGAGTTCTACCTAATGCAGACATTCAAAAAACTTCTACAAAAAGGCAATTTTCCCAAGATGGTTTGAGCAAAAGACCATGACCCCAAACATAAGGCCCCTTGAGGATTCATCCTCAGCCATGACGCTTTCTATCTAGATAGGTCAATAGAAGGCCTTCAACACGTCTTGGGGAGACATATTCTCCAAAGATGGTCACAGGCTTTTTTTTCTTATTGTGGACTAGGGGTTTATAAAAGTAAAATGAATTGTTTATGAAATGAAATTATTTCAACAGTTGACCGTCGTTACAAGAGAATTGTAAACCTACAAAAGCATTCCACCAATCATTTTTAGCTACTCCCAATCTAGAATACTTTTTTTTTTTATATATAATTTATTATCATATTATTTGAAATAAATAAATTGTACAAAATTTTACTGAATTCATTTGCAAATCTAATTTTTTATATTTGGAAGCAACACTTTAAAATATTAGAAATCCAAAATTTACATTTGAAATAAATAAATTGTACAAAATTTTACTGAATTCATTTGCAAATCTAATTTTTTATATTTGGAAGCAACACTTTAAAATATTAGAAATCCAAAATTTACAAATCTTGGATTTTCTTAAGTATTACCCAAATCCTTACTCAAGAGGTGAAATTTATAAATTCACGTTTTTTAAATTAGTTCCTATCTTTTGATGACCAAATTACCCTATAAATTTTTCTTTATATTTAAATTTAAATTTGGCTCAAATAAAAAAATAAAAAATATTTCAAAACCTCTCCCTCACCTTCTTCTTTCACTAAAACACAAAGAAAATAATTGATGAACAAGTAGAGCATTAACAGTCCATGCTAGTGTTTGTTGGATAACTCAAAAATTCTTATTTAACATTCTTAAATTTTACTAATTCTAATAGAATAAATGAGGGGTATTTGAATAAAATAGAATATTTAATTTCAATTCCATATGTGTTGTAAATTAGAATTCTAAATAAGAGAATTCATTTATAAATATAAATTTTCATAAAATTTATTTTTAAAATTTTACAGTACAAGTACTTTCAAATATTATGTATGTGCTTTCGAAAACCAAATTGCGGATTCAATTACAATTCATGTATGATTCGTACTAGATTTGATCAATAGCCGACGATTGACAATGGGAACATAATGATCTTACTTGTAGAGGTCAAAATATGGACTTTGGGCAATCTTTTACCTGGAAAATGGAATATCATTGTTAAGCCTAGAAGTATAGATCCGGTCTCCTATAGTATGCGGAGAATGAAAAGGCCTATACTTTTCTTATGTTTCTAGCAGATCAATTTATTATACTAATAAAAAGAAGAAATAAATGCAAACATGCGAAGCAAACCTAATTAGATGGAA
This sequence comes from Ehretia macrophylla, assembly GCA_037974665.1. Lineage (NCBI taxonomy): Eukaryota > Viridiplantae > Streptophyta > Magnoliopsida > Boraginales > Ehretiaceae > Ehretia > Ehretia macrophylla. The sequence goes on along the minus strand of CM075782.1, from coordinate 22,354,150 downwards.
CGATCAATAAATTGCCAACGCATGTGGTGACCGCATTTGCCAAGACTTTGTGGTACGCGGTATTAACGTGCCATAAGTTAACATCGCTACTCCCATGCCGTCACCAAAAATACTATTGACTTCTTTTTGATTTCATATTCCAAAAAATAATCCAAACATTTAGATATTTTTATAATTGTAAATGATTTTGCAACAGATTCCACAATTATCTATGTGTATCAAAGAGCCAAGGGTTATACATTATTAAAATCTTGGAGTGTCACATTCAATGCCACAATAAAAACACCAAATAATTAAAAGTTTAAACTCGAATGCATTTACATAGTGGTAGAGCCACTTTTTTTTTAAAAAAAAAATTGATAAAAAAAATTCAATATATTGGATTCTTTATATATAAAGGTCCTGACTATAAATATTTGTCATGTGACCACACGAGTTTACTTGTGTTTAAAAACTCTCAAAGCACTACGATTTTTTTTTTTTTTCAAAAAAAACACTTCGAGGTAAGAAAATAAAAAAATAAGTATATATGACGCAAAGTGATTTTGGGGGATTACTTTTTATAGAGATTGGACCAATAAGCACTTCTTCCAAGTGCTATAGCCATTGTTTTTTGTGGTCGGTAGAGTGATATTGCTTTCATTCGTTTCCAACTACTGTAAAGAAAAAAATTAATGAAAAAAGCGGTCAAAGGCTTTCTATATGACCCCCCCCCCCCCCCCCCCGGGGACACACACACAATATAAATATCCATCGCCCTTTACGCTATTGCAACCAATGCAGCATTCCACCCCCCACTCCACACACACACACACAATATAAATATCCAGCTCCCTTGCGCTATTGCAACCACTGAAGCGTCTTTTTCCTTTGCAATACTAAAAGGTAATGTTTTTGTTTCTCTGTTCTTTCTTCGTCAATGGGTCATTCTCTACTTTTTCTTTTTGTGCTTGTAATATGCTTATATGGCAGTTCTTGTAGAAGTGTTTTCTGTTGGTGTGTTTTAAATATGCTATTAACTATCTTTGTTGGGACTGAAACTTCTACTTTGGTTGATCTCTGATCTGCTGTGGGGCAAAGATAAGCAATGACACACTTGCTTCAGACAACATTGTTAGAGAAGATTACACTTTACACACACTGATAGTGTACGCCGGTGTTTTTGGCATCTTATTTCTTTGTTGTGCATTTTCTTTTGTCGGGTTGGGGGTTACTGCGGAAAGTTTGGACATTAGAAACGCGCACTGTTGGGCTCCAGGCCTGTAAGCGAGATCACGCGGCAGATTTAAGAATAACTGTCTTAATATACAATTTTATTTTTCAAAATAGTTAACCCTGAGTTGTTACTGTATCAGAAACAGATGGTAGTAATAGTTGTCTTGTGATTATGAAAGTTTTGGGGTTTAGGCACCGATTAGTTGAATACTTGATCCCCCTCTTTGGCGTACAAAACCCAAAAACGACAAAAGAAGTTTCCCCAATTCGTTGATGAACAAAATGACAGTTTAATATGTTAAGTTAAAAGTGCAAATGATATCGAGAGATTGCGAGCTTGAGTCTTACTAGCTACATCTGTATATATATATATGGCATCAGGCCTCCATTTGAATAAAAAAAAAAAAGTGCAAATGATATGTTAATTTGAAAGTGGCAAATGAGGGACTTTAAAAAAATAGATTATTTCAAGAACACGTTTGTCTATTCCGTTAGTGACGGTTTGGTTTCTTTTCTATGGATTATGTATGTAGCATGTTTCTCACATCCGGCGTACTTGTAAAATGATATTTTTCGTACCTTTTCTATGCAAGCTAGAAATATTGATCACACTATAATGTTTTGCAAAATATGCCGTGACTCACTTTTGCCTGTCTAATTAATCAGGCTTTTTCATGTGATCGCTAACGTCTTCACAATTTGACTCTCCATATGAAAAACATGAAAAAGACTCAAGTTGATTGCATTTTTTCAGTTTTCATATATCTGAAGGTCTCGAGGTCAAAATGGAATTTGAAGATAAGTACCAGCAAGTAGCAGAGCCACATTATGAATGTGTCATCTTTGGTAAGCCTATTGTGCTACTATTAGTTTTTCAAGGAGACTATATTTGAAGGATCATAGGGAATCCTCATGCCTGTTTTCCCTATTTTCAGATGTTGATGATACTCTTTATCCTCTGAGTTCTGGTATATCAGCAGAATGCACCAAGAATATTAATGGTAATTCATAAGTATATTCTGATTGAAAACTATAGAAATTGTTACTAACTAACTTGACACTTGTGTAACTATTATTTTTTATCTAGGTAATAATTGTTTTGTTTTATGATTTTTTAGAGTATATGATCAACACGCTTGGCATAGAGGAGAATAAAGTCCCGGAAATGTGTATTCAACTCTACAAGGACTATGGGACAACAATGGCTGGTTTGAAGGTATGATCTCCAGCTGAAATTTAGTCTAACTAAATAAAGTGTCCTAGATAATCATGCCTTAAAACTTGTTATTTGTGTTTGTAGGCCATTGGCTATGACTTTGATTATGAAGACTACCATAGGTAACAGTTTCCTGAAGTTCTTTTCTTTATTTTGTAATTTTATGTTGAAATGAGTGCATCTTAATCTTTCCTTCTGTTTCACAGTTATGTTCATGGGAGATTACCTTATGAGCTTTTAAAGCCTGATCATGTTTTAAGAAACATTTTGCATAGCTTGCCTATTCGAAAAATAGTAAGTTTATCATCCTACATTCCTACTTACTAGAGATGCCTAATCTATTTATTTTGCTTCTCTCATGTGATGATGAATTGGGATGTGAACTTTTCAGATTTTTTCAAATGCAAATGAAGCTCATGTGGCTAAAGTTCTTAGTAGACTTGGATTGGAGGACTGTTTTGATGATGTTATATGTTTTGAGACTCTAAATCCTACTCATAGCAGCAGTGTATCTAAGAATGAGGATGACGGTAAGTTTGAAAGATCAAATAAGTAAACAAGCTACTTCCATTACAATGATTGTACTAATTGATTATTTTATGAACTTTGCTCCGTCTCAGAAGTTCCCAGGACCCCTATTGTTTGCAAACCATTTGAAGGAGCATTTGAACAAGCTTTCAAGATAGCTCAAGTGAACCCTCAGAAAGCAGTAAGTAATCGGCCTTCTCGACTTTCCTAGTGTGAACAATCTTCATATTACTATGCAACAGTAAAGCATTCACAAATCTCAATGCAACGAGTAAAGAATTTTGCACTAAATATTTTAACTTGGACTTGATTGTTAGATGTCTCCTTCATTTTTCTTCTTGTTAGAGCTGAGAATTGACCAAGATGTATTTTCACTTAGATCACAGAATGATTTTTCTCCTCGTTATCTTGACTTTCTTATTGTGCTATGCGTTTTACTTCTCTACTAAGTAAAAATATGCATGAACCTAGGATTACATCAGTTGCAGACTTTTCCTCCTTCTTTATCCGTGTATTAACACTTTGGATCTTGCCCCAGTTGTTCTTTGATGACTCAATTCGTAATATACAGACTGGAAAACGTATGGGACTTCACACTGTCTGGGTAAGTTATATGCAAGTTCTATAATCTTAGTCCCTTCTGCACTACTCTACATTAGTCATGCTCATGAATATTTGTTAAATGGAAATAGGTTGGCTCTTCCCATCGGACTAATGGTGTAGATTATCCGTTGGAAAGCATTCACAATATCAAGGAAGCATTGCCAGAGCTTTGGGAAGCTGTTCAAAAGTCAGCCGTGCGCTATTCTGGGGAGAATGTAGTTGAGACGATAGTTAGAGCTTAACTGCCAATTCTCAAGAGCACGCTTTTTCCTTTCTCTCTTGTCCTTTCATTTTAATGGTTTGAAGAACAAATCCGTTGGGATTTCACTATCCACACAACTGTATTATTACTTTGTTCAGTTGGGTGTATATCTCTCCTCGTGATCACTAATAATATGTACTTTTAATTCAACTTTGCTCATTTCTTTCCTTCTCACTTTACCATGAAAGCTTAGCTAATGTAGAAGTCATGAGATGGATATAAATCCAAATTTGAGTACATTTACACTTTATATGCAAAAGTCATATTGAGAGATTCGTCTGATGAGTTTTTTCCGCCGTATTTGATGCGCTTCGCTCGGTTCTCAGTAGTTAAGATATATGCAGTGAATTTCTTGTACGAACTATGCTTGCTTGTTTCTTAGATTATTTTCCTTTAACTACATTTTTGTGCATAATATAACATGGGTTAACCGTTCCATAGTATGGGGTTAGCAAGAGTGGTAGTCGCCAATGAGGATTATGTATGATAACATGTATGCGTAGGATAATTAGAAATACAAAAGTTGGTATAGTAGATTGTGAAAGATAACTAAATGCTCCAAATCTACGTTGACTCATCTAAGTTTTGCAGATGACCTCCTTATCTTCTTCAAAGCAAGTGTTGAATCTGCTATTGTCATCAACGATGCCCTTAAATTGTTCCCAATCTTTCAAGTTTGGGACTTAGCCCAGATAAGTGTGTTAGTGTTCCCCTTGATGCATCTTGGGCCTTGAAGAAGTTTCCGAGTCTAAGAAATGTTGTTTACAAATTTATGAAGCACAATATTGGGGATGGTAGTAGGACTATCCTTCGGGTAGGATAATAGGCACCTTGATGGGTGCTGTAGGCATTTTGTCTTTTAAGAATCAAATGAAGGCCTCTAGATTGGGAATTCATTGCAAAGTGTCAGTCATCATTTGAATTGGACATTGGCACCAGCCGAGAGGTCAATCCTCCCTGCTTGAGGACATTATTGGCATCCATCCAAGGATTGGTATTGCAAATAAAATCAATTTGGGCTTTTGGCCCCAAAAACTGCTTTTAAACTCATTAAACTTGGGATGAATTGCTAGTTAAATCACCCTTGAGATTTCTTGTGGAAAAGAATTAAAGGAGAGAGTCTTCTCCGATAAGAATTATTTTCTAGCCGGCTCTTGCCTCCCGCAGATAAAAAAAAAATAAAAAATTGCTAGTTAAATCTGATAAAGTCGCTTGGAGTCACTAGACTTGGAACCCCCATGTATCACCAAGCATGGTTTTTGGTCTTGGCTTGCTTTCAAAGACATATATCAACCAAATATAGGGTGATAAGTTGGGGAATTCAAGTCAAGGAGGAATGTGAAGTATGCTATGTGACACCTCAGACCTAACATGTAGTGAATCATACTTATTTGTATATAATTATGTGTTATTTTAAATGTTTATATGAATATATGTGTTTGTTTTGGTAATCTATATTCATTTCTTAACATGATTTCTATATTTCTCAAAAAATGAGTAAACGTGTTTAATTAATTTATAAGAGGTCATTATATTAGTTCTATTTTTATTTGAAATTATTCTTGTGCTTTCAAATGATAGTTTTCATTATTTTTAATTATTGAATAAATAACTCCGAGCTCAGAGTAAATTTTCAACTATTTTATTTTTCTAATTTGACAATATTTTCTCAATACTTGATAGATATCTAATATTCGTGCATTGCAATTATGTGTATAGCATACAGGGAACAAGAGATATAAAAAGATTTGTCACTCGCATGAATAGTAAATTCTAGCTTGCATTTTGGGCCATCTAATGAACTAAACTAGTTTGGACCCTATTTTTAGCTAAATGAAGACTTCTTTAAGCCCAAAGCAAACAACCCAAGCCCAAAGCCCAATTCTAATGCCTAGCTCTTATATTAACATAAAAATTGATCAAAAATGAAAAAAGGGCAAAGTCGGCTAAGGCACTAAAGGAAGAAGAAAAATAAAATTTCTAGAGTTGGCTATTTGGTGAAGAAAAGAAAGGAATCCAAGAGTTCTAGAGCAATTTCAAGCCATTTCTTGCAACTTTTACCTAGCATTTGGTGAGAGATTCATCCTTGTATGCATTCTATTGTTTATTGTTGTTGCTATTATGTTGATCATGATGTAAATGCTTGATTAATAAGTGTATAAATGCATGAAAGGTTAATCTTTAGCTTATATGGTGCCATAGAAGTTCTCTTTTGTGCATTTTATAAGTTTTACAAGTAGTGTTAGTTGTAGAGAATGTTTTGCTAGGTATAACTAATTATATAGATTAAGTGCTTGATAAATTTTCTAAGTAAAGTTGATGAGTTGCATATGCTAGCTCATTAAAATGCTTGGTTTAACTCAAGATGCAAGGTCATATCGCTAAAAGTAAAGTAGTGCAAAAGTGAGATTTTGGACAGCCTATTGCCCTTGACTTCTAGAGCCCTTTTGACATAGTAAACGTGCTCAGAAATTAACAAAACTTGTACAATAGCTAGATAGCTTAGTGTAGTACAAACTTAAGTTTTTGGAGCAAGAGCTAATTCAATCATTTTGCCCCTCTGACCAAGCTATTTCTGTAGAGTAGCCTGATTTTCGCTGGTACTAGAAGGTAGGCATAGTTGCACAAAAATGGTCATAACTCGAGGTATATAGCTCCGAATTAGGATATGTTTGAGGCTAATATTATCTACACTCGAAGAGCTTCGATTATACATTAAAATCAGAGTACTTGGAGGTCATTAGCATAGACAACTAATGTGATAAATTTAAGCTTTTGTTAAAATTTAAATATAATTTAGTTAGTTGCAAGTGAGTTGAGGTTTCTTACATGCTAATGACTATGTAACCGAGAATGTTAGCTTGATAATTATGGGTTGTTAATGCCATTGAGAGAATCTAGATGAGTTTAGAGTCATGAGCTTGCTAGAATTAATCCTCAAGTGAGTGTGCAAGTCATGAAATAAAGTATGTTTTCAAAGCATGTTATTTATTATTAATGTAAAGTAGAGCATGTTTATCAATTTTAGAGCATGTTGATGATTATGTGCTTGAGGGTGGCCTCTTTTGTCACTCCTCGTTTATGTGCTATTTCATGTTTATAATATGCTATGCTACAACGTGATTACGTGCTATTACATGTTATAAAGCAAAACTAACAATACTAACTAAGCGTAAGCGTAGCGAAGTTTGCAACCTTAAGCGTCAGAACGGATGTGGTGGCCATCCACTGGTAGCATCGGGCTTACTAGTGGTTGTTCATCCTTCGTAGCTATTCCCTCACTCGCGAGTCATTGAAGGCTTCAGGGTGTTGGGTCGTGAGATTGGGGTACATCTAGAGAACACCCAGCGGGAGTGATAAGGGATGCCGGTATTTGAAGCGTCAAGATATGAAGAAATGAAGCGGAAGAGAAGAAAACTCCAGCGATATCCTTTTTATATGTGTTTTCTTGGCGTTATCATATGTTAATGTCCTCAAGCTTGACATGTTTATGCTATATTTCCAAGCTTCTTATAAAGTGTTACTTAGCGTTTAATGTGGCATTATTTCAAGCTTATCATACATATGTTGTATTCTTACGTTTCTATGTATTTTATTTAATGAATTACATGAATGCATTATATGCATTGCACGAAAACCGTTTTCAAAAACTTTCCCGTTTATCCCTCTCTCACTGAGCATAAGTGTATGTTCACCCCTCTTTTCTCTAACATTTTCCAGGTGTAGCAAGGAGATTTTGAAGTGTTCACAAGTTGTGTGATTCCTCTATGCTCAAAGGGTTGTGTTCTTATAACAGTTATGCATAGCTTGTAATTGTCAACAGAATGTAAAGATTTTGTAAAATGGTATGAAGTTGTGATATTTGAACACTCGTCTAGTTAATTTAGAGTTATATTTGAACTAGAAGTACAAAAAGGCAAAGTTTTTATGCTGTCAGATGCTTGTGGTTGCTGTTGTGATGATCCTTTTGCATGCAGGTTTTTGGTTTGGCCTAAGTACAGGGAAAATTCTGTCCCATTTTCCTCATTTTTTGTGTCTAGGGTTAGGGTCGGGTTGTTATTAGTGGAGTTAATAAGGGTCCTGATTCCGTGAGGGGGTCGGGGTGTGACAGGTGATATCAGAGCTTAGATAGCTCTTAGCCGGGATAGGGTCCTCGGTCTGTCGGGTAGCAACCCATGAGTGTGTGTATGTGAAGTGTGTCTTGAATAAGTGTATACTTGTATGTCAGACTTATGTGTTTTGGATGATTGTGTGTACTTATGTGAAATAGTTGTTTGATATATGAAGAATACGTTTTATGTCCTAAGTGTGTTATATGTGTTCATCATATGTGATAAGTGTTTGCTCTATGATAACTATTCTTGAGTCTATAGAATATGCATTACATAATATGTTAAGAGTGCATTAAATGATAACCATTGATGTGTTTATATTTCTTAAACTTTTTTTTGCATGCATTTTAGAGGTGTTTGTGCTTAATTGAGTGCATTTGTAAGTCATTTTTAGTGTTTGTTGGTAAATTGACTTTATCACTTTTTAATGCTAACATGATTTATTAATGTAAAATCTTTGATGTAGGTGATGTTCGTTGGGAAAAGATTGAGTTCGTGGTGAAGAATGAGTCTCGAAGTGAAGAAAAGATGAAAAGTGAAGATTCAAAAAGAAATTAAAAAAAAGAGAAAAAAATTATAAAAGTATATACATGTTTGACCAAAACATTTCTAATAAAATAATGACTATAAGTTTTATTTTTTTAAGATTTCATTACATTTCACAAATTGATGACAACTCAAGCACTTTGTCTATTTCTTTTTTTTTTTTCTCACCGAACCAACATGCACCACCTGCACATTTTCTTTGTCTTTTGGTCAACTCCCCAAGTCCTCATGTAGCAGCTCACATACACGACCTTGCACCAATACCATGAAATAATACCAGTCACGCACCAGCACCACAATTATATTAGCACCAAACCAGCACAGCTTCACCAATTCAACATTAGCAATTCACGCCACACGGCTTATCTCACCAAATTAGCTACACTGATACACACTTAGCACTATATATTAGCACGACTAACTGTAATTTTTCTTAGCTCATTTTATTGTTTTTAGGCTAGCTAGTTTTAATTTTAGTATCTTTTAACTTCATCTTATCCTTATCTACTTACATTCATTCTGATCCGCTTCACCACATATACATCTACATACTTTTTACACACATATTCTCTCTGATTTTCACACACTAACACATACTATTTTCTCACACACTCACATCTACACATACACACACTTATTCACACACATTTTTTAACTCATATTTTCACACTTACACACATATCTATACTTACCCATTTCAATTTGGCTTTGGATCAAGGATTGGACGCACATTGGAGCATAAAATCTAGGGTTTTGCAAGCATTGAAGACATGGGGGAGCTCTTCTCTTTAATTTTTTATGTCTTTACTTTTTACTTTAATATGAGCTAGATACTCTTGTGGTTAGGGAAAGCTAGCTAGTGTATTTGTTTATGGATAATTTTTTATATTTAGATTTGAGTATTTTATTGAGGTTTCATATGAATGTTTTAGATTCAATTGGAATTTCTTTATGGTTTATTATGATTCTCTAATTGTGGCATTAAAATACTTGTGGCTAGTCTCAATTTGTGATATCTACTTGATTTAGTTATCAATTCGAATTGGGTCCGAGCTTATTGTTAATATGCTTCAATATTAGATCTAAAAAATTGCTTGTCGCAGGTTTATTATTGATGCATGTCTAAAACTTAATGTGAATGAAATGAATGTTAATAACGATCGTTGGTTGTACCGCGGTTGACTCATTAGTCTAGTTGACTACGCCTAGGATCGTTTGGACAAACCCGCACGCGGCTTTGAGAATGTCTAGAGGATGGAGTTGCACCTAGATTTAGGCTTGTTGATTTAGACTATTTAGATGATCTCATTAGATCGGACTTGTAGTGGTCAACTCTAGTTGACTATTCAAATCTAGACTTCAAAAATAATCCATAGTCATTGCACAAGCTAGTTGGTCATAACCCATTCAAACTTTGATCCAACCCTTGGATTTTGCACTTTTCTTTTGGATTAGATTTGATTAGCTCTAGTCTTTAGTCTCTTTTAGTTAATTAGTTTAATTTCAATTTCAATTTTAGTTCAATCCATCATTAATCAATCAAATTTTCTTTTATTCACGTTTTTAGTTTACTTTTCACACGAACACACTTTAGAATCACTGAGGAGCCTCCTTGAGGATACGATACCTGCACTTGCCCACTTTCTACTGTGACCCGTGCACTTGCGGGGTTTGACTTGGTTTGTTTTGCACTTAATTTTCTATACACCAAGAAACTGATCAAGTTTTTGGAGTCGTTACCGAGGAGACATGGTGAATTATTGTATGTTTTTGTGTTTAGTAGTTTATTTTCATGATTTTAGTTTTTTTTAATTAGTTAATTTAAGTAGTTTTGTCTCTTTCACTTTTTAATTTTTATTTTCTTAATTTACGTGCTTTTAATTGGTTAGTTTAGATTTACTTGTTTTATTAGTTAATTTTCTTAGTTTCTTGCTTTCAATAGACTTTATTGTGTTAATTTAGTACTTTGAATTCATAGTTGTTTATTGTTTTTCTTTTATTTTAGTTTTAGGTTTGTGGTAGGTAGCTGGCTACTTTTCTTTTTGTTATTCTTGGGATTTTCTTTGTTGTATGCTTGGGCACCATTCATTAGGCCATCATTTATTCCTATTTGACCCTGAACCCTAATGTATTTGTCGTCGGTTTTGAGTCATTAAGGTTTCCATTAGAGGTATGACAGACCAACAGGACCCTCAACATGTTCCTAATGTACCGAATGCCCAACCTTTTCCTAACAATCCTGCTCGCATTCCTGATGTTCTAAATCGGGACGTGACTCTTCGGCACTTCCTTCCAAGTTTATACCACCCTAATATTGTTTTTCGGCCACCTGATCTTCATAATGTTCAATTTGACATTAAGCCAGTGACTTTAGCGATTTTGCCCACCTTCTACGGGAAGATTAATGAAAATCCACATGCTCACATTCGCGATTTTCTTGAGATTTGCTCGTCTATGAACATTCATCACGTCACTCAGGAGAATGTTCGCCTAAGATTGTTTCCATATGCGTTGAAGGATACCGCAGCAATGGCTTTATGACCTTGAGACTAATTCTATCATTTCTTGGGAGTAGTTGTTTACCGAGTTTCTGCTTCGGCTCTTCTCCATGGCCTAGACCACCTCTTTTCAAGAGGAAATCATGACATTTATTCAGTCTGATTTGAGTCTTTTCATGAAACTTAGGACAGATTCAATAAGCTTCTCCGTCAGTGCCCCTATCACAGGTTTGATAAACCCAAACTCTTTCAATATTTCTATAGAGGCTTGACCCCAGCACAAAAAGACGATTGTTAACTCCATGTGCTATAGAGGATTCTATAACATGACCCCGATTGAGGCATGGGCCCATCTAGAGGGTGTTGCCAAGGATTCATTTTAAGACTCTGATATGGATAGGAAAGAGAGACCTAGGTCTAAGAGGGCATTATTTGAGGTTAGCTCGAGTGAGGATTTGGGTGCCCAGGTAGCTACCTTGAACAAAAAGTTTGACCTATTGCTTTCTTCAGGCTTAAAGCCTACACCTACTACCCCTCAGCCAGAGACTTGCGCTATTTGTCTTTCAAATGAACATTTTACTTTGGAGTGTTCTTTGGCTCCTCAGTTCCTCGATTTCATAGAGCAGGTTTGTGCCGCTCAGGGTTACTCTCGCAATTATAACCCTTACTCGAACACTTACAATCCCGGTTGGTGAGATAACCCAGCATTCTTATGGCGTCAAAACAACAATGCTGACTCTTTTGCTCCTTAAGGTCAGTATCAGAGACCCCAGCGAGCCCAACACTCTAACTCTTCAGATCCACCTGGTTTTTATCGTCTTCCAACATCGAACCCTTTTCGACCTGAGCTCGTTCAGAATACTCCTCTTCCAGCCCAGTCTTCCATTGATGACAAGATTGACATGATCCTTCAGCTTCTCCAAATTCAAGGTTAAAAAGTAGATACTCAAGAGCAATCACTTGCACAGACACGACAAATCCTCAATTTGCAAGCTCAATCCATTATACGTTAGAGACTTAGTTTGGGCAAATCACCCAAAAAATTAATAGGAGAGATGAAGGAAAACTTCGTACCTAGCCCATCATTAATCCTAAAGGGTAGTGTAGTATTGTACAGGGTGATCTGATGCTTGAGCAAGCATAGGCTGTTATCACTCTTAGGAGTGGGTGAAAATTGATAACCATGTGGGTGAGACTAATGGAGAAAGAGAGGAGAAACATATATCGAGGGAGAGTTCGACCAGTTAGAGTGAGAGATTGAGCAAGAGCGTGACGAGACTAGTGATAGCACAATTTCTCCTAAAAAGTATGGGAAACAGATTATTGAGCCAGACTTAAAGATACCACCTAGGGTTCCCTTTCTTGCTGCCCTTAAGAGGTGAAGATAAATATGTCGTTGGTCGATATCGTCCAGCAGATCCCAACTTATGCCAACTTTTTGAAAGAACTTTGCACAAGAAAGAAGCGATCCACCTATATTCCAAAGAAAATGACGCTCTGTGAAAACGTTAGCAATGTTTGGACAAAGGGGACCACTCTTAAGTTCAGTAATCCAGAAGCCTTCACTATTCCGTGCATTATTAGTGAGCATCAGGTCGATCATGCTCTTCTTGATTTAGGATCTAGTGTCAATCTCTTCCCATATTCAGTTTATGAGCTTTTAGGTTTAGGTGAGTTGACTCCTACTAGTGTTATTCTTCAACTTGCAGATCGATCTGAGAGACGCCCACGAGAGATAGTTGAGGATGTTATGGTCAATGTTGGAGAGTTTGTTTTCTCTATTGACTTCATAGTTTTAGATATGCACATAGGCACCAATATTAGACACTCCACTCCTATCATTTTAGGTCGTTCTTTTTTAGCCACAACTGATGCTATGATCCATTGTAGGACAGGGATGATTGAGTTGACTTACATAAATCTAAGCACTAAGCTAAGAGTGGTAGAGGCTGCTAATTGAGTATGTTGTGAGGATGAGGATGAGTGCTTCCATGTTGATCTTATTGACCCTTGTGTCGATGAGTATGCCTCTACCATGTTGTCTCTTGAGGAAGAGCTTGAGGAGCTCAAACGACTTCTTTATCATTTTGATAATGAGTTAAGTGATGATTTGAGCACGAGTGAGTATGTGGCTTCCACGACCCTGTTGACCAGTGATAACCCTATCGATGCTAGTATAATTGACGACCCTATCACCATCGAGTCTGATCCTCGTATAGTTGAGTCTCCCCTAGCATTAGAGCTCAAACCATTGCCCGAGCACCTTTAGTATGCCTACTTAGGCCTTGATGAGACCCTTCCAGTTATCATTGCCTAGGATTTGACCACCAAGCATAAGGAAAAACTCTTAGAGGTTTTGAGTACCAATAAAAAGGCAATAGGGTGGACAATTACTGATTTGTGAGGGATTGATCCCTCTGTGTGCATGCATAGGATTCATCTCGAGGATGGAGCTACTCAATGGGCTATAGGACATTCGCCTATCGCATGCCATTTGGGCTATGCAATGCAGCAACCACATTCCAGAGGTGTATGATGACAATTTTCTCTGACATGATCAAGAAATATTTAGAGGTTTTCATGGATGACTTCTTGGTTTTTGGTTCTACTTTTGATGACTGCCTTACACATCTTTCCTCTATGCTAGCCCGATGTGCTGAGGTGAATCTTGTTTTAAGTTAGGAGAAGAGTCATTTTATGGTTCAACGAGGGATTGTGCTGGGTCATGTGATTTCTCACGATAGTATTCATGTCGACCTAGCCAAGGTTGAATTGATAATGAAGTTTTCCGAACCTAAAACAGTTCAGGATGTTTGATCCTTTCTTGGTCACATTGGTTTCTACCGACGTTTCATTCAAGACTTTAGCAAGATTGCGCGTCCTTTGTCTAATTTGCTAGTACATGATGCTCCATTTATTTTTAGTGATGATTGTATGAGAGCCTTTGAGAAACTCAAATCCCTTATGACCTTCGCTTCCATCATTCAACGTCCCAACTATAGTCTTCCATTCGAGATTATGTGTGATGCATCAGATTATGCTGTAGGAGTTGTTTTAGGGTAGTGGAGAGATAAGCTTCCATTCGTGATCTACTACGCGAGCAAGACCTTGGATGATGGCCAGCGTAATTACACTACTACTGAGAAAGAGTTACTCGTCGTAGTCTTTGCCTTAGACAACTTTTGTTCTTACATTCTTGGTTCGAAAGTTGTAGTTTTCACCGATCACTCAGCCTTGCAATATCTTTTAGCCAAGCAGGATACCAAGCCCCGCTTGACTTGGTAGATACTACTCGTTCAGGAGTTTGACTTAGAGATTAAAGACAAAAAGGGTAGTGGGAACACAGTCGCTGACCATCTTTCTCATCTTGTCCATGATTCCCTTAGGGATAAGCTTCCATTTCACGATGCATTTCCTAATGAGCAACTATTCGCTGTTTCACACCACACCCCATGGTATGCTGATATTGTTAACTTTTTCGTCACGAAGCAATTATCTTCAGTTTGGGGAAAGACATAAAAAAGATTGCTTCATGGCACAAGTCAAACATTTTATTTGGGATGATCCCTATCTCTTTAAGGTGTATGCAAACCTGGTCATCCAGAGCTGTGTACCAGAAGATGAGTATCTTAGTATATTGAGCTTTTGTCATGAGGGAACCTGTGGCGGTCACTTCGGTGGTAAGCGCACAGCTGCCAAGGTCCTCTAAAGTGGGTTCTTCTGGCCCATTCTCTTTAGAGATGCCCGTGAATTTTGTCAGAGATGTCTTAAGTGTCAACAATCTGGGTCCATTTCTAAGAGAGACATGATGCCCTTGTCCCCGATTTTGATTTGCGAGATTTTTGACGTGTAAGGTATTGACTTCATGGGTCCCTTTCCTTCTTCCTTTGAGTATGTGTACATCTTAGTGGCCGTAGATTATGTATCAAAATGGGTTGAAGCTGTGGCAACCCAAACCAATGACCACAAAGTGGTAGTCAAATTCATTAAAGAGAACATTTTTTCTAGGTTTAGAGTTCCACATGTATTGCTTAGTGATGACGGATAGCACTTTCGCCATGGGACACTTGAGGTGTTATTGCGTAGATATTCGGTCACCCATAAGATCGCCATACCATACTACCCACAGACTAATGGTTAGGTAGAGGTCTCCAATAGGGAGATAAAGTCCATTCTTGAAAGGACGGTTAGGACCGATCACAGAGATTGGTCATGTTGCTTAGACGATGCTCTATGAGCCTATCGGACTGCATTTAAGACTCCCATTGGCATGTCCCTGTATCGTTTAGTTTATGGAAAGGCTTGCCACCTGCCTGTTGAGTTAGAGCACCACGTTTATTGGGCTATCAAGGCCTTTAACTTTGATTTGAAAATCGCTGGTGAGAAGAGAAAATTAGATTTAGCTGAGTTGGAGGAGATAAGATACAAGGGATATGAGAATGCCAAACTCTATAAGGAGAGCATGAAACTTGTGCATGATTGTTACATCCAAAGGAAGACCTTCGCTCCCTCTGATAGAGTTTGGTTATTCAATTCTAAGCTCAAACTCTTTCCGAGAAAGTTAAAAACCCGATGGGATGGACCTTACGAGGTGGTTGTTGCTTACTCCTCTAGAGTTGTTCAGATTAAGCACTTCAGTGACGAACGCGTTCTTACTGTTAATGGTCAGTGCCTTAAGCATTTGTTGGAGCCGAAGATGATTGCTGTTGAGTCTCTCGAGCTTCGAGACCTTGAGTATCTACCATAAGTCTCCTGATCGCCTAGTTGAAGGCGTTAAACTCAACGCTTCTAGAAGGCACCTTAGGATTGAGTTTATTTAGATTACTACTTTTTCTTTATTTTTTATGGATCTTAGTTAGCTTCTTTCTTTTTGAGCTTCCCCATGCCGATTGTCCATGTATTTGCTCGTATATCCTATTTTGCTATTATACTTTATTGTTACATCCACTTACTTCTTCTATGCCTCTTTTAGTTTCTTTTGGATTTCGTTGAGAAGAGGTTTGGGGATGTTCATGATAGCATCATCTGTATCACAGACACCATGCATTAGGTGATATCTTTCCTTACCTTTCCCCTACATGGTTCCCTTGTGATATAGCCATTGGTAATTTTGGTTTGATTTTCCCCTCCACAGTTCCTTTTTACATTTTCATTGGATATTTGCTTGTTGTGCTTTGATACTATATGAGGACAAGCAAACATTAGGTTTGGGGATGTGGGTGCTTATTGTGCTTATTACTATTTGGGGAAAATTGTGGCTGTTTGTTTAAAATTGTGTTAATTTTTTCGATTTTAGTGAATATACTGTACTTTTGTAGTGAATTTCCTTGTGATTGAGGAGTTGTGATAATGTGTTGATTGGTTTTTATGAGATGATTAAAGGAGAATGAGAAGTTTTAATCTTGTGTGGTAGTCGTGAATTAAACTTTTAGGGTTGATTTTGATAAAGTCAATGTATGGAGACTTCGGGGTTATGCTTGAGCTGTTGCTATATGTTTAGGTGGTAAGATGATAAGATACGATAGGGTTGTGATATGAGTGCTGTCACGCCCCTACATGACCCCACTTATGATTAGTCAGGACGCAGCAGAATTTCGGCATTATAACATCTGTAGTATGGACAACAGAACCATACACCGGTTCACTTCAAACACTCCACATCCAATAGCAACTCCAACAACACACAACACAACCAACAACATTTCAAAAACCAACCAGCCAACATTAAAACCACAAGATACAATGCCTCCGTCTCAACAACACACATCACACCATACTATACATATTTAAAATAGATATTAAGCTAGTCTAGCAACCTATTCGTATCCAAAAGAAAGACTGCTAAACTAGCATTGTAGAATCCACTAGTTTTAAAGTAAGTTATACAATACAAACTTTGAAACTTTATACAATACAACATGTTATAAATTCAAGACAATACATGAAGCACTCCAGCACAGACTCATGAATAGGATTCTGGCACATAGGACTCATTAACAAAAGGCTCATTCTCAGCTTCTTGAGGAACGTACCCTGGGTCCTGCTCAGTCACAATTGAAAGGTCAGCAAAGAGGGTAAGCTTATATATAACAAAGCTTAGCGAGGGTTAATAGGAGATTTTGAAAACACTTTTATGGTAACCCTTTGGAAAACACCCTAGGAACAAGGAACACACTATAAACATCAACAACAACACAAGTAAAGCATTATAAGTAACCAAGCAATAAGGATATGATACACTAGTTGATGTAGCTCCATACGCCATCACGAACTCAACCAACTTCTTATATTGCCCACTGATACATTTCGGAAGTACCCAATCTAGACCCACATTCTATGATCGTGCTTCAACCACACGAGATAGGGGATAACACATGATAGTTGTACCAATGCAACCCGACAAGCTCGATACCGTCCGATGTGACACAACCCTATCATGACTCATAACAGATATCACTTAACACTTAATATTCTGAGAGAACAACAAAGTAGGTTGTCTCCCAGCACTTCAACAATCAACAACCAACTAAACAATACTTCAACAACTCAACATTTACAAAACAACTAAGACACTTAAGTTAGATGACAAAGTAGGCCATCCAAACTCAACACACACCTCAACACACATTCAAACCCAAGCTTACTTAACACTAACCCAAGTATCAACCACACAATCAACGCCAAACAATTAAAGACAACACTTAGCCAATTCAAAAAAAGACAACTCAAACTTCTAAACAACATAACTTACAATCTAGAAATCAAACAACCCCTGAACCTTCTCCTATCACCTAGCCACTAAAGCAAGTACCTAAACCCCATCGGAATCCATCCAAAAGCCATCTAAAATGAGCCCAACAAGTCCAAAATGGCAATGCACACTAAGCTGAAATTTTGGACTTCTAAACCAATATTTTGGCATTACAACATTACTACTCAATATTTAACAAGTGTATACAAGCAACTACAACTTAAAAACAACTACCACAACATCAATTATACAAAATAATAACTAAATTATCAAAATAAAACATGAAAAATAGAAATACAACATTAAACTGTTTAAATTGGCTATAATTACACTGAGTTAGTTTAGAACAGCTAACTAACAATAATCTAAAGACAATTTTGCTAAACAACAACTATATAAGCAATAATAAATTCTTGGCATAAACTTTGAAAGTAAGATCTAGTTTTTTCCTCACCTTTGATGCAAAGAGAAGCTAGGAATAGGTAGAATGCAAGACCAACAAGAAAAATCAAGCTTGGAATGAAAAGATTTGGCCTTGAATTGAGCTTTTTCTTCAAAAATTTGCTTTGAAAACCTTGAAAATGGTTTCTTCTTCTTCCTAAAGGCTCATGGCAATATAGGTGAGATTTGGAGGTGTTTTGTGTTTTGTTTTAGCATATAATGTATGTATATTGTATATATAAGCAAAGTCAAATAGGACAACAAACTGAAAGTTGACAATTTTTTTTTTATTTTAGTTGATTTATGCCTAAATTAGCCTTAGATATACTATCTAACTTATATTATATATTTAGTAGGACTATTTTTGGGGACAACATTTATGTATAAGCATATAATTACTTACAACCAAAGTACAATGCATAATTTTGCCAAAGAAGATGAAAAATCATATTAATTATTTTTCAAATGCCTTTTAAATGCACATTTAATCTAATATCACTTAGTAACTCTCATATATACATATATAATAATTCAATTAGCATATAAATAAGTGAAAACACATAATTGCAAATAAGGGCAAATTCGGGGTTTCTGAAGTGCTCTCGCTTGAGTAGTCTTTTTGATATGCCCTAGCCTTTATAGTAGTTGTCAAAAAAAAAGAAAAAAAAGGAAAGAAAAAAAAAACAACAAAAAACAAGAAAAAAGAGAAAGTTAGCACCACTATCCTTGTACTTATTGTTTATCTTTAATGATATGTGTTTAAGATGTGCGGTGTTCTGATGTTAAGTACTTCGAGCAAGTAAGGTACGCGCAGGGCCTTTCAAAGCCTATCAACCTAAGCCTTGAATGACTGGGATTGATGACCTCAAAAGCTCGCTACACAGGGTGTTAAGCTAATCGTCTAAGACCAAGCATGAAATAAAGAGAGGAAGTGTGTTTTATTTTTGTGCTTTAGGATTGAATAAAAGGTGCAAAGGGCATATTTAGTCGATTACGAGAGAAAAAGGGGTGCGAGTATTGTGGCCTAGTTGTGTTGAGTTGTCTTGCTACTTGGTAGTGTGGTGACATAATAGTGTTTGGCGTGGTCTTGAGGGAAACTCTATTGCTTTAAAGAAAGAAATCTGAATGAGTTTGTTTCATTGTCACACCACGAGATCAAACTTTCTATGATCATTTGTCATTTCATTGAGAGTTGATTGATGCATTTGAACAACCTCTTGAGAACATGAAGATTTGCTTTGTTTCAAGCCTTGCTTGGGGACAAACAAGTGGTAGGTTTGGGGGTGTTGATGTGTTTATATTTCTTGGACTTTTTTTTTGCATGCATTTTAGAGGTGTTTGTGCTTAATTGAGTGCATTTGTAAGTCATTTTTAGTGTTTGTTGGTAAATTGACTTTATCACTTTTTAATGCTAACATGATTTAGAAATGTAAATCTTTGATGTAGGTGATATTCGTTGGGAAAAGATTGAGTTCGTGGTGAAGAATGAGTCTCGAAGTGAAGAAAAGATGAAAAGTGAAGATTCAAAAAGAAATTAAAAGAAAGAGAAAAAATAGAAAAGTATATACATGTTTCGGTCAAGTCTTGAATAAAAGTATATACATGTTTCGGTCAAGGCTTTTCAAGCCTTGACCCAAACATGTTTAATAAAATAATGACTATAAGTTTTATTTTTTTTAAAGATTTCATTACATTGTACAAATTGATGACAACACAAGCACTTTGTTTATTTATTTTTTTCTTCCTCACCGAACCAACATGCACCACCTGCACATTTTCTTTGTCTTTTGGTCAACTCCCTAAGTCTTCACGTAGCAACTGACACACATGGCCTTGCACTAACACCACGAAACAACACCCTCACGCACCAACACCTCAATTATATTAGCACCAAACCAACACTACTTCACCAATTCGGCACTAGTAATTCACGCCACACGACTCATCTCACCAAATTAGCTACACCGACAGACACTTAGCATTATATATTCGTACGATTGACTATAATTTTTCTTAGCTCATTTTATTTTTTTTAGGCTAGCTAGTTTTAATTTCAGTATCTTTTAAATTCATCTTATCCTTATCTACTTACATTCATTCTGATCCGTTTCACAACACATATATCTACACACTTTTTACATACATATTCTCTTTGATCTTCATACACCAATACATACTATTTTCTCACACACTCACATCTACACATACACACACTCATTCACACACATTTTTTCACTCATATTTTTACACTTACACATACATCTATACTTACCCATTTCAATTTGGCTTTGGATCAAGGATTGGAGGCACATTGGAGCATAAAATCTAGGGTTTTACAAGCATTGAAAGCATAGGGGAGCTCTTCTCTTTAAATTTTAATGTCTTTACTTTTTACTTTAATATGAACTAGATACTCTTGTGGTTAGGGAAATCTAGCTAGTGTATTTGTTTATGGATAATTTTTTATATTTAGATTTGAGTATTTTAATGAGGTTTCATATGAATGTTTTAGATTCAATTGGAATTGCTTTATGGTTTATTATGATTCTCTAATTGTGGCTTTAAAATGCTTGTGGCTAGTCTCAATTTGTGATATCTACTTGATTTAGTCATCAATTCCAATTGGGTCCGAGCTTATTGTTAACATGCTTTAATATTAGATCTTAAAAATTGCTTGTAGCGGGTTTATTATTGATGCATGTCTAAAACTTTATGTGAATGAAATGAATGTTGATAACGATCATTGGTTGAACCGCGATTGACTTACTAGTCTAGTTGACTACGCCTAGGATTGTTTGGACAAACCCACACCCGTCTTTGAGAGTGTTTAGAGGACGGAGTTGTACCTAGATTTAGGCCTGTTGTGTGAATCCCAGATTTCACATTTTCATAGAATTGCGTGTTTTGACCTGTTTATGTGTTATATGAGTTAGAATGCGCTAATTCTGTGGTTTATATTCCTATTACATGCTATGTGTGCATTCATAAAATTTTCATCAAAATCGACATCAAAATTTTTTTCGACGGTTCTTGTGTATAATGTTTTGAACGCACGTCCGCTAAAAATTTTATGTGAGACCCCATATTTTGCCTTTATCTTGATTTGCGTGTTTTACCTCGATTTGCATGATTTGATATGTTTATATTTTATATGAGTTAGAATGTGCTAAATATGTGATTTATATTCCTAATACATGCTATATGTGCATTCATGAAATTTTTATAAAAAACGAAATCAGAAATTTTATCGCCGGTTTTAGTAATAGTATTTTGAGCACCTGTCCGTTTACAGGGGTGTTTTAAACGTTTTAAAACCTAGTCCTCGGGAATTAATAGACCCGTGTTTGATTAAAACAGATTTAGAATCGGTTTTGGAATTTTAAAGGTTTTTACACTTTCTTTTGCGAAAATCGAGTTTTGAGCTGACTCGGGTGAAAATGTTTGATTGTAAAACTTCTTGTCACCTAAAAATAAACTACTTGAGATAGTTTAGGTGTTACATAATTGTTTTGAGTAAGAAATAGTTAAAAATAGGATTAAAAGACTAAAAATATAAAAAAAATAACTAAGTGTCAACTTTGACTTTGCATTATTTTGTTTGACCTTAGCTTATTATGCATCAATATACAATAGAATGCTCACAAAACATACTCACACACATACACTTGGCCGAGAGCTCCATAGGAGAAAAACAAGAAGAAAAACTCAAGTTTTCAAAGTCAATTTTTCATTAAAAGTTGTAATTCAAGGCCAAACTTCATCAACCAAAGCTTGATTCCACCTCTTGAGCATCCATTAAGCATCTTTCTAGCTTCATAACACATCAAAGGTGAGAGAAAAATTATAGATCTCAAATGTCATCTTTTATATTTTTGCGTATAATTGAATTTTGAACCGTTAGAAAGTTGAATTGATGTTATATTATTGCTGAGTGCATGCTAAGGATCGTTTATACGCGTTTATATAAGATTTGAACCGTTGTAGCATGAATTTTTATTTTCGGGTATTAAAAGTTGAGTTGTTGGATATTTGTTAAATATTTTGAGTTGTAGTAGTTGGAATCGATTGCCGTCGATTTGTAAAAGTTTGTTAAATACATGGTAGTACTGTTATAATGCTAAAATTTTGATTGCGATGTCGGTACGAATGTTCAGAAATTTCAGCCAAGGTACATTAGGGTTTTAGGGTTGTTGGGCTTGATTTGGATGTATTTTGGTTGGTTTCCGAGGGGGATAATGTAGTTGATTGAGTGGGTGAGTGATAGGAACTTGTTTGAAGTTGTTTGGATTAGTAGAATGTAAGTTATGGTTATTAGAAGTTTAGGTTGTCTTTCTTTAAAATGCTGATATATGCCTTTAGTTGTTTGGGTGGTGTTTGAGTGATTGAATTGTGAGTTGTTAATGGTTAAACTAGGGTTTGATTGTGTGGTTTAATGCATGTTAAGTTGGATGGCCTACTTTGTCATCTAACTTAGTTGTTTAGTTGTTAACTGATTAATTGATGTTATGTGTCGAAATGTTGTTAATTGATTGATGATTAATTAATTATTGATTATTGATGAACTGGGAGATAGTCAACGGAAAAGGTTGTCCTCTTGTGATTGAATGTTTATTATTATTGCTGAGTCTTGGTATGTGTGTGTCACCTCTCAAGCAACATCGGGCTGTCAGGTTAAAACCGGCATGACTACCATAGACTACCCCCAGCTTACATGACGGAGGTGTCATGGAGGGCGGGGCTAGAGAGGTACCTCGGGTGCATGAGTAATGGGGAGTTACAAGAAGAACGGTTAAGTTCGTGATGGCGTTTGGAGCTACACCAACTAGAGTATCCTTTATTGATTGGTCTTTATAGTTAATGTGCTTATATTGTTATTGATGATTATTGTGTGTTTACTGTTCTAAGGATGATTTCCAAGGAGTATAGTAAATAATGTTAGAGATCTATCGAATCCTCACTAGGCTTGTTTTATATAAGCTCACTCTCAATTATTGCATGCATACAAGTGAAGTTGATCCAGATTACGGGTACGTGCATCCAGAAGAAGATAATGAGCCATATGTGGACAAGTCCTATGTGCCAGAGTCTTGTCCCTGATATATGATGTTGTACTCTTTTGTTATATTGTATATTAAACTTAGTTGTCTTGTATTTCACTTAGAAGTTCATGTTTTATAAGATGTTGTAAACATAGTAGATTAAATGTTGCTGGTTTAGTAATCTCGTTTTGGAACATGATTTGGTTGCTAGGTTGGCTATAATCTATTTTGGAAGTGTATGTTATATAGTAAATGTATTATGTTGGAACGGAGGCGCATAACTATGAAAGAGTTGATGAAAGAATGTTTAAAGTATGAAATGGTTGCATTGTATGTTGTTAATTTGTTTGTGGAGTTGGTTGGTGATTTGTGGAGTTTGATGTATGTTGTTCATAAGGGTTGGTTTAGAGCCCTGATGTTTATGTTACCGTCGTTATGCTGCTGAAATTCCGTTGCGTCCTGACTGATCTTAAGGGGGGTCGAGTTGGGGCGTGACATTTTACACGGGTAATTTAAACATCTTAAAACCTAGTCCTCGGATATTAATAGACTCGTGTATGATTAAAACGGATTTTGAATTGGATTAGGAATTTAAAAGGGTTTTTACACATTCTTTCGCAAAAATTGAGTTTTTAACCAAGTCGGGTGTAAGTCTATGCATGTGAAACTTGTTGTCAACTAAAAATATACTACTTAAAATAGTCCAAGTGTTAAATGCATGTTTGTGAGCTAAATAGACTAAAAATACACATTAAAAGACTAGAAAAATCAACTTTGACTTTACTTAAGCTATTTGACTTTGCATTTTGCTTATATATACAAACAATTCAGCCAAAATAACACACAAAAACCCCTCCATTTCTCACCTAGCTGGCCGAGAGCTTCAAGAGAAAAAAAGGAAGTTTTCTACTTAGTTTTCAAAGCAAAGTTTTCATAGATTTTGCATTTCAAAGCCAAAACTTGTCATCCAAGGCTTGATTTCACTTGTTGGGCATCCATTGCACGTATTTCTAGCATCATATAACATCAAAGGTGAGAGAAAAATTCTAGATCTTAAAATACTATTTTATGTTATTTTCATATAATTGCATTTTTATCCGATAAAATGTTAAACTGTCTTAGATTATTACTCAGTAGTTGCCAAGGATCATTTATATGTGTTTATAGATGTTTTGATCGGTAGTAGCATGTATTTCTATTTTTCGGGTATTAAAGTTGGGTTATAGCTTCAATGTTGATTAATTGTTGTTGTGGTGGTTGGAATTGATTGCTTATAACTTCTAAAAGTTTGTTAATTGCGGGATAATAATGTTGTAATGCCGAATTTTTGATTGAAATATTGTAACAAAATCCCGAAAAATTCAGCCAAGTGCATTGCCAAAATTAGGGTTGTTGGGCTTGTTTTGGATGACTTTTGGTTGGTTTCTGATGGAGTAAATGTAGATGCGTGTGTGGGTGAGTGATAGGAAGTGGTTTGGAGGTTATCGAGTTGGTAGATTGTGAGTTTTGACTTTTAGAAGTTTGTATAGTCTTTCTTTAATATGTTTAAATGTTGTCTTTAATTGTTTGGATAGTGTTTGGGTAGTTGATTTTGGGTTGTTGTTGATTGAGATCGGGGTTGAATGTTGGTTAAATGCATGTTGAGTTGGATGACCTACTTTACAACATACAATCCATTATCTTTATAACATCTAATACATCATAAACTTCTAAGTAAATACAAACCAACTAGTTTTAATATACAAGATAACAAAAGAGTACAACATCTCAGATATCAAGGACAAGACTCTGGCACATAGGACTCGTCCATATATGGCACATTCTCAGCTTCCTAAGGCACGTACCCGTAATCTTGTTCAATATCACCTGTATGCATGCAATAATTGAGAGTGAGCTTATATAAAACAAGCTCAGTGAGAATTCAACAGATCTCTTAACAGTATTTACTATACTCCTTGGAAATCATCATTTGAGCAGTAAACACATAATAATCATCAATAACTATATAAGCATATTAGTAATAATAACCAATCAATAAAGAATACTCTAGTTGGTGTAGCTCCAAACGCCATCACGATCTCAACCATCTTCTTATAACTCCCCATTACTCACGCACCCGAGGTACCTCAATAGCCCCTCCCTCCATGGCACCTTCGCCATGCGAGCTGGGGGTAGCCTATTATAGTCATGTCGTTATCAACCCGACAGCCTGACGCTGCCCGAGAGGTGGCACACACATACCAAGACTTATGACAACAATAATAATCATTCATATCTCAGGAGGACAACAAAGTAGGTTGCCTATCTCCCGTCTTCATTAATAATCAATAATCAATAATCAATTAATAACATTTCAACAACATATCATCAATTAAACAATTAACAACTCAACAACTAAGTTAGATGACAAAGTAGGCCATCAAACTTAACATGCATTAATCCACTCAACCAAATCCGACTCCAACCAACAACAACCCATAATGCAACCACTCAAACACTACCCAAACAACTAAAGACATTATCTCAATATTTAAAGAAAGAAAAACCAAACTTCTAAAAGTCATAATTTACAATGTACTAATCCAATGACCTCCAAACCAGTTTCTATCACTCACCCACTCAAGCAACTATATTAGTCCCCTCGGAAACCAACCACAATCCATCCACATTAATCCTAACAGCCCTAAAACCTCAATGCACCATGGCTGAAATTTCCGGACTTTCACCACGACATCGCAATTAAAATTTCGGCATTACAACATTACTCCCACGTATTAAACAAACTTTTACAAGCTAACAGCAATCGATTCCAACCACCACAACTCCAATTATTCAACAAATAGCCAACAACTCAATTTTAATACCTAAAAAATAAAAATTCATGCTACAAGGGTTCAAAACTTATATAAACACACATAATCAATCCTTAGCATCTACTGAGCAATAATATAACATCAATTTAACATTTCAACGACTAAAAATTCGATTATATGAATTAAAATAAAAATAACATTTTGAAATCTTGAATTTTTCTCTCACCTTTGATGTTATATGATGCAAGAAAGGTGTATAATGGATGCCCAACAAGTGCAATCAAACTTTGGTTCAAGTGTAAAGGCTTTGTATTGCAAAATCTATTGAAAAATTTGATCAAAATTCAAGCAAAAATGGTCTCAAGGTGTTCGGCCATGTGTGTGAGATTTGAGTGGGTTTGAGCTTTTGTTTTATGAGTTATTTTAGTTATTATGCATATATAAGCTAAGTCAAATGCAAAAATAGTAAAGTCAAAGGTGAACACTTAGTTTATTTTTAGTATTTCCTAGTCTTTTAATTATATTTTAGACTATTTCTTGCTCAAAACAAGAATTCAACCCTTAGACTATTTCTAGATAATTTATTTTAGGTGACAAAGATTTTTACATGCAAACATTTTTACTCGACTCGGTTAAAAATGCGATTTTTGCAAAAAAAAGTGTAAAAACCTTTAAAATTCCAAAGCCGATTTAAAATCCATTTTAATCAAACACGGGTCTATTAATATCCGAGGACTAGATTTTCAAACGTTTAAAAGACCCGTGTAAAAATTTTAGCGGTGTCTTCAGAAGACTTTTCACAAAAATCGTCGATAAAATTTATGATTCCATTTTTGATAAAAATTTTATGAATGCACACATAGCATGTAATAGGAATATAAATCACAGAATAAGCACATTCTAATTCATATAACACATAAACAGGTCAAAACACGCAAATTGAGGCAAAGATAAAATATGGGGTCTCACATTCTCTCCCCTTTAAAGAAATTTCATCCTCGAAATTCTTACTTGCTGAACGTAAAAGATCTGGGTACTGCTGCTGTATCTGATCTCGCCTCTCCCAAGTAGCCTTCTCAATCCCATGATACTTCCACAACACTTTGACTATCGAAATCTTCTTCGATCTCAATTCCCGTTCCATCTGATCAAGAATGCGAATTTGCCGCTCATCATAAGTCAGATTCTCAAGAAGCTGTAACTACTTTGGCTCTAGAACATGAGAAGGATCCGGATTATAATTCCGTAAATTAGACACGTGAAAAATATCGTGGACATTAGAGAAGTTCTCCGGTAAAGCCAACTAATATGCTAACTTGCCAACCCTGCCGGTAATCTCAAACGGCTTTGCAAACCTCAGACTCAGCTTACCACCTTTGCCATAACGAGCAAACCCCTTTCGAGGAGACAATTTCAAGAAAACTCGGTCCCCGACTACAAACTCCAAATCCCGATGACGCTTATCAGCATAACTCTTGTATCTGCTCTGCGCTGTAAGCATTCTCTGCCTGATCAACTGAACATTTTCAATATTCTCTCGAAGCTCTGGCATGATAGTCGGATCAATAGCCTTCATCTCCCCTACTTTATCCCAATACAAAGGTGATCGGCACTTACGGCCGTAGAGAGCTGCAAAAGGTGCCATTCCAATAGTCACTTGATAACTATTGTTATAGGCAAACTCGGCAAGTGGTAGATGTTTCTCCTAATTCTTCCCGAAGTCCAGAACACAAGCCCCAAGCATAACCTCCAGAATCTGAATAGTCCTCTCAGACTGACCGTCGTTATGTGGATGATACGCTGTGCTGAAGTTTAACTGAGTATCCAAAGTCTCCTAAAGTTTCTCCCACAAACGAGAAGTAAACTGAGGATCTCGATTTGAGACAATACTAGATGAAATCCCGTGAAGTTTAACAATCTGATCCATATAAAGATCCGCTAACTTTGCAACCTCATCTCCTAACCTCATCGGAATAAATTGAGATGTCTTTGTCAAATGGTCTACATCCACCCAAACTGCGTTGTTACCTCTCAGTGTTCTAGGCAAACTAGAGATGAAGTCCATCGTAATATGTTCCCACTTCTATTCTGGTATTACCAATGACTAAAGTAACCTTGCAGGTCGTTGATGTTCGGCTTTCACCTATTGACAAGTCAAACATTTGGATACAAACTGAGCAACCTCCCTTTTCATGTTATTCCACCAATAATGTTGTTTCAAATCTCGATACATCTTGTTGCCATAGGGATGAATGGTGTACTTGGAATTATGAGCCTCCTCCAAAATACCTCACCTCAAACCCGGTTCATCGGGAACACAAACCCTGTTCTGAAACTGAAGAATACCATCTTTATGTAATTTGAAGTCAGATTTATCATCAGTGATCTGATCCTTAATCTTCTGAAGTTTTGAATCAAGTTGTTGAGCTTCTCCGATTTGAGATAGCAATAAAGGTTGAATATGGAGATGTGAACACATCACCCCAACCTGAGTCAATTCTGGTCTCCAATAACTAAATTCCTCAAGAACCTCCTACTTTTTGACAGCCAAACAAAAAATACTCGCCTTACGGTTAAGAGCGTCTGCCACAACATTTGCTTTCCCAGGCAGATAACTGATAGAACAATTATAATCTCCGAGAAGTTCCATCCACCTCCGTTGACACATATTCAACTCCTTCTATGAGAACAAATACTTCAGACTCTTATGATTGGTGAAAATCTCGAACTTACTGCCCCACAGATAATGACGCCACTTTTTCAGTGCGAAAACAACGGCTGCCAACTCAAGATCATGAGTCGGATAATTCACCTCATACGGCTTCAACTTTCTAGAAGCAAGGCAATAACCCGGCCATTCTGCATAAGTATACAACCCAAGCCCTCCTTGGATGCATTGCTATAGATTACCATATTATCGGTCCCCTCTGGTAGAGCAAGTACTGGAGCAGTAATTAATCTCTTTTTCAACTCCTGAAACCTACTCTCACATTTCTCGTCTTAAATAAAGCTGGTTCATTTTTGAGTTAATTTAGAAAGTGGCCCTGCAATCTTAGAAAAGTCCTTCACAAACCTACGGTAATTACCTACGAAGCCAAGGAAGCTACGAACCTCTGAAATATTCTCCGGCCTTTTCCAAGACATCACCAATTCAATCTTAGTGGGATCTACTGAAATACTGCTCTGTGTAATCACATGGCCAAGAAAAGATATTCGTTGCAGCCAAAATTCAAATTTGCTGAGTTTCTGTAAGACAAGCCGTAGATGTTGCTTGTGCTCCGATTCAGTCTTAGAATAAACCAAATATCTTCAATAAATATTACCATGAATTGGTCCAAGTACAGCTGAAAAGCCCGATGCATAAGGTCTATGAATGCTGCCGGTGCATTAGTCAATCTGAAAGGCATAACTACAAATTCATAATGCCCGTACCGAGTCCTGAAAGCAGACTTTGGAACATCCTCCATACGAATCTGAAGCTGATAATACCCCTGCCTCAAGTCAAACTTAGAGTAGACTTTGGCTCCCTGAAGTTGATCAAACAACTCATCAATCAGTGATAAAGGATACTTGTTCTTGATGGTCACCTGATTCAAACCACGATAGTCGATACATAATCTCAAGGTACCATTCTTCTTCTTCACAAATAAAATAGGTGTTCCCCATGGTGAAGAACTCTGCTGAATAAAACCCTTCTCTAATAACTCATGTAACTGTGTTTTCAGCTCCTTAAGTTCAGTTGGTGCCATCCGGTACGCTGATTTAGATATAGGTTAAGTATCGGGAATCAAATTAATTACAAACTCAACATCTCTCTCTGGCGGCAATCCTGGCAACTCCTCGGGAAATACATTGGGATATTCCCAAATAATAGGAACTTCCTCCAGCTTTAGCTTATTAGATGACTTGTTGATTAAATAAGCTAGATAACCTAAACATCTCTTACTCACAAGCTTAACAGCTTTAGTTGATGAGATAATAAAACTCGTCTTAGCATCCCGGTTCCCCTCTACCTCAACCACTGGCTGATCTGGCAAACGAAACTGTACTACATTTGTTCTACAGTTTAAATGGGCATCGTACTTAGAAAGCCAGTCTATACCCAAGATAACATTATACCCTCAGATAGGAAATAAAATAAGGTTCGGAGGAAAATCCTGACCCTTAACATGTATTTTATAGTCTTTACATACTAAGCTAGTCATATACTTATCAGTTAAAGAAGTACTAATCTCAATCACATAAGGCAATCTTTCTAGTTGCATGTTAACACGTTGCACACAAGTAGGCATAATAAAAGAATGCGTAGCACCAGAATCAATCAACACTTTAACAAGTTGATTGAGTATAAGGAAGTTACCTTCAACAACTGCCGCTGCCTCAGGTAATTCCTCCAAATCCACTGCGTAGGCCCGAGCCTGAACCTGCTGCTGCTGAGGTGCACCACCGTTAGGTCGACCCTGATAACCCTGGTCGCTGTCCGACCCTCAGTCCTCTGAAATCTAGGGCAATCCCTCGCCTTGTGCTAATTGTTGCCGTAACCCAAACATGTTCCTGCCTTCACCCTGCAGTCAGCCTCCACATGGCCTTAACGTTTTAGTAAGTATACTGCGGTGACGAAGCACTAACACTGCCCCTCGAAGACCTAGAAGCTGAATAAGTACCTGTGCCAGCCTGCTGTTGGGGTCTCGCATCACTAGGCCTATATTGACCCTGAGACTGGGCCGGCCAGTACTGTGACTGAGCCTGGAAGGAGCCCTGCTGAAACTGGGGCCTGTAGAAACCCTGCTGACCCTGCGGTTTAAATGAGTTCTGCTGAACTGGCGGCCTATACACAACCTGCTGCACTGAAGGCCTATACATACCCTGTTGGCCCTGTGGCTGAAATGGCCTCTTACTAGGCTGACTAGGTCCAATCTGCTCCCATTTCCTTTTTTCCAACCTAGATGCCGTCTCAAAAGCCTCAGTAAATACATCATACTGATTTAGGGCCATTGCATCCTGAATCTCTGGCCTCAAACCCAATATAAACCTCCGAGTCCTGTGCTCCTCATCTGCTACAAACTCCGGTGCATACCGGGACAGTCTGGTAAAAGTGGCCTCATACTGAGCCACTGTAACATCCCCCTGAACCAAGGACAAGAACTCCGCCTCTCTCCTTTCCCGTGCAATCCTCGGGACGTACTTAGCCCGAAATGCTCTAAGAAAGGTATCCCAAACATAAGGAGTACCTCTTGCCTCCCAACCGGCTCTCACTGTGCGCCACCACTCTTCTGCTTCATCATCAAACATATAGACTGCAAAAGTGACTTTCCTCTCATCAGTATAGTCTAGAGGATCGAATATCTTCTCTATCTTATTGATCCATGCCTCCGCCTTTTTATCATCTGGCTCGCCCTGGAATCTCGGTGGATAATAACCCAAGAATTCCTTCAACGTATTTCGCCCATGGTAACCCCCCTGTACGTTCATCATCTGTGCCTGGGCAGCTTGCCCTGCTAATAACTGTGATTGTCCTGCCATGATTTCTGTCATTCTATCCATAGCTGCAGCAATACGGTCATCACTCCTATCTCGGCCCGGTGCCACATTACCCGGTGCCTCATTATCTACCTCCAGCCTACCTCTTGTTCTCGGTCTACCCGCCATTCTACTATCAAAGGGTTAGCACAGGTTATAAACAATTATTAGCACATAAGTAACAAACTCACGTAAAACACATAAATCACTTAAGTATCAATCACATAAACAAATTGATCACATAATCACATAGTCACTAAATCGCATAATCACTTAATCATATTAACACATATTTCACTTTTCATTTACTTCATATATACTTTCATGCTAAGACCATTACCTACATTCTGAGAATACCCTGGCTGACAACTAAACATAAGCTCTAATACTACTTAATGTAACGCCCCAACTCGACCCCACCTACGATCAGTCAGGACGCAACGGAATTTCGGCAGTATAACGACAGTAATTAGGACACCGAGGCTCTAAACCAACCTTTTCACAACTCATTCAACCAACTCCACAAACAATTCAACAAATAAACAACACAACCACAATATACATTAAACATTCTTTTACCATTGCATCCATAGGTTATACGCCTCCGTTCCAACATCATACATTTACTATATAACATACATTTCCAAAATAGATTATAACCAATCTAGCAACCTAATCATGTTCCAAAACAAGACTACTAAGCTAGCAACATATAATCCATTATCTTTACAACATCTTATACATCATAAACTTCTAAGTAAATACAAACCAACTAGTTTTAATATACGAGATAACAAAAGAGTACAACATCTCAGATATCAAGGACAAGACTCTGGCACAAAGGACTCGTCCACATATGGCACATTTTCAGCTTCCTGAGGTACGTACCCGTAATCTTGTTCAATATCACCTGTATGCATGCAATAATTGAGAGTGAACTTATATAAAACAAGCTCAGGGAGGATTCGACAGATCTCTTAACAATATTTACTGTACTCCTTGGAAATCATCATTTGAGCAGTAAACACATAATAATCATCAATAACAATATAAGCACATTAGTAATAATAACCAATTAATAAAGGATACTCTAGTTGATGTAGCTCCAAATGCCATCACGATCTCAACCATCTTCTTATGACTCCCCATTACTCACGCACCCGAGGTACCTCAATAGCCCCTCCCTCTATGGCACCTCTGCCATGCGAGTTGGAGGTAGTCTATGATAGTCATACCGTTATCAACCCGACAGCCCGACGCTGCCCGAGAGGTAACACACACATACCAAGACTCATGACAATAATAACAATCATTCATATCTCAGGAGGACAACAAAGTAGGTTGCCTATCTCCCGGCTTCATCAATAATCAATAATCAATAATCAATTAATAACATTTCAACAACATATCATCAATTAAACAATTAACAACACAACAACTAAGTTAGATGACAAAGTAGGCCATCAAACTTAACATGCATTAATCCACTCAACCAAACCCGATTCCAACCAACAACAACCCATAATGCAACCACTCAAACACTACCCAAACAACTAAAGACATTATCTCAACATTTAAAGAAAGACAACCCAAACTTCTAAAAGTCATAACTTACAATCTACTAATCCAATGACCTCCAAACTAGTTTCTATCACTCAACCACTCAAGAAGCTACATTAACACCCTCGAAAACCAACCGCAATCCATCCAAATTAAGCCCAATAGCCCTAAAACCTCAATGCACCATGGCTGAAATTTTCGGACTTTCACCACGACATCGCAATTAAAATTTCGGCATTACAACATTACTCCCATGTATTTAACAAACTTTTACAAGCTAACAGCAATCGATTCCAACCACCACAACTCCAATTATTCAACAAATAGCCAACAACTCAATTTTAATACCCAAAAAATAAAAATTCATGCTACAAGGGTTCAAAACTTATATAAACATTATCTACTGAGAAATAATATAACATCAATTTAACATTTCAACAACTAAAAATTCGATTATATGAATTAACATAAAAATGACATTTTGA
Source organism: Ehretia macrophylla (assembly GCA_037974665.1). Classification (NCBI taxonomy): domain Eukaryota; kingdom Viridiplantae; phylum Streptophyta; class Magnoliopsida; order Boraginales; family Ehretiaceae; genus Ehretia; species Ehretia macrophylla. The sequence goes on along the minus strand of CM075782.1, from coordinate 22,320,561 downwards.
GATCTAGAATTTTTCTCTCACCTTTGATGTTATATGATGCAAGAAAGGTGTAGAATGGATGCCCAACAAGTACAATCAAGCTTTGGTTCAAGTGTAAAGGCTTTGTATTGCAAAATCTATTCAAAAATTTGATCAAAATTCAAGCAAAAGTGGTCTCAAGGTGTTCGGCCATGTGTGTGAGATTTGAGTGGGTTTGAGCTTTTGTTTTATGAGTTATTTTAGTTATTATGCATATATAAGCTAAGTCAAATGCAAAAATAGTAAAGTTAAAGGTGAACACTTAGTTTATTTTTAGTATTTCCTTGTCTTTTAATTCTATTTTAGAATATTTGTTGCTCAAAACAAGCATTCAACACTTAGACTATTTCTAGATAATTTATTTTAGGTGACAAAGAGTTTTACATGCAAACATTTTCACCTGACTCTGTTAAAAATGCGATTTTTGCAAAAGAAAGTGTAAAAACCTTTAAAATTCCATATCCGATTTAAAATCCATTTTAATCAAACACAGGTCTATTAATATCCAAGGACTAGGTTTTAAAATGTTTAAAACACCTGTGTAAAAATTTTAGCGGACGTGTGTTCAAAACATTATTCACAAAAACTGTCGATAACATTTATGATGCCGTTTTTTTATAAAAATTTCATGAATGCACACATAACATGTAATAGGAATATAAATCATAGAATTAGCACATTCTAATTCATATAACATATAAATAGGTCAAAACACGCAAATCGAGGTAAAAATAAAATATGGGGTTTCACATTGCAAGTATGGGACGGTAGGCGTAGTTGCACGGAAATAGTCATAACTCGAGGTATATATATCCGAATTAGGATCCGTTTGAGGTTAAACTTATCTAACTCGAAGAGCTTCGATTATACATTAAAATCAGAGTAATTGGAGGTCATTAGAATAGGCAACTAATGTGATAAAGTTAAGCTTTTGTTGAAATTGAAATATAATTTAGTTAGTTGCAAGTGGGTTAAGGTTTCTTACATGTTAATGACTATGTAACCAAGAATGTTAGCTTGATAATTATAGGTTGTTAATGCCATTGAGAGAATGTAGATGAGTTTAGAATCATGAGCATGCTAGAATTAATCCTCAAGTGAGTATGCAAGTCATAAAATAAAGTATGTTTTCATAGCATGTTATTTATTGTTAATGTAAAGTAGAACATGTTTATCAATTTTAGGGCATGTTAATGATTATGTGCTTGGGGGTGGCCTCTTTTGTCACTCCTCATTTACGTGCTATTTCATGGTTATAATATGCAATATATGCTACAATGTGATTACGTGCTATTACATGTTATCAAGCGAAACTAACAATACTAACTAAGAGTAAGCGTAACAAACGTTGCAACCTTAAGCGTCAGCACGGATGTGGTGGCTATCCACTGGGTGGCAACGGGCTTGCCAGTAGTTGTTTATCCTCCGTAGCTTTTCCTTCACTCGCGAGTCATTGGAGGCTTCGGGGTGTTGGGTTGTAGGATTGGGGTACATCTGGAGTACACCCAGCGGGAGTGATAAAGGATGCTGGCATTTGAAGCATCAAATATGAAGCAATAAAGCAGAAGAGAAGAAAACTCAAGCGATATCCTTTTTATATGTGTTTTCTTAGCATTATCATATGTTAATGTCCTCAAGCTTGACATGTTTATGCTATATTTTCAAACTTCTTATAAAGTGTTACTTATCGTTTAATGTGGCATTACTTCAAGCTTATCATACATATGTTGTATTCTCATATTCCTATGTATTTTAGTTAATGAATTACATGAATGCATTATATGTATTGCACAAATACCATTTTCAAAAACTTCCCCGTTTATCCCTCCCTCACTGAGCATAAGTGTATGCTCACCCCTTTTTTCTTTAACTTTTTCCAAGTATAGCAAAGTGATTTTGAAGTGTTCACAAGTTGTGTGATTCCCTTATGCTCGGAGGGTTGTGTGCTTATAATAGTTATGGGTAGCTTGTAATTGTCAACATAATGTAAAGATTTTGTAAAATGGTATGAAGTTGTAATATTTGAACACTCGTCTAGTTAATTTTTGAGTTATATTTGAACTAAAAGTATAAGAGACAAAGTTTTTATGCTGTCGAATGCTTGTGGTTGTTGTTGTGATGATTCTTCTGCATGTAGGTTTTTGGTTTGGCCTAAGTACATGAGAAACTCTGTCCGTTTTTCCTCATTTTTCGTGCCCAGGGTTAGGGTTGGGTTGTTGTTAGTGGAGTTAATAGGGGTCATGATGGTGATTAATTGATTTTAGGATCAATCCCTGTTTAGTTTGGTTTGTATTGATTTCTCTTTGATTTCAATAGGGAAATTTGTGTTGTTTTGGATTCTTTGGAAGCGTTCTTTTGATTGGGTAAATATTTTGTATGGCTTCCATGATCTTGTTGTAAATATCACAATTAGCAGAAGAAAACAAAAAGATAATTAAAAATTAGCAATGTACTATTTGTCATCCAATTCGAGAAGTTCTTAACATACAAGCATACAATTTGCACTTTGCAACAATATCATCTTACAACTAGTAATATATAAGCCACCCAAAGCTAGAGTAGCTAATCTCTAGATAAATACGATGTCCTCTACCGCAACTTAACGAGAAGAGAACAATTGGCAGCTTGAGGACCCTTTTGAATTGCATGTGCGCCTTTCTTTTTTCTATCCTGTTTAGTTAGACATTATGTTTGATGATTGGTTGGAGTCAAATAGATGCGCTTTAATTACCAAATTTAGCTAGTGTTGAGGTGATATTTATTGTTTCAATATAAGCAAAAATTTGCCTAGTGTGTTCTGAAGATGCTGTTTTTTTAGTTTTGTAAAGTGTCCATGTAGGATTAGATTAGTTAGAGCATTCAAGCTTGATTGGGTTCAAAAACATTTCTTGATAACGTCATTATTTTGCGAATTTTAAAAACTCACAAATGACTTTAGCATTTGTCATTATTCTTTAGCTTCTCAATCATAAATTGAATTAATGCAATGGAGCGTCTGTGTATACTAAGGTTCTATTTGGCTTAACTATAAAATTTTAGCTTTTGAAGTATAGAACTTTGGTTAGAATTATTGTTGAACAACCGCCATTTACTATTTTGGCTATGTTTGGTAATGTTGGCCTTTTAAAATTTATGAAGCCAATGTTGGCTTTCAAAAATATGGAGGGGTATATTGAAGAAAGAAAAAGAAAAAATAATTTCTGACATTATGTAAAAGTAGCTTCGCAAAAGCTTCAGTTCGAAGCTTCTTATTTTTTAGTTTTTTTTAGCTTTAGCTTTTGACCTAAAAGCACTTTGAAAAATTGGCAAACAAGTTGGTTTCAACTTCTAAACTCACAGAAAAAACTTTGAAATGTCTAAAAGCTAAAGCAAATGATGGTTTAGTTAACGATGCTAGAGGGAGAAAGGAAAGTTTGGATAAATTTAAAATATAGGGATGTGTTTGAGAACTAAGGGGAAAGTGTCTTTAAGATATAGAGTAAGTGTCATTTACTCCCATGAGTTTTAGCTTAAAGCCTAAACACCCCCATGAAGTCTTACTTTTACCCAGATTCTCCCATGACGTTAAAGTCTCCCAAACAAAGCTTTAAAACTAAAGGGTATTTTGGACTTTTTATTTTGTAAAACAAATAATATTTGAAAATATAAAAAAACCTCTAACCCACCCCAGCCAACCTACACGTTAAACCTAACCCCTTTCCCCTACCCCTAACCCAATAGCCCAAACCTGTATTGATTCGATGGCCTTTACCCAAATCCCACCCATACCCCGTAAAATTTACCTAAACCCACCCCATAACCTTACCATTAACTCCCTACCAACATGTCGTATCCCTCCCCCGGGGGCGGAGGTATTGGGAATTGTATGCCCTAAAGACTACTAGCACTAAGATATCTCAGTGAAGGGATATTATAACAATTAATAATCAGTGCATCTTACATGAGCATCTCTATACTCCCATTATATTCTCTATATATATGCATGCTAAGGCTCCTTGATTTGAGTGAATGACATAGGTGCGTAGTGATCCGCACAGAAGGTATATGTCATAAGGCTTAAATCTAAACTATAGGTTCATAACTGTATAATGAAGTTGGACACTTCACTACGGAATGTTATAGTGAGTGAGTCTCCTATTTGGTAGGGTGACCTACCTTGGTCAATGTAGGGGCTTTACGAACTTTTCTCATTAGTGCATGAGAATGCATTGAACTGTCACGGCCCCAACACGACCCCCCCCCTTAAGATCACGTTAAGACGTGACAAAATTTTGACATTATAGCATCTGAAACATGGATGACAGAACCCTAAACCGGTTCGATCTTAAACAATTACAATCAACAACCACTTCACAACACCACAAGGTAACCAAATACATTTCATATTCTAACCATCCAACATTTAAAACAAAGAATAATGCCTCCGTCTCAACCCTTCAAGACAACCCATATTATACATATTCAAAATAGATGCTAAGCTAGCCTGTCAATATATACATATCCAAAAGGAAGACCATATAAGCTAGCATTATACAAACCACTAATTTGAAGTAAGTTATATATTACAAACTTTTATTTCTTTCATACATCCAACATAAACATAAAGACAACATGAGAGGCATTCCAAGAAAACACTCAAGGATTATGCTTTGGCACATAAGACTCATCCACATAGGGCTCCACCTCATCTTCCTGAGGCACATACACTGGATCTTGCTCAGGCTCACCTGAAAGCATTAGCAAAAGGGTGAGTCAAAAGAACTCAGTGGGGATGGGAATGGGAAGGTTTTGAAACTCATTTTCTCCTTTGAAAACCACATTAAAACAAGTTTAAACAACGCACAACAAGAAGAACAATCAACAAGAAAGTTCAACAACACTTAGCAAAGGATATGTTCATGTCATTTGTTGATGCCGTCACTTATCACTCCATTCCCAAATTCATTACTTTCCCTTTGTTACTCCCATTGAATACAATCCGGATGTACCAAGCCTAGACCCACACCCCATGGACATTCTCCTGGTCTACACGGGATAGGGCATAGGTCATGATAGTCATGTCATTGAAACCCGGCAAGCTCATAAACCGCCCGAGGTGACTAACCCTATCATGCCTTACAATATTTAACACTTAACACTTAACATTCTGAGAAAACAACAAAGTAGGTTGTTTCCTGGCACTACAACATCTAACAATTAACGATTTAACACTTATAAAACACTTAATGCACTTTAGTTAGATGACAAATTAGGTCATCCAAACTCAACACACACTTCAACCTTTAATCAAATCCGAGCCTACTTAACACCAACTCAAGTTTCAACCACACAACAATACAAAAGGACTTAAAACAACATTCAACTAATTCAAAATAACAACAAAACTCAAAATCTAAGAACCAAACAACCCCCGAACCTTCTCCTATCACTTAACCACTAAGGAAAACACTTACCCTACCTCGGAGGCAACCCAAAAGCCATCCAAAAATAACCCAACCAGCCCAACAACCCTAAACTAGGCGGCTGGATTTTTCAGCCCATAATTGCTACCATCAATTCACCATTTTTGCATTACAACTATATTATACTATGCAAGACAAGTACAACCAAGCATATATAACTTTTATACTAGCAATGAAACACAAATTTTAGCTAAAACCTCAATTAATAACATTTAAAATAAAACTATAACAAATCACTGGTTAAATTAGATAAAATCACACTATATTGTTCTCTAACACTTAACTAGCAATAATCACAAGCTAATATAACCATACAACAGCTATATATGCAATTTCAAAACTTTGACATGAAATTTAACTTTGAGATCTAGTTTTTTCCCCACCTGATATGGAAAGAAAGCTTGCAAGAAGGTAGAACACAAGTAGAATTGTCAAAATCAAGCTTTGAACGGAAGAAATCGGCTTCGAATCAAGTATTTTCTTCAAAAATTGGCTTAAAACCCTTGAAAGCTTTTCCTTTCTTTTCCTCCTTGAACTCACGACATACTGTGTGAGATTTAAGTGTATTTTGGCTGATTTTTGAGTAATATAAGGTTAAGTGAAAAGTCAACAAGTCAAAGTTGTAAAATTATATGATTTAATATGGCAAATGACCAAATTAACCTTTATTTTTCATTCTAATTGCAATTTTATCATGCCAGAAATATTTAAGATGATAAAACACCAAGTTGAAGATATTATTGCATGTGATTAAGAGTACGTTAATTAATTTAGTCAAAAAGATGCAAGGTGCTCAAAAATGCCCTTTTAAATGAACTTTAAGTGAAATTTTCGCCTAGTAACTATATGAAATCATATGAATGCACATACATGCATATAATAATTCAAATAATATATAAAACAAGTGAAAAAATATAATTGCACATAAACAAAACTCGGGGTCTCACATCCTTCCTCCTCTTAAAGAAATTTCGTCCTCGAAATTCTTACTTGCTACTCGGAACAAATCTAGTTACTGTTGCTCGATCTTATCCCTTCTTTCCCAAGTAGCTTCTTCTATACCATGATGATTCTACAATACTTTTACCATAGGAATTCTCTTTGATCTCAACTCTCGATCCATATGATCTATGATACGAATTGGTCATTCCTCATAAGATAGATTTTCACCAAGCTACAACGGCTCTGGTTCTAATATATGAGAAGGATCTGGATAATACTTCCTTAGCATGGACACGTGGAAGACATCATGAATATTGGAGAGATTCTGTGGTAAAGCCAACTGATATGCCAATTTGCCCACTCTGCCAACAATCTCAAACGACCCATCAAATCTCGGACTCAATTTACCATCTTTACCATGATGAAGAAAGCCCTTATGAGGAGACAATTTAAAGAAAACTTGATCCCCAGTCTCGAATTCCAAATCCCGACAGCATTTATCCACATAACTCTTATATTTGCTCTGAGTTGTCAGCATTCTCTTCCTGATTAACTATACATTCTCAATTTTCTCTAGAAGTTTTGGTATCAAAGTTGGATCAACAACCTTCATCTCCCCCACTTCATCCCAGTATGAAGGTGATCGACATTTACGCCCGTACAGAGCTGCATAAGGTGCCATCCTAATGGTCGCTTGATAATTATTATTTTAGGCAAACTCGGCTAGTGGAAAATATTTCTCCCAGCTCTTCTCAAAGTCTAGCACACAAGCCTTCAACATATCTTCCAGAATCTGTATAGTTCTCTTTGATTGACCATCAGTTTGAAGATGATACACTGTGCTAAAATTCAACTTAGTACCCATTGTTTCCTGTAGACGCTGCCAAAATCAAGAAGTAAACCAAGAGTCTCGATCAGATACAATGCTTGCTAGAATCCCATGAAGTTTAACAATGCTAGGCACATAAAGATCTGCCAACTTCAAGATCATCTTGCTTCCTCATCGGAATAAAGTGAGCAGTCTTAGTCAATTGGTCCACGACAACCCAAACCATATCTCAACCTCTCGGTGACCTAGCCAAATTAGTGACAAAGTCTATTGTGACATGTTCCCATTTCTATTTTGTTATTGGCAATAGCTGAAATAACCCTACGGGTCGTTGTTGTTCATCTTTCACTCGTTGACAAGTCAAACATCTGGATACAAACTGGGCAACATCCTTCTTCATGTTATTCTACCAATAGTGTTGTTTCAAATCCTAGTGCACCTTGTTTTCACCTGGATAAATTGTGTACTTTAAATTGTGAGCTTCCTCAAGAATCCTCTCCTTAGATTTGGTTCATCGGGAAAATATACCTTGTTCCAAAATCGTAGAATACCATCTTCATATAACTTGAAGTCGGATTTATCATCCTTGATCTGATCTTTGATTTTCTGAAGCTTCTCATCAAGTTGCTGCGTTTCTCTAATCTAAGACAGCAATAATGGTTGAATTTGCAAGTTTGTACATATCACTCCAACTTGAGTCAACTCTGGTTTCCAATAACTAGTTTCCTCAAGCATATCCCATTCTTTGATTGCCAAACTTGCAATGCTTGCCTTCTGGCTAAGAGCATCCACTACAATATTAACCTTCCCAGGAAGATAATTGATAGAACAACTATAATAATCCAAAAGTTCCATCCATCTCCTCTGCCTTATATTCAGTTCCTTCTGAGAGAACAAGTACTTCAAGCTTTTATGATCAGTGAAGAACTCAAACTTATTACCCCATAGATAATCACGCCATTTCTTTAGTGCAAACACTATGGCTACCAATTCTAGATCATGAGTCGGATAGTTACTAAACCATGTTGCATAAGCACACAACCCAAGCCCTCCTTGGATACATCACTGTAGATAACCATATCATATGGTCCCTCCGAAAACTCAAGTATTGGAGAGAAAATCAACCTATTTTTCAACTACTGGAAACCATTTTCACACTTCTCATCCCACACAAAGCTCGTTCTTTTGTGAGTCAATTTAGAAAGTGTCTGTAACGCCCGAGATTTAGCCATGCATTTAATTACTGTTGCATCCCTTGTTTGCGCATTTACTTCTATGCCTTATTAACTGACTTTGTGACTACTATTCACTCCGTTTTTAAACTACTTTCTATTAGTTAATTAGCATTTTTATTAAATCATATTAATTGTCAAAGTAATGAGAAAAATGTGCATTTGAGCTAGAAGCGTTAGGAGGGCTCGTTTAGAAAATGATTTTTGTAGTTGAATGAATAGTGTTACGTAACCAACTTGGAGTTTAATTAGCTAACATTAAAATTACGCTTAGGACTTGTTTCTAACTAGCTTGACTCACATTTTGACCATACACTTAAATTAAAACAACTCACCTAAGCTTATATACCCCTCAAACAACTCACCTTATATCATAACTAGCAAAAATCAAAACAAAAAAGTGCTGAATTTTACTGTAGCAAATCCGAGAATAGTGTAGGAGGAGAATGAGAGGATTTTGCTCATCAAATCTTCAAGCCAAGCCAAGCCAAGCTAGGAGCAAGTAGTTTAGGGTGTTTGCTAACCTCCCGAGAGTTCCTACGCGCAATTGGTGAGGGTTTTCATGACTTTTTATGCATATCTAAAATGTTACATTTTTCTTGATTTGTTGAAAATGTTATCAAATGCTATTGCAAAGCTTATCTATGCTATTATACCTTGTATATAAGTGCTAGAGAACACATTTGAGCTATTAGTTCGCATTTTAAACGGTTGGAATCGTCATTTGAATTTATGAGATGAATAGTGACGTTTTTCTAGGGTTTTATGTAATTGCACGTATTAGCTTGATTCAACACTTCTAATAGATGCCTTAGGTGCTAATGAAGGTAGTCTAATAGCCCCGTGCACTTGAATTGCTCTAGAATCGCATAAAACGTGAAATAGCCGACTTTAACAAAGGAGTTTCGGGGTTCATGCGAATCCGGGTGGATTCGGGCTTCACTTCTAGTATTCTTAGGCTACCTAGGTGCTATAGAAGCTTTGATAACCCTTGTTTGAAGCCCGGATAAGGTATGTGTAGTTTAAAGCCATAAGAGGAAATTTGGGGCTTTCGGGGTAATCGCGTGCATTTGAATGAGTTAGAGGGTTGAGAGGGTACCTTGGGGGTTAGTTAGAAGGTTGGGAGAGTTTCCTTTGAAAATGAAATCATTAACTTTGGTTTAGAAGAGAAATAGTTCGAAAAACAAAGGGGTTTAGGTGCAATTTAAGTTGTCTCACACTTCTAAACCCATGTCAGGACTTCTTGAGTGTTTATATGTGATTTTAAATTGATTTGGAGCTTTTGGAATGATTCTATACTTATTTGGTATAAGTTCATTTGTAAACTGCTTATTAGCTTCTATATTTGCTTCTATCCTAATTGTAACGAGGTCAACCTACTTTGTTGATCCTCATATGTGTTAATGCTTATATTATTGTTATTAACTTGCCATCGTTGAGTGCATTGCATAGTGGTTGCGCAACCATAGTGTCGGGGCGGATGTGTTGAATATCGGCTGGGCGGCAGAGGGCTTGCCGGTGGATATTCAAACTCCGTGCCCTATTCCCTCATTCGCCTGGTCCGGAGATTGCCAGGGGATGTTGGGTCGTAGGATTCGGGGTACATCCGGAGTACACCCACTGGAGTGATTGGGGTTATGCCGGCTCATCGTGATCGTGCTCGTGGTTCGTGGATCGTGATTGAAGACCAGTGAAGATTGGTGTATAGGGGATTGAGTGAAATGTATCCTTTTAAATGTGTGGTTATTTAAGTTATCATTGTTTCTTTAATTGTTAAGTGTTATTGTTGTATAACTGTTTTATCTGTTGCATTGCACGCCCCGGGACCTTATCCCTCACTGGGCAACAGTGGTTGCTCATACCTCGCTAACATGTTTCAGGTGGCGTAGTTGGAGGAGTTGCCCTAGTTGCTGTGTGTTGTTCTGCAGTGGCTGTGCCTTCTTGTTTCTATTTGGTATTTGTGTATCTAATTTGTGGCCTAAGGGCTTTGTTTATATTGGTTACTGTAATAAGTTGAAGGATAGTTGGTTGTGGTGTAGATTTGAGAACCTATGTCTTGTAATAACTTGTGTTTCTGCTTTTATTCACTTTGCATGCTTGGGAGTGAATGGCTTAAAGTAGAATGTTTTATCTTCTAAGTATGTTTTAATGTTATCCTAGGAGGTCATGGCTATTAGATTATGTTGTAAACAATGTTACTTGCATGCTTGTGTGGTTTTGGAACTATTGTTTGCTTCAGGGCTCGGATGGCCTTGAATCTTTAAATATTTAGTCATAAAAAGTTTGTTTACCTTGTAGTTACCTTATTTGAGAGTTTACAGGTTTTCAGAATGTCCTTAGTACAGGGGAAACTCTGTCCGTTTTTCCCTAAAATTTTGAGACTGGGTTGGTATTGGGTTGAGAATAGCATGGTCATTAGAGCCTCCGGTCTCGTGAGGGATCGGGGCGTTACAGTGTCCCTGCGATCTTAGAGAAGTCCTTCACAAACTTACAGTAGTACCCTGCCAAACCAAGGAAGTTATGAATCTTCGTCACGTTCTCTGGCCTTTTTCAAGATATCACAACCTCTATCTTAGTAGGATCCACTGAGATACCATGCTGTGTAATCACATGGCCAATAAAAGATATATGCTGCAGCCAGAATTCCCACTTACTAAAATTTGCAAACAATTGATGTCCTTGTAGCTTCTGTAGAACAAGTCGTAGATGTTGGTCATGTTCTAATTCAGTCTTAGAATATACTAAGATATCATCAATGAAGATTACCACAAACTGTTACAAATACAGTTGAAAGACTCGGTGCATAAGATCCATGAATGCTGCTGGTACATTAGTTAGTCCAAAGGGCATAACTATAAATTCGTAATGTCCGTATCGAGTTATGAAAGCAGACTTTGGAACATCCTCATCACGAATACGGAGCTGATAATATCCTTGCCTCAAATCAAATCTAGAATAAAACTTAGCTCCCTACAATTGATCGAACAACTCATCAATCAGTGGCAAAGAATATTTGTTCTTGATGGTCATTTGGTTCAAACCCTGATAATCAATACATAATCTCAAGGTGCCATCCTTCTTTTTCACAATCAAAACTGGTACTCCCCATGGTAATGAACTTTGCTGGATAAAACCTTTCTTCAATAACTCCTACAACTGGGTTTTCAGCTCTTTAAGCTCTGCTGGTGCCTTACGGTATGCTGATTTAGAGATTGGTTGAGTACTAGGAAGTACATTGATCATAAACTCAATATCTCTCTTCGGCGGCAATCCTGGCAACTCATCAGGAAATACATTTGGATATTCCTGAACTATCAGAACTTTCTCCAACTTTAGCTTATCAGATGGCTTGTTTATCAGATAAGCTAGATAACCTGAACACCCTTTTCATACCAGTTTTATAGCTTTAGCCGATGAGATGATGAAACTCATCATAACATCTCAGTTTCCCGCTACTTTAACCATTGGCTGACCTGGCCAACAAAACTTCACCACCTCTGTCCTACAGTTTAACTAAGCATCATACTTGACTAACCGCAATCATATAAGGTAACTTCTTAGTTTGAACATTTACAAGTTGCACATAAGCAAGTATAATAAAAGAATGTATAGTACCAGAATAAATTAATACTTTAACTAATGGATTGAGAATAAGGAAGTTACCTTCCATAACAACCGCTGCCTCCGACAACTCCTCTCTATCTACTGCATAAGCTCGAGCCTGAACTCGTTGTTGCTGAGGTACACTGACTGAAGGTCTACCCTGAGTACCTTTACCCGCTGGCTGGCCTTGAAACTTCAGCCATTTGGGGCAGTCCTTCACCCTATGTTAGTCACTGCCGTAACCCAAACACTTCCCAACTTTCATCAAACAAACGACCTCCAAATGGCCTTTACGTTTACAATATAAACATTGTGGAGCTGGGGTAGTAACACTGATGAAGCAACTATACCAATCGGTTGAAGCCTCATAACATACATCTTGTCCTATCCTTGAGGCTACGCTGGCCTCTGTTGTGCCTGAGGCTGATAGGGTCTCTGCTGAGTTTGGGGCTGGTTGTTAGTGATAAACCCTAATTCTATATAGTTTGATGACTTATCTTGGGCATTTTAATGTAAACTTGTTTTTATCAATCAATGGTATTTTTATGATATTGATATTCTTCGTTTTCAATTATATAAATGTGTCCCCTGATATCTTCATAAAGGAAATATATTCTAAAAGTTGTTTAAAATATCTTGGCATATTTCATTTGTACATGAAGAATATCTAAAGTTGTTCGTAGTCCTTAGATTATTTGACCGGGACTAAAATAGTATATTATGGACTATCACATGGATTGTTACCATTGATTAATATTGGATTTTAATGATAAAGGATAGTGAGCCATAAGCTATAACTGCATATGATGTGATTAACAATCATGTGAATGATTATTGGTAGAATAGATCATTGAATATGACGTGAATAACAAGCTACATGATTTCGAATTAATAGTTCGTTATTCATTGCGAATGTACATGTTATCCTTAGACTTGAAAAATTACAGTTGTAACATATATCGAGAATTTAATACTAGCACTTGTTCAATGCTCGTCTTTGATTTCTTAAGATGAGTTACGGCTACTTGCATATTATATTCCTGGTATAGTGGTTAACAGGTAATTGTCGAGAAATGATCTGTTAACCTCTGACGTGAGGCGATATCCTATGCAATCTAATTTCAGTTGTTGAATGAGGAAGTCCCTGGCTAGGGCATGAAAGATGGAAAAGCGTTTCCATGGATGTTATCTCTCATTCCAACTATTAGATGTTTGCATCGTTATCGAGCTTATAGACTTAATCATTTCATGGTCTTTGCTCAATCGAGATATCTTAGTGGTAGAATTAAATTGTACGTTAATTCACGACTATAAATAGATTCACCTGTTTGACTTCATTGCCATACAAATTGTCTTGATACGTTGCCAGACGTCACTCCAGAACATGAGAGTATTTTGGGAATTGCAGAGATATTCTCGAAATATATTAAAGTAGTTTAATATTCCTTTATTGCTATTTGGTGGTGGATCTAGAGAGTCACACGTAATAAAGCATAAATGAATGAGTTTCGAATAAGCTTATATTTGGTTGAGGTACGTTAAAGTATTAACGTTGTATAATGTCGGCTATTAATTGGTAATGGGCCAAATGTATAATTATTTAAAGTATTGGGGCAAAAATGTAATTACGAAAGTTGTTTCCTTAATTTAAACTAATGATGATTATATTAAATTAATTGTATGTATTCAAGAATAATTGAGTATCTATACATATTTGATATGTATACATACACATTAGTCGTGAAAAGAAAAGATGCCAAATGCTTGGCTAGGAGAGCTCCACATCAATTGCTTAGTCATAGATATTATTTGAATGGCTAGGATTAGGCAAGACAAGATGTATGGCCAATTTTGAATTGGTTGTTGAGTTAGTGGAATTGTGTCATAATCCACTAAGCTTTATCTCCTAGATATTACACAATATAAATTACGCACATTACATATAGCAAGATATTAATATACGCAAGATGATATATTATATATCTTTCTCTCCTTGCGAAACTCGACCAAGCTAAGGAAGGAAAAGGAAAAATTTGTTTTGTCTTCTATTTTTCTAAGCTTATTCAATATCACCAAGAAAGCTAGCACATCATCTTGGGTGGTTTGGGGACCTCATTCAAGCTTGTGTGGACAACCTAGGACTCTTGCACTTGTGGGAGGATTTGTCAAAGCTTGAGCTTGCTTCATTATCATCCTTTGCAAAGGTCTATAAGAGGTATATATTGTATATCTCTCTACTATATATATATAGTTGTATATATATGCTTTTACTATGTTAATCATATGAAATCAAGACTAGGTTTTTTTTGGATGTACATAGCTTTGTTATAGAAATTTTTAAAATTCTAGCCACGGTTCTTTCTTGGTTTTAAGTTATGTTTTCTCCATAAGCCTTGCAAAGTTTCTTTCAGGTGGTATCAGAGCCTATGCTTGATTTTTATATGGTTACATGGTTATTTGCTTGTTTTATGCTTTGAACGCTAAGAGGTTTTAAGATATATATATGATATATGATTTCAATGTTACATTTGATGTATGTTGTTTGTGTTTGATTCATGATATATGAGATATAATGTTGTGTTTATATGAGATATAATACCCCTTGGACCATTGGAAATAATGTTAGATTAGTTTCAAAATGGCCAAAGAACTCAAACACATGAAATAGCTCAAAAGTGCAAAAATTAGATTTTGTGCAAACTCACTACCCAGGTTGGTTGAGCAAAGCCAGTCGTGTAACTCGACCAGCTACTCGACCGACTTGGATAGTTTAATTTTTTGATTGAGCTAAAGTTGTATTAAGCCTTGATCTATTGCTGAGCACATATATGGTTGATATATTATGCAATGATCATAGTTTTAATGCATGTTAGAAGTCCTTTTAGTAGTTAAACATGAGATGTTTAAGGTTCAAAGTATGAAATTTGAAGTAAATGAAATCTTACATGGTGATATGCTATGTGTTCATTTAGCTTTCTTGGATTGTTGTATATGATGCATGTTCAATGCTTTATGAACTTGTATTGAATGATTGTATATAATGCATATTCAATATTTGATGAATGATGATTGATGGGTAGATCATGGACTTATCTTATTGAATGATGAATGGTTATATTTCATTGGATGACTTTGTAATAATTATTCTTTCATTCATTGGCTTGTAAATGAGGCATAAGTCTCATTTCATTTTTGTTGCAAGAAAGCATTTTGTAGTGAGGCAATTAGTTGTAATCTACAAAGAGGTTTTGCAAAGGAATTGAAGTTTTCTAAGGAGTTGGAGGCCTTTGAAGTGTTTGAGAAATCAAGACCATTGAAGGCATTCTTGATGTGCTTGTTTTGGTTATTCTAGGCTTGGTTTCTTAGCACTAAATCCATGATCCTTCATGCTTTATATTGATGCATATATGCTTGTTTAATTGCTTATATGTGATGTTGGCTTTTAAATGGACTTGTATGTATAACTGAGATCTTTCAAGCTAAAAAGCTTCCTATATGCAAACTACTATTAGATTGTAAAGCGGTAAAAAGAGTTTATCGTAGCCCTCCATCATCCTAGGACTATATTGGCTTAAAATGATTATATTTTGTCTAACCCAAAGGTAGAAAGATGTAGTTCATAATAAGTCTTATTGTATGCCTAGTTAACATAGAGATGTTTTGATACTCCAATATCGTGCGACCAATAATGCACTAAAGTTGAGGTCATAGGATTCAAATTGTTGCATTCATTAAGATGGTTGGCTTAATCTAACTAGATCACTAGATCAAAATTGCACGAAAGCTAAGATTCAAGTGATTTAGGGGCTAAATTGACAAAATCCTATATAGTGATATAGATAACAATGGTTGTTAACTCTTAAAGTAATATTTTAATATTGCACGAAAGCTGAGAGATATTATCCTTAAGAGAATATTGGTCATCCTACTAAGGAGTCTTTAATTAGATTCAAGTTTCTCATTTAGGGAGTGTAGGATTTGATAAAAGATTAGTGGGAGGTACTATTTAATTCAAGTCCATGATTAAATAGTTTATTACTTGTTTACATTACTTGCAATTTTATTTTTTGCATTATTTATTTTCTTGCAACTTATATATAATGGCTTATGTTGCAAACCCGTTAGCTCATATTTTAGACAATAACCGCTTAACTGGACCCAACTTCGTTGATTGGTTTAGTAATTTAAAACTTGTTTTGAGTATGGAAAAACTAAAATATGTTCTAGAAACAGCCCTTCCTCATGCCCTCCCAGAGGGTACTATTGAAGCTGAGCGTGTGACATTTGATTTGTGGCATGGACATGACATACGTGTGAAGGCATATATCATAGCCTCCATGAGCAATGAATTGCAAAGACAGCATGAGAAGATGTCTCATGCTAAGAGTATGATTCACAATTTGCAAGAATTGTATGGAGAATAGGGTCGTACTATTAGGTACGAGATATCGAAGGAATTGTTCCGCGCACATATGGAAGAAGGTGCTGATGTTAATAAACATACCCTGAGGATGATTACTTTGATCACCAAACTTGAGGCGTTTGACTTTACGATGGATTGTCAGTTACAGACAGATTTGATCCTTCAGTCTTTGCCACCATCATTCAGTCAGTTTATCATCAACTTCAACATGAACAAGCTTGAATGTTCTTTGTCTGATTTATTAAACATGTTAAAAACTACTTAGTCTCAGTTAAAGGGTGACAAAGGGAAGGAGTCTGTCTTGACTGTTGCTTCATCTTCTGGCTCTAAGCCAAAAAAGAAGAAGAACAACAATAAGAAGAAAAACTCTGGCCCTAAAGCCACAAAAGGTGTTGGTAAGAAGAAGAGAACGGAAAAGGTATCTAAGGGTACCTGTTTCCATTACAAGCAAGATGATCGTTGGAAAAGAAACTGTCCTTTGTATCTTCAATAGTTGAATGAGCAGCAAGATGGGGTAGCTACTGATAAAGGTATAATTTCTTTTATGTTTGTGATTGAGACTAATCTTTCTATTAGTCACAATTATACTTATTGGATTTTGGATTCTGGTGCTACAACTCATGTTTGTGTTTCTGTACAGGATCTAAATGACAAGGTTGCACTTAGGAAGTGTGAAGTGATTTTGAAGGTTAGCAATGGAGCAAATGTTACTGCCTTGGCTAAGGGTAGTATCAATGTACATATGCCTACCGGGTGAATCTTATATCTTGATGATGTTTTGTATATACCAAAAGCTGTTAGGAATATAATGTCTATTCTTAAACTTGTCAATGAAAATTATGAATTTTCTTTTGTTAACAATTGTTGTAATATTCGTTATTGTAATGAATATGTTGGCAAGGCTACTTTGGTAAATGGACTATAGCATCTTGGTGTTAATGAATGTATGAATGTTACATCTGTTACAACTACTATTTCAAAAGAAAAGCGTCCTCGAGATAACCAAACTAATCCAAAATAATTGTGGCACTTAAGACTTGGTCATATCAATGATAAAAGATTAGCATGGATGGCTGAAAATGAACTTATTAGTTCATTGGGATTTGAACCCAACCCTATTTGCAAATCTTGTATTCTTGGTAAGATGACCAAATCACCTTTTATTGGACAAGGTGTAAGAGCTACAAAATTGTTAGGATTAATACATACTGATATATGTGGACCATTTAGAAAAATGGCTCGAGGTGTTTATAATTAGTTCATAACTTCTACTAATGATTATTCACGGTACGATTATGTACACTTGATAAAGTATAAGTCTAAAGCTTTCAAAAAGTTTAGAGTGTTTAAGACTGAAGTAGAAAACCAATTGGGAAAAAGGATTAAAACTATACGATTAGATCGTGGAGGTGAATACTTGAGTACCAAATTTCTTGATTATCTCAAGGAGGTTGGCATAACATCATAAACAACACCACTGGCCACACCACAATTAAATAGGGTGTCTAAGCATAAGAATCGTACATTAATGGATATGGTACGATCTATGATCAGTTATACTGATCTCCCCATTTCATTGTGGGGTTATACCCTTCTTACAACCATATATCTATTGAATAGAGTTCTATCTAAAGTTGTTCCTACTATACCGTATGAGTTATGGGTTGGTAGGAAACCAAGTCTTAATCATATTAAGATTTGGGGCGATCCTTCTTTTGTTAAGCAACTCAAGATGGACAAGTTGGAAGTTAGATATGATAAAGGTCGTTTTACGGGATATCCTAAGGAAACTAAATGATATTATTTTTATTTTCCTAGTGATCAAAGGATTTTGATCAGCCGCGATGCTATCTTTCTTGAAAAAGAGTTTATTCAAGAAGGTGACATTGGGATGAAAGTAGAAATAGAGGAATTGTCCTCTGAACCACAAAGTGACCCAATTCAAGATTCTAAAACTGTTCAACAGAGTCCAAAACAGATTACAACACAAGTTCCTCATAAGTCTAGTAGGGAATCCCATCCTCTTGAAAGATATGGTTATCTTCTTGAGGAAGCGCAAAAATTATTTATTGTTGGTGATAATGATCATATTGATGATCCTGCTACCTTTGATGATGTGATACATGATATCGACTCCGAAAAATGGAGACAAGATACAAGTAGAAATGGATTCCATGTACTCCAATAATGTTTGGACCTTGGTAGACCCACCTAAAGCTATTGTACCTATAGGATGCAAATGGGTGTTCAAGAGAAAACTAGGAGCTGATGGAAAGGCAGAGACTTTTAAAGCAAGACTAGTTGTTAAAGGTTATCGTCAGAAACAAGGGATTGATTATGACGAAACTTTTTCACCAGTTGCTACGCTTAAGTCCATTCGCATAATACTTGTAATCGATGCATACTATGATTATGATATTTGACAGATGGATGTCAAAACTGCGTTCCTTAATGGATATTTTGATGAAGATATTTATATGGAATAGCCTGAAGGTTTTGGATCTAAAGGTCATAAAGTATGCAAGCTTAAGAGATCAATTTTTGGTCTCAAACAAGCTTCTCGGTCTTGGAACATCAGATTTAATAATGAGGTTAAAGTGTTTCGTTTCATTGAAAATGATGATGAACCCTGTATATACAAGAAGGTTAGTGGGAGTGCAATTATCTTCCTTATCTTGTATGTAGATGATATACTAATCATGGGTAATGACACGGGTCATATAATGTTCGCGAAGGTTTGGTTAAGCAATAAATTCTCCATGAAAGATTTGGGAAAAGCTACTTATATCTTAGGAATTTGTGTCTATAGGGATAGAACGAAGAGATTAATTGGTTTATCCCAAAATATGTACATAGAAAGAATCTTGAAGAAATTCAAGATGGAAAGTTCTAAGAAATGTCTCTTTCCTAAGAGGCACGGTGTGCATCTTTCTAAAGAAATGTCTCAAAAAATCGATGTTGAACGGCAATGCATGGAAAGAATACCGTATGCTTCCGCCATAGGTAGTCTTACGTATGCTATGCTATGTACACGGCTTGATCTTGCTTATGCTGTAAGTGTTACAAGCAAATATCAGTCAAGGTCGTTGGATAGCAGTAAAACACATCCTTAAGTACTTGAGAAGGACTAAGGATTTGGTTTTAATCTCTGGAGGTGGTGAACTCCGTGTGCGGATTCACTAATTCATATTTTCAACTTGATAGAGATGATAAAAAGTCTACATCTGGGTTTGTATTTATTTGTAATGGAGGAATAGTCAGTTGGAAAAGTTCTAAACAGCCTGTAACTGCTGATTCCACTATAGAAGCCGAATACATTACTGCATGTGACGCTGCAAAGGAAGCGGTTTGGATCAAGAAGTTTTTAAAAGAGCTTGAAGTGGTTCCATCCATTGAGTTTACAATACCTTTGTATTGTGATAACAATGGGATTATAGCACAAGCCAAGGAACCAAGATCTCACCAGAAATCCAAACATATTGAAAGAAGGTTTTATATCATCCGAGAGATTGTTGTTCGTAAGGATATAAGCTTGTAAAAAGTACCTACTTTGGATAATGTAGCTGATCCACTCATCAAACTTTGAGTCAGTCTCAGCTGGATCATCATCTTGAGAAGATGGGGATGCAATACCATAGTATGATGCGTTAGCACTGTATATTATGACATTAGTGCAAGTGGGAGATTGTTAGTGATATGCCCTAATGCTATATATTTGATGACCTATCTTGGGCATTTTAATTTAAACTTGTTTTATCAATCAATGGCGTTTTTATGATATTCATATTCTCTGTTTTCAATTATATGAATGTTTCTCCCGATATCTTCATAAAGGAAATATATTCTAAATGTTGATTAGAATATCTTGGCGTATTTCATTTGTACATGAAGAATATCTAAAGTTATTCGTAGTCCTTAGATTATTTGATCGAGACTAAAATAATCTATTATGGACTATTACATGGATTGTTACCATTGATTAATATTGGATGTTAATGATAAAGGAGAGTGAGCCATAAGCTATAACTGTATATGATGCGATTAGCAATCATGTGAATAATTATTGGTAGAATAGATCATTGAATGTGACGTGAATAACAAGCTACATGATTTCGGATTAATAGTTTGTTATTCGTTGCGAATGTACATGTCATCCTTAGACTTGAGAAATTACGGTTGTAACATATATCGAGAATGTAATACTAGCACTTGATCAATGCTCATCTTTGATTAATGCTCATCTTTGATTTGTCTAGATGAGTTACGACTTCTTGCATATTATATTCCTGGTATAATGGTTAACAAGTAATTGTTGAGAAATGATCTGTTAACATCCGGTGTGATGCGATATCCTATGCAGCCAAATTCGGTTGTAGAATGAGGAAGCCTCTGGCCAGGGCATGAAAGGTGGAAAAGCGTTTCCATGGATGTCATCTCTCATTCCAACTATTAGATGTTTGTATCGTTATCAAGTTTATAGACTTAATCATTTCATGGTCTTGGCTCGATCGGGATATTTTAATGCAAGGATTAAACTGTACGTTAATTCGTGACTATAAATAGATTCACATGTTTGACTTTATTGCCATATAAATTGTCTTGATACGTTGCTAGACATCACTCTAGAACACGAGGGCATTTTGGGAATATCAGAGATATTCCCGAAATATATTAAAGTCGTTTGATATTCCCTTATTGCTATTTGGCGGTGGATCTAGAGAGTCACACACAATAAAGCATAAATGAATGAGTTTCGAATAAGCTTATATTTGGTTGAGGTACGTTAAAGTGTTAACGTTGTATAATGTCGACTATTAATTGGTAATGGGCCAAATATATAATTATTTAAAGTATTGGGGCAAAAGTGTAATTACAAAAAGTTGTTTCCTTAATTTAAACTAATGATGATTAGATTAAATTAATTGTACGTATTCAAGAATAATTGAGTATCTATACGTATTTGATATGTATACATACACATTAGTCTTGAAAAGAAAAGATGCCAAATGCTTGGCTAGGAGAGCTCCACATCACTTGCTTAGTCTTAGATATTATTTGAATGGCTAGGATTATGCAAGACAAGATGTATGACCAATTTTGAATTGGTTGTTGAGTTAGTGGAATTGTGTCATAATCTACTAAGCTTTGTCTCTGAGATATTACACAATATACATTACATACATTACATATAGCAAGAGATTAATATACACAAGATGATTTATTCTCTCTCTATCTCCTTGTGAAACTCGACCAAGCTAAGGAATGAAGAGGAAAAATTTGTTTTGTCTTCCATTTTTATAAGCTTATTCAATATCACCAAGAAAACTAGCACATCATCTTGGGTGGTTTGGGGAACTCATTCAAGCTTGTGTGGACAACCTAGGACTCTTGTACTTGTGGGAGGATTTGTCAAAGCTTGAGCTTGCTTCTTCATCATCCTTTGCAAAGATCTACAATAGGTATATCTTGTATATCTCTCTAATATATATATATAGTTGTATATATATGCTTTTACTATGTTAATCAGATGAAATCAAAACTATGTTTTTTGGGATATACATAGCTTTGTTATAGAAAATTTTGAAATTCTAGCCATGGATATTTATTGGTTTTAAGCTATGTTTTCTCCATAAGCCTTGTGAAGGTCGTTTCACTGGTAAGATCTTTGCTGCCCCTGAGGCTGAAACGGCCTCTTGTTCGACTGACTGGACTCGGCTCGATCTAACTTTCTCTTTCAATTCTGGAAGCTGAATTAAAAGCCGCAGTGTAGTAGTCGAACTCTAACAGAGCCATAAGATCTTGGAGCTCTGGTCTCAATCCCCACATGAATCTCCGGGTCCTCCTCTCCTGATCCTGTACAAACTCCGGAGCACATCGAGACAACCTGTTAAAGTTGGCCTCGTACTGAGCCACAATAGAATTACCCTACATGAGGGACATGAACTCCTCCTCTCTGCGCTCCCTAGCAATCTTTGGAACATAGTTGGCTTTGAACTCCCGAAGAAAGTTGACCCCCAGGTAAGGAGTTTTTTAGGCCTCCCACCTGAGTTTAACTATACGCCACCATTGCTTTGTGTCACTATCAAGTAGAAATACAGCAAATGACACTTTCCTCTCATCAGTGTAGTCGAGGGCATCATATATCTTTTCAATCCTACTCAGCCAAGCCTCTGCTTTCTCATCATCAAGCTCTCCTAGAAATTTCGGTGGACTGTAACTTAAGAACTCTTGTAATAAGCTACCCCCAGTATCGCTACCGGCTGCATTGTGACCACGGTTGTTGTTACCTTGAACATGCTGCCCCTGAGCAGCTTGTCCTGTAACACCACGACCCTTCACGGATTTGGGACCCCAATCCTGTTCCTAAAGGCACGAAACCCGAGGAAAAATGGACAGAGTTTTTCCTGTTTATAGGCCATTCCATAACCTTGCATGCAGAAGAATCAGCACAACATATAATATCCACAACATATCTATAATAAGTTTTGTCCTTGGTGTATGATTCTAGCTTCCTTTTCTTTCAACAAGGTACATGTAAGGATGGAAACCTAAACAATACTAAGCTAATGCCTTTTCTAAGTTATCATACTACTCTAATAAATTTTTTAATTTAAACTCTAATTACATCTCCTTAAATAAAAATTACATTCAAGATCAGCATAATAAAATACAAGTTAGGTTCCAATACCACTTTACATAATTTAACACAACTATCCAACCAGAGATACAAGAAATCATGGGACACTTGATCCTCCTCTTCTACTTCTCGAGACTATCTCTGCCATGCTTGTAAAATGTTAGAAAGAGGGGTGAGCAAAACACTATTGCTCAGGGAGGGAGGGAACAATTATCCGGGGAGGTTTGAAAATGTTTTCGTGCAATGCATAAAATCAATAGAACTAATTAACAAAATATCATACTCACTCGAAATAATAAGGTTAAGTAACACATTTAGGAAGCTATAATTTGACATTAACAACATATAATCAATTAAAGACAAAAAGACAATCACAAATGTGCCACGTCAATACAGAAGAATCAACTAATACCACGAATTTAATAACACTTAAATAAAAAAAAATACAACCATATTTAACTCTTCAAGGACTTAGGGCCCAAGCGAGAGAGTTATTAAAGATAACCACATAGCAACAACAGTAATAATAAAATGATCAACTCAAGTAAAGTCAAACTTGACACCACTTACAGGTTCACGTACAAGTCATGTCAATACACCGATGACCTCGGGCCATCCGGAGTGACACGACGTTGCCAAACACATCCGATACCAAGGTAGTCATGCCAATACACCGACGACATCGGCCGTCCGGAGTGTCATGACGCTAGCATGTTCCACTGAGAATAAGCATGCTATATCATTAGATTAATAAACAATTCTCACGTAAACAAGATAGCAACCACCTTCACTTTTACTAAATGACATGCTTTGAAGATATTCATTAACATCATGAGTGGCGTATAAACTTGCTTCGATGTTTATTAGTACGCAAGATACTTCAATTGCCATAACTACAACAAACATTAACTTAACTAACTAAGTTAACTTTACAAGCTACTCTAATCTATTCCACTAAGACACAATACTTACTAAAGTTCAAAGACTACTAAAGCCATAACAATCATCAACGTTTACACACAAATATCCATCAATTGTACTTATTTAGCCAATTAACACACTTTAGAAACAAAATAAATTCCAATAACTCAAGCAACCCTTTACAATATTTGAACATACTTGACCAACTTTTGGCTTAATACCACTTAAGTTAACACTAGCATACTACTCACATATGCATACTCAAGAAAAACATACAAAACATACACTAAATACACATGCAATGTGAGACCCCATATTCTGCTTTATCTCGATTTGCATGCTTTACCTTGTTTTGCGTGAATTGACATGTTTATGTGCTATATGACTTAGAATGTGCTAAATAAGTGATTAATACACCTAATAAATGCTAAGTGTGCATTCATGAAATTTTTATCAAAAACAGAATCAGAAATTTTATCGTCGGATTTGGTGAATAGTATTTTTGAACACCTGTCCGCTAAAATTTTTACAGGGGTGTTTTAAACATTTTAAAACCTAGTCCTCGGGTATTAATAGACCCGTGTTTGATTAAAACGGATTTGGAATCGATTTTGGAATTTTAAAGATTTTTACACCGTCTTTTGCGAAAATCGAGTTTTAAGCCGACTCGAGTGGAATTGTTTGAATATAAAACTTCTTGTCACCTAAAAATAACCTACTTGAGCTAACTTGGGTGTTGTATAATTGTTTTGAGCAATGGTGATCAAGACAATGAATTTAAAGTCAAGAAAACACTAAAAATTGATTAGTTTTCAACTTTGACTTTATTTATTTTGTTGACTTTTGAGTATTTTGTAGTTATACACATTATAAAACACACAAAACACACTCATCAACACACACAAAGGGCCGAGAGGTTCAAGGGAGAAAAGAGAAAGAATTTTCAAGGTTTTCAAAGCAAATTTTCATAGAAAAAACTAGTTTTTGT
Organism: Ehretia macrophylla; assembly: GCA_037974665.1. Taxonomy (NCBI): domain Eukaryota; kingdom Viridiplantae; phylum Streptophyta; class Magnoliopsida; order Boraginales; family Ehretiaceae; genus Ehretia; species Ehretia macrophylla. The sequence continues at coordinate 22,295,506 of CM075782.1, read as the reverse complement.
CCGTAGATTTGCATGTCGAGTTGGATTCTTCTTGTTGGGCATGCATTGCACGCATATCTAGGCTTGTTTCGCATCAAAGGTGAGAGAAAAATTCTAGATCTCAAAAGTCATTTTTTTATATTTTTGCATATAACGGATTATTGAACCGTTAAAATATTAATTTGAGGTTATATTATTGCTCAGTGCATGCTAGGGATCGTTTATGTGTATTACTACGAGATTTGAACCATTGTAGCGAAATTATTTATTTTCGGGTATTAAAAGTTGATTAATTAGCCACTTGAGGATTATCTTGAGTTGTTGTGGTTGGAATCGATTGCCGTCGATTTTTAAAAGTTTGTTAATTACGTGGTAACGCCGTTATAATGCCGAATTTTTGATTGCGATGTTTGGGTGAAAATCCAAAAATTTCAGCCTAGGTGTATTGAGGTTTTAGGGTTGTTAGGCTTGATTTTGATGTGTCTTGGTTGGTTTCCGAGAGGTCTAATGTAGTTGATTGAATGGGTGAGTATTAGAAACTGATTCGGAGTGATTTGGTTTAGTAAAATGTAAGATATGATTATTTGAAGTTTAGGTTGTCTTTCTTTAAATTGTTGAATTGAGCCTTTAGATGATTGGGTGGTGTTTGAGTGATTGAATTGTGAGTTGTTGGTGGTTAATCTAGGTTAGATTATGTGTTTAATGCATGTTAAGTTAGATGGCCTACTTTGTCATCTAACTTAGTTATTTGTTGTTTAATTGATTACTTAATGTTATATTGATGATAATTGATGATGATTGATGATAATTGATGATTATTGCTGATTATTGATTGATGATTGATGAACTGGGAGATAGGCAATTCTGCTAGATTGTCCTCCTGTGAATGATGTTTATTATTATTGCTGAGTCTTGGTACGTGTGTGCCACCTCTCGAGCAGCATTGGGCTGTCGAGTTGATAACGGCATGACTACCAGAGATTACCCCCTGCTCGCATGATAGAGGTGTCATGGAGGGAGGGGCTAGTGAGGTACCTCGGGTGTGTGAGTAATGGGGAGTTATAAGAAGAATGGTTGAGATCGTGATGGCGTTTGGAGCTACACCAAATAGAGTATCCTTTATTGATTGGTCATTATAGTTATGTGTTTATATTGTTATTGATGTTTTATTGCGTGTTTACTACTCAAAGGATCAATTCTAAGGAGTATAGTAAATACTGTTAGAGATCTATCGGATCCTCACTGAGCTGGTTTATATAAGCTCACTCTCTATTATTGCATGCATACAGGTGTTATTGAGCAAGATTACGGGTACGTGCCTCCAGAAGGGGATAATGTGCCGTATGTGGACGAGTCCTATGTGCCAGAGTCTTGTCCTTGATGCTTGAGATGTTGTATATTCTATTATCATGTATATTAAACTAGTTGTCTTTTTATTTATTTTGAAGTTTATGATGTATAAGTTGTAGTAAGATAATGAACAAAGTGATGTTAACTTAGTAATCTTTCTTTTGTTATGATTTAGGCTGTATCTGTTAGTAATGGAAGCATCCACGGGTTGAGTCAGCTAAGTTGGTTTATAGTCTATTTTGATATGTATGTTAAAGTTAAGGTATTATGTTGGAACGGAGGCATATAACTATGAATGGATTGTCTAAGAATGATTATTGTATAATATGGTTATGTTGTATGTTGTTAATGGTATTGAGGAATTGATTGTTGTTTGGTTGAGGAGTTAAATGAATGATGTTCTGAGAGGTTGGTTTAAAGCCTCGGTGTCTTAATTACTGTCGTTATACTGCTGAAATTCCGTTGCGGCCTGACTGATTGTAGGTGGGGTCGAGTTGGGGCGTGACATTTAAGTGGTATCAGAGTGCATGTTAGCTGTCAGCCGGGGTACTCTCGGAATGTGGGTAATGGTCTTAGCATGAAAGTATGTATGAAGTGAAATAAAAGTGAACTATGTGTTAATATGATTAAGTGATTAAGTGATTATGTGATTAATTTGTTTATGTGATTGATACTTAAGTGATTTATGTGCTTTATATGAGTTTGTTGTTTATGTGCTAATAGTTGTTCATAGTTTGCTTATGTGCTATAACCTGTGCTAACTCTTTGATTAGTAGAATGACGGGAAGACCGAGGACCAGAGGTAGGCCTGAGGTGACTGAGAAGGTTCAGAGAAATGTGGCACCAGGCCAAGTTAGGGAGGATGATCATATAGGTACAGCTTTTGATATGATGAACGAGATCATGGCCAGTCAGGCACAATTACTGGCAGGGCAGGCTGCCCAATATCAGGCATTGCAGAATAAGTTATTGAACGCACAGGGTAGGTACCACGGTCGTGGTACACTGAAAGAGTTTTTAGGATATTATCCACCACGGTTTCAGGGGGAGCCGGATGATAGGAAGGCTGAGGCGTGGATTAGCAAGGTGGAGAAGATTTTTGACCCTCTTGATTATACCGATGAGCGGAAGGTCACTTTTGCCGTGTACTTGCTAGATGATGAGGTAGAAGAGTGGTGGCACACGGTGAAAACCAGCTGGGAGACTTAGGGTATTCCGTATGTTTGGGATACCTTTCTGTTAGCTTTCCGGGCAAAGTATGACCCGAGGATCGCAAGGGAACGGAGAGAGGCAGAGTTTCAAGCCTTAGTGCAGGGAGATGCTTTGGTGGCTCGGTATGAGGCCACTTTCACTAGGTTGTCCCGGTATGCACCAGAGTATGTGGCTGACGAGGAACGTAAGACTCGTAGATTCATGTTGGGGTTGAGGCCTGAGATTCAGGATGCGATGGCCCTGAATCGGTATGATATACTTACGGAGGCCTTTGATGCAGCTTCTAGACTGGATAAGAGAAAGGGGGAACAAATTGTGTCTAGTCAGCCTAGCAAGAGGCCTTTTCAGCCGCAGGGTCAGCAGGGAATATATAGGCCTTCAGTACAGCCGGTTGTGTACAGGCCGCCAGCTCAGCAGGGTTCTTTCAGGCCACAGGGTCAGTAGAGTTATTATCGACCTCAGTTTCAGCAGGGGTCCTATCAAGTTTAGTCCCAATACAGGCCAGCCCAGTCGCAGGGTCAATACAGGCCTAGTTTTGTTAGACCTCAGCAACAGACTGGTACAGCAGGGTCAATACAGGCCTAGTTTTGTTAGACCTCAGCAACAGACTGGTACAGCTGCTTCTTCAGCTTCGGGTTCTTCCCGGGGTAGTGTCAGTGCTTTATCACCGCAGTGTACTTACTGCAAGCACCAGGGCCATGTGGAGGCCGACTGCAGAGTGAAGTCAGGGGCTTGTTTGGGTTGCGGTAGCAATCAGCATAGGGCGAGGGATTGCCCTAGATATCATAGGACTAAGAGTCAAACAACGACTCAGGGTTATCAGGGTCAACCTACGGGCAGTGCACCTCAGCAGCAGCGGGTTCAGGCTCGGGCCTATGCAGTTGACTTGGAAGAGATGCCTGAGGAGACTGCAGTTGTGGAAGGTAACTTCCTTATACTTGATCAACTTGTTAAAGTGTTGATTGATTCTGGTGCTACGCATTCTTTTATTACTCCTGCTTGTGTGCAACGTGTTAATGTGCAACCTGAAAGACTGCCTTATGTGGTTGAGATTAGTACCTCTTTGACTGATAAGTATATTACTGGCTTAGTATGTAAGGATTGTATAATTCATGTTAAGGGGTATAATTTTCCTTCGGACCTTATCTTATTTCCTATTCGGGGGTACGATGTTATCTTGGGAATGTATTGGTTATCTAAGTATGATGTCCAGTTAAACTGTAGAACAAAGGTAGTACAATTTCGTTTGCTAGATCAGCCAGTAGTTGAGGTAGTAGGGAACCGGGGTGCTAAGACGAGTTTTGTTATCTCAGCAACTAAAGCCGTTAAGTTGGTGAGTAAGGGGTGTTCGAGTTATCTAGCTTATTTGATCAACAAGCCATCTGATAAGCTACAACTGGAGGAAGTTCCTATTATTTGGGAATATCCTAATGTATTTCCCGAGGAGTTGCCAGGGTTACCGCCAGAGAGAGATGTGAAGTTTGTGATTAATTTTGTTCCCGGTACTCAACCTATTTCTAAATCAGCGTACCGGATGCCACCAGCCGAGTTGAAGGAGCTGAAAACGCAGTTGCAGGAGTTGTTAGAGAAGGGTTTCATTCAGCAGAGTTCTTCACCTTGGGGAGCTCCTGTTTTATTTGTGAAGAAGAAGGATGGTACCTTGAGGTTATGCATTGACTATCGTGGTTTGAATCAGGTGATTATCAAGAACAAGTATCCTTTGCCACTGATTGACGAGTTGTTTGATCAACTTCAGGGAGCCAAAGTCTACTCTAAGTTTGACTTGAGGCAGGGGTATTATCAGCTTCGGATTCGCACGGAGGATGTTCCAAAGTCTGCATTTAGGACTCGGTACGGGCATTATGAGTTTGTAGTTATGCCCTTTGGATTAACTAATGCACCGACAGCATTTATGGATATTATGCATCAGGTTTTTCAGCCGTACTTAGACCAGTTCGTGGTGATCTTTATTGATGATATCTTGGTTTATTCTAAGTCTGAATTGGAGCACGAGCAACATCTACGACTTGTTTTACAGAAGCTGCAGGAGAATCAATTGTTTGCGAAATTCAGCAAATGTGAATTTTGGCTGCAACGCATATCGTTTCTTGGTCATGTTATCACACAGAGTGGTATTTCTGTAGATCCCACTAAGATTGAATCGGTGATGTCTTGGAAACGTCCGGAGAATGATTATGAGGTTCGTAGCTTTCTTGGCTTGGTGGGTTATTACCGTAGGTTTGTCAAGGACTTTTCGAAGATTGCAGGGCCACTTTCTAAGTTAACTCAGAAACAGACTAGTTTTGTTTGGGATGAGAAATGTGAGAGTGGGTTTCATGGGTTGAAAAAGAGATTGACTACTGCTCCAGTACTTGCTCTACCAGAGGGGACCAATAATATGGTCATTTACAGCGATGCATCCAAGGAGGGTTTGGGATGTGTTCTTATGCAGAATGGTCGGGTTATTGCCTATGCTTCCAGAAAGTTGAAGCCTTATGAGGTAAACTATCCGACTCATGATCTTGAGTTGGCGGCTGTTGTTTTCACACTGAAAAAGTGGCGTCATTATCTGTGGGGCAGTAAATTCGAGATTTTCACTGGTCATAAAAGTCTTAAGTATTTATTCTCACAATGAGTTGAATATGCGTCAGTGGATGTGGATGGGACTTCTTAGAGATTATAATTGTTCTATCAGTTATCTGCCTGGGAAGGCAAATGTTGTGGCAGACGCTCTTAGCCGTAAGGTGAGTGTATCTTGTTTGGCTGTCAAGAAGTGGGAGGTTCTTGAGGAATTCACTTATTGGAGACCGGAGTTGACTCAGGTTAGGGTAATGTGTTCACATCTCCGTATTCAGCCTTTATTGATGTCTCAGATCAGAGAAGCTTAGCAACTTGATGTTAACTTCAGAAGATCAAGGATCAGATCACGGATGATTAGTCTGATTTCAAATTGCACGAGGATGGTATTCTTCGGTTTTGGAATAGGGTTTGTGTTCCCAATGAACCGGGCTTGAGGCGAGGTATTATGGAAGAGGCTCATAATTCTAAGTACACCATTCATGCTGGTGGAAACAAGATGTATCGTGACTTGAAGCAACATTACTGGTGGAATAATATGAAGAAAGAAGTTGCTCAGTTCGTGTCTAGATGTTTGACTTGTCAGCTAGTGAAAGCCGAGCATCAACAACTTGCAGGTTTGCTTCAGCCGTTAGTTATACCACAATGGAAATGGGAGCATATTACGATGGATTTCGTCATTGGGTTGCCTAGAACTCTGAGAAGCAACGAGGCAGTTTGGGTTGTCGTGGATCGTTTGACGAAGACAACTCACTTTATTTCGATGCGGATGGGAGATGAAGTTACAAAATTGATGGATCTTTATTTGGATCAGATTGTTAGACTTCACGGGATTCCATCTAGCATTGTCTCAGATCGAGATCCTCGATTTACTTCTCGTTTGTGGGAGAAACTTCAGGAGACTTTGGGTACTCAGTTGAATTTCAGTACAGCGTATCATCCACAGATCGATGGTCAGTCTGAGAGGACTATTCAGATTCTGGAAGATATGCTTAGAGCTTGTGTTCTAGACTTCGGGAAGAACTGGGAGAAACATCTACCACTTGCCGAGTTTGCCTATAACAATAGTTATCAAGCTACTATTGGGATGACACCTTTTGCAGCTCTTTACGGTCGTAAGTGCCGTTCACCTTTGTATTGGGATGAAGTAAGGGAGATGAAGACTGTTGATCCGACTATTATGCCAGAGCTTCTAGAGAAGATTGAGAATGTTTAGTTGATCAGGCAGAGAATGCTTACGACGCAGAGTAGATTCAAGAGTTATGCTGATAAGCGTCGACACGACTTGGAGTTTGTAGTCGGAGATCGGGTTTTCTTGAGATTGTCTCCTCAAAAGGGGTTTGCTCGTTATGGTAAAGGTGGTAAGCTGAGTCCGAGGTTTGTGGGGCCATTTGAGATTACTGGTAGAGTGGGCAAGTTGGCATATCGGTTGGCTTTACCAGAGAATTTCTCTAATGTCCACAATGTATTTCACGTGTCTAATTTGCGAATATATAATCCGGATCCTTCTTATATTCTTGAGCCAGAGCCGTTATAGCTTCGTGAGAATCTGACTTATGACGAGCGGTCGATTCGTATTCTTGATCAGATGGAACGAGAGTTGAGGTCGAAGAAGATTCTGATGGTCAAGGTGTTATGGAAGCATCACGGTATCGAGGAAGCTACTTGGGAGAGGCGAGATCAGATGCAGCAGCAGTATCCAGATCTTTTTCGTTCTGCAAGTAAGAATTTCGGGGACGAAATTTCTTTAAGGGAGGGAGGTGAGACCCCATATTCTTCTTTATCTCGATTTGCGTGCTTTACCTCGTTTTACATGAATTGACCTGTTTATATGCTATATGACTCATAATGTGCTAAATAAGTGATTAATACTCCTAATAAATGCTAAGTGTGCATTCATAAAATTTTCATAAAAAACGGAATCAGAAATTTTATCGTCGGATTTGGTGAATAGTATTTTTGAACACCTGTTCGCTAAAATTTTTACAGGGGTGTTTTAAACGTTTTAAAACCTAGTCCTTGGGTATTAATAGACTCGTGTATGATTAAAACGGATTTGGAATCGGTTTTGGAATTTTAAAGATTTTTACACCATTTTTTGCGAAAATCGAGTTTTAAGCCGACTCGAGTGAAATTGTTTGAATATAAAACTTATTGTCACCTAAAAATAACCTACTTGAGCTAACTTGGGTGTTGTATAATTGTTTTGAGCAATGGTGATCAAGACAATGAATTTAAAGTCAAGAAAACACTAAAAATTAATTAGTTTTCAACTTTGACTTTATTTATTTTGTTGACTTTTGAGTATTTTGTAGTTACACACATTATAAAGCACACAAAACACACTCATCAACACACACAAAGGGCCGAGAGGTTCAAGGGAGAAAAGAGAAAGAATTTTCAAGGTTTTCAAAGCAAATTTTCATAGAAAAAGCTAGTTTTTGTTTGTAGATTTTTGTGCCGAGTTGGATTCCGCTTGTTGGGCACGCATTGCACGCATATCTAGGCTTGTTTCGCATCAAAGGTGAGAGAAAAATTCTAGATCTCAAAAGTCATTTTTTATGTTTTTGCATATAATTGATTATTGAACCGTTAGAATGTTAATTTGAGGTTATATTATTGCTCATTGCATATTAGGGATCGTTTATGTGTATTACTACAAGATTTGAACCATTGTAGCGAAATTATTTATTTTCGGGTATTAAAGGTTGATTAATTAGCCATTTGAGGATTGTCTTGAGTTGTTGTGGTTGGAATCGATTGTCGTCGATTTTTAAAAGTTTGTTAATTACGTGGTAACGCCGTTATAATGCCGAATTTTTGATTGCGATGTTTGGGTGAAAATCTGGAAATTTCAGCCTAGGTGCATTGAGGTTTTAGGGTTGTTGGGCTTGATTTTGATGTGTCTTGGTTGGTTTCCGAGAGGCCTAATGTAGTTGATTGAATGGGTGAGTGTTAGAAATTGATTTGGAGTGATTTGGTTTAGTAGAATGTAAGATATGATTATTTGAAGTTTAGGTTGTCTTTCTTTAAATTGTTGAATTGAGCCTTTAGATGATTGGGTGGTGTTTGAGTGATTAAATTGTGAGTTGTTGATGGTTAATCTAGGGTTAGATTACGTGTTTAATAAATGTCAAGTTAGATGGCCTACTTTGTCATCTAACTTAGTTATTTGTTGTTTAATTGTTTACTTAATGTTATATTGATGATAATTGATGATGATTGATGATAATTGATGATTATTGATGATAATTGATGATTATTGATGATTATTGATTGATGATTGATGAACCGGGAGATAGGCAATTCTGCTAGATTGTCCTCCTGTGAATGACGTTTATTATTATTGCTGAGTCTTGGTATGTGTGTGCCACCTCTCAGGCAGCATTGGGCTGTCAGGTTGATAACGGCATGACTACCAGAGACTACCCCCAGCTCGCATGATGGAGGTGTCATGGAGGGAGGGGCTAGTGAGGTACCTCAGGTGCGTGAGTAATGGGGAGTTATAAGAAGAATGGTTAAGATCGTGATGGCGTTTGGAGCTACACCAAATAGAGTATCCTTTATTGATTGGTCATTATAGTTATGTGTTTATATTGATATTGATGTTTTATTGTGTGTTTACTACTCAAAGGATCAATTCCAAGAAGTATAGTAAATACTGTTAGAGATCTATTGGATCTTCACCGAGCTTGTTTATATAAGCCCACTCTCTATTATTGCATACATACAAGTGTTATTGAGCAAGATTACAGGTACGTGCCTCCAGAAGGGGATAATGTGCCGTATGTGGACGAGTCCTATGTGCCAGAGTCTTGTCCTTGATGCTTGAGATGTTGTATACTCTATTATCATGTATATTAAACTAGTTGTCTTTTATTTATTTTGAAGTTTATGATATATAAATTGTAGTAAGATAATGAACTAAGTGATGTTAACTTAGTAGTCTTTCTTTTGTTATGATATAGGCTGCTAAGTTGGTTTATAGTCTATTTTGATATGTATGTTAAAGTTAAGGTATTATGTTGGAACGGAGGCGTATAACTATGAATGGATTGTCTAAGAATGATTATTGTATAATATGGTTATGTTGTATGTTGTTAATGGTATTGAGGAATTGATTGTTGTTTGGTTGAGGAGTTGAATGTATGATGTTCTGAGAGGTTGGTTTAAAGCCTCGGTGTCTTAATTACTGTCGTTATACTGCCGAAATTCCGTTGCATCCTGACTGATTGTAGGTGGGGTCGAGTTGGGGCGTGACATGCATAGTTTTGGCCCCTTTAGTGCACACACACACACACCAAGTTCTAACACTACTCTAGCTATTTTATACCATATACTAGTCTTAACAACACTTATGGCACCCACCTACAGCATAGAAACAAGCATATACCTAACAAACTTTAAACTAACCATGAATAGTACTATTCATTGTCTTCCTCAAATCACCCTATACAAAATTCAACTAACAAGGCTTAAAAAGGCTAGGATACATGTCTAACACTTAGTAAACACTAAATCATACTTCAATCAAGCATTATATTACCATATATCATCAATACATTAAGTTACATAAACATATCAAAAGCTAAAAATGCAAATAAAATGTTATCCCTCACCTTAAAATAGCTAGAATATGCAAGATGGAAGCTTAAATCACCTCATGATCCCTTGGATTAGTTCAATTGATCAAAGCCCTAGCAATTTTTTTTTTCCTTCCTTTCTTAGCCGTCAGCCTTGCCCTGTTTTCATTCTTTTTTTTTTCTTTGTATGTATATTATATGATAATGTATGTATATATGTGTAGTATATACAATATATAATCTTATGTGGGCTTTATGTAGGCTAATTAAATGACTAAGTTGGCCCAATGCAAGCTAAAACATCAAATGACCCAAAAATGCATTCTAGCTTTTACTATTCATACGGGATACTAATATTTTTATAACTCATATTCCCGATATGCAATGCACGTAATTTCAATGAACGAATACTATATATATGCCAAGTACCATGAAAAAGATGCGAAATTCGAAAAATAAAATAATTTAATTTTCACACCGAGCTCAGGGCTCATTTTAAAATAATAAAAACTAGTTTATTTGGTGTAAGAAAGTAATTCTAGATATTTCAAATAATAAAATAATTGGTTAACCATTTTATATAAATTAAATAAACATAGTTTACACATTTCCTAAGAATATGAAAAGCATTTTAATAAATGAATGCAAATTACCAAGTAAACAATTAATTGCACACCAACACTTAAATAAACATATAAATATATGCAAATAAGTACTATTCACTATATGCTAGGTCCGGGGTGTTACACTCTCCCCTCCTTCAAACAATTGCGTCCTCGCAACTCTTCTTTCAAGAGAACTCCACATCGGTCTGCCACAATTCTAGCCCAAGTCTTCCTCATGAAACACCGAGTAACAAACCTCGAATATTTACTGTCGATTGCCGAGAAGAAGTACCACACATTGATACTAATAAGAAAATCTCGTATAGGCATTCATGAACACTCTTGATAAGAATTGTCCAATGGAAATACCACCAAAAATACTAAGAAAGAATACCAGATAAGCATTTTAAATAAGAACTTCCAATTAGAATCCCAAAGAAGACCACCAACATGAAAGCCGAATAAGAATGCCAACAAGAATCCCAATACGAATATTGTTATAGAATTATGCATGAAAATACCAATAAGAATCCCGGAGAGAATACCGAAGATAATACCGTGTAGGAATTCCATAGGAAAATACCGAGGAAGAATATTGAAAATAAACACCAATGGCTCACTACTGAGTGTAACCTTCCGAGCACTAAATTCCTTTCTCTGACTACCGATAGTCGACTGATCAACACTCCCTCTTTCTGTTGGTCCACATCATCAAGTAAGCCGCTACTGGTCATCTCTTTATAGGGAAGGGTTTACTTACCATTTCAAAAGGTAATACATGTCTGCAATATCAACTAGTTTAATTAACAAATACACTAGTTAGATGATATTTTAGCTCATAAGACTTAACACACACACTAGTAATAATAACTAAGGCAATCATTTTATCATGGAATCACTTAGGTGCACACATAGTCACATAATCACACATATTGCACATTCTTCATTTTTTTTTTTGACACAAGTAATACATATAGGAGCACATTTCATTCAAGCAAACACAATCTCACACACAAGCACAACCTATCCAAAACATATTTCACATGCATGCACTCGGGGTTTACTACCGACAGACCCAAGACCCTATCTTGGCTGAGAGCTAACTAAGCTTTGATACTAACTGTAATGCCCCGACCCCTCACGAATTTGGGACCCCGATCCCATTCCCAAAGGCACAAAATCTGAGGGAAAATGAACATAATTTCTCCTGTTTCTAGGCCATTCCATAACCCTGCACGTAGAAGAATCAACACAACATACAACATCCACAACATACATATAATAAGTTTCATCCTTGGTCCATTATATGATTCTAGCTTCCTTTTCTTTCAACAAGGTACATGTAAGGATGAAAACCTAAACAATACTAAACTAATGCCTTTTATAAGTTATCATACCACTCTAATAAAATTTTTAATTTAAACTCTAATTACATCTCCTAACATAACAAATATATTCAAGATCAACATAATAAAATACAAGTTACGTTCCAATACTATTTTACATAATTTAACACAACTATCCAACTAAAGATATAAGCAATGAAGGGACACTTGATCCACCTCTTTTACTAAATGGCATGCTTTGAAGATTTTCATTAACATCATGAGTGGCAAATAAACTTGATTCAATGTTTATTAGTACGTAAAAGACTTCAATTGCCTTAACATTAACTTAACTAAGTTAACTTTACAAGCTACTCTAATCTATTCCACTAAGGCATGACACTTACAAAAGTTCAAAGACTACTAAAGCCATAACAATCATCAACTTTTATACACAAATATCCATCAATTCTACTTATTTAGCCAATTAACACACTTTAGAAACCAAACAAATTCCAACAACTCAAGCATCCCTTTACAATATTTGAACATACTCGACCAACTTTTGCCTTAATACCACTTAAGTTAACACTAACATATTTCTCACATACGCATACACAAGAAAAACACACAAAACATACACTAAATACACATGCATAGTTTTGGCCCCTTTAGTGCACACACCTACACACCAAGTTCCAACATTACTCTAGCTATTTTATACCATATACTAGTCTCAACAACACTTATGGCTGTCACGCCCCAACTCGACCCCACCTACAATCAGTTAGGATGCAACGGAATTTTGGCATTATAACGACAGTAATTGAGACACCGAGGCTCTAAACCAACCTCTCAGAATAACATACAATCAAACTCCTCAGCCATTCAACAATCAACTCCTCAATTAAGTTAACAACATATAACATAACCATATTATACAATAATCATTCCTTCAACAACGCATTCATAGTTATACGCCTTCGTTCCAACTTCATACATAAACTATACATACATATCAAAATAGGTTATAAACCAACTTAGTAATCTAAACATGATCAAAAGAAGACTACTAAACCATTATACATAAGTCTTTAAGTTAAAGTAGGTTTATAATATATCATAATACATCAATTACAAACAATCTCATGGCAATCACTCCTGATCCAAACATTTTAAAGAAAGACAACCTAAACTTCAAATAATCATATCTTACATTCTACTAATCCAAACAACTCCAAATCAGTTTCTATCACTCACCCATTCAATCAACTATATTAGCCCTCTCGGAAACCAACCAAGATACATCAAAATCAAGCCCAACAACCCTAAAACCTCAATGCACCTAGGCTGAAATTTTTGGATTTTCACACAAACATCGCAATCAAAAATTCGGCATTATAATAGTGCTACCACGTAATTAACAAACTTTTAGAAATCGACGGCAATCGATTCCAACCATTACAACTCAAAATATTCAACAATTGGCCAAACTATCAACTTTAAATACCTGAAAATAAAAATTCTTGCTACAACGGTTCAAATCTTACAAGAATACATACAATCGATCCTTAGTATGCACTGAGCAATAATATAACTTAAAATTAACATTCTAAAGGTTCAATATTCAATTATATGCAAAAACATAAAAAATGACTTTTGAGATCTAGAATTTTTCTCTCACCTTTGATGTGTTTTGAAGCTACAAAGATGCTCAATGGATGCTCAAGAGGTGGAATCAAGCTTTGGTTGATGGAAATTGGCCTTTAATTGCAACTTCTAATGATAATTTGCCTTTGAAAACTTGAAGAAAACCTTGGCTTTTCTCTCTAATGGCTCTCGGCCATGTAGGTGTAAAATGAGTATGTTTTTGTGGTGTGCAAGTGTGTGTTGATGCATATAAGCTAAGGTCAAATAAATTAAAAGAAAGTCAAAGTAGTTATTTAGTCTTTTAATTCTATTTTTTTGTCTTTTATTTCATTTAATGACTATTTCTTGCTCAACTATTAAATTAACAACTAAATTAATTCTAGACAATATATTTTAGGTGACAAAGAGTTTTACATTAAAATAGTTTCACCCGAGTCGGCTTAAAACTCGTTTTCTTACAAAAGAAAGTGTAAAAACCTTTAAAATTCCAAAACCGATTCCAAATCTGTTTTAATCAAACACGGGTCTATTAATACCCGAGGACTAGGTTTTAAAACGTTTAAAATACCACTGTAAAAAATTTAGCGGACAGGTGCTCAAAATACTATTCACAAGAATCGACGATAAAATTTCTGATTCCGTTTTTGATGAAAATTTCATGAATGCACACTTAGCATGTATTAGGAGTATTAATCACATATTTAACACATTCTAAGTCATATAGCACATAAATAGGTCAATTCACACAAAACGAGGTAAAACGCGTAAATCGAGATAAAGCAAAATATGGGGTCTCACATTTTTCCCCCCTTAAAGAAATTTATTCCCCGAAATTCTTACTTGCTGAATGAAAAAGATCTGGGTATTGCTGCTGCATCTGATCTCGCCTCTCCCAAGTAACATTCTCAATACCGTGATGCTTCCACAACATCTTAACAATCGGAATCTTCTTCGACCTCAACTCTCATTCCATCTGATCAAGAATACGAATCGGCCACTCATCATAAGTCAGATTCTCACGAAGCTGTAACGGCTCTGGCTAGAGAATATGAGAAGGATCTGGATTATATTTCCGCAAATTAGACACGTGAAATACATCGTGGACATTAGAGAAATTCTCAAGTAAAGCGAACTGATATGCTAACTTACCAACTATGCCAGTAATCTCAAACGGTCATACAAACCTCGGTCTCAGCTTACCACTTTTACCATAATGAACAAACCCCTTACGAGGTGACAGTCTTAAGAAAACCCGATCCCCGACTATAAACTCCAAATCCCGACGAGGCTTATCAGCATAACTCTTGAATTTACTCTGCGCCGTAAGCATTCTCTGCCTGATCAACTGAACATTCTTAATCTTCTCTAGAAGCTCTGGCATAATAGTCAGATCAATAGTCTTCATCTCCCCTACTTCATCCTAATACAAAGGTGAACGACACTTACGACCGTAAAGAGCTGCAAAAGGTGCCATCCCAATAGTAGCTTGATAACTATTGTTATAGGCAAACTTAGCAAGTGATAGATGTTTCTCCCAATTCTTCTCGAAGTCCAGAACACAAGCACTAAGCATATCTTCTAGAATCTGAATAGTCCTCTCAGATTGACCGTCGGTCTGTGGATGATACGTTGTACTAAAGTTCAACTGAGTTTCCAAAGTCTCCTGAAGTTTCTCCCACAAGTGAGAAGTAAATCGAGGATCTCGATCTGAGACAATACTAGATGGAATCCCGTGAAGTCTAACAATCCGATCCAAATAAAGATCCGTCAACTTTGCAACTTCAACTCCCATCCGCATCGAAATAAAGTGAGCTGTCTTCGTCAAACTATCCACAACAACCCAAACTGCATCATTACGTCTCAGTGTTCTAGGCAAACCAGTGACGAAGTCCATCGTAATATGCTCCCATTTCCATTGTGGTATAGCCAACGGCTGAAGTAAACCTGCAGGTCGTTGATGCTCAGCTTTCACTCGCTGACAAGTCAAACATCTAGACACGAACTGAGCAACTTCCCTCTTCATATTATTCCACCAGTAATGTTGCTTCAAGTCCCGATACATCTTGGTTCCACTAGGACGAATAGTATACTTAGAATTATGAGCCTCCTCTAGAATACCTCGCCTCAAACCCAGTTCATCGGGAACAAAAACCCTGTTTCGAAACCGAAGAATACCATCCTCGTGTACTTTGAAGTCAGACTGATCATCCGTGATCTGATCCTTGATCTTCTGAAGTTTAACATCAAGTTGCTGAGCTTCTCTGATCTGAGACAACAATAAAGGTTGAATACGGAGATGTGAACACATCACCCAAACTTGAGTTAACTCCGGTCTCCAATAAGTGAATTCCTCAAGAACCTCCCATTTCTTGACAGCCAAACAAGAAACACTCGTCTTACGGCTAAGAGCGTCTGCTACAACATTTTCCTTCCCAGGCAGATAATTGATAGAACAATTATAATCTTTAAGAAGTTCCATCCACTTCCACTGATGCATATTCAACTCCTTTTGTGAGAATAAATACTTAAGACTCTTATGATCAGTGAAAATCTTGAACTTAATACCCCATAGATAATGACGCCACTTTTTCAGTGAGAAAACAACAACTGCCAACTCAAGATCATGAGTCAAATAATTCACCTCATATGGTTTCAACTTTTTAGAAGCATAGGCAATAACCTGACCATTCTGCATAAGTATACATCCCAAGCCTTCCTTGGATGCATCACTGTAGATAACCATATTATTGGTCCCCTCTGGTAGAGCAAGTACTGGAGCAGTAGTCAATCTCTTTTTCAACTCCTGAAACCCACTCTCACATTTCTCATCCCAAACAAAACTAGTCTGTTTCTGAGTTAACTTAGAAAGTGGCTCGGTAATCTTAGAAAAGTCATTGACAAACCTACGGTAATAACCTGCCAAGCCAAGAAAGCTACGAACCTCAGAAACATTCTCCGGACGTTTCCAAGACATCACCGATTCAATCTTAGTGGGATCTACAGAAATACCGATCTGTGTGATAACATGGCCAAGAAAAGATATACATTGTAGCCAAAATTCACATTTGCTGAATTTTGCAAACAATTGATGCTCCTGTAACTTCTGTAAGACAAGCCGTAGATGTTGCTCATGTTCCGATTCAGACTTAGAATAAACCAAGATATCATCAATAAAGATCACCACGAACTGGTCCAAGTACGGTTGAAAAACCCGATGCATAAGATCCATAAATGTTGCTGGTGCATTAGTTAATCCAAAGGGCATAACTACAAACTCATAATGCCCGTACCGAGTCCTGAAGGCAGACTTCGGAACATCCTCCGTGCGAATCCGAAGTTGATAATACACCTGCCTCAAATCAAACTTAGAGTAGGCTTTGGCTCTCTTAAGTTGATCAAACAACTCGTCAATCAATGGCAAAGGATATTTATTCTTGATGGTCACTTGATTCAAACCACGATAGTCAATGCATAATCTCAAGGTACCATATTTCTTCTTCACAAATAAAACAGGTGCTCCCCACGGTGAAGAACTCTGCTGAATGAAACCCTTCTCTATTAACTCCTGTAACTAAGTTTTTAGCTCCTTCAACTCAACTGGTGCCATCTAGTACACTGATTTAGAAATAGGTTGAGTACCGGGAATAAGATTGATCACAAACTCCACATCTCTCTCTGGCAGCAACCTTGGCAACTCCTCGGGAAATACATTGGGATATTCCCGAATAATAGGTACTTCCTCCAGCTGTAGCTTATCAGATGGCTTGTTGATAAAATAAGCTAGATAACCCTAACACCCCTTACTCACCAACTTAACGGCTTTAGTTGCTGAGATAACAAAACTCGTCTTTGCACCCCGGTTCCCTACTACCTCAACTACTGGCTGATCTAGCAAACGAAACTGTATTACCTTTGTTCTATAGTTCAACTGGGCATCATACTTAGAAAGCCAATCCATATCCAAGATAGCATCGTACCCCCGGATAGGAAATAAGATAAGGTCCGAAGGAAAATTATACCCCTTAACATGTATTTTACAATTCTTACATACTAAGCCAATCACATACTTATCAGTCAAAGAGGTACTAATCTCAACCACATAAGGCAATCTTTCAGGTTGCACATTAACACGTTGCACACAAGCAGGAGTAATGAAAGAATGTGTAGCACCAGAATCAATCAACACTTTAACAAGTTGATCAAGTATAAGGAAGTTACCTTCCATAATTGTAGTCTTCTCAGGCATCTCATCCAAGTCAACTGCGTAGGCCCGAGCCTGAACCCGCTACTGCTGAGGTGCACCACCAGTAGATCGACCCTGATAACCTTGAGTCGCTGCCCGACCCTCAATCCTCTGATATCTAAGGCAATCCCTTGCCCTATGCTGATTGCTACCGCAACCCAAATACGACCCTGTCTTCACCCTGCAGTCGGCCTCCATATGGCCCTAGCACTTGCAGTAAGTACACTGTGGTGATGATGCACTGACACTGCCCCTAGAAGAACCAGAAGCTGAAGAAGTAGTTGTACCAGCCTACTGCTGAGGTCTCACAATACTAGGCCTATATTGATCCTGAGACTGGGCTGGCCTGTACTGGGACTGAACCTAATAGGACCCCTACTGAAACTGTGGCCGATAATAACTCTGCTGACCCTGCGGCCTGAAAGAACCCTGCTGAGCTGGTGGCCTATACACAACCTACTGTATGGAAGGCCTAAACACTCCCTGCTAACCCTACGGCTGAAAGGGCCTCTTGCTAGGCTGACTAGACACAATCTGTTCCCCCTTTCTCTTCTCTAACCTAGAAGCTGCATCAAAGGCCTCAGTAAGTATATCATACTGATTCAGGGCCATCGCATCCTGAATCTCGGGCCTCAAACCCAACATAAACCTATGAGTCTTGCGCTCCTCATCAGCCACAAACTCCGGTGCATACCGAGATAGTCTAGTAAATGTGGCCTCATACTGTGCCACTGAAGTATCTCCCTGAACTAAGGATAGAAACTCAGCCTCTCTCCTATCCCATACAATTCTCGGGACATACTTCGCACGGAAAGCTCTCAGAAAGGTATCCCAAACATACGGAATACCTTGGGTCTCCCAGCTAGATTTCACCGTGCGCCACCACTCCTCTGCCTCATCATCAAACAAATAAACGGCAAAGGTAACCTTTCTTTCATCAGTATAATCCGTAGGGTCAAATATTTTTTCCACTTTACTAATCCATGCCTCAGCTTTCCGATCATTTGGTTCCCCCTAAAACCTCGGTGGATAGTACCCTAAGAACTTCTTCAGTGTACCACGCCCGTGGTATCCACCCTGTACGTTCAGTAACTATGCCTGCAAAGTCTGAGCTTGGGCAACCTGCCCTGCTAGCAACTGTGCCTGACCGGCCATAACCTCAACTATCCTATCCATAGCTGCACCGAAACGATCATTATCCCTTTCTCTGCCCAGTGCCATATTTCTCGGAATCTCGTCAACTGCTTCGGGCCTACCTCTCGTTCTCGGTCTACCAGTCATTCTACTAATCAAAGAGTTAGCACAGGTTAAGCACGTAAACAGACTATAGACAATTATTAGCAAATAAACAACAATTCACATAAACGCATAAATCACTTAACAATCAATCACATAAACAAATTGATCATATAATCACATAAGCACTAAATTACATAATCATATTATCATTTAATCATTTTAACACATAGTTCACTTTTCTTTCATTTCATACATACTTTCATGCTAAGACTACTACCCACATTCCGAGAATACCCCGGCTGACAACTAACATGTGCTTTGATACCAATTAAATGTCACGCCCTAACTCGACCCCACCTACAATCAGTCAGGACGCAACGAAATTTTGGTAGTATAACGACAGTAATTGAGACACCGAGGCTCTAAACCAACCTCTCAGAATAACATACAATCAAACTCCTCAGCCATTCAACAATCAACTCATCAATTAAGTTAACAACATACAACATAACCATATTATACAATAATCATTCCTTAAACAACCCATTCATGGTTATACGCCTCCGTTCCAACTTCATACATAAACTATACATACATATCAAAATAGGTTATAAACCAACTTAGTAATCTAAACATGATCAAAAGAAGACTACTAAACTATTATACATAAGTCTTTAAGTTAAAGTAGATTTATAATACATTATAATACATCAACTATAAACAATCTCATAGCAATGACTCCTGCACATAAGACTTATCCACGAAAGGCACATTTTTCTCTTCAAGAGGCACGTACCCATAGTCAGAATCAGTAACACCTGCATGCATGTAATAATAGAGAGTGAGTTTATATAAAACAAGCTCAGTGAGGATCCGATAGATCTCTAACAGTATTTACTATACTCCTTGGAAATGATCCTTTGAGCAGTAAACACACAATTAAACATCAATAACAATATAAACATATAACTATAATGACTAATCAATAAAGGATACTCTAGTTGGTGTAGCTCCAAACGCCATCACGATCTCAATCATTCTTCTTATAACTCCCCATTACTCACGCACCCGAGGTACCTCGCTATTCCCTCTCTCCATGACACCTCCGTCATGTGAGCTGGGGGTAGCCTCTAGTAGTTATGTTGTTATCAACCCGACAACCCGACGCTGCCCGAGATGTGGCACACACATACCAAGACTCAGCAATAATAATAAACATCACATCACAGGAGGACAACATTTTCCGTTGACTATCTCCCGGTTCATCAATAATCAATCAATAATCATCTTTTTATCAATATAATATCAAGTAATCAATTAAACAATAAACAACTAAATTAGATGACAAAGTAGGCCATCCAACTTAACATGCATTAAACACACAATCAAACCCTAGCTAACCATTAACAACTCACAATTCAATCACTCAAACACCACCCAATCAACTAAAGGCATAATTCAACATTTTAAAGAAAGACAACCTAAACTTCAAATAATCATATCTTACATTCTACTAATCCAAACAACTCCAAATTAGTTTCTATCACTCACCCATTCAATCAACTACATTAGCCTTCTCGGAAACCAACCAAGACACATCAAAATCAAGCCCAAAAACCCTAAAACCTCAATGCACCTAGGCTGAAATTTTTGGATTTTCACACAAACATCGCAATCAAAAATTCGGCATTATAACTGCGCTACCACGTAATTAAAAAACTTTTAGAAATCGACGACAATCGATTCCAACCATTACAACTCAAAATATTCAACAATTGGCCAAACTATCAACTTTAAATACCCGAAAATAAAAATTCTTGCTACAACGGTTCAAATCTTACAATAATACATATAATCGATCCTTAGCATGCAGTGAGCAATAATATAACTTCAAATTAACATTCTAACGGTTCAATATTCAATTATATGCAAAAACATAAAAAAATGACTTTGGGATCTAGAATTTTTCTCTTACCTTTGATGTGTTTTGAAGCTACAAAGATGCTAAATGGATGCTCAAGAGGTGGAATCAAGCTTTGGTTGATGGAAATTGGCCTTTAATTGCAACTTCTAATGAAAATTTGCCTTTGAAAACTTGAAGAAAACCTTGGCTTTTCTCTCTAATGGCTCTCGGCCATGTAGGTGTAAAATGAGTGTGTTTTGTGTTGTGCAAGTGTGTGTTGATGCATATAAGCTAAGGTCAAATAAATTAAAAGAAAGTCAAAGTAGTTATTTAGTCTTTTAATTCTATTTTTTTTGTCTTTTAATTCATTTAATGACTATTTCTTGCTCAACTATTAAATTAACAACTAAATTAATTCTAGACAATATATTTTAGGTGACAAAGAGTTTTATATTAAAATAGTTTCACCCGAGTCGGCTTAAAACTCGTTTTCTTCCAAAAGAAAGTGTAAAAACCTTTAAAATTCTAAAACCGATTCCAAATCCGTTTTAATCAAACACGGGTCTATTAATACCCGAGGACTAGGTTTTAAAACGTTTAAAACACTCCTGTAAAAATTTTAGAGGACAGGTGCTCAAAAACTATTCACAAGAATTGACGATAAAATTTATGATTCCGCTTTTTATGAAAATTTCATGAATGCACACTTAGTATGTATTAGGGGTATTAATAACATATTTAGCACATTCTAAGTCATATAGCACATAAACATGTCAATTCACGCAAAACGAGGTAAAACACGCAAATCGAGATAAAATAGAATATTAGGTCTCACAATGGCACCCACCTATAGCATAGAAACAAGCATATACCTAACAAACTTTAAACTAACCATGAATAGTACTATTCATTTTATTCCTCAAATCACTCTATACAAAATTCAACTAACAAGGCTTAAAAAGGCTAGGATACATGTCTAACACTTAGTAAACACCAAATCATACTTCAATCAGGCATTATATTACCATATATTATCAATACATTATGTTACATAAACATATCAAAAGTTAAAAATACAAATAAATTGTTATCCCTTACCTTAAAATAGCTAGAATATGCAAGATGGAAGCTTAAATCACGTCATGATCCCTTGGATTAGCTCAATTGGTCAAAGCCCTAGAAAAAAAAATTTGTTTTTCCTTCCTTTGCCGTGGGCCTTGCCCTCTTTTCTTTCTCTCTCTTTTTTCTTTTTTCTTTTTGTGTATATTATATAATAGTGTATGTATATATGTGTAGTATATGCAATATATAATCTTATGTGGGCTTTATGTAGGCTAATTAAACGACTAAGTTGGCCCAATGCAAGCTAAAACATCAAATGGCCCAAAAATGCATTCTAGCTTTTACTATTTATACAGGATACTAACATTTTTATAACTCTTATTCCCGATATGTAATACACGTAATTTTGATGAATGAATACTATATATATGTCAAGTTATATGAAAAAAATGCAAAATTCAAAAAATAAAATACTTTAATTTTCACCCCGGATTCAGGGCTCATTTGAAAATAATGAAAACTAGTTTATTAAGTGTAAGAAAGTAATTCCATATACTTCAAATAATAAAATAATAGGTTAATCATTTTATATAATTAGTTAAACATAGTTTATACATTTCCTAAGAATATGAAAAGTATTTTAATAAATGAATGCAAATTACCAAGTAAACAATTAATTGTACTCCAACACTTAAATAAACATATAAATATATGCAAATAAGTAGTATTCACTATATGTAGGTCTGGGGTGTCACATATCCTGCCCGAATCTGAGTCTGCCCTACTAGGACCTGAGTCATCCGATCCATAGTTATTGTTATCCGATCAAAACCTGGATCCTGGCCCGGTGCCTAATTCCCCGGAACATTCTGATTCCTCGGAGCATTCTGATTTCCCT
This sequence comes from Ehretia macrophylla, assembly GCA_037974665.1. NCBI lineage: Eukaryota > Viridiplantae > Streptophyta > Magnoliopsida > Boraginales > Ehretiaceae > Ehretia > Ehretia macrophylla. The sequence goes on along the minus strand of CM075782.1, from coordinate 22,272,880 downwards.
GTTCCTCATCCTCCTTATGGGGTCCACCACAGGTGTTCGGACATCCAGCCATCTTATAACCAAAAGTTAGCCACAGATTATAACACGTAAACAAGATATAAGAAATTAATTTCACATGAGAAACAACTTCACGTAAGGCACATAGATCACGTAGGAAAGTTAGTCACATAAGTAAGTTAATCATATAAGCATATTAACATGTTGTTCACTTTACACTTAATACATGCATTCATGTCAAGACCACTACCCACATACTGAGGATACCCTAGCTTGCAAGCTAATCATGCTCTGATACCACAAAATGTCACGCCCCAACACGACCTCCCCCCCCTCCTTTAAGATCACGTCAACATGCGGCGGAATTTTGGCATTATAACATTTGAAACATGGATAACAGAACCCTAAACCGGTTCAACCTTAAACAATCACAATCAACAACCACTTCACAACAGAACCCTAACCCGGTTCAACCTTAAACAATCACAATCAACAACCACTTCACAACACCACTAGGTAACCAAATACATTTCATATTCCAACCAACCAACATTTACAACAAAGTATAATGCCTCCATCTCAACCATTCAAGACAACCCATATTATACATCTTCAAAATAGATACCAAGCTAGCCTGTCAATATATACATATCCAAAAGGAAGACCATATAAGCTACCATTATACAAACCACTAATTTAAAGTGAGTTATACATTACAAACTTTTATTCTTTCATACATCCAACATAAACATAAACATAAAGACAACATAAGAGGCATTCCAAGCAAACACTCAAGGATTATGCTCTAGCACATAAGATTCATCCACATAGGGCTCCACCTCATCTTCCTGAGGCACATACACCGGATCTTGCTCAGGTTCACTTGAAAGCGTTAACAAAGGGTTGAGTCAAAAGAACTAAGTGGGGATGGGAATGGTAAGGTTTTGAAACTCATTTTCTCCTTTGAAAACCACTTTAAAACAAGTTTAAACAATGCATAACAAGAAGAACAATCAATAAGAAAGTTCAACAACACTTAGCAAAGGATACGTTCATGTCACTTGTTGATGTCATCACTTATCACTCCATTCCCGAACTCATCACTTTCCCCTTGCTACTCCCATTGAATACAATCCGGATGTACCAAGCCTAGACCCACACCCCATGGACATTCTCCGGGTCCACACGGGATAAGGGATAAGTCATGATAGTCGTGTCATTGAAACCCGGCAAGCTCATAAATCGCCCGAGATGACCAACCCTATCACGCTTCACAATATTTAACACTTAACACTTAACATTCCGAGAAAACAACAAAGTAGGTTGTTTCCCGGCACTACAACATCTAACAATTAACGATTCAACACTTAACCAATCAACACTTATAAAACACTTAAGGCAATTTAGTTAGATGGCAAAGTAGGCCATCCAAACTCAACACACACTTCAACATTTTAAGGCAATTTAGTTAGATGGCAAAGTAGGCCATCCAAACTCAACACACACTTCAACATTTAATCAACTCCGAGCCTATTTAATACCAACTCAAGTTCCAACCACACAACAATAGAAAATGACTTAAAACAACATATAACTAATTCAAAATAACAACACACTATCTTTAAAACAACATAACTCAAAATTTAACAACTAAACAACCCCCAAACCTTCTCCTATCACTTAACCACTAAGGCAAGCACTTAACCCACTCTGAGGGAAACCCAAAAGCTATCCAAAAACAAACCACCCATCCCAACAACCCCAAGCTAGGCGGCTGGATTTTTCAGCCCATAATTGCTACCATCAATTTACTACTTTTACGTTACAACTACACTACACTATGCAGTACAAGAACAACCAAGCATATACAACTTTTATACAATCATAAAACACAAATTTTAGCTAAAACCTCAATAAATAACATTTAAAATAAAATTATAACAAATCACTAGTTAAATTAGCTAAAATCACACTATGATGTTCTCTAACACCTAACTAGCAATAATCACAAGCTAATATAACCATACAACGACTATATATGCAATTTCAAAACTTTGACATAAACTTTAACTTGCAATTTTAGATAACAAGGAGGCATAATAGAAGAACATTTGCTATGCAAGGGATAGGCCAGAGCAGTGGGAGTTATTATTTTATTCTTATTGATTATAATACATGTATTTAAAACATGCGATAAAACTAGGTCTTAGAATCTCAAATTATTGTTTATTCTTTTATATACTAATGTTTTATATCAGTTAGAATGGTACAATAATAGGTTCTATTTTAAATACATGGTATTTTATATTAATACTCCATTGCATGTTTCTGAGTGCAAAGTCTCCTACTAGCGAAGTCTACTATTTTGTTCTCCATGCTAATTGAGAATGGTCAAGAATGAGTTTTGGACTTATTAGATCTTGAACCATGGGCTCCATTAGGATATTGGCTTGTGGAAAAGTGATCGAAAGGTCACTTGCCACGCCCCAACTCGACCCCACTTACAATCAGTCAGGATGCAACGGAATTTCGGCAATATAATATATGTAATATGGACAACAGGACTCTAAACCAATCCTTTAGAACATCACACAACCAACTATAACCTCAACAACAACTCCAACCATCATTCATCAATATACAACACATCCAAAACCATTCATTATACAACCATACAATATGCCAACCATAAGTTATATGCATCCGTTTCAACAATATACCACAAGCTATACTATACATATGCATAATAGATATAAACTAGTCTAGCAACCTATTCATATTCCAAAAGTAAGACAACTGAGCTAGCTTTATACTTTTTACTATCTTTATAACATTTTATACATTACAACACCAAAGTAAATACAATACAACTTGTTCTATAATACAAGACAACAAAAGAGCACTCCAACAAAGACATCATGGATAAGACTCTTGCATATTGGACTAATCCACATATTACTCATTCTCAGCCTCCTGAGGAACATACCCTAAGTCCAGCTCAGTAACACCTGAAAGTCAGCAAAAAGGGTGAACTTATACAATACAAAGCTCAACGAGGGTTCAAAAGATGTTTTGGAAGCATTTTCTTTACCACTTGGGAAAACACCCTAGGAACAATAACATTCAATAAACATCATCATCATTAACAACTCAACTTAAACAACACAATAACCATTCACTTTAAAAAAAGATACACTAGTTCCATACGCCATCACAATGTTAACAAACTTCTTATAACGCCCACTGATACATTTCGGAAGTACCTCAACTAGCCCCACACTCCATGGCACTCTTCGACCACACGAGATAGGGGTAACACATAATAGCTGTTCTGGCAACCCAACAAGTCCGATATTGCCCGAGGTGACACAACACTGTCATGGCTTTCATCAGACAATACTTAACATTTAATATTCTGAGAGAACAACAAAGTAGGTTGTCTCTCGGCACTTCAACAATCATCAACACCCCAACAACTCAACAATTAATCAAACAACCAAGACACCCAAGTTAGATGACAAAGTAGGCCACCCAACTTGACACATACTTTACCATGCATTCAAATCCGAGCCTACTCAACAAAAAACCAAGTATCAACTACATAAACACTACTAGGCAATTAAAGACAACACTTAAGAATTTCAAAGAAAGACTACTCAAACTTCTAAACTTCATATCTTACAATCTATCAATCAAACAACCCCCGAACATTTTCCTACCACTCAACCACTCAAGCAACTACATTAACCCCCTCACAAACCAACCAAAAGCCACCCACAACAAGCCCAACAAGCTAAAAATGGCAATGCATTCAAGGCTGATTTTTTCAAATTTTGCTATGGCATTCAAATTGAAAATTTGGCATTATAACATTACTACACAATAATTAACAAGCCTATAAAAGCAACTACAACTCAATTTCAACTACTACAACTACAATTATTTCAATATAAGCCAAAATATCAATTTAAATACCCGAAAAATAAAAATACATGCTACTACCGTTCAAAATGGCTATAAATATACCAAGTTGGTCCTTATCATCTACTTAGCAATAATCTAACATCAATTTAACAAAATAACAATTACAAATGCATCAACTAAAATATGACTCAAACTTTAAAAAAAATATCTAGTTTTTCCCTCACCTTTGATGCAAACTAAGGCTAGAAATAGGTAGAATAGGTGCCCAACAAGCAAAAACAAACTTTGAATGGAATGATTTGGCCTTGAATTGAGTTTTGTTTCTTCAAAAATGGTTGAAAACCCTTGAAAAACACTATTTTTTTCTCTTCCTCCATGGATCACATTTTTGTGTGTGTTTTTATGGTGTTTTGGCTGATTTTGGTGTATATTGTATGTATAATAGCTAATATAATGCAAAGTCAACAAAATAACTAAAGTCAAAGTTGTCAACTTTTGAGCTTTTAGTTGTTTTGGTGTATTTTTATGGTGTTTTGGCTGATTTTGGTGTATATTGTATGTATAATAGCTAATATAATGCAAAGTTTTTGTACCTCAAATGTATGTATATGAATGCTTATATAAAATGTTGTCAACTATTTTTACTCTACTAAATACAGTATAAGTGTTAGTTTATATATATATATATATATATATATATATATATATAAACTTAATATCACATACAAATTCATATATATCATTGATAATAGCATTTAAACAGATAAAACATGTAATTACAAATAGGGCAAATTCGGGGTCTCACATCACTTACAACTAAACAGCAAGGACAAAAGATATATTAGGTTTGGTACACATAGGTGTAGACCAATGAGAAAACCGGTTTATTAATAGATACCCATTTTTCATAGATGATCATTAGAAGAATGATTTTGTACTGCATAATGCAAAGTCTAAGCATTTTAGGCTTAGATATAGCGACGATTAAATATGCGAATCATGGTACTTTAAATTGATCGTGAAAGTGAATATCTATTAGGTGAGCTCAAGGACTACTTAGTTGTGACTTAGGTGACTACACTGGATTTTACAAAAGTAAAATGGTGTGTTTGAGATGAGTAGTTGTATTCTATCGAATACGATAAGATCCATGGGCGACTCAAGGGGCTTTAGTAATATTCTTTTGGAATATGCAAGTGAAATAGAGATTATGCATGTCAATCATTGGTTCTATTTAAATTAGTACTTAGGACACCCTAGTACTATGGATAGTGCTAGAACCTAGTTTTGACACAAATTCCATTTAATGGGTTGTCTAGCCTATGTACTGAATAGCTATGCTAAGAAATAGGAAACCAAGATCTAACACATACTATTGCATAAGTCATCCAAAGAATACAATGCATGGAATATTCTACTATACCAAGGAACAGAGGATGCGGTATAGTGTCCAAGCTAAGTACTTGGAAGAACGTTGTAAGAATTTTCTAGTAACCTAACTTAGATATAGTTCTAAAATTGAGAGTTTTAGATTACTCTAGCATTATAAAGGTTGTAGATGGTTAGTAATCTAGTTCTTACACATAGATGAAACTATCTTGTAGTGGGAGGAATTCTGGATTCCTAGATAGCTACATCGGAGAGTTTTCTTTGGAACTGACTCTGATATTCTAGTAATGGATCCCATAGATCATAAAGTAGTTATCTATGTACATATAGACGTATAGAACTGATTAACATCACATCCGAAGAAACAAATCCTATAGGATATGAATAGTATACTGCAAGTGAAGTAGATGCTCAAGAAGATGAAAATCTTTGGAGCCAGGCATGATTGCAAAATCTTTTAGAAAGGAATGGTTTGATTATAAGAAGACGTCTTTGCAAATGAGTAGGCTAGAGTCTATCTAGATATCTTTTGTTATTGGCAGCCATCTTGGTTTCCAAATATGACAAGTAGATATCAAGATAGTTTTCTTTGAGTAGACGTCCTGATGGATCTAGAAGTATGTTATTGGGTTCAAGAAACGTACTATCAGTAGGCTTGAAGGTCCATTTATTTGGATGAAACCTAACATCTAGGGTACTGAAAACATTATATTTGATCAGATTTGTTTATGATCAAAAATGTTAGTGGGCCCTATATGTGTAAAAGAACAAAGTTGATTATTGAGGAGCACTTTTGATTGAAAGTGTGCAAGTACTATTTTGGTCTAGAAGTCTTCTTGGAACCAAAAATGAAGAGATTGAAACAAAGTGAATCACTTGAAAATAGGAAATCCATAAGTCATATGCCTCCGTTTCAACAACATAACATTGATTAAACAACCATTTAATAGTTCATCCATAAGTCATATGCCTCCGTTTCAACAACATACCAAAAGCTATATCATTCGTACGCATACTCATTATTAACTAGTCTAGTAATCCAAGCATGTTCCAAAAGTAAGACTACCAAACTAGCGATATAGAATCTACTATCTTTAGGTCATCTTATACAATATAACTCCAAAATAAATACAATCCAACTAGTTCTATATACAATATAGCAAAAGAGAAATACAACTCAGACATCATGGATAAGACTTTGGCACATAAGACTCATCCACATAAGGCACATTATCAGCTTCCTGAGGCACGTACCCAAAATCTGGTTTCGTAACACCTGATTACGGAAAACGAATAAGAGTGAGCTTATAGATAACAAAGCTTAGTGAAGATTCGATAGATCTTTTGAAAACATTTACTTTATCCCACTATGAGCAACAATCATACCATAAACTTTAATAACAATACAAATACAACAACAGTAACCAAACAACAAGGATACAACACACTCGTTGATGAAGCTCCACATGTCGTTTCAATGTTCACCAACTCCTCGAAATCCAATGACACAATCCTGAGGTACCTTATTCTAGACCCACACTCCATGGCATCTCCGCCTATGCGAGATAGGGATTAGCCATGATAACTATGCTAGCAACCCGAGATGCCTCCCGAAGTGACACAACACTATCATAACTCACAAGCACAATGACACTTGACTCTTTACATTCCGAGAGTTTAGCAACGACAGTGCCCGATCCCGGTATTTCAACAATCAACCATCAATTAACCATATTTCAACAATCAATTAAACAACATTAAAATAATCAACAACTAAACAATTCTAAAACAATTATCCAACTCAACATGCATTTGAACACACATTCAACCCCGACCTAATCAACAACAAACCAAGAATCAACTACTCAAACACTACACAAACAACCAAAGACAACATTTCAACATATTAAAGAAGGACTATACAAACTTCTAAAATTCATAAATTACATTCTACTAATCCAATAGCCTCCAAACCACTTCCTATCACTCCATCACACATGCAACTACATTGCCCCTATCGGAAACCAACCAAAAGCCACCCAAATCAAGTCCAACAACCCTAATTTGGCAAGACACCTAGGCTGAAATTTATGGACTATTACTACAACATTCCAATCAAAAATTTGGCATTATAACATTACTACCCCGCAATTAACAAACTTTTAGAAACAACAACCAATCAATTCCAACCACCACAATAACAATTATTCAACAATGAAGCTATAAACCAATTTTAATACCCGAAAAATAGAAATATATGCTACCACCAATCAAAAAAGCTATAAATACATATAAATGATCCTTGGCAACTACTGAGCAATAATCTAAAGACAATTCAACAAAACATTGGATAAAAATACATTTATACAAAATCGACAAAAAATAGCATTCTTAGATCTAGAATTTTTTTCTCATCTTTGATCCGAAGTAAGGCTAAATATGCGTGCAATAAGTGCCCAACAAGCGGAATCTAACTCGGTTTGAAAAGATTCGGACAAAAACTAAGTTTTCTATGAAAAATTTGATTTGGAAACCTTTGAAAAAAACTCTCTTTTTCTCTCTATGGTGTCTCGGCCATGTAGGTATTTTTGGAGGTGTTTTTTGTGTGTGTTTTGGCTGAATTTGTTTGTTAAAGAAGTAAAAATGCAAAGTCAAATAACTAAATAAAAGTCAAAGTTGCCAATTTTAGTCTTTTAATTGTATTTTCTAGTCTTTTAATTGTCTTTTAGACTATTTTACTTACTCACTTATATATCTATCATATAAACTATATTTAGTAGTTTAAATATGGGTGACAACATTTTAATATGCATATATATATATATATATACAAATAGCTATAAAACTTAATTTTTGCAAAAGAAGGTTTAAAATCCTTTTAAATTCCTAATCCGATTTAAAATCTGTTTTAATCAAACACAAGTCTATTAATATCCAATGACTAGATTTTCAAACACCTAAAACACCTGTGTCAAAATTTTAGCGGACGTGTTTCAAAAATACTATTCACAAAACTCGATGATAAAATTTTCAATGCCGATTTTTACGAAACTTTCATGAATGCTCACATAACATGTAATACGAGTATAAATCACAAAATTAGGGCATTGTAACTCATATAACACATATATAGGTCAAAACACTTTATTTCACGTATAGATGAAATATGGGGTTTCACATTCTCCCCACCTTAAAACAATTGCGTCCGCGCAATTCCTGCTTGATCTTCTGAACAAATCATTGTTGTTGGCTCAAACATACAAAATAAAAGACTGAATACTAAATTCCAAATACCAACTAAGAACGCCAATTAAGAATACTGAACAAGATCATCAAATAAGAATCCTCGAATAAGAAGCCTGAGTAATAATGACAAATAAGAACGCCGATCACAAATACCAAGTAAGAACTTCAAACAAGATCATCAAGTGAGAATACCGAATAATAATCCCGATATAAGAACTCTGGATAGCACCATATACGAACTCCGAATAAGAATACCGCATAAAAATACCAAAGAATAATTCCAAGTAATATACCAAATAAAAATCTCCATATAGAAATCCCAAAGACGAATACAAACTAAGATCACCCTTTGCCAAAAGAATCCAAATAAGGATTCCAAAGAGGATACCGAATACCGAAAGTCATATAGCGAATAAGAACAGCAAGCAAAAATTTCGAATGAAGATACCGAAGAAAAAGCCAAAGGCCAATCATTAAATGCCAAACTCTGAGCATTGAGTACCACCTACTGATCACAATAACCATTGATCTACTGTTCCTTCTTCTGTTAATCCACTTTTAGGGAAATCCACTACTAGCCGACTCTTTCAGGGGAAGAGATTACTTACCATTTTATGGGTAATGCATGTACACAATTAATAACATATAAAGTAAACTGCTCATAATACACATAACACATTTAGTTCAATTTGCTCATTCTATGAAGCTAGTAGCTATGATAAAGTTCAGTAATACCTAATCAAATTTGCAAGATATCTAGCACAATCAAAATTGTAATCTACAGAAGATAGATTCACACATTATTACAAATACATTCCACAACTGCTGCTGCCTCAGGTGCCTCTTCCAAGTCCACTGCGTAGGCCCGAGCCTGAACCCGCTGCTGTTAAGGTGTACCACCGGTAGGTCGACCCTGATAAACTTAGGTCGCGAGCCGACCCTCAGACCTCTGATATTTAGGGTAATCCCTCACTCTGTGTTGGTTGATGTCACAACCCAAACATGTTCCTGCCTTCATCCAACATTTAGTCTCCAAATGGCCCTTACGTTTACAAAAAGTACACTGCAGCGTCGGAGCACTGACACTGCCCCTGAAGAACCGAAAGCTGAATATGTAGCTAAACCAGCCTGCTGCTGAGGTTTTGCAACACTAGGCCTGTACTGACCCTGAGGCTAGGCCAGCATATACTGTGACTGTGCCTAATAAGATCCTTGTTGAAACTGGGGCTTAAAGATACCCTGCTGCACTGGGGGCCTGTACATGACTTGCTGACCCTGTGGTTGAAACGGCCTCTTGCTGGCCTGACTAGAAACAACATGTTCCCATTTCTTCTTCTCTAACCTAAAAGCCGCATTAAAGGCCTTAGAAAACTTATCGTACTGTATCAAGGCCATTGTATCATGAATCTCAGGCCTTAGACCCAAAATGAACCTCCGGGTCTTCCTTTCCTGATTTGACACAAACCCTGGTGCATACTGGGACAACCTGGTAAAGTTGGCCTCATACTGGGCCACAGTGGAACTACCCTGAATCAGAGATATGAACTCCGCCTCTCTACGTTCAAACGCAATCCTCGGAATATACTTGACCCGAAACGCCCTAAGAAAAGTATCCCAAACATAGGGAGTACCCCGTGCTTCCCAATCGGGTCTTACCGTGTACTACCACTCTTTAGCCTTATCATCAAATAAATACACGGCGAAGGTGACCTTCCTCTCATCCGTATAACTAAGGGGATCAAATATCTTCTCCACTTTGTTGATCCAAGACTCGGCTTTCCGATCATCAGGTTTACCCTGGAACCTGGGTGGAAAATACCCAAGAAACTCCTTCAATAGACTACCTTCCCGATAACCTCCCTGAACATTCTGTAACTGAGTCTGCATATTCTGTGCTTGAGCAGCTTGCCCTGCTAAGATCTGTGCCTGCCCTGCCATAACCTCAGTCATTCTATCCATAGCCATAGCCAAACGATCATACCCCTAATTACGGCCTGGTGCCGCACTCCCCGACGCTTCATTAACTTCGTCAGGCCTACCACAAGTTCTCGGTCACCCAGCCATTCTACTTTCAAAGAGTTAGCATAGGTTATAACACGTAGACAGACTATAGATAGTTTATAGCACATAGGCAACAAAACTCACGTACGACAAATAAGTCACATAAATATTGATCTTGTTAACACGTAAACAAGTTAATCACACAATAACATAATCACATAATCATATTAATGCATAATTCACTTTTCTTTCACTTCATACATACTTTCATGCTAAGTCCACTACTCACATTCCGAGAATAACCCGGTTGACAACTAAACATGTGCTTTGATACCATTTAAATGTCACGCCCCAACTCGACCCCACTTACGATTAGTCAGGACGCAACAAAATTTTGGCATTATAACGACAATAACACGGACATCAGGGCTCTAAACTAACCCTTTGTAACTCACACAACCAACTACAAAGACCAACAACAACTCTTCAACCATCTCAACCACATACAACATAACTAATTCTATATATTAAACACCCATTTAACAGTTCATCCATAAGTCATATGCCTCTGTTTCAACAACATACCAAAAGCTATATCATTCATACACATACTCATTATTAACTAGTCTAGTAATCCAAGCATGTTCCAAAAGTAAGACTACCAAACTAGCAATATACAATCTACTATCTTTAGGTCATCTTATACAATATAGCTCCAAAATAAATACAATCCAACTAGTTCTATATACAATATAGCAAAAGAGAACTACAAATCAAATATCATGGATAAGACTCTGGCACATAAGACTTGTCCACATAAGGCACATTCTCAGTTTCCTGAGGCATGTACCCGAAATCTGGTTCAGTAACACCTGATTGCAGAAAACGAATGAGAGTGAGCTTATATATAACAAAGCTCAGTGAGGATTCGATAGATCTTTTGAAAACATTTACTTTATTCCTTGGAACATCATCCTATGAGCAACAATCATACCATAAACTTTAATAACAATACAAATACAACAACAGTAACCAAACAACAAGGATACAACACACTCATTGATAAAGCTCCACATGTCGTTTCAATGTTCACTAACTCCTTGAAATCCAATGACACAATCCTGAGGTACCTTATTCTAGACCCACACTCCATGACATCTCTGCCCATGCGAGATAGGGATTAGCCATGATAATTGTGCCAGCAACCTGAGATGCCTCCCGAAGTGACAACATTACCATAACTCACAACCACAATGACACTTGACTCTTTACATTCCAAGAGATCAGCAACGAAAGTGTCCGATCCCCGGTATTTCAACAATCAACCATCAATTAACCATATTTCAACAATCAATTAAACAATATTAAAACAATCAACAACTAAACAATTCTAAAACAATTATCCAACTCAACATGCATTTGAACACACATTCAACCCCGACCTAATCAACAACAACCCAAGAATCAACTACTCAAACACTACCCAAACTACCAAAGACAACATTTCAACATATTAAAGAAAGACTATACAAACTTCTAAAATTCATAACTTACATTCTACTAATCCAATAGTCTCCAAACCACTTCTTATCACTCCACCACACTTGCAACTACATTAGGCCCAACGGAAACCAACCAAAAGCCACCCAAATCAAGTCCAACAACCGTAATTTGGCAAGGTACCTAGCCTGAAATTTTTGAACTTTTACTGCAACATTCCAATCAAAAATTCGGCATTATAACATTACTACCCCGCAATTAACAAATTTTTAGAAACAACAACCAATCAATTCCAACCACCACAACAACAATTATTCAACAATGAAGCTATAAACCAATTTTAATGCCCGAAAAATAGAAATATATGCTATCACTGATCAAAACAGCTATAAATACATATAAATGATCCTTGACAACTACTGAACAATAATCTAAAGACAATTCAACAAAACATCGGATAAAAATACAATTATACGAAATTAACAAAAAATATCATTCTTAAATCTAGAATTTTTCTCTCACCTTTGATCCGAAGTAAGGCTAGAAATGAAAAGATTCAGACAAAAACTAAGTTTTCTATGAAAAATTTGCTTTGAAAACCTTTGAAAAAAACTCTCTTTTTCTCTCTATGGTGTCTCGGCCATGTAGGTGTTTTTTGTGTGTGTTTTTGCTGATTTTGTTTGTTAAATAAGTAAAAATGCAAAGTCAAATAACTAAATGAAAGTCAAAGTTGCCAATTTTAGTCTTTTAATTGTATTTTCTAGTCTTTTAATTGTCTTTTAGACTATTTTACTTATTAACTTATATATCTATCATATATACAATATTTAGTAGTTTAAATATGGGTGACAACATTTTCGTATGTATACATATATATACAAATAGCTATAAAACTTAATTTTGCAAAAGAATGTGTAAAATCCTTTTAAATTCCTTATTTGATTTAAAATCTATTTTAATCAAACACGGGTCTATTAATATTCGAGGACTAGATTTTCAAAAACCTAAAACACCCGTGTCAAAATTTTAGCAGACGTGTTTCAAAAATACTATTCACAAAACTCGACGATAAAATTTTCAATGCCATTTTTTACGAAACTTTCATGAATGCTCACATAACATGTAATAGAAGTATAAATCTTAAAATTAGCGCATTCTAACTCATATAACACATATATAGGTCAAAACACACAATTTCACGAATAGATGAAATCTGGGGTTTCACATTAAACCTATAATCTTTGCTCCTTTGAATCGACAAAGGATTTTACAATTCTCTCTTCTCTTCTATGATTCTCACAATCTATGATATAGAGAGCAATACAACCATGAATATATGTATATGATTGATACAAAGCTTTAACTCCTCTAGAGTTGGATAATATATGAAATTTGAAGCTTATAATTAATATATGATGTTTTGGAGTTGTTGGAAGAGTTTTTTTGATGAAATGGGTTCGTTTAGAAGTTAAAGGAAATTATGCAATAGTTCTTTAACGGCTAGTTTTTCAAATTTGCAGACCTCCGGTCATGTAACCGGTTGTGTTTAACATGACCAGTATCAAGCCCGTACATTCGCAATGCTCGCTTGCAGTCTTGTACCCGGTTGTGTTTAACACGACTACGGTCTTGATGGCTAGATTTTCAACTTTGTAAAATGTCACCCGAAATCCAAATTTTCAAAGGCAAAACGTTTAGGCACTTCAAAAACAGTTATTCTAAAGTATTTCCAACCTTTTTGACCTTCAAAATATTTTCTATAACTCTTGTAGAAATATTAAAACCAATTTTAGAATTCAAGAGCTTAAAACAAAGTTTTCACCCGAAAAATCAATCTTTTGAAGATAAATCATTTAAACCTTTTGGAAATATTTCTTCAAAATATATTCTAACCCATTTAACCTTTTGAAATCTTTTCAAAACTCTTGAGGAAAGATTTAAGGACATTTTTAAGCTGAGAATATTTTGAAGGTCAAAAAGGTTGGAAATGCTTTGTTTTTAATGTGTGTAGAGATTTTATATGCATAAGTCAACAAAATATGAAAAAGTCAAAGTTGAACATTTAGTTAATTTTTAAGTATTTTTAGTCTTTTAATTGTCTTTTAGACTATTTTTGCTCACATATATGCATTTAACCCTTAGACTATATTAAGTAGCATATTTTTAGTTGACAAGGAGTTTCACATGCGAACATTTACACCCGACTCGGTTAAAAACTCGATCTTCGCAAAAGAAGGTGTAAAAACCTTTAAAATTCCTAATCCGATTCAATATCCGTTTTGATCAAACACGGGTCTAATAATATCCAAGAGCTAGGTTTTCAAACACTAAAAAGACTACTTTCAAAATTATAGCGAATGTATTTCAAAAATACTATTCATAAAACTCGACGATAAAATTTATGATGCCATTTTTATGAAAATTTTATAAATGTACACATAGCATGTAATAGGAATATAAATCACAGAATTAGCGCATTCTAACTCATGTAACATATAAACAAGTCAAAACATGTAATTCTATGCAAAGGCAAAGGTGAAATATGGGATTTCACAAGTAGCATCTTGAATCCCGTGATGTTTCTACAATACCTTAACCATCGGAATCTTTTTCGACCTCAACTCCCGTTCCATTTGATCTAAAATACGAATCGACTGCTCATTATAAGTCAGATTATCACAAAGTTGTAGTGGCTCTGGTTCAAGAATATGAGAAGGATCCGAAAAATATTTCCTCAAAGTAGACACATAGAAGACATCATAAATATTAGAGAAGTTCTCCGGCAAAGCCAATCGATACGCCAACTTGCCAACTCTGCCAATAATCTCAAACAGCCCTGCAAATCTCGGACTCAACTTACCACATTTACCATAACCAGCAAAACCCTTATAAGGAGATAATTTTAAGAAAACTCAGTCCCCGACTGCAAACTCCGAATCCTAACAGCGTTTATCAGCATAACTCTTGTATCTACTCTGCGTTGTCAGTATTCTCTGCCTGATCAACTGTACATTCTCAATCTTCTCTAGAAGCTCTGCCATCATAGTCGGATCAATAGCCTTCATCTCCCCTACCTCATCCCAATATAAAGGTGATCGGCACTTACGGCCGTAGAGAGCTGCATAAGGTGCCATCCTAATAGTCGCTTGATAACTATTGTTATAGGCAAACTCGGCTAGCGGTAGATGTTTCTCCCAATTCTTCCCAAAGTCCAAAACACAAACCCTGAGCATATCTTCCAGAATCTGAATAGTTCTCTCCGACTGACCGTCGGTTTGTGGATGATACGCTATGCTGAAGTTCAGCTGAGTACCCAAAGTTTCCTAGAGTTTCTCCCAAAGTCGAGAAGTAAACCGAGGATCTCGATCAAAGACAATACTAGCTGGAATCCTGTAAAGTTTAACAATCTGATCCAAATAAATTTCTACCAGCTTTGCAACTTCATCTCCCATCATCATCGAAATAAAATGAGCTGTCTTCATCAAACGGTCCACAATAACCTAAACCACATCACAACCTCTTGGTGTTCTATGCAGACTAGAGACGAAGTCCATTGTAACATGTTCCCATTTCCACTTCGATATTGCCAATGGCTGAAGTAACCCTACTGGTCGTTGATGTTCTGGTTTCACCCGCTAACAAGTCAAACATCTAGACACAAACTGAGCCACCTCCCTTTTCATGTTGTTCCACCAGTAATATTATTTCAAATCCTGGTACATATTGTTTCAACCGGGATGAATAGTATACTTAGAATTATAAGTCTCCTCCAAAGTACCTTTCCTCAAACCTGATTCATCGGGAACATATACCTTGTTCCAAAATCGAAGAATACCATCCTCATGTACTTTGAAGTCAGACTGATAATCCGTGATCTGATCCTTGATCTTTTAAAGTTTCATATCAAGTTGTTGGGTTTCTCTGATCTGATATAGCAATAAAGGTTAAATCTGAAGATATGAACACATCACCCTAACCTGAGTCAACTCTGGTCTCCAATAGCTAACTTCCTTAAGCACCTTCCATTTCTTAACCACCAAACAAGCAATTCCTGCCTTGCGGCTAAGAGCATCTACTACAACATTTGCCTTCCTAGGCAGATAATTGATAGAACAATTATAATCTCCTAGAAGTTTCATCCACCTCCGTTGTCGCATATTCAACTCATTCTGTGAGAACAAGTACTTTAGACTTTTGTGATCAGTGAAAATCTCGAACTTATTATCCCACAGATAGTGTCACCATTTTTTAGTGCGAATACAACTGCTACTAACTCAAAATCATGAGTCGGATAGTTCACCTCATACGGTTTTAACTTTCTAGAAGTATAGGCAATAACCCGACCATTATTCATAAGTACACAACCCAAGCCCTCCTTGGATGCATCGCTATAGATGACCATACTGTCGGTTCCCTCTGGCAATGCAAGTACCGAAGCGGTAGTTAATCTCTTTTTCAACTCCTGAAACCCACTCTTACATTTCTTATCCCAAGTAAAGCTGGTTCGTTTCTGAGTTAACTTAGAAAGTGGCCCTGTAATCTTAGAAAAGTCCTCACAAACCTACGGTAATAACCCGCCAAACTAAGGAAGCTGCGAACCTCTGAAACATTCTCCAGCCTTTTTCCAAGATATCACCACTTTAATCTTAGTGGGATCTACTGAAATACCGTTCTGAGTAATCACATGGCCAAGAAAAGATATTCGTTGTAGCCAGAATTCACATTTGCTAAACTTTGCAAACAACTGATGCTCCTGAAACTTCTGTAGGACAAATCGTAGATGTCGCTCGTGCTCCATAAATGCTTCCAGTGTGTTAGTCAATCCAAAGGGCATAACTACAAATTCATAATGCATGTACCGAGTCCTGAAAGCAGACTTTGGAACATCCTCCGTACGGATCCGAAACTGATAATACCCCTACCTCAAGTCAAACTTAGAGTAAACTTTGGCTCCCTGAAGTTTATCAAACAACTCGTCATTCAATGGCAAAGGATACCTATTCTTGATGGTCACCTGATTCAAACCACGATAATCGATACATAACCTCAAGGTACCATCCTTCTTCTTCACGAATAAAATAGGTACTCCCCACGGTGAAAAACTCTACTGGATGAAACCCTTCTCTAATAACTCCTACAATTGAGTTTTCAGCTCTTTAAGTTCAGCTGGTGCCATCTGGTACGCTGATTTAGAAATAGGTTGAGTACCGGGAATTAGATTAATCACAAACTCAATATTTCTCTCTGGCGGCAATCGTAGCAACTCCTCAGGAAAATACATTAGGATATTCCCGAATTATCAGAACTTCATCTAGCTTTAGCTTATCAGATGGCTTGTTGATCAAATAAGCTAGATAACCCGAACACCCCTTACTTACCAGTTTAATAGCTTTAACTGATAAGATAATGAAACTCGTCTTAGCATCCCGATTCCCTACTACCTCAACCACTGGCTGTTTTGGCAACCGAAATCGTACTACATTTGTTCTACAGTTTAACTGAGCATCATACTTGGTAAGCCAATTCATACCCAAGATAACATCATACCCCCGGATAGGAAATAAAATAACGTCCGAAGGAAAATCCTGACCCTTATCATATATTTTACAATTTTTACATACTAAGCCAGTCACATATTTGTCAATCAAAGAGGTACTAATCTCAACCACATAAGGTAACTTCTCAGGTTGCACATTAACATGTTGCACACAGGTAGGTGTAATGAAAGAATACGTAGCACCAAAATCAATCAATACTTTAACAAGTTGATTGAGTATAAAAAAGTTACCTTCCACAACCGCTGCTGCCTCAAGCATCTTCTCCAAATCTACTGCGTAGGCCCTAGCGTGAACCTGCTGCTGCTGAGGTGCACCGCCTACAGGTCCACCCTGATAACCCTGGGTCGCTGGCCAACCCTCAGAGCTCTAATATTTGGGACAATCTATCGCCATGTGTTGGTTGTTGCCGCAACCTAAACATGTCCCCGCCTTCATCCGGCAGTCGGCCTCCAAATGGCCCTTACGCTTACAATAAGCACAATGCGGTGATGGAGCATTAATATTGCCTCCACATGAACGGGAAACTGAATATGCAGCTGTACCAGCCTACTACTAAGGTCTTGCAACACTAGGCCTATACTAACCCTGAGACTGGGCCGGCCTATACTGTGACTTTGCCTGGTAAGATCCCTGCTGAAATTGGGGCCTAAATGAATCCTGCTGCCCCTGAGGTCTGAAAGAACCCTGCTGCACTGGGGCCCTGAAACCACTCTGCTGCATTGCAGGCATATAAACAACCTGGTGACCGTAAGGCTAAAACGGCCTCTTACTGGCCTGGCTAGAACCAACCTGTTCCCATTTCCTCTTTTCCAACCTAGAAACCGCATTAAAGGCTGCAAAAAACTCATCATAATGTATCAAGGCCATCGCATCCTGAATCTCGGGCCTTAGACCCAAAATGAACCATCAGGTCTTCCTTTCCTGATCTGCCACAAACTCTAGTACATACCAGACAGCCTAGTAAAGTTGGCCTCATACTGAGCCACTGTGGAATTACCCTGAACCAAGGATGTAAACTCCTTCTCCTGTCATTCTCGGGCAATCCTCAGGATATACTTGGCCCGAAATTCCCGCATAAAGGTAGCCCAAACATAAGGAATACCATGAGCTTCCCAATTTGACCTTACCATACGCCATCACTCCTCAGCCTCATCATCAAATAGAGAAACTGCCAAGGTAACCTTCATCTCATCACTGTAATCAAGGGGATCAAATATTTTCTCAATTTTATTGATCCGTGCTTCGGCCTTCCGATTGTCAGTCTCACCCTGGAACCTTGGTGGAAAATACCCAAGAAATTCCTTCAATAGACTACCTCCCTGGTAACCACCCTGAGCATTCTATAACTGATTTTGCACATTCTGTGCCTGAGCAGCTTGCCCTGCCAAAATCTGAGACTACCCTGCTATGACCTCAGACATTCTGTCCATAGCCATAGTCAGACGATTATACCCCTAATCACGGCCCGGTGCCGCATTCCCCAGTTCCGCATTAACTTCCTCAAGCCTACCACGGGTTCTTGGTCGTCCAGCCATTCTACTATCAAAGAGTTAGCACAGGTTATAACACATAGACAAGCTATAAACAGTTATTAGCACATAGGAACGAAGTTCACGTAAGGCACATAGATCACATAAGGGTTAGTCACATAAACAAGTTAATCACATAATCACATAATCATATCAATACATAGTTCACTTTTCTTTCACTTCATACATACTTTCATGCTAAGACCATTACCCACATTCAGAATAACCCGGCTGACAACTAAACATGCGCTTTGATACCACTTAATGTCACGCCCCAACTCGACCCCACTTACGATCAATCAGGACGCAATGAAATTTCAGTTGTATGACGTCTGTAACATGAACATCAGGCCTCTATCCAACCTTCTAGAACATAACACAACCAACTCCAAGTTCAGCAACAACTCCAACATTCATTCAACAAATATGAAGCCATTCATTTAACATCCATACAACATTCCAACATAAGTCATAAGCCTCCGTTCCAACATCATACCACAAGCTATACTATACATTTGCAAACAGATTATAAACTAGTCTAGCAACCTAATCATATTCAAAAGGAAGACTACTAAACTAGTATTATATAAGCCATTATCTATGAGTAAGTTATACAATACAACATACTATAAAAGCTAAAACAAAACAATGAGCATTCCAACATAACTCATGGATAAGACTCCTCCACAGAAGGCACAAACTCAGCGTCCTGAGGAATATACCCGGTATCCTGCTCAACTACACCTGATGACAATAAAGGAATGAGGATGACCATATATATAAAAAATCTCAGTGAGGATTCGAAAGATCTTTTGAAAACATTTACTTTACCACTTGAGAAATCATCCTATGAGCAATAATAACAACAAACTTCATTAACATCAACATTTCAATTCAACCACATAAATAACCATTCAATTGTGAAATGATACTCTAGTTGATGTAGCTCCATACGCCATCACAATCACAATTAACCCCATACGCCCATTGATGCACTCCAGAAGTACCCCATTCTAGACCCACACTCCATGGAATTTCCGCCCATGCGAGATAGGGGATAGCACATGATAGTCATGTTGTTATCAACCCAACAGCCCAATATTGCCCGAAAGGTGGCACACACTATCATGACTCATAATACTAACATTAAACAGTTCATGTTCTGAGAAGACAATAAAGTAGGTTGTCTTCCAGTACAACAACAATTATCAATCAGTTAACAATATTCAAAATAACAAAACATCAATTAAACAACTAAAAAACTAAGTTAGATGACAAAGTAGGTTACCCAACTTAACATACACTTGAACATGCATTCAATCCCGAACCTACTCAACAACAACCCAAGAATCAACTACTCAAACACTACCCAAACAACCAAAGACAACATTTCAACATTTTAAAGAAAGACTACACCAACTTCCAAAAGTCATAACTTACAATCTATTAATCAAACAACCCCAGAACATTTTCCTATCACTCAACCACACATGCAACTACATTAACCCCCTCGGAAACCAAGCATAAACCATCCAAAACAAGTCCAACAACCTTATTTTGTCAATGCACCTAGGCTGAATTTTTCAGACTTTTACTACGACATCCAAATCGAAAATTCAGCATTACAACATTACTACTCAGTAATTAACAAACTTTTAGAAGAAACAACTAATCAATTCCAACCACTACAACAACAACTATTCAACAATGAACCAATAATATAATTTTAATACCCGAAAATTAGAAATATATGCTACTACCGTTCAAAATAGCTATAAATACATATAAACGATCATTGGCAATTACTGAGCAATAATCTAAAGGCAATTTAACAAAACATCGAATAAAAATACAACTATAACAATTTGACAAAAAATAGCATTTCAAGATCTATAATTTTTCTCTCACCTTTGATCCGAAACAATGCTAGGAATGCATGCAATGGATGCCCAACAAGTGAAATCTAACTCGGAATGAAAAGATTTGGACAAAAATTGAGTTTTCTAAAGAAAAATTGCTTTGAAAAATAGTTGAAAAGCCTTCCTTTCTTGCCTATGGAGTTTCGGCCATGTGTGTGTGTGTTTTTGGTGTTTTGTGCTTTGTTTTATTGTATAATGTATGTATTATGTATATATAAGGTTAAGTCAACAAAATAAAAAAAAGTCAAAGTTGAAACACTTAGTCTTTTAATTTGTATTTTAGACTATTTTGCTTATATATATATATATATATATATATCATATATACTATATTTAGTAGATTAATTATAGTTGACAACAAATTTCATATGCATACATATACATACAAATAGCTATAAAACTCAATTTCTGCAAAAGAAGGTGTAAAAATCCTTTTATATTCCTAACCCGATTTAAAATTCGTTTTAATCAGACACAGGTCTATTAATGTCCAAGGACTAGGTTTTCAAACACTAAAAAGACTAGTTTCAAAATTTTAGCAGACATGTTTCGAAAATACTATTCACAAAACTCGACGATAAAATTTTCAATGCTGATTTTTATGAAACTTTCATGGATGCTCACATAGCATGTAATAAGAGTATAAATCACAAAATCAGAACATATTAATTCAAATAACACATATACAGGTCAAAACACGCAATGTCATATAAAGAGGAATTTTGGGGTTTCACATTTTACAATACTCTCTTCTCTTCTATGATTCTCACAATCTAAGATATAGAGAGCAATAAAACCATGAATATGTGTATATGACATATACAAAGCCTTAACTCCTCTAGAGTTGGATAATACAAATGAAGCTCTTTGAATGCTTAATAGATAATGCAAGTTATAGCTCAAGCTTGGTGTATATTAATTAAAATAAATGAAATTTGAAGCTTATAATCAAAATATGATGTTTTGGAGTTGTTGGAAGAGTTATTTGATGAAATGGGTTGGTTTAGAATTTATAGGAAATGATGCAACGACTCTTTAACGGCTAGTTTTTCAAATTCACAGACCTCCGGTCATCTTACCGATTGTGCTTAACACGACCGGTATCAAGCCTGTACATTTGCAATGTTCACTCGTGATCTTGTACCCGGTTGTGTTTAACACGATCGCGGTCTTGATGGCCAGATTTTCAACTTTGTAAAATTTTACCCGAAATCCAATTTTTTGAAGGCAAAACGTTTAGGCACTTCAAAAACACTTCTTCTAAAGTATTTCCAACCTTTTTGAGCTTCAAAATATTTTCTAAAAATCTTGTAGAAATATTAAAACCGATTTTAGAATTCAAGAGTTTAAAACAATGTTGTCACCTGAAAATTCAATCTTTTGAAGATAAATCATTTAAACCTTTTGGGGGCATTTCTTCAAAATATATTTCAACCCATTTAACCTTTCAAAATATTTTCAAAACTCTTGAGGAAATATTTAAGGGCATTTATGAAAGTTTACCAAGAGCTCGAACCATAAAAATGCATACCTAAGGCAAACGACATTTTTAAGCCGCTACCCCTTATGTCGCCACATTTCCATCCTTATAACACCACTTCATCTTCATGTCTTTAAGTCTTGATTCTTGAAATATGATCTTCATTTCTTCAACTCTTCAAGACTTCATTTCTTCATACTTGTCGTGATCTTTCTCGTGTATACAATAATGGCCAACATAATTTGTATCTTTTTCAATCTTGCATCAATTCTTTAATCACAACCATTTTATCTCTTCATGCAAGATTCCCTTCCTCCTTTAACACCTAGCATCCACAATATATTTTGGCTTCCAATATTATAAGGACAATATAATCCATACAAGCCAAAACATTAAAGTACAATTAGGCTTATAATGATATATACATTTCATGCACATAAGCCAACAAGTGTATTTTTTAAACATGTAAACACATTAGCACAAACACACATTTACTATAACCAATTTTCCTTGATTTGTTATCATCAAAATTATATCTTTTGACATAAGACTAACAATATCTATCTAGTATCTTTATACTTGGAAGCTGTATAATATTTTGAAAACTAGTCATGTAGAATCCAAAGAATGATCTCTGGAAGTATCTTCACTCTATGCATGGTTGGGAATGATGACAATTTCGTATTGTCAACTCAACCATGAAGATTAGAGTTTGTGGCTCTAGTGGAATCTACATGAAAGAGAGAAAGTAACTCGGGTAATTCTTAATGGAATTAGAGTTTTCGCGATAGTATTGGAAGCTTCGTAGCTATGTACTATAAGGACTTGTTACCAAGAGGAACCTTAGGAACCACTACATAGGAAGCTGGTTTAATGAGAGCGCCACTAAGTTCGGGAGTTTGCCCGAAAGGGCGAATTTGATAGAGAAGATAGCTTCGGTAAATAGTTTAATAGGCCCTGCTTGACTCATGAGTCTCACTGAGATAGTATTATATACTCTGGTGAAGGCGAAAGGTGCTAGATTGTGTTGGTGGCAGTGTTCTTTAATGTAAGTGGGAGTATGTTAGGAATTGTATGCCCTAATGACCACATGCACTAAGATATCTCAGTGAAGGGATATTACAATAATTAATAATTAGTACATCTTACATTGTAAGACCCTGAATTTGCCCTTATGTGCAATTACGTCTTTTCACTTGTTTATATGCTAATTGAATTAATATATATGCATATATATGATTTACTAAATGATCTTGGATTAAATGTGCATTTTAAAGTCCTTTGAAAAATATTTTTGGTGACTTTTCATCTTCTTTGGCAAAACTACGTACTCTACTTTAATTATATGTATTAATATAACTAATTATATGTTTTTCCATCTTTTAATAATCCTACAAAGGTAGAATTGAAATTAGGAAACAAAACTAACGCCATTTTGGACTTTTGTTTATTAAAACCACAAAAATAGCCAACTTTGACC
This sequence comes from Ehretia macrophylla, assembly GCA_037974665.1. Lineage (NCBI taxonomy): Eukaryota > Viridiplantae > Streptophyta > Magnoliopsida > Boraginales > Ehretiaceae > Ehretia > Ehretia macrophylla. The sequence goes on along the minus strand of CM075782.1, from coordinate 22,248,857 downwards.
TTTTATCTTCCTTTAACTTTGCATTTAACTTAATATATACATAAAAAATCAGCCAAAACACCTAAAACACACACACACATTGCCGTGGGTTCTTGGAGAAGAAGGACATTTTTACTTAGGTTTTCAAAGAAAATTTTGAAGAAAAAACTCAATTCAAGGCCAAATCTTTTCATTCCAAGCTTGTTTTTGCTTATTTGGCTTGTGTTCTACCTACTTCCAACCTTTCTTTGGATCAAAGCTGAGGGAAAAACTAAATCTCAAAAATAAAGTTTATGTCAAAATTTTGATATTGCATACATAGTTGTTGTATAGCTAAATTGGCTTATGATTGTTGTTAGTTAAGTACTGCAGACTAACACAGTGTGATTTTACCCAATTTAAGCAGTAGAATGTTGTATTTTTATTTTATGTGTTTTATTTTGATTATTTAGCCAATATTTAGTTTAATTCTTGTTGTGTTAGTTGTATATACTTGTATGGACTTGCTTAGCATAGACTAGCAATGTTATAATGCAAAAATCTTGAAATGATAGTTGGTTTAAAAGCTTAAAATTCCAGCAGCCTATGCATTGCCTTCTTGGGTTTGTTGGGCTTGTTTTAGATGGCTTTTGGGTTGCTCTCGAGGTGGTTTAGGTATTTTCTTAAGTGATTAAGTGCTAGGAGACGGTTCAGGGGTTGTTCAGTTGTTAGATTTTAAGTTATGTTGTTGAAAAGTTAAGGTTATGTTTCTTTGAATTAGTTGGGTATTTTCTTTAATTGTTTGGTGTTGTTTGTGTGGTTGGAACTTGAGTTGGTGTTAAGTAGGCTCGGGGTTGATTGATTGTTGAAGTGTGTATTGAGTCTGGATGACCTACTTTGTCATCTAACTTAAGTGTTTTAAGTGTTTTGTAAATGTTGAGTTGTTGATTGTTGAAGTGTTGTTTAGTTGGTTGTTAAATGTTGAAATGTCGGGAGACAACCTACTTTGTTGTTCTCTCGAAATATTAAGTGTTAAGTGTTAAATATTGTGAGGCATGATAGGGTTGTGCCACCTCGGGCAGTATTGGGCTTGTCGAGTTGCGTTGGCACAACTATCATGTTCTTTCCCCTATCCCGTGTGATCGTAGAATGATCATGGGATGTGGGTCTAGTTGGGTACTTCCGAAATGTATTAGTGGGTGTTATAAGTAGTCGGTTGAGTTCATGATGGCGATATAAGGAGCTACATAAACAAGTGTTATTATATCCTTATTGTTTGGTTACTTATATTGCTTTGTTTTTAATGTTGTTGCTTAATTGTCATCATTACTTCCAAGTGTGTTTTTGAAAGGACTTTCATGAAAATGTTTTCAAAACCTTCTATTGAACCCTCGCTGAGCTTTGATTACGGATAAGCTTACCCTCTTTGCTAACCTTTTAGGTGAGCCTAAGCAGGACCCAGGGTATGTGCCTCAGGAAGCTGAGAATGAGCCTTATGTGGACGAGTCTTATGTGCCAGAGCCTCATCTTTGAGTGCTTGCATGGATTGTCTCACATGTTGTCTTAAACTTATGTTTATGTTGTATTGTATTAAGACTTGGAGTTGTAATGTTGAAGTTTACTTTAACTTAGTGGTTTGTATCTAATGCTAGCTTAGTTGGTTATTTTGGTTATATATATATATATATTGATAAGCTAGCTTAGTCATCTATTTTGAATATGTTTATTATGGTTTGTTATATATGGTTGAGACGAAGGCATTATACTTTGTTTTAGATGTTGGTTGGTTGGTATATGAAATGTTTTGGCTGCCTTGTGTTTTGTTGAAGTTGTTGTTGGATGTGAGTTGTTTGAAGATGAACCAGTTTAGGGTTCTGTTATCTATGTTACAGATGTTATAATACCGAATTTCCGCCATGACCTGACTGATCATAAGTGGGGTCGTGTTAGGGCGTGACATTTAGTGGTATCAAAGCATGATTAGCTTGTAAGCTGGGTTATCCTCGGTACGTGGGTAGTGGTCTTGACATGAATGCATGTACTAAATGAAAAGTAAATTACATATTAATATGTTTATATGATTAACTTACTTATGTGACTAACTTTCTAAGTGATCTACGTGTCAGATGTGAATCTTGTTTCCTATATGCTATTAACTGCTTATACCCTGTTTATGTGTTATAACTTGTGGCTAACTCTTTGGTAGTAAGATGGTTGGTGGACCGAAGACCCACGGTAGTGTAAGGATAAGGAACAAGGGAACCAGACACTAGGCCGAGATCCAGGTTTTGATCGGATAACCGTGGCTATGGACCGGATGACTGAGGTTCTAGCAGGGCAGACTCAAATTCTGGCAGGACAGGCTGCTTAAGGGAAGAATATTCAGGGTAACAACAACCGTGGGCATAATACAAGCGGTGGTTATAATCGAAGTAGTTTTCTGTGAGAGTTCTTGGGATACACTCCATCGAGATTATTAGGAGAGCTTGACAGCGAAAAAGTCGAGGCTTGGTTGAGCAGGATAGAGAAGATATATGATGCTCTCTACTACACTGACGATAGAAATGTATCTTTTGCTGTGTTCTTTCTTGATAATGAGGTAGAGTAATGGCGGCGCACAGTGAGGTCGAGGTGAAAGGCCTAGGGAACTGCTTACATATGGGCTAACTTTCTTTGGCAGTTCATGTAACGACCCCAACCCGGCCCTTCTCAAGACTAGGTCAGAATCTACGTTTGTTGTCGTTGCAGTCTCGTGTTCATAACTTTCTATAATATTAAAAGGAAGTAAAGTACAAAGATCTTTAATAATAACTAGTTAAGAAACAATAATTCCGATACAAAAGGGTGTTACAACATCTGAGATTTGATAACTACCCGACTATCATACAAACTGGGGTTTCAACACAGCTAGCCATCTGCCCGGGAGTGATACAAGCAAACTCCAACCTTTACAACTTGGATCGAAACATGATAGGCAGGGAGCTTCGAGCATGTAAACATTCAACTTCAGCATATAAAGTCAATTTTCACTTCAAGCTAAGCTGCACCTGCATTGGGGAGAGAATAGAGGGAGCTCTTGGGGAAGCTCAGTGAGGATGGAATAGAAGAGTTTGAACACATTTCTGGTCAGTCTCTTTTCCAAATCATGATGCAATTTATGTATACTGGTGTTAACCAACTATCCACAAAAGATATAATAACATATGATAACCAGTAGAAATTATTATCACATTCGAATCACATATTAATAACAGTACCATTTAGTGACATATAACCACAACAGATATCAACCTACTCTCCGAGGGTGGAATGCCAAGCGAGAGTAGGACACTATTTTTCGAGGGTGGTACCAAGCGAGAGTAGGAACAAATCAGTTAGTTCATGAGGTGGCCAGCCTTGATCACAATTCCAACTTCTTATCTCTCCCAAGAAGAGACTCCGAATTGTATCCAAAATCTACGACTCAACTCTCCGAGGGTGGAAGGCCAAGCAAGAGAAGGACTAGGACCACGATAATCATGGGATCACATGCAAGCCCTATACCGCCCGGCGTTCGTGAAACGTTATCGTGCCTAAGGTTGCAACCCCTAAGTACACACAAGCATGCGCAAGTAGTCATAAAACACACAACATATCATATGGGGATCAACTAAAGTGGTTGTCCCGGGCAAGTAATAAACATTTTCTTGGCAATTCAGAGTATTATTTCGTCAGAATAACGACTATAATAAAGCAATTTCCAAGTGTAAATTGGGTATTATGACAGTATGCAAATAACATGTATAACATTTCTTGAAATAGTTGGGCAGCATCTTCGCTTATGCTAAAACAATCAGATAAATCGGGCAGTATATATTATCAATTAACTGGACAAATTTAAGCATAACAGGGATATACTAACAACGTGCAGATACCATAAATAAGTAAAGCAATAAAACTTTTGCCTCAAAATGCCGAAAATTGAAGAAGACTCAGTCCGACTTTAGAACTTTCGGAACATTAACTAAACTAAATCGATATAATTTAGTGGAATTGGATCAGAGAAAAGTGTCTGCCTGTTTGATTTCAGAGGGTCAAGTGAACCTTTATATAGGCTCTTAAGGCCGACATAGGGAAGGACACGTATCCCTCTACGTGTCTGACATGCGTAGCACATCCACGCATGTGTGACAAGTGTCCCTCCACATGTCTTGCATGCGTGGCACGTCCACACATGCATGACATGTGTCCTGAGACATGTGTCACTCTCCGGGAGTGGCACGAATATTCCTTTTTTGCCCGTTTCGTGTGCAAGTGTCTCGATTTTTGTATTTTTGGGCCGTAATGCAATTTTTCCAAACTTTGCCGTTAAGTAATACAAGTTAAAAGAAACCCAATGGCGTATGCCCCTTTTTTTGCGGTGGGATCCCCATTTTCCTATAATTGGACCTGAAGTGAAACTTCTTTTCCGAACCAAAACCCCCTAAAATCGGAAAAACAGCCAAAATACCCCGAAAAGTTAAAGGAAATTACCCATACTCTTGTAAATAGCTAAACAGTTTTACTTGATCATGATATGGGACTTTACATCCATATAATGACCCTAAGCTTAATGTTAGAGGAACACCTAATAATAGGTTACTATTAATCATAATACCAATTAATTTTTAAATAGTAAGAAAATTAACTATAGATTAAATGCAGGCAAATAATCACAAAAACACATTTTCTAAAAATAATGAAAGAAATAAATATAAATAAATATTTTTAATGCATGGTCAGGCTCGGGTATTACATCCTCCTCACCTTATAAAAATTGTGCCCTCGCAATTTACTTCTCCAGTACCTCCGGTCCACTGCGCGAAATTAAATATCGGATGCCAAGTAAAAATTCCAAACATGAGCCTTGAATAGTAATACTCGGATGAGAATACCAAAGAACACCATATAGGAATACTATGTGAGAATACCAAGAAATCTCAAATGCCATATAAAGGCACTATAGATGCCAAATAATGGCAATATGAATGCCAAATAAAGGCTCATCTTCAGAAATCCAATAAGTAAGAAGTCCAGAGAAAATACCGATTAAGAAGTCCAAGCAAGATACCAAAGAAGAACTTCAAGAATTTCGATTAAGGAAAATACCAACGGCCGATCAAGCTCCGAGCATTGAACAACGGCTGATCAACTGTTCATTTGTTTGTTGACTTGCATTCGAAGAGATTCGCTACTAACCGATTCTTTCAGGGGAGGGAACTACTTACCATTTTACGGGTAATACATGTATACAATTAATAACTTCAGTACAATTAAACATGCAACTTATAGAAAATAGATTCACACTTAGCAAATAAGCACATTGAGCACATATAGTTATACCAAACACATATCCTTAAAAGACGACTACCCACAATCCGAAGATCCTGTCCCGGCTTATGAGCTATCTAAGCTCTGATACCATATGTAACGACCTCAACCTGACCCTTCTCAAGACTAGGTCAGAATCTACGTTCGTTGTCGTTGCGGTATCGTGTTCATAACTTTCTATAATATTAAAAGGAAGAAAAGTACAAAGATCTTTAATAATAACTAGTTAATAAACAATAATTCGGGTACAAAAGGGTGTTACAATATCTGAGATTTGATAACTACCCGGCTATCATACAAACTGGGGTTTCGGCACAGCTACCCATCTGCCCGGGAGTGATACAAGCAAACTCCAACCTCCACAACTTGGATCTAAACATGATAGGCAGGGAGCTTCAAGCATGTAAACATTCAACTTCAGCATATAAAGTCAATTTTCATTTCAAGCTAAGCTGCACCTGCACTGGGGAGAGAAGAGGGGGAGCTCTTGGGTAAGCTCAGTGAGGATGGAATAGAAGAATTTGAAAATATTTCTGGTCAGCCTCTTTTCCAAATCATGATGCAATTCACGTACGGTGGTGTTAACCAACTATCCATAAAAGATATAATAACATATGATAACCAGTAGAAATTATTATCACATTCGAATCACATATTAATAACAGTACCATTTAGTGACATATAACCACAACACATATCAACCTACTCTCCGAGGGTGGAATGCCAAGCGAGAGTAGGAACAAGTCATTTAGTTCATGAGGTGGCCAGCCTTGATCACAATTCCAACTTCTTATCACTCCCAAGAGGATACTCCAGATTGTATCCAAAATCTACGACCTAACTCTCCGAGGGTGGAAGGCCAAGCAAGAAAGGGACTAAGACCACGATAGTCACGGGATCACCGGCAAGCCCTATGCCACCCAGTGTTTGTGAAACGCTATCATGCCTGAGGTTGCAACCCCTAAGTACACACAAGCATGCACAAGTAGTCATAGAACACACAACAGATCATATGGGGATCAACTAAGAGAAAAGTGTCTGCCTGTTTGATTTCAAGGGGTCAAGTGACCCTTTATATAGGCTCTCAAGGCCGACAAAAAGGGGGACATGTGTCCATCCATGTGTCTGACATGCGTGGCTCGTCCACGCGTATGTGACATGTGTCCCTCCACGTGTCTTGCATGCATGGCATATCCACGCATGCATGACATGTGTCCCGAGTCACGTGTCACTCTCAGGGAGTGGCACCAATGTTCTATTTTTTAGCCTGTTTGTCGCGCAGGTGCCTCGATTTTTGTATTTTTGGGCCAAGATGCAATTTTGCCAAACTTCACCGTTAAGTAGTACAAGTTAAAAGAAACCAGAGGCGTATGCCCGTTTTTTGCGGTGGGATCCTGATTTTCCTCTAATTGGCCCTGAAGTGAAACCTCTTTTCCAGACCAAAAACCCTTAAAATCAGAATAACAGCTGAAATGGCCCGAAATGTTAAAGGAAATCACCCATACTCTTGTAAGCAACTGAAAAGTTTTACTTGGTCATGATATGGGGCTTTACATCCCTGTAATGACCCTCAGCTTAATGTTATAAGAACGCCTAATAATAGGTTAATATTAATCGTAATACCAATTGATTTTTAAATAGTAAGACAATTAACTATAGATTAAATGCAGACAAATAATCACAAATGCACATTTTCCAAAAATAATGAAAGAAATAAATATAAATAAATATTTTTAATGCATAGTCGGGCTCGGGTATTACAGTTCAAGGCCAACTATATTCCGAAGATTGCATGGGAGCAAAGAGAGGAAAAATTCATGTCACTCAGTCAAGGTAATACTATTGTGGCTCAGTACGAGGCCAACTTTAACAGGTTGTCCCGTTATGCACTAAAGTTTGTACAAGATCAAAAGAGGAGGACCCGGAGGTTCATTCAGCAGTTAAGGCCAAAGCTCCAGGATTCTATGGCTCTGTTAGAGTTTGACGAGTACACTGCGGCTTTTAATGCAACTTCGAGATTGGAAAATATGAAATTAGATCAAGCCGGGTCCAGTCAACCAAACAAGAAGTTGTTTCAGCCTCAGGGGCAGTAAATTTCTTATCATCCTCAAGGGCAGTAGAGTTCTTATCGGCCCCAGACTCAACAGAGACCTTATCAGCCTCAAGCACAGCAGAGGCCAGCTCAATTCCAGGGTCAGTATAAGCCGTATGTTGTGAGGACTCAGTAGACTGGTATAGTTGTTTCATTAGTTTCGACTTCTTCGGGTGGCATTGTTACTACCCCAACTCCATACTGCACCTATTGTAAACTTAAGGGCCATTTGGAGGCCGTTTGTCAGATGAAGGCTAGGACGTGTTTGGGTTGCGGCAGCAACCAACATAAGGTGAAAGACTGCCCCAAGTGGCAGATGTTTGAGGGCCAACCAGCAGCCCAGGGCATTCATGGTAGACCTATGGGCAGTGCACCCCGCCAACAGCAAGTTCAGGCTCGAGCTTATGCAGTTGATATGGAGGAATTGCCGGAGGCAGCGACAGTTGTGAAATGTAACTTTCTTATTCTCAATCAGTTAGTTAAAGTATTGATTGATTCCGGTGCTACACATTCTTTTATTACACCTACTTATGTGCAACGTGTAAATGTGCAACATGAGAAGTTACCTTATGTGGTTGAGATTAGTACACCTTTGGGCAATAAATTTATAACTGGCTTGGTGTGTATGGATTGTAAGATACATGTTAAGGGCCAAGATTTTCCTGCTGATCTTATCTTATTTCCTATCCGAGAGTATGATATTATCTTGGGTATGGAGTGGCTTGCCAAGTATGATACTCAATTGAACTATAAAACAATGGTGGTGAAGTTTTGGTTGCCAGAACAGCCAGTGGTTGAGGTAGCAGGAAACCGAGATGCTACGAAGAGTTTCATCATCTCATCAGCCAAAACTATTAAGCTAGTGGGAAAAGGGTATTCAGGTTATCTAGTTTATTTGATTAACAAGCCATCTGATAAGCTAAAGCTGGAAAAAGTTCCGATAGTTCGGGAATATCCAAATGTATTTCCCGATGAGTTTCCAATACTGCCACCAAAGAGAGATATTGACTTTGTGATTAATGTACTTTTCGATACTCAACCAATCTCTAAATTAGCATACCGGATGGCACCAACTGAGCTTAGAGAGCTGAAAATCCAGTTGCAAGAGTTACTAGAGAAAGGTTTTATTCAGTAGAGTTCGTCACCTTGGGGAGCACCAGTTTTGTTTGTAAAAAAGAAGGATGCCACCTCGAGATTATGTATTAATTATCGAGGTTTAAATCAGGTAACCATCATGAACAAGTATCATTTGCCACTGATTGATGAGTTGTTTAATCAACTTCAAGGAGCTAAAGTCTATTATATATTTGACTTGAGGCAAGGGTATTGTCTACTCTGGATCCGTAAGGAGGACGTTCCAAAGTCTGCTTTCAGAACTCGGTATGGGTATTACAAATTTGTAGTTAGGCCCTTTGGACTAACTAATGCACCGGCAGCATTCATGGATCTTATGCATTGAGTCTTTCAGCCATACTTGGACTAGTTTGTGGTAATCTTCATTAATGATATCTTAGTATATTCTAAGACTGAATCGGAGCATGAGCAACATCTACTACTTGTCCTGTAGAAACTTCAGGAACATCAGTTGTTTGCAAAGTTCAGTAAGTGTGAATTTTGGCTGCAACAGATATATTTTATGGGCTGTAAAGCCCCGATCTCTCACGAGACCAGGACTCCTATTTATCATGCTATTCTCACCCAATTCCAAACCCCGAGCACAAAATTTAGGGGAAAACGGATGGAGTCTCCCCTGTTTATAGGACTAAACTGGTACCTGCACAAAGACACCCATGATGCTAGATCCACAAACAGTAACTCTTATAACCAATCCTCCAAGATTTTTATGGGCCACCTGCGATCACAAGGCCATCCGAGCCTTGGAATAACAATTACATATAACACACAAGCAAGCAAAGCATTTCTAATTTTAACTATAGGTAGTTAGATACAACAATAGCCAAGTTCTACTTCCAAGTTTGTTAATCACACAAGCATGTAAAAGAATAAGTTTACTATGGATTATTACATGTCATTCCACTTTATATCTAACATACAAGATTACAAATTATTACATTCACCAATTATACTCAAGACCCAAGGTTACAAAAAGGCAATCAACAACAACTCCACGCAAGCTTCTCATTTTAGACAACCTTATCACACAAGAAGTCACCGAAATTGCTTAACTAGCACTTCTTCCTCTTCTTCTATCAGTTGAGGATTCACCTCAACTTCACCTGAAACATATTAAACGAGGAATGAGCAACTAAGTTGCCCAGCGAGGGAGGTGATGCAACATGCCAACGTGCAATATGATATGCAAACACAAGAAAATATATATAATCCACATAAACCAACAAGACAATAAGCCAAGCAATTAATCACTTTAAAAAGGATACGGTTCCACTTCCAAGTCTTCATTCACAAGCCACGAACCACGAGCATCACGAACATGCCGGCAAACCCCAAACACCAACAATTGGGATACTCCGGATGTATCCCGATCCTACGACCCTTTCTCCCGAGGTAGGTCCATGCCCAGCAGGTGAACCACGCCTCTGGGGTAGTGGAGTATGCCTCAGCAAGAAAGGGAATAGGCACCATGGTAGTCGAGGGAGCACGGCAAGCCCGACGCCGCCCGTGTTTCTCGACGCTACCATGTCCGATAAAGGTTGCGCAACTCAATACAAGTCACAAGCGATCAATATAACACATAACACATAAGAGGGACGACAAAGTAGGCCGCCCTCACATATATGCACGATAAAAGTTCATATAAGCACGATATTAGCTTTAAGATACCAAAAGTAGCAATCAACACAATTAATTCCAATAATCTACTCAAATAACTTAAATACATCCTAAATATTCAATGCAAGGCATTGCTAACACACAACAAGTTCCAAATGCAACTAAAATGGCTAAAACTACATTTCCCATTTCTTTAACCGAGCTTTCTTTCTCCTAAGCATGGTTCGAGATTCCCAATCATACCCTAGTCTTTCTATATTCCTAATTAAGCTCAAAGGTGCCTTTTAAAGTCACTAAAACTCATTTTTGATGCAAAAGTTCGGGAAGGCCCCGAACAGGTTTGAACTATAACTACACTAACCAAATCCCATTTTCGCGAAACGAAAGCACCAAAGGTACTTCCTTAGCTCAAGGACACCCAAATCAATGCCCAAACTTGCCCGGATTGCTTAACGTATAAAACCCCCTTTTTAAAGTAAGCTAATTATGCAACTAAGTTCAAATTCGAGTGATTCAACCTAACGTTGCCTTTCAACTAATTTCCCTAGGGTCTAGAGCACCTAATTGAGGCATCAATTCAAGCCAATTAGCAAATTTTCTCAAAACCCTAGTTCTAGGCACTATTCATCATCTCTTTGATCAAATTCAACATTCAACCATTAACTTTGTTATCAACCCTCAAAAGTTAGCTCTAGAGACATTAAATAACTCATAGAAAGCATTCATAACAAGTTATATAGCTATAATTGACAAATCAAGAAAATTAACATATGCACATAAACTTTAAAATCAAGAAAATGAGACTCCCTCACAATTTTGAAGACAATGAAGCTTGTTGAAGGCCCTAGGATGCTCAAAACCCTCCCAAGATCAAGCTAGGAGCTCAAGATGCAAGGTTGTTGAAGCAAAATCTCCTCTTTTCCTTCTCCTTTGGTATTTTCGGCCCTGCTACAGTAATTCCTGCACTTTTTTTTTTTTTTTTGTGTTTTTGAGCTTATTTTTGCTATATAATGAGTAGGCTATGGGTGGGGTCAAGGGGGGTGCTTAAATGGTCTATTAAAATGAGCTTAGTTAGCTTTAAAACAAGTTCATTGCACATAAATTAAGTTAGCTAACTAAAACATTATGTTTCATACGTAACACTATTCATTAGTTTTCACAAATCATTTTCTAAACGAAGGCTCCTCTCGCTTTAAACTCAAATGCACATTTTTTCCACTCCTCTAACAATTAATGTGATTTAATAAAAATGCTAATTCTCTAATAGAATATAGTTTGAAAATGGGATGAATAGTAGCTAAAGAAGACAGTTAATAAAGCACAGAAGGAAATGCGCAAACAATAGATGCAACAGTAAATAAATGTACGGCTAAAATCTCGGGCATCACATGGGCCATGTGATTACACAGCAATGTATCAAAGTAGATCCTGCTAAGATAGAGGTGGTGATGTCTTGGGTTGTGTACTTATGCAAAATGGTCGAGTTATCACCTATGTTTCTAGAAAGTTAAAGTCGTATGAGGTAAACTATTTGACTCATGATCTGGAGTTGGCAGCCATCGTGTTTGCTTTGAAAAAATGGTGTCATTATATGTGGGATAGTAAGTTTGAAATCTTCACTGATCATCAAAGTCTGAAGTACTTATTCTCTCAAAAGGAATTGAATATGCAGCAGAGGAGATGGATGGAGCTTCTGAATGATTATAATTGTTCTATCAATTATCTGCCTGGGAAGGCGAATGCTGTGGCAGATACTCTTAGCCAGAAGGCAAGCATTGCAACTTTGGCAATCAAAGAATGGGAGATGCTCAAGGAAACTAGTTATTGGAAACTAGAGTTGACTCAAGTTGGAGTGATGTGTGCACACTTGCAAATTCAACCCTTATTATTGTCCCAGATTAGAGAAGCTCAATAACTTGATACGAAGCTTCAGTAAATCAAGGATCAGATCAAGGATGTCAATCTGACTTCAAATTACATGAGTATAGCATTCTACGGTTTCGAAACAAGGTGTGTGTTTGTCACGCCCCAACTCGACCCCACTTTCGATTAGTCAGGATGCAACGGAATTTCGGCAATATAACATCTGTAACATGGACAACAAAGCTCTAAACCAACCCTTATAACATTACACAGCCAAGTACAACCTCAACTGAATGATCATTTATATATTTAGAGCTATGAACATCATCTAGCTAAGAATCGAGCGGAAGCGAAAAATGACATTCAAAAATTTCTGGAATTCAAAGCATGATGTTCATATGAAACTCTAATCTTGATATCATGTGATTAACATATGCAAAACATATATATAGCAAGTATATATATTGACAAGAGATAGTAGAAGAGTATACCTCTTGTAGACAACTCATGGAAGCCATAAATCTGAATTTTCACACACTTGATGGAAGACACCTCCTCTTGAAACCACAAGAGCTCTAGTCGATCCACACGAGCAAAGAATGGGTTCTCCATCTTCATGGTTATTTTTGTGCTAGATCTACCATGGAAGATTTATGAGCTTATTTGTGAAGAAGAGAGCAAAACATTTTCCTTCTTCTTCCTTGTTCATGGCTACGTTTTTGGTGAAGAAGAAGAGAAGACAACTTCATCTTTTTTGCTTCATTTTTCAGCCATGGTGTTTTTATCTTTGAAGAGTTGAAGAAGAAGACTACTCATCTTCTCTCTCTTTTTTGTTTCATCCGTGTAGGAACTTGGAGAGAGAGAAGGTTGACAACCTTTCTCTCATGAAAAGAATACAAGCCATGTTTTTAGGTAGTCTTGTCTCCCTTTTGAAAGAATAGAGAAAACAACATTTCTTAAATTATGGTTGTGTTTGTCTCTTTGTTGGAAGATTAAAATAAAAATAAAAATAAAAATAAAATATATATATATATATATATATATATATTTATATATATTAAGTAGTATTTTTCTACTAAAGAAATAATATACATATATATACATCATATGTATATTGTGTAGTATTCTTCCACTAATGTAATAATATACATATATACATGATATGCATATTGCATAGTATTCTTCCATTAATGTATTTAAATATTCAACCTAATCACCATTAGTTGAAATTATGAAAACAACCTTTTCATATTTCTACATTAGACCCAACACTTACTAATAATTGCATATTGACCCCCAATAACTTTTAATGGTCAATTGCACCATTGCTAACTTCTTAACAATTCAAGAGAAACAAAATATAATTGTTAACACTTTAACAATTCAAGAGAAAACTAACTGCAAGCTTAATAGGAAAAACATTCGTCATGCTCTATTGTGTGTGACTTTCTAGATTCATCACTATGTAGCACTGAAGGAACATTGAACACTTTCAATGCTTCTCAAACTATTTGATTTATTTAAAGAATATCTCCCGTCATTCTCAAAACACATTCAAAGTTCTTGAGTGACGTTTTAGCTACTAACATATCAAGATAGTTTATAAAGCAATGAAGTCTTATTCAAGTGAATCTATTTATGGTCGCCGATTATCGTGCAATCCAATCCTTCCATTAATTGTCCCATCGAGCAAGAACCATGATCCGATTAAGTTCATAAAGTCGATACCATGCATAGATCTATTTGGTGTAATGAGAGATGACACATGGAAAACTCTTTCTCCATCATTCACACCTCGGCCAAGGATTTCCTCATTAAACAACCAAGTTTAGATCGTATAGGACATCGCCTCACGCCGGAGGTTAATGGATCCTATCTTGACCATTACCTGTCAATCACTATACCAGACGAATGAAACTACGAGATGACGTATCTCATCTCGTTTATCGAGACAAACATTATCCAAATGCTAGAATCAAACCCCAATACATATGACAACCGTAATATCTCAAGTCTAAGGATTACATGCACAATCACAATGAATAACAAATTATTAATCCTAAGTCATGTAATTTGTTATTCACGTCACATTTAGTGAACTATTCAACTAATAGTCACCCACATGTTTGTTAGTCGCATCCCCATGTTGTTATAGCACGTGGCTCACCATCATTTATCATTAACATCCCTATGTTAATCAAAGGTAACAACACATGTAATAGTCCGTAATAGATTATCGAAGTCCCGATCAAATAATCTAAGGACTATAAATACTTTAAGTATTTACCATATATTAAGGAAATACGCCAACATATTTTAAACATTTTTAAAATACATTCCTCTAATGAAAATACTAGAGACTCATTCATACACATAAAAGAAGGAGAATATGAATGTGCTAATTATGTCAATATGAAAACACACATATATAGACATAGATGTCATAATGTACAAGTTAATGTCAAAATGCTCCAATATATGTCATCCAAATATGTAGCATTAGGGCATATCTCTAACATCAACAACAACTCCAACAACCATTCCATTCACATACAACACATTCAAACCATTCATTACACAACCATACGATATTCCAACCATAAGTCATATGCCTCCGTTTCAACAACATACCACAAGTTGTACTATACATATGCATAATACATATAAAACTAGTTTAGAAACCTATTCATATTCCAAAATTAAGGCAACTTAACTAGCATTATACTTTTCACTATCTTTATGTCATCTTTTACGTTACATACTTCAAAGCTTAAACAATACAACAAACTACATAGTACAAAGCAATATAAAAATACTCCAGCAAGACATCAAGGACAAGGCTCTTGCACGTTTGACTCGTTCACATAATGCTCGTACTCAGTTTCCTGAGGCACGTACCCTAACTCCGACTCGGTAATACCTGAAAGTCAGCAAATAGGGTGAGCTTATACAATACAAAGCTCAGCGAGGGTTCAAAAGATGTTTTGAAAACATTTACTTTACCACTTGAGAAATCATCCTATGAACAATAACATACAATAATCTTCATTAACATCAACATTTCAATTCAAGCAACATGAATAACTATTCAATTGAGAAATGATACACTAGTTGATATAGCTCCATACACCATCACAAACTCAACCAACCCTATATACCCATTGATACATTCCAGAGGTACCTCATCTAGCCCATCCCTCCATGGCATCTCCGCCCATGAAAACTGGGGGCGATACATGATAGTCATGCCGTTTTTAACCCGACAGCCCGATGCTGCCCGAGAGGTGGCACATATTATCATGACTCATGACAATAATAATAAACATTGCATGTTATGAGAAGACAACAAAGTAGGTTATCTCAACAATCATCAATCAGTTATTAATACCTCAATCAACATAACATCAATTAAACAACTAAGACAACTAAGTTAGATGACAAAGTAGGCCATCCAACTTATCACACATTTCAATATGCATTCAATCCCAAACCTACTCAACAACAATCAAAGAAAAAACTACACAAACACTACCAAATAACTAAAGACAACATTTAAGCATTTTAAAGAAAGACTACACAAACTTCTAAAATTCATAACTTACAATCTACTAATCAAACAAACCTCAAACCACTTCCTATCACTCAACCATCAATGCAAGTACATTAGCCCCCTCTTAAACTAACCAAAAGCCATCTAAAACAAGACCAACTAGCCCAAAAATGGCAATGCACCATGGCTGAAATTTTTGACTTTACCTACGGCTATCAAATTGAAAATTTAGCATTACAACATTACTACACAATAAATAACGAGTCTATAGAAGCAACTACAACTCGATTTCAACTGCTACAACTACAATTATTCAAGAAATGAGCTAAATTATCAATTAAATACCCAAAAAATAAAAATACATGTTACGACCGTTAAAAATTGCTATAAACTCAAAAAGTTAGTTTACAACTCCTAACTAGCAATAATCTAAAGACAATTTAACAAAACAATAACTAAATATTCAATATTAAAAATTTGACATAAGCTTTAAAATTATAATCTAGTTTTTCCCTCACCTTTGATCCCAAGCAATGTTAGAAATGTGTAGAATAGGTGCCTAACAAGCAATTTCAAGCTTTGAATGAAGTTGTTTGGCCTTAAATTGCAAATTTTATGAGAAAATTAAGCTTGAAAACCTAAGAAAATATTTTCCTTCTTCACCTAAGCTCTCACGGCTGCAATGTGTGTATGTTTGTGGTGTTTTGCTTTGTTTTAATGTGTGTAGTAATCTTATAGGAAAAGTCAAAGCAATATACAAAAGTCAAAGTTGGCAATTTAGTTATAGTTGAGTTTTTGCCAAAAATAGTCATATAAATACTATCTAAATTAAATACTACGTTTAGTAGACTATTTTTAGTTGACAACATTTATATGTAGGCATTTAATTACATACAATTAAAATAAAATGCTTATTTTTGCAACAAAATATGAAAAGTCATATTATTTGTTTTCAAATATCTTTTGAATGCACAATAAATCTAAAATCATTTAATATCACATATAAATACATTTATATTAATATATACTAGGTCAACAAAAGTCAATGCATGAATCGGGTTTAGTAGAAATCACAATTTGGCTCAAAAACACTACATTTCGCCTGAAAAATCTATTTAAATTCCTATTTCGTTTCAGAATCAATTTTATCAAACACGGGTCTATTAATAACAGAGGGCTAGGTTTTCAAATGTTTAGAAGACCAGTTTCAAAATTCTAGCAGACGTATCTTCAAATACTATTCACAAAAACCAACGACAAAATTTTCAATGCAGATTTCTATGAAAATTTCATGAATACTCACTTATCATGTAATAGAATTAATAATCACATAATTATCACATTTTAATTCAAATAACATATAAACAGGTCAAAACACATAATTACAAATAAAAGCAAATTCAAGGTCTCATAGTGTTCCCAATGAACTAAATCTGAGGAGGGGAATTCTGGAAGAAGCTCACAATTCAAAGTACACCATTCATCCCAGTGGAAACAAGATATACTGGGATTTGAAACAACACTATTGGTGGAACAACAAAAAGAGGGAGGTTGCCCAGTTTGTATCCAGATGTTTGACTTGTCAGCGGGTGAAAGCAGAGCATCAACAACCCGCAAGGTTACTTCAGCGGTTGGCAATACCAATGTGGAAATGGGAACATATTACAATGGACTTTGTCACTAATTTGCCTAGGTCACCGAGAGGGTATGATGTGGTTTGGGTTGTCGTGTACCATTAGACTAAGACAGCTTATTTTATTCCGATGAGGAAAGAAGATGATCTCAAGAAGTTGGCAGATCTTTATTTGGCTAACAATATTAAACTTCATGGGATTCCGGCAAGTATTGTGTCTGATCGAGACCCTCGGTTTACTTCTGAATTTTGGCAGCATCTTCAGGAAACATTGGGTACTAAGTCAAATTTCAGCATAGCGTATCATCATCAAACCGATAGTCAATCGGATAGAACTATTCAGATTCTAGAGGATATGCTCAGAGTTTGTGTGTTAGACTTCGGGAAAATTTGGGAGAAACATTTTCCACTAGCCAAGTTTGCCTATAACAATAGCTATCAAGTGACTATCGGGATGGCACCTTATGTAGCTCTATATGAGCATAAATGCCAATCACCTTTGTATTGGGATAAAGTAGGGGAGATGAAGGTTGTTGATCTGACTATGATGCCAGAAATTTTAGAGAATATTGAGAATGTTCAGTTAATTAGGCAAAGAATGCTGCCAACATAGAGCAGGTATAAGAGTTATGCTAATAAACGCCGTTGGGATTTGGAGTTCACAGTTGGGGATCGAGTCTTCTTGAAATTATCTCTTCGTAAGGGCTTTGTTTGTCATGGTAAACGTGGTAAATTGAGTCCAAGACTTGTTGGGCCATTTGAGATTATTGGCAAAGTGGGCAAGTTGGCGTATCGGTTGGCTTTACCGCAGAATTTCTTCAATATTCATGATGTCTTCCACGTATCTACATTGAGGAAATATTATCCAGATACTTCTCATATTCTAGAACTAGAGCTATTGCAGCTTTGTGAGAATCTGTCTTATGATGAACAACATCCTAGACCAAATAGATCGAGAATTGAGATCCAAGAGAATTCCTATGGTTAAAGTGCTGTGGAATCATCATGGTATAGAAGAAGCTACTTGGAAAAAAAGAGATCAAATTGAGCACCAGTACCCACAATTGTTCCGAGTAGCAAGTAAGAATTTCAATGATGAAATTTCTTTAAGGGGGAGGATGTGAGACCCTGAATTGGCCCTTATGTGCAATTACATGTTTTCACTTGTTTATATGATAATTGAATTAATATATATGCATATATATGATTTACTAAATGATCTTGGATTAAATGTGCATTTTAAAGTCCTTTGAAAAACATTTTTGATGACTTTCATCTTCTTTGGCAAAACTATGTATTCTACTTTAATTCTATGTATTAATATAACTAATTATATGTTTTTTCATCTTTTAATAATCCTACAAAGGTATAATTGAAATTAGGAAATAAAACTAAGGCTATGTTAGACTTTTGTTTATTAAAAACACGAAAATAGCCAACTTTGACCTTTTATCTTCCTTAAACTTTGCATTTAACTTAATATATACATAAAAAATCAGCTAAAACACCTAACACATACACACACACACACACACATTGTTGTGGGTTCTTGGAGAAGAAGAAGGACATTTTTACTAAGGTTTCCAAAGAAAATTTTGAATAAAAACCCCAATTCAAGGCCAAATCTTTTTCATTTCAAGCTTGTTTTTGCTTATTTGGCTTGTGTTCTACTTACTTGCAACCTTTCTTTGCATCAAAGGTGAGGGAAAAATTAAATCTCAAAAATAAAGTTTATGTCAAAATTTTGATATTGCATATATAGTTGTTGTATAGCTAAATTGGCTTATGATTGTTGTTAGTTAAGTGTTGTAAACTAACAGAGTGTGATTTTAGACAATTTAAATGGTAGAATATTGTAGTTTTATTCTATATGTTTTATTTTGATTATTTAGCCAATATTTAGTTTAATTCTTGTTGTGTTAGTTGTTTATAAGTTGTAATTACTTGTATGGACTTGTTTAGCATAGACTAGCAATGTTATCATGCAAAAATGTTGAAATGATAGTTGGTTTAAAAGCCTAAAATTCCAGCCGCCTATGCATTGCCTTGTTGGGTTTGTTGGGCTTGTTTTAGATGGCTTTTGGGTTGCTTTCGAGGTGGTTTAGGTACTTGCTTAAGTGGTTAAGTGATAGGAGAAGGTTCGGGGGTTGTTCGGTTGTTATATTTTAAGTTATATTGTTGGAAAGTTAGGGTTATGTTTCTTTGAATTAGTTGGGTGTTGTCTTTAATTATTTGGTGTTGTTTGTGTGGTTGAAACTTGAGTTGGTGTTAAGTAGGCTCAGGGTTGATTGATTGTTGAAGTGTGTAGTGAATCTGGATGGCCTACTTTGTCATCTAACTTAAGTGTCTTAAGTGTTTTATAAATGTTGAGTTGTTGATTGTTGAAGTGTTGTTTAGTTGGTTGTTAAATGTTGAAATGCCGGGAGACAACCTACTTTGTTGTTCTCTTAGAATATTAAGTGTTAAGTGTTAAATGTTGTGAGGCATGATAGGGTTGTGTCACCTCAGGCAGTATTAGACTTGTCAGGTTGCATTGGCTCAACTATCATGTTCTATTCCCTATCCCGTGTGATCAAAGAATGCTCATGAGGTGTGGCTCTAGTTGGGTACTTCCAGAATATATTAGTGGGTGTCATAAGTAGTTGGTTTCTGAGACCCCGAATTTGCCCTAATTTGCAATTATGTGTTTTTATATGTTTAAATGCTATTATAATGAATCTATATTTATTTATATGTGATATTAAAGGATTTTAGATTAATTGTGCATATAAAATACATTTGCAAAACAAATAATGTGACTTTTCATCTTCTTTTGCAAAATTGAGTCTTATACCTTAAATGTATGTATATGTATGATTATATAAAATGTTGTCAACAAATTTTAGTCTATTAAATATAGTATATGTGTTAGTTTATATATATATATATATATATATATATATATATATATATATATATATGCAATGTAGGCTAAAAACAACTAAAACCACAAATGTTGTCAACTTTGACTTTTGCTTAAAATGTTGACTATGCTTATATATATGCAATTATGTGTTTTCACCTGTTTAAATGCTATTAGAATTAATATAAATGTATATATATGTGTTACTAAGTGATCTTAGATTAAATGTGCATTCATAAAACTTTTATAAATGTTTTTGGTGAAAATTTCATTTAAAGTGTCTTTTAATAGCATTTGAGGATCCTTTCCGCTAAATTTTTGAAATTGGTCTTTTAAACGTTTTAAAAAATATTCCTCCATTTTTAAATGACCCGTTAATGTTTAAAAAGGTAATGAGTGGTGTGGGAAGTATCGAAAGTGATGTCGGGACATTTAAGATGGATAACGTGTTCAATTAAATAATACTTAGAAGTTACAAGTCAATTTTGGGTTAACCTTGGAATTAAACCTGAAACAATTGGAGAAGAGTTAGATGGTGAATTATATATGGTTGGAAAGCTCTACGTGTTTAGTTTATAAGGCTTCAAACCGTTCACGAATTGGAGCTTTCTAGAAGAAGTTATGGCCATTTCCGTAAAGTGTCGCAGAGTTGTTTTTTTTACGCGGGTTTGACCAAGACTTTGACTTTCACTTATGCATTATATATTACAAAACAAAGCCAAAAACGTGATTTCCTTCTCTTTTTCAGCTGAACCAAAACAAGCTTATGTGAATAGTATTTTCAAGGGTTTTAAGCAAAATTTTGAAGAAAAATCTTGATTCAAGTCCGTTTTCTTCCGTTCAAAGGTTGATTTTGCCTATTCTACTCATGTTTTACCCATTTCTAGCCTTAGTTTGCATCAAAGGTGAGAGAAAAAAATAGATCTAGAAATTAAAGTTCATGACAAATTTTATTTATTGCATATATAGTTATTGTTTTGTTAAATTGCTTATAGATTATTGCTAAGTAGTTGATAAGGACCAACTTGATGAGTTTATAGCCAATTTGAACGGTTGTAACGTGTATTTTTATTTTTCGGGTATTTAATTGATAATTTGGCTTGTTTGTTGAATAATTGTTATTGTAGTGGTTGGAATTGATTGGTTGTTGCTTCTAAAAGTTTGTTAATTGCAGGGTAGTAATGTTGTAATGCCAAATTTTTTATTGGAATGTTATAGCAAAAGTCCAGAAATTTCAGCCAAGGGGATTGCCAAAATTAGGGTTGTTGGGTTTGTTTTGGGTGGCTTTTGGTTGGTCTCTAGTGGGGTTATTGTAGTTACATGTGTGGTTGAGTGATAGAAAGTGATTCGGAGGTTATTAGATTTCTAGATTGCAAGTTATGACTTTTAGAAGTTTGTATAGTCATTCTTTAATATGTTAAAATGTTGTCTTTAGTTGTTTGGGTAGTGTTTGGGTAGTAGATTCTTGGATTGTTATTGATTGGGATCGTGGTTGAATGTTTGTTAAAATACATGTTGAGTTGGATGGCCTACTATGTCATCTAGCCTAATTGTTTTGGAATTGTATAGTTGTTGATTGTTTAAATGTTGTATAATTGATGGTTGATTGTTGAAATACCGGGAATCGGACACTTTCGTTGCTGGTCTCTCGGAAGGTAAAGAGTCAAGGTGTCGAGAGTCGGGCAACCCTCGTTCTTGACTTCTCGAATTGAAAGTGTCATTGTTGTAAGCTATGATAATGTTATGTCACTTCGGGAGGCATCCCGGGTTGCTGGCACAGTTATCATGGCTAATCCCTATCTCACATGGGCGAAAATGTCATGGAGTATGGGTCTAGAATAAGGTACATCAGGATTGTGTCAATGGGTTTAGAGGAGTTGGTGAGCATTGAAACGGTTTATGGAGCTTCATCAACAAGTGTATCGTATCCTTATTATGTGTTTACTGTTGTTACTATATTTGTATTGTAATCAGTGTTAATTGCGTGTTGCTGCTCATAGGATGATTTCTATAGTGGTAAAGTAAATGTTTTCAAAAGATCTATTGAATTCCTCACTGGGCTTTGTTTTATATAAGCTCACTTTCATTCATTTTCTACAATCAGGTGTTACTGAACCAGATTTCAGGTACGTGCCTCAGGAAGCTGAGAATGTGCCTTATATGGACGAGTCTTATGTGCCGGAGTCATATCCATGAGTTTGTCTTAGCTTTTGTAGTATGATGTATTGTATAACCTACTTAAAGATAAAGGCTTATATAATACTAGTTTAGTAGTCTTTCTTTTGAACATGATTAGATTGCTAGACTGCTTTGTAATCTATTTTGCAAATGTATAATATAGCCTATGGTTGATGTTGGAACGGAGGCGTATAACTTATGAATGAACTGATGAATGGTTATTTAATATATGAAAATGGTTGTGTTGTATATTGTGGAGTTGTTGTTGATCTTTGAGGTTGGATTAGAGCCCTGATGTCCTTGTTACAGTCGTTATACTACCGAAATTATATTGCGTCCTAACTAATTGTAAGTGGGGTCGAGTTGGGGCGTGACATTTAAGTGGTATCAGAGTGCATGTTTTGCTGTCAGCCAGGGTATCCTCGGAATGTGGGGTCATAACATGAATGCATGTACTAAGGGTAAAGTGAACTACATGTTAATATGTTTATGTGATTAGTTTGTTATGTGACTAACTTTCTATGTGATCAATATGTCTTATGAGTTAAGTGAACTAATGTGGTCAATATGCTTTATGTGACAACGTGCCTTATGTAATCAATGTGTTGTATGCAACCAATATGCATTAAGTGATTAATGTGTATTATGTGACAAATGTGTTATATGTGATCGAAGTGTCTTGTGTGAAGTTAGTTGTTTATGTGGTTTTAATTGTTTATAACTTGTTTATGTGAAACAACGTGCTTTAGGTGCTCAATGTACTTTAAGTGACTAATATGAGTTACATGATCAACTTGCCTTATGTGCAGTTTGTTGCTTATGTGACTTTAATTGTTTATAACTTGTGTACGTGATATAACTTGTTTACGTGATTTTGGCTTCTGATGTGCTGAATTGTGTGTTATGTGATAATGTTGTATTATATGTTAATTATACATTATGTTGTACTTGTATTAATGTGATATAATTGTATATATGCTATAACTACAAATGACTCTTTTGGGTGAAGTTAAGATGACTGCCAAAACTCTTAGGATTAGGAATTGTTGTTGACTTCACCTTACTTCCTGTTCAAGATTATAGAAATTATGTTGAGTATGGACTAGCTTGCGGAGTATTATGCACAGTTAGATAGTAGAACTCCGATGGTGAAATTTCAGATACAGGCCGACCAGTGGTAGAAGTAACGGGGAATAGTGATTCTCTGGGAATTCGCTTATTTCTTCAACTAGAGCTATCAAGTTACCCTATGGCTATGTATTGACTACCAGGATCCTTATTTGGTATTCTTATTCGGTATATGACTTTCGGTATCCGGTGTCCTCTTTGGAATTCTTATTTGGATTCTTTTCGGCAAATAGTGATCTTATTCGGCATTCTTCATCGTGATTTGTATATGAAGATTTTTATTTAGTATACTTCTTTGGAATTCATCTTTGGTATTTTCTATGCGGTATTCTTATGTGAAATTCTTATATGGTGTTATCCACAGTTCTCAATTCAGGGTTATTATTTGGTATTCTCGCTCAGTGATCCTGTTTGAAGTTCTTAATTGGTATTCTTGAACGGTGTTCTATTTCGGGATTTATATTTGGCATTTTTCTTCAGTAATTTCATTAGGAATTCTTATTCGAAAGTTTTAGTCGGTGTCCTTATTCTTCGACCGTATTTGGGCATCTCATACGAGGATTCTTATTCGATGATCTTGTTCGGTGTTTTGCTTGGTGTTCTCAATTGGTACTCAGAATTTGGTATTTGGTCTTTCATTCCGTATGTTTGAGCCAGCACCTAAGTTTTTCTATGGATCAAGAAAGAATTGCAAGGACGCAATTGTTTTAAGAGGGGCAGAATGTGAGACCCCGAATTTGCCCTAATTTGCAATTATGTGTTTTATCTGTTTAAATGCTATTATAATTAATCTATATTTATTTATATGTGATATTAAAGGATTTTAGATTAATTGTGCATTTAAAATACATTTAAAAAAACATATAATGTGACTTTTCATCTTCTTTTGCAAAATTGAGTCTTATACCTTAAATGTATGTATATGTATGATTATATAAAATGTTGTGAACAAATTATAGTCAAATAAATATAGTAAATGTGTTAGTGTATATATATATATATATATATATATATATATATATATATATATATATATATATATATATGCAATGTAGGCTAAAATCAACTAAAAACACAAATGTTGTCAACTTTGACTTTTGCTTAAAATGTTGACTATGCTTATATATATGCAATTACGTGTTTTCACCTATTTAAATGCTATTAGAATTATATAAATGTATATATATGTGTTACTAAGTGATCTTAGATTAAATGTGTATTCATAAAACTTTTATAAAGATTTTTGGTGCAAATTTCATTTAAAGTGTCTTTTAATAGCATTTGAGGACCCTTTTCGCTAAATTTTTGAAACTGGTCTTTTAAATGTTTTTAAAACTAGTCCTCCATTTTTAAATGACCCGTTAATGTTTAAAAAGGTAATGAGTGGTATGGGAAGTATCGAAAGTGATGCGGGGACACTTAAGATGGATAACGAGTTCAATTAAATAAGTTTTACTTGGAAGTTACAAGTCAATTTTGGGTCAATTTTGGAATTAAACTTGCACCAATTGGAGAAGCGTTAGATGGTGAATTGTATGTGGTTGGAAAGCTCTACGAGTCTAGTTTCTAAGGCTTCAAACCGTTCGTGAATTGGAGCTTTCTAGAATAAGTTATGGTCATTTCCGTAAAGTGTCGTAGAGTTTTTTTTTTTTTACACTAGTTTAACCAAGACTTTGACTTTCACTTATGCATTATATATTACAAAACAAATCCAAAAACCAAAACAAGCTTAGGTGAATATTATTTTCAAGGGTTTTAAGCAAAATTTTGAAGAACAATCTTGATTCAAGTCCGTTTGCTTCCGTTCAAAGGTTGATTTTGCCTATTCTACTCGTGTTCTACCCATTTCTAGCCTTAGTTTGCATCAAAGGTGAGAGAAAAAAATAGATCTAGAAATTAAAGTTCATGTCAAATTTTATTTAATGCATTTATAGTTATTGTTTTGTTAAATTGCTTATAGATTATTGCTAAGTAGTTGATATGGACCAACTTGATGAGTTTATAGCCAGTTTGAATGGTTGTAACGTGTATTTTTATTTTTTGGGTATTTAATTGATAATTTGGCTCATTTGTTGAATAATTGTTGTTGTAGTGGTTGGAATTGATTGGTTGTTGCTTCTAAAAATTTGTTAATTGTAGGGTAGTAATATTGTAATACCGAATATTTGATTGGAATGTTATAGCAAAAGTCCATAAATTTCAGCCAAGGGGATTGCCAAAATTAGGGTTGTTGGGCTTGTTTTGGATGGCTTTTGGTTGGTCTCTAGTGGGGTTATTGTAGTTGCATGTGTGGTTGAGTGATAGAAAGTAATTTCGAGGTTATTAGATTTCTAGATTGTAAGTTATGACTTTTAGAAGTTTGTGTAGTCATTCTTTAATATGTTAAAATGTTGTCTTTGGTTGTTTGCGTAGTGTTCGGATAGTTGATTCTTGGATTGTTATTGATTGGGATCGTGGTTGAATGTTTGTTAAAATACATGTTGAGTTGGATGGCCTACTATGTCATCTAGCCAAATTGTTTTGGAATTGTATAGTTGTTGATTGTTTAAATGTTGTATAATTGATGGTTGATTGTTGAAATACCAGGAATCGGGCACTTTCGTTGCTGGTCTCTCAGAAGGTAAAGAGTCAAGTGTCGAAAGTCGGGCAACCCTCATTCTTGACTTCTCGAATTGAAAGAGTCATTGTTGTGAGCTATGATAATGTTATGTCACTTCGGGAGGCATCCCGGGTTGTTGGCACAGTTATCATGGCTAATCCCTATCTCGCATGGGCGAAGATGTCATGGAGTATAAGTCTAGAATAAGGTACCTCAGGATTGTGTCAATGGGTTTGGAGGAGTTGGTGAGCATTGAAACAGTTTATGGAGCTTCATCAACAAGTGTATCATATCATTATTGTGTGTTTACTGTTGTTACTATATTTGTATTGTAATCAGTGTTAATTGTGTGTTACTACTCATAGGATGATGTCCAAAGTGGTAAAGTAAATGTTTTCAAAAGATCTATTGAATTCCTCACTGAGCGTTGTTTTATATAAGCTCACTCTCATTCGTTTTCTGCAATCAGGTGTTACTGAACCAGATTTCGGGTACGTGCCTCAGGAAGCTAAGAATGTGCCTTATATGGACGAGTCTTATGTGTCGGAGTCATATCCATGAGTTTGTCTTAGCTTTTGTAGTATGATGTATTGTATAACCTACTTAAAGATGAAGGCTTATATAATACTAGTTTAGTAGTCTTTTTTTTGAACATGATTAGATTGCTAGACTGGTTTGTAATCTATTTTGTAAATGTATAATATAGCCTATGGTTGATGTTGGAACGGAGGCGTATAACTTATGAATGAACTGATGAATGGTTGTTTAATATATGAAAATGGTTGTGTTGTATGTTGTGGAGTTGTTGTTCATCTTTGAGGTTGGATTAGAGCCCTAATGTCCTTGTTACAGTCGTTATACTGCCGAAATTATGTTGCATCCTGACTAATTGTAAGTGGGGTCGAGTTGGAGCATGACACGGTTGAGTTCGTGATGATGGTATAAGGAGCTACATCAGCTAGTGTTATCGTATCCTTATTGTTTGGTTACTTATATTGATTTGTTGTTAATGTTGTTGTTTAATTGTCATTATTACTTCCAAGTGTTTTTTCTAAAGGGCTTTCATGAAAATGTTTTCAAAACCTCCTATTGAACCCTCGTTGAGCTTTGGTGACAAATAACCTCACCCTCTTTGCTAACCTTTCAGGTGAGCCTGAGCAGGACCAAGGGTATGTGTCTCAAGAAGTTGAGAATGAGCCTTATGTAAATGAGTCTTGTGAGACCCCATATTTTGTCTTTACATCGATTTGCGTGCTTTGTCTCGATTTACGTGATTTGACTTGTTTATGTGTTATATGAGTTAGAATATGCTACCTATGTGATTTATATTCCTATTACATGCGATGTGTGCATTCATGAATTTTCATCAAAATGGGCATCATAAATTTTATCGACGGTTTTAGTAAATAGTATTTTGAACAACTGTCCGCTAAAATTTTTACAGGGGTGTTTTAAATGTTTTAAAACCTAGTCCTCGGATATTAATAGACCCGTGTTTGATTAAAACGGATTTTAAATCAGTTTTGAAATTTTAAAGGTTTTTACACTTTCTTTTGCAAAAAATCGCGTTTTTAACTGACTCGGGTGAAAGTCTTTGCATGAAAAAATTCTTGTCACCTAAAAATAAACTACTTAAAATAGTCTAAGTGTTGCATAAATGTTTTTAGCAAGAAATAGTCAAAAATAGAATTAAAAGACTAGAAATACTAAAAATAAACTAAGTGTCAACTTTGACTTTCTTTTATTTTATTTGACCAAGCTTATATATGCATAATATATCAATATTGCTCACAAAATAAACTCAAAACACACTCATTTCTCACACACTAAGCCAAAACTCCATAGCTTTTTTTGTGAAGTTTTTCAACATATTTTCAAAGCAAAATTTCTCTAGAAAACTCATTTGAAGTCCAAACATCTTCATCCAAGGCTTCATTCCACTTGTTGGGCAACCTTTGCACGTCTTTCTAGCTTCATAAAATATCAAAGGTGAGAGAAAAATTCTAGATCTCAAAATGTCATTTTTATATTTTTGCATATAATTGAATTTTGAACCATTAGAATGTTGAATTGATGTTATATTATTGATTAGTGGATGCTAAGGATTGATTATATGCGTTTATATCAGTTTTGAACCATTGTAGTATGCATTTCTATTTTCGGGTATTAAAAATTGAGTTGTTGGCTATTTGTTGAATAAATGTTGTTGTGGTTGTTGGAATTACTTGCTGTTAGTTTCTAAAAGTTTGTTAAATACGTGGTAGTAATGTTGTAATGCCGAAATTTTGATTGCAATGTCGGTGTGAAAGTCCAAAAATTTCAGCCTTGATGCATTAGGGTTTTAGGGTTGTTGGGCTTAATGTGGATGGTTTATGGTTGGTTTCCAAGGGGGTGCATGTTGGTAATTGAGTGGATGAGTGTTAGAAACTGGTTTGGAGGTTATCGGATTAGTAGAATATAAGTTCTGACTTTTAGAAGTTTGGGTACTCTTTCTTTAAACTGCTGAACTATGCCTTTGGATGTCTGGGTAGTGTTTGAGTGATTGAATTGTGAGTTGTTGATGGTTAGATTAGGGTTTGGTTGTGTGGTTATTGCATGTTAAGTTGGATGGCCTACTTTGTCATCTAACTTAGTTGTTGAGTTGTTAATTGTTTATTAGATGATATGTTGTTGAAATGATGATTATTGATTGATTATTGATGAGCCGGGAAATAGTCAATGTGAAAGGTTGTCCTCCCGAGATTTGAATGATTATTATTATTGTCATGAGTTTTGGTATGTGTGTGACATCTCTCCGGCAGCGTCAGGCTATCAAGTTGAAAACGGCATGACTATCATAGGCTACCCCCAGCTCGTATGACGGAGGTGTCATGGAAGGAGGGGCTAGAGAGGTACCTCGGGTGCTTGAGTAATGGGGAGTTATAAGAAGAACGGTTGAGATCGTGATGGCGTCTGGAGCTACACCAACTAGAGTATCCTTTATTCATTGGTCATTATACTTAATGTGATTATATTGTTATTGATGATTATTGTGTGTTTACTGCTCAAAGGATGATTTCCAAGGAGTATAGTAAATACTGTTAGAGATTTATTGAATCCTCACTAGGCTTATTTTATAAAAGCTCACTCTCAATTATTGCATGCATACAGGTGTTACGGATCCAGATTACGGGTACGTGCCTCCAGAATAGGATAATATGCCATATGTGGACGAGTCCTATGTGCCAGAGTCTTGTCCTTGATATCTGATATTGTACATTTTGTTATTTTGTATAATAAACTTAGTTGGTTTGTATTTACTTAGAAGTTTATGATGTATAAAATGCTGTAAAAATAGTGGATTAAATGTTGCTAGTCTAGTAGTCTTGTTTTGGAATATGATTAGGCTAATAGATTGGTTATAATCTATTTTGGAAATATATGTTATATAGTAAATGTATGATGTTAGAACGGAGGCGTATAACCTATGGATGCAACGGTAAAAGAATGTTTATTGTATATTGTGGTTGTGTTGTTTAATTGTTGAATTGTTGTGGAGTTGGTTGTATGAGTTTTGAAGAGGTTGGTTTAGACTCGGTGTCCTAATTACTGTCAATATACTGCCGAAATTCTATTGTATCCTGACTGATCGTAGGAGGGGTCGAGTTGGGGCGTTACAAGTCTTATGTGCCAGATCCTCATCCTTGAGTGCTTGCATGGATTGTCACACATGTTATCTTAAACTTATGTTTAGGTGTTTAGGTTGTATTGTATTAAGATTTAGAGTTGTAATGTTGAAGTTTACTTTAACTTAGTGGTTTGTATCTAATGCTAGCTTAGTTGGTTATTTTGGTTATGTATATATTGATAAGCTAGCTTAGTAGTCTATTTTGAATATGTTTATTATGGTTTGTTGTATATGGTTGAGACAGAGGCATTATACTTTGTTTTAGATGTTGGTTGGGTGGTATATGAAATGTTATGGTTGCCTTGTGTTTTGTTGAAGTTGTTGGATGTGAGTTGTTTGAAAATGAACCGGTTTAGGGTTCTGCTGTCTATGTTACAGCTGTTATAATGCCGAATTTCCGTCACGTCTTGACTGAACATAAGAAGGGTCTAGCAAGGGCATTTTAGTCATTTTGGAGCAAGGGCGAATATGTCTTTTGGTCCCTCTTCTAGCTAATTTCCATATTGGTAAGTGCACTTTCCTTTTTTCTAAGAATTTCGTGTGAAGTGTGTTTTTGGCAAGAGGAAGTCGTGTGGATGGATTACAAAAGTAGGAAGATGGAATTGTAGGCTAGCTATTATTGTAGGACTCTTCATTTTATGAATTATCATTATTTAAAGATATGAAAATTCATAAAGATAATAAAGAGATAATACAATAGATTATCTAGCTTATTATCTAGCATTAATAATGTAGACAAGATATAGTCCAAATACATTATTGGATACAAGTGCAATTCTTAGGTCTCCTAGTAATCCTAAAACGCACAAGTCACTTAGGACTCTTGCTAAGCTAATACATGGTCAACAAAAGGGAAATGATGAAGAGTTTTTTGATGTCTTTTTCCCTTGAAAGAATAACACACGGCTATTGTGATACCCCGAACCTGGCATGTATTTAATAGCATTTAAAGTTCATTTAAATTGCATTTTATTGACCTTTCACCTTCTTTGACCAAACTAGTTGACTTTTCATCTACAATGACCAACTAGGACAAGGTGAAAATTTTTGAAATGTTTAATAAATGGCAACTTGGGATTAGAAATATAAAAAAAAATGCAATGTTAAGTTAGTCAAATTTTGGGTCAACTTTGGAATTAAGTCTGAACCAATTGGGGAAGAGTTAGGTAGCAAATTATATATGGTTGGAAAGCTCTATGAATCTAGTTTCTGAGGCTTCAAACCGTTCGTGAATAGGAGTTTTCTAGAAGAAGTTATGGCTGTTTTCGCAAGATCGTGCATAGCTGTTTTGGTTTAGCGGGTTGACCGAATCTTTGACCTTTGACTTCTTGTCATCTTTTCCTAAATAAGCAAAATACAAACGAAAAAATAAAGAGAAGAAAGGCTTGAAGCCATGAGGAAAAGAAAGAGAAAAAGAAAGAAAAAAATTTCAAAACAAATCAACAAATCTTCACTTGAGCTTGCTTAGGATCATTTCCGGGCCATTCAACGTTGTCTTTCTAGCGTCTAGAAGTGGCTAAGGTGAGGGTTTTATCGTTATTTGTGCATTTGAAAAATTTATGTCTAAACTTTAATTTTTAAAAATTATGCGTAGATTGTTATTTTAACTGTTTTGTTGCTTAAAGAATGTTCCTTGTTGATTGTAGAACATGTATTTATAGTTTTTTAGCATTTTCTGCTGTTGAATATTGAAATTGCAATTTAAATTGGTAAATGAATAGTAAATTATGAATAGTAAACCCCCGTTTCGATGAAGTTGCTCTGTTATGCGTTCTGTTGATGTGAAAAGATGCTAGATATGTTAGAATGCCTAAATGCATGGTTTGTTTGGGTTGCGTAATGGAAAAATGGAGAAAAATGCATTGGTGAAAGTTGGGGTCGTTTAGGTCGAGATTAGCGTTTCCTCGATTTGCGTGATGGCATTGTCTCGAGAGGCCATGGAAGCACTTTTGGTATGATTATGGCGTTGGTTGGGTGTTTGGTTAGGGTAGTGGTAATTCAAACGAGCAAAGAGAGAAATCAGGGCTTTGCGTGAATTCTAGGGTTAAGTAGGGTTTCGGGGTCTTTAGACGTGCCTTATGGTGACCTAGGAGGATTGGTGAAGTCGGTTTCCAAAACTCGTGGCTTGTTTGAAAGTAGTAGCGTTTTGAAAGTTGGGGTCATTTTGTGATTTTGTGTGTTTTTATAGTATAATGCCTATAGAATGTTTAATAATGCTTGTTATGCTTGTTAAAGTTGATTATGATTGAATTTGTATATCAATTGTTGATAATGCTTGCTAGTGTTATTCTTGTTACTTAATTGATTGTGATTGCTTATTGTGTGCTTATTGTATTGCATGTTGTTACTGACTTGCACTTCAGTGCCTTGCTTGATTATCGTTAAATAGCTTGTATTGCATTGCATAAGTGTTAGGCGCGTGAGTGATGGGCCTCTCTGGGTAGCCTCGGGTTGCCAGTGTTGGTTGCTCTAGCTCCGTGTCATATTCCCTTTCTCGCTTGGGTTGCCGCACAGGGATTTTTGGGTCGTAGAATTGACAGAGTATGTTCGGAGTACTCTAACGGAAGTTATAAGGTAGGTAAGCCAGTGCATCATCGTTAAAGTCATCGAAATCGTGATCGGTACATTTCTCGCTCGAGTGAACCATAGCCTTCAGAGTGTAGATAGCCTTGAATGGTTGTATTAATGCTTTTATTAATTGGTTATTGTATTGATTGTTTATATTGAATGCTAGCTTGTCAATTATATTGCTTAGCTGTACCTATTTGCATTGCACGAACTTCTTTATCTCCACGTCGATATCTGTCTCGCCCTCACTGAGTATACGTGTTGTGTATACTCACTCCTCACCACCACATTTCAGGAAATGCCATGTTAGCTGGAAAGTTCGTGATTTCGTGAAAGTTCGTGCTTGAAGAGTTATCTTGCGTGCTATGTGGCTTGAGTTGTTAAAGATGCAAAGATGTATGTTCATGTGTTGTATG
This sequence comes from Ehretia macrophylla, assembly GCA_037974665.1. Taxonomy (NCBI): domain Eukaryota; kingdom Viridiplantae; phylum Streptophyta; class Magnoliopsida; order Boraginales; family Ehretiaceae; genus Ehretia; species Ehretia macrophylla. Next base: position 22,216,203 of record CM075782.1, on the reverse strand, counting down.
TATTTATTGTTAAAAGGAATGTAATTTAAATTCAAATAGGTAATTGAGGTAGAATGAAAAGCTAGTTTATGTATTCAGATAGAATAGTTTAACTTTAATGTATGTTTGTAATGCCCAAGGGAAAAGAGTTAGAATGGTATGATAGTCTATTTTATGTAATGGGTTAGTGTAGTTTAATTGCCTAGCATGAATATTCTTGTCAAAGATGAAAAGAGATAGGTTAGCTTTTAAATTGGAAATTTATATTTGGTTGTGTTCGCTTGCTGAGAACCGAGGCTCGGATGGCCTTGAGGTGTTTGTATGTTTGGACATGGTATTGGTCCACTTATATGCTATTACAGGTTTTACATTTTGCCTAGAAACAGGGGAGACTCCGTCCGTCTTTCCCTAAAATTTTTGCCCGGGTTTTGAATTTGGTTGTAATTAGATTGATTGATAGAACTCCCGGTCTCGAAAGGAATCGGGGTGTTACAGCTATAGAGAAAAGAAAAAGGAGAGTGAGTTTTGTCCCACAATGAACATCCCCATACCTTGGTATTAGAATAGAAGAGAAGATCAATTGTGACTTCCCCTATTGAGCCGCAAATTTTGTGACGCCCGAAACCTAGAAAATGCATATATCATTCATTTGCATATATTTGTACATTTACTTGTCTAAATGTTTATTTGTTATAAATGTGTAATTAAGTGTTTAATTGTCTTTTATATGCAATTACATGTTTAATTAAGTTTTAATATTAAAATTATGAGTTTATTTAATTTAGTTAATTAGTAAATATACATTTATATTATTTTCACAAAAGTTTTTAAAGAAAACTTCATTTAATTAAGCATTTACTTAATTGAAAGCTTCTTTTCAAAAATCACAATTCATAAGGTTTTTCAAACGTTTAATTTTTCCCATTTTGCATTTTTTTTTTCATGTTACGTGTCTCATGTGAGGCATGAGAAAAGTGTAATTTTGAGCATAGCATATCAAGAGTGTGAGATACAAAATTATTTTTCTATCGTATGAATAGTAACTAACTAAATTGCATTTAAAGGACTTTTAAATTTTATTTATTGACTTTTTCTTCTAAATTATAAAACTAGTCTTCCAAATATTTTAAATTTTAGTCTACTATTATTTATTAATCCAAGACTTTGTAAAATTAATTTAGAAACAAACCGGAAAGTTTAAAGTAGACGTTTCGCGAGTAAGAGTAACGTTTTAAAGAAATATAGTGAAAATATTCTAACATAATTCATTCTTTGACTTGTTAACTTTTCTACATATTATATAAAGCCAAAAAAATAGGTAAAAATGGCAAAAATCAGCCAAAAAGTCCAAAAATAAGCCAAAAATAAGAGTTACGGGAATAGTAACTTGTCTTCAAAAAAAATTGCTCAATTTGATCTTCCAAGCTTGTAGAGTTGATTCCAAACAAACCAAAATCTTCCTCATTGCTTGCCATTGTTGTGTGTGGTGATGGATTTTCTCAAAAATTGCATTTTAGTTTATTTTGAGTTTATGTCAAAATTTACAAATCTTGATATATGCTTTGTTTCTTGTTATTATTACTTCAAATATGCTTAAATATGTATGTAGAGCAAAATTTTGTCGTTAGTTAGCTTTTTGAACGATTGAAAATGGTGGTTGGTGCATTGAAGAAGATGATGAATAGTAAATTCTAGGGTTTTTGCTAATTTTTGCCAATGAGGTTGATTTCATGCAATCAAGAGATGCTTTAGGTGCTAATGAACTTAGAATAATGATTAAATGTAGTTAGATTGAAAGAAACTTGGATAAATTTGGATAATTGACAAAAAATGCTTACTTTATAAAGGGGTTTTAGTGTCAAACGTAAATCCGAGTGAATTTGGTTGATATATTTAGTGTTCTTAGGGTGAAGAGGTGCTAGAAGTACTTTTCTAACGCTTGGTTGGGCATTGGTTAAGGTACTTGTAGTTATAACGCATTAAGGAAAAAATAGGGAATTTGCGGTTAACGTAGATAAACGAGTGAACTCGAGGGTTTTATGCGTGTCATAAAGTGTGGTTTGGAAGATAGGATAACTCATTTGGGGATCTTGAACCTTGTCTTTCGGTTTGGAGCTAAATAGCATAGTTTAACAAAGGGATTTTGCATAAAAGGGTTAACCGTGTGTAATTGAATGATAAAATTGGCACCCACTGGGCATGGAAGCACTTTTGGTGCTTATGTAACATTGAATTGAGGGGCAGTTTGGGTATCTATAGTTCAAAGTGACTAGGGGCCTTTCCGAACTTTTGTGTCAAAAATGGGTTTTTAATGGTTGAATAGGTGTCTTTTAGTGACCTTTGTGATGTAGGATAGTTGGGTTGTGGAAATGTACCTTATGTTTCTTGTGGGCGTGAAATTTATGTTGGTAGACAAAGGGGTTAAATGACTAAGGTTGGGATTCGTGTTGTAATTGTGCAAATGCTACTTTACATGTTTTGTAAAGCTTATGGAATGATTGAATTGTGGGTTGTGTGGCTTTGGTTTTATATAAGCTTGAATTGGGCTAAAGAAGCTACTTGGAGTTTAATGTTAGACTTAGGTTAAAGTGTGACTTCACGTGATTGAGGGGTATCATAAGGAGTTTGGAAGTGATTAGTGTGGTTGAGTTGTGAATTGAAATGCCTTAGGTGTTGATGTGTTGCTTGTATAAGATCTTTATATTAAAATCTAATGCTATGTTGCTACTTGTCATAAAATGTTTAGTTGTATTGTGTAAACTAAATTGTAAATGTATTGTGGAATGCTAGTTTTGGCACGAGATGAGGTTTGGAAGATTTCGTGGTCTATCGAGGTGAGGGTTGTATCATACTTGGCATCTTAATTAAGTTATTGTTTTTTCATTATTGTGGTTATTGTGTAGTTAATGAGTTACTGTTTATTTACTTTAATTGTATTGTTTTTGTGCTCGTTATATGCCATCTAGAAAGTATTATTTGTTATCTAGTTACAATTGCTTGCAATTCATTGATTTTTTAGGGCGATCTACTTCATTGTCCCAAATTTATTATTTTGCTTCATATTGCTTCCTATTATTGTCATATTGTCATTGTATTTAAGTGTTTTGCTTAGTGGTTGCGCAACCATAGTGTCTGGGATGGATGTATTGGATATTGGCTAGGCAGCAGCGGGCTTTGTCACGCCCTGACCCAACCCTATGCTAAAGGTTAAGTCTGGACCCGACAAACGGACAGAGTCTCCTCTGTACTGTGGACATTCTGAAAACCTGTAAATATTCAATAAAACTACAAAACAACAAGAACACCATTTCTAATTAATCCCAGCTTTAAGGCTATCCGAGCCCTGAGCAATACAAGACTAAATAAATACATACAAGCATGCAAACAACAACCATAGAATCTTATCTTACACACGCTTATCATACCACTCCATGTTAGCATTTAAACATACTTAAAAGTTAAAGTCTGCCATTATAACCCCTACAACCCCACACAAGCATGCAGCAAACTAAAAGTGGGAATATTAGTTATTACATGCCTCAGATACATGTCATACATTACAATCAACTTGCAACTAAACCATATATACATGAGCTCAAAGGCTCTAAAATAGAACATAATAAGCAATAAGTTGATTCTTCACATAACAGCAAGAACACATCCACCTGAAGCACAAAGAACACAGCAACTATGGCAACTGCTCCGCCTGCACCTCATGCTCCTCACCCTCTACTAAATCAAGCTGGGGTTCAACCTCAACACCTCCTGAAACATGTTAGCGAGGTATGAGCAACCACATTTTGCCAGTGAGGGATAAAGTCCACCCGGGACGTGCAATGTAACAGTTAGGGCACTTTAGCAATAAAAGCAAGTAAAGGACAATTGAAATAGCAAGTAACCACACACATCAAAGGATACGATACACTTAACCCCAACACTCTAGAATTCACTTTATCTTCGATCATGAACCATGAACCTCGATCCACGAACCTCGATCCACGAACCTCGATCAATGTGCCAGCAAAATCCCCAATCACTCCAGTGGGTGTACTCCGGATGTACCTCGATAAACCTACGACCCAACACCCCTTGACAATCTCCGGACCATAAACCATTTTCCTTCCTAACTCAATCTATTGTTCTAGTTTAGTAAGTGGCATATTTCATACTTCTAATTAACCCTTAAAGCACCCTTAGGACCCTCGAAGTTACCCAATTACCCGCGTTTCACACAAAAGCCCCAATTGCCCCTTTATGACTTTGTACTACACGTACCTCAACCAGAACTCAATCGAGAGTTAGAAAAGCTTATTTAGCACCTATATAGCCTAAGAATACCAAATGTGAAGGCCAAATTAACCTAGATTTGCAATAACCCCGAAACCCCTTTCAAAAAGCCGCCTATTTCATGTTTTAGCCAAGTTTCGAGCCATTCAACCTCACGGGGCTATTAAAATATCTTTATTAACATCTAAGGCACCTACTAGAAGCAATGAATCAAGCCAAATCGCACAATTTCACAAAACCCTAAAAAATGTCACTATTCACTGCCCTAAATCAAATGAATGAATTTAACCGATTAAAAAGCGAAACAATAGCATAAATGTGGTCTCTACGATATGTATGTATCATATATAGCAAGATTTAATCATATCATAAGCCAATAACAACAAATCTAGAAAATTCAAACTTTAACATAAACTTTCAATTCACAAAAGGATGCTCAATCACAAATGGTGTGTTGAAGCTTGTAGGAGGCTTGCAAACTCTCTTAATCCCTTGCTCCTAGCTTGCAAAGGCTTGAATTCAAAGTTTGTTAAGCAAAAATTCCTTCTTTCTTCCTCTAGGGGCTGTTGGGTTTTGGGGGGGACTTAGGGGTCATTTCTTGATTTGTTTTGAGATATTTTATGAGTATATGTGTTGTGATGTGTAAATGTAGTATATGTATTACATTTTGGGTAAGTACTGACTACAAAAAATGAGTCAAACTAACTTAATAAAGTCTAATGGTATGCCCAATATATTAGCTAGCTCCAAAACTAGTGTTAGGCTACGTAACACTATTCACTCGATCCGATAAAATATTTTCTAAACGAGCCTTTCTAATGCATCTTGCTCAAACGCACATTTTTCTCATTCCTAAAACAATTAATATGATTTAAGAAAAATACTAATTCCAAGTAAATATGTGGTTAAAAAATGTGATGAATAGTAATCATATAAAGTAACAAGTAATGCGCAGTGAAAATGCGCAAATAGTGGATGCAACAGTTAAAAGGTGTACGGTGAAGTTCTCGAGCGTCACACCCTCTCCCCCTTAAACTAATTGCGCTCATGCAATTCTTACAAATTTGGCGAACAACTCTGGATAGCGATCTCGCATCTAATCCTCTTTCTCCCATGTGGCATCCTCTAACCTGTGATGATCCCACATAATCTTAACCATCAGAATGCTTTTAGTTCTCATCTCCTGAACCTTCTGGTTTGCAACCCGAAGAGGTTTCTCTGTATAAGTCAAAGTCTCACTGATCTCCAACGGTTCTGGCTCAAGAATATGAGAAGGATCTGGCTGATACTTCCGAAGCATAGAGACATGAAAGATATCATGAATTCTGCCCAAACTAGGAGGTAAAGCTAATCGGTAAGCCAATGCACCAACTTTCTCTGTGATTTCAAATGGTCCTACATATCTCAGACTAAGTTTACCCTCTTTTCCATGTCGAATCAAATCTTTTTTAGGAGAGATTTTCAGAAATACCCGATCTCCCAAGCAAACTCCAGATCTCGATGGCATCTATCTGCATAACTCTTTTGCCGACTTTGTGCGTAAGCATTCGCCTTTTGATAATCTGCACATTATCAATCATTCTGTTCATCTCTGACAATATAGTAGGGTCAATAGTCTTCATCTCACCAACCTTATCCCAGTGAAGAAGAGATCTGCACTTATGCCCATAGAGTGCCTCATACGGCGCCATACCGATAGTAGCTTGATAACTATTATTATAAGCGAATTCCGCAAGTGGCAAATACCTCTCTCAGCTCTTACCGAAGTTCAGAATACAAGGCCGCAACATATCATCGAGTATTAGGATAGTTCTCTCAGATTGACCGTCCATCTAAGGGTGATAAGAAGTACTGAAGCTCAAAGTTGTGCCCAAAGCTTTCTGAATCTTATGCCAGAACTTAGATGTGAACCTGGGATCTCTGTCTGACACAATAGTCTTTGGAATCCCATGAAGTCTGACAATATTCTCAACATATAACTCAGCTAACTTGTCAAGAGAATCAATTTTCTTTGTAGCAATAAAGTGAGAAGTTTTAGTCAGTCTATCAACAACAACCCAAACTAAGTCATTACCCTTCGAAGATATCGATAAGTCTGACACGAAATCCATAGTAATATGGTCCCATTTCTACTCCGGAACAGCCAAAGGTTGTAACAACCCTACAGGTCTCTGATGCTTAGCTTTAACTTTCTGACATGTGAGACATCTAGCAACATAGTCAATAATATTTCTCTTCATGTTATTCCACCAGAAGTTTTGTTTTAAATCCCTGTATATTTTGGTACTGCCTAGATGGATAGTATATCTAGAACTGTGAGCCTTTGTAAGTATTTCTTTCTTTAAGACTGGCTCATTCGGAATACAAATTCTACCATTGAATTTGAGAATTCTATCATCATGCAGTTTGAAATCCGATTTTCCCCCTTTTTACTTCTCTAGGATTTTCAATAATTGAGGATCAGTCTGTTGAGCTTCTATAATCTTGGATAATAATGAGATTGAATCTGTAAACTTGCAAATTGGCTTTAGGCTTCCATAAACATAGTTCTTCCATGAATTCCTAATTTTTTATAATCAGACTAGCAACGATAGCCTTTCAGCTTAAAGCATCAGCAACAATATTGGCTTTACCTGGAAGGTAATTAATAATGCAGTTATAATCCTCAAGTAATTTCATCCAATGCCTCTGTTTCATGTTTAACTCTTTCTGTGAAAACAGATATTTCAGACTCTTATGATCTGTAAAGATTTCAAATTTGTTGCCCCAGAGATAATGACGTCGTTTATTTAGTGCAAAGATAATAGTCGCAAGCTCAAAATCATGTGTCGGATAGCTGAGCTCATAAGGTTTCAGCTTCCTGAAGGCATATGCAATAACTTTTCCATTCTGCATCAATACACAGCCCAAACCCTCCTTAGAAGCATCACTATAGATCACTAAATTATCAATACCCTTAGGTAGAGCAAGAATAGGAGCCGTGGTTAACCTTTTCTTCAATTCCTAGAATCTAGCCTCGCATTTCTCATTCCATTCAAACACAATTTTCTTTTGAGTAAGTTGAGTCAAAGGTCCAGCAATTTTAGAGAAATCCTTGACAAATCTTCTATAATAACCTGCTAAACCCAGAAAACTACGGATCTCTGTAACAGTCTTAGGCCGTTTCCAAGCTAATACAACCTCAATCTTCGCCGGATCAACAGAAATACCATCATGCGAGATAATATGACCGAGAAAAGCAACTTCCTTTAACCAGAATTCACATTTGCCGAATTTTGCAAACAACTTATGCTCTTGAAGAGTTTGTAATACAATCCTGAGATATCGTTCATGCTCAGCCTCAAATTTAGAATACACAAGAATATCATCAATAGAAATAATCAAAAATTGGTCCAGATATGGATGAAATACCCTCTGCATTAAATCCATGAATGCGGCGGGAGCATTAGTTAAACCAAAAGGCAGAACAACAAACTCATAATGACCATAACGAGTTTTGAAAGCAGTTTTAGGCACATCATCTTTCTTGATCCTCAACTGATAATAACCTTGCCTCAGATCAAATTTAAAAAATACCCTGGCACCTTGCAACTAATCAAATAACTCCTCAATTAAAGGTAATGGATATTTGTTTTTGACAGTTACCTAATTGAGACCCCAATAAGCCCTGCAACTGAACTTTTAATTCCTGCAATTCAGGCGGAGCCATTTTATATGGAGTTATAGAGATAGGTGTAGTCCCCGGAAATAAGTCAATCACAAACTCTATCTCCCTATCAGGCGGTAAACTAGATAATTCTTCAGGAAACACCCCCAGGAACTCACTCACAATAGGCACATCATTTAGTTTTAGCTTATCCGAAGGTTGATTAATCAAATAGGCCAAATAAGCATCACAAACTTTACTCAGCATTTTAGTCGCCTTAATAGAAGAAATTATGCGAGTACCCGTAGACTTACAACTACTGGCAATCTCAATTACAGGTTGATTAGGCATTTCTGGCTTTATAAGTTTTCTTCTACAATCTAGATAAGCATAATATTCACTCAACCCGTCCACACCCAGAATTATTTCTAAGTCCTTAAAAGGTAAGATAATCAAATCAACAGGAAAGACTCGACCCCCAATACACAATTCATAGGCTTTACACACAGATTCAGTGAAAATTTTAATGCCTACAGGTGAACCTACCTTAATCTTATAAGGCAACTTATCAATTTTCAATGCAGAAGATTGAGCGCACATAAGTGTGATAATGAGTGTGTAGCCCCAGAATCAATTAAAACTGTAACTGATTTATTATTGAGAAGAAAAGTACCTTCAACAACTGCAGTCGTATCAGGAAACTCCTCTGCATCTAAGGCAAATACTCAGGCATGCCCCCGTGGTGCTGATGTTACAGCTGGTGCCCTAGTCTGAGTACCCTAACCAGATGTTTGACCTCTAGTGTTCTTGAATTTCAAACAGTCCTTAACCCTGTGCTGGTCACTTCAGCAACCTGTACACCTGTTCAATTTTGTCCAGCAATTCTCCTTAGTATGGCCCTGACGCTGACAAAAGTTGCACTGCTGGTGACGTCTTGCAACAGTACTTCCCGTAGGACCTCTATAAGAAGAGGTAGCTGAACTATCCTACTAAGATCGTGCTACAACTAGATGAGACTAAACCTGATTTTGACTCTGAACTGGTCGTGCCTAAGTCTGAGTAGGTCCCGTATAACTCTGAGTTTGCCTCGGCTATTGACTCTGACCAACTGAAACAATCTGCCTCTGAAATCCCTGACTCTGAGTCTGATGTGGTCGTTTACTAGGCTGACTCGGTTCTCCAAACAAATCTGCTTTGCGTTTCTTATATCTGGAAACTATCCTGACTACTGCTGTATAAGTGGGGTAATCCTGGGTAGACAGATTCAATGAAATATCGAGTCTTAGCCCCATAACGAACCTCTGAATCCTCTTACTCTCCGACAGCATTTATAGATCTTATGCATCGAGTCTTTTAGCCATACTTGGACCAGTTCGTGGTAATCTTTATTGATGATATCTTGGTTTATTCTAAGACTAAATTAGAGCACAAGCAATATCTACGGCTTGTTCTACAAAAGCTGCAGGAGCATCAGTTGTTTGCGAAGTTCAGTAAGTATGAATTTTGGCTATAGCGGATATCTTTTCTTGGCCATGTGATTACACAAAATGGTATATCAGTAGATCCCACTAAGATTGAAGTGGTGATGTCTTGAAAACGGCCGGAATATTTCGGAAGTTTGTAGCTTCCTTGGCTTGGCGGGTTATTACCGTAGGTTTGTGAAAGACTTTTCTAAGATTGCAGGGCCACTTTCTAAGTTAACTCAGAAACGAACCAGCTTTACTTAGGATGAGAAATACGAGAGTGGGTTTCAGGAGTTGAAAAAGAGATTGACTACCGCTCCAGTACTTGCTCTACCATAGGGGGCCGATAAAATGGTTATTTACAGCGATGCATCCAATGAGGGCTTGGGTTGTGTACTTATACAGAATCATCGGGTTATCGCCTATGCTTCTCGGAAGTTGAAACCATATGAGGTTAAATATCCGACTCATGATCTTGAGTTGGCAGCAGTTGTTTTCACACTGCAAAAAGTGGCGTCATTATCTGTGGGGCAGTAAGTTCGAGGTTTTCACTGATCATAAAAGTCTGAAGTACTTATTCTCACGGAAGGAGTTGAATATACGTCAACGGAGGTGGATGGAACTTCTTGGAGATTATAATTGTTCTATCAATTCTCTGCATGGGAAGGCAAATGTGCAGACGCTCTTAGCCGTAAGGCGTGTATTTCTTGTTTGGCTATCAATAAGTGGGAGGTTCTTGAAAAAATTAGTTATTGGAGACCGGAGTTTACTCAAGTTGGGGTGATGTGTTCACATCTCCATATAAAACCTTTATTGCTGTCTCAAATTAGAGAAGCTCAGCAACTTGATGCAAAACTTTAGAAGATCAAGGATCAGATCACGGAGGATCAGTCTGACTTCAAATTACATGAAGATGGTATTCTTCAGTTTCGGAACAGGGTATGTATTCCCGATGAACCGGGTTTGAGGAAAAGTATTCTGGAGGAGGCTCATAATTCTAAGTACACCATTCATCCCGGTGGAAACAAGATGTATCGAGATTTGAAACAGCATTATTGGTGGAACAACATGAAAAGGGAGGTTGCTCAGTTTGAACCAGATGTTTGACTTGTCAGCGAGTGAAAGCAGAACATCAACAACCTGCAGGGTTGCTTCAGCCGTTGGCAATACCAGAGTGGAAGTGGGAGCATATTACGATGGACTTCGACACTGGGTTGCCTAGAACACTGAGATATAACGATGCAGTTTGGGTTGTTGTGGACCGTTTGACGAAGACAGCTCATTTTATTCTGATGAGGTTGCAAAGTTGACGGATCTTTATTTGGATAAGATTGTTAGACTTCACAGGATTCCATCTAGTATTATCTCAAATCGAGATCCTCGATTTACTTCTCGATTGTGGGAGAAACCTCAGGATACTTAAGGTACTCAGTTGAACTTCAGTACAGCGTATTATCCACAGACCAACGGTCAGTCTGAGAGGACTATTCAGATTCTGGAGGATATGCTCAGGGCTTGTGTTTTGGACTTCGGAAAGAACTGGGAGAAACATATACCACTTGCCTAGTTTTCCTATAACAATAGTTATCAAACGACTATTAGAATGACACCTTTTACAATTCTCTACGGTCGTAAGTGTCGATTACCTTTGTATTAGGATTAAGTAGGGGAGATAAAGGCTATTGATCTGACTATCATGCCATAACTTCTAGAGAAGATTGAGAATGTTCAGTTAATCAGGCAGAGAATGCTGACAGCGCAGAGTAGATTCAAGAATTATGCTGATAACCGTCGTTGGGATTTGGAGTTTCAGTCGAGGATCGAGTTTTCTTGAAATTGTCTCCTCGAAAGGGGTTTGCTCGTTATGGTAAATGTGGTAAGTTGAGTCCGAGGTTTACAGGGCCGTTTGAGATTACTGACAGGGTTAGCAAGTTAGCATATCGGTTGGCTTTACCGGAGAACTTCTCTAATGTCCATGATGTTTTTCACGTATCTAATTTGCGAAAATATAATCTGGATCCTTCTCATGTTCTAGAGCCAGAGCCGTTACAACTTCGTGAGAATCTGACTTATGATGAGCGGCCGATTCACATTCTTGATCAGATGGAACGGGGGTTGAGGTCCAGAAGATTCTGATGGTCAAAGTGTTGTGGAAGCATCATGGGATTGAGGAAGCTACTTGGGAGAGGCGAGATCAGATGCAGCAGCAGCATCCAGATCTTTTTTGTACAGCAAGTAAGAATTTCGAGGATGAAACTTCTTTAAGGGAGGGGAATGTGAGACCCCATATTTCGTCTTTGCCTAGATTTGCATGATTTGACCTGTTTATGTGTTATATGAGTTAGAATGTGTTAATTCTATGATTTATATTCCTATTACATGGTAAATGTGCATTCATGAAATTTTCATCAAAATTGGCATCATAAATTTTATTGACGGTTTTTGTGAATAGTGTTTTGATCACACATCCGCTAAAATTTTTACAGGGATATTTTAAACATTTTAAAACCTAGTCCTCGAATATTAATAGACCCGTGTTTGATTAAAACAGATTTAAAATCGGATTAGGAATTTTAAAGATTTTTACACCTTCTTTTGCAAAAACCAAGTTTTTAATCAAGTCAGGTATAAGTCTATGCATATGAAAATTGTTGTCAACTAAAAATATGCTACTTAAAAATAGTCTAAGTGTTATTTGCTTGATTGTGAGAAAATAGCCAAGAAACTAATTAAAAGACTAAAAATACTAAATTAAAAGACTAAGAAATTAACTCTGACTATTTTAATTTTGTTGATCTTGAGCATATAAGCATCAACACACACTAAAAAGCTCACAAAACATACTCACAAACACACACAAGGCCTAGAGATTGAGGGAGAGAAAAAGAAAAGAATTTCAAAGGTTTTCAAAGCAAAATTCTCTTGAAAAACCTAGTTTTTGTCCAAAGATTTGCAAACCGAGCTAGTTTTTGCTTGTTGGGCACGCATTGCACGCATTCTTAGGCTTATTTCATATCAAAGGTGAGAGAAAAATTCTAGATCTCAAAATGTCATTTTTATGTAAATTCATATAATCGAATTTTTAGCTGTTGAAATGTTAAATTGTTGTTAGATTAATGCTCAGTGGATGCTAAGGATCAAGTATATGTGTTTATAGCTGTTTTGATTGGTTGTAGCATGCATTTCTATTTTTCGGGTATTAAAATTGAGTATTAGCTTCAATCTTGAATAATTGTTGTTGTGGTGGTTGGAATTGATTGTTTTTAGCTTCTAAAAGTTTATTAAATACGTGGTAGTAATGTTGTAATACTGAAATTTTGATTGTGATGTCGTGGTGAAAGTCCGGAAATTTCAGCCATGGTACATTGAGGTTTTAGGGTTGTTAGGTTGGTTTTAGATGGATTTTGGTTGGTTTCCGATGGGGTAAATGTAGATGCATGTGTGGGTGAGTCATAGGAAGTGGTTTGGAGGTTATCGGGTTAGTAGATTGTGAGTTATGAAGTTTAGAAGATTGTGTTGACTTTACTTGAAATATTGAGATGTTGTTTTGAATGTTGAGTAGTGTTTGGGTAGTTGATTCTTGGATTGTTGTTGGTAGAGATCGGAGTTGAATGTTGGTTTAAGTGCATGTTGAGTTGGATGGCCTACTTTGTGACGTCCGAGATTTTAGCCGTACATTCATTTACTGTTGCATCAATTGTTTGCGCATTTTCTTCTGTGCTTTATTAACTGTCTTCTTTAACTAGTATTCATCCCGTTTTCAAACTACATTCTACTAGTGAATTAGCATTTTTATTAAATCACATTAATAGTTAGAGGAGTGGGAAAAATGTGCAATTGAGCTAGAAGCGATAGTAGAGCTCGTTTAGAAAATATTTTTAGTAGTTAAATGAATAGTGTTACGTAACAAAACTTAGAGATTTAAATAGCTAGCATCACTTTTCACCGTAGGCTCGTTTTAAAGTTAACAACGCGCATTTTAGAAGTGCACTTAAACACTCAAACTTGACCCCACCCAACTATGCACCTTATATAACACACCTTAACTCATAACTAGCAAAAAATAAAATAAAAAATGCTGAAAATCACTGTGCAACAGCCGAGAACCCTAAGCAGCCCAAGGAGGTGATTTTTGACCTTCAACTCTCCATTCCAAGGCCTCCCAAGCTTGATTCAAGTCATTCTACTAGTGTTCAAGCTTCGTAGGTGCTCCTACGCGTATTGGTGAGGGATTTCACGGCTTATTTTTGCATTTTAAAATAGTTGTCAATTTCTTGATTTGTTGAAAATGTGACCAAATGTTATTGTATTGATTATCTATACTATTATACCTTGTATATGAGTGCTAGAGAACATATTTGAGCCATTGTTTCGCCTTTTAAACGGTTAGAATCGTTAGTTTGATTTATGAAGTGAATAGTGACATTTTTCTAGGGTTTTGTGTAATTACATGTTTTAGCTTGATTCAACACTCCTAATAGATGCTTTAGGTGCTAATGAAGATAGTCTAATAGCCCCATACACTTGAATTGCTCTAAAATCGCATAAAACGTGAAATAGTCGACTTTAACAAAGGGGTTTCAGGGTTAATGTGAATCCGGGTGGATTCAGGCTTCACTTTTAGTATTCTTAGGCTACCTAGGTGCTATAGAAGCTTTGCTAGCCCTTGTTTGAAGCCCGGATGAGGTATGTGTGGTATAAAGCTATAAGAGGGAATTTGGGGCTTTCAGGGTTATTGCGGGCATTTGAATGTGTTAGAGGGTTGAAAGGGTTCCTTGAGGGTTAGTTAGAAGGTTGAGAGAGTTTTCCTTTGAAATTGAATCATTAACTTTGGTTTGGAAGAGAAATAATTTGAAAAAACAAAGGGGTTTAAGTGCAATCTTGGTTGTTCTATGTTTCTAAGCCCTTGGCTTGACTTCTCGTGGGTTTAAATGTGATTTCAAGTTGATTTGGAACTTTTGGTGTAATTCTAAATGTAACTTGGATATGCCCCTTTGTAAAACTGCTTATTTGCTTGTATAATTGTTTCAATTCTAACGGTATTGAGGTCAACCTACTTTGTTGATCCTCCTACGTGATATTGCTTATATTATTGATATTATCTTGCCATTGTAAAGTGCATTGCATAGTGGTTGCGCAACCATAGTGTCAAGGGCGGATGTATTGAATATCAGCTGGGCGGCAGAGGGCTTGCCAGTGGATATTCAAACTCCATGCTCTATTCCCTCACTCGCCTGGTCCGGAGATTGCTAGGGGTGTTGGGTCGTAGGATTATCAGGGTACATCCGGAGTACACCCATTGGAGTATTTGGGATTATGCTGGCTTATCGTTATCATGATCGTGATCGTGGTTCGTGGAACGTGTTCGTGGATTGAAGATTTGGTGTTGGGGTTAAGTGAAATGTATCCTTTTTAATGTGTGGTTATTTAAGCTATCGTTACTTCTTAAAATGTTTAATTACTATTGTTGTTTAACTGTTTTACTTGTTGCATTGCAGCCCCAGGAGACTTTATCCCTCACTAGGCAACAGTGGTTACTCATACATCGATATATGTTTCAGGATGTGCTGAGGGTAATCCCCAGCTAGTTGAGGTGATAGTAGAAGAGGAGGAAGTTCAGACTGATCCTTTACCTTAGTTGTTGTGCCTGATAGCTTGAGGTGGTTTTTGTTCTTGCTGCTATGTGGGAGACTCATTTGTTTATCTTATGTTCTATTTTGTAGCCTAGGGCTATGTATATGCTTGTTGTACAAAGTTGAAGGATAGTTGGTTGTGGTGTAGATTTGGAAGCCCAAGTATTGTAATAACTTATGTTTCTGCTTTAATTACCTTGCATGCTTGGAAGTGAATGTTCTAACTCTAGCCACTAGCATGCTTGTGTGTTTTGGGACTATTGTATGCTTCAAGGCTCGGATAGCCTTGAACCTTTGATGTTTAATTATGAAAATCTTGTCTTATCTTGTTGAGGCTTTATTTGAGTGTGTACAGGTTTTCAGAATCTCCACGGTACAGGGGAGACTCTGTCCGTGTGTCGGGTCCGGACTTAACCTTTAGCTTAGGGTTGGGTCGGGGCGTTACATACTTTGTCATTTAACCTAAATGTTTCATAACTGTATAGTTGTTGTTTGTTAAATGTTGTTTATTTGGTTGTTGAAATATGGTTTAATTGATTATTGATTATGGATTGTGGAAAGCGAGAGTCGGGCAACCCTCGTTGTTGACTTCTCGAATTGAAATTGTTATTGTTACTAAGAGTCGGGAGTCGGGCAACCCTCGTTGTTGGCTTCTCGAATTGAGTCTCATTGTTGTGAGCTTTGATAATGTTATGTCACCTTGGGAGGCATCCTGGGTTGCTAGCGTAATTATCATGGCTAATCCCTATCTCGCATGGGCGAAGAGGCCATGGGGTGTGGGTCTAGGTCAAGGTACTTCAAGGTTATGTCACTGGGTTTGGAGGAGTTGAGGAGCATTGAAAATGGTGTTTGGAGCTTCATCAGCAAATGTATCGTATCCTTATTATGTGTTCACTGTTATTGTTATTTTTGCACTTATATTGTTATTGATGTTTATTATGTGTTTACTGCTCAAAAGATGATTTCCAATGAGTATAGTAAATACTGTTAAGAGATCTATCGAATCCTCACTCGGCTTGTTTTATATAAGCTCACTCTCAATTATTTCATGCATACAGGTGAAGTTGAACAAGATTTCGGGTACATGCCTCAGGAAGCTGAGAATGTGCCATATGTGGACGATTCCTATATGCCAGAGTCTTGTCCTTGATATCTGAGATGTAGTTCTCTTTTGTTATCTTGTATATTAAAACTAGTTGGTTGTATTTACTTAGAAGTTTAAGATGTATAAGAAATTTTAAAGATAGTGGATTAAATGTTGCTAGCTTAACAGTCTTGTTTTGGATCATAATTAGGTTGCTAGATCGGTTATAAGCTATTTTGGAAATGTATGTTATATAGCATATGTATGATGTTGGAACGGAGGTGTATGACTTATGGATACATTGGTAAAAGAATGTTTAATGTATATTATGGTTGTGTTATTTATTGTTGAATTGTTTGTGGAATTGGTTGTATGAGTAGCAAAGAGGTTGGTTTAGAGCCTCGGTATCCAAGTTACAATCGTTATACTGACGAAATTTTGTTGTGTATAGTCGTTATACTGCCGAAATTATGTTGCATCCTGATTGATTATAAGAGGGGTCGTGTTGGAGCGTGACAATCGGCCTCTCCGAAGAAGCTAGACGGACCCCGATTCAGGAATTTCTCAAGATAGTTGCTAGCACCACCCACTACTCCACCTTAACCCTAACCCGGATTATCTGCAGGTACAAATCCTCCCTGCCTCTGCAATACCTGTGCTATCTGGCCTATTGCAGCAGTTAACTGTGCATTGAGAGTCTATTGATCTACTTCCTCTTCCCCGGTATTATGATTTCTAGTCTGACGGTGGGGCCCTATTCCGAATAACTAGAATGCAAAGTCTTATGACAGGCATATATATATATAATTCACAAGTAAATCACATAAGAA
Source organism: Ehretia macrophylla (assembly GCA_037974665.1). Taxonomy (NCBI): domain Eukaryota; kingdom Viridiplantae; phylum Streptophyta; class Magnoliopsida; order Boraginales; family Ehretiaceae; genus Ehretia; species Ehretia macrophylla. Next base: position 22,199,281 of record CM075782.1, on the reverse strand, counting down.
GAAGTTCAAATAAGTCCACGTAAAATTACATATAAGGTCACACAAGCATTTTATACATAAAAGGTACAAATAAAACACTTAGTCATACTTTACATTCTAAATCTTCACTTTATTCAATAACTCTTAAAAGACCTTTCACATTCCATTTCCATGCCAGCATGTCTTTTACTAACTCAATCTTTCACTTATTCAATCAAAAGAAACACTTATTCACACAACTACACTCTCGCATAGTAGACCTCTACCCCACAGACCGACAAACCTATCCCAGCTCATGCATAATACAAGCTCTGATACTACCTAAATGTCACGCCCCGACCCAACCTGACGCTAAAGGTTAAGTCTGGACTCGACAAACGAGCAGAGTCTCCTCTGTACCGTGGACATTCTGAAAACCTGTAAACATTCAATAAAGCCACAAAAAAACAAGAACACCATTTCTAATTAATCCCAGCTTTAAGGCTATCCGAGCCCTAAGCAATACAAGACAGTATAAATACATACAAGCATGCAAACAACAACCATAGAATCTTATCTTACACACGTTTATCATACCACTCCATGTTAGAATTTAAACATACTTAGAAGTTAAAGTCTGCCATTATAACCCCTATAACCACACACAAGCATGCAGCAAACTAAAAGTAGGAATATTAGTTATTACATGTCAGGGATACATGTCATACATTACAATCAACTTGCAACTAAACCATATATACATGAGCTCAAAGGCTCCAAAAGGGAACATAATAAGCAACAAGTTGATTCTTCACATAATAGCAAGAACACATCCACCTGAAGCACAAAGAACACAGCAACTATGGCAACTACTCCGCCTGCACCTCCTGCTCCTCACCTTCCACTAAATCAAGCTGGGGTTCAACCTCAGCACCTCCTGAAACATGTTAGCGAGGTATGAGCAACCACAATTTCCCTGTGAGAGATAAAGTCTGCCCGGGGCGTGCAATACAACAATTAGGGCAATTAAGCAATAAAAGCAAATAAAGGACATTTGAAATATAAAGTAACCACACACAGCAAAGGATATGATACACTTAACCCCAACACTCCAGAATTCACTTTATCTTCGATCACGAACCTCGAATCTCGACCTACGAACCTCGATCAATATGCCAACAAAATCCCCAATCACTCTAGTTGGTGTACTTTGGATGTACCCTGATAAACCTACGACCCAATACCCCCTGGCAATCTCCGGACCAGACGAGTGAAGGACTAGAGCACGGAGATCGAATATCCATTGGCAAGCCCATTACCGCCAAGCAGATAGTCAATACATCCGCCCCTGACACTGTGCTTGTGCAACTACTATGCGATGTACTTTAACATATGACAATAGAACAACAATGGAAGCAATAACATACGGAAGGAACAACAAAGTAGGTTGTCCTCAAAACAGTTAGAATAGAAGCATTAGCATATTACAACAAAAAAGATTACAAATGAGAATTATTATATTTCACATAAAACTTTACCAAAAGCTCAATAATGTCTTAAAACCACATTTAAACACCTAAGACACAGTTACAAGATCATAGAAGCGTGAGGCAACCGATTTCTTACTTTATCCTTTTTGTAACATAAACCATTCCTTCCAAACTCAAGATATTGTTCTAGTTTATTAAGTGGCCTATTCCATACTTCAAATTAACCCATAAGGCACCCTTAGGACCCTCGAAGTTACCCAATTACCCACGTTTCGCACAAAAGCCCCAATTGCCCCTTTAGGACTTTGTACTACACGTACCTCAACCGGAACTCAATTGAGAGTTAACAAAGCTTATTTAGCACCTATATAGCCTAATAATACCAAATGTGAAGGCCAAATTAACCTAGATTTGCAATAACCCCGAAACCCCTTTCAAAAAGTCGCATATTTTATGTTTTAGCCAAGTCTCGAGCCATTCAACCTCACGGGGCTATTAAAATATCTTTACTAACATCTAAGGCACCTTCTAGGAGCAATGAATCAAGCCATATCGCACAATTTCACAAAATCCTAAAAAATATCACTATTCACTGACCGAAATCAAATGAACGAATTTAACTAATTAAAAAGTGAAACAATAGCATAAATGTGGTCTCTACAATATGTATGTATCATATATAGCAAGATTTAATCATATCATAAGCCAATAACAACAAATCTAGAAAATTCAAACTTTAACATAAACTTTCAATTCACAAAAGCATGCAAGAATCCCTCACAAATGGTGTGTTGAAGCTTATAGGAGGCTTGAAAACTCTCTTAATCCCTTGCTCCTAGCTTGCAAAGGCTTGAATCCAAAGTTTGTTGAGCAAAAAATCCTTCTTTCTTCCTCTAGGGGTTGTCGGGTTTTTGGGGGGACTTAGGGGTCATTTCTTGATTTGTTTTGAGCTATTTTATGAGTATATGTGTTGTGATATGTAAATGTAATATACGTATTATGTTTTGGGTAAGTGTTGACTACTAAAAATGAGTCAAACTAACTTAATAAAGTCTAATGGTATGCCCAATATATTAGCTAGCTCCAAAACTAATGTTAGGTTACGTAATACTATTCACTCGAACCAATAAAATATTTTCTAAACGAGCCTTTCTAAGGCATCTTGCTCAAACACACATTTTTCTCATTCCTAAAACAATTAATATGTTTTAAAAAAATGCTAATTCGAAGTAAATAAGTGGTTGAAAAATATGATGAATAGTAATCATATAAAGTAACAAGTAATGCACAATGAAAATGTGCAAATAGTGAATGTAACAATTAAAAGGTGTACGGTGAAATTCTCGGGCGTCACAGGCTTACCAGTGGATATTTGATCTTCGTGCTCGAGTATCTCACTCGCTTGGTCCGGAGTTTGTCAGGGCGTGTTGGGTCATAGGATTTTCGAGGTATATACGGAGTGCACCCACTTGAGTGTTTGGGGTTTATGCCAGCACAATGATCGAGATTTATGGATCGTAGTTCGAGAATCGAAGAATTGAAGTGATAAGGGTTATCAATTGTATCCTTTTTAAATGTGGTAATTAATTACTTTCTATTGTCTATTGCTTATTATTATTAATGTTTGATGTTCCAATGTTGCATTGCACGAATCCCCTTATAAATGTTTCCCGTAACTGTTCCCTTCCCTCACTGAGTATGTATTGTTTGTATACTCACTCCCCATCATGAATCTTTCAGGTTATAGCCAAAGAAAGTGAAATTTGTGTTTCATGATAGTTTGTGCTTGTAAGGATGCATAGCGTATTATGTAGCGTGGATTGTAAAATGTTGGAAAGATGCTCTTTTGAGGAGGTGTATGTATTCAAAGTATAAGTAATGTATTTCAAGTTAATTAGATCATTAGGGTAGTTTGATTTCATAGCTTATGTAATAGGATTGTGTAGTTTATATTCAATGCATGTATGTAGTTATTTTAAGGAAGAGTAGGTTAATCTTTGTATTCAAAATGTACATTTGATTGTGAACTTTTGTTGCAAACCAAGGCTCAGATAGCCTTCAGGAGTTGTTGTATGTTTGGACACGGTAATGGTCCATTTATATGTTATGTGTAGGTAAACTGTTCGTCCTATAAACAGGGAAAATTCCGTCCGTTTTCCCTAAATTTTGTGACCGGGTTGGAATTGGGTTGAGAATAACATGGTTAATAGAGTTTCCAGTCTCGTGAGGGATCGAGGCATTACAAGTGGTATCAGAGCTTTGTTAGCTCTCAGCTGGGACAGGGTCCTCGGTCTGTTGGGTAGCAAACCTTGAATGTGTGCTTGTTAGGTGTGTCTTGAAAGTGTGTGCCTGTATGTGAGATTGTGTGTCTTGACGTGAATGTGTGCACCTATGTGATATAGTTGTGTGCTATGTGCTAAATGCGTGTTAAGTGAAGTGAAGTGACTAAACGTTAATCAAATTGACCTCGTAAATTGATGTGACCTCGTGAATTGTTATTTGCTTGAATTATTGCTTGTAATTTGTGTATTTGAATGTCTTGAATATGTTGTGATTCGTACTTGAATGACTTTGTTGATTAAACTGTTTTATAAACTCTTTTACAATCATGCTTGCATAATAGCTTTATACATATGTGATATCTTGGTATTCATACATAACTTGACGAAATGGTAAGAAAGTCTTCTCCCTTCTCCTAATGAGAGATGATTAAAGGCAGACCCTCTAGGTTATATGGACTAACAGCGGTGGAAGGCCTTTCATTTGATTAGCCTTTGTTTGGGGAGTTGGTGTTTATATTTGGAGTTTGATTATTAGAATGCTTCTAAGGTATTCTCTTGCGCTCAGCAGTCATGAATGAGCGGATTTCCTTGGGATTTCTACAAGGTGGTTCTTATCGGGGTACTCTTTTGGTATTTTCTTATTGGCACTTCTCGGCGGACTTGGTATTTGGGATTCTAATCAGACTTCTTGTCCTGTATTATCTACGATATTCTGTGGAGCTCACATTGGGTTTCTTATTGGCATTTTAGGACAATGTTATCATTCTGAATACTTATTGGATTTTTATTGAAGATCTCTTATTGGTATTTTCTTAACATCCTTATTTGGAACTTTGGAAGGAATTTCTTAATCAGAACGTCCCCCTCGCCCGTCCCCCGGGCACCTTATATGGTAATTGTAATCAGAGGGGTCCTTGTTCAGACTTTTAGATGGCATTTCTAATAGGAATCTTTATTTGGCTACCTTTCTCGGGATTTATTATGAGGATTTCTTTTCAATATCCTTGATGGATTCCTTGGTGGTATTCTTATGGAATCTTCTTAATGGTATTCTTGTTTGATTACTTATCTTCGACAACAGCTTTGACCAAAGTTGCTACAAGTGCTGGGGAGTTCTTTTAAGAATAAGGAATAGCGAGGACGTAATTTGTTTAAGAGTGAATGATGTGACGCCCGAAACCTAGAGAATGCATATATCATTCATTTGCATATATTTGAACATTTACTTGTTTAAATGCTTATTTGTTATAAATGTGCAATTAAGTATTTAATTGTCTTTTATATGCAATTACATGTTTAATTAATTTTTAATATTAAAATTATGAGTTTATTTAATTTAGTTAATTAGTAAATATACATTTATATTATTTTCACAAAAGTTTTTAAAGAAAACTTTATTTAATTGAGCATTTACTTAACTAAAAGCTTCTTTTCAAAAATTACTATTCATAAGGTTTTTCGAACGTTTAATTTTTTTGATTTCTTTTTTTTTCATATTACGTGATTTATGTGAGGCATGAGAAAAGTGTAATTTTAAGCAAAGCATATCGGGAGTGTAAGATACAAAATTATTTTTCTATCATATGACTAGTAACTAACTAAATTGCATTTAAAGGACTTTTAAATTTCATTTATTGACTTTTTCTTCTAAATTATAAAACTAGTCTTTTAAATATTTTAAAATTTAGTCTACTATTATTTATTGATCCAAGACTTTGTAAAATTAATTTAAAAATAAACCATAAAGTTTAAAGTAGACGTTTCGTTAGGAAGAGTAACGTTTTAAAGAAAAATAATGAAAATATTCCAACATAACTCATTCTTTCATTTGTTGACTTTTCTACATATTATATAAAGCCAAAAAATAGCTCAAAATGGCAAAAATCAGCCAAAAAGTCCAAAAATAAGCCAAAAATAAGACTTACGGGAATAATAACTTTTCTTCAAAAAAATTGCTCAATTTGATCTTCCAAGCTTGTGAAACCCCACTTTTCTATCCTGTCTCGTTTTGCGTGTTTATTCTCGTTTTGCGTGAATTGAACTGTTTATGTGCTATATGACTTAGAATGTGATAATTTTGATATTAATACTCCTAGAACATGCTAAATGTGCATTCATGAAATTTTCATAAAAAACGGAGTCAGAAATTTTATCGTCGACTTTTAGTGAATAGTATTTTTGAAACACGTCCGCTAAAATTTTGAAACTGGTCATTTTAACCCTTCTAGACCTAGTCCTTGGACTTTAATAGACCTGTGTTTGATGAAATCAGTTTTTAAATCGGCTTAGGAATTTATTAGGGTTTTACACCGACTTTTGCAAAAATCGAGTTTTAAGCCGACTCGGGTGAAATTGTTTGATGTAAAACTCTTAGTCACCTAAAATATATTGTCTAGAATTAGTTTAAGTATTATTTTAATGTTTGAGCAAGAAATAGCCATTAAATGAATTAAAAGACTAGAAATACAATTAAAAGACTAAAAAAATACTAAATGCTCAACTTTGACTTTGCATTTTAATTGTTGACTTGCCTTATATATGCTAAATAACTAAAAATAACTCACAAAATAAAGCTCAAAATACCACAAACACACACACACATGACAGAAACTCTCAAGGCCATTTTTGCTTAGTTTTTGTTCAATATTTCTCTTATAAATTGCAATCCAAGGCCAAAACTCTTGAACCAAAGTTTGTTCTTGCTTGTTGGGCACGCATTGCACGCATTGCACGCATATCTAGGCTTATTTCGCATCAAAGGTGAGAGAAAAATTCTAGATCTCAAAACTCATCTTTTATATTTTTGTGTAGAATTGATTATTGCACCGTTAAAATGTTAATTTGATGTTAGATTATTGCTCAGTGCATGCCTAGGATTGTTTATATGTATTCTTGCGAGATTTGAACTGTTGTAGCATAATTATTTATTTTCGGGTATTTAAAGTTGAGTTATTTTCCATTTCTTGATTATCTTGAGTTGTATTGGTTGAAATCGATTGCCGTCGATTTCTAAAAGTTTGATAATTACGTGGTAGCGCTATTGTAATGCCGAATTTTCGATTATGATATCCGTGTGAAAGTCCAAAAATTTCAGCCATGACGCATTAGGGTTTTAGGGTTGTTGGGCATTATTTGGATGTGTTTTGGTTGGTTTCCGAGAGGGCTAATGTAGTTGGGTGATTGGGTGAGTGATAGAATCTGCTTTGGAGTGGTTTGGACTAGTAGAATGTAAGTTATGATCATTTGAAGTTTAGGTTGTCTTTCTTTAAAATGTTAAATTATATCTTTAGTTGATTGGGTGTAGTTTGAGTGATTGAATTGTGAGTTGATGATGGGTAAACTAGGGTTTGATTGTGTGTTTAATGCATGTTCGGTTGGATAGCCCGCTTTGTCATCTAACTTAGTTATTTTTTGTTAAATTGATTATTGATGTTATTATGATGATAATATGATTATTGATTGATGATTGATGAACCGAGAGATAGGCAATTCTGCTAGATTGTCCTCCTGTAAATGATGTTTATTGTTATTGCTGAGTCTTTGGTATGTGTATGCCACCTCTCGGGCAGCATCGGGCTGTCGGGTTGATAACGGCATGACTACCAGAGACTACCTCTAGCTCGCATAACGAAAATGTCATGGAGGGAGAGGTTATTGAGGTACCTCGGGTGCGTGAGTTTATGGGAGTCACAAGAAGGCTGTTATGATCGTGATGGCATTTGGAGCTACACCAACTAGTGTATCCTTTATTGAATGGTCATTATAGTTTATGTGATGATAGTATTATTGATGTTATTGTGTGTTTACTTGCTCAAATGATCATTTCCAAGGAGTATAGTAAATATTGTTCGAGATCTATCGGATCTTCACTGGGCTTATTTTATATAAGCTCACTCTCTATTATTGCATGCTTACAGGTGTTGTAGAGCAGGACTACGGGTACGTGCCTCCTGAAGAAGAAAATGTGCCTTTCGTGGATGAGTCTTATGTTCCGGAGTCTTATCCTTGATGTTGTATTGTCTTGCTATCTTGTATTATAACCTAGTTGACTTTTATATGCTTTGTAGTTTATAATGTATGAGTTGTTAAAAGGTTAATGAATTAGTTGATGCTAACTTAGAAGCCTTCTTTTGTTTATGATTAGGTTGCTAGGTTGGTTCAGTATATTTTTGAAATGTATATTAAGGTTCATGTATTATGTTAGAACGGAGGCGTATAACAAAGAATGATTATGGTGTAATATGGTTATGATGTATGTTGTAATTTTATTGAGGAGTTATTTGTTGTATGGTTCATGGAGTTGAAGTATGATGTTCTAGTGAGGTTGGATTAGAGCCTCGGTATCCTATATACTGTCGTTATACTGCCGAAATTCCATTGCGTCCTGACTGATTATAGGAAGGGTCGAGTTGGGGCGCGACAAAGCTTGTAGAGTTGATTCCAAACCAACCAAAAGCTTCCTCATTACTTGTCATTGTTTTGTGTGGTGAGGGATTTTCTCAAAAATTGCATTTTAGTTGATTTTGAGTTTATGTCAGAATTTGTAAATCTTGATAAATGCTTTGTTTCTTGTTGTTATTGCTTCAAATATGCTTAAATATTTATGTAGAGCAAACTTTTATGGTTAGTTAGCATTTTGAATGATTGGAAATAGTGGTTGGTGCATTGAAAAAGATGATGAATAGTAAATTCTAGGGTTTTTGCTAATTTTTGCCAATGAGGTTGATTTCATGCAATCTAGAGATGTTTTAGGTGCTAATGAACTTAGAATAATGATTCAATGTAGTTAGATTGAAAGAAACTTGGATAAATTTGAATAATTGACTAAAAATGCTTACTTTATAAAAGGGTTTTCGTGTCAAACATAAATTCGGGTGAATTTGGTTGATATATTTGGTGTTCTTAGGGTGATGAGGTGCTAGAAGTGCTTTTCTAACGCTTGGTTGGCATCGGTTAATGTACTTGTAGTTATAATGCATTAAGGAAAAATCGGGGCTTTTGCAGTTAATGTCAATAAACAGGTGAACTCGAGGGTTCTATGGGTGTCATAAAGTGTGGTTTGGAAAATAGGATAACTCGTTTGGTGATCTTGAACCTTGTCTTTCAGTTTGGAGCTAAATAGCATAGTTTAACAAAGGGGTTTTACGTAAAAGGGTTAACCTTGTGTAATTGAATGATAGAATTGGTACCTACTGGGCATGAAAGCTCTTTTGGTGCTTATGTGGCATTGAATTAAAGGGCAGTTTAGGTAGCTATGGTTCAAAGTGACTCAGGGCCTTTCTGAGCTTTTGTGTCAAAATTGGGTTTTTAATGCTTGAATAGGTGTCTTTTAGTGACCTTTGTGATGTAGGATAGTTGGGTTGTGGAAATGTACCTTATGTTTCTTGCGGGAGTGAAATTTGTGTTGGTAGACGAAGGGGCTAAATGACTAAGGTTGGGATTCGTGTTGTAATTGTGTAAATACTACTTTACATGTTTTTTAAAGCTTATGGAATGATTGGATTGTGGGTTGGTGGCTTTGGTTTGGTATAAGCTTGAATTAGGCTAAAGGGGCTACTTGGAGTTTAATGTTAGACTTAAAGTATGACTTCACGTGATTAAGGGGTATCATAAGGAATTTGGAAATGATTAGCGTGGTTGAGTTGTGAATTGAAATGCCTTAGGTGTTGATGTGTTGCTTGTATGAGATCTTTATATTGAAATCTAATGTTATATTACTACTTGTCATAAAATGTTTAGTTGTATTGTGTGAACTAAATTGTAAATGTATTGTGGAATACTAGCTTGGCACGAGATGAGGTTTGGAAGGGTTCGTGGTCTATCGAGGTGAAGGTTGCATCGTACTTGGCATCATAATTGAGTTATTATTTTTTCATTATGGTGGTTATTGTGTAGTTAATGAGTTACTGTTTATTTACTTTAATTGTATTGTTTTTGTGCTCGTTATATGCCATCTAGAAAGTATTATTTGTTATCTAGTTACAATTGCTTGTAATTCATTGATTTTTTAGGGCGGTCATCTACTTCGTTGTCCCTAATTTATTATTTTGTTTCATATCGCTTCCTATTATTGTCATATTGTCATTGTCTTTAGTGGTTGCGCAACCATAATGTCAGGGGCAAATGTATTGGATATCAGCTGGGTGGCAGCGGGCTTGTTAGTGGATATTTGATCTCCGTGCTCGAGTCCTTCACTCGCCTGGTCCGGAGATTACCAGGGGGTATTGGGTCGTAGGATTTTTGGGGTACATCTGGAATACACGTACTGGAGTGTTTGGGGTTTATGCTAGCATAGTGATCGAGATTCGTGGATCGTAGTTTGAGAATCAAAGAATTGGAGTGATAAGGGCTATCAATTGTATCTTTTTTAAATGTGGTAATTATTTGCTTTCTATTGTTTATTGCTTATTGTTATTAATGTTTGATGTTCCAATGTTGCATTGCACGAATCCCCTTATAAATGTTTCCCGTAACTGTTCCCCTCCCTCACTGAGTATACATTATTTGTATACTCACTCCTCATCATGAATCTTTCATGTTATAGCCAAAGAAAGTGAAGTTCGTGTTTCATGATGGTTCATGCTTGTAAGGATGCATAACGTGTTATGTAGCGTGGATTGTAAAATATTGGAAAGATGTTCTTTTGAGGAGGTGTATGTATTCAGAGTATAAGTAATATATTTCAAGTTAATTAGATCATTAGGGTAGTTTGATTTCATAGCTTATGTAATAGGATTGCGTAGTTTATATTCAATGCATATATGTAGTTATTTTAGGGAAGAGTAGGTTAATCTTTGTATTCAGAAATGTACATTTGATTGTGAACTTTTGTTGCGAACCAAGGCTTGGATCGCCTTGAGGAGTTGTTGTATGTTTGGACATGGTACTAGTCCATTTATATGTTGTGTGCAGGTAAACTATTCGTCCTATAAACAGGGGAAACTCCGTCTGTTTTCCTTAAATTTTGTGACCGGGTTAGAATTGGGTTGAGAATAGCATGGTTAATAGAGTCTCCGGTCTCGTGAGGGATCGGGGCATTACAGATTTCTTCTTCCATTGGTGTGGAACTCTTGGCCAAGCCAAGCAAGGAGGAGTGGTATCCACTCGTTGCAGCTATCATGTGGTAAGCATCATAGAGTGTTGAGTTTTGACGCAAACACTTAAAGGTAATCAATACGTCTGCAAAATCTTAAACTGCGTTTTATGCATGTATGTCGACTTGTTTATATGTATTTGCTTGGTTATCAATTCTTGATTGCTTCTGCTGCAATAGATTAAGGTTTGGATGACCAAATCACTAGTAATCTAGGTGATAGAACCTTGCATAATAACCAACAGAAGGCACATGTAAGATAGGGTGTGCACTGGTACACCCTGACTTAGCATCTACCCACTAAAAGGTAAAATGATAATTTCACTATTTATAGAAATAAAAAACAAAACCCTTCCCAATCCTTTTTTTTTTGTTTGTTTGTTTTGGTAGAGACCCTCCCTATTCTGAAGTAGAACAAGGTCACAAACCAAAACCACCCCACCCTGCGCGAGTTTGAACTTCCTTTCCCCGGTACTGACGAGTGATCCCCTTTTTACCCCAGCGCGAAATGCGATGTCGCGATGTGAGCCCATTTCTCCAATCTGAATTATTTTATTTTTTGTTGGTTTGTCAAGCAAGTCCCTTCTTTTTCAAGTACAACAAAATATACATTTTCCTTTCTTTTCTCAACCAACATACAGATGTCCGAGTAAGCTAAGCAATTTTATGTTAAGTTGTTTATTTTTTTATATTGTTGATTTTAATTAATTGATATTCTAATTGATGTGTATTATTTTGTATTTTTATTTTGATTGATGTGTATTATTTTGTATTATTATTTCTATTTATTCCTTTTATTTTTAATTTGGTGAAGGTTTATTCTCTGTTTTATTTTTCTTTTCCGAGTCTTTTTGGGGTTTGGATTATTTGATCAATACTCATCCAGCTTGTATTCTAGTACAATGAAGATGAACTAGATTTTTTTTCTTTTCATAAATGCGGTGTATAGTTATGTAGTGATTTCTATATATAAATAGAAAGGATTCACATTTTCGAGTCTTGATTATACTTTCAATGCATTTATATCTATCTTATCTTTTCTCTTTCTCTCTCTCTCTCTCTCTCTCTCTCTCTCTCTCTATGATCAAGAGTTTCATTTATTGGAATTTACAGAGATGTTTATGCTACTTTGCGTAGGATGCCTTCCAAGAGTGTCCATTTTTGTGTTTCATATGCCTACATGCTAACGTTGCCTTGGGATCATTTTCTGCTCGAGCTTTCCCTTTCGCGCCGTTGGCTTATAAGCTGCAGTGACTGAGCTAAGCACCCGAGTACACACTCTAACCTTGGGTGTCTGGCTCCGCTACTAGTCCCCCTAGTCCGCAACCAACAATTACCCAACACCACTGTAACGCCCGTGCCCAAAAGGACTCTTAATTTATTGTATTTAATTATTCTATGTGCATATTTGACTTAATTGCCCTTTTATATTGCTTTTATTTGCTTGAAATTTATGTTTGATATGAGCCAGAAGTAAATTTTAAACTAATTTATTTCTCAAAATTATTATTTTTCCTCTAATATACTTTATATATAATGTATTGTTCATTGAAAGAATGTGCATTTCATGTCCCGAGCACGAAATAGAAAATGTTTAGTGTCCCCGAGTGAAAATGTTTAATGTTTTTGGGCCTTGAGCTTCCTAACTAAATTTTTACTAAGTTATATAAGCTCAATTACATTTAATTCTAGCCGTCACTTATTAGCCCGTTTAGTCATCTAATATGCATACATATACACACATATTAGCTTATAAAATACACAAAAAACAAACACAACACCATACATACAAAAAAAATCGATCTCTACACACACACACACAAACACACGCTGAAAACACACACACACACACTCATGGCTGAAAATAGGAAAGAAGAAGAAGAAACAGGAAGGAAAAAAGGGAGAATTAGCTCAAGTTCAAGTCATTCTTGCATCTCTAGCTAAGTTCAAGGTGAGGGGTTTGCATTTCTTTATGTTTTCTTGAATTTTCAAAAATGGTATGTTTATGAAAGGATGAAATAAGTTGATTGATGACTTGTATTAGCTAGCTAACTTGTTACTTGTGATGAATATGTAAAATACAACCGTTGTTGTTAGTTAAATCTAGAGTTGTTGGCTTGTTAGTTGTTGTTTATGTAGAGGTTGAAGATGATGAATTAATGTAGCTTTAGTGTTTGTAGAATTGTTTGAAAGAAGCTTTTCTTAACTCTAGAATGTTACACCAAGCTCATAGAATCAAGAATTGCAAGCTAAGAGAACATTTAGTGCAAAGGTAGTAATCTGAACAACCTACTGCCCTTCACTTTTAGAGACATTTTGACATAGTAAACGTGCTCAGAAATTAACGAAATTTATATAATAACTAGATTAGGCAGTTTAGAGAAAATGTTAATTTTAGTGCTAAGGATAATTCTAACGTTTTGACCCTCTGATTTAGCCATTTCTAAAATGTGTCCTGAAATCAATGGTGCAGGGCAGTTTAGAGTAGTTGCACGGAAAAGGGCATAACTCATGGAATTTAACTTAGAATTAGGCACCTTTTGATTTTAAAGTCATCTACACTCGAAGAGCTACGTTTGTACATAAAAATCAGATAGTTTGGAGGTCAATAGAATAGGTAACCGAATTGATTAATTTAAGTCTCTGTTAAAGAAATTAGAAAATGTTTTAGTGGGATTACTATTTGATATTGTTAATTGGGGTTACTAAATGGTGAAATTGCTAATTCTTGCTAAGGTCTATCGTTGCTAAGTGATATTTAATCATGTGAAATTGTTAGTTCTTGCATATTAATTGCTATTTCTTGTTGTATATTGATTATGTAAGTTAGGGCACATGTTATAAATGTTGTGTTTGATGTAAAATCTTATCATAAATGATGTTTATCTAGCTAGTAGAACACTCTTTGAGGGTTATAACTCTTGTTTAACTAATGAGTAGTGGCGTCATCTTAAAGAATATTAAAGAGCACTATTCACACAAGCCCTTTAAATTATGAGCCAATGTTCGATTTAATAGTTGGTACGGGTTCTAGGGATGCTAGAATGGTTAAACGATAAAAATTATTAAATTCCAATAACGTTGAATTTTGAGCCCTTAACTGCGTAATAAATAAGGCCTATTGATGTAGTGACCCGAGGAGGGATTAAAGGTGCTAAATAGTCTTATATATGTAAGATAGAGCCTAAAATACTTTTATAGCATCAAATTGATCACTGGTTTGGGCAGCTATAGTGCAAAGTGATTAAAGGGATAATGGGGCTTTTGTTGTAAATGCAACTAAAAGTGAGATTTTATAACTTTAGAATGCATCATAAAGTGTTCTTGGGAGAGTGTAGTAGTTGGTTTGTGAATTGTGTTCCTTGCATTTTGTTTGTGCATCAAAATATGTTAGTGGATAAAGGGAAAATAGTGTTAAAGCTAGCTTTAAGGTTGATAGTTGTTTGGAGTTCCCTTTTGTGTAGTTTTAAAGGCTATTGTATGGCTATGTATATTGTAACTTGCATGTGAGGGAGTCATGATTGTTACATTTTAGCTTGATATCCTTCAATGGCAAAATATTGAATTTGTGATATAATGTTATGATGATGCTTCTAATGCTTTCCATGCTACCTAATGATGTTATAGGAACTTGTAATAATTGATAGTAAATGGCTTCAATTGATTGGCTAAGTGTTTAAATGCATTGGTATAGCATGTGTAGTTGTTGGTGAAGTTTCGTGAACTGGGTTGTTTAGTCACTTTGAATGGACATACCTAATTCTTGTTTATATTGCTTGTTGACTATGACATATGTGCGAGAGTTAATTTAATAATTGTAAGGCTAGCTTGATACTTGATGAGAATTAGTTGAAGTTAACCTTTGCTACTAATTACTAGTCTTACTCATTTCACATATGCCACAGTTTCACCTACCAATATTTAGTTATTTGTATGACTGCTTGAGCTATGTGATAATGTGAAATAGATAAGTGATTGAATAGCCTCTATTGTTGTGTGTTAAGCTTGCATAATAGTTAAGTAGAAATTGCTATAATCAATTGTTAAAGTGTTATACTGATATGAATAACTAAGGGTTGCACATTTGAGTGGATTCAAGAGGTGGAGTAAACCTAAGCTAAATTCGTACAGGTTTGGCTTCCTAACAGGTAAGGAATTCATTTTGCTTGACATCGTAACTGATTTACTGTTTTATATTGTTATGGATATTATGGGGCTAATAAGTATTAGAGTTATTTTGTTGGGTAAAATATATTTTAAAGTTATATTGATTGTATTGATTATTAATTGTTTTGTATGTGTGAGGACAACCTATTTTGTTGTCCTCATTTCGTGTTTATCAGCTGTGTGCTTATCGTATCATGTGATTATATTTGTTAATTGCTTGCGTGTATTATCGTATCATTTCGATGGTTGCGCAATGTCACGCCCCAACTCGACCCCTCTTACAATCAGTCAGGACGCAACGGAATTTCGGCAGCATAACGACAGTAACATGAACATCAGGGCTCTAAACCAACCCTTAATAACAACGTACATCAAACTCCACAAATCACCAACTAACTCCACAATCAAATTAACAACATACAACGCAACCATTTCATACATTAAACATTCTTTCATCAACTCATTTATAGTTATGCGCCTCCGTTCCAACATAATACATTAACCCTTAATATACAATACAAAAACATATTGAGCCAATCTAGCAACCTAATCATAAACAAAAGAGAAGCTATTAAGACAACATCAACTAATTCATTAACTTATCAACATCTTATACATTATAAACTATAAAGCAGATAAAAGTCTACTAAGTTAATTTACAAGATAATAAAACATGTATGACATCATGGATAAGACTCTGGAACATAGGACTCATCCACGTAGGACACGTTTTCCACATTCTCCTCTTCAGGAGGCACGTACCCGTAATCCTGTAAAAGTACACCTGTATGCATGCAATAATAGAGAGTGAGCTTATATAAATAAGCCCAGTGAGGATCCAATAGATCTCGAGCAAGGTCTACTAAACTCCTTGGAATAATCCTTTGAGTCAGTAAACACACAATAACATCAATAATACTATCATCACATAACTATATGACCATTCAATAAAGGATACTCTCTCTAGTTAGTGTAGCTCCAAACGCCATCACGATCTCAACCATTCTTCTTATAACTCCCCATTACTCACGCACCCAGGGTACCTCACTAGCCCCTCCCTCCATGACACCTCCGTCATGCGAGCTGGGGGTAGCCTATGGCAGTCATGCCGTTATCAACCCGACAGCCCGACGCTGCCCGAGAGGTGGCACACACATACCAAGACTCCATAATCATCAATCATCAATCAATCATCAATCAATCAATTGGGAGATCAGCAACGAAAGTGCCCGATTCCCGAACTCAATAATAATCAATCAATCAATAACATCAATATAACATCAATATTTAATTAAATAACAAATAACGAAGTTAGATGACAAAGTAGGCCATCTAACCGGACATGCATAATATACACAATTAAACCCTAAATTATTCATCAACAACTCACCATTCATCACTCGAACACTACCCAACCATCTAAAGGCATCATTCAAGAAATTAAAGAATGGCAACCTAAACTTCTAAAATTCATAACTTACAATCTACTAATCCAAAGATTGCCAAATCAGTTCCTATCACTCACCCATTCAACCTACTACATTAGCCCTCTCGGAAATCCACCATAACACCTCCAAATCATGCCCGATAACCCTAAAACCCTAAGATGTCATGGCTGGATTTTCCAGATTTTCACACGAACAATGTAATCAAAAATTCGGCATTACAACAGCGCTAACACATAATTATCAAGTATTTAGAAATTGACGGCAATCGATTTCGATCAACACAACTCATTTAATTCAACTTTGAACATTTTAATCAAAATTAAATACCCGGAAAATAAAAATTATGCTACATCCGACAGAAATTCGTAGTATTAGTATATAACGATCCCTAGCATGCAAGGAGCAATAATCTATCATCAGATTTCAATTCTAACGGTTAAATTTTCATTTATGAGCAAAAACATAAAAATGACATTTTGAGATCTAGAATTTTTCTCTCACCTTTGATCCGAAGTAAAGCTAGGAAAGCGTGCAACAGCTGCCCAACAAGCGGAATCTAGCTCGATTTGAAAAGATTCGGACTTTAAATGAGTTTTCTAAGGCAAAATTACTTTGAAAATAAGTTGAATAAAATCTCTTTTTTTTCCTAAGCTTTCACGGCTGCAAGGTGTGTGAAAATGTGGTGTTTTGCTTTGTTTCATTGTGTGTTGGTGATATATGCATGAAAGTCAACAAGTCAAATGAAAGTCAAAGTTGAAACTTTAGTATTTTTAGTGTTTTCTTGACTTTAAATGCATTTTATTGATCACCAAAGTTCAAAACATTTATTCAACACCCAAGATAGCTCAAGTAAATTATTTTTAGGTGATAAGAAGTTTTACAATCAAACAATTTTACCCGAGTCGGCTTAAAACTCGATTTTCGCAAAAGTCGGTGTAAAAATCCTAATAAATTCCTAAGCCGATTTTAAAACCGTTTTAATCAAACACAGGTCTATTAAAGTCTGTGGACTAGGTCTAGAAGGGTTAAAAAGACCAGTTTCAAAATTTTAGCAGACGTGTTTCAAAAATACTATTCACTAAAAATCGACGATAAAATTTCTGACTCCGTTTTTTATGAAAATTTCATGAATGCACATTTAGCACGTATTAGGAGTATTGACATCAAAATTATAACATTCTAGGTCATATAACACATAAACAGGTCAAATGCACGTAAAACGAGATAAAACACGTAAATCGAGTTAAAGCAGAAAAGTGGGGTTTCACACGCAACCTTATCGTCGCAGCGGATGCGATTGCCTCGTTGGGCGGTATCGGGCTTGCCAGTGTTGGTTGCCTTAGCTCTATCTGCTATTCCCTCACTCGTCTGGTCCGGAGATCGCCAGGGGGTGTTGGGTTGTAGGTTTGTGTACATCCGGAGTACCTATTGGTATTTAGGATGCCGGCATATCGAGATCATGGGTCGTGGATCGTGGTTCGTGAATCGAGAAATGGAGTGATAAGGGTTATCGATATATCCTTTTTAAAATGTGTAGTATTCTATTGTTTAATTGTTTCTTTATTTGTATAGTTACTATTTCTTGTGATAATCGTTGCATTGCATGAAAACATTTTTGAAAACCCTGGTTAACTGTTTCCCTCCCTCACTGAGTATACATGTATTGTATGCTCACCCCTATTTCTAACATTTTTCAGGTTTAGTACGAAGCGGTTGAAGTGCCTACAAGTTATTTGGACTCTTGTGCAATGAAATGTTGTTTGCTCGTATTAGTATATTTTGTAAAGTAGAAGTCCTGCTTGTAATTAAATTATGATGTGAAGGATTGTAATAGTTAAGTTAATGTTGTATGATGTGATAACTGTTGTAGTATGTAATAAGTTAAGTTTTTACTTTATTACTTAGTAGGTTGCATGCTTGCATGAACTGATGGAAGTTGGTTGGATGGCTTAAAATATAAGAAAGTTAAATTGACAATGTTAGAGTGGTATGATAAACGGACTAACAAGATAAGATTTCAAGGGTTGTCAAAATGTATGCTTGTGTGTTTACTATGTCTTGCTTAAGGCTCGGATAGCCTTGAAGCTGGGAGAAGTTATGGAGTTGAAGTTGGAGTATGATGTTAAGAATGTCATGGAATGGGATTTGTGGTATAGCTTTTGTTTACAAGTAACCAGTTAGGCCTAGAAACAGGGAAAACTCCGTCCGTTTTCCCTCGTTTTTTGTGACCTCGGGTTTTGGGTCAGGGCTCCAGTCTCGTGAGGGATTGGGGTGTTACAACCACCATTACAACTCACCACTTTCATATTTAGGTTAGGGTTGTTCAGTGCAAAAATAGTGAGATCATCAATGAAAATCTGGTAAATGAATGCATGGTTGTGAAACTGAGAAGGTTAACAAAGAGTGAGTAATGAAAGTGATCGTATTTGATGAGGTAAGGTTGGATGTATTCAGGTTGATCACCAGTTTTTAGTACAAAGTTTTTGAAGAAAATAATTAGTGGAAAAAGGTGTGGAGAGGAGGTGAGGTATGAAGAATGGTATGCATGTGTGTAACTGTGAGTATCTGTGAGAGATAGAAAGAAAAAGAGAAAAAGAAAGATGATTGAGAGAGAAATGTTTGATTGTATTTTGTTAAACTAGAGAAGGATTAAAATACCCTTTAACTTTAAAGCTTTGTTTGGGAGACTTTAATGTAATGAGGGAATCTGGATAAAAGTAAGACTTCATGGGAAAGTTTGGACTTTAAGCTAAAACTCATAGGGATAAATGGCATTTACTCTTAAGATATATATCAATAACCTGAGGACAAAATACCTTTAAGGAATGGCAATGGAGGCGGGTTTTACGAGTACCCGCCTCGCTTTTGCCCCCAAACAAGGAAAAGATTGTGCGGAAAATAGGAAATGGGATGGGAGGCGGCAATTGACTTTTAATCCCTGTGCTGGGACGGCACAGGGTGTGAGGATAAGCACTACCCACCCCACATAACCCACAACCGCATAAATGTGTAGTTACGTTTATGCTTTTAGTTTTACATATGAACTAAACGGTTTAAGTTATACATATAATGTATATAAAAAAAAAGACATTAGACAAAGTATTACTAAAATAGAGAAGAAAAACTAAACTACTTATGAGGATTTTATAACCATTCTTTTAACCAAGACAATACAAGTCATTACTTGATATTTGCAATCATTTTACATAAATACCTCTATTTCACAATTGACCAGAGTGGATTTAAAAAAATTGTTAGTTGTTCTCAGTCGTACTTGACGATAGTTCCAAACAATATAATTAAGGGTAATATTTAATGATTTGAGATTACTATTATATGTAGGCATGGATAGCTAAACAAAGTATAATAATAAATGCATCCAATAACACAAAGAAGCTTTTTTTTTGTATATTGTTCTCATACAAAATGATTTTAGTAAGAATTTTTTAAAATGTTAAGACTCAGTTACTATAATTTTCTTTTAACTGTTTAACTAGAAACACAAGAGTCAATGTATAATTAATATTTGTCATGGACTTAACATTTATATTAATATTCATCATTATTATAATTTAATTTATATTTTAAAGTTATATAATTTCATCATTATTATAATTTAATTTATATTTTAAAGTTATATAGTTCAAATTAAATATAGTATTGCACAGTTTAAAGCAACAATAAAAAATCAATTGTTTTGCATACAAGATATTTAAAATTTTAATAACAATTAACGTAGTGAAAAATAATCATGTATCCGTTCATGCCTAATTATGTGATTAGGCATTCAACAACAATTATCTAATAAAAGTAGTTTTAGGATTACCTTAGTGACGACAAAAATTCGGCATAGAGTCTAATGTAATTCTAGTTCCCCATGTGTGAAGCCTCCGATAGTAACCACATGGAATTCTAGAGAGAAACCAATAAACCTCCACTAGAGTTTTTAGAGAAAACTAATTTATGAAAGACAAAATTTTGTGCTAGGAAAACTGTCTGTCATAGTTTCCTATTTATATGTAACTTGTAATTTCCAGGGCTAGCTTTTGGGTCAATCTTAGACTTTGGACTTGGACTGCAAAGTCAATAGGACTAAAAATTCTTACGAGCCAAGTCCTTAAATTCAATTAAACAATTACAGGATAGCCCAAAATATTTAATTTAATTTTTCTTACTAATTAATTCCAAATCCCTTATTTGTGTGTGACCTCTCAGGTTCATAATTAATTAATAGTAGAATGATATTAATCTAGTTAATATATTAATTAGAATGACTATAATTAATTTCACAAGTCGTACGTAACACCTAGCAGTATATCACGACTACCAAACTAATGATAAAGTGGAATTGCATGAACCCTGTAAATATATAATTACCGTAAAATTAATTCCTTCCATCTTAACTATCCTGACTAAGCTAAAGTCATTATAGGGACATCAAACTCTTTTGCTTAATCATATGACCTAGTTCGATTAATTTAGTAACTCGTAAATAAATAATAGAACGCTATCTATTATTTAACCTCGGCCAAGAATTTTTGGTTACTTAAATAATGGATAGCATAGGACTCCTAGGCGACCAATTCCATATTGTACACGCACATATCCCCATGTAGGAATGAGCCACGAATACTAAGCATATATACCAATCCGTGATTAGAACCGAGTTTTGGTACTAGCAAATCATGGTATCCCATACACGAGATATCCGTGGTTTTTTAGGTCAGGGGAATATTTACACATTATAATATATATATATATATATATATTGAATTATTGATGATCCACGTAATTCGATATATATTATCGGTCAACTCTAGTGATATGTTTTCAACAGGCAATTGTACATCTACTAGTGCAACATGAGACTCGTTGCCTTGTCTAATGTCATGCCCCAACACGACCCTACTTACAATCAGTCAGGACGCGACGGAATTTTGGCTTTATAACATTTGTAATATGGACAACAAAACCATACACCGGTTCACTTCAAATACCTCACATCCAACAACAACTCCAACAATACACAACACAACCAACAATATCTCATAAACCAACGAACCAACATTAAATCAATAAGATACAATGCATTCGTCTCAACAGCATACAACAAACCATAATAGATATATCAAAGTAGACGACAAGCTAGCCTAACAACATATTCATATCCAAAAGAAAGACTACTAAGCTAGCATTATATAATCCACTAACTTAAAGTAAGATACAACATTCCAAACTTTCAGTCTTTCATAAAGTACAAAATGAGCATAAACATAAAGACATCATATGAAGCATCCAAGCAAGCATTCAAGCCTCAGGCTTGTCCACATTATCTGACAACACATATTCTACGTAAGCCATATCATCCTTACCTGAAATGTTAATGAAAAGGGTGAGTTTACACAAACTTAGCAAGGAGGGACAATGCACGGGGAGCTTTGGAAAACATTTTAACTTTGGAAATCCCTTTTGAAACCATACCAAGCACATCATTAAGCAATAAGCATATTAAGCGAGAAATATAAAGTAGGTAAACACTTAGTAAGGATACGCTCGTTCTGTTAAAGTCGTTTCCCCATGCATCGATCACGAACCCTACCTATGCACCAAATGCATTGCGGAAATACACCAACCTAGACCCACACCCCCATGAACATCCTCCGATCATGTAAGATAGGGGATAGAACATAAAGTCATGCCAATGCAACCAGGCAAGCCCAATATCACCCGAGGTGACACCACCCTATCATTCCTCACAACTTATATCACTTAACACTTAACATTCTGAGAGAACAACAAAGTATGTTGTCTCCCGGCACTTCAACACTTACAAACAACAATTCAACACTGATAAAACACTTAAGACAACTTAAAACAACACTCAACTAATTCAAAGAAACACAAGACCATTTAACATGTACACTCCCACTTTATCTAATTTAACCATATTCACACCAATATAAGACTTGACAACCCCTTCAACCATCAAAGAACACAAACAACATTCAATTCAACCAATAAAAACAACACAACTACTTTCTAGCAACATAAACCGCAATAAAGCAATCAAACGACCCCCTACCAATTACCTAACTTAAAAGCAACTTAACACTTCAATTACACCTCGAAGGCAGTCCACAAACCACCCAAAACCACCCCCAACACCCACGGCAATCACACCACACGGGCTGAAAAATTCAGCCAACAAACTCCTATCAAACTTGCATGAAAACGTATTTTCTAGCTATTCTACAATGCTAAATCATTATACAACATATATAGGCCTTATATACATCCTAAGAATCAATTAAGACCAATAAATAATATACAAAATCAGCCATAAATAATTATGAATTAAATTAGCTAAAAATCATGTTATATGTTCTCTAAAGCCTAACTGGCAAGAATTAAAAACAATAACAACAATGAAATACATAAATAAACATTTATATGAACTTTAAAAATAAATTTCAAAAAATACCTCACCTTTTTTTTTGAAATAAAAAGCTTAAAACAACCGGTAGAAAGGTAGAGCGCTACGAAAGGAACCAGAAAATAGTTGGTTTGCACCTTGGTTCTAATTCTATCTTCTAATATTTGCAAAATAAGATCAAAATCACTATTGAAGAACCCTAGGATGTCACGGCTGGAATTGGGGAAGAAATGGCTGAATTTTTGCAATTTTTGGCTATTTTTGTGCTTTATATACTTTTAAAAGTCAAAGGGTGGTCAAACTTGGCTTAAATCGGTCAAACTAGCTCGTATTTGCTCCAAATTGATTCTAAATGAAATATTTTCGCTCCACCAAGTATTTAAAATGTTGATAGGTGAGTTTAGATCGAGTTTAGGCTAGTTTAAGCAAATAAAACCCGAAAAATAGTCAAAGAAGGTGAAAAGTCAAAGTTAGCTCTCAAATCGGTTTTCAAATGCAATTTTGAATTAGTAAACATATAAAATTCATATTTTTGAACATATTAGATATTAAATTAAAGATACACATAATGTTTGCACATTGAAGTTAAATAAACACATTATTTACACATAAAAGTCAAATAAACACGTAATTGCACATAAAAAAAAATTTCAGGGTCTCACATCTAATATCTCATATTAAACTAGATAGTATATTGTACACTAACTATCTAGATAAATTAACTTCCAATTAATTTATCCTCCAGTTAGGGACTATTTGAGAATATATTATTAATAGTAAATCTTGTCACTCATATTTTTAACTTCTTAAGAATGTGATTTACAAATATAATTCTAATGACTTTTATTTAAATCAAGCAACACATTAATTAAAATAAATAAACTTTCCATTAATGAAATATAATACAAAATTCGTGTCCTAATAACTTCTAATTAATTTGACTTCTAGGGTACTAAGTATGACAAAATCAGCAGGTAATCTCCATTTCCTTTGAAAATTCTGTGATGAGGCGTGGGCGGGGATTGGGATAGGGGTATAAAATACGGGGGTAAGACTGATGTTGAGAGAACTTTAAATAACACAACGGGGTTTGGGAATAAGTTTCCGCATTATTGTCATTGGCGGAAAGACATATATGCTCTTTTTTTTTGGTTTAAAAGGACATATATGCTGGGGGGTACACATTTGCCCCTAGCTTACTGTATATTGGTAATTGACTAATTGACATTAAAAAAAGGTACAAGCATAACATATGTTCCACCAAGCACAAACGGACAAACCCCAAGGCAAAAAAGTTAACTTTTCCACTTCTCTCCAAAGTCCAAACCAGCAAACCCCAATCCCCTCTTTAGCCCTCCTCTCATGTCAACGTCGCAATTGCTTCAGTACATGAGGTATTATTTTTTTATTGAGACAAGTATTTGTTAACACATATTTATAAAATTCAATATGAATTGGTGTTAAACTTTATATTTTATCAATTATTAATTGTCACTAACCTTTTTTGTTTTACTTTACGTTAGCACAAAGAAAATTTCTATATAATTTCAGCCAATAATTTAATTTATGTAAAATTTAAAGATTGGTTTGGTTCTACGTAAATGTTTTAATCTATGTATTACTATTTACTAAAAATACAATTGTGTGAAATCAAGGCTCTTTCCCTTTTATTTTAATTGATGTAATTGTTATTTGTATATGTAAGTTATTAGTTATTAGATTGATGGATAAATTTTCAAAAAGAAAGTCAACTTTTGAGCAATAATTTTTTCCCGAAATTAATGAAATGGATAGTAAAGATAATGCACAAAATTCTTAAAAGCAACCTCAAATCGAAATTAAAATTTATTGTTCTTTGTTTTGTATTATATATGTTTTTTTTTTGCTTACATTTCTATAATTATTATAATATGCATTAAATGAAAACGAATTACTTAAAAGGTTCATTTATACTACAATGTACTTTAATTAAATATTGATTTATATTTGATAAAAAAAATAATAATTTATGTATAAATAATTACTCATGAAACCTATGTTATTAATTCCGCTACTATAGTGCTTATGTTATGAAATGATGGATATTCACTATAAAGAACCATGTGATGCTTTTCTATAATCACGTAATATATGTATGTACATATAGCTTCCTTTAAAAGTAAAGGAACATGTTATGATGATGATAAGTGGAGGATGACATCACTTGCGATGTCATCAAGTTACTATCTATGCCTATATATAGGAAGAGATTGTGAAGCAAAATGTACTAAGAAGAATTCAATGAAATTCTCTTATCTTCTCTCTCTATATTTCTTCTTTATTAGTTTCTTTGATAATTATTTTATAACACTTATTAGCACGAGCCTCTACCAATTATTACTACACAAAGAATTTCTGGGAACAAACGTGAAACGTCATGAATCTGCAAGTAAATTTCCTCTCACTTCTCTTTTATCAATTATATTCATGAATGTTATATTTTTATGCAAAATACAACTAGCTTCATAACTGCATCAATTTTTGTTATATGATTATATAGATGAGCATTCAGAACTGACCAACAAGTGAGAACTAACATCACTGATTAAATATTCTTTTGATATGTTATCCTGAAAATACTCCTCGATGGTACTTTATTTTTATACATATTTATTCCACTTTCGTTTAGGTCTTTGTATTAAAGTATCATATTCTTAAATAATAAAATGATTTGGACTAGATGGTACCTCCTGAGAAACAAAACACATAAACTTTGTAACATACAACGTTAAGTCAAGCAAATTTATTGCTTTTATACATAATAAAAATGTGTCAAGAGTTTCAATACAGGATAAAAATAAAATTAAAAAATTAAAAAAAAAGAATAAGAGAAAAACTCCTCATATATGAAATTACTCTCTCATATCATAGAGCCTCAAATCTGAATATTCACATCTCATATACAACACAAAACACTTTTAAAAAAAGGGAAGGACCATTACCTATCATTACCCAAGTTCAGAAGAATTATTGTGGGAACCAAAAAGAAAGTTTTCTATAGACGCGTGAAAACTCTGGCATCATTTAAGACAAAGGAAGATGTTTAAAAGACTAAAAGATAGTCTCTCGTCAAAGTTTAAAAGCAAGAGACAAAGTTGTGGTAATAAAAAAGTGGTGTGGCCTACCTTTTCATGCTTTTGGTTTATGGGTAATAAAATAGTGGTGTGGCCTACCATTTTCATGTTTTTGGTATATTGTATCTCTCCCATGTGATGTTAATCATTTATTGACCAAGTCACTAAACTTGAAGTCAAAATATTATAGACTGCGGTATCAACCGGACAAATCTCCACTTTATCTCAAGGATTATGTCTGTAACAACAATATGCCACCTATGGATAACCTCTACAAAGTTTTGACTATTTTACTCCATAATCTATAATAACATGAAGAAGTTAAAAATATAAGATATATCCCGAAATGAAAACATTTTATTGATGATATGATCAATTTTATAATACCATATGTATATGTACCGCTTTATCTTATGTTCTTATAAGACATCATGAATTATTAATTTATACGCTGATTGATATGCAATGGTACAAGAAAAGTTAATCTCATATGCTTCTTCTACGTAATAATAATATTAAAAAAAAACTTGCCTTCTAGTTTCTCTTACAGTAACACAATTAAAATTATATAAGGTAACTTGTGTCCAAGAAGTGAAATAGCGCCCGATAACAAAAGGGATTTTCTGAACTCTGAACTTAATTGGTGCCATCTTCATTCAAACCAAAGAAGAAATATCTTAACAGGAAAATCTTCGGTTTTCTACTTGCTACTCCTCTATTTGTAGATAGTGTAAGAGCATGATTGGTTTTTGTTTCTCTTTGAATATGAAAAGGGAAGCTTTATGGCAGTTTTGAAACTATTTCAGATGGAGAAATAAAAAGAAGAAAATGAGAGTCAACAATAAAAAGAAAAGTCAAAAGGACAAAACAAAAGTTTCTTTTGTGGATCTGTTTTCGAAAAAAAACGAGGGGTATAATTGACCACATTTTAACCAAGTAGGGTTTTATACCCTACCCCTTTTTATTTTTATTCTTCCTATTCTGCCTCCTTCTTCATTTTCTCTCATCATCTTTCTCTCGCTCATCCTCTTCCTCACCTTCAACACCGAAAAAAAATCAGAGATTAGCAATGGATGAGTACATGGATGTAGTTCTAATTTTTGTATGTATATTACTTATGATCCTTATTTATCTCTTCATTCTCTTCAAGGTTATATGCAGAATATAGATGTGAGATTTAGTTATAATTGTTGCAATAAGGATCTACATCATAGATCTAAAAAAAAATTTATAAGAGTTATTGTATTCCTATTGTATTTCTTTGTAGTATTTTTAATATTCTCATTAACAAACTTATTTGTTATCGAGGAAAAGAAATCATCTATTTAAGATGCGTTATTTTGGACAACTTGTGATTTATGATTTCAGATGATATCATTCATAAGAATATCAATTTTATGTTCTCATATGGAGAATAAATAACTAGATGCACGTATCTTATAAAATGAATATATTATTTATGAAAGTATTAATTATTAATTTGATGATTTCTTATTTATTGGATGAGAAAAATAAACTTTATCCCCGTAGGAGAATAATGGAGAATAATGAGAAGAAGTATTAAAGAGAAATCAATAGAACTAAGGACTCAAAATAATAATGATATTCAATACAAATATAGATAAATTGGGTATTAGATGAGTACATATAATATGCCAATATATTTCATTCAATTTTCTTGAATATCAGGGAATGAAAAATTATAAAAGTTAAGATGGATCATATTGATTATTATATATTGGGTGATGATCTATTTAATATTATGTTTTAACAGTTTTCTTGTCATATTTTGTTTATGACATTTTCTGCTACTTCCAGTCTTATTGAATGCTCTAAAAAAGCTATTATTATGTCACTGCTTGATCTTTTGTGTTTTATCATACACATATATGAGTAATTGAATAAAGATACAGTGATCCAAATATTTTCTTGTATTTAAGTGATCACTTATATGGGTGTAACAATAATGGAAGAGGAATTATCAAAAAATTCCTATGAACACCCATTAATAAACCAGAAGATATTTGATCCAAAGAGTTTATACTTTGGCATGATCGCCTTAAACATCAAAGCACAGTGATGATATATATATAAAAGGGATTATTGAAAATTCTAGCACTCACTAAAGAATCAAATGATTCTATTGTCAAATGATTTTTTCACTTCATATGGGCATTTGCAAGAGTTTTTATACATAATTTGATTACGGAAAATATTCCCGAATTATACAATCAAGAGAATTCATCTTGATTATGAAGGAGTGTTTACATCTCAATCATTTAATGATTATTGTAGGTCAATTGAGATTGATGTTGAGCATTGCGTGACTCACACATATACACAAAATGGTTTAGCAGAATCCTTCATTAAATACTTGCAGCTAATTGCTAGACTAATATTATTGAGGACTAAGTTGTCTAGTCCTGTTTGGGGACATATATTATATGATGCAAGATTTATGCAAACAAAACCAACCGATTGAATTATATACTCCCAATTATTCAAAGACCATCTAAGGATGTTTGTGCAATATATGTTTCAATTGTTTCCCCTTAAGCGCATAAAGATTGATCTATAAAGAAAATTGAGAATTTATTATTTGAAATTGCGTCAAATGTTATATATATATATATATATATCTGGACCATTGATGGAATATGTTTTCATAGCATGTTTTCCTAAATAATGAAATGATATTCTCAGTATCAGGGGGAGAAAAATGAAAGCTGGACAAAAATGAGAAATTTATGGAAAATATTTTCATATTGATCCTCGTATAAATTAATGATTCATTTGCAAAATGTTGCAAATCGATTACCAAATGCATTAGTGAATGCAAATATAGTGACTAAGTCACATGTACCAACTTTAAATGTTCCTATTAGAATTGATGTTTCAATTGAGAATCACATAAATAAATATAATCTACTGCACGTCTAAAGCGTGGTAGACATATCGGTTCCAAAGATAAAGGAGCAAGAGTTGGCTTTTTTGAATTGTTTGATATCTTGAAGATGTCAGGATAAGGAGTCAAAATTTAAACTGAGAAATATTACTCCAAGAGAGTTTCAGGTACTTGAATATGATGTGAATATTAAAAGTATTAAGAATAAAGAGATCTCACTCTGTTAAATTATTCCTAAAAGAAAATGGAACCGAAAATTAAGAGAAATTGATCATGATCAAAATTTGAAAAATGCAGTAGCTACTGATTTCATGATAGAAAATCGAGGATCTTGTATTGAAGTCCATTCAAGAATGTTGACAAATAAATAATTGGACAAAATAATAGAGGAGATGCAATCCAGATAGAAAATAACTGCACATGAAATATGTTGATGGGATTGAGGGGGAGATTGTATTATGAAGCATGACAATAATCCCATGAGAAATGAAATTACAAGGAATTAATCATAGTAGTTGGCTTTTGCTTGAATTGTTTAAAGGTAAACAAGGAATAGGTTAGTACGCTGTGTGATTAGACCTTGGTTTATATTCTATGGAAAAATTACATTGATATTAGCCTGGTAATTTTGAAAAAGGACTTTATATGCGTCTTATGAAGATGGTAATATTTTATCCATATAGATCACATGATAAATGTTGAATTTTGGAAGACTCTATATACTTGAAGCATATATTCATGTGATAATTATATTTACATCAAAGTCTTGGAAACACTCAATATGCCTGAAGCATATATATTCACGTGATAATAATTGAAGTACTAAAAGGACTATATATGCCTGAAGCATATGAATAAAAATCTCGAGAAATGTATTTGATTACAAGATCTTTGTATCAATGAAAACATTATGAAAGAATTTAATGTGTCTTTCATATATCCTATGGCATAAATTATATATTGTAGAATTTATCCTTTACATTGAAAATGTTGATGCACTAACGTATATTGATTATGATACAAGTCCATATTTTTTATTGGTTTATTTAAATTGTAGCTTTGATTTGCAGGCATTAGAATGAAATTAAACACATAGGGAAAATCTCTATGAAATATTATATATGAGTTCATTTTACTCATAAATGATCAAAATCAACATTAGTTGATTAAACATATATTGACTGTCTATTTGACTCCCGAAAGACAAGGTCATAAACATGATATATCTTCAATTGTGTCGAAAAAGTGTATAGTTGAGACCCGTCATTCAACATGTTCAACAATTCTATGTGTTATCCTCCAACGAAGATAATTCAACCACATTATATGAAGATAGATAATGTCACATGCATTACTCGGATCATATGTGATTACATGGTTTGAAATGTGAAATCTGACGCTCAAAAGACCTATCGCTATGACAAGATTGAAATCAGTGGGAGAAGGTATTTGTGCACTGTACTCTTTTTCTTTCACCAAGGTTTTTTCCCACTGAGTTTTTCCTGGTAAGGTTTTAATGAGACAAACCAAATATAAGCAGGTCATACTGAAATTCTATTTGAGCATAAAATTTAAAAGAGACATACATAAATGCTCATCAAATTCAAAGTCAAGCAAAACATTACATGATCCACATAAACATTGGCAATAATGACCTAACTACAAAGAACGGCATGTGTCGATTTTGTGATTGTTATTGATATATTCACATGAGGGAGAGCCTTATACGAACTGTACTCTTTTCCTTCGCACAAGTTTTGTCTTATTGGATTTTTTTGACAAAGTTTTTAATAAGGCAGTATAAGAAGCGTATACAAAGAATATTGTACTATTTTTCATTTATCAAGTTTTTATCCCATAGAGTTTTTTCTGATAAGATTTTAACGAGCCATATTTTTAAAAAATAAATATCTAAAGGAGAGTGTTATGAAATTATGTATATTCACTATTAAAAACCATGTGATGCTTATCTATAATCACGTATTGTAATATATACAGCTTCCTTTTAAAAAAATAAAAGAACATGTTATGACGATGATAAGTGGAGGATGATATCACGATATCATTAAGTTACTATCTATACCTATATATATAGAAAGAAATTGTAAAACAAAATATACGAATTCAATGAAATTATCTTCTCTTCTCTCTATATTTCTTCTTTATTATTGAATTTGATCATTATTTTATAACAGCTTACTGATTATTGTCATCGCTACTTATTTCTTTTTTATACCCCTTTTAGTAGGCGATTCTAGGTTCAGACATTTTGGTAATTTCATTTGAAGGGTGTCTCATTCTTCCTTTTGCTCAAATATTCTCAGTAGCAAGCTTTGCCTTCACTGGTATACATACAGACATATAAAATTTACTATGGCCAAACGGGAGCTATCCACTACTTTAAAGAACTTAAAGGTAAAGCTATCAGTTTTATTTTTTTTATTTCTAACTTCCATCTTTTCTGATCTTTCTGGTATTGTATAAACGTAAAATTCGATTTAGTTTCTGAACAATATTGCTGGACCTTGCTTAATTTCATCTGGGTATTTCTTAATTTTCTTATTAAATCTCTAATTATGTAACCCTTCAAATTCTCGGTATTTCTTAACTTTCTTATTACCATTTTTTTTGAAAAAAAAAAAACGAAATGAACTTAATATGACGCTTTATTCTTTATTTAATTTATAGTTTATGCAAAGGGCCGCTCAAAGAGAGGAGAAAGCTAAAAAAGAAGAGGAAGTTGTGCTTGATGGGAATTTTACTTCATCTACTGCCCCCAAAAGATGGTAATTTATATATTGTTTTTACTATTTTCCTCATCTTTTATCGGTTTCATTTTCAATTGGAAATTTAAAAGATTGATTCTTTATGGTAGACATTGTTTTTTTTTTCTTTCTTTCTTTTTAAACTTTGTTCTGGTTCAAGTCAGAATGTCAGATTGGTTTGTGATTTGGGACATGTTATGCCTCTCAGTTTATTTCTTTAACTCTAAGCTCGATTATTTGTCATTGGGAGGGCGTTAAATTTCACTGGCAAGGAGTGATTAGAACGTCTGTGAGTGTTAGTGACTTTGTGCTTCTATTGTACCGTATAGTGTCCTTCATTGACTGAAGCGCCGGCTGTTGATATAATTGGTATAGGTAGGAATATGATCTTAGTACAAGTTGGGAATTGATCAAGTCATCTTGCTCTTGACAATACACTTGGCGGGGATGAATGTGGTACCTATTTGAATTAGGATGAAAGTGTTAACAATTAGTAGAGGAAAAATGGGAGGAACGGGGAAAATAATGGAATTAGGATAGAAGTATTAACAATTAGTCGAGGAAAATGGAAGAAACGGGGGAAAGAATCCCTCTTTACCTGTTTCCGATCAAAAAGGGGAAGGATGAAAAGAAAGGGGAAGTAAGTAACATTCCTGGGGTTCTCCCAATTTCTTTTGTTCCTGAGTTTCTTCAGCATTTGATAGCCCCCCACCATTTAGTTTTACGTTGAATCAATTAAGTTTCTGTACTTTGTGTGTGTCAGAATCATTAGGAGAAGACTTAATTCAGTTTTCTGGTATTTTTAACACAAACATGATCTGGACCCTGCCTGATTGATTAAATGCAATCATTCAACCGCATTCAGGTTTATTCAGCCCATTATACATTGACCAGATAATCCTAGCCTGTCTATTGGTCACACTTTACCATGACTACAACAAGGCAACCTACTAGTCTAGTTTTCTGTATTTAATCCATTCCAACTGCTCGTCTGCTTATTTTTGGTGTTGCAAGTTTTATTTGAGTGTTTTCTTTTGACACTCATGATGATAATCTAGTTTTATTAAGTTTTCATTTGCTAAAAAAAAAAGATATCTTTATGTTATGAGGTGAGTAATGAATGACGATGAAGCATTGCGCTCGTAGAACAGAATTATTATTGACTATTGCAATTGAGAGTCTGATTGAATTTTATTCCTGATATTTGCATTGAGGGAAAAGAAAAGAAACATTTCCAGTAGCTGAATTTCACTGACGGACTTTAAATGTATATTTAAGTTATCTTGGTTACAGATTTCAGATTTTGCTCAACCCAAAGCCAGTATTTTTGTTTTAATTGAATCTCTCTCTCCGAAACACTCTTTTCCGCCTACATTATAGTGGTCTCCCCATCTGGTTCTAAAGAAGTGGACCCAGGAGTCCCACTGCCGTTAGCACCTTTTTTAGTACTCCTTGAGCTATTCCCTCATTGTTTTTGTGCATTAAGCTCGGGAATCATAGTGATCTCTCCATCTGGTTCTGAAGAAGTGATATGTGTATTGATGAGTGTTTAGCTGAGTTCTTCTTGCAACTGTAATATTAGTAGAAGCAATGTTGTACACTTGCCTTGATGTTTTGCAGTGAAGTTAGCTATCCTAGTTTTCCGGGGATCACTTGTAGAGTGTGCATCATGACAGATCAGTTTTGTCTTATTCTATGTGAATAGTATTGTCTTATTCTATGTGAATAATATTGTCTTATTCTATGTGAATAATATTTAAGTCAGATGGTAAAGCAATTTCCCAGTGGACTTATTCTTTGCATACGTGAGCTGATAAAGTTCGTGTTTGTTCTTCTGACTAATTACCATTGAAATGGGATTCATTTCATTAACAACTCAGTTTGGAATTCATTCCAAGACTATCTTATAGGTGCACAAGTGCTACTTTTTTTTTTCATCAAGATTAAATAATATGTGCATCGAGTTCGTTTGTTGTTGATGCTGTTGTCCCCCCTGCTCCCTCTCTCTCTCTCTCTCTCTCTCTCTCTCTCTCTAGCTGAAGATCTGCTGATAGCACTACTAGAAGATGCGAATTTATCATACTGCGTAATTCAGAATGCTGCTGCCTGTTGCTTGTCAAAGATGTAGATTAGTCTCTTTCTTCCTCTTTTCAGTGTGCTAAATTTTACTGTATAAAAACATTTTACGTGCAGTGTTGTAATTATGGAAGGCGATCCTCATCCTGGAGCAACTAAAGGCCGCATGTCATTTCTAAGTTTTAATCCGTCCATTGATGTGAGTATACGGAATAATCTAAAAATTCTCCTAGTTCTTATGCTCTTGTGGCTTTGATCTGCTTATGTGAAAGGTTTGTCTTGGTAGAAAATAAATGAAGAAGCGTCAAACTTTCATCAGCCAGAAGCCTCTGCAACATGTTCTGGCAGACAGAGTGAAGTAATGGCTGATCGGTAGGTTTTTTAGTCTTTCAGTTTTCAAAGCATATTACTGTTGTCATAGCTTGTCTCGTAGTTGTGGTGCAACAAATAGAATGGCCTAATCACAAAAGATTTTCTCTTAAAGAATATATATTCTCTATAGCAAGAAGGAAAAATTTGCTATCAATCAGTTGCGGAGCCACCTTTTAAGTATTAGTGCACACCCTGACCCTTCTCACTATATGAGTGACACCTTGACCCTTCTCACTATATGAGTGACACCCTGACCTTGGGCTACTAATACAGTCTGCTATCAATCGACGAAATATAGAGTCTTAGACCTACTCTTGGCATTGGCCCTCATGGTGCTTCATTGGTGATGATGTAATAATTTAGTGTTTTATTGACTTAATATTCGAAAGGGTTGCAAGGATTTTATGAGCTAGGTTGACATGGTTTCCCAATCCATTATGCGGCAAAACATGGTCCTACTTTCAGATGTGAGGCACATACCTTCTGCCGGAGTGAAAACTGATTAGCATAAATAGAAGTTTTTCTTCCATTCTGTTCTTTTGGAGGGCAAGGAAGTGCATTTTAAACGCATGAAAGTGTAGGCTGAGAATAATAATAATTTTGCTCAGTTTCCCATTCTATTATGCCGAGGCAACACATTGTCCTACTTTCGGATATGAAGTCACATATATTTTGCCGTA
This sequence comes from Ehretia macrophylla, assembly GCA_037974665.1. Lineage (NCBI taxonomy): Eukaryota > Viridiplantae > Streptophyta > Magnoliopsida > Boraginales > Ehretiaceae > Ehretia > Ehretia macrophylla. The sequence continues at coordinate 22,164,499 of CM075782.1, read as the reverse complement.
GGGGATAGCTATGCAAAGGGTAAATAAAAATTTTAGTTCTACCCCTTTTCTTTTGGAGGGCAAGGAAGTGCATCATATTGTCAAGTGGATATGGCCCAAGAAAAAGAACATGTCTTTAATTACTTGGACATTTATCTATCTACATCTAGTCGATTCTATTTTTACAGGGAAAATGGCTCCTCACGGGATGGGCTGGACAGCCTTGAGCCAGATAGTTCAAATTTTGGCACCAATGGAGATATCAAAAGGAAAGAAGTTGACGAAGTCTCTGAGACACTCTATCCGAATAAGTCACAGAAGAATAGTCAAGATGATCGAAAGTCATCTTCAAGTAGCAGTCGAAGTTCTCAAAAGCAACCTAAGCGCGAAAAGCTAGACTGGAATGTTCTGAGACCTCCAAAGGGTCACAACAGAAAATAATAAGCACTGTAAGGTGATTTCTTTGGAATCACATGATTTTTATTTTAGTTTTTCTCCTACTATATCTATCTTTCTTAGCAGTTATAACAATAACAGTAGCATTATAATAGTTTGCACTAACTTGTTCCCTAATATGCATATTCAGTCAGTCACTTTATGGACAAAGTTAATTTGCATGATTATTTCATTAACACTGTTTGCCTTTAGCATGTGTCTGATCTTTATAGTTCATTTATCCTTCTTGTCTTCTGCATTCTTGTAACTAATTTTCATAAGCTCCTGCTTGTAGTGTTTCTGGATAAAAATTGAAGCATAGAATTCTTTCAGATTGCTTGAAGGCATCATATAAACCTCACTCATTTGCTTGTTCATGCCTAATTGGAAGTTAGATTCTTGTGAACCGCACCATTGTAAAGGACTAAGACAGGATCTTATGATCTACTAGGATATTGCAGGGTGTGCTTGCCTCAAATTCTGATTTGATAAGCTTGATGAATTAACTTAAACATCATATTTGTGGTCACTAAGATATATCTTCTCATTTAAAATAATTTTTCAGTTATCTGATAAGATGAAATCCTTGCTTGTATGTTGGTTTATGGAGAGAATTCTCACTTATAAAATCAGGTACATTATCAATTTGTGACGTGTAAGTGATTATCAATTACTTGTATATTATTGTTCTATTCAGATAAATATCTTGATGGTTACTGATGAAATGATGTTAGCGGCTCTTTGTATAGGAGTATTCTAACATAAAATGATAGGATGCTGGTGCGTCTTTGAGCTCTTAGTCATCATTTATTCAATGTATGGGCTGTTGACTTGTGAAATGTGGGACTTTGGCAAAGGAAAAAGTAAATGATGGGAGTAGTTTGTTGAGGTCTTATGCTGAGGGAAGTGATGGGTTTAAGGTCCCTCTCCCAGGTGTGTCTGTCACATCAACATTTCTACATGCACATGTAACAGATACATGGGTTTGTGCTACATGGAGTTGAGAACATTGATTTTGATGCCTAAGTATTTATTCCCATTGAGTTCGGTTAATCACATAGATTCTGATGCATTTCTGAAGAGAAGAAGATACTAATAGTACTGACCATGCATAGGACTACTAAGGTGATAAATAGTTGAAACTCGAATTTACGATTATGGAAAGTTATTGCAGTCATAGGACCTTAATTTGATCGGCCAGGTTAAAGTTTGGCTATTTGATGAGAGACTGCCTAGCTGCGCTCAGTTCAACTCTTGTTATGTACAGTCCTGCTTCTGTATGTTGTGGAAATCGACGAAGCTGCAAAGTCTTCAAGGATTTCTGTGGCTTTTGAATCTGTGTGAAGCTTTATAGGCCTGCATCTGGTGTGATGTTTGTTTTGTATCTTCCGGAACAAAAGGTAAAGGTCCTTTTGTTAGGACTAATGACGGTGAACTATCTAAATTAGTTTAACGTAATCGCATCATCAACTGTTGGATTTTTCTTAGAACATTATCCAAGTCTGTACATATGTGTAGCACTCTTGTGTAAGGTTCTTTTCTTTTTCCTTCAGTCGTTTCCTTGGTACTAAATAACTACAACTATACATGACTAACTATTTTGTGTTTCGCTATCATCTAGCAATGGAGCTGGCAAAGTAGTAAAGGTAAATATCAAAATCTAACACTTTTTTATTTTTTTATTTTAGGTGTTTGAGTATTGTGCTAACAAAGGAGACGATCCTTTATATGAAGATGTGGTTAGGTTTGATTTAGATGGGTGATAATCGTACTCTTCTTGCACAGATGACTTTGGAAAAGAAGAGGAGCAGAAGAGGGTTATGCATTCGTCCTCATATGCGATGCACAAAATTCTCAAATTCGAGCAACGAAATTCTTTAGAAATACCTTAACGACAATAAGTATTGGTCTGCAGTACTTGGCCAATAAAAAAAGTATTGGTCTGCAGTATCCATACCAAAACAATATATAATCAACAAGCTCTGACGAAATGGGAGAATTAATTCTCATGCGGCATAAAAATGACAACATGATGTTCTGATCCAGTGTACACCATATCTGGGAAGAGAGCAATAGCAGGATCTTTGCAAAGAAAGCAGCGACTGAAGAACAATAATCGGGTGAAATTGTTTTTGTGAGGTTATGGGTTTGACATTCTTTATTGTTTTAAAATTTCACTCTTGATTGATTTGGTGCATATGTGGAGATGTACTGTTATACTCGGGGGTTTATCAGTTGGTAGTCGAGTTTTGATGAATAATCTAATGGTTGGTTTCTGTCTGTTGGACTTTCACGTTATCCAAAAAAAAAAAAAATTCTTAGTGGTTGCATATACCGAGATAATGGTACCTATAGAAATCTTTCCATATCATGGAAATTTGAGGTTAGCCTTTGCAGATCATGAAAATTGAGGTAATTCTCGCTTAGTTTCAAGTTTTGTAAGTAGTTACTAATGTTGGTATGACTTTTATAGTGGCTTAGTTACCACCTTTTTTGAGATGAGAAATGAAGTTTACTTCTTGATTTAGAAAAAAAAGAAAAAATGTTAGCCTTTCCAGATCATGAAAAATTGAGGTTATTCTCGCTTAGTTTCAAGTTTTTTAAGTAGTTACAAATGTTGGTATGACTTTTATAGTGGCTTAGTTACCACCCTTTTTGAGATGAGAAGTGAAGTTTACTTGTTGATTTAGAAGAAAAAAAAAAAAATGTTAGCCTTTCCAGATCATGAAAAATTGAGGTTATTCTCGCTTAGTTTCAAGTTTTGTAAGTAGTTACAAATGTTGGTATGACTTTTATAGTGGCTTAGTTACCACCCTTTTTGAGATGAGAAATTAAGTTTACTTGTTGATTTAGAAGAAAAAAAAAATTAATATAATCATTGGACAAATGATATTTCAATATGTGAGGTTGGTGGAATAGGAGAGGTCGCTATATGGATGTAATAGCCATTTGTTTCAAATTTGACCAAGTCCAAGCTCACCAAAACATGAATATATGCTATACAGATGGCATATATATAAGAATCAAGGATTAGTGGTTGCAATATGAAGATGTGGTGCAAGCTTTAGTTGCTATAAGTCAAACAACTCCTAAATAATCTGACCTTTCGACATGAAAAATACCAACAAATATCAATGTCCATGACTTTTTAAAGGGGTACCTAATGACATGAAATAATTCAACAAATATAAAAATTCATGATTTTGCAAAGTTAGGATAATACTTGGTTGGACACATTCGAATACTCTAAAAAATATCCCACATAATCGAATATTACAAATGAACTAATATCATGTTAAAGCAGTAAAAGGTTCCATCACGACCCAAGAATCACCTCCCTCATTATTGATGCTTCTTGTTGGGCTTCCAACAGGAGAGAGCGTAAATAACTTTGCCCTTCCATCCTTGGAGCATCCAGTTGCCATCTTCATCAACTATAAAATCCTTGTGGTAACACTTCTTCACCTTATCCCTCACAGAATTCACAATTTCCCTGTCAAGTGGGAGCTGCCTGAAGCCTGCTCTGAGAGTTCTAACTTGCCATTGCTTGTATGTTTCGGGGCGTTCAACCCTCTGAGTACCTTCACAAGCTATGACATTCATTGCATCCCTGCCATATACCTCTTTCTCGTAAAGCATTCTTTCCTGGTTATCACGCTGCAGATTGGCGTCAAACATATCAAACAGAGAAGAGAAGTGAAAAAGCGCCTCGCGGAACCGTGTTACGAAGAACGGGCTGTTGTAGGTTCCACTGGTAACACCGTGAACAAATATGTCAGGCTTGATCCTCTTGATCAAGTTCAGAACAGCATCCCTGGGGCTGCTACTCACCACTGTTTCATCAGGCACATTCTTCAGCCGATACAAACAATTAACAGCAAGTACCTCACCGTTGTCAATCTGGAGATCTTCGAGTTGGATAGTGTCCCACTTTTTGGCAATGGCATTGTACTCGAATGGGACATTGAACCTCTTGCAGTACTTTGCAAGGCGTCGCCCTGTTTCTTCAACACTCTCTGCTGGCGGAAAACCTGGTTGTGGAAAATCAATACCTGTGATACGAAGCTTTGGAGGTCCCCCGGGTCTTTCAGAGAGAATCTGGATAAGGCAGGGCCATTGTAAACCATATAGAACGCCAAAATCAATGATATGAAGCCTTGTTGCGTTGCTCGCTACTTTCTTTATGCATTTGTTTGCGAAAATGTTTGACATTCTTCTGAACGGGCATGCTGTAACATAAACCTTGTACGCCTTCAAAACATCAGCAGCTGAATATTTCTGCAAATCAAAAGATGTATACAATGTAGTCCCAGTTCCTGCCAATCGTGCCTCGAGAGCGTTGGTGAAATAGTAAGCCAACCTTTCTGTAGCATCACCTGAAGGAGAAGAATGTTGCCTGATCCTGTTTAACAATTCATCTGCAGTCCTGTTGTCATAGCTTGCAACAGCTTGTGCACATTGCATTAGAAGGCTCCTCAAATCCACCACTTCCCTTAAAACACCTTGTTTCTTACCAGCATAATAAGGCCGCCTTCGTTTTGATCCTTTTGGTTGCTCATTCTGCTGTAGCGCTTTAGGCGATGAACACAACATCTGCTCATCTCCTTCACGCGGGTCAGAATTCGAATAAAGCAACACATTATCATACATCTCCAACGAATCAGATTCGTTTGCAGAGATCGCCAGCAGTTTGTTACTCCTAACATCTTCTACAGATTCAGTATCCTCTCTATAATGTCTTTTCCCCATTGAACCGTTTGGGGAACGGTCCTCGACTCTTTCCTCTGCCCCTGCCAAAATCTGTAATGTATTTTCTGTTGCTTCCAGATCATACACAAGAACATTATCATTTGAAACCAAGTGGCCAATTTGTTTCCCTCCGCTGTGTTTGAAGTCATATTGGCCCGTGCTGGATAAATCTTGAACCTGATGTGGATTCCCCAAAAGATTAGCCCTTCCACTAACATCACCAGCAAAGCCATTTGAGCAGCTGAATGATTGCTGATTAAACTGTAATTTGAATTTTGATGCATCAGTGAAATGAGCAAGTTGAACAGGAGAGTATACCAAATCCCCTGGATTAGAAATCCAGCTACTGACATCGGATGAACGGTCACCAGATTGAGTAATACAGGTTCGGGAGAAATCATCGTCGCCGCCCTTCAAAGTTCCATCCATGAAAGATGAAAGGTTGATTTTAGGCTCATTAAGGGCATCATAGAAGTACTTCTCAGTAGCATGGAGAGCCATGGAGTCATAGAACATATAAGGCTTATGCTCCAAGTCCTCCTCTTCCATCAACATCTGACTGATGCACTTGAGGATCGCATCAGAATGGTCCGTTTCCTCTGACTCATCCCCTTCAGAGGTAGATTGAGCCACAGGGCTTAAACCATTTGAAAGGACCATTGAATCCCTATTATAGTCATGACGACTCATTCTGCAACTATTTACATGGTTTTGTTGTGGATGCATGGAGGTTAAATGGTGGTCCAACTTGAAACTATTCAAACCAACAAGGGTGTCCATTGATACAAATTGTAAGAGTTGAAAACCAACAAATGAGGGCAAAAGTTTATGCAAGAAGAGAATGGTTTCTGAAACACATGATTGAGAGACTTGAATCTTCACAGATTTTGCTAACTGTATGTTATGGATTCGAGCGAAAAATCAATGATTCTACTCTAGAATATGCATGTCGAATTTGGAAAAATAAAACTATGCATAGAAAGAGTTCAAGTTTGAAAAATGATACAGAAAAAGAATGCTTAGTGATATGATTTGAGGGGTAGCTTTTGCAAGAGATTTTGGAAAGTATCGCAGATGAGTTTGAAAAACATATAATTGTAAGAAGTTGATGGATATAGTGCAGTCGAGGTGGACTTTAATAAGGAAAAGCATCTGAGGAGGTCCAAGAAGATAATATACTATATTTTTAGTAACGAAGGTTCGAGGAAGTCGCCACACCCCTGTGCAGACTCCAAAATCTGCACCGGCAACTGGCGTAGGCTATTAGTGTATGGGAAACTGTTTCATATATTACGGCCGAACGTCTATGTGGTAGTCTCTATGTACATATAGAGTTCATTCCCACACTCACAAGTGAACATCCATCGAGCTGTTTGGAATAACTTTCATTAGTGTAACACGATTTTATTGCTCAACATATATTGTAAGTTCCTTTTTAGCAGCTTGTTAGATGGTATATATAATATCAAAACTCAAGTTAAAGAGAAAAAAAAAACTTATGACAACATATAAGGGCTAATCACTGCGAATTCAGTCTGCACGTAAAAGAGGGTGTTGAAAATCGTAAATAAATATAATTATAAATTTATTTCTGACAATTTTGATACTTTAGTTGTAATTTTTAACTATTTTGTAGCTTACATGAAATTTAAGGTCGTTTAATTTATTGTTTCACTTCATTGCTTTCTCTTTTGGATAACTGAGTTCAATAAAAAATAAAAAAAAGGTTTTTCTAAATGAGGTATGACAAAGCAAATTTGTATTTGCAAGCAACTGATACGTATACTCGGCAACAAAAATATTATTGTTGAATTATGATGTGTAATGCAGCTATGTTTAATTGAATTGACTTGGTGCTTGTGACGTGTTTTCTCTAATTTCTCTTAGGTTAGACTCTGAAAATATTGAGAAAGTGTGAAAAAATTTCCATTCAATTATCGAGTGGTGCAATTGAAAGATGAGTCGGTCTTACATTATTAAAATAATTGAGATTTCATCTTGAAATTAATTAATGTTAGGAAGAGTAGTCTAAAATCTTATAAGGTGATTTTGAAGTTTCTGTTTTTTAATATGGGACAAGTGTATAATTTAATACTCATCCTCACGTGTAACCTGATTTGAGAGGGTCACACGTGAAATATTGGACATATGTGGACCTAATTTTATAGATCACAATGGAAGATTGAACATACACGTGAAAGATTGAAGATACTTGGAATATAACACATGTAAACTTGATTTTAGATGAGTCACACGCAAAATAAAACTCGACCAACGGCACAGCTAAAGATAATTGAGATTCAATCCTAAAATCAATTAGTATATCACGTAGAATAGCGCAAAATTTCATAAGATAATATTGAAATTTTATTTTTTTATTGTGAGATAAGTGTATTTTTTAATATAAATATATATATAAAATTCATTTTCATTTAAGATTCTTAAATCTGACCTCAAAAAAGAAATAAGAGAAGTCTCCAGACATACACATTCGTCACAAACTTTGGTCTTGTAATGGCAAATATTGTTGTTTTTAATTTCTTCAGTCTTTCATGTTTCATTTTATAGTCTACGTTACTATAATCTTGTCTTAGAGCAAAAAATGTCAATTCACCACGTTGTTGCTGTCGATGATAATTCAACGTATTTACTATAATCTTGTCTTTGAGCAAAAAATGTCAATTCACCACGTTGTCGCTGGCGATGATTCAAAGAATCTACCAAAACTACTCACCCATGTCAGTGTCACAAAAATGAAAACATAATTTAACCAATGATAGGTGTAGCCATGATGGACTTGAAGTGTTGGGAACGTCTTGACCAAAAGTTAACTTGTAGGAGCGAGCGGCAGATTCAAAAATTTTCTTCAATGAGAATTATTACAGATAATTTAACAAGTTAAAATTACACCAATAATTTTAAAAAAATACCATATAATATTAATTGATATATCATAAAAAGTTAAAAAATAACTATACACATCATAATTCTCTTTATAAAAATTATCTTTTTAGGGGGCATAATTTATTTTTTTTTACCCAAAATTACATATAAGTATGAAAAAATACGCAGAGTTAGTAAGGGTTGCAGCCTCCGCTGGTCCCATGGTACATCCGCCGTTGGTGGCAACTTAGATTATTTATGCAATTATGATAGTTTTATTTTTTTTCATATATGGTGTTTTAGTGCCCCTTTAGCATTGTGTTTGCTAGTTTCGCATGTACAATATGTTGCTTTGGTTTTGTTTTGGTAAATCGAAATTGTATGAATAATTTTTAAAAACACTATAAAGTAGTTAATTGATGTATCATAAAAAGTTCAAAAATAGCTATACACATCATTCTCTTTCTAAAAATTATCATTTTAGTGGAGGCTAATTTATTTTCCTACCTAAAATTATATATACGTATAAAAAAATACGTCAATTCTCACTAGCCCCATGGTGCATCCGCTTTTGGTGGCAACTTGGGTTGTTTATATAGTTCAATTCCCTTTTAGCATTACGTTTGCAAGTTTTGCGTGTCTAATATGTTGCTTTTGTTTTGCTCTTTGATTTCTTGTCTAGTTTAAGTTCAAATCTCTTTTGTACTTCTCTTATTTAGTTAATAATATGTTACTTGACAACAAAAAAAAATCTAAGCCGCCGGTAATACTAAAATCAATCAGAAGCGTGGCCTTCAAGTTTGATGATGAGAATTAGTGTTGACTGGTCAATCAGTAGGCCCCACATGTCAAAGCTGCGGTGGCGTCAGGGGTGAGGTAATCAATAATATAGTTCATGTATTAGCATTTGATATTTTTGATTATTTTAAGTGTCCACACTATGCTTCCTCATCAAGAAATAGGAACTTTCCTTCATCTTCTTTCTCAAGGATGCGGGGTCGAGATGAGGCAAAAAGATTATTTTTTCTTGGTAAATTTAATAGAAATTTCGACCCTTTTCTTGAAGAGAATTATGAATTGGTCAAGCTATTTTGATCTTGAGAGCCTAGTGAGAAAACCTGATGAATTGACACTTTATAAGTCAAACTTTTTTACGCATTTTAATGTTGGTTTTCACTACTTTAAAGAATTTAAAGGTAAAGCTATCAGTTTTATTTTTTTTATTTTTTTTATTTTATTTCTAACTTCCCTTTTTCTGATCTTTATGGGATTGTATAAACGTAAAATTTGATTTAGTTTCATCTGGGTATTTCTTAATTTTCTTATTAAATCTCTAATTATGTAACCCTTCAAATTCTCGGTATTTCTTAATTTTTTTATTACCATTTAAAAAAAATGAAATGAACTTAATATGACGCTTTATTCTTTATTTAATTTATAGTTTATGAAAGGGCAGCTCAAAGAGAGGAGAAAGCTAAAAAAGAAGAGGAAGTTGTGCTTGATGGGAATTTTACTTCATCTACTGCCCCAAAAGATTATAATTTATATATTGTTGTTGAAATATCTGAATATTATAACTGCAATAGTTGTAAGATTGCTTGAGCAGTGTGCCTAGTCAGAATCAATCTTGAGCAATGTGAATCTAGAGCAGTGTGATGTATTTATTATGTTTGACAAATGTAATTTAGTTTGTTGTATTTAAACTCTGATTGTATCATCTACTTATACAAATTGTAAGAATGTTTTGTATCAAATCCTTTCTTCCAATTTGGTCTCAATCGCTGCTTACAACAACCCGTGGGGAGTAGATCTCTGACGCTGTCGTCGTGAATAGATCTCCGACGCCACCAGATCTCATCGTCGTCGTGAGCCACGAGCTCATGCGTTACTGACTCGTTTACCGATTCATTATTCCAGACAATCAACAACCAACATACTTCATAAACATTAATGTCCCTATTTTCGTCAATAAGTGCTTCATTACTTTTCTCTTTTGATTTTTAACTCCTTTATGTCCAGATAAATCAGATTTTTTTACCAAACAACTCATCTTCCCATAATTCTCCACTAATTGTCTCTCCTCCACTTTTACAACTTTAACTAATTTTTGTTTTCATCATCAATGGACCCTACCACTACACATTTCAATTAAAACAATGATTTCTCATCTTCAACTGTGCACATCAAGCACAGTCGTCGTGATCACTGGTTATAGCTTACATATACTTTGATGTGTTATTAAAACATCTGACGTATTAAGCCTACATCCTCTCTTCGACGGAGCCTTCAAAGTTGAGTGTCCGGCATCTTCATCTACCAGCGTGCTTCTCTGATCTGATAAGTATCAGTTTCTTTTTAATTTCATTGCCTTATTTGCTTTTGTGGAATAGTAGTGTTGTTAGTACTACTTTTATTTTGAACCATGTTAGATATGTCATCTATGGCATCAGAAAAAGAACAGATCACTCATTCTCAAGGTACAGAAGAAACCATTCAGTCAACTATTATCTCACGAATAGACCTTTCTCGTGAGCCTAATGCACTTGCACAGTGAGTCATAAGTGTGCTATTAAATGGAAAAAAATTTCATGCTTGGTCTCATTTGTTCCGTCTTTATCTTGGTGGAAAACGTAAAATTGGATGGATTTTAGGTACGGAGCCTAAGCCGAAAGAAACATACCCTATATTTGCTCAATCGCATGCGGACAATTGTGTTATCTTGGGTTGGATGTTCAATTTTATTAAGGATCGAATCTATAATATGTTTATGTATCACGAGACAGTTCATGGTTTATGGAGTTCACTTACAAAGATGTATGCCCATACACGTCATAATTCTTGAATCTTCGAGCTTTATCGTGAAATTTCTCATGCTTCTCAGACGACTTTGGAATTCTCTGTTGCGGATTATTTTGGATATCTCCAAACTAGATGGGAAGAGTTAGCTCAATATGAGCCTTTGAGTGATTTCCCAAATGATGCTGAGGTTGAGACTAAACGTCTAGATCATCGTCGGCTTATCAGTTCTTGATGGGTCTAAAGCCTGAGTTCGAGAATCTTCGGACTCAGATTTTAAATACATCTCCTCTACCCTCTCTATATGAGGCATTCGCGATTGTGGATGGTGATGATCGAAGGCGTCTTCTTGCACCCGAACCCACTTAGTCTGTTCCAGATCAGATGGCATTTGTTGCTCCTTCAGGTTCTCGGCAAACAGGTACTCGTCTGTATTTTCAACATTGTCAGAAACCTGGTCACCTCATTGACCGATGTTTCACTCTTCATCCTGAATTAAAGCAACAATATTCTAGAAACTGTGGTGGTGGACAAAAGAAAGGAGGTCCTCGTATTAGTGCAGTCCCGAATCGGCACCCCCTTCAGCCTTAACAGAACTTGTTTCTACCCAATCAAATTATAGTCAGCTTTAGGCTCAGATTGTTCAACTTCAACTACACTTGGGCCTCATTTCATCATCTTGCCCCACGGCTGCCCTTGCTACGGGTACTCCTATCGCCCTTCATGGTAAGTCAGGCCAACCGTCTTGGATTCTGGATTCCGGGGCCAATAATCATATGATTGGTGAGCTCTCCATTTTTTTCTCTCTTGTCACTTCCGTCACTCAATCAGTTAAATTGTCGATTGAACGTCTATTCCTATCCATTGTCAGAGAGATGTCTGTTTATCCTTAGATATCACTCTTCGCTCTGTTTACTATGTCCCTAACTTTGCTTATAATCTATTGTCTATTAGTCGTCTTGCCAAGAACCTTCATTGTTTAGTTGTCTTCTTACCTAACCATTGTTTCCTGTAGGACCTGAAAGAAGATTTTTGGCAGGGGATATGAGCACGATGGGCTTCACTACTTCGGCAAACCTCTACCCTCTATTGTACACTCGTCCAGTCTACAAGTCTCTATGTCCCCAATTTTTGATTCTCCTGTTGGTTCTATTTGCAATTTAGATTTATGGCATGTTTGATTAGGACATGCAAACTTTCAATATATATGTTGGTTATTCCCATCTTTCAAACAAGCTTGCAAGGAGTTTAAGTTCAATTGTGTGACTTGCATCAAAAGATACTTGCATTACATACATCCTTCGCATGCATTGGGCTCCATGTGCCTCTGACCTTGTTCACTCTGATATTTGGGGTCCCTCTCCTATCACGACCCTCTATCAACATCATTACTATATTACCTTTATCGATAATTATAGGCGGTGTACTTGGGTCTACCTGATGAAGAAAAAATATGAAGTCTTCACCCATTTTACTCACTTCCTTCAAATGGTCAAAATCCAATTCCACACTGTTGTTTGCAATATTCGATCTGATAATGGTAGAGAATATTTGACAAATGAATTTCGGGCCGAACTCAATAAAAGAGGCATTCTTTAGCAGCTTACATGTCCTTAGACACCTGAACATAATGGTATGACAGAACGAAAGAACTGCCACATTATATCTACAGTTCGATGTCTTTTATCTTGTATGAATGTACCTAGATATTTCTGGCACCTCGTTGTCCTCACCGCTACATACATTATCAATCACACCCCTAGTCTGTCCTCCAAGGTCAACTACCCCTGCACATTCTCAAGCCAAATGCTGTCCTCTTTCCTATTCTTCCACGAGTCTTTGGTTGTACATGCTTTGTTCGCATCCCTACTCGTACTAAGTTAGATGATAAAGCTATCTGTTGTATCTTTCTTGGGTATTCTTCCTTGTCTAAAGAATATAGGTGCTATGATCCGGTGACTTGTCATTTCCACCACTCGATGGACGTCATATTTCTTGAGACTGTACCTTTCTTCTCTATTCCTTCCTTGCCCTTAGAGCATCCTCCAAAAGTATCCTCTGTAGAGGAACCTCCCTATCTTCCTCACCCTGTTTCTCTTCCTCATACATCTTTACCGTCTTTTGCACCTCTGCCGAGCCCCAATGATGGTTTCCCCCTTGTCTCTTCTCCAGCTCCCCTACAGGTTTACTCCAGGCGTTCTCGTGCTCTAGTTTTACTGCCAACTTCTTCTTCGAATTTAGGTAACCCTCATTCTCCCTTGGTTCTTGAACTTGCCCCTTCTTGTTACCCCACTCCTGACTGACGCCCCCTTCCCATTATTTACTTTCAAGTAGTACTCATCATTCTATTTCCCAATTTGTGTCATTTCAGGGTCTCTCTGATCATTATAAATCTTTCGTTGGTCAGGTTGATTCGGTTTCTATCCCTCGCTCAATTCTAGAGGCCCTACAAAATCCTTTATGGGTGGTTGCTATGAAAGTGGAAATGGATGCCCTCCAACAAAATCAGATTTGGGCGTTGGTTGATCTCCAGTTAGTGAAAAGACCGTTGGTTGTAAGTGGGTATTTAGTGTAAAGTATCTTGTAGATGGCACCATTGATCGATATAAGGCTCGTCTTGTCGCTAAAGGGTTTACTCAGGTACCAGGCAAGGACTTTGGTGCCACATTTTCTCCTGTCGCCAAATTAACTACAGTCAGACTTATTGTCTTTTTGGCTGCCTCATATTTTTGGCATCTCCACCAATTGGATGTCAAAAATGCATATCTTAATAGAGATCTATCTGAGACTATCTACATGGATCCTCTACCAAGTTTTCGGGCTTAGGGGGAGTATTTAGGGAAAGTATGTTGCATTTGCAAATCCTTTTATGGGCTTAAACATCCCCTCGTGCTTGGTTCAACCGTTTCAGTGAGGTAGTTCTTACTATGGGGTTTATTAGGTGCCACTCTAATCATACATGCTTTGTTTGACGCCATTCTCAAGGTCAGTGCATTGTTATATCAATATACGTGGATGATATTATCATTACTGGAGATGACACTCATGAAATTGTTCAGGTAAAACGTGACCTTAGGATGATGTTTGACATTAAGGATTTGGGCAAGCTTCGATACTTTTTGGGTATTGAGGTGGCTCGAAATCGTTAGGGTATGTCTTTATCCTAGAGAAAATATGCATTGGATATTCTCCAAGATATAGCTATGCTAGGTTGTTGACCTACCGTAACGCCTATGGACCACAATCTTAAGTTGACTAGGGAATCAGGGGAATTGTTAGCTGAGCCATCAGTATATCAGAGACTTGTTGGATGACTTATCTATTTGACTAACACAAGGCCATAACTTACATATGCAGTGAGTATTATAAGCCAATTCATGCATGCACCTCGTACCTTTCATCTGGATGTTGTCTATCATATCTTTCGGTATCTTAAATCTTCTCCTGGACTTGGAATCTTTTATACAACGGGTGTACGAAAAAGATTGTCCTGTTACACTGATGCGGATTATGCAGGGTTAAAGAGCTATAGGCGTTCTACCTTAGGGATGTGCACCTTCCATGGCAATTGCCTTGTCTCATGGGAAAGTAAGAAGCAAGCAGTTGTCTCACGATCTTCTACAGAAGCTGAGTACCGTGCTATGGCCCAAGGAACATGTAAACTACTCTGGTTTCGCTCTCTCGTGTCTGAGTTGGGGTTTTCGGTGATCGACTCATCCACCTTGTTCTGTAATAATAAATATGCCATTATGTTGTCTTCTGACTCAGTCCTTCATGAGAGGACAAAACACATTGAGGTTGATATCCATTTTATTAAAGAAGAAACTTTGCTCAGGGGTTATTATACCTTACTTTGTTACATCATCTAAGCAGGCTACAGACATGTTTACTAAGTCACTTGGACCGTTACCTCTCCAATAAGTTGTTGCCAAGCTCGGGCTTGTCAATATCTTCGCCCTAGCTCGAAGGGGAATGTTGAAATATCTAAATAATACAATTGCAATAACTGTAAGATTTCTTGAGCAGTGTGCCTAGTCAGAATTAGTCTTGAACAATGTGAATCTAGAGTAGTGTAATGCATTTATTATGTTTGACAAATATAATTTAGTTTGCTGTATTTAAACTCTGATTGTATTATCTTCTGATACAAATTGTAAGAATATTTTTATCAAATCCTTTCTTCTTATTTTTGTTTTTACTATTTTCCTCGTCTTTTATCGGTTTCATTTTCAATTGGAAATTTAAAAGATTGATTCTTTATGGTAGACATCGTTTTTTTGTTTTTTGTTTTTTGTTTTTTTTTTCTTTTTAAACTTTGCTCTGGTTCGAGTCAGAATGTCAGATTGGTTTGTGATTTGGGACATGTTATGCCTCTCAGTTTATTTTTTTAACTCTAAGCTCGATTATTTGTCATTAGGAGGCGGTAAATTTCACTGGCAAGGAGTGATTAGAACGTCTGTGAGTGTTAGTGACTTTGTGCTTCTATTGTACCTTATAGTGTCCTTCATTAACTGAAGCGCCGGCTGTTGACATAATTGGTATAGGTAGGAATATGATCTTAGTAAAAGTTGGGAATTGATCAAGTCATCTTGCTCTTGACAATACACTTGGCGGGGATGAATGTGGTACCTATTTGAATTAGGATGAAAGTGTTAACAATTAGTAGAGGAAAAATGGGAGGAACGGGGAAAAGAATGGAATTCGGATTAAAGTATTAACAATTAGTAGAGGAAAATGGAAGGAATGAGGGGAAAGAATCCCTCTTTATCCGTTTCCAATCAAAAAACGGAAGGATGAAAAGAAAGGGGAAGTAAGTACATTCCTGGGGTTCTCCCAATTTCTTTTGTCCGAGTTTCTTCAGCATTTGATAGCCCCCCACCATTTAGTTTTACGTTGGATCAATTAAGTTTCTTTGCTTTGTGTGTGTCAGAATCATTAGGAGAATACTTAATTCAGTTTTCTGGTAGCCAAGTTCTATTTTTAACATAAACACGATCTGGACCCTGCTTGATTGATTAAATGCAATCATTCAACCCGAGATTCAGCCCATTATACATTGACCAGATAATCCTAACTTGTCCATTGGTCACACTTTACCATGACTACAACTAGCCAACCTACTAGTCTAGTTTTCTTTATTTAATCCATTCCAACTGCTCGTCTGCTCCCTTTTGGTGTTGCAAGTTTTATTTGAGCCTTTTCTTTTGACACTCATGATGATAAGAAGGTTTTATTAAGTTTTCATTTGTTAAAAAAAAGATATCTTTATGTTATGAGGTGAGTAATGAATGACGATGAAGCATTTCACTCTTAGAACAGAATTATTATTGACTACTGCAATTGAGAGTCTGATTTGAATTATACTCCTGAGATTTGCATCGAGGGAAAAAGAAAAGAAACATTTCCTGTAACTGAATTTCACTGATGGACTTTAAATGTATATTTAAGTTATCTTGGTTACAGATTTCAGATTTTGCTAAACCCAAAGCCAGTACTTTTGTTTTAATTGAATCTCTCTCTCTCTCTCCAAAACACTCTTTTCCGCCTACATTATAGTGATCTCTCCATCTGGTTCTAAAGAAGTGGACCCGCATGAGTCCCACTGTCGTTAGCACCTTTTTTAGTATTTCTTGAGCTAATTCTTCATTGTTTTTGCGCATTAAGCTCAAGAATAAGAAGTGATACGTAAGAATTATTATTATTTTTTGATCGAAGATATGTAAGAATTAGAATGATTTGCTTATATATCCTCGTACAGATAACTTATTGCACTATTTGTTTAGCAACAACATTCACATATCATTAGCCCTTGGGGGATTAGTCTAGTGAAACGTTTAGAATGTAGTTGAGAAAGTTACTTATATCTCGAGTTAAAATTATTATAAAACTTATTTTCATATACGAAGGGTCAGTACTCTTGGTAGATTATGCAGAGATTAATTATTTGGATTGCGTTTCTTTTTTAGCAGAGTCATGTGTGTCTCAAGATTTGATATCTTTAGTTAAGTCTGAATAATTTTTCAGGAGGGAATACCTCATCGACAAAAAAAAAAAAAAAAAAAAGAAGGAAAATTTCACAAATCATTAGCAATTCCTATGTCACCTATTTCGTCTGAACCGATAATTCTTTATCACAATTTTGCATATGCTCTATCCTTTTCCTCTGAGAATTTTGGAGTGAAGATCTCCTCATAGCATTAGTTGAGGATTCTAACGATTATAAGTTATCAACATAATTTTATTATAACTAATAAAACCCCAAATAAACAGTAAGATTTTAACAAGATTTTTTAATTATTTGTAAGTAGCTAATAGTTGACAATACTATACTTTTGGCTTTACACAGTGACAAATTATATGAAAAAGAAAAAAAAAATTATATCTTGCTTTAATTTAGTGTCTAGGCCCACAATCAAGGACGATGCTTATAATAAAAAAAAATAAATAAATAAATAAATAAAAATATATATATATATATATATATATATAAACAAAGGAGAAGTGATCAAATAGACTTTTCTAGAAATTAATCTTACACGAAAGAATTAGTCTTTCATCAGGCCAACTGTTATTCAACCCTATCAAATCATGTAGGTCTACATTACATGGGGTTTATTGCGGCTATGGTTGTTGAGCCTGATGGTGCAATTTTTCTGCATTGGATGCTATATCAAGCAAGACAAATAATGAAATAGGCCGACACTATTAAATAACTTTACCATCCCATTAAATCTATTCATTTAATATGTTTGGACATTAGATTATATTGCCACGTAACTTTTCAAAATTATGAAAAACATTTAAAAACATCAATTTATTGACCTGACTCTAATATGAGAGTAATTTTATATACATGTGCTATTTTGACGGCCGGGCCCATTCACCTAGAGTTTTTAATAGTTTTGCGAAAATCATTTCTTAGAAATCCAGATGCGCAAATCGACAGATCTGCTGTCTGCAGATCGTTTGGTTTATTATAACTAATAGAAGATCCGAATTAATCATACTGCATAATTCAAAATGCTGCTGCCTGTTGCTTGTCAAAGATGTAGATTAGTCCCTTTCTTCCTCTTTTCAGTGTGCTAAATTTTACTGGTATAAAAACATTTTACATGCAGTGTTGAAATTATGGAAGGCGATCCTCATCCTGGAGCAACTAAAGGCCGCATGTCATTTCTAAGTTTTAATCCGTCCATTGATGTGAGGACAGGGATTAATCTAAAAATTCTCCTAGTTCTTACGCTCTTGTAGCTTTGATCTGCTTATGTGAAAGGTTTGTCTTGGTAGAAAATATATGAAGAAGCGTCAAACTTTCATCAGGCAGAAGCCTCTGCAACATGTTCTGGCAGGCAGAGTGAAGTAATGGCCAATCGGTAGGTTTTTTAGTTTTTCAGTTTTCAAAGCATATTACTGTTGTCATAGCTTGTCTCATAGCTGCGGTGCAACTAATAGAATGGCCTAATCGCAAAAGATTTTCTCTTAAAGAATATATATTCTCTATATCAAGAAGGAAAAATTTGCTATCAATTAGTGGCGAAGTCACCTTTTAAAGAGAGTGTGCTAGTGCATATCCTCAACTTGGAATTTTTATTGTGGTCCAAAGCAAAAGCCATTATATTGAGCTTCTTACTTTATTAGTGTACACTCTGACCTTTTTCACTATAGGAGTGACACTCTAACCTTGGAATCCAGGTCAATCGACGAAATATAGAGTCTTAGACCTATTCTTGGCATTGCCATCATGGCCTCATAGTGCTTCATTGGTGATGATGTAATGTTAGAGTGTTTTATTGACTTAATATTCGAAAAGGGTTGCAAAGGATTTTATGAGCTAGGTTTACATGGTTTCCCAATCCATTATGTCGGAGTGGAAACTGATGCATACCATAAATAGAAGTTTTACTTCCACACTGTTCTTTAGGAGGGCAAGGAAGTGCATTTTAAATGCGTGCAAGTGTAGGTGGTTGAGAATAATAATAATTTTACTCAGTTTCCCATTCTATTATGCCGAGGAAACACATGGTCCTACTTTCGGATATGGAGCCCCATATCTTTTGCCATAGTGGAAAGCTACGCGAAGGGTAAATAAAAATTTTACTTCAAACCCTTTTCCTTTGGCGGGCAAGGAAGTGCCTCATATTGTCAAGTGGATATGGCCCAAGAAAAAGAACACGTCTTAAATTAGTTGGACATTTATCTACCTACATCTAGTTGATTCTATCTTTACGGGGAAAATGGCTCCTCACGGGATGGGCTGGACAGCCTTGAGCCAGAGAGTTCAAATTTTGGCACCAATGGAGATATCAAAAGAAAAGAAGTTGACGAAGTCTCTGAGACACTCTATCCGAATAAGTCACAGAAGAATAGTCAAGATGATCGAAAGTCATCTTCAAGTAGCAGTCGAAGTTCTCAAAAGCAACGTAAGCGCGAAAAGCTAGACTGGAATGTTCTGAGACCTCCAAAGGGTCACAACAGAAAATAATAAGCACTGTAAGGTGATTTCTTCGGAATCACATGATTTTTATTTTAGTTTTTCTCCTACTACATCTGTCTTTCTTAGCAGTTATAACAATAACAGTAGCATTATAATGGTATGCACTGACTTGTTCCCTAATACACATATTCAGTCAGTCACTTTATGCACAAAGTTAATTTGCATGATTGTTTCATTAACACTGTTTGCCTTTAGCATGTGTCTGATCTTTATAGGTCATTTGTTCTTCTTGTCTTCTGTATTCTTGTAACTAATTTTCATAAGCTCCTGCTCGTAGTGTTTCTGGATAAAAATTGACGCATATAATTCATTCAGTTTGCACGAAGACATCATATAAACGTCACTCATTTGCTTGTTCATGCCTAATTGGAAGTTAGATTCTTGTGAACTGCACTCTAAAGTGGTAAAGGACTAAGACAGGATCTTATGATCTACTAGGATATTGCAGGGTGTGCTTGCCTCAAATACTGATTTGATAAGCTTGATGAATTAACATCATATTTGTGGTCACTAAGATATATCTTCTCATTTAAAATAATTTTGCAGTTATCTGATAAGATGAAATCCTTGCTTGTACGTTGGTTTATGAAGAGAATTCTCACTTACAAAATCAGGTACATTATCAATTTATGACATGCAAGTGATTATCAATTACTTGTATATTATCACAGAGATGAGAACCTACTGTTATAGGGTGATGCCCTTTGGGGTGAAAAATGCTGGAGCTACGTACCAATGTATGGTGAACAAGGTGTTTGACAGTTAGATTGGGAGGAACATGGAGGTTTATGTCGACGATATGTTGGCTAAAAGCAAACGTGTACATTCCACCATTTGATCTATTATGGGCAGTGGGTAATAGTCCTTGGGGCACGCCTCATTAAGGTCCTTACAATCAACACACATGCGCCACTTTCCAGGGCCCTTGGCTACCAGCACCACATTGGCCAACCATTCTGGGTACTGCACACTCCTTATATGGCTTGCCTCCAATAATTTTCAGACCTCTTCCTGGATATTCTTGTTCCTTTCCTCCCCAAAATTTCTTTTCTTTTGGCGAACAGGTAGGAACATAGGGTCCACGTTCAGTTTGTGGACCATTACCAATGGATCTACACCTGTCATGTCAGTTGTACTCCAAGCAAATACATGTATATTATAAGAAAGGAAATCAATTATACCTTTTCGCAGGTCCGGAGAAAGGTCATGGCCTATCTTGATCCGCCGGCCCTTTGAAATTTCTACCTTATCCAGCTCCTCGGCAGGGGAGACTTTATTCATTTTCTCATTTTCTAGCACATGTGGTTGTGGGTTCGATTCCCACAGACGACGCCAAACTGTTAAGGTAAAATCTTGGCTGTCCTGAGCTGCTTCATGGGCTGGACCTGAACCTGCAAAACAAATGAACCGAGGGGGTACCCACGGTGCCTACTATGTCGCCCAAGTCAGTTTACGATGGGAAGAAGCTCGTAGACAGTAAGTGAGGGATATTTCTACATACCTTTCATCATGAGATTGCTCCATACTTATATCCGTGGCCCGGTAGCTTTCCTAGTTGAGGGAGAACTCCTCAATATTTATTCCTCTTAGAGTCCCCCTTTGCTAGGTGATCCTTTACGATCAACCTCCCTGCGAGTCCATTCCTATTTGGACTTCCCGAGTTTATCCTTATCGCAACGATATTCCTATGTGCGTATCTGCCCTGTTATTTCGGTAGGTCCGGGGCTCGGAGAATGACTAGGCTATTTCTCATCAAGGGGGTTAATTTTATAGGGCTGGAGCCCCACTTCTATCAGTTGCTCCCCCAATCCTCCGAGCTACGCCAAAGGTCGGGGGATTGTTACACTAGTGGGGTTCTTCATTTTCTCCAACAGTCACTAGCCATTACAACCGTCGTCCGCCCATGCCCTTACAGGCTCGCTATTTTTTCGCAAGCACGTCTTTTGAAATTCTCGTTCCCACTCCCCACGATCTTACGTGGGCTATTCTCGCGGTATGTGGGGCCATGTGGGTCCCTTATAAATGGAGCCCCCATGCCAGTTCTACTATTACCTTCAGTTCCTCATAATTCTTGCCTTCCTCTGCTTCTTTGCTCCTTTGTGTTTACCACGCCCTTCGTGAACTTCCATCCATTGTTTAGGTACGCTCCTTTCTCCTTCTTTCTAACATGGTCAGGTCTCCTCAGTCAAGTGTTGCCGGTGACTCCAACGACAAACCCAGGGGTGCTCTTCACACCCCCAAAAACTCTAAACCCATCGCTGCTACACCAATCTCTCAAAGTCCTAATCCTACTACGAGTCTTAGGAAGAGCTCCAAGAAACCCGCCACTACGACTAGACCTTCTTCACACCGCCTTGCCGTAACACCGGCGGGTCCCGCCAAGATCGATTACCTTTTGGTTTTCGGTGCTGAGCGAAAGACCTGTACCACTCTGGACAAGTCCGTTGCCCACCATAGGGGTATTGGGGCTATTCCCCATAACTTCGAGGTCCGTATCCCAAACGATGGCACGCCGGTGTCCGCTTGCAGGCCTTGCAAAGAAGAAGTTAGTTTTTATTATGAGTAACTCCTTATAGGCCGCCTGCCCCTCTCGCCTTACTTGGTGGAGATTTCAACTACCTTCAAATCAGTCTTGCCTAGGTTACTCCTAACAGCTAAAGGCTGATGGTAGGTTTTTACATTTTGCTGAAGGAGTTGGGCTACACACCCACCCCCAACCTCTTCATTTTCTATCATCAGCTCGAAACCACTGATAAATCTTCAGGCTTGCACTACTTTTCTGCCCGCCATCATCCCTTAGTTGCCGAAGTTCCCGATAATTCCAAGAACTGGAGTAATAAATTTTTCTTTGTGAAATTCCCTATGGGGTGGGAGGTCCGGAGGATCTAGGCCGTCCCTATGACACCCGAGACCACTACCGTACTTTTTATTAACTGTTGCATACAATAACTGTGTAATTACTTGTTAAATTCTTAGTTACTATTCATCACATTTTTCAACTGCTTAATATCTTTGAATTAGCATTTTTCCTAAACTATATTATTTATTTTAGGAATGAGAAAAATGTGCATTTGAGCGATTAGTGTTAAAAACACCCGTTTAGAAAATATTTTAGCAGTTCGAGTGAATAGTAAATATGGTTTAACATTGATTTTGAGCTAGTTAATACTTAGTTGCATCTTGGGCTTAATTCAAGTAGATTTAGTAAGTTATATTAGCCATATTGTTGTCAACACCCTACATTAAAATAGCTTATATAATACATATATACATTATTATGCAAACTCAACTAAAATAAGCTCAAAACAAATCTCAAAATACCCATTGTGTCCTCCCAAACCCGATAGCTTCAAGGAGAAGAAAGAAGGAGATTTTTCTCATCAAATCTTGGATTCAAGCCATTCCAAGCTAGGGTCAAGTGGTTTTGAGGGTTTTCTAACTTCCTACTAGCTCATACGCGTATTTGGTGAGGGATTTTGCACTCTTCTTGTGAATACAAAGTTTATGCCATATTATGTAATTTCTAGAATTGTTGCTAATGGCTTGAGATATGGTTCAATCATGCTTTATATGTCACCTACATGTTGTAGAGACTACATTTATGCAATTGTTTACCTTTTTAAACGGTTAAAATCGATTGTTTAATTGTAGAGCATGAATAGTATAAAATTTTAGGGTTTTGAGAAAATGTGCATTATAGTTTGATTCAATGCTTCAATTAGGTGCTTTAGATGATAGTAAAGATAGATTAATGACCCCGTGAAGTTTAATTTCTCGTAACTTAGTTAAAATGCGAATTTAGCGACTTTTAGAAAGGGGTTTTTGGTGTAATGCGAATCTGGTTTATTTTGGCCATCACATTTAGTATTCTTAGGCTATGTAGGTGCTAGATATGCTTTTCTAACTCTTGGTTGAGTTCCGGTTAGGGTATGTATAGTACAAACTCACAAAGGGGCAATCGGGGCTTTTGTGGTATTCGTGGGTAATTGGGTAGTTTCGAGGCTCCTAAGGGTTCCATAAGGGGTAATTAGAAGTATATAATTGCTCACTTGTGAATCTAGAGCTTTGCCTTTTGGTTTGGAATCAAATAGCTTTAGTTACAAAGGGGGAATAGTGGGAAATCGATTGTTTTGCACTCCTATGACGTTGTAAATGTTTATTAGGTGTTTAAATGTACTTTTAAGTTAATTGTGAGCTTTTGGTAATGTTTTGTAGAAAATATGTAATCTACCCCTTTATGTTTTTTTAGTTGATTTTATGCTATCGCTTATATTTTTAACTATTTTCAAGGGCAACTTACTTTGTTGTCCCTCCTAAGTGTTATTGCTTTATAGTGTTATTATATTGTCATTGGTTTAAGTGCATTGCATAGTGGTTGCGCAACCATAGTATCAGGGGCGGATGTATTGGATATCAGCTGGGCAGCAGCGGGCTTGCCAGTGGATATTCGATCTCCGTGTACTAGTCCCTCACTCACCTGGTCTGTAGATTGCCAAGGGGTGTTGGGTCGTAGGATTCTTGGGGTACATCCGGAGTACACCCACTGGAGTAATTGGGGTTTATGCCGGCACATTGATCGAGGTTTAAGGATCGAGACTCGTGGTTCGTGATTGAAGATCAAGTGAATTCTAGAGTGTTGGGGTTAAAGTGAATCGTATCCTTTTATTGTGTGGTAACTTGTTATTTAAATTGTTCGTAGGTTGTTTAAATGCTTTACTTGTGTTAACTGTTGCATTGCACGCCCTATCAAACTATATCCCTCACTCAGCAATTGTGGTTGCTCATACCTCGCTAAACATGTTTCAGGTGGTGCAGTTGGAGGAGTTGCCTTGATTGTTGTGTGCTATTGCTTGAGATTGGAGTGTTTGCCTGAATATTATGTTCTATTTTGCCTATGGGTTGTATATATGTGTGGAGTTGTTGGAATTGTAATAGTTAGGTTGATGTTTGGCTGGAATGGTAATGGTCTGTAATAGTTTAACCTTACTTACTTTCTTTGTTGCTTGCTTGTGTGTTAATGAAATCTAGTAGTTGTTTGGCTTTAGATTATAAGAAAGTCTAATTAATAATATAGAGTGGTATGATAAGCGGACAAAAGATAAAGATTCAAGGATTGTCATGCTTGTACATGTTTATAATGTCTTGTATTGCTTAAGGCTTGGATGACCTTGAAGCTAGGAAGTTGTGGAGATGAAGTTGAAGAATGTTGTGGATGTTGAATTTTGTGTGGCTTGTGGCTTTATTGTCTGTTGGCAAGTAGTTGTTCGTCCTATAAACAGGTAAAACTCCGCCTGTTTTTCTTAAATTTTGTGACGGGGTTTGGAATTGGGTTGAGAATAGCATGGTTAATAGAAGTCCCGGTTTCGGTGAGGGATCGGGGCATTACAGGTGGTATCAGAGCTTAGTTAGCTCTCAGCTGGGATAGGGTCCTCGGCCTGTGTGGTAGTAACCCTTGCGTGTGTGCTTATTAAGTGTGTGTCTTGAAGGTGTGTGCTTGTATATGTGATTGTCTGTCTTGAATTGAATGTATGCATCTATGTGATATAGTTATGTGTTACGTGCTAAATGTGTGCTAAGTGAAGTGAAGTTGCATCGAATGGATCTCGTGAATCGTTATCTGCTTGAATTATTAATTGTAATGTATGTACTTGAGCATTTTGAATTAAGTTTTGTTGTGAATTGAATTGTTTATGTTATGATTCGCACTTGAATAACTTTGTTGCTTACATTGTTTTTATAAGTTCTTTTATAATCATACTTGCATAATAGCTTAAATAATGTTTATACATATGTAATATCTTGGCATTCATACATAACCCGACAAAATAGTAAGAAAGCCTTCTCCCTTCCCCTGAAGCGAGGTGATTAATGGTTGGTCCTCCAAGTTATGTGGATTAGAGGGAATAAGAGGCAATTAATCAGCCTTTATTTGGGAGTTGGTAGATATAGTTGGAGCTCAGTTATTGGGATTCTTCTAAGGCCTTCTTCTATGCTTAACAGTCATAAATGAGTAGCTTCTTTTGGGGTTTCTATATGACGGTTCTCTGGAGCATTTTCTTAGTATTTTCTTATTGGGTCTTCTTTGGTATTCTTTTGTCGGCATTTCTTGGAAGGGTTGGTATATGGGATTCTTTTCAGCCTTACTACACGGTATTATCTACAGTACTCATACCCGGGTCTTTTATTGGTATTTTGTCGCTGCTCTTAGTTGGGATTCGATTGTTCTACGGTATTCGTGCCAACGGGATTCTTATTCAGACTTCTAAGTAGCATTTCTATTGGAGCCTTTATTTGGACTCATTACTTGAGGTTCGCATGCAATACTACTGGGATTTCTTAATGAGTTATTACGAGAATTCGTATACGGTATTTTTGCTCCGTAACAGATGACGAGTAATTGGAGTTGGTTTTCAGTTGATACTGAGTTCTTTTGAAAGAAGAATTGTGGGGACGCAATTAGTTTAAGGGGGATAGGGTGTGACGCCCGAGACCACTACCGTACTTTCTATTAACTATTGCATTTATTATTTGTGCATTTTAACTCTGTAATTACTTGTTACATTCTTAGTTACTATTTATCACATTTTCAACTGCTTAATATCTTTGAATTAGCATTTTTCCTAAACTATATTACTTATTTTAGGAATGAGAAAAATGTGCATTTGAGCGATTAGTGTTAAAAATACCCGTTTAGAAAATGTTTTAGCAGTTCGAGTGAATAGTAAAATGTGGTTTAACATTGATTTTGAGCTAGTTAATACTTAGTTGCATCTTGGGCTTAATTCAAGTAGATTTAGTAAGTTATATTAGCCATATTGTTGTCAACACCCTACATTAAAATAGCTTATATAATACATATATACATTATTATGCAAACTCAACTAAAATAAGCTCAAAACAAATCTCAAAATACCCATTGTGTCCCCCCAAACCCGATAGCCTCAAGGAGAAGAAAGAAGGAGATTTGGTTCATCAACTCTTGGATTCAAGCGATTCCAAGCTAGGGTCAAGTAGTTTTGAGGGTTTTTCTAACTTCCTACTGGCTCGTACGCGTATTTGGTAAAGGATTTTGTACTCTTCTTGTGAATACAAAGTTTATGCCATATTATGTAATTTCTAGAATTGTTGCTAATGGCTTGAGATATGGTTCAATCATGCTTTATATGTCACCTACATGTTGTAGAGACTACATTTATGCAATTGTTTAGCTTTTTAAACGGTTAAAATTGATTGTTTAATTGTAGAGCATGAATAGTATGAAATTTTATGGTTTTGAGAAAATGTGCATTATAGCTTGATTCAATGCTTCAATTAGGTGCTTTAGATGATAGTGAAGATTAATGACCCCATGAAGTTTAATTTCTCGAAACTTAGTTAAAATGCGAATTTAGCAACTTTTAGAAAGGGGTTTTGGGTGTAATGCGAATCCGGTTTGTTTTGGCCATCACATTTGGTATTCTTAGGCTATGAAGGTGCTAGATATGCTTTTCTAACTCTCGGTTGAGTTCCAATTAGGGTATGTGCAGTACAAACTCACAAAGGGGCAATCGGGGCTTTTGTGGTAATCGCGGGTAATTGAGTAGTTTCGAGGCTCCTAGGGGTGCCATAAGGGGTAATTAGAAGTATATAATTGCTTACTTGTGAATCTAGAGATTTGCCTTTTGGTTTGGAATCAAATAGCTTTAGTTACAAAGGGGGAATAATGGAAAATCGGTTGTTTTGTACTCCTATGATGTTGTAAATGTTTATTAGGTGTTTAAATGTACTTTTAAGTTAATTGTGAGCTTTTGGTAATGTTTTGTGGAAAATATGTAATCTACCCATTTATGTTCATTTAGTTGATTTTATGCTATTGCTTATATTTTTAACTATTTTCAAGGGCAACCTACTTTGTTGTCCCTCCTAAGTGTTATTTCTTTACAATGTTGTTACATTGTCATTGGTTTAAGTGCATTGCATAGTGGTTGCACAACCATAGTGTCAGGGGCGGATGTATTGGATATCAGTTGGGCGACAGTGGGCTTGCCAATGGATATTCAATCTCCGTGCTCTAGTCCCTTACTCGCCTAGTCCGGAGATTGCCAAGGGGTGTTGGGTCGTAGAATTTTTGGGGTACATCCGGAGTACACCCACTAGAGTGATTGGGGTTTGTGTCGGTACATTGATCGAGGTTCGAGGATCGAGGCTCGTGGTTTGTAATTGAAGATCAAGTGAATTCTGGAGTATTGGGGTTAAAGTGAATCATATCATTTTATTGTGTGGTAACTTGTTATTTAAATTGTTCGTAGGTTGTTTAAATGATTTACTTGTGTTAACTGTTGCATTGCACGCCCTATCAAACTATATCCCTCACTGAGCAATTGTGGTTGCTCATACCTTGCTAAACAGGTTTCAAGTGGTGCAGTTGGAGGAGTTGCCTTGATTGCTGTGTGCTATTGCTTGAGATTGGAGTGTCTGCTTGTTAAACTATGGAAGACTTTGTTTGTATTATATTATGTTCTATTTTGCCTATGGGTTGTATATATGTGTGGAGTTATTGGAATTGTAATAGTTAGGTTGATGTTTGGCTGGAATGGTAGTGGTCTGTAATAGTTTAACCTTACTTACTTTCTTTGTTGCTTGCTTGTGTGTTAATAAAAGCTAGTAGTTGTTTGGCTTTAGATTATAAGAAAGTCTAATTAATAATATTGAGTGGTATGATAAGCGGACAAAAGATAAAAATTCAAGGATTGTTAATTGTATGCCTGTACGTATTTATAATGTCTTGTATTACTTAAGGCTTGGATGACCTTGAAGCTAGGAAATTGTAGAGATGAAGCTGGAGAATGTTATGGATGTTGAATTTTGTGTGGCTTGTGGCTTTATTGTCTGTTAGCAAGTAGCTGTTCGTCCTATAAATAGGGAAAACTCCGTCCGTTTTCCCTAAATTTTGTCACCGGGTTTGGAATTAGGTTGAGAATAGCATGGTTAATAGAAGTCCCGGTTTCGGTGAGGGATCGAGGTGTTATAGTCCCTCATGAAGTAGCCAAGAACCCTCCCACCCTAAATGAGACTGAGAAATCGATCATTGTGGAGCTCAAGAGAGCCGTTCCTGTTAGATATGATACCCTTCTTACCCCCAAGAGAATAGCTGCTAGTGGCTTGTTCTCGCGACCTATAAAGCCTAGGGTCGTGGCTCTTCCTTTACCCCGCACGAACCGTAATACTAAGGCTGGAGGGAGACCCTCACTTGCTCCTCCTCTACCTGCTCAGAGCCTCTAGAGAACCGTCCCTACGTCCCCCAACACGTCATCCGACACCGAGGGTTAAGCTTTACTTCTTATGCCTGTTTTTATTCCTTCCCTTGTTTATGAGACTAATCACATCTCTATCTATCTTTCTTTTATGTTGACAACATGAGGATCTCAGAGATCATTACTTCTGCTTGAGGCGAACGGGTGACAAGGAGGCGCTTGGTCAAAGCCTTCGGCCAACCTCCTTCAAAGAAATAGAGAGTGGCATCCCCTGCGGGTGACGAGGAGGTACAAATCCTCGAGGAACCCCCAGCTCCTGTCCTGAAGAACCCAGGCCCTACTGAAGGGACCTAGCTTCCACTCTAGGCAGCCCTGGCATCCCTGCCATCGAGCTCTCTAAAGTAGGGGAGACCACCCTAACGCCTCTACCTGAAGCATCACCAGTCAGGCTTCGCAGGTGCTTGCCATCTCCGCCTCCATCTTTTCTTAAAACAGGGGCTCCTCCCCTTGCCCCTCCTATTGACATGCTGCGGGAGGAGCAACGTCGCCCCCTCGGCGAAGCATATCATGTCAACACCCCCCGTCTACGGAAGCGTGGTGGTTTCGTCCTTCCTAGCCCTTTCCTCAATTTTGATGATGAAATCGAGGTTGACGACGGGCAGGGTGGTACTACCCGTGTCTCGGCTCGTCGCCTTATTGTGGCCAGGGATAACCAGGAGGTCAGAGAAGCTTTCTATGAGGTAGTCTGCCTTACTGCCCTTCTTTCTTTGTTGATTATTTCCTTTTGCTAATGCCCAGATTTCTTATTTTTAGAGCTAGCTAGAACTGAACCATCTCCATGGGATGCTTCATAAAGCCTTGGTGGCTTATGAGAGGGTTGAGATCAGCTCCTCCCTAGCAGCACTTAGAGCCAAGAAATGAGACCCAAAGTTATGGACGTGCCATCGTTTAGGATATGGACCCCTAGTAGGAGGAGGACTCTGAGAGATTGGTGTGGCAGCGATAGGTTCAGAGTTTCTGGGGGTGTGAGGAGCACCCCTGGGTCTGTCGTTGGAGTCACCGGCGATACTTCACTGAGGAGACCTAAGCAGTGGATGGAAGTTCATGAAGGGCGTGGTAAACATGAAGGAGCAAAGAAGTAGATGAAGGCAAGAATTATGAGGAACTGAAGGTAAGAGTAAGACTGGCCTGAGGGCTCCATTTATAAGGGACCTACAGGGCCCCAAATACCGCGAGAATAGCCCACATAAGATAGTGGGGAGTGGGAACGAGAATTTTGAAATATGAGCTTGCAAAAAAGCAGCGAGCAATCTTGACTGCCCCGAGTTGCTTCCTAGGCTGGACCTGAACCTGCAAAACAAAAGAACCGAGAGGGTGCCAAGGTGCCCACTCCGATGCTTAAGTCAGTTTACGATGGGAAGAAGCTCGTAGACAGTAAGTGAGGGAAATTTCTGCACACCTTTCATCATGAGATTACTCCATACTTGTATCCCTGGCCCAGTGGCTTTCCTAGTTGAGAGAGAACTCCTCAAGATCTATTCCTCCCAGAGTCCCCTTTCGCTAGGTGATCTTTTACTATCAACCTCCCTGTGAGTCCATTCCTATCTGGACTTCCCGAGTTTATCCTTATCGCAACGATATTCCCATGCGTGTATTTGCCCTGTTATTTTGGTAGGTCCGGGGCTCGGACAATGACTTTGCTGTTTCTCATCGAAGGGGATAATTTTACAGGGATGGAGCCCTACCCCTATCAGTTGCCCCCTCAATCCTCCGAGCTACGCCGAAGGTCGGGGGTGTTATACTAGTGGGGCTCATCATCTTCTCCAACGGTCACTAGCCATTACAATCGTCGTCCGCCCACGCTCTTATAGGCTAGTTATTTTTTTGCAAGCACGTCTTTCGAAATTCTCGTTCCCACTCCCCATGATCTTGCATGGGCTATTCTTGCGGTATGTGGGGCCCTGTGGGGCCTTGTGGGTCCCTTATAAATGGAGCCCTCAGGCCACTCCTACTCTTACCTTCAGTTCCTCATAATTCTTGCCTTCCTCTGCTTCTTTGCTCCTTCGTGTTTACCACGCGCCATTCGTGAACTTCCATCTACTACTTAGGTACGCTTTTTTCTCATTCTTTCTAACATGGTCAAGTCTCCTCAGTCAAGTATCGTCGGTGACTCCAACGATAGACCCAGGGGTGCTCCTCATACCCCCAGAAACTCTGAACCCATCGCTGCTACACTTATCTCTCAAAGTCCTCATCCTACTAGGGGTCTTAGGAAGAGCTCCAAGAAACCCACCACTAGGACTAGACCTTCTTCCCACCGCCTTGCCGCAACACCGGCGGGTCTCACCAAGATCAATGACGTTTTGGTTTTCGATGCTGAGCGAAAGACCTGCACCACTCTGGACAAATCCGTTGCCCACCTTAGGGATATTGGGTTCATTCCTCATAACTTCGAGGTCCGTATCCCAAATGATGGCATGCCGACGTTCGTTTACGGGCCCGATAAAAAAGAAGTTACTATTTATTATATGCTCTCCTTAAAGGCCGCCTGCCCCTCCCGCCTTACTTGGTCGAAATTTTCAACTACCTTCAAATCAATCCTGCCCAGGTTACTCCTAACAGCTGGAGGCTGATGGTAGGTTTTTACATTTTTCTGAAGGCGCTAGGCTACACACCCATCCCCAACCTTTTCTTTTTCTATCATCAACTCAAAACCACTGATAAATCTTTAAGGTTGCACTACTTTTCTTCCCGCCATCATCCCTCAGTTGCCGAAGTTCCCGATAATTCCAAGAACTGGAGTAATAAATTTTTCTTATTGAAATCCCCTACGAGGTAGAAGGTTTGGAGGATCTGGGTCGTCCCTCCTGAAATAGCCAAGGACCTTCCCACCCTGAATGAGACTAAGAAATCGGTCATTGAGAAGCTCAAGAGAGCCGTTCCTGTTAGATGCAATGCCATTCTTACCCCCAAGAGAATAGCCACCAGGGGCTTGTTCCCGCGACCCATAGAGCCTAGGGTCGTGGCTCTTCCTTTACCCCTCACGAACCGTAAGACTAAGGCTGGAAGGAGACCCTCACTCACTCCTCTTCCACCTGCTCAAAGCCTCGAGAGAATCGTCCTTACATTCCCCATCACGACATCTGACACCGAGGGTCAGGCTTTACTTCTTATGCCTGTTTTTATTATTTCCCTTGTTTATGAGACTAATCACATCTCTATCTGTCTTTCTTTTATGCAGATAACATGAGGATCTTAGAGATCATTACTTCTGCCCAAGGCGAATGGGTGACGAGGAGGCGCTTGGTCAAAGCCTTCAGCCAACCTCCTTCAAAGAAATAAAGAGTGGCATCCCCTGCGAGTGACGAGGAGGTAAAAATTCTCGAGGAGCCCCCAGCTTCTGTCCTGAAGAACCCAAGTCCCGCTGAAGGGCCCCCGGCTTCTACTATAGGTAGGCTTGACATCCCTGCCATCAAGCTCTCTAAAGTATGGGAGACTACCCCAACGCCTCTACGTGAAGCGTCACCAATCAGGCCTCGCAGGTGCTTGCCATCTTCGCCTCCATCTCCTTCTGAAATCGGGGCTTCGCCCCTTGCCTCTCCTAGTGACGTGCTGCGAGAGGAGCAACGTCACCCCCTCGGTAAAGCATATCATGTCAATACCATCCGTCTACGGAAGCGTGGTGGTTCCGTCCCTCTTGGCCCTTTCCTCAGTTTTGATAACGAAATCGAGGTTGACGACGGGCAGGGTAGTACTACCCGTGTCTCGGCTCGTCGCCTTACTATGGCCAGGGCTTACCAGGAGATTAGGGAAGCTTTTTATAAGGTAGTCTGTCTTACTGTCCTTCCTTCTTTGTTGATTATTTCCTTTTGCTATTACATTGATTTCTTATTTTCAGTGCTGGCTAGATCTGAACCATCTCCATGGGTTGCTTGATAAAGCCTTGGTGGCTTATGAGAAGGTTGAGATCAGCTTCTCCCTAGCAGCACTTAGAGCCGAGAAGAAAGTTCTGGCTTATAAGCAACGCTTCGAGGAGCATCATCTGGCCTGTGCTAAGGCCTTTGACAACGACTTGGGCACTTTCAATAAGATGGAGGCCCTTATTGATAAGCAGAACACCACAATCCAAGAAGCTGGACTTTACTAAACCCTCTCTGAGGACATCCTTACTGTGGCGCTCAGGTCACAGTTGTCTGAGGCTAAGGAGACATGTTGCCGAATTCTTGCTGAGAGGGAGCAGGCCATCCCATGAGAAGCTTGAGAATGACCTGAAAGAGACCTTTGCCCGAGTTGTTGATGCTCAGGCCAAATATGATCAGCTGGTGTAAGCCGTTTGCCCACGAGGGGAAGCTATTATAGCGGCCTACAAAGAGAGCGAAGCCTTCAAGGCTCTGTTGGGGAAGTTGCTTCGCCCTGCTATTGCCATAGCTGAGTATGAAGTGGAGGTCGCCCTCATGGAGGATGTACAAACTCGCCTGTAGGGCTAGGGCATTCAGGTAGACCTGTCAGACCTCCTTGGCGAAGCCCCTACAATCCTGAGATCAACCTTAACTCGATAGGAGCTGCAGACCCAAGTAGCGGAGCCCAAGCTTGACCAAGCCTTCCTGATGCACAATCCAACTTTCCTTTTTTTGCTTTTAGTTTTTGAAGTTTGTAGGCTAGGGGATTTGATCCCCCTCTTTGTACAGTTTCCCTTGTGCTTTAATGAAATCTTTTATTCAGAGCTCTTTTGTCTCTTACTATGCAAACTATTTTTTCCAGTTTGTCTTGTACTTTTTTGGGTAATTTTCCCTTTAGGGCCCTTTGATTTTTCGCATCTTAGCCTTATTACGGCTCTGCTTTATATTTGAAACCTTACAGGTTCATTTAGGCCCTCTGGCTCCCCTGGGAGGATAATGATCACCTCCTCTAATAGGGGCTATTTTCCACGTGTGAAGTTTTCATGTTGCTTCGACATTGGACTCGAAAAGAGCCCTTTAACCACAATACAGAGGCAAAGTCAAATTTTCAGGAGGAAAAACAGAGCTTTTATTATTCACCACTAAGAAGCATTACATAGACTACTATCAAATGTTGTTTATTCGCTAATGAACATTACATGAAATATTTCCTAAGGTGTTCAACATTCCATGCATTAACTAATTCATTTCTACTAGGTTCTACATGCCTGAAGACTCTATGTCTGACTTCCTTCAATGCCAGATAAGAGCCTTCCCAGTTTGGCCCGAGCTTTCCCTGCCCAGGCTGGGGCTTGAAGATGGCCTTCCTGAGCACCCAATCACCCTATTGGATGTTCTTGGGCCGGACCTTCTTGGCAAAAGACCTGGCCATGGCTCTTTTTTCCTCCAACATTTTTATCTATGCCTTATGTCTAAATTCTTCAATTAGATCAAGGTTCTCTCGGAGCCCTTGATCATTTATTTCGTCTTCATAAAGTTGGACCCGGCAACTTGGAGCACCAACCTCTACTGGGAGTACTGCCTCCGTACCAAACATTAGTGAAAACAGGGTTTCCCTAGTTGCTAAGCTCGGAGTTATCCTGTGAGCCCACAGGACTTCTGGTAGTATGTTTGCCCACAGCCCCTTCGCCTGTCCCAGCTTGGTTTTGATGCCCCGCAAAATAGTTTGGTTAGTTACTTCAACCTGTCCATTAGCTTAGGGATGTACTACAGAAGCAAATTTCAATTTAATTCCCAATTCTTCGCATTTGACATGAAAATAACTAGAGTCGAACTGCTTACCGTGGTCAGTTACCAAGGCTTGGGGC
The DNA here is from genome assembly GCA_037974665.1 of Ehretia macrophylla. Lineage (NCBI taxonomy): Eukaryota > Viridiplantae > Streptophyta > Magnoliopsida > Boraginales > Ehretiaceae > Ehretia > Ehretia macrophylla. The sequence continues at coordinate 22,130,163 of CM075782.1, read as the reverse complement.
ACTCCAAAGCGATACACCACCGACTTCCATACAAAGCTCTAGGCCACTCCCTTAGAGATTCTAGGGACGGCCTCAGCTTCCACCCATTTTGTGAAATAGTCCACTGCCACAAAAACAAACTTCCTTTGGCCCTTACTTAGAGGTCGGGGCCCTAAGATGTCCAACCCTCACTAGGCAAAAGGCCAAGGGCTGATCATATAAGCTAACTCCATCGCCGGCTGCCAAGGTATCCTGGAAAACCTTTGGCAAGTATCACATTTCTTCACCATCTCCAACGCATCCTTCTGTATAGTGGGCCAATAATATCCTTGTTTGAGGGTCTTCCGGACCAAAACCCTGTCCCCAGGTAGTTTCCATACACTTCTTTATGTATTTCTTGGAGCACATAATGGCCTTCGTCTTGATTTACGCATTTTAGTAACGACCAGGTATAGGCCCGCTTGTACATCTGCCCCCTAACATAATGAACTTCGAGGCTCAATGCTCCAACCACGACTGCAACCTCCAATGATGGGGGTTGTATAGATGGGACCTCTACCTCATTCATTTTTCTAACCGCTGGCCTGAAGGAACTTACAGCTAACCTCGTGAGAGAATCTGCCCTCTCATTTTCAGATCGAAGGACCTGGCAAATATGGAACTGCTCTAGTCCCTGAACCAACCCCTTGACTTTATTTAGGTAGGCCAACATCGTTACATCCTTGCCTCGTACTATCCCATCACCTGATTCGCTACCAATTGCGAGTCCGCAGCCACGTCTACTTTCTCCATTCCGAGTGAGATAACCGTTTTAAGACCCGCTATTAGTGCCTCATACTCAGCCTCATTGTTAGAGGCTGGGAACAAGAACTTGAGTGAGTACTGACTCTCCACCCTATCAAGGCTAGTGATTACAATTCCAGCTCCGTTCCTCTACTTGCCAGAAGCCCTATCTACTTGCACCTTCCAAGGGACGCCATTCTCATCCACTTGGTCACCCATGCACTCTACCACGAAGTCCGCTGGGGCTTGAGCTTTAATGGCCATACGGGGCTGGTAGATGATATCATACTGACTAAGCTCCACGACCTATATCACTAAGCGCCCCGAAACCTCCGGCCTCTACAGCACCTACCTTAGGGGTATATTCATCATGATTCAGATCGTATGCGCATCAAAGTAATGTCTAAGCTTTCGTGCTGCCGTTAAGAGAGCCAACGCCATCCTCTTTAATGTTGAATACCTGAGCTCCGATCCCCGTAGGATCTTACTCACATAGTACACATGCTTTTATATGGTATGGTTATGTAAGTATATACTTGCTTTTCATGTATCATAATTGCATATATATATACATATCATATTATGGGGGGTGTCTCTTGTGGTGAATTAAGAATGGCTGGAAGAGCTCAGGGGATTAGAAGAAGACTTCGAAGGAATAAATTCATAACTTTCAAACAAGGGGATCTAATAGTTACCCAACATGAAGCCCGGTTTAACCAACTATCACATTATGCCCCGGGGATGATACAAACTATTAAAAAGAAGATCCAGAGGTTTACTCAAGGGTTAAGGTCAGAGATTCGAGGCAACTTGGTTCTTTTACAATTTTCTACTTATGGTGAAGTTATTTTCACTGCAACAATAACAGAGAAAGGAAAGAAAGATGAAGTGTCAGGGTCAAGACAATCGAGTCAAGCTCAGGAACAAGTTGGACTACCTGCTAGGAATGATTTAATTACCTCTGTAACTTAGGGCCTCTTTGAAGAGAAGTGTTAGGGCACTGGTAGTGATCAACATAAAGCTACGCAATGCCCAAAACGGATGAAGACACAAGGACAGACTTCCAGTGAGGGTATCCATATTGGACCACGTGTTATACCGTCACAACATAAGAATCTAGCTGCTACTAGATTACAGCCTAGTACCACGACCCCCTCTCAACCTGTTACCTGTAATTATTGCATGAAAAAGGGACACATTGAAGCCCTATGATTGGAGAAAGTTTGGTAGATGCTTGAGATATAGGGGTGATAACCATCACACCAAATACTGTCCCAAGTGGCAGAGGAGACGTGCACAGACTACAGGTCGTAGTCATGGCTGAATGAAAAACCTATTTATAAATTTGCAAGTTAAAAATATTGATTAACCTCGGCGTCGTCTGTCATCTATACATATCTCCTTGGGACCAACGTATTCATATGCAAGTAGGAAGTTGCTTTACCTAATTGAAGTCCATATATACATGATACCAAGTTGGTGATTGAGTAGTATGTGAAGTTGGGACGTGAGGAATTCTGATTGTGGATTAAGAGTTGTTAATGCCTTGTTTTACCATCTGTTTAAGGTTGTGCAATTGTGGGGGTATGGGTTGACTTGTGAAGTATCTTGTGCGATTCATGTTGGTCGGGATATAGAAGTGTCACCCTACCTCGAGGTGTTGACTAATGGGATTCTCATTTGGTACTTTTATTTGGAGATCATCGTCTAGAATTCTTATTCGACAATTGATATCAAATAATTGAGATTCTACGCGACCTTCTTATTTGATATCCATCCTCAGCAATCATAATTGGTGTTCTATTTCAAAATTCTTGATTTGGTTTTCTTATTGAGTATCTATTTGGCATTTATATTCGGAGCCTTTATTTGGCCTCATTCCTCGGGATTTCCTATGTGGTATTTTATTGGAATTCTTATTGGGCCTTCTTATAGGGATTCTTATTCGATGGTCGGTCCATGATACTCGGTATCCTCATTCGAAATACTTAATACTTATGTAGAGTTCTTGTACGGAGTATTGTTACTCAACCATTATATTCAGATTTTAGTGTGTGGAATCCGGTGTTGGTCTTCTGGGTAATCGGTATTTAGAATTCGGTTTAGCATTTGATATACAGAAGTTGATGTTTGATAATCTTCCTCATATACTTCCAACAAAATCGTTACAGCTCAACAAGGAATTGGTTGAAGAAGAAGGAATTGTGAGGGCGCAATTCTGTTAAGGAGGGGAGGATGTGAGACCCCGTACCGAGCCAGTATAGAGCCCATTTGCATTTTATAGTATTTCATGTATTTTTGCATCATTTAATATGCATTTATATTGATTAATATGCAATTATATCATTTTACGTGCTCAAGTTTAAAGTGCATTTATGTGATGTAGGTGTCGTATGTGATAATTAGAATTTACTGCACTATAATAGCTAACCAGATAGTTGGGAATCAACTAAAAGGGCAAACTAGTAGTAGTGCATTTAGTTGGGGGGCAAGGTGGCCTTTTGGCAACCAAGCCAAAATATCCTATCTATATACACATATTACACCACATACACACACAAAAACACTACACATACACACACATCAGAAAATACACATACCCACACAACACACACTCAGATTTCAAACCATAGAAATGAGAGAAAGAAGAAAGAAAAGAGAAGGAGAAGGAAGATGGAAGACATTTCAAGTCATTTTCAAGCTTCCTAGTACTATTTCTTGCATTCTAAACCCAAAGACAAAGGTGAGGGACTTTTCAAAACTTCTTTTAAAGGCTCATCCAAGGTTAATTGATATTAGTCTTGCTTATGGTATACTTACATGAGTTTTGAATGAAGTTGGTTATATTGTGTGTTGCAGATCTAGGAATTGAAATTTCATGTTGGGTGTTTGTGGATTGTTGAGGAGGGGTGATTGGGTGAAGTTTGAACTCTTGTATGATGTCTAATAGTCACCTTGAGCATGCTTGATTTTTGGTAGAGAGTTGTGTGGTTGCAAGATTGATTGTTGTAGAAATTGTGTTTTTCCCGTTCAGCTATCCGGTCGTTACCTTCTTCATCTAGTCTACCAGATGGAGCATGTATTGCCTGGATCAATGCTCGTTGTTGGGCATTGTGGCTTCTATCCGGTCGACCGGATAGAGGCTGTATCGCTCGGATATCCAAATGACAACTTCGTGCATCGAACTTGTTTTAGTGATTTTGGGAGCTACAGATGTCAGATTGGGGCACGGTCAGATGCGTTAGATTCATATCTAACCCTAATTTAATGTCATGGAATTTAATTGAGGAATTTGTGTCTTCGATTGGGGCTAGCTAGTTGGTAACTTCTATATGTTGTTTAGGAGACTATCGATCATAGGCAACAATGATGTCTTTTGTTAGTTTTATAGCATGGTTTGATGTCATGTTTCGAGCATGATCAATAAAAATTTTATGGCATTAATTGTGGCATTATAAAGGTGGAAAATGCATGATGATTATGTGTAGCTTGTCATGTTATCCTCAAGTGTTTATATACGTATGAGAATTACATGCATACTTGCTATATCATTGATGATATTATTGTTGTGACGGAATCAACCTATCTTAGTCCCTCTTTCTCTTGGTGACGTCCCTTGGGGAGTTGGGTATTATATATGTATATATGTATCAAGGTTGCAACCTTCTAAAGGCCTTGGTGTGATCGATGGCCCTGGGTAGTATCAGGCTTGCCGGTTGTACCCACGACCACCATGGACCTATTCTTTACCATTGAGGGGAGCTATCCGGAACCCTCGGTTGTTGATGGAGTTGGTGTTGGGTTTTTTCTTGAGGACTTGATCCTCGGTTGTGGTGTGGGGTTATCATTAATTGATTCAAGGTAGAAACCGTCAATATCAATAATGATTGTATCCTTTTGCAATAAGTATCTCTATTCCTTATTCTATTGCATACTTGAATTACTACTTGTTTACTTACATGTGCATTCTTATGTGCATGGCATGATTTCTCGAATTGTTTGTGAAAAGAGAAAACCATTGTGAAAACCCTTCCTATTTCATCCTCACTGAGCTACATGCAGGATTAGCTCACCCTCTTTTATACCATTACAGGTTGTTCGAGCTTGGAGCTTGAGAGTAGTTGCTCATTTTGGTTAACCTTTTATTGTAATAGTATGAGTTAGGCATGTGATTTATTTGTAATGTATTAATCTTGTGGACACGTAACTATGTAACTAACATGGTACATTACTCTTTTAAGGCTTAGTTGTAGTAGTTGGACCTGTGTAAAGTAACCTAGTGAATCCAGGTCTTGTAAATTTGTATTTGATGGCTGTTATTTCAATCCTTAGTGGTAAAGTTTGTGTATTCGAGTTGTTATAATAATAATCGTTTCATAGCCTTAATGTATTGATTTAGGGTATTAGTGCTCGGGCTATTTTTTGTAGCTTAGCGGACTTAGGAGGAGTGATCTTCTTAAGCCCGTGACATCATGATCCCAGAATGTTTGAGGATTCATAAACTTAAATTTTAATTTTATTATGGTATTAGAGACCGCGTTAGAAATTAAAGAAATAGGGTCGTGACAGCTTTACCTGAACTAGCCAAGTATAGGGTCAGGACTTCTCCTTTTTTTGGTCTGAACAAGAGCGAAGACGAAGCAAGGTATTTTTTCACTTCCTCAAAGGCCTCCTGGCATTGCTCAGTCCACTGAATTTTTTTTGAATTTTTTAACACCTTGATGAAAGGGGCACATTTATCTGCAGATTTGGACATAAATCTACTCAAGGCCGCTATTTTCCCTGCCAATTTTTGCACATCCTTAACATTCCTGGGAGGGTTCAAATCCAATATGACCTGGACCTTGTCTGGATTTACTTCTATGAATCGACTAGTGACCATAAAGCCTATAAACTTGCCTGCCCTGACACCGAATGCACATTTTTCCAGGTTAAGCTTGATCCTGAATCGTTCCATGGTAACAGAGGCCTATGCCAGATCAGCCACATGGGAATGTGCACTTTTGCTTTTAGCCAACATATCGTTCACATAAACCTCCATGTTCCTCCCAATCTGACTATCAAACACCTTGTTCACCATACGTTGGTACATAGCTCCAGCATTTTTCAGCCCAAAAGGCATCACCCTATAGCAGTAGGTTCTCATCTCTGTGATAAAGGCTGTTTTCTCCTCATCTTCCAGGGCCATCATAATCTGATTGTAGCCCTTGAATGCACCCATGAATGTGAGCAGCTCACAACCAGAGGTAATATCCATCATTTGATCTATTATGGGCAGTGGGTAACAATCCTTGGGCCACGTCTCATTGAGGTCCTTATAATCAACACACAGGCGCCACTTTCCAGGGCCCTTGACTATCAGCACCACGTTGGCCAACCATTCTGGGTACTGTACAATCCTTATATGGCCTGCCTTCAATAATTTTCAAACATCTTCCTGGATATTCTTGTTCTTTTCTTCCCTAAAATTTCTTTTTTTTTGACAGATGGGTCGGAACATAAGGTCCACGTTCAATTTGTGGACCATTACCGATGGATCCATACCTATCATGTCTGTTGTACTCCAAACAAATACATGCATATTATGAGAAAGGAAATCAATTATACCTTTTCGCATGTCTGGAGAAAGGTCATGGCCTATCTTGATCTGCCGGCCCTTTGAAATTTCTACCTCATCCAGCTCCTCGATAAGGGAGACTTTCTTCATTTTCTCATCTTGTGGCACATCAAACTACTTAGGATCTGGGCCTCTCATCTTGAGAGAAGCAGAGTAACAACGACGGGCTGCCAACTGATCGCCTCTGATGGTAACTACTCCCCTCGGGGTAGGGAACTTTAGGGCTTAATGCAGTGGAGATGTAACTGCTCGGAATTTTATCAGAGCCACTCGCCCAAGAATCCCATTATAAGCTGATTCACAGTCAAGAAAAATGAGATATTCCATAATCATTGCTTTCTTCTCTCCTTCCTCCAGGGTCACAGACAAATTGATAACCCATTCAGGGTGAAAGGCTTCACCCGTAAATCCCGACAGCGAGCCATTCAAGGGACGGAGCCTTTCACGTCCTATTCCTAACTTATCAAAGGCCTTCAGGAATAACACTTCTGTGGAGCTACCCGTGTCCACCATTAAACACTTGACTGTGTAATTGGAAATACGAGCCTCTACCAACAACGGATCATCATGTGGGTATATCACACCCTTGAGATTATTCGTGGTGAATGTCAATTGCTCATCCACCCTCGATTTCTTATACCAGGGCTCTTCCGTTACAGACCTAGCATACGATCTTCTTGCTACTCTGCTAGCTCCTTGAGAGGCGAATCCCCCAGCAATGGTATCCACCACCCCAGGTGTTGATTCTCTTGATCTCTCCCATGCCTAGGGCTGCGTTCCCTATCTCGTCGAGGATTACGCTCCCTATCACGCCTGGGGCTCCGTTCTCTTTCCCGTGGGGATTCCTGATTCCTTGCAACAAACCTGTTCAGCAATCCTTTTCTTACCAGTACCTCTATTTCTGCCTTGAGATGCTTGCAATCTTATGTATCATGACCATGATCCTTGTGGTACCTGTAATATTTATCCTTTGACCTCTTATCTGGATTACTCGTCATCCTGGCTGGCCAACAGAAACCACAGTAGGTCTGGATTTTAAAATTTCTGCCCTAGGAATATTTAGAGGGGTATAAGTCCACTCGAACCTGCCCTGATTGCTACTGCCCTGTCCTTTTGCTCGACCCTTCGGGGCTCCCCTTCGCTTACTTGCCTCTTGAGTTTTTCCCTTTGCCGAGGCTCCCTTTTTTTCTTCATTTTTGACTGACATAACCTCCTTAGAACTAATATATTTGGAAGCCTGTGCAATGAGCTCCTCCAGATCTCAGAGCATTCTTTTACCCAATGAAGCTTGCAAGGGCCTGAAATACAAGCCTTGTATATATGCGACTATAGCCACAAACTAATCGAGGTTGGGTACTTCTAGGGCTGCCTAATTGAACCGCTGAGTATAGTCCCGTAGAGTTTCTCCCTTTTGTTGCTTTTTGGAAAGTAGTAATATGTTGAGTCTCGGCGCTTCTTGCTGCTAGCAAACCGAGCGAGAAACAAACCAGTGAGCTGGTCAAAGCTATGGATCAAGACCTCCGGCAGGCCAGCGAACCACTTCTGCGCCGACCCTACCAACATGACCGGGAAAGCTCAGCACGTGATTTCATCGGGGACATCCTAGAATGTCATATTGTGCTCAAAGATAGTGAGGTGATCCTTCGGATCCCCAGTCCCATCATAGGTCTGTAAACTAGGGAGCTTGTATCCATACGGCATAGGCTCCCGCATAACTTCTCTGACGAAGGGGTGATGTTTCCCTTGCCCTACCAAGGCCTAATGCTGCCCTCCTTGGTTACAAGAGACCTCATGCCCCCGTGCCGCGGGGGTCTTCTCGCCCTATCTTGCTCCAATTTTTCCACTGGTCCCGCCAAAGCTATTATGTTCACGTAGAGCACAGGAGGCTGGGGTTGATTACCTACTACACCTGTTACCGGATCTTCCCGTTTGAGGGGTACAACCTCGGGTCGCGCCAGTCGCTGAGTCTGGAGGAACTGATTAAAGGCCCTCTCAGCCCGTTGAACAACTGAACCAAGGTTGGTAGGTCAACCTGCTGGGAGGAAGACGACATATTTCCTGGAACAAATACCGGGGAAACGAGGGTGGCAGCCCCTCCAGGCGGTACTTTGTTAAGAGGAACTGTCAAGACTGGAGGATCAGTGCCACTGTGAACCTGGTGCTTCTCTGTGGGGTTCTGATTTTCCCTGGCATTAACCTGAGTGTGTGTATGAACCATTGTGGTATCTCAGTGGGATTACTAGAAGCGTTTTTCACAGACGGTGCCAAACTGTTAAGGTAAAATCTTGGCTACCCCGAGTTGCTTCCTGGGTTGGACCTGAACCTGCAAAACAAAGGAACCGAGAGGGTGCCCACGGTGCCCACTCCGACGCTCAAGTTAGTTTACGATGGGAAGAAGCTCGTAGACAGTAAGTAAATGATATTTCTGCATACCTTTCATTATGAGATTACTTCATACTTATATCCGTGGCCCGGTAGCTTTCTAGTTGAGGGAAAACTCCTCAAGATCTATTCCTCCCAAAGTCCCCTTTTGCTAGGTGATCCTTTACAATCAACCTCCCTGCGAGTACATTCCTATCTGGACTTCTCGAGTTTATCCTTATCGCAACAATATTCCCATGCGCGTATCTACCCTGTTATTTCGGTAGGTCTAGGGGTCGGAGAATGGCTGGGTTGTTTCTTATCGAGGGGGTTAATTTTACAGGGTTAGACCCCCACCTTAGCTTTTTTTTTTGGGAGGCTAAAGCCAGGTAACTAAACCTGATAAACCTAGAAGTAGACTCGCCTACTCTATCTTTTTTCCAAAAGAAGAAGGAGGCTGATGTGAAAGAGGATCTAATGTATTGCAACCCAAATTTTGGTTAATTCCAAAGTTGGCGAGCCAGTCAGCACATTTGTTTGCTACTCGAAAGATATGCGAAAGCTTGTAATGATCATGTCGTGAGAGAATAGCTCTACAATCTTCAAGGAGAGACGTGAGGGGGCTATTATAAACCATTGAGCCAGTGATCAGATTAATCACAACTTGGGAGTCAATTTCTATAGATAGGTGTTGTACTCCCATTCTCTGTGCTCTTTTCAATCCTTCCCAAAGTGTTGTAAGTCCAACTACGTTGTTGGTGGTGATTCCAAGGTTCATGGTAAACCATCGACCCATGTGCCATTGATATCTCGAAATATGCCTCCCGCACCTGCAAGTCTTGGATTCTCCTTAGCACAACCATGAATGTTAAGCTTTAAACCATGAGAAGGTTTATTTCAACAAATTCAGACTTCTTGACTTGGTAGGAAAGGATCCCTCAACTGATTTTTCCAAGCCATGGATGCTTCTTCCGTTTGCTTAAAGATAAGTGTACTGATATATGAGATGTCAGGTTGTTGCCTCCTGGAAAAGATGAAGTTGTTTTGAAATTTCCAAATCTACCAAACAGATGTTGCGAATATGTGACGCCATTGAAGACCCTTGGTAAGATTCTTTTTTGAAACATTGTCATTAATCCACTGATCCCAAGGACAATTCATAAAGTTGTGGAATTGAGAACTCGGGCGTAAATGTTCCCAAATTTTCCTAGCATCACTACAATGTTCTATTCAGATAAAAATATCTTGTTGGTTACCAATGAAATGATGTTAGTGGCTCTCTGTATGTGAGTATTCTAACATAAAATAATAGGATGCTGGTACATCTTTGAGCTCTTAGTCATCATTTATTCGATGTATAGGCTGTCGATTTATGAAATGTAGGACTTTGGAAAAGGAAAAAATAAAGGATGAGAGTAGTTTGTTGAGGTCTTATGCTGAGGGAAGTGATAGGTTAAGGTTCCCTCTCCCAAGTGTGTCTGTCATATCAACATTTCTACATGCTCGTATAACAGATGCATGGGTTTATGCTACATGGAGTTGAGAACATTGACTTTGATGCCTAAGTATTTATTTCCATTGAGTTCGGTTAATCACATTGATTCTGATGCATTTCTGAAGAGAAGAAAATACTAGCATTTTTATATAAATAGTTTGAAACTCGAATTTACGATTATGGAAAGTTATTGCAGTCCCATAGGACTTTAATTTGATCAGCCAGGTTAAAGTTTGGCTATTTGATGAGAGACTGCCTAGCTGCGCTCAGTTCAATTCTTGTTATGTATAGTCCTACTTCTGTGTGTTGTGGAAATCAACGACATTGCAAAGTCTTCAAGGATTTCAGAGGCTTGAATTTGTGTGAAGCTTATAGGCCTGCATCTGGCGTGATGTTTGTTTTGTATCTTCCGGAACAAAAGGTAAAGGTCCTTATTAAGACCAACGACGGTGAACTGTCTAAATTATTTTAACATAACTGTATCATTAGCTCTCATCCATTGGATCTTTCTACGAATATTATCTAATTCTGTAAATATGTGTTCTTGTGTAAGGTTCTTTTCTTTTTCCGTCAGTCCCCTTGGTACTAAATAACTACAAATATACATGGCTAACGATTTTCGTGTTTCGCTATCAATCTAGCAAGGGAGTTGGCAAAGTAGTAAAGGTAAATATCAAAATCAAACATTTTTTTTAAATTTATTTTAGGAATGAGTATTTTGCTAACAGAAGAGATGATCCTTTATAGGAAGTCGTGCTTAGGTTTCATTTAGATGGGCGAGAATCATACTCTACTTGCATAGATGACTTTGGAAAAGAAAAGGAGCAAAAGAGGATTATGCATTTGTCCTCATATGCGAGGCACAAAATTCTCAAATTTGAGCAATGAAATTCTTTAGAAATACCTTAATGACAAGAAGTATTGGTCTGCAACATCCATTCCAAAACAATATATAATCAACACGCTCTGACGAAATGGGAGAATTGATTTTCATACAGCATAAAAATGACAAAAATGATGTTCTGTTCCGGTGTGTACCATATCTTGGAATAGCACAATAGTAGGATCTTTGCAAAGAAAGTGGCGACTGAAGAACAATAGTCTAGTGACATTGTTCTTGCGATGTCGTGGGTTTGACACTCTCTACTGTTTTGAAATTTCGTTCTTGACTGATCTGGTGCATGTGTGGGGGTGTACCACTACACTCGGAATTTTACCAGTTGTTGTCCCTTAATTAAACCTATGAAGGGGGTGAATTAGATTATATAGGCAATAATACTACTTTTTTGATTAGGCAATATACTAGCAATGATTAATCAAAAACAATCTTAAATAGATATTCACTCTAGCAATATAAAATGTGAGTAGACAATTTATCAAACACTTGGTGTGCAGAAAATAATACAAAGAGAGAGTTGAGAAAAAGAGATTGCAAATCGTGATTTAGCGTGGTTCGGCCCCCGTCTAAGTCCACGACCTAAGCTCCCCGCTTAGGATTTCAACAATCTTCACTATGGTGACTCTTCAAATGTTGGTGAGTTTACAAACCAACAACAATGGTAGTTCAAGCTTTTACGATAGAAAAATCTTTTTCAATACCAAGCTTTAACCCCAACATCTTTGACAAGGAAATCATTCATTTCAAAGTGTTTAACTCTCTCTTTTGATGAGTGTTTGAGATTCATAATAAAAGCCCTCTTTTAGGGTAGATGAATACAATGAATGCTTCTCTCTCAATATTGCTCACAAATTCTTTCTCAAGTATAGCTCAAAGATGATTCAAAAATGAGATTAATGAAAGAACTCAAGAGTAATTGCTTTGAATCAATGTTATAAGTTTTGCAGTTGAGAGAGCATTAATAGAAGCTGAAATGTGTATAATAAATGTACCTCAACGTTCATAAAACGGCTATATTTTGAATCAGCATTTTGGCCCGACCGGTCGACCCTTGTTTCGCCGGTCGACCGGTCGAGAGACCCTCGTTCGGTGGACAGGTCTCGGGTGGACGACCCTCTAGCCACCGGTCAACCAGTTGCCATGGGGTCGTCCGGTAGGATCAAAACTGCTAGGGTTGGGTTTTTAAAAGCGTTTCTTTTGAGAATGTTTTGTAAAATATTTTTCAAATATTTCAAAACAATATTTGAGAATCATTGTTGAGCATATACCATTTGCAAGACCCAAAAACCCCAGTCAAGTCCCAACTGGTACCCCTTATGTCGCCACGTCTCCTCTTATAACTCATTCTTCATCTACAAAGATCTTCACTTGAATCTTTACAACTTGAGCTTGTAAAGATCTTGACAAAAAGACACTTGAGCTTGATCATGTTGAGCTCTTCATTTTATCTTCATGTTTAGATCATTTGAGCTTGATCAACATCATTCTTCATGAACTTGCTCTTGAGCTTGTATAACATAGATATTCACAAAGTGCTTTGATCATCTCTTCAATCTTCCTTCTTTAGGACAAGATCTTAGCTAGGATGATCACATCTTGAATCTTCATAGATCTTGACCATTAAAGTACTTTGATCTTCTCGTTGGAGGATGCCTTTTGCTTGATCATTACTTTCCATGAGCATTACTCCAATCCTTATGAGCTTACTTAATATGTTGAATATCCTTCAAGTTTTGACTAATTCTCAAACAATAAACTCATTACAAGATATGATTAGTCAATAGATCAATTTCATAATCAAGATTTAGTTATCATCAAAACATAGGATTTAAAGCCTTTAGGCTAACAATCTCCCCTTTTTTGATGATGACAAAATCTTATACAATGAAGCACAATAAAGTACCATAATTTGATATCAAGGCATAAGTAAGATTTTCAAGTAGACGTACACAAAGCTCCCCCTTACTATATGTATATGAAATTCAAATTTTCATGTTCAAGGTTTCTCCCATAATCTCCCCATATGTTTTCTTATGTTTTCTCATTATGTTCTTTCATTCTTCTCCCCCTTTGGCATCATCAAAGAGAATTAAGCATCGGAGGGGCAAGATAACATCAGAATGGGACAATGCATAGATAAGCTTAATAGGATTTTTTCAAAATATCATCTCAATGGGATTTTGAACATTTATCCTTTATGAAAAATAGCACTACAAGGCAAAGCTCCCCCTTGCTAAGTGCATATCATAAAAAACATTTTAACTTAGAGCATATGATCCAAGCACAAACTAAAATATGCATATGATATCATAGTGTCCCCTCTCCATTTGATATCAAGTTCACAAAGTATACAAGCTCTCTCTGAGAATATGTATAGGTAAGGAAATGATAAACACATAAAGTCCTCCTTCTCCATATCTTATACTATTTCTTGGTCATACGATAACATCTCAATGTGATCTTATCTAAAAGATAGCACTACAATGGGATTTTTGGAAAATAGTATAATAATGGAGTTTCCATGAAAATAGTATCACAATGGTCATTTTCACCAAGGCTCCCCCATACTAAGTGCATAATAAGAACAAAGACTTCTCTTTTAGATCATGTATCAATCACATCTCTCTCTCCCCCTTTGTAATCAACAAAGAAACAAATTTTCACACTAAGGAGGTGTAAGATATAATATATATGCTTGTAAGATAGCATTTAGGTACATGAGTTTACCTTTCTTGAAGCATGCATTTGCTTTCTCCAAAACTTTTCTTCTTTAATGCATTGTTATAATTTCATTATTGTTTCTCCTTCTTTGGTACTCAATCAAAGCATATGACAATTTTATAGCATTACAATTGATATATCTCTTTTCAAGAGGAATGCATAAGGATGATTTCATTCAGACAAGTAAGCTCCCCTTTTGTTGTATGCATATCTTAATTATATTATCATTGCACACTATGAGCATTAAAATCATTCACATATAGCATAAGTCATAGCATACAAAATGATTTATATTTATCTCTTTTTAGGAAATGATACCACTGTTATATCTCCCCCCTTGGTGTTCAACCAAATCATATAACAAATTTAACACTATAAGAAATGAATAGTATTCAAGGTATTCATCATAAATTCTTTTAAAATTTTCTTATATTCCTCATTTGGTATGATATTCAATTTCTCAAATTCGTTTGACATTTCAATCATGTTGATATCATGGACACTTCTCCTTTATGATCATTATGAACAAGTAATAAGCACACTAAGGAGTAAGTAGTAGGAATACTTAAGAAGATATGATGAAAGCCAATTCATGGAAGAACACAAGTTTTAGTTCAAGAGTTTAATCAAAATCCATGGAAAATAATCTAGAGATGGTAATGGTGTATATGTTCAACAATATTTTTCTCCTCAAAGTACACATCTTTATATAAGCACATGCCATTTACAATCAAGGCTTTCATATATACTTTTCTTCAAAATATTCATCTCAATGCATGTCTATGTTATTCTCATATGAGAATAGAATACATGCTAGAACCAAGTATCTCAATGTATGCTAATGATTTGTTAAGCACAATGGTCATTTCATATTGAGATAAAAACAAGTATGGTCAATAGTATACTTCATCAAAGGTTATGATAACATTTTGTATTATGATAGAGTGACACATGAAATTTTCTTTTGTAATACTATTAATGAGAGGATTGGAACAATATTACAAGTAAAGACATAAAATCATAACAATTATTACATTGGTTTTAGAGGCAATTGGATATAGAAGATTATAGATCATATCTCTATACTTCTTTTCCATCAACCGATATTGCCTTATCTCAGCTTTGTAGAGCTTGGTTGATGTATTCATTTGAATCTCAATTCGTTTCCTTCACTAAGCCCAATCTTCTTGATTTGTACTTTTGTGTGCTAAGCTCGATTGATGAATACTTCTCCTTGTTTTTCTCAATTGAGAGTCCAAGAAGTAACTTTTAACTCTTCCTTCATGCTCATATTTGAATAATCTATGCAAGCTCTTAAGAAAATCTCACAAAGAAAAGGATTAGTTGCTCCAACAAGATCAAATAGTCCAACAAGGTCCTTGAATCAACTTTAGAAAAACTTTAAGTGTAATGACCTTAGTTGAAGCAACTTGATATTTACCAACCATACATGGCATTGTTATCAAGTATCTATGCTTGCAACAACGTAAATTTAAGAATTGAAATCAAAGTAAGCATGTCTTCCTTTTATGCCATGATCAAGTATAGTTATTGTCAAATGAAAGACAAACATTTTAAAGATTCATGAAAAAATATGTGTGTGTATGATAGAGAGAGAAACCAAAACTTTTTCACGCATCACAATTATCATACATGTTTCATATTCAAATAACTCATGCAAACATTAGTCTTCTATGTCATTGTATCAATTTTGCACATTAGATTCATTAAAGAATTATATACTCTATCAAGACATAATTGATCATTGATATTTTAATATGTATCACTTACACATACATATGGTAATGAGATGAACATACTACTTTACCAATAACAAGAGACAAGCATAACAAGTATGTTCATTATTAAAATACATTATTTTCAACAATTTGTTCAGTTTAAGAAAGAAACCCATCATGTTCAAAAAGATCTTTAAATTTAAGAGAGTTTTTATACCTTTTGGTGAATTACCTAGGATCCTATCATGTGGATGATTCTTCACATCCTTTCAACATCTTAAAGATTTTGATCAATACTTTGCTCATAGGATACTTGTTGTTTATCTTGATTTGCTCTTTGTTGCTTTTCCTCCTATAAGATTGGTTGAACTCCTTGATTGGATTAATCCCTTGAAGTACTAGGAGATTCATTTTCTTGAGATCTTGATGTAGTAGATTCACTTGGAGTTCTATCTTTTTGGACGCCTATATCATCATTAATCTTTCTCTTTGCAAAAAGATTAGCATCATCAAAGTTCTCATGCATTTCATATGTTCATGAAGTCAAATATGATCAAGAGCACGATCCATCAAGAAGTTATGATAACGTTTTGGTACGATGACTGAAAGACAATTTAAGTTTCCTTTTACAATGCTCTAATAAAAATTTTGGGGCAATATTACTATTTAGCAAATAGAGCATTATTATCAACATGTTAGAGGTAGTTGAATGAAATACATTATAGGACATACCTCTATCCTTCCATTTTCTCAACCAATATACCTTTTCTTATCTATGTAGAACTTGGTTGATGTCCTCTTTTGAGTTCTTGATTGCTTTGTCATGAACAAGTACAAACTTCTTGGTTAATATTTTTTTAATCTTGGTTTGACTTGCGAACATCCTTTCTTGATTAGTAGTGCGAGGAAGAACTTTGACTTTCCCTTTATTTGCTTAATTAAAATACACTTTACATGCTTTAAGGAATTATTCTCTCATCGAGATGCATTTGATGCACTAATATCTTTTCAAGATGGAATCAAAATAAAACTCAAGCAAGCATGTTCTTTTTATATCATAATCAAGTATTGTCATTATCATTGAGAAGATAGAGAATTTTCAAGATTCATGATAAACTCCATGTGTGTGCATGATAAAGAAAAGCCAAATATTTCAAATATTGCAATCATTACATATTTTCAATATTTCAATGAGCCATATAAGCACATATCATTTCCCAACATGTTGTTTAATGTTTTTCTATCATTAGAAAATGTGGATATTGTTTCTTGAAGTTCTTCAATATTTTTCCTCATTACTCCACTTCTTCTCTAGATGTAATAATATTTAAGTCAAGAAAAGAGCATATAATGTCATTCTTCTTTTGGACATCAAAAGATCATATTCATTTATTCTTTCAACCCATTTCCATCAATTTAAAACTAGCATTTTAAGTAGAGAATCAAGCTCATAAGTTGTATCCCATTTCATCATGCATATCATTCAACCATTTATTTTGCACTTGTAAGAATGATCACATTCAATATTTGATAATATCAAACTCAAGTATATATGATTCACTTTATATGACAATCATACATGAGTATTCATTCATTCAATTTAATTTTATACCACAAAATTTAAACAAAAAGAAATTGATTCAAGGGTCGCATGGGTGATAAGGTTCTTTTAGTTTTTATCTTTTCAATTCTAACATTAAAGAGGCATGTAAATCATCAAAATCTCCCAAACCTCACTTTCATGATCATAATCTTCTCTATCAATGTTCATTTCATCTTTCTCAAAAAAGACCCGTTTCTTAGTTTTCTCAATGTTATCTTTTAACATTCTTTGGCAGTATCTCAAATTCATTTTCACTAAAATAACTTCCATTGTGTCAATGTATTCCTATCTTATTGGATGTACTACATATTCAAATACCAAGTATGACTTAATTTAACCAATTGAAGGAATTCTAAGAAAATGAATATTATAGCCAAGGTTATTACATTTAGCATAAACCTTTTCACTCAATTAACAAATAATGCATCATCATTTTTATTTTCAGTCACACGTGTAAAATAACACATAGTTGACTAATCAAGTTGAATTTTTAAACCATTCTTAAGAAGCACATATAAAAATAAATAATTTCAATGTTACCTATGCTTCTTTATCTCAATGATCTTGCCCTTTTTCATAAGTTGCATCACCATCTTCTTTGGTGGTGCTTGACATTCCTACAACAAAGCAAGATCTAGGTACCCATCTTTAATTGGGTCCTCGAGGGTGAGTTTTATTTGTAGTAGGTTTAACAATCCATTTGTGTTTTAGCTACCACGGAACTTTTGTTCCACATTCAAGTAGTTTGCTATCATGAAACGATAAAACAAGTTGTTCTATTTCATCACAATAAGCATGTTGATTTACTTTAGAGGAAGATGACACATTAGGATTTGAATATTTGAAAAAACATTTCTTCAAGAGATTTTGAGTGAGACATGGTTTATATCCTAACAAATTTAATTTACATGCTATGTATTGCAAACCATGCACAATATCCCATTTTTCTTTTTTCTTGCAAGATTTAGTGATTCTTTCATTCAACTCATCATATATTTTCTTCAAACAATAAATCTCATCTTTTAAGACTTTGTCAAACAAGAAAGTGTTTTCTATTTCAAACTTATAGTTGGTTTTAATAACATGAGCATTCTTCTTTTCAAACTCTTTTAAATCAAGTATGACACATTTCACTTTTTCAAGAATGCTCACATTTCTAGATATAGCAAACGTTAGTTCATAATGAACACTAGAAATAGCTTCCTCCAAATCATCCATTGTACGATCATTGTTACTAGATGAGGAGCAATAAGATTCATAAGATAGGTTTACCTCTTCATCCATTATAACGAAGCATGCAACATTTTCTTCTTCTCTTGATTCTCCTCTATTATCTCCTTTTTACTCTTGATATAGTTCTTCAAGGAGATTCCATATCTCATGGGTGGATGAACATTCTTGAATTTGTTCAAACTCTTGATCATTGAAAGCACAATAGAGAATATGCATAGCTTGAGCATATTTGGTCAATTTGGCAATGTTTTGCTCGGTTGACTCATCTTCAACTTCGTATGACCCATGCTCAACAATATGCCACAATGTGTAGTCCACGGATTGAATATATGCTGCCATATGATTCCTCCACCTCATGAAATCGGTTCCTGTAAGCAAAGGAGGTCTATCACTTGAATATCCTTCAATGTGAGAGGATGTAGTAGTATACGCCATTATCTTGACTTTACTAGATGTTAAGCTATAGGTAATGCCCTAGCTCTTGATACCACTTGTTGTCTCTTAATTAAACTTAAGAGGGGGGGAGGGGGGGTGAATTAGGTTATATAGGCAATAATACTACTTTTTCGATTAGGCAATATACTAGCAATGATTAATAAAAAACAATCTTAAATAGATATGCACTCTAGCAATATAAAATGTGAGTGAGACAATTTATTAAACACTTGGTGTGCAGAAAATAATGCAAAGAGAGGGTTGAGAGAAAGAGATTGCAAATCGTGATTTAGCGTGGTTTGGCCCCCGCCTAACTCCACGACCTAAACTCCCCGCTTAGGATTTCAACAATCTTCACTATGGTGACTCTTCAAATGTTGCTGAGTTCACAAACCAACTACAATAGTAGTTCAAGCTTTTACAATAGAAAAATATTTCTCAATACAAAGCTTTAACCCTAACACCTTTGACAAGGAAATCCTTCATTTCAAAGTGTTTAACTTTCTCTTTTGATGAGTGTTTGAGATTCACAATAAAAACCCTCTTTTAGGGTAGATGAATAGAATGAATGCTTCTCTCTCAATATTGCTCACAAATTCTTGCTCAAGTATAGCTCAAAGATGATTCAAAGATGAGATTAATGAAAGAACTCAATAGTAATTGCTTTGAATCAATGTTATAAGTTTTGCAGTTGAGAGAGCATTAATAGAGGCTGAAATATGTGTAATAAATGCACCCCAACGTTCATAAAATGACTATATTTTGAATCAGCATTTTGGCTCGACCGGTCGACCCCTGTTTCACCGATCGAGAGACCCTCGTCCGGTGGATAGGTCTCGGGCGGACGACCCTCTGGCCACCGGTCAACCGGTTGCCATGGGGTCGTCCGGTGGGATCAAAACTGCCAGGGTTGGATTTTTAAAAGCATTTCTTTTAAGCATGTTTTGTAAAACATTTTTCAAATATTTCAAAATAATATTTGAGAATAATTGTTGAGCATATACCATTTGCAAGACCCAAAAACCCCAGTCAAGTCACAACCGGTATCCCTTATGTCGCCACATCTCATCTTATAACTCATTCTTCATTTACAAAGATTTTCACTTGAATCTTTACAACTTGAGCTTGTAAAGATCTTGACAAAAAGACACTTGAGCTTGATCATGTGGAACTCTTCATTTTATCTTCATGATTTGATCATTTGAGCTTGATTAACATCATTCTTCATGAATTTGCTCTTGAGCTTGTATAACATTGATATTCACAAAGTGCTTTGATCATCTCTTCAATCTTCCTTCTTTTGGACAAGATTTTAGCTAGAATGATCACATCTTGAATCTTCATAGATCTTGACCATTAAAGTACTTTGATCTTCTCGTTGCAGGAAGCCTTTTGTTTGATCATTATTTTCCATGAGCATTACTTCAATCCTTATGAGCTTACTTAATATGTTGAATATCCTTCAAGCTTTGACTAATTCTCAAACAATAAACTCATTACAAGATATGATTAGTCAATAGATCAATATCATAATCAAGATTTAATTATCATCAAAATATAGGATTTAAAGCATTTAGACTAACACCAATTGGTGGTTGAATTCCAAAAAATAATTCGGTGATCAGTCTTCGCCAGTTGGGTTCTCACATTAAAAAAATCCTTGGTGGTTGCAAGTGATCGCGTCGTTTTGCCCTAAAAAATAGTAAGGTTAAATGATTGAAAATATTGCTTATCTTGAATTACCTCTAGCTGTGACGAGTAGAGGGTCGATCCACGGAGATTGGGTTATCAAGTTAAGTTAAGTCCTTAATTTAGAATTGTTTGACTATCTTTCGTCACTGATAAGTTTGATTAAGTCCAAAAGTCCAAAGGTATAAACATACGGTAGATTAAGTCCAAGAAATGTTCACAAAATATCCAAAGATACGGTAGTAACTAGATCTAAAAGTGAATTAATCAAAAGTACTAAATTGAAGAATCACAACACTCAACACTGAAAATCCAAAGGGTTAATGATTCAGGGTGGTTATAGCTCGGTATACACAAGTACAAAGTTATTGATTCAGATTAAAAGTTAAGTCCTTCAGAAATAGGGCTACAAGCTCCTACTACTGAAATAAGCCTTTAATTACATAGGTGATAAGATTAATTAATTAACAAGACTGGATGTGTTGGTATAACCTAACGATATCCAGTCTCTCAATTAATCTTTCACTTATGTAACTTGGAGGTGTCTGTACAACCAGACTAGAATCCATCCGAGGTAGTCTCGTGTTGCCACTGGTTTACAAAATCGGGCGTATATGTACTTTCAATTAAATATAACATAACTACAAGTATACATATAATTAATCAAAGAATACTTAGAAATAAAAATACGAGACTTTAATAAATCTGAATCACAACATATGTACAAGATTAACCTTACACGTACTATCCCGAATCTCGGGTCTAGTGTGTCATGATAAACTTTAAAGTACAAAAAATTATAACAAAAACCGAAATAAAAGAATACTTATCGTGTTGAACGGATTTCGGTAGACCGGTATGATTTTGATATGTTGATGGCTCACTAGACCCTCCCCTCAGGATTAAAACTTTGCACACAACTAAGAATAATAATTAAAACACTCAAAACTCACTTCACAAATACTAGAGTAGGAGAAATTGAGTTAAGAAGAGAAAAATGGTACCAGCAAAATAAAAGAAATCTAGCACTATTCATATGTATTATTCACGCAGTGATGTCATCAATGTGTCAGCACGATATCAGCGCCAAAGTCAGTGCTGTGTCAGCACGATATCAGCGCCAAGGTCACCATTGTGTCAGCATGACGTCAGCGAAGTTACTATTCACATGTTGACTTTACTATTCATGCATTGACTTTGACTTTTAGTATTCACCTATTGACTTTGACTTTTACTATTCATCTATTGACTTTGACTTTGACCAAAAGTTGACTTTAACTTTGACCAAAAGTTGACTTTGACCAAAAAGTTGACCAAGGCTACTTTAAGGTTTTTCAGCGTCCTGAATCCGTTTTCACACTCCGTTTGGCCAAATTCAATCTCGATTTGCTCATGTCAAGGTCGTTCTACCTTCCTCATTCAGTATTGTGCTGAATTTCTCATTCAAGTGTTGGCTTTTGTGGCCATTTTTGTTATTTCTTCTTCAGAACCTATATTACACTAAATTTGTGTAAAATATACAATTAAGCTTGAAATAATAATGCAATATACATGATTCAATGGGTTAAAATTACTAAAAATATGGATTTATCAGCAAGTACCGATATAAAGGTATCAATAGAAGCCTTTGTAGATCATGGAGAATTGAGGTTATTCTCGCTTAGTTTCAAGTTTTGTAAATGGTTACAAATGTTGGTATGGACTTTGTAGTGGCTTAGTTACCACCCTTTTTGAGATGAGAAATGAAGTTTACTTGCTGATTTAGAAGAAAACAAAATATATAAATCCTTCAAGTTTTCAAACCAAATTGGAATAAACGAGGTTAATATAATCATTGGACAAATGATATTTCAATATGTGAGGTTGGTTGAATATGAGAGGTCGCTATATGGATGCAATAGCCATTTGTTTCAAATTTGACCAATTCCAAGCTTACCAAAACATGAATCTATGCTACACACACACACACACACACACACACACACACACACACACACACATATATATATATATATATATATATATAAGAATCAAGGATAAGTGGTTGCAATATGAAGAAGTAATGCAAGCTTAAATTGCTATAAATCAAACAGCTACTAAATAATTTTACCTTTCGACATGAAAATACCAACAAATACCAGTCCTTGACATTTTAAAAGGGTACCTAATGACATGAAATAATTCAACAAATATAAAAGGGTAAATAGCTCCAGACCCTCTTATGGTGGGTGGTAAGTGCGTAGGACCCCACTTTGGTCACAAAAATGCGTAGGACCCCCCTATGGTCTATGCCGCATTGCACACGACCCCCCATCTGTCAAATATTCTATCACTTTTGACAGGATGTGTAGTACACGCGCGTAAAGTGCAATTTTTATTGATTTTTAACGTATTTGACAATAAAATAATAGTAATAATTGTAAGAAAAAATTATAATAATAAAAAAAAAGAAATAGTGTGTTGTCTTCACGGTTAAGCATATTAGCGTAAGAGATGATGAAGAAAAAGAAGGAGCCTACCCAGATGAGGCCCAAATTGGGTTATCAAACGTGGGGCCTACTTGCTGATTTAGAAGAAAACAAAATATATAAATCCTTCTAGTTTTCAAACCAAATTGGAATAAACGAGGTTAATATAATCATTGGACAAATGATATTTCAATATATGAGGTTGGTTGAATATGAGAGGTCGCTATATGGATGCAATAGCCATTTGTTTCAAATTTGACCAATTCCAAGCTCACCAAAACATGAATCTAT
Source organism: Ehretia macrophylla (assembly GCA_037974665.1). Lineage (NCBI taxonomy): Eukaryota > Viridiplantae > Streptophyta > Magnoliopsida > Boraginales > Ehretiaceae > Ehretia > Ehretia macrophylla. Next base: position 22,106,851 of record CM075782.1, on the reverse strand, counting down.
GTTATACAGATGGCATATTGTTAGCATAATATATATATATATATATATATATATATATATATATATATATATATATATATATAAGTGGTTGCAATAGGAAGATGTGGTGCCCCCTGTGGTCTATGCCGCATTGCACATGACCCCTCATCCGTCAAATATTCCGTCACTTTTGACAGGATGTGTAGTACACGCACGTAAAGTGTAATTTTTATTAATTTTTAATGTGTTTGACAATAAAATAATAGTAATAATTGAATTTTTTTTAAAAAAAAAGAAATAGTGTGTTGTCTTCACAGTTAAGCATATTAGCGTAAGAGATGATGAAGAAGAAGAAGAAGGACCAGAAAAGGTCCAAATTGGGTTATCAAACGTGGGGCCTAGTACACTGGATATTGGGTCAACGCCGATGTGTTTGGGTCAAACTCCGACGAGGTCAGGAATGAACTTGGCAGCGGCATTAGTTGCGGAGCGGCAGTTCAAGAAGGCCCAAGAGACGGAAGGAGTGGATGATATAAGCCCAAGACCAAACCTGGTCAGGCTCAATAACAATGATGATGTTACTGCAAGAACTACACCAGGGACACCATATAGAGTTTCGTTGATGAGATTGCTTGAAGAAACATATGCTTGTGATGAGAGAGAAAAGATGAAAGATGGGGTGGGGTGTGATTCAGTGTGTTGTGTGTGCATGGTAAGGGAAAAAGGTGCAGCATTCATACCATGTGGACACACTTTTTGCTAGGTGTGTTCAAGGGAGCTATGGTTGAATCGAGGTTCTTGTCCCCTCTGTAACCGTTCCATTGTCGAGGATCTTGATATATTGATTTTTAACATATTTGACGATGCTTTGAATGCGCCGTCGACGATGAATGCTTGCAATGTACTTGAGCAAAAATAACGTTGTCGACGATGAACATACAACGGTCAGATGGGTCAGGTCAAGAGAGATGATGCGCTTGATGATGACCTTGTAAATGCTTGGGTCGCGTCGGAATTCACTGTTGAAGCTCAGCGTTTTAGGTGGGGGTGGGTGTGTTGGAGAAGATGACATTATTTTAGTTTTTTATTTTTATTTATGAAAGGGTATTTTGGTCAATAAATACACTTATTTTATTGATAAAATTATTGAAAACTAATCCAAGTTGTACCTACTGCGCGTGTCGTACATATCCTGTTAAAAGTGATGAAATATTTGACCCAAGGGGGTTGTGTGCAATGTGGCATAGACTACAAGGGGGGTCATACGTATTTTTGTAACCACATGAAGGTCCTATGCATTTACGACCCACCATAGAAGGGTCTGAAACTATTTACCCAATATAAAATTCATGATTTTGCAAAGTTAGGATAATAGTTGGTTGGACACATTCGAATATTCTGAAAAATATCACACGTAATCGAATACTACAAATGAACTAATATCATGTTAAAGCAGTAAAAGGTTCCATCACAACCCTACAATCACCTCCCTAATTATTGATGCTTCTTGTTGGGCTTCCAACAGGAGAGAGAGTGAGTAACTTTGCCCTTCCATCCTTGGAGCATCCAGTAGCCATCTTCATCAACTATAAAATCCTTGTGGTAACACTTCTTCACCTTATCCCTCACAGAATTCACAATTTCCCTGTCAAGTGGGAGCTGCCTAAAGCCTGCTCTGAGAGTTCTAACTTGCCATTGCTTGTATGTTTCCGGGCGTTCAACCCTCTGAGTACCTTCACAAGCTATGACATTCATTGCATCCCTGCCATATACCTCTTTCTCGTAAAGCATTCTTTCATGGTTATCACGCTGCAGATTGGCGTCAAACATATCAAACAGAGAAGAGAAGTGAAAAAGCGCCTCGCGGAACCGTGTTACGAAGAACGGGCTGTTGTAGGTTCCACTGGTAACTCCGTGAACAAATATGTCAGGCTTGATCCTCTTGATCAAGTTCAGAACAGCATCCCTGGGGCTGCTACTCACCACCGTTTCATCAGGCACATTATCGAGCCTGTACAAACAATTAACAGCAACTACCTCACCGTTGTCAATCTGGAGATCTTCGAGTTGGATAGTGTCCCACTTTTTGGCAATGGCATTGTACACGAATGGGACATTGAACCTCTTGCAGTACTTTGCAAGGCGTCGCCCTGTTTCTTCAACACTTTTTGCTGGCGGAAAACCTGGTTGTGGAAAATCGATACCTGTGATACGAAGCTTTGGAGGTCCCCCGGGCCTTTCGGCGAGAATCTGGATAAGGCAGGGCCATTGTAAACCATATAGAACGCCAAAATCAATGATATGAAGCCTTGTTGCGTTGCTCGCTACTTTCTTTATGCATTTGTTTGCGAAAATGTTTGACATTCTTCTGAACGGGCATGCTGTAACATAAACCTTGTACGCCTTCAAAACATCAGCAGCTGAATATTTCTGCAAATCAAAAGATGTATACAATGTAGTCCCAGTTCCTGCCAATCGTGCCTCGAGAGCGTTGGTGAAATAGTAAGCCAACCTTTCTGTAGCATCACCTGAAGGAGAAGAATGTTGCCTGATCCTGTTTAACAATTCATCTGCAGTCCTGTTGTCATAGCTTGCAACAGCTTGTGCACATTGCATTAGAAGGCTCCTCAAATCCACCACTTCCCTTAAAACACCTTGTTTCTTACCAGCATAATAAGGCCGCCTTCGTTTTGATCCTTTTGGTTGCTCATTCTGCTGTAGCGCTTTAGGCGATGAACACAACATCTGCTCATCTCCTTCACGCGGGTCAGAATTCGAATAAAGCAACACATTATCATACATCTCCAACGAATCAGATTCGTTCGCAGAGATCGCCAACAGTTTGTTACTCCTAACATCTTCTACAGATTCAGTATCCTCTCTATAATGTCTTTTCCCCATTGAACCGTTTGGGGAACGGTCCTCGACTCTTTCCTCTGCCCCTGCCAAAATCTGTAATGTATTTTCTGTTGCTTCCAGATCATACACAAGAACATTATCATTTGAAACCAAGTGGCCAATTTGTTTCCCTCCGCTGTGTTTGAAGTCATATTGGCCCGTGCTGGATAAATCTTGAACCTGATGTGGATTCCCCAAAAGATTAGCCCTTCCACTAACATCACCAGCAAAGCCATTTGAGCAGCTGAATGATTGCTGATTAAACTGTAATTTGAATTTTGATGCATCAGTGAAATGAGCAAGTTGAACAGGAGAGTATACCAAATCCCCTGGATTAGAAATCCAGCTATTGACATCGGATGAACGGTCACCAGATTGAGTAATACAGGTTCGGGAGAAATCATCGTCCGCGCCCTTCAAAGTTCCATCCATGAAAGATGAAAGGTTGATTTTAGGCTCATTAAGGGCATCATAGAAGTACTTCTCAGTAGCATGGAGAGCCATGGAGTCATAGAACATATAAGGCTTATGCTCCAAGTCCTCCTCTTCCATCAACATCTGACTGATGCACTTGAGGATCGCATCAGAATGGTCCGTTTCCTCTGACTCATCCCCTTCCGAGGTAGATTGAGCCACTGGGCTTAAACCATTTAAAAAGACCATTGAATCCTTATTATAGTCATGACGACTCATCCTGCAACTATTTACATGGTTTTGTTGTGGATGCATGGAGGTTAAATGGTGGTCCAACTTGAAACTATTCAAACCAACAAGGGTGTCCATTGATACAAATTGTAAGAGTTGAAAACCAACAAATGAGGGCAAAAGTTTATGCAAGAAGAGAATGGTTTCTGAAACACATGATTGAGAGACTTGAATCTTCACAGATTTTGCTAACTGTATGTTATGGATTCGAGCGAAAAATCAATGATTCTACTCTAGAATATGCATGTCGAATTTGGAAAAATAAAACTATGCATAGAAAGAGTGCAAGTTCGAAAAATGATACAGAAAAAGAATGCTTAGTGATATGATTTGAGGGGTAGCTTTTGCAAGAGATTTTGGAAAGTATCGCAGATGAGTTTGAAAAACATATAATTGTAAGAAGTTGCTGGATATAGTGCAGTCGAGGTGGACTTTAATAAGGAAAAGCATCTGAGGAGGTCCAAGAAGATAATATACTATATTTTTAGTAACGAAGGTTCGAGGAAGTTGATCGACGGCAACTGGTCTAGGCTATTAGAATGACTCCAATGGAGTATTTAAATTAGGATCTCTAAAATATAATGATTGCAGCAATTTAGAGATTTTGAAAAAAAAAAAAAATACTAATAAGAGTCTCTAACTCTAAAAATAGAGTCCTAATTCTATATTTGTTTGAGTTTCTATTTTTTTCAACAAATTTGTTGACGAAAATAGAGACTCAAGTAAATATAGAGCCCGAACTCTATTTTTTGAGTTAGAGACTCCTATTAGTGTTGTTTTTTTTTCCACAAAGTCTCTAAATTACTGCAATAATTGCATTTTAGAAATACTAATTTAGAAACTCCATCGGAGTCACCCTTAGTGTATGGAAAACTAATACGTGATAGACTCTACATATATGTGAAATCCACCCTTACACTCACAAGCGAACATCCATCAAGCCGTTTGGAATAATTTTCATTAATGTAACACGATTTTATTGGTCAACAAATGTTTTAAGGTTCTTTTTAGCAGCTTGTTAGATGGTATATATAGTATCAAAACTCAGACTAAAGAGCTTTGCACGTAAATGAGTGCGTTGAAAACAGTAAATGAATATAATTATAAATATATTTCTGACAATTTAAACTATTTGTGAGGTGGTACTTTAGTTATAATTTTTAACTATTTTGTAGCTTACATGAAATTTAAGGTCGTTTAATTTATTGTTTCACTTCATTTCTTTCTCTTTTGGATAAATGAGTTCAATAAAAAAAAGGTTTTTCTAAATGAGGTATGGCAAATCAAATTTGTATTTGCAAGCAACTGATACATATACTCGGCAACAAAAATATTATTGTTGAATCATGATGTGTAAGACAACTATGTTTAATTGAATTGACTTGGTGCTTGTGACGTGTTTTCTCTAATTTCCCTTAGTGACTCTGAAAATATTGAGCAAGTGAAAAAATTTTCATTCATTTATCGAGTGGTGCAATTGAAAGATGAGTCAGTCTTACATTATTAAGATGATTGAGGTTTTATCTTAAAATTAATTAATTTTAGGTGGAGTATTTCAAAATCTTATAAGGTGATCTTAAAGTTTCTGTTTTTCGATATTGACAAATGTATAATTTAACATTCCTCCTCACGTGTGACCTGATTTGAAAGGATTATACATGAAAAATTGAACATATGCAGCAAATATTGTTTTTTTTTTAATTTCTTCAGTCTTTCATGTTTCATTCTGTAGTCTACTTTACTATAATCTTGTCTTAGAGCAAAAAATGTCAATTCACCGCGTTGTTGCTGGCGATGATTCAACGTATCTACCAAACTACTCACCCATGTCAGTGTCACGAAAATGAAAACATAATTTAACCAATGATAGGTGTAGCTATGATGGACTTGAAGTGTTGGGAACGACTTGACCAAAAGTTAACTTGTTGCAGCTAGGGGCGGGTTTAAAAAAAATTTTCAATCAGAACTATAATACATAATTTGACAAGTTAAAATTACACGAATAATTTTTAAAAACACTATATAATAGTTAATTGATGTATCATAAAAAGTTAAAAAATAGCTATACATATCATAATTTTCTTTATAAAAATTATCTTTTTAGGGGGGCATAATTTATTTAATTTTTACCCAAAATTACATATACATATGAAAAAATACGCGGAGTTAGTGAGGATTGCAGCCCCCGCTGATCTCATGGTGCATCTGTCGTTAGTGGAAACTTAGGTTATTTTTGCAATTAGGATAATTTTATTTTTTATTTGTTTATTTTTTTCATGTATAGTGTTTTAATCCCCCTTTAACATTGTGTTTACAGATTTCGCATATACAATATGTTGCTTTGGTTTTGTTTTGGTAAGTCGAAATTATACGAATAACTTTTAAAAACACTATATAGTAGTTAATTAATGTATCATAAAAAGTTTAAAAATAGCTACATACATCATTCTCTTTCTAAACATTATCTTTTTATTGGGGGCTAATTTATTTTTCTATCTAAAATTACATATACGTATGAAAAAATACATTAGTCCCCACTAGCCTCATAGTGCATCCGTCTCTTATGATAATTTGGATTGTTTATACAGTTAGAATATATATGTATATTTTTTCATATATAGTGTTTCAATTCCCCTTTAGCATTGCGTTTGAAGGTTTCGGTGTCTAATATGTTGCTTTTGTTTTGCTCGTTGATTTCTTGTCTAGTTTAAGCTCAAATCTGTTTTGTATTTCTCTTATTTAGTTAATAATATGTTACTTGAAAAAAAATAAAAATAAAATAAAAAAACCTAAGCCGCGTAATACTAAAATCAATCAGATTGAGAAGCGTGGCCTCCAAGTTTGATGATGAGAATTAGTGTTGACTGGTCAATCTAGTAGGCCCCATATGTCAAAGCGGGACTCGAGTTTTCAGATTTTATTATTGTCATAATCAGGGTGCGGAGGCGTCAGGGGTGAGGTAATCAATAATATAGTTCTTTTTTTTTTTGGACGAATCAATAATATAGTTCATGTATCAGCATATTTGATTAGTCTAAGTGTCCACACTATGCTTCCTCATGAAGAAATAGGAACTTTGCTTCATCTTCTTTCTCAACGATACAGGTTCGAGATGAGGCAAAAATATTATTTTTTTATTGGTAAATTTAATACAAATTTCGACCCTATTCTTGAAGAGAATTATGAATTGGTCAAGCTATTTTGATCTTGAGAGCCTAGTGAGAAAACCTGATGAATTGACACTTTATAAGTCAAACTTTTTTACGCATTTTAATATTGGCTCATTAAAACAATATAAACTGATACCCAGAATTCTCATGAAGTAAAAAACCGAATCTCCTGCCATTGTACAAAATAAATTTTGTGGTTGAATACTGATGTTTCTTTCCTCCCCACATGGATAGAAGTGGACAAACAAGAATTAATTATAACTCTCACATGATGAAAAAAAATAGAAGGTCCCAGGAAAAAAAAAAAAGAGAGATCATATTGAAGCACTGTACATGACTAATATAAGGAAATGGAATAATCGATTGGCTGAGGCGCTAAAGTAGTTAAAATAATGATGAATCCCATCAATAAAATAGAAAGTCCATCCATTTTTAATTCCAATGGAGTTTTTAAAAAGTCAATTTATTTAAAATCCTCTACTAGTTCGATTAATGAACGGTACGATTGGAAATTAAAGTTTCTAAGAGTTTCAGGTACTTCACAATGATTTTTTTTTTATTCTATCAAATATAATTAAAACACAGACTTCCAAACTAGTTGCATGCAATATATATAAGATCTAAGGAATAATTTTGTTAAGAAGCCTGAGACTCCATTTTAAAATTAATTGGTATCAAAGTAGTAGTTCAAGATCTTATAAGATAGTTTAGAAGTTTGTATTTTTCTATGTGAGAGGAATTATATATTCCAACACCCCCTTCACGTGTGACTCGGAGAGAACTGAGAACTGAGAACTGAGAACCGAGAAACGAGAGCTGATATTGAAGAAAAACGAGTCAGTGAGAGTGAAACGAAATAAAATAGATAGGTCACACGTGGATGAATACGATTGAACTATAGGCCCACATCTGATATTATGTCATTGCTTTGGTAGATGAGTCTAGAGAATGTGTAAATGCTAAGCTAGAATTGTGGATATTGACTTTAGAATTTAAGGGTTTTAAACTAAGCAGATCAAAGACAGAGTATATGGAATGCAAATTTAGCAAGACTAGGGCGAGAAGTGAGATAGAGGTAAAATTAGATTCGGAAAGACTACAAAAAAGAGAGAGTTTTAAATACTTGGGTTTTATGGTTCAACTAGATGGTGAGATTAATGTGGACGTTGACCACATAATGAAAGCATGATGGACGAAGTGAAGGAATGTGATAGGATTCTTGTATGATCGTAAAATACCTGTTAGCCCAAATTATCCTAAGAGGGGGGTAAATTAGGATAGAGAGGCAAGTATACTACGTTTTCAGAAATGATAAAAACCAATTAATTCTCTTAAACAATTTATCAAACACTATGCATGCACAATATAAAGAGAAAAGGAAAGAAGAGAGAAAGAGATAATGTCGTTGATGTTTAGGTGGTTCATTTATCTAATCCACCACCCAAGGTCTTACTCCCCTTAGGACTTCTACTAGCTCCACTAGTGATGCTTCTTCATAAGTTGGTAAAGCACAAACCAACACAACAAGTCTACTCTTGAACCTACAAGAGCAACTCCCTCTTGAATCCACAAAAGTAATTACAACAATCCCTTAAACCCACAAGAGATTACCCAAATTTCTTTCACAAATAGGTAAAACTTAAACCTATGACCTTTCCTTCTTTGAGTCCACAAAGGATTACAACACTCTCATCTCTTCTAAGATTAGTCAATCCTAGTCTAGAGAACAATACAATAATAAATGTGTGTATTTGAAAGATACAAATAATTAACAACTCTATGAGTTGAATAATACAAATGAAGCTCTTGAATGCTCAATTGATTTGCAAGATTAAACTCAATAATTATTCAAACAAATGTCTTTTGAGAATATGAAAGTTGTAGAGCAAATGCTTGTGCTTGGAAGAGGTGTTTTGAGCATTGGAGGTGTTTGAATATATATAGAAGACGTTTCCAACGGTCACAAATGGCTATATTTTTCAAACACACAATCCAGTTGGTCGAAGGAATCGGTCGAGCCCCTCGTTCAACTGCCCCTGGATAAGTCGGTCGGACAATAAGTTGGTCGAGTCACTCGTCTGACTAGAATAGTACCAAATAGTGCTAGTTTTTCAATTTTGCAAAATTGAGCCCGAAATCTATTTTTTCAAACGCTAAACACTTGGACACTTAAAAGACATTTCTTCTAAAGTGTTTTCAACTTTTTTAACACTTTAAAACATTTTTCAAACTCTTGTAACAAGATTAAAATATATTTTTATAATCAAGAGTTTAAAATACATTTTCAACTGAAAATTCAATCTTTTGAAAATAAATTAATTTAAACCTTTTAAGAACATTTATTCAAAAGATATTCCAAACCATTTAACCTTTTGAAATCTTTTCGAAACTCTTGAGGAAGGATTTAAGGAAATTTTTGAAAGATTACTAAGAGCTTGAACCATAAAAATACACACCTAAAGCAAACAACATTTTTAAGTTGCTACCTCTTATGTCGCCACGTCTCCTCTTATGACTCCATCTTCATCTTCCACGATCTTCATTCTTCTTTGGAAAGATATCTATAGAATATTATACTTAAAAATCTTGGATCTTCACCACCATAGAACTTAGGCTTGATCAGTATCTTGAACTTGTTTGGCACTCTTGAGATTGTATAACATTGATATTCATAAAATGCTTTGATCATCTCTTTAATCTTCGTTCTTCAAGACAAGATCTTAGCTAGGATGTTCATATCTTGAATCTTCATAGATTTTGACTATTAAAATGCTTTGATCTTCTAGTTAAAGGATGCCTTTTGTTTGATCATCAATTTCCATGAGCTTGATCATCACTTTCCATGAGCTTGATCATCACTCCAATCCTCATGAGCTTACTTAATATGTTGAATATCCTTCAATATTTGACTAATTGTCAAACAATAAACTCATTACAAGATATGATTAGTCAATAGATCAATTTCATAATCAAGATTTACTTATCCTCAAAACATAGGATTAAGGCCTTCAGGCTAATAATACCACTTCAGCTAAATGGGAGGTTTTATAAGATTGTCATTAGACCAGCTATGTTATATGATTCTAAGTATTAGGCGGTAAAATATCAACACACGTCTATAAAATATCAGTGGCCGAGATGAGAATGTTGAGATGGATATGTGAAAAAACTAGGAAGGACAAGATTAGGAACGAGGTAATCCGTGAAAGTGTAGGTATCACACCCTCAGTCCATAACCTAGGCCTGCGAGCGCAACTAATGTTGTAAGTATAAAAAAACAATTACTTATGCCTCTTTTCTACTGGCCCAAAATAGTTAACCTAAGTTATTCCTTATACCCACAACACCTACTTATAAATCACACAATCACACTATATTCTACCGATATAGGATATTACAGTAGGAGTAGCTCTAATCGAGGATAAGATAAGGGAGAACCATTTGAGATGGTTTGGGCTTGTTAGGAGACGACTTGTAGAGGCTCCTATTAGACGATGTGAATGTTAACACATTGAAAGAAGGGTAGAGAAAAACCTAAGATGACTTGGATAGAGACACTCAGATGAGATTCTGCATGTATGAAACTTATAGAAGAGTTAGTTGTCAACAGAAATAAATGGTGTCATTTAATCTATATAGTTGACTCCACCTAGTGGGACAAGGTTCAGTTTGGTTTGATTTAGATTGGTTTGTTTCTCTTCATCCATCAATACACACACTTTACACATATAGTCAACACACAATCATAGACATCACATGCACAATCAGATGTATGCATGCACATACTCACCATACACACAGTGAACACACAAAGTAAATACACCCACATGGCTAGGGTGGGGGTTTCGTGCCTAGGTCAAGTGAGATAAGGATGGGTCAGGAAATGTCGTGGTAATGGTAGGAGTGGGTCTGTCACACCCCAACACGACCCCACTTATGATCAAGTCATGACGCGGTGGAATTTCGCCATTATAACATTTGTAATACCGACTCAAAACCCTAAATCGGTTCAACCTTCATACAAACCACAACCAACCAACACTTCACAAAACCACAAGGTAACCAATACATTTAACACTTCAACCAACCAATATTAAACCAAAGTATAATGCCTTCGTCTCAACCATACAAGACAAACCATAATATACATATATTCAAAATAGATTACCAAGCTAGCTTATCAATATATACATAACTAAAATAAACTAACTAAGCTAACATTTAATACAACCCAAGCTTACTAGATCATTCAACAAAAACTATAACCACTAACTCAAAGTAAGCTATAACATTACAAACTCCAAGTCTTTCATACATTACGGCATAACATAAAGACAACATATAAGACATCCCAAGCAAGCACTCAAGGGTGGGACTCTAGAACATAGGACTCATCAACATAAGGCTCAGCCTCAACTTCCTAAGGCCCGAACCCTAGCTTTGGCTTAGGCTCACCTGAAAAGTTAGCACAAAAGGGTGAGTTTCCACCAACTCAGTAAGGTTAGATAGGAGGTTTTGAAAACATTTTCATGAAAACCCTTTAAAAAATGCACTTGGAAACAATGATGCACTGTAAACAACAATAACTCAAATAAAACAAAATAAGTAACTAATCAATAAGGATACACTAACACTTGTTGATGCAGCTCCTTATATCACTATTATGAACTTAACCAACTTCTTATCTCTCCCACTAATACAATCCGGATGTACCTAAGCCAGACCTACACCACATGAACATTCTCCGATCATGCGGGATAGGGGATAGAACATGATAGTCGTGCCAATGCAACCCAGCAAGCCCAATACCGCCCGAGGTGACACAACCCTATCATGCCTCACAACATTTAACACTTAACACTTAACATTCCGTGAGAACAACAAAGTAGGTTGTCTCCCGACACTACAACATTTAACAACCAACAATTCAACACTTCAACATTTAGTAACTCAACACTTATAAAACACTTTAAGACACTTTAGTTAGATGACAAAGTAGGCAATCCAATCTCAAGCACACACTTCAAGCATTAACCAACTCCGAGCCTACTTAACTACAACTCAAGCTCCAACCACACAATCAATGCAAAAGAACTTAAAACAACACTTAAGCTAACTCAAAGTAGCAATGCACCAACTTCCTAGAAAAATAACTCAAAATTAGGCAACTAAACAACCCCCGAACCACCACTAACATTTATTTAGCAAGTCTAGCACCTAAACCACCTCGAGGGTAGCCCAAAAGCCTCCCAAAACAATCCCAACCAGCCATGGCAACCAAACTGCCAGGCGCTGGAAACTTCCAGCCAACAACACCCAACTTCAACTCAACCAATTCGCAATATAAAGCCATTATACAATTCTATACAAGTACATTCATGCATATACAACTCATATACAAATATTACAACAAGAATCAACTCAAATTTTAGCTAAATAACCAAAATAACAACATATATAATCAAACTATGCCAAGCTACCATTTAAATTACCTAAAGTCAACCTATGTTGTTCTGAAGCACTTATCTAGCAATAATCAAAAGCCAATACAACCATACAACATCTATATATGCAATTTCAAATCTTTGATACAAACTTTAATTTTAAGATCTAGTTTTTCTCTCACCTTATATGGAAAGAAAGGATAAAAATAGGTTGAACACATGTAGAATAGGCAAAATCAAGCTTTGAATGGAAGCAGTTGGCTTTGAATCAAGACTTTTCTTCAAAATTTGGCTTGAAAACCTGGAAAACACTATTTTCTCTTTCCTCCTTGGTCACGGATGAGTTGAGAGAGTTTTTGGGGATGTTTTGGCTATTTTATGCATTATATAAGCTTAATTTACTAAGTCAAACGAAGCTAAATAAGTCAATGCAAGAATAAAAGGTTAAATGACTAAGTTAGCCTTCATTTTTGTTTCTAACTTCAATTATGCCATGCTATGATTATTTAAGATGACAAGACATTAAATTTAGCATATTATTTCATATAATTAAAAGTACGCCAAAGAAGATGAAAAGTCTACAAAAATGCAATTCAAATGGACTTAAAATGCACATTTAACTTAATATCACTTAGTAAATCACATATATGCTCATATATTAATTCAAATAACATATAAGCAAGTGAAAACACGTAATTGCACATAAAGGCAAATTCGGGGTCTCACATCCTCCCCCCCTTAAAGTAATTTTGTCCTCGAAATTCTTACTTACTATTCGGAACAAATCTGGATGTTGCTGCTCAATCTGATCTCTCCTTTCCTAAGTAGCTTTTTCAATGCCATGATGATTCCACAATACTATCACCATAAGAATTCTCTTTGTGTGCAACTCTCGATCCTTATGATCTGGGATACGGATTGGTCATTCCTCAAAAGACAAATTTTTACTAAGCTGCAATGGCTCTGGTTCTAATATATGAGAATGATATGGATAATACTTTCTCAGCATAGATACATGAAAGACATCATGAATATTGGAGAGATTCTGCAGTAAAGTCAACCGATATGCTAATTTGCCAACTCTACCCACAATTTCAAACGACCCAACAAACCTCAGACTCAATTTACCACCTTTACCATGATGAACAAAGCCCTTACGAGGAGATAATTTTAAGAAGACTCGATTCCCAACCTCGAACTTCAAATCCCGACGGCGTTTATCATCATAACTCTTATATATGCTTTGAGCTGCTAGCATTCTCTGCCTGATTAACTGAACATTCTCAATCTTCTCTAGAAGTTCTGGCATCAAAGTTGGATCAACAACCTTCATCTCCCCTACGTTATCCTAGTACAAAGGTGATCGGCATTTACGCCCATACAGAGCTGCATAAGGTGTCATCCTAATAATCGCTTGATAACTATTGTTGTAGGAAAACTCCGCTGGTGGCAAATATTTTTCCCATCTCTTCCCGAAGTCTAGCACACAAGCCCTCAACATATATTCTAGAATTTGTATAGTTCTCTCTGATTGACCATCGATTTGGGGATGATACGCTATGCTAAAATTCAATTTAGTACCCAATGTTTCCTATAGACATTGCCAAAATTGAGAATCTCAATCATATATAATACTTACCGGAATCCCATGAAGTTTTACAATGTTAGCCACATAGAGATCTGCCAACTTCTCAAGATTATCTTGCTTACTCATCGAAATAAAGTGAGTCGTCTAAGTTAGTCAATCCACGACAACCCAAACTGCATCAAACCCTCTCAGTGACCTGGGCAAGTCAGTGAAAAAGTCCATCGTGATATGTTTTCATTTCCATTCTGGTATTGCCAATGGCTGAAGTAACCCTGCGGGTCTTTGATGCTCTGTTTTCACCCACTGACAAGTCAAACATCTAGATGCAAATTGAGCAACGTCTTTCTTAATGTTATTCCACCAATAGTGCTGTTTCAAATCCCGGTACATCTTGTTTCCACCAGGATGAATGGTGTATTTTGAATTGTGAGCTTGCTGAAGAATTCATCTCGTCATATTTGGTTCATCGGGAACACACACCTTGTTCTGAAACCGAAGTACATCATCATCACGTAATTTGAAATCGGATTTATTATCCTTGATTTGATCCTTGATTTTCTGAAGCTTCTTATCAAGTTGTTGAGCTTCTCTAATTTGAGACAACAATAAGGGTTGAATTTGCAAATGTGCACACATCACTCCAACTTGAGTCAACTCCGGTTTCCAATAACTAGTTTCTTCCAGCAACTCCTACTCTTTGATTGCCAACATAGCATTGCTTGCCTTCTGGCTAAGAGCATATGCCACAATATTAGCCTTCCTAGGTAGATAATTGATAGAACAATTATAATCATCTAGAAGCTCCATCTATCTCCTCTGCGTCATATTCAATTTCTTCTGAGAGAAAAAGTACTTCAAGCTTTTATGACCAGTGAAGATTTCAAACTTACTGCCCCAAAGATAGTGATGCCATTTCTTCAAAGCAAATACTATGGTTGTCAACTCCAGATCATGAGTCGGATAGTTTACCTCATATGGTTTTAACTTCTGAGAAGCATAGATGATTAACCGACCATTTTACATAAGCACGCAACCCAAGCCCTCATTGGATGCATCACTGTAGATGATAAGATTATATGTTCTCTTTGGCAAAACAAGTATTGAAGTGGAAGTCAACCTCTTTTTCAACTCTTGGAAACCATTTTCACACTTCTCATCCCACACATAGCTCGTTCTTTTCTGAGTTAGTTTAGAAAGTGGCCTTGAGATCTTAGAGAAGTCCTTCATAAATCTGCGATAGTAACCTGCCAATCCAAGGAAGCTACGAACCTCTGTCACATTCTCTGGCCTTTTCCAAGACATCACAACCTCAATCTTAGCAGGATCCACTGAAATACCCTGCTGTGTAATCACATGACCCAGAAAAGATATCTATTGCAACCAGAATTCACACTTACTAAACTTTGCAAACAATTGATGTTGCTAAAGCTTCTGTAGGACAAGTCATAAATGCTGCTCATACTCAGATTCAGTCTTAGAATAAACCAGGATATCGTCAATGAAGATTACCACAAACTGATCCAAGTATGGCTGAAATATTTAGTGCATAAGATCCATGATTGCTGCAGGTGCATTAGTTAGTCCAAAGGGCATAACTGCAAATTCATAATGCCTATACCGAGTTCTGAAAGCAGACTTTGACATATTCTCCTTACGAATCCGGAGCTGATAGTACCCTTGCCTCAAATCAAACATAGAATAAACTTTAGCTCATTACAATTGATCAAACAACTCGTCAATTAGTGGCAAATGATATTTGTTCTTGATGGTCACCTGGTTAAAACCTTGATAATCAATGCATAACCTCAAGGTGCCATTTTGCTTTTTCACAAATAAAACTAGTGCTCCCTACGGTGATAAACTCTGTTGAATAAAACCTTTCTCTAGTAACTCCTGCAACTGGATTTTCAACTCTTTAAGCTCTGCTGGTGTATACGGTATGCTAATTTAAAGACTGGTTGAGTACTAGGAAGTACATTAATCACAAACTCAATATCTCTCTCTCGCGGCAGTCCTAGCAACTCATAGGGAAATATATTTGGATATTCCTGAACTATCGGAACTTCCTCCAGCTTTAGCTTATCAGATGGCTTGTTAATCAGATAAGCTAGATAACATGAACACCCTTTTTCTCACCAACTTAATAGCTTTGGCTAATGAGATGATGAAACTCTTCGAAGCACCTTGATTTCAAGCTACTTCAACCACTGGCTAACCTAGCAACTAAAACTTCACAACCTTTGTTTTACAATTCAATTGAGCATCATACTCGGCAAGTCAATCCATACCCAAGATAACATCATACTCTCGAATAGGAAGTAAGATAAGATCAGCAAGAAAATCTTGGCCCTTAATATGAATCTTACATTCTTTACACGCCAAGCCCGTTACAAAATTATTGCCCATAGGTATACTAACCTCAATCATATAAGGTAACTTCTCAAGTTGTACATTTAGACGTTGCACACAAGTAGGTGTAATATAAGAATACGTGGCACCAAAATCAATCAATACTTTAACTAATTGATTGAGAATTAGAAAGTTACCTTCCACAACTATCGCTGCCTCTGACAATTTCTCCATATCCACTACATAAGATCGAGCCTAAACTCGCTGCAATTGAGGTGCACTGCCTGAAGATTTACCCTGAGTACCCTTGGCCACTGGTTGGCGCTGAAACTTCTGCCATTTGGGGCAGTCTTTCACTTTATGTTGGTTGCTGCCACAACCCAAACATTTCCTAGCTTTTATCCAATAGACGACCTCTAGATGTTTCTTATGTTTACAATATGTGCAGTGTGGAGCTGGTGCAGTAATACTACTACCCGAAGAAGCTGAAACTGACGAAGTAATTGTACCAGTCTGTTGAGGCCTCACCACATACGACCTATACTGACCCTGAGACTGAGTTGCCCTCTACTGTGCCTCAAGTTGATAGGATCTTTGCTGAGTCTGAGGCTGATAAGATTTCTACTGCCCTTGAGGCTGAAACGGCCTCTTGTTTGGTTGACTGGACTCGGCTCGAGCTTCACTCTTTTTTCGATCCCAGTAGCTGCATTAAGAGCTTGACCTTATGTATCAAACTCTAACGGAGCCATGAAGTCCTGGATCTCTGATCTTAATCCCCGAATGAACCTCTGGGCCCTCCTCTTTGCATCCTGCACAAACTCTTGAGTATAACGGGACAACTTGTTAAAGGTGGCCTCATACTGAGCTACAATCGTATTACCCTGTTTGAGGGACATGAACTCCTCCTCCTTGCGCTCCCGAGCAATTTTCGGGACATTCGGGGAATGAGTATGTTGAGTCTCTCACCTCAATTTTACCATACGCTACCATTATGATGCCCAAGACCACTATCACACTTACAATTAATTGTTGCATACTTTTTTGAGAAATTTAATGTGCATTTATCTACTTTTATGAATAGTCATTATTCATCATGAACTTTGACTATCTATTTTCTCTGAATTAGTATTTTTTCTATGTTATATTACTTATTTGAGGAATGACAAAAATAATATTTTGAGCATTGCATGTTGGGAGAGTGAGTTTAAAAAATGGCTTTCGGTTCTATTGAATAGTGAAAAACATCAAAAAACAATAGTTGTGTAGGCTACTTAGTTTTATTGGACTTTTGGGGCTTGTTTTAAGTTAGTTTGTATTATGTTAGGCCTAAATAATTATCTATATACAATATATAACATATATACATTATATACACATACATTACATAGCAAAAAAATAAAACAAACAAAGCTACCACCACCCCCTTGAACCCAACGACATAGAGGAGAGAAAAGAGGAAAAAATCCTCTTCAAGCTAGCTAGTTGGAGCTCATTCAAGCAATTTTCAAGTGGTTTCAAGTGTCCTTGAGGCTTCTACTAGCACCTATACACCTTTGGTGAGGGATTTAGACATTTACATGCATTTTATATGTATTAACTTTATTTTTTAAGATTTGATGATATATTGTTTATATATCCATGTTTATGCTTAAATTGTCTTCTAATAAGTTAATAGAACATATCTTTATGATTTTTAACAAAATCAATGGTTAAAATTGAAAAATACATGTTGGAGAAGATAATGAATAGTGAAATCTAAGGGTTTTGCTAAAAAATTGATTGTGGGATTGATTTTGTGCTATCTATAAGTGATTTTAGTGTTACTAAACGTAGATTAGTTGTTGTATGCAATTAGGTTGCTCGGAATTTGACTAAAAATGCTAAAATGGCTCGTTTTACAAAGGGGTTTCGAGTAAAATGTGAATCCGGGTGAAATTAATCATTATATTTGGTGTTTATAGGGTGAGATGGTGCTAAAAGTGTGGTTATGTCACCAAATTGAATGTTGCTTAGGATACTTGTAGTTCAAACGCATAAGGGGGTTTTCAAGACTTTTTGTGGTAATTGCAGATTAAAGGGTGGTTTCAAGGGTCCTAAGGGTGTCATAAAGTGTCATTAGAAGGTTTGAATGACTTGTTTGAGGATTTTGAACATCGTCCTTCGGTTTTGAGTCAAATAGCTTTAGTGGACGAAGGGGCCGTTTGACCAAATGTTGACCGTGCTTATTTTGAGTTGAGGGTTAGTCTTGTATATGCATGGAAGCACTTTTAGCGCAATTGTAGCATTGATTAGGTGTTTGGTTAGTATAGTTGTAGTTCAAACATGCTAGATGGACTTTCGGGGTTATGTTGGGAAAGTGAGGTTTCGTAGTGTAGAATCGTGCCTTAATGTACTTAAGAGAGGGTAGTGAAGTCGGTTTCCCAATCTCGTAGCTCGTTTGGTTGTAGTAACTTGTAGAAGTTGGGGTTATGAAGAGTATTTTTGTAGTTTCGTGCTTTAAACTTTTATTGCTTACTTAGCTATGGTTCTTATTGTTATAATTGCCTTATAATTGATTAATAAGGTGTTTAAATGCACTTGTGTAGTACATGTATCTTGAAAGAGGAGTTTGTGCATTGAATTTCATGTATACTTGTTATCAATTGAGTGAACATGCTTATATCTTGTTATATTGTTTACATTGCTTAAAGATAGTTTGTAATTCATGAAGTAATATTTGACTGTATGTTCAAGGTGTTTGAGAATGAGTTGGAGCCAATTCTTACATCTTGGAGCTTGGTAGAGGTGAAAGAGTTTTCATTCTATGTGCATAACAGTCTATTTTCTCGCTCCTAAATTGTGTGAATTATTATAATTATTAAAGTAATGTGTGCTTATTGGTTACCATATTGTGAGTGAGGGCAACCTACTTTGTTGTCCCTCATTTATGTGTTTATTGACTTTTATTGTTATATAACTTTATCGTTGTCTTCTGTGGTTTTGTATCGATGGTTACACAACCTTATCGCTCGGGACGGATGTGATGGGCCATTTTGGGCGGCATCGGGCTTGCCAGTGTTGGTTGCCCTAGCTCCGTACCCTAGTCCCTCACTCACCTGGTATAGAGTATGTCAAGGGGTGTGGGTCGTAGGATCGGGTACATCCGAAATACCCATTGGTGTAAAGGGATGTTGGTATATCGTGTTCGAGATCGAGTTCGTGGTTCGTGGTTCGAGGAATTGGAGGGATAAGGGTTATCGATCATATTATTTTAAAAATGTTTGGCATTTTATGGTATACTTGCTACTTTATTTACATAGTTGCTAAACTTGTGTTTAATTGCTGCATTGCACGAAATAGATTTCCAAACTTCCCGGTTATCTATTTCCCTGCCTCACTGAGTATACATATATTATATGTTCACCCCTCTTTCTAATACTTCCAGATTTAGTACTAAGTAATTGAAGGGTCTACAAGCTGTTTGGATTCTTGTGCAATGAAGTGTTGCTTGCTCGTGATAGTATAATTTGTAAAGTAGAAGTCTTATGCGTATTTGATTCATGTTGTGAAGGATTGTAATAAATAGTTTAATGTTTGTATGATAAGATAATTGTAATGGCATATAATAACTTGTAATCTTTACTTTATTGCTTTTTAGTTGCATGCTTGTGCGGCTAGTAGAAGTTAGTTGGTTGTTTGACTAAATTTATAAGAAAAAAGGTAAATATGATTAGAGTTGTAAGATAAGCGGATTTAAAACATAGAATTTCAATGGATTTGATTTTGCATGCTTGTATGTTATATTGTCATGGTCTAAGGCTCAAATGGCCTTAGGGTTGGGGAAGTTGCGTGGTTGAAGTTTGGAGTTGTTGAAGAATAAATGCAAGAAAACTTCTTTAAGCCCAAAATAATACATAATTTTACTATTCATATAATATCAAGATATTTTTGCAAATCACTCGTCATATATGCAATGAATATAATTTTTGTGAACGTAGACTAATTATAAGTTAAGTAATAATAGAAAAATATAAAATTCGGGAAATAAGAGAATAAAAATTTTAGTTCGGGCTTAATTTAATAGAAAACTTTTTAAATGCAAGTTTGATTAAAAAGTTTATGATGAAAATAATTTGAATGTTCATTTATTATTTACTAAAGTAAATAAACTCAAATTTTTGATATTTAAAAGCAATTTAACAAATATTAGTACATAGAGAGTAAATAAATATTTAATAGCATTTTATAGAAAAAGTAGGCATTTAAACAAATAGTTGCACATATAAATATACATGAATGATAAATGCATGCACTGGGAGCCGGGCGTCACATCCTCCCCTCCTTCAAACAATTGCATCCACGCAATTCTTCTTCTAATAGAATTCCGCATCCACTAAAGTCCAACTTTGGTTACCCTTCATCGGTTGCTGAGCAAGACCCTAAATAACGAGACTCGTAAGAAGCCCATTGTGAATTCAAATACCACCGCTTGAGAATTTCAAAGTAAAAAGCCAAATAAAGGCTCAAATGAGGATACTAGCTCAAAATACGAATAAGAAACCCGTTGGTTGAGAATACCACAGAAGAGTTCCCTGTTAGAAGTGCTGAGAAAATACTAAGAAAACTCTAAGCAAGAAACCCGGTCAAACATACTTAAAAAAAAACTCCAAAGAAGTCTTGCAATTAATAGCTCTAGAAGTACCCAAATAAGGATCCAAGCATGTACACCGATATATATATACATATTAAAAGTCCTTAAATGAACCCCAAGTAGAATAGCCAAGCAGATCCCGAGGATAATACCGTTATCGAACAATGAGAAGATGCCAAAGAGAATACCAAAGAAAATACAGAGGAAACACCCCATTTAAGCATCTTCAACAGAAATCCAACAAGTATCTGAAATGAGACTACTGTGCGAGAATGTTGGCAAAAGTTCTCAGAAGAATGCTAACATGAATGCCATAAAAGAAGTTTGAATAGAATTCCCAAATACCAAACCTTCCAAGAAATACCAATAAGAAAATACCAAAAGAATACCCAATAAGAAATTACTAAGGAAATGTTCCGGAGAACAATCATATAGAATCCTTAAAGAAAGCCTTTCATTTCTGACTGCTGAGCTTAGAAGAATGTCTTGGAAGAAATCCTAATAACCAAACTCCGAATATAAATTCCAATTCCCAAACAAAGGACTGACCAAATGCTTCTATTTCCCGCAAATCCACATAACTTAGAGGGCCTGTTATTAATCACTTCTCTTCAAAGGGAGGAAGGGAATCAACTCACCATTCTAACAGGCCATGCATGAATGCCAGAATATCATATATATACAAATATGCTTTAAGCTATTATGCAAGCATGTTTATAAAAGAGTTTTACAAAACTCAGTTTAATCAACAAAGTCATTCAAATACGAATCACAACACAACCAAGACAAATGACCACAAATCCTAATTCAAAGCATTCAGTTACACATATTACAATCAATAATTCAAGCAAATAATGATTTACGATGTCGATTCGATTCACGAGTAGCCCTTTCACTTCACTTAACACACATTTAGCACATAACTCACAACTACATCACTTAGGTGCACACATTTAAATCAAGACACACAATCTCATATACAGGCACACACTTTCAAGACACACTTAAAAAAAATACACATGCAAGGTTTACTACCCGACAAACCGAGGACCCTATCTCGGCTGAGAGCTAACTAAGCTCTGATACCACCTGTAACGCCCCAATCCCTTATGGAACTAGAACTCCTATTAATCATGCTATTCTCAACCCATTACCAAACCCGGTTACAAAAGTTAGGAAAAACAGACGGAGTTTTCCCTGTTTATAGGACTATCTGGATACCTATAAGTAGATAAATAAAGCCACAAATACAAACCACAACATTCTCCATATCTGACACCACCATTTCCCAACTTTAAGGCCATCCGAGCCTTAAGAAAAACAAGACATGGTAAACACATACAAGCATGCAGTTAACAATCCTGGAATCTTTATCTGTTGTCCGCTTATCATACCACTCTATATTGTGAAACCCCACTTTCCTGCTTATCTCGTTTTACGTGCTATACCTCATTTTGCGTGCATATGATCTGTTTATGTGATATAGGACCTAGAAAGTTATAATTTTGAAGTCAATACTCCTAATACGTGCTAAATGTGCATTCATGAAATTTTCATAAAAAACGGAGTCAGAAATTTTATCGTCGATTTTCAGTGAATAGTATTTTCGAAACATGTCCGCTAAAATTTTGAAACTGGTCTTTTTAACCCTTCTAGACCTAGTCCACGGACTTTAATAGACCTGTGTTTGATGAAAACGGTTTTAAAATCGGCTTAAGAATTTATTAGGGTTTTTACACCGACTTTTGCGAAAATCGAGTTTTAAGCCGACTCGGGTGAAATTGTTGGATTGTAAAACTTCTTGTCACCTAAAAATAATTTACTTGAGCTAGCTTGGGTGTTGAATAAATGTTTTGAACTTTGGTGATCAAGAAAATGCATTTAAAGTCAAGAAAACACAAAAATATCAATTTAAATTAACTTTGACTTTAATTAATTATTGACCTTATAAGCTATTGTCATCAACACACACTCAACACAACACAAAACACCACCACAAACACACACAAGGCCGAGAGAAAGAAGAGAGAAAAAGAAAGAGATTTTTAAAGCTTTTCAATCCAATTTTTCAAAGAAAAACCTAGTTTTTGTCCGTAGAACTTCGCACCGACTTGGATTCTGCTTGTTGGGCACGTATAGCACGCATTCCTAGGCTTGTATCGCATCAAAGGTGAGAGAAAAATTCTAGATCTCAAAATGTCATTTTTATACTTTTGCTCATAAATGAAAATTTAACCGTTAGAATTGAAATCTGATGATAGATTATTGCTCCTTGCATGCTAGGGATCGTTATATACTAATACTACGAATTTCTGTCGGATGTAGCATAATTTTTATTTTTCGGGTATTTAATTTTGATTAAAATGTTCAAAGTTGAATTAAATGAGTTGTGTTGATTGAAATCGATTGCCGTCGATTTCTAAATACTTGATAATTACGTGTTAGCGCTGTTGTAATGCCAAATTTTCGATTACATTGTTCGTGTGAAAATCGGGAAAATCCAGCCATGACATCCTAGGGTTTTAGGGTTATCGGGCATGATTTGGAGGTGTTATGGTGGATTTCCGAGAGGGCTAATGTAGTAGGTTGAATGGGTGAGTGATAGGAACTGATTTGGCAATGTTTGGATTAGTAGATTGTAAGTTATGAATTTTAGAAGTTTAGGTTGTCATTCTTTAATTTCTTGAACGATGCCTTTAGATGGTTGGGTAGTGTTCAAGTGATGGATGGTGAGTTGTTGATGAGTAATTTAGAGTTTAATTGTGTATATTATGCATGTCCGGTTAGATGGCCTACTTTGTCATCTAACTTCGTTGTTTGTTGTTTAATTAAATATTGATGTTATATTGATGTTATTGATTGATTATTATTGAGTTCGGGAATTGGGCACTTTCGTTGCTGATCTCCCAATTGATTGATTAATGATTGATTGATAATTGATGATTATGGAGTCTTGGTATGTGTGTGCCACCTCTCGGGCAGCGTTGGGCTGTCGGGTTGATAACGGCATGACTGCCATAGGCTACCCCCAGCTCGCATGACGGAGGTGTCATGGAGGGAGGGGCTAGTGAGGTACCTCGGGTGCGTGAGTAATGGGGAGTTATAAGAAGAACGGTTGAGATCGTGATGGCGTTTGGAGCTACACCAAATAGAGTATCCTTTATTGATTGGTTATATAGTTATGTGATGATAATGTTATTATTGTTGTTGTGTGTTTACTTGCTCAAAGGACTAAATCCAAGGAGCATAGTGAATACTGTCGAGATCTATCGGATCCTCACTGGGCTTATGTATATAAGCTCACTCTCTATTATTGCATGCTTACAGGTGTTGCAGAGCCGGATTACGGGTACGTGCCTCCTGAGGAGGAAAATGTGCCTTATGTGGACGAGTCATATGTTCCTGAGTCTTATCCATGATTCTATGTTGTTTAATGTCATGTATATTAGCTTAATAGACTTTTATATGCTTTATGGTTCTTATTGTAATAGATGTTGAAAGATGATGATCCAAATGATGTTAACTTAGTGGTTTCCTTTTGTCTATGGTTAAGTTGTAGATGTGTCTCAACTTATTTTTGAAATGTATGATAAGGTTGAGGCATTGTATGTTATGTTGGAACGGAGGCAGATAACGAAGACTGATTATTGTATATTATGGTTATGTTGTGTTTTGTTATGCTGTTGAGGAGTTGTTGTTTGTATGATTATAGAATTGGATGTTTTAATGTTATTAATGAGGTTGGTTTAGAACCTCGGAAATCTATTTACTGTCGTTACGCTGCCGAAATTCGGTTGCGTCCTGACTGATTGTAGGTGGGGTCGAGTTGGGGCGTGACATATATTATTAATGAGACTTTCTTATAATCTAAAGTCAAACAACTAGTAGCTTTCATTAACACACAAGCAAGCAACATAGAAAGTAAGTAAGGTTAAACTATTATAAACCACTACCATTCCAGCCAAACATCAACCTAACTATTACAATTCCAACAACTCCAAACATATATACAACCCATAGGCAAAATAGAACATAATATAACACGAACAAAGCCTTCCACAGTTTAGCAGGCAAACACTCAAATCTCAAGCAATAACACACAACAATCAAGGCAACTCCTCCAACTACACCACTTGAAACATGTTTAGCGAGGTATGAGCAACACAATTACCCAGTGAGGGATATAGTCTAATAGGATGTGCAATGCAACAGTTAACATAAGTAAAGCATTTAAACAACCTACGAGCAATTTAAATAACAAGTTACCACACATTAAAAGGATACGATTCACTTTAACCCCAACACTCCAGAATTCTCTTGGGCTTCAATCACGAACCATGATCCTCGATCTAAGAACCTCGATCGCTGTGCCGGCATAAACCCCGATCTCTCAAATGGGTGTACTCTGGATGTAACCCAAAAATCCTACGACCCAACATCCCTTGGCAATCTCTAGACCAGGCGAGTGAGGGACTAGAACACGGAGATCGAATATCCACTGGCAAGCCCGCTGCCGCCTAACCGATATCCAATACATCCGCCCCTGACACTATGGTTGCGCAACCATTATGCTAATGCACTTAATCCAATGACAATATAACAATAATATAAGTCAATAACACATAGGAGGGACAACAAAGTAAGTTGCTCTCAAAAGCAATTAAGATATAAAAAGAATATAACTAAAGCAATTATCCTAAGTCATACAATTTATTAAAAAGAAAAAGAACCAAAATGCACAAAAGGATGACAATCCCTCACCTTTTAGGAAGCCAAACCTGTACGAATTAAGTTAAGATTCCCTCAAGATTCTCCAAAAGCATCAATTCCTTTCAATTATCACTACCTAATACAATCAACTATATGCATAAGAAGTGATTCCTTATTTTCAACTAAAACTAGTTCATAAAGCCATTAATTTATCCAACTCTATTTGATTCCCTTTAATTCATATAACTAACAATATATTTCATTATTCAACATGCATTCTAATCATTATTGACACAACAGATAACTCAAGTGATCACATGTGCAACATTCTTTAATGTTCTAAGTATTACTCAAAGAAAATAGTATAATAACTAACATATACATAACAATGATAATTCATATAAGTAGAAACACTATATAACATCTAACCAATAAGTTATGTAATCATAGCTTCACATATACAATACAATTAATAAGCAATATAAACATGTTTAGTCAATCTTTAACTAGTAACCATATGATTCAATTCACAACTTCTCCAAGTAGATGAACTTGTCATACAAGTACAATTAAACATTTATCCAACCAATTAAGACTCAACTAACAACAATAGTGTAACAAGTTAAGCATATAAATGAGGGACAACAAGGTAGGTTGCTCTCACACAAGTATAACATTATATGATTAGCATAAGAAGCAAGAAACACAAGACTATAAGTTATAAACATGAAATTAACCATCGGTGCACAAAGGGGATCAACAACATACTTTCACGAAATTTCACCAATAACTCGAATATACTATAGAAATGCATTTAAACACACTATAAGCAATAACAAGTCAATACAAGTGCCAAAACACTTAATTCATTCATTTCCCCCTTTGTTCAACTAGGCTAATTAGCTTCCTACCAAAAGGATCAAGTTAAGCTAGCTAACCATCCTACTAATCTAAGGATACCTAAATACCTCATTTAGAGCATCCAAATCATAACCTAGAGCACAAGTACACGAAAACACCGAAAATACCTCTTTGTGGGTTTACACTACAAGTAACAATTCCGGAACCCAAACAAGTGAAACGAAGGCACTTCTAAGACTTCAATACTTAATAAAGACTAGCCATGACCTCGAAACGTGCCCGAATTTGAGTTAACCACGAAACCCTTTATTAAAGTAGCCTAATTTGATCAAATTATTCAAATTTTGTACATGGCAAGTGCAACTAACATTTTTCCCATG
The DNA here is from genome assembly GCA_037974665.1 of Ehretia macrophylla. Classification (NCBI taxonomy): domain Eukaryota; kingdom Viridiplantae; phylum Streptophyta; class Magnoliopsida; order Boraginales; family Ehretiaceae; genus Ehretia; species Ehretia macrophylla. The sequence goes on along the minus strand of CM075782.1, from coordinate 22,080,137 downwards.
CTTAAGGACCTAATTAGCAACTACTAGAAGCATTGAATCAAATTAAATTGCACAAATTTTTGGAACTCTAGAAATTCCACTATTCATCATCTTCCTCAAATGACACCTTGCTAAAAACTCAACACCAATCTATAATATTGCATATGGATGTTCTCTAGCATGTATACATACTATATAAAGCAAGAAACAAACATGTTATAGCTCAATAATAGCAAAATCCGAAAATTCAAAAACTTGGCATAAACTTTGAACCATAAAAATGATACAACTCCCTCACCAAAAACATGCAAGGAAGCTAGGATAGGGCTTGGAGAAGCTTGGAACCACTTGGAGAAGACTTGACAAAGCTTAGAAGATCAAATTGAGCAAAATTGTCAAGAAAAGTACTATTCCCGTAATTGGCTTTTTTGGCTGATTTTTAGCCTTTTTTGGCTTATTTGAGTATTTTTTTGTGTTTTGTTTAGTATATATATGTAGAGGATGATTATATGGGTTGATGGGTTGGATATTAAGTTTGGGTTGTGGGTTAAAATGGATTTGAGTTTAGCTGTATTAGAATAGATGCAAGAAAACTTCTTTAAGTCTAAAATAATACATAGTTTTATTATTCATATAATATCAAGATATTTTTGCAAATCACTCGTCATATATGCAATTAATATAATTTTTGTAAACGTAGGCTAATTATAAGTTAAGTAATAATAGAAAAATATAAAATTCGGGAAATAAGATAATAAAAATTTTAGTTCGGGCTCAATTTAATAGAAAATTTTTTAAATGCAAGTTTTATTAAAAAGTCTATGATGAAAATAATTTGAATGTTCATTTATTATTTACTAAAGTAAATAAACTTAAAATTTTGATATTTAAAAGCAATTTAACAAATATTAGTACATAGAGAGTAAATAAACATTTAATAGCATTTTATAGGAAAAGTAGGCATTTAAACAAATAGTTGCACATATAAATGCACATGAATGATAAATGTATGCAATGGGAGCCGGGCATCACATTAACCCCCTCAGAAACTAATCAAAAACCACCTAAAACAAGCTCAACAAGTCTAATTTGTCAATGCACTCAAGGCTGAATTTTTTGACTTCTACATTGGCATTAAAATTGAAAATTTGGAATTACAACATTGCTACACAATAAATAACAAGGCTATAGAAGCAACTACAACTCCATTTTATCTACTACAACTACAATTATACAAGAAATAATCCAAATTATCAATTAAATACCCAAAAAATAGAAATACATGTTGCTACTGTTTAAAATGGCTATAATTACACTAAGTTGGTCCTTATCATCTATCTAGCAATAATCTATAAACAATTTAACAAAACAACAACTATAAATGCATCAACAAAAATTTGACATAAACTTTAAAAAAATGATATAGTTTTTCTCTCACCTTTGATCCAAAGCAAGGATAGAAATAGGTAGAACAAGTGCCTAACAAGCAAAATCTAGCCCAGAATGAAAAGATTTGGCCTAGAAATGACTTTGCCTTTGAAAATTTTCTTGAAAACCTAAGCAAAAATGGCTTCCTTCTTCCTCCCAAGGTGCACAGCTATGTGTGTGTATTTTTGTGGTGTTTTGCAACTTATTTTATGTATTGTATAAGTAGAATAGCCTATATAATGCAAAGTCAACAAAATAAACTAAAGTCAAAGTTGTCAACTTACTTGTTTTTTTTAGTTTTTAGCCTACAACACTTATATATATAAACTATCATATATACTGTATTTAGTAGACTAAACTTAGTTGACAACATTTTATATAAGCATACATGTAACACTCCGTTCCTTCTCGAGACCAGAGTTCCCGATCCTAATACCCAAGTCACAAAAAATGAGAAAAAACGTACGAAGTTTCTCCTATTTTTAGGACTATCCATAACCTGCACACAGTAAATAAACCCACAAAATCAAAATCCAATATCCTCAATCATTCCCATCCTCCGAAACCACAACTTCCTTCAATTTGGTAAGGCCACCCGAGCCTCAAGACTTAGCAAAAATTCATAAACAAGTATGCATTCTATTCACTAATAGGATTCTATTAATATCAGTTCGATTATCATACCACCCTAATCCCATCTTTTCAACTTTCTCACTTATTAAGTCCACCGATCAACCTTCATTAACCTAGACAAGCATGTAAGTCCAATAGGCAATAAAGTAACTCACTAAGTTATTACAAACCTTACATGACTATCAATTTTACAAGCCTTTAAATTTTACAAATACATATAAAGCCCAATACCAATACATTCAAGATTTCTAAGGTCTCAACTAGTTTACAAATCAAGTCATTTAACTACTTCGCACAAAAACACATGTATAGACAATAGAGGCTAGCACATTCAATCACAGTAACTCCCGAGCTTTCTTCATCTTATCACATTCCGAAGACATATAACCTGAAATTGTTAGAAATGAGGGTGAGCACACAAAACGCATATGCCCAGTGAGGGAAGGAACAATAAAAGGGGAGGTTTCGAAAATATTTTTCCGTGCAATGGAACAACTATTCACGTATTCAAATATAACAATTTAACACTTATTCAATAAGCTAAATAATACACTTTAACTACTATATGATAACACTTAGACAACAATTTCAAGATGACATGGGATGCCGATAAAGCTGGATAATATACATATGCAAGACATATAATGGTAACATTACAAGACCAACACACAAATACACAGTTAAACAATCTATATGAAGTAACATCAAGTATACAAGCAATTAAAGACAAGTCTATCAAGTAATTAAAGCAATAGTTATACAAATAATGAAAGCAGGAAACTAAGTAACACACGAGGTTACGATACTAGGAAACACGCAAGCATACGAATCTGGATATCACATAAGCATACGAGATTGGTTAGCACACAAGTTACGAGTCTGAATAACACATAAACATACGAGACGAGGTGACCTGCAAGTAATGAGGAATACATTCAAGTATACGGACTATGTGACGCCTAAGCCCGACCCTGCATTTAATTTCATTTATTTACATTAATACATGACATCCATTTGTATTATTCTTGAGAAACGTGCTTTAAACTCTATTTGCTTTTATTTAATTTAAAATTATATGGGTTGCTCGGGACATATATTTTATTAATTTAATTATTTAAAATTGTTGTACAAGCCTTAAAATTAAATTCTTTTACTGTCCGAATGGAAAGCCCGGGCCCGGACCTGAATAGGCTAGAAGATTATTTTAAATAATTACATTTATTTACTTAGTTGCCCGGAGCTTAATGAACTATTCGATTATTTTAATAATTTCATTTATTAATTTACATTCTAATGAAATTATATGAAATAGTTAACTCACTGTTTTATTTAATTGTAGCTATCTTATTTTTATTTAAATAATTTATTTTTACTATCTATATCATTATTTGTAAATACCTTAGTTTAGCACGTAGTCCTCATTCTTAGCGAGCTAGAAATGTGGCACTTGGCTTATTGGCTAGCCACTCATTTAGATAATTGTTGTCTTAGTTTTTTTTTAACCCCACATTTTATACATAAAATAAAACAAATAATCACCACCTAACACACACACACACTACACGGTTTCACACTCATACACCAAAATAAATATCTCTCTCTTACCACACACCACACACACACTCAAAACAAAACAAAGAACCTACCCCACCGTTCTCACCCGTCAATCAATAGAAAAAAAAAAGAAGAAGAATCAGAAGCAGAAGCTCGACGGCGTGGAGAAAAAAAGGAAGAAATAGGTCATCTAGCTTCAATATAAGTTCGTCTTTTGCATTTTGTCAGCTAAATTGAGGTGAGGGTTCTATTGTTTGTGTTTTTCTTGGTTTATTTTTGAAATGGCAGATTTATGAAAGTATTGAAATAAGCTAATTTTGGTCTTGTTTTAGCTAGTAGGTGTGTTACTCATGAAGTATATGTGATTTTTATGTGCTACTACTAGTTAGTTTGAAAGATGACTTGAAATTGTTGTTAATGATCTTGAGGTTAAAGATGGTGAATAGTAAACAGGTCCTGTTAGTTTAGAGCTTGATGGGAAATTCATTTTATATGTTTTGCTTGAATTTCTTTTATTAAGTATAAGCTATGGAATTATTGAATAAATTAGTTTTTGGTTGCTCTAGCTAGCTTAGCTTGGTTTTTGTGAAACTAATGTGATATTTTGGTGTTGATTGCTAGTTAAATAAGAATTCTAGTGTTGTAGTTGTTGTTGTGTTAGAAGTGGAAGATAATAGATATTGCATGTTTAATGTTTGAAAGAATGCTTGTAAGAAGATTGTGAAAGCTCAAGAAGAAATTAGCTAGCATGTATGTTCATAAATATACAAGATTGGAGTTTTAGTTAGCTTTCACTATATATATTGGAATTGCAAGTAAATGAACTAACTACACCATGTGTACGTATGTGTGTGTGTTCAATTGTGGCTGCCCAATTTTTTTCAGCAAAAATGAGGCAATTTCGGGCTTAAAACTGTATTAATTGGAGAAGTATTAGGGGTTGAATTATACCGTTAGAAAGCCTTACGAGTCTAGTTTCTAATACTTTTTACGGTGCATTAATTGGAGTTTTTTAGAATAATTTATGATCGTTTTGGTGAGATGTGTCAGAACTGCCCCGTTACGCGAAAATCTGAATTGTGTTGTTATTTTGCTATAGTGATGATATATTTCAGTTCTAATTGGATGTATTCGATCAAGACCTTATTGTGTAGTATCCTTGGATGATTAGTAACATAGTGGAGCTCTTATAGTTAGGTTGTTTTCATGAATTGTAATTGAAATCTAATTGTTAATAAAGTTAATTTAAATTGAAAGCTATTCTATTCGACTGTGAATGAGAAATGCTAGTAGAGTTGTGATGGTCACCACCTTTAGAGATAGGTAATATTTCTATATATGCTAAACAATTCAATTACTAGAATTAGTTGTTGTTATCAATGTACAACTAATGAACACTTAAGGGTTAAGTAAGCTATGTGAAAGAATGTGTTTAATGCTCTTTGAACCTACATGTAAGGTTAATTGTAAGTTGATAGTTATCTATTATATATTAATGTAATTAACTTAAGTTGATCCTATTAGTGATATGTTAGCATCTTAGCTTGAAGTATAGTTATTTTGCTAAAATGGTATGTTAGTTATTCAATGGTTGATAGTTAACTTTTCTATTAGTTGATAAATGCAATTCTTTCCCTATGTGCTAATGTTGGGCTATCTTCATGGAGATATTACTAACTATTGTAAGTAAAGTAGAATATGAATTAGAAGTTCATTAAAGTTGTAAAAGACTGGGTAGTGCCATTGTGAATGAATGTATCATTTAAACATTAAAGTAACCTAGCCTTTATTATCTCTAAACTATTTGGAGGAATTCCTTTAGTTGAGTTAATGATTAGTTTATTGTTATGTGGAGTGAATTAGTTTCGTGTGTAAGTTACTGTAACTTATAAGTTGTTTGTATTATATGCAAAAGTTTCAACTACGACTTTGTCTAATTTGTCTAGTGATGATTTCCAATTGAAATCTCTCTTATTCTACATAGATTACTAGCTTATAGTAGAATGCTTGTTAGGGTGACTTAGTGAATATTGTACTAATTAAACCTCAGTTAGAACTAGAGTATAATTATGCATAGCCTACTAATTGTAATGTTCTTATACTCCATGAGTTACTAGCTAAAAGTAAAAGGTTAGATAAGTTAGGTACATAGATCATGTATTATTTGAGCTATATTGTATTACTTGAGCTACATTGATTCTAGTTAATTATTTGGATATTCAAATGAAATTTATATAGTTAATTGATAAAGGGTTATACTAGTGTGAAGAGACTAGAGTTGCATATTTGAGTTAAGTCAAGAAGGTTGGAGTACATCTAAGCTTTACTCTTGCATCATTAATCTAATCCAAGGTGAGGGAGTCTTCATCTTTTTTGTGCATCTTGACTTATTTTATTGCTTCTAGATAGTATGGTTTAGTTTAATTGATAAAGTTTATATGTACTATTTACTTGTTATCTTGTGATTTCTTGTGTTTATTTGTGATTATTCCGTGATATCTCGTGAATTCTTGAATTCGTGTTTCAGGTTGCGCAACCTTTTCTGACATGGTAGTATCGAGAAACTCCATGCAGTATCGGGCTCTCAGTCTAGCTCGACTACCATGGTGCCTATTTCCTTTCTCGCTGAGGCATACTCTTGTACCCCAGAGGCGTGGTTCACCTCGTTGGGGCATACGGACCTACCTCAGGAGAAATGGGTCGTAGGATCGGGGTACATCCGGAGTATCCCATTGGAGGAATAAGGGGTTTGCCGGCATTTGCTTGAAGATTATCGTTCGTGGTTCGAGGTCGAAGACAAAAAAGATGAACCATATCCTTTTTAAATGTGTTTAAATATTTGTTCAATTAGCTTGCTATATTGTGTTACTTGCGTTATTATCTTTGTTGCATTGCACGAAATCATTTGCGAAAACATCCCCTGGTTTACTGCATCCCCTCCCTCACTGAGTAACTTTGGTTACTCATTCCTCGTTTTAACATGTTACAAGTGCAGTTAGAACAACTACCCTGAGTGTTGTGTTGCTGGTTGCTTATCTTGCTGAGGTTGGATACCCTTTGAAGATATGTGTTATTGTAATATGTCTTATTTTGAGACATTTGAGGTCTTATATGTATTAATGATAAATTTGGTAGGTTGTAATTGAAGTTGTAGTCTTGAATAGTTAGTGGCAGAGTTGGTATGTAATAGTTAATAATAGACTTTACTGCATTTTGACTGCATGCTTGTGTGCTAAAGGAAGTTGAGTGATGGACTTAATATTTAAATAAGTACGGTAATTAGAATTAAAGTGGTATGATAAGTGGATTTAAGAGATAAGATTTCAATGGATTTTAACCTTGCATGCTTGTGTGTTATAATATTGGGTTCCAAGGCTTGGATGGCCTTGAGGAGTTTGTTGGTTGTGATGATGGTGGAAGTTGGAAAGTACGGGGAAGGTTGGACTTTGATTTTGAGGTTAAACCTGCTTGTACAAGTTTTGGATTGTTCTATAAATAGGGGAGACTTCGTCCGTTTTCTCTTGTTTTTTATGCCTTAGATTTTGAGATCGGGACCCCAGTCTCGTGAGGGATTGGGGTGTTACAGACTAGCTATCACCTATAAGGAAGTGCTATCACAAGTAACTCTCCTGAGGTAGATCTTTGTGCCCCAACGAGATGAACAAACCTTTGAGGTAGGAGATCATGCCCTAGTGAGAATTATCGACCATGAGCACGAACAAAATATATGACTCCACTATCCCAGGATAGATCTTTATGCCCCAACGAGGTGGCCAAACCTCTGAGCTAGAAGATTATGCCCTATCGAGAAGGATCGGGAACCATAGTAGCCGAGTTAGACCGACAGCCCGACGCTGCTCGGAGTTGAACGACCTACCATGCCCAGAAAGTTGCGCAACCTGACACGAACACGAGAATTCTCAAGGTAACACGGGAACCCATGAAGATTTACAAGATAACACGAGAAACCGCGAGATAATTATACAATACAATAACACATAAATAGGCACATAACAACACAAGCATGATAATTAGACAATATATCGGAAATTCAACTATATTCATTCAATATAAGTTAAGCAGGCATGCATTTCACTTTTCAAAGCTAATCCAACTAGTACCTTAATTCACCCAATTTCATCTAGGCCCTTAATTAGTAACACTTACACAATTAGATAAATACTCAAACCGACAAGCACACAAAGAGAACAACCAAAGAGGATGTCCTTGCACATAAGCTATAGCAATTAGAAAACATGATTACATTCAATTAAAGTAGCATTACATATTCAGTAACTATCACATAGTTAGCACCACACACCTAGGCAATTAGTCTTTAATGGTTAAGTTTGCAATTTCAATTAATCCACCTAATCTAAACATACAACAACATATTATTAACACTTTTCCCTAATTCACTCAAGTAGCCTTTAACCACATTCCATTCAAGCAATAACAATTAGTTAACATACTTCAACTAGACTATAACTTTATTAACAACTATTCAATTCATTTTCTTTATGTAACAATATGCAACTTTAAACTAACAAATCATAATAAGGCTAGAATACATGTATATATACTTAGAAAACACTGTAGAACATATCATTCATTCATTATAGCACCATACCTTATTTAAATATTGAATTATATAAGCTAAACATTAACAATAAATGCAAATATAAATGCATCCCTCACCTCGAAAGCCACGAGCACTTGTATCCGCCCCCTTTGTACCAAAGCTAGCAAATCACATAAGATTCATAAATTTAGAAATGAATACAACATAATTAAACACCTAATAATAAGCAACCAACAAGACATTAGATATTAACATAAAAATCTCATACAAGTAACACACAAATACCTAAGGTATCAAATCTTTAATTCAACCACACTAATCACTTCCAAACACCTTATGACACATTTCAACCACGTGAAACCACACTTCAACCCAAGTCTAACTTTAAACTCCAAGTAGTCCTTTAGTCCAATTGAAGCTTATTCCAAACCAAAGGCACGCAAACCACAATCCATTCATTCAATCATCCTAAGAATACTCCATGAACTCCTTTTAACCCATGAACATTCAACTTTAACCATTTCCACCTCAAAACCCCTTTACACTTCATAACTTCAAAACTTGTCATATAATCACGGAAACACACTAAAGGCATTCTATCTACTTCTCATCCACTTACGGACCACAACTAAGCTATCCAAAGCATCATCACACCTATACAACCAATACCACCAAAAAGGCCCTTTATACCAAATCAATTCTTTCCAAATCCTAATCACATTCTAATCATTTCAAACATCAAATTAGCCTTTTCTACACCTATGACACTACCACAAGCATCAAATGAACATTTAACCATCAATTCACTAAAATACTATTCATTTCCCCAACTTTCACAAGCTACCACATCCAAACGAACTACGAGACTTGAAACCGATTTCACTACTCAATCCTAGTCACTTTATGGCACAACTGAATCCCACGAAAACACACTTTAACAAGCGTCTACCCAAAAATCCCGATTTGTCTCTTAGTACGTTTGAACTACAACTATATAAACCGATCATCTAATCAAGATTAGAATCACACCATACTTACTTCCTAGCATATCTAAGGTCATATGATCACTCAAAACTTGCCCGATTAGCACTTCGTTCAAACGACCCCTTTTGTTTCCAATCCAAATTTATCAATTATAACCATCCAAAATCCATTTAAATGTTACATTTAGCCTCCTAAGAACTTATGGAACCCAATCAAAGCATTAAAATGCAATTCGAAATGAAAACCCCAAAAATTCAGATTTTACAATTCATGATACTATTCATCTTCTTCCTAAACTTTCCAATCACCATATTCAATCATTACAAAAGCTAAACAACCATAAAAGAATGTTCTCTAAACAAAATATGAAGCATTTAAAGAAATTACAAGCATAGATAGTCAAGATACTTCAAATCTAAAAATTTCAAAAACTAACACAAACTTTAAATGCAAGAGTTTTAAAAATCCCTCACCAAAACAACTTGAAGAAGCTTGGATGATGCTCTAGGATGGCTTAAGACTCTTCACTTTTTTTTCTTTTTTTTCCTTCTTTTTTTCCCAAAGGGCATATTTTTGCTTATTGTTTTTGCTTGGTTTTTTTTGGCTTTGTTTTAGAAATATAAGATGATGGTTATGTTATAGGGGTTTGGGTCATGGGTTTGGTTATAAGTTGTTTTAGAAAAAATAATGGGTCAAATTGGCTAGAAATGGTTAGAAATGCTTCTTTAATGGATCACTATTCATACGATAGAATAATAATTTTGTAATTCATTCACTTGATATGTTATGCATAAAATTATATTTTTTTCTCATTCCTCATAAGGGTCATGTAACATGGGAAAAATACGAAATCGGAAAAATTCAACAGTCGAAATTTCATGTGAATAGTAGCTATTCAAAAATAAGCTTTTAAGTGAAAAATGCACAATTAAATGCACAAAATGCAGGCAATGAATGATGTATGCATTCCCTAGGTCTCGGGTCTCACAATACATATACATACATTTAAGGTACAAAACTCAATTTTGTAAAAGAAATTGAAAAGTCACATTATTTGTTTTGCAAATGTATTTTAAATGCATAATCAATATATCATCACTTAATACCACATATAAATACATATATATAAATTATAATAGCATTTAAACAGATAAAACACATAATTACAAATTAGGCAAATTCGGTGTAACACCCCGGCCCCTCGCGAGACCGGGAATTCTATTAAACAGTCTATTCACAACCTAATACCAAACCCGGGCACAAAATTTAGGAAAAACGGATGGAGTTTTCCTTGAATATAGGCCAACAGTTTACCTGCACACGGAATATAAAGGGACCAGTACCGTGTCCAACATTCAAACTCCTCAAAGCCATCCGAGCCTTGGTTCTCAACAAGTATACCCAACAACCATACAATCCTAAACCAAACTCCAAACCAACCTAGCTCTTTTTCTTTAGACAATACATTCATGCTTTGCATTTAAACTATACTATCCTATTACATAAACTACCTTATCATACCACTCCAATATCCTAGTTAAACTTAAATTACATTTCTCTTAGCTATAAATACATACAACTCAAAGGTAACATCTTTATAACTTCCCGCAAACAAGCCACGTAACACATTGACTCCCAAGCAAAAACAATCAACACAAGCATGAACATTCCATCTATCACTGCAATACCTGAAATGTGGTGGTGAGGAGTGAGTATACAAAACATGTATACTCAGAGATGGTGAAACAGATAACGAGGTGGAGAGAGAAGAAGATCGTGCAATGCAAATAGAGATAGTTAAGCAGTATAATCAATAAAGAGAGCAATCAATGTAAACATTAAATCAATAAAGGAACAATCAAGGAGAGCATTAACATAACCAACCAAAGCTATACCGTACTTTGAAGGTTACAGTTCGCTTACACGAGCTATATACCAAACGAATCAATTCCACAAGTGATACATCAATCTCGAGCTTGATGTTAACAATGATGACAATAAGTGCGCATCCACCTTATAACTTCAACTGGTTATACTCTAGATGTACCCCGACACATCTACGACCCAAATCTCCAGGGCGGCATCCCTAGCGAGAATGGGAATAGGACACGAAGCTAGAGCAAACCAACCCTGGCAGCCCGAGACTGCCCAAAGAGGCCCATCATTCACGCATCTGACATTATGCAATGTAATACGAAAAACATGACGATAATCGAGCGAGGCACCAAAGTGCAGATTAGTTGCAATAATCAATATATCAAACATTTACAATAATCAATAGCAACTACAACAACAACAAAACAAGTAATGCAAGTTCAATACACGAAACCTACAAGTAATACTATTCAATATCTAACTTTCAAAGGCAATTGCGAGCAAACGAGATACAAGATTAGAAAACCGTCTTCACTACTCTCACTTGGGTACTATGAGGCACGTTTCTATGGCACGAAACCTCACTTTCCCAACCGAAGCCCGAAAGTCCACCTCGTGCGTTTGAACTACAGTTATACTAATCGGTCACTCAATCAATGCCACAACAGCGCCAAAAGTACTTCCATGCACTCACAAGCCAAACCCCCACTCAATTCGAGCACGGTCAACACTTGGTCAAACGACCCATTTATGTTTCTTTGCCTAATTCTTAATTTTAACAAAGGCCAATCTATTTTTATTGCATTTTCAATCTTTCTAACACTAATGGTGTGAAACCCCACTTTTCTGCTTATCTCGTTTTACGTGTTATACCTCGTTTTGCGTGCATATGACCTGTTTATGTGCTATAGGACCTAGAAAGTTATAATTTTGATGTCAATACTCCTAATACGTGCTAAATGTGCATTCATGAAATTTTCATCAAAAACGGGATCAGAAATTTTATCATCGTCTTTTAGTGAATAGTATTTTGGACGCACGTCCGCTAAAATTTTGAAACTGGTCTTTTTAACCCTTCTAGACCTAGTCCACGGACTTTAATAGACTTGTGATTGATAAAAACGGATTTCAAATCAGCTTAGGAATTTATTAGGGTTTTTACACCGACTTTTGCAAAAATCGAGTTTTAAGCCGACTCGGGTAGAATTGTTTGATTTTAAAACTTCTTGTCACCTAAAAATAATCTACTTGAGCTATCTTAGGAGTTGCATTTTTGTTTTGAGCAAGGAGATAGCTAAAATGCATTTAAAAGACAAGAAAATGAATTAAATGACTAAAATACTACTTTGCACACACACTAAGCAAAGCACAAAACACACTCCAATTGCACACACAAGGCCGAGAGAAAGAAGGAGAAAAAGAAAGAGAATTTTCAAGGTTTTTCAATCAATTTTTCTTAGAAAAGCTTGGTTTTTGTCCGTAAAACTTCGCACCGACTTGGATTCTGCTTGTTGGGCACGCACTTCACGCATCCCTAGGCTTTTATCGCATCAAAGGTGAGAGAAAAATTCTAGATCTCAAAACTTGTCTTTTGCATTTTTGCGTATAAATGAAGATTGAACCGTTAGAATTGTAATCTGATGATAGATTATTGCTCCTTGTATGCTAGGGATCGTTTTATGCTAATACTACTAGTTTCTGTCAGATATAGCATAATTTTTATTTTCCGGGTATTTAATTTAGATTAAATTGTTCAAAGTTGATTTAATTGAGTTGCGTTGCTCGAAATCGATTGCCGTCGATTTCTAAATACTTGATAATTACGTGTTAGCGCTGTTGTAATGCCGAATTTTCGATTACATTGCTCGTGGGAAAATCCAAAAAATCCAGCCAAGACATCCTAGGGTTTTAGGGTTATCGAGCATGATTTGGAGGTGTTATGGTGGATTTCTGAGAGGGCTAATGTAGTAGGTTGAATAGGTGAGTGATAGAAACTGATTTGGCAATGTTTGGGTTAGTAGAATGTAAGTTATGAATTTTTGAAGTTTAGGTTGTCATTCTTTAATTTCTTGAACGATGCCTTTAGATGATTGGGTTGTGTTTGAGTGTTGAATGGTGAGTTGTTGATGGGTAATTTAGGGTTTAATTGTGTTTATAATGCATGTCCGGTTAGATGGCCTACTTTGTCATCTAACTAAGTTATTGTTGTTTAAATGATAATTGATGCTATCAATGATGTATAATTGATGATTGATTGATGATTGATTGATGATTGATGATGATTATGGAGTCTTGGTATGTGTGTGCCACCTCTCGGGCAGCGTTGGGCTGTCGGGTTGATAACGGCATGACTGCCATAGGCTACCCCCAGCTCGCATGACGGAGGTGTCATGGAGGGAGGGGCTAGTGAGGTACCTCGGGTGCGTGAGTAATGGGGAGTTATAAGAAGAATGGTTGAGATCGTGATGGCGTTTGGAGCTACACCAAATAGAGTATCCTTTATTGATTGGTTATATAGTTATGTGATGATAGTATTATTTATGTTATTGTGTGTTTACTGACTCAAAGGATTATTCCAAGGAGTTTAGTAGACCTTGTTCGAGATCTATCGGATCCTCACTGGGCTTATTTATATAAGCTCACTCTCGATTATTGCATGCTTACAGGTGTTGCAGAGCCGGATTACGGGTACGTGCCTCCTGAGGAGGAAAATGTGCCTTTCGTGGATGAGTCATATGTCCCTGAGTCTTATCCATGATTTTATGTTGTTTAATGTCATGTACATTAGCTTAATAGACTTTTATATGCTTTATGGTTCTTATTGTAATAGATGTTGAAAAGATGATGATCCAAATGATGTTAACTTAGTGGCTTTCTTTTGTCTATGGTTAAGTTGTTAGATGGGTCTCAACTTATTTTTGAAATGTATGATAAGGCTGAGGTATTGTATGTTATGTTGGAACGGAGGCAGATAACGAAGACTGATTATTGTATATTACAGTTATGTTGTGTGTTGTTATGTTGTTGAGGAGTTGTTGTTTGTATGGTTATGGAATTGGATGTTTAATGTTATTAATGAGATTGGTTTAGAGCCTCGGTAATCTATTTACTGTCGTTATACTGCCGAAATTCCGTTGCGTCCTGACTGATTGTAGGTGGGGTCGAGTTAGGGCGTGACAAATGGCACCTAACCAAATCAAGAAATCGCAACTTGGATCGAAAATTCGAAGATCTAAGGTTTTACTATTCAAATCACTATTCATTATTCTTTCCCAATTTTAATTCGCATTTCTAGCCGTAAAAATCTCTAACTAACTATCAAACAATGCTCTACGAACTCAAATGAATCTATATCAAGCAATAATAGGCATTTAAGCGCATTATATATCAAATATGAAAATTTGAAACAAAAATCAAATTCCACAAAATATGCGCAAAAACGTGAAAACCCTCACAGAGATTGAAGGAGAGGACCCGCAAGAACCCCAGCCTTGATCCTTGAGCAATTCTATGCATGATTGTAGAAGAAAAATGGAATCAAAATCTTTCTTTTTTTGGCTCATGAAGTTTCGGCCAAGGGGGGAGGGAGGACATGGGGGGGAATTTGGCAATTTGTTTTTGTTCTATTTTTGCTTTTTTGTATATAAAAGATGAGAAGGGCAATGGTGTAATTTGACAAGGTCAAAGTTAAGTTAAAATGGTCAATCTAGCTTATTTTGATGGCATTTAATCTAATTCAAGTTAAAGCAATGCAATTTAATGCAAACCAACTAAAAACTAGTTAAATTAAGCTAGAAACACTATTCACTAAATCCAAGAAATATTTCTCTAACTTCTATTTTCAATGTGATACGATCAAATGGCCAATAAACGATTACGATAAGTATGATAAAGAATAATATAAAAATATAATTTTTGAAAAGTAGAACAGTAGAATAGTTTAAAACTCACTCCGGCTTGGAGTTACTTTTTCATTTTGTTGAAATTAAAGTAATTTAAGTGCGAGAAAATAAATCCAAGTATTGAAAATAATCAAAATATTTTATATTCATTTAAAATAATTAATGTAAGTATTACTGGCATACTTTTAAAAAGAAATGTGAAATTTATACAAAAATGAATAAATTAACCAAATTAAACAATCAATTAAATGCATCTAAATGCCATTAAATATGTGTCGGGTTCGGGGTATCACATCCTTCCCCCCTTAAAACAATTGTGTCCTTGCAATTCTTCTTCCAATAGAACTCAGCATCATCTGAAATCCAACTCTGACCATTCCTTATCGGTTGCTGAGCAAACATAGAACAAGGACACCCAGAAGAAAACCCCACTAAGAACCCCTAATAGTACTGGCTAAAAGTACCAAAGTAATAAGGCCAAAGAAGGCTCCGATATAAATGCCAGTTAGAGATCTGAATATGAATCCTGCTGATCAAGAACACCATAGAAGAATTCCCTACTAAGAGTGCTGAGAAGAAACCAACAAAGACTAAAGCAGAGATACTGAAGATATTACCAATTCCACATATTATTAACAAGAAGAATACCGAAGGAATATCCTATATATGAATCTCCAATAGAAGTCCAACAAGTATCACATAAGGAAGTCAAAAGATAGCCAGAGTAGTTGCAGCACATATAAGACCAAACTCCAAGATTTCATCATCATTTGACGAGTGCAAACTTTATACAACTTACCACCCAGAAAACCCAAAGTATTCCACAACATACCGTAAATAATGTAAGATAATAAGTCCGAACAGGATTCCAAGTATAAGACCTACCAAGAAGCACCAATAAGGAAATACCAAAAGAATGCCCAATAAGAAAATACAAGGGGAATGCTTCAGAGAACAGTCATACAGAAACCCCAAAGAAAGCCATTCATCTAGGATTACCGAGCATAGAAGAATGTCTTGGAGGAAATTCCAATAACCAAGATCCAACTATAAACACCAACTCCCAAATAAAGGGATGATCAAATGCTTCTCATTCCCGCTAATTCATATAACTTGAAGAGCCTGCTACTAATCACTTCTCTTTAGGGGGAGGAAAAAGTCTTTCTTACCATTTCAACGGGACATGTATGAATGCCAAGATATCACATTTACACATATATGCATTAAACTATTATGCAAGCATGTTTATAAAAGAGTTATAAAAAAATTTAATCATCAAAGTCCTTCAAGCACGACAATCAAGTCAATCATATCACAACTCAATCCAAGACATTCAAATACACACATTACAAGCAACAATTCAAGCAATTAACAATTCATTAGGTTGATTCGATTCACGAGGTCAATTCAATGCACAACTAGCCACTTCACTTCACTTAGCACACATTTAGCACAAAACAGATAACAATATCACATAGGTGTAAACATTCAAGTCAAGACACACAATCTCACCTACAGGCACACACTTTCAAAACACATTTAACAAGCACACAACCAAGGGTTACTACCCGACAGACCGAGGACCCTATCTCGGCTTATGAGCTAACTAAGCTCTGATACCACTTGTAACACCCCGGCCCATCATGAGATTGGAAATTCTATTAAACAGTCTATTCACAACCCAATACCAAACCCGGACATAAAATTTAGGGAAAACGGATGGAGTTTCCCTTGTTTATAGGCCAACAGTTTACCTGCACATGGAATATAAATGGGCCAGTACTGTGTCCAACATTCAAACTCCTCAAGGCTATCCGAGCCTTGGTTCTCGACAAGTATACCCAACAACCATACAATCCTAAACCAAACCAAACTCTAAACCAACCTACCTCTTTTCCTTTAGACAATACATTCATGCTTTGCATTTAAACTATACTATCCCATTACATAAACTAGCGTATCATGCCACTTCAATATCCTAGTTAAACTTAAATTACATTTCCCTTAACTATAAATACATACAACTGAAAGGTAACATCTTTACAACTTCCCACAAACAAGCCACGTAACACATTGACTCTCAAGCAAAAGCAATCAACACAAGCATGAACATTCCATCTATCACTGCAATACTTGAAATGTGGTGGTGAGGAGTGAGTATACAAAACATGTATACTCAGTGATGGCGAAACCGATAACGAGGTGGAGAAAGAAGAAGATCGTGCAATGCAAATAGAGACAGTTAAGCAGTATAATCAATAAAGAGAGCAATCAATATAAACATTAAATCAATAAAGGAACAATCAAGGAGAACATTAACATAACCAACCAAAGCTTTACCGCACTTTGAAGGTTACGGTTCGCTCACACGAGCTATATACCAAACGATTCGATTCCACAAGTGATACATCAATCTCGAGCTTGATGTTAACAATGATGACAATAAACGCGTATCCACCTTATAACTTCAGCTGGGTATACTCCGGATGTACCCCGACACATCTACGACCCAAATCTCCCAGGGCGGCATCCCTAGCGAGAATGGGAATAGGACACGGAGCTAGAGCAAACCAACCTTGGCAGCCCGAGGCAGTCCAAAGAGGCCCATCACTCACGCGCCTAACACTATGCAATACAATACGAGAAACACGACGATAATCGAGCGAGGCACCAAAGTGCAGATTAGTTGCAAAAATTAATATATCAAGAATTTACAATAATCAATAGCAACTAGAACAATAGCAAAACAAGTAATGCAAGTTCAATACACGAAACCTACAAGTAACACTATTCAATCTCTAACTTTCAAAGGCAATTGCGAGCAAACGAGCTACAGGATTGGAAAACTGTCTTTATTGCTCTCATTTGGGCACTACGAGACACGTTTCTATGGCACGAAACCTTACTTTCCCAACCGTAGCCCGAAAGTCCACCTTGTGCATTTGAACTACAACTATACTAACTGGTCACTCAATCAATGCCACAATAGTGCCAAAAGTGCTTCCGTGCACTCACAAGCCAAACCCCCAACTCAATTCGAGCACGGTCAACACTTGGTCAAATGGTCCATTTATGTTTCTTTGCCTAATTTTTAATTTTAACAAAGGCCAATCCGTTTTTATTGCATTTCAATCTTTCTAACACTAATAGCACCTAACCAAATTAAGAAATCGCAACTTGGACCGAAAATTCGAAGATCTAGGGTTTTACTATTCAAAATCACTATTTATTTTTCTTCCCAAATTTTAGTTCGCATTTTTAGCCGTAAAAATCTCTAACTGACTATCAAACAATGCTCTACGAACTCAATGGAAGTTATATCAAGCAATAATAGGCATTTAAGCGCATTATATATCAAATCTGAAAATTTAAAACAAAAATCAAATTCCACAAAATATGCACAAAAACGTGAAAACCCTCACAGAGATTGAAGGAGAGGACCCGCAAGAACCCCAGCCTTGATCCTTGAGCAATTCCATTCATGATTGTAGAAGAAAAATGGAATCAAAATCTTTTTTTTTTGGCTCATGATGTTTCGGCCAAGGGGGGGACATGGGGGGAATTTGGCAATTTGTTTTTGTTCTATTTTTGCTTTTTTTTGTATATAAAAGATGACAAGGGAAATGGTGTAATTTGATAAGGTCAAAGTTAAGTTAAAATGGTCAATCTAGCTTATTTTGATGGAATTTAATCTAATTCAAGTTAATGCAATGCAATTTAATGCAAATCAACTAAAAACTAGTATAAAAATATACAATTACGATACGATCAAATGGCCAATTACGATACGATCAAATGGCAAACCAACTAAAAACTAGTTAAATTAAGCTAGAAATACTATTCACTAAATCCGAGAAATATTTCTCTAACTTCCATTTTCAATGCAATACGATCAAATGACCAATAAATGATTACGATAAGTATGATAAAGAATAATATAAAAATATAATTTTTGAAAAGTAGAATAGTTTAAAACTCACTCCGACTCGGAGTTACTTTTCCATTTTGTTGAAATTAAAGCAATTTAAGTGCGAGAAAATAAATCCAAGTATTGAAAACAATCAAAATATTTTATATTCATTTAAAATAATTAATGTAAGCATTACTAGAATACTTTTAAAAAGAAATGTGAAATTTATACAAAAATGAATAAATTAACTAAATTAAACAATCAATTAAAAGTATCTAAATGCCATTAAATATGTGTCGGGTTCGGGGTATCACATTCGGGGTCTCACACACAAACACCAAGAATACGCACTAAAAACGTAAAAACACAGTATGCATTAATGACTTCAAAAATTCATAATTTATTCAACATCCAAAAATTATGAAATTTATGTCATTGGAATCCTTGAAACATGTAGTTTCTAGTAGTACCAATTATATGCACATATATGATTCTCAACAATAACGCAATTAAAAGGTAGAATGTTATTCTAACTTTAAGTATTCATAACTAATACATCACTTAGCAGAAAAATATAAAATTAATTGCGTTAGAACCCTTAAAACACGAGCTTTCTAACAATATAAAAATTATCCCCATATGAGATACTTCACAGAAACGTTATTCCATGACTAATCCACTAAAAATTCATGAAAAACTGAAAATAAGAGTTTTGATGCATACAATTGAATATCGTACAGAGAACAAATATTAAGCCTCTGACACCATTGTTGATTTAAAGTAAGATATGCACACATACCTCTTCAGATGTGGAAGTAAATAATCAACGATCTTGTTTATTCCACTGCACTTGCAAGGAGTCATAGCGTGTAGTATAAGACCACACACTAATTTGCCACAACCTAAATGCCTAGGGTTTAGAGAGCTTTTCACAAAGTGTTTTATGTTTTTGTTGGATGCAATACACAAAACAACTTATGTTCTGTATTAGGTTTTTCCTTATATATATGGGGTAGTGGGAAGCCATATTAGTTGGTCCACCCCAACTTGGGCAGACCATGACCCAAGTCCAATAGGGTTCTTACTTAATTGCATTTTGGAGTGTTAACTTAGCACTTGCCTATTGAGGTCAGTTACTTGAGGTAAGTAAAGTTTCAAGGATGAAAATTCTCTTTAGTGGGGGAGGATGTAACAACCCAATATTATATGGATGTAGGACTCCCCACTTATCCTATTAAGTGAGCCAATTAATCTCTTTTTAAATTTTTAAAATTGTTTAATTAGTGGGATAAAAATAAATTATAGCATTGATAGGATTCTTACCAAAAGTCAAATGGAAAAAAGAAAAAGAAAAGAGAAAAATATATTCAGCCCGAAAAACACATGCTTAATTTTCTTTAGTCTTCTTAACTCTCTTATTTTGGCCATCAATGTTGAGGAAGTAGGAGCCAACTGGATTTAGCGCGTCAGTAGCCTAGCTTATTTCTTCCTTTGCGGTAAGTGTTAAGAATTAATTGTTTAATAAACTATAATGTTTGGTACAAGAATTGATAGTTAGCTAATGATATTAAGTAAATGATTCTTAGCAATTGTGATGGTAATAGAAAGATTTTCTTGTAATATTGATTATAGGATTGTAACGAAGGATTTCGATATAGTTGGCAAGTTTCAAAATTCAAGGTAATAGGGTTTCTATTGTATTGTTTCTCCTTTCTTGTTTATTCTTTCTTTTCGTGCCAATCTTTCATGTGTATCTTGTTGCTTGAAATTTCGCTTTGCGGCTATACTTGAGTAATCATGTTTCATGAGATGTGTTCGACATGTCGTGACTAACTCTTTTCCCTTTTATTCTAAATTAATACTCTCTTGCTATTCTATTTATTATGTGACTGAAACTGCTTGAGTTATGATAATTCTCCATTCATTTGACAATTTAAAACTATTTCCAGAAACTTTTCATATTGTATCCCGTTCATTATCGAATCAAAATCTTAATTAGATTATATCTTACAGTATTCATGATCAGTTCTTGCCCTTGGTGTTAGTTAAATTACCTTTATTTTTGTTACTGAATCTTAGAGTTAAGCAATGATATTCTTACCATCTAGAGTTAAATTGCTATTGTATCGTTATTTGTACATGTGATCCTCGGGTTTTTGTGAAATTCCCTTAACCCTCGTGTTGATTCTTGAGTTATTGAGCTAGATAAATGTTCTTCAATGGAGTTCCTTGATCCCATGTTTACTCCGCATTGTCTGACATCAATCTTACTTTGCCTCATTAAATTGTTGCCAGATTATTTTACTAATTGAAGCGAAAACAAGTCAAGAGTTAGCATTCTTTTGGCTGCAAGTATCAGCCTCTCAATCTTCCTTTGGGACCTTTTTACTTTTTTTCATCATGTGGGAGTTGATCTTATTAATATAAGTCAACTTGACGGACATATCACTTTGTTTCTTTTCTTGTATTTATTATTTTGTATCAATCTTTTTTATTATTCTATTATGTTCTCATGCATGTACACCTCTACACACACACACCAAATGGGGGTGAAGAATTGTAGGGGTTGATGATAGGAGGGGTGTACAATTATAGAGATGGGGTGTAATGGTGTTTGTGTGCACGTGTGTAGGCTTGGTGTGTCTATACATGTATGCATGCATGTTGTACGTGTGTTGTTTTTCTGTTTTGACTGTGTTTTGTGTACATAAGTATATATATATATATATATATATATATATATATATATATATATATATGTGTGTGTGTGTGTGTGTGTGTGTGTGTGTGTGTGTGTGTGTATGTGTGTCTAGGAGATGTGAGGGCTGGGGATGACAAGTGTATATTAATGGAGGTGAAGCAGTAAGAAGAAGATGAAAATTAATTATGAAATTGAAATTTCTATAAGTTTTGGGGTCTAAGTTTATTTTTTTACAACTGTAGGGACTTAATTGAATTCATTTGTAAATTTTAGAAAATAAATTGATCTTTATTAAAATGTTGTAATTGTTATGAAGTAAATGATATTTACCAGTATGAAACTACAATGTAAACAAGTGTAAAACTACAATGTGAACAAGTGTAAAATTATGACAAGATGATGTCAGTGCCTGTGTTGAGATGATATCAGCTCTTGTGTTGTGTCTAAGTTAAGATGATATTAACGCCTATGTCTCGCATGTGTCGGGGATGATGTCAGCAATGTGAAAGCCACAAATGAATAGTAAAAGTCGCAAAATGAATAGTATTGTCGCAATTTGAATAATGATTTTCTCCGTATAAATAGACAGAGGTTCTGAAGGATTTGTAATTCATTCAATCCAAGTTCAATATAATTCTTTTTCTTTCTTTCTCTTCAAATATTCATCTTCTTATCTCTTTATTGTCATTCGACAATAATTTTATAACACGTTATCCGCACGAGTCTCTGCCAACTTATTGAGTTCACCCGAGGTTTCATCTATCTTTTTACTACTTATTATATTAATAATTTGTTATGAATGAGATATACATATTAGATGAAAAACATGTTCTTTGCCAAATCTATATTATGTTGGTAATATATGTTGGTATACTATGCGTGCATGACAAGCTTTTCCTATAAGCTTTACAAATTTCATAATTATATTGTCATCTTATCAACTCCTTCTATTCTTATTTTAATTTCATATAAAATGCTCTCAAAATTTTATCATACTTAAAAAGTATCTTGTATTTTGATACATATCAGTTCTAATATGGCAAATCTCACGTAGCTTGAGTTTGTTGCCCTTGATATTTCTGGTAAAAATTACTTGCCTTGGACTCTTGATGCTGAGATCCATTTGGATGCCATGAATCTTGGAGAAACCATTAAAGAATAAAATAAAGCGTCTATATAGGACCGTGCAAAGGCTATGATATTCCTTTGTCACCGTCTCCATGAAGGGTTGAAAGCTGAATATCTTACTATCAAAGATCCATAAGTTCTATGGAAAAATTTGAAAGAAAGATTTGACCATCACAAATCAATGATTCTTTCGAAAGCTCGCTATGAATGGATTCACCTGCGATTGTAGGATTTTAAAACTGTAAGTGAGTACAACTCTGCAGTATTCAGAATCACTTCACAATTGAAATTATGTGGAGAAAATATCACTGAGGCAGATATGTTGGAGAAAACATATTCTACTTTTCATGCCTCAAATATGCTCCTACAACAACAATATCATGAACACAGTTTTAAGAAATATTATGAACTAATCTCATGTCTTCTTGTTGTGGAGCAAAATAATGAACTTTTGATAAAGAATCACCAGTCACGACCAACAAGTGCCGAACCATTTCCCGAAGTAAACGCGACAACATTACGCCATTATGGTCGTGGTCGCAACTGTGGTTGTGGTCGTGGTCAAAATCATAGTCGCAGCCGTGGACGTGGACGTGGTTATAGTCGTCATAATCCATATGATGGTCTAAGGAACTCGAACTCCAAAAGGCAAGAAAACCAAGGGGATGAAAAAGATTAATCAAAGAGATCTTTTCAAAATAATAATTGTAACAGATGTGGTATGAAAGGATACTGGCAACATACTTGTCGTACGACTAAACACCTCGTGGATCTTTATCAAGCTTCACTGAAAGAAAAAGGGAAAAGTATAGAAACAAATCTAGCAGAACATCATAATCAGATGAATCATACTCATCTTGATTGTTCTGATTTCTTTGAAGATGCTAGTAGGAATATTGAACATCTAATTAGTGATAGAAATGTTTCTCTTGACTTAATTGACTGATATCTTTATCAACTTAAAAAGGTGGAGAATGTGTAGATTATTTTTCATAGTGTTGTCTATGTTTTAAGATTGATTTTAGTGTGTCATTTTAAAATTTAAAGATATTGTATGGTTTAAGTTATTTTATCAGTTGTCTTTTATAAAATACCTATTGGCCTTCGTTTACATTTAATTGTTTATTTTGGAAGTAATTTTTATTTCTCACATGTATTGTTCCATTTTGAAGATATGGACATACTTAACATCAATGGTGGAGAAATATGCATAGCAGACAGTGCTACAACACACACAATTTTTAAAAATAAAACATATTTCTCCCAATTAAAATTGGCTGAAGGTAATGTCAATACAATTTCTGGTACTATGAATTTAATTGAAGGCTCAGGGAATGCCTCTATTAATTCCCTAGAAGAACGAAACTTTTAATAAGTGATGCTTTATATTCCAGTAGATCACAAAGAAATCTACTGAGATTTTGAGATATTCGTCAAAATGGTTATCATATTGAAACCATGAATGAGAACAATAAAGAATATCTCTATATTACATCATTTATATATGGCAAGAAACATATAGTGGAAACATTGCCAACATTGTCCTCTAGATATTATACGAACATAAATACGGTTGAATCTAACAATGTGATCAACCAGAAATTGTTTGACCCAACAACTTTTGTCCTTTGGCATGACCGCCTTGGCCATCCAAGCACAGTAATGATGAAGAGAATCATTGAGAATTCACATAGGCATCCATTAAAGAACCTTTACCAAATGAAATTTCATGGGTTGCATGTGCCCAAGGAAAAAATGATAATCAGGTCATCCCCGACAAAAGTTGAGAATAAAGCTCCTACATTCTTAGAACGAATTCACAGGCATATATGTGGGCCTATCGTTCCTTCATGTGGACCATTTCAATATTTATGGTATTAATAGATACATCAACACGATGGTCACATGTCTCCGTATTGTCAACTCGAAATGTAGCATTTGCAAGACTCCTTGCACAAATAATCCGACTACGTACACAATTTCTAGATCACACAATTAAGGGATTAGCCTTGATAATGCAAGAGAATTTACGTCCCAAGCCTTAATAATTACGTCCCAAGATTCAAATCCGACATTAACATAATCTTTTATCAAGCGCTTGCAATTAATTTCCAGATCATTACTTATGCGAACTAAGTTGTCTAGTATTGCCTCACCACAATGCACCAAAATGGGACCACAAAGAAGATTGAGAATTTATGTCGGATTTGAATCTCCATCAATTACTAAATATCTTGACCTAATCACTAGAGATCTTTTTATAACACAATTTGCTGATTGTCAGTTTAATGAATTAATATTCCCAGCATTAGTGGGAGACAAACAAAAGCTGGAGAAACAAGAACTTTCATGGAATGCATCATTAATATCTTATTTTGATCATCGCACAAATAAATTTGAATTAGAAGTTCAGAAAATTATTCATTTGCAAAATATTGCAAACCAATTACCAGATACATTTACCAATATAAAGAAAGTGACTAAATCACATATACCAGCTTTAAATGTTCCTACTCGGATTGATGTTGCATACAAACAACTTGCTCATATGATAGAAAATGAGTCTTTAGTACGTCAAAAATATGGTAGACCTATCGGTTCCACCGATAAAAATCCCCGAAAGAAAAATGAACAGAATAAGCAAGTTGGCAATTTTGAAATTCATAAAAATCTTGAAGATATTGCAACATATAAAGTAGTTGAAATGGAAACTTCAGTAGAATATTAGGTAGCTATGCATAATTTAAATAGTGGAAATATTAAAAATGAAGAGATCTCAATTAATTATGTCGCTATAGGAAAAATGTGGAACCAAAATGAAATAATTGTTGATGAACAATTTGCATATGCAGTAGCTACTGATTTCATAAATGAAGGCGAGGATCTTGAACCGAAATCCGTTGAAGAATGTCGACATAGAAGTGATTGGAAAAAATGGAAAGATGTAATCAATGCAGAATTTAATTCACTTGCAAAACGTGAAGTATTTGGACCAATAGTCCAAACTCCTGAAAATGTCCAACATGTCGGCTACAAATAGGTATTTGTTCGAAAATGTAATGAAAAGAATGAGATTGTAAGACATAAAGCACGACTTGTAGCACAAGATTTCTCACAGAAACTTGGAATTGATTATGAGGAGATATATTCTCTCGTAATGGACGCAATTAGTTTTCGATTCCTCATTAGCCTGACAATCTCTGAAGGGCTTCATATGCATCTTATGGATATTGTTACAGCTTACCTATATGGATCACATGATAATGATATTTTTATGAAAGTCCTAGAAGGACTGAAAATGCCTGAGGCATACAATTTGAAACCTTGAGAAATATATTCAGTTAGATTGCAAAGATCTTTGAATGGATTAAAACAATCTGGACAAATATGGGACAATCATCTTAGTACATACCTTCTAAAAGAAGGATACGCTAATAGTCCTATAAGCTCATGTGTTTTCATTAAGAAATCAAAATATGGGTTTGTTAATATTGTTGTATATGTTGATGACTTGAATATAATAGGGTCTATTGATGATCTCACTAAAGCAGCTGAATATTTGGGTAAGGAATTTGAAATTAAAGGTCTTGGTAAAACAAAATTTTGTCTCAGCTTGTAGATCGATCATCTGTCCAATGGAATTTTGATCCATCAGTCAACTTACACGAAAAAGGTGTTAAAGAGATTCAATATGGACAAAGCTCATCCATTAAGTACCCCAATGATTGTTCAATCTCTTGACACAAATAAAGACCCTTTCTACCCTAGAGAAGATAATGAACAAGTTCTTAGTCTTGAAGTATCATATCTTAGTGCAATTAGTGCATTAATGTATCTTGTAAACAACACATGACCAGATATTGTATTTTCAGTTAATCTACTAGCAAGATATAGTTCTGCACCAACACAAAGACATTGGAATAGGGTTAAACATGTGTTTCGTTATCTTCGCGGAACAACAGATCTGGGATTGTTCTATTCAAATCATATACAACTAAAACTGATTGGATATGCAGATGCTGGATATTTGTGTGATCCACATAATAGACGATCACAAACTGGAAATTTATTCACATATGGTGGTACTGTTATACCTTGGCAATCTACAAAACAAACTATTACTGCCACTTCCTCAATGCAGAGATACTTATACTTTATGAAGCAAGTCGAGAATGTGTTTGGCTAAGATCATTGATTCAACATATCCAAGAAGAATGTGATCTTTCAACAACAAAAATGAGTCCGACAACGTTATATGAAAATAATGCCTCATGTATTGCTCAAGTAAAAGGATGATATATTAAAGGCGACATGACGAAGCATATCTCACCAAAGTTCTTCTTTACGCATGAACTCCAAAAGAAAGGTGAAATAAATGTTCTTCAGGTTTGTTCAAGTGAAAATCTGGCAGATTTGTTCACAAAAGTATTACCCACAACAACATTTGAGAAATTAGTATACAGGATTGGCATGCGTCGGCTCTGTGATCGTTCTTGATATGCTTGAAAGAGGGGGGGACAAAAACACATTTTACTCTTTTTTCCTTGCACAGGTTTTATCCTGCCAGGTTTTCCTGACAAGGTTTTTAACAAGGTAGTAGTGTAACAACATATCATAAGAATAATGTACTTTTTTTTTGTCAAGTTTTTATTCCATTGGGTTTTTCTTGACAATGTTTTAAAGAGACATATTCTTATGGTGAATCTCCAAGGGGGAGTGTTATGAAGTAATGAATATTCACCAATATGAAACTACAATGTGAACAAGTATAAAACTACAATGTGAACAAGTGTGAAACTATGACAGGATGATGTCAGTGCCTATGTCGGGATGATATCAACGCTTGTGTCATGCCTATGTTGGGATGATATCAGCGCTTATGTCACACATGTGTTAGAGATGATGTCAGCAATGTGAAACCCACCAAATGAATTGTTGAAAGTCGCAAAATGAATAGTATTAGTCACAATTTGGATAGTGATTTTCTCCCTATAAATAGATGGAGGTTCTAAAGGAAATTTAATTCATTCAATCCAAGTTCAATATAATTCTCTTTCTTTCTTTCTCCTCAAATATTCATCTTCTTATTTCTTTATTGATATTCGGCAATAATTTTATACCAGTAATAGTTTTCCTATTTTACTCTTGTGTTACTGTTCATTTTCATTAAATTTAACACTATTTTTAACATCATGGACCAAATTGACCGTTTTTTAGAAATAATGACAACTCATTTGAACCGTCTGAAAAAATGAGGACTAACTTGACAAAATTGAAAATAATGGGGACCATTTGTATAATTCTCCCTATTTATTATTAGAGCACTATAATTAGTCTAAAGTCAATTGAAGAAAAGAATTGGAGCTAGCCTCATGACGAAATCCAAAAGTTGTTTAGGACATTAGTTTGTCTTCAAGGGAGATACTAGAATATTTTAAAGAAAACTCAAAGGGCATATCTCAATGAAGTTTCATGAAGCCAATTGAAATGGCTAGAATTGTCATGCCCCAACTCGACCCCACTTACGATCTGTTAGGACGCAACGGAATTTTAGCAATATAATGTCTGTAATATGGATATCAGGACTCTAAACTAATCCTTAATAGTATCACACAACCAACTTCAAACTTCAACAACAACTCCATCAACATTCAACACAGCCAAATCCATTCATTTAACAACCATACAACAACTCAACCATAAGTCATATACCTCTGTTTCAACAACATACCACAAGCTATACTATACATATGCATATCATATATAAAACTAGTCTAGCAACCTATTCATATACCAAAAGTAAGACTACTATACTAGCATTATACTTTCCACTATTTTTATAACATCTTATACAATACAAACTTTAAAGCTTTAAACATTACAACATATTTCATACTACGAAACAACATAGAAGCATTCCAGCTAATGCATCAAGGACTAGACTCTTACACATTTGACTCATCCACATATGGCTCGTACTCAGTCTCTTGAGGCACGTATCCTAACTCAGGCTCGATAACACCTGAAAGTCAGCAAAGAGGGTGAACTCATACAATACAAAGCTCAGTGAGGGTTCAAAAGATGTTTTGGAAACATTTTCACTTTACCACTTGGGAAATCATCCTGGATACAATAACAATCAATAAACTTCATCAACATCAACAATTCAATTCAAGCAACACGAATAACCATTCAGTTGAGAAAGGATACTCTAGTTGGTGTAGCTCCATATGCCGTCACGATCTCAACCAACTTCTTATAACACCCAATAATACATTCCGGAGGTACCTCACCTATCCCCTCCCTCCATGGCATCTCCGCCCATGCGAGCTGGGGGTAGTACATGATAGTCATGCCGTTCTCAACCCGACATCCCGACACTGCCCGAGAGGTAACACACACTATCATGACCCACAACAATAACATTAATCATTTCATATTCCGAGAAACAACAAAGTAGGTTGTTCCCCGGTACAACAACAATCATCAATCAATTAACAGTACTTCAATAAACATAACACTAACTAAGCAACTAAGACAACCAAGTTAAATGACAAGGTAGATTACCCAACTTAACACACATTTCAACATGCTTCCAAACCTAAACCTACTCCCCAACAATCCATGAAACAACTACTCAAACACCACCCAACAACCAAAGACAACATTTTAGCATTTTATGCTTTGTCTTCATGTAATATGTATGTATAATGTATATATAATGCTAAGTCAACAAAATAAGTTAAAGTCAAAGTTGTCAACATTTTAGTTTTTAGTTGTTTTTAGACTATTTTGCTTATATATATATATATATATATATATATATATATATATATATATATATATATATATATATATATATATATATATATATATATATATAAATTACTATAAATACTATATTTAGTAGACTTAATTTAGTCGACAACAATTTTTATATGCATACTTATACATACAACTAGGGTATAAACTTAATTTTTTGCAAAAGAAGACGTAAAATCCTGTTAAATTCCTAATTCACTTCAAAATCAATTTTTTATATAACACGGGTCCATTAGTAATAGAGAACTAGGTTTTAAAATGTTTAAAAGACCAGTTTCAAAATTCTAGCGAACGTGTGCTTCAAATACTATTCACAAAAATCAACGATAAAATTTTCGATGCAAATTTTTATGAAAATTTTATGAATGCTCACATAGCATGTAATAGAAGTTATAATCACATATTTATAATATTTTAATTCATATAACATATATACAAGTCAAAACACGTAATTTCACATAATGGGAATTTTGGGGTTTCATATTATCCATCCCCCCCTTTTCGTCCTCGAAATTCTTACTTGCTGCTCGGAACAAATCTGGGTATTGTTGCTGAATATGATATCTTATCTCCCAAGTAGCTTTTTCAATCTTGTGATATTACCACAACACTTTAACCATCAGAATCTTCTTCAACCTCAACTCCCGTTCCATCTGATCTAGAATACGAATCGGTCGTTCATCATAAGTCAGATTCTCACGAAGCTATAACGGCTCTGGTTCTAGAATATAAGAAGGATTCGGATAATACTTCCTCAAAATAGATATGTGGAAGACATCATGAATATTAGAGAAGTTCTACGACAAAGCTAACTAATACGCCAACTTGCCAACTCTACTAGTAATCTCAAACGGCCCCGCAAACCTCGAACTCAGTTTACCACCTTTACCATGACAAGCAAAACCCTTACGAGGAGAAAATTTCAAGAAAACTCGATCCCTGACTGCAAACTCCAAATCCCGATGGCATTTATCAACAAAACTCTTGTATCTGCTCTGCATTGTCAGTATTCTCTACCAGATCAATTGTACATTCTCAATCTTCTCTAGAAGCTTTGGCATCATAGTTGGATCAATAACCTTCATCTCCTCTACTTTATCCCAATACAAATGTGAACAACACTTACGGTTGTAGAGAGCTGCATAAGGTGTCATCCCAATAGTCGCTTGATAACTATTGTTATAGGCAAACTCAGCCAGCGGTAAATGTTTTTCCCAATTCTTCCCAAAGTCCAAAACACAAGCCCTGAGCATATCTTCCAGAATCTAAATAGTTCTCTACAACTGACCGTCGACCTGTGGATGATACGCTGTGCTGAAACTCAACTCCATACCCAAAGTTTCTTAAAGTTTCTCCCAAAATCAAGAAGTAAACCTAGGATCTCGATCAGAGACAATACTGATTGGAATTCCGTGAAGTTTAACAATCTGATCCAAATAAAGATCTGCCAACTTTACAAGTTCATCTCCTATCCTCATTGGAATAAAATGGGCCGTCTTTGTCAAACAGTCCATGATAACCCAAACCGCATCACAACCTCTCAATATTCTAGGCGAACTAGTGACGAAGTCCATCGTAACATGTTCCCATTTCTACTCTGGTATTGCCAAAGGCTGAAGTAACCCTGCGGGTCGTTGATGTTCTGCTTTCACTCGCTGACAAGTCAAACATCTGGATACAAACTGAGCAACCTCCCTCTTCATGTTGTTCCAGCAATATTGTTGTTTCAAGTCCCGGTACATCTTGTTTCCACCGTGATAAATGGTGTACTTAGAATTATGAGCCTCTATCATAATACCTCTCCTCAAACTCGGTTCATCGGGAACATATAACCTGTTTCGAAACTGAAGAATACCATCCTCATGTAATTTGAAGTCAGACTAATCATCCGTAATCTGATCCTTGATCTTCTGAAGTTTTAAATCAAGTTGTTAGGCTTCTCTAATATGAGACAACAATAAAGGTTGAATCTGTAGATGTGAACACATCACTCCAACCTGAGTCAACTCTGGCTTCCAATATCTAACTTCCTCAAGCACCTCCCACTTTTTAACTGCCAAACAAGCAATACCTGCCTTTCGGCTAAGAGTATATGCTACAACATTCGCCTTCCCAAGCAGATAATTGATAGAACAATTATAATTTCCTAGAAGTTCCATCCATCTTCGTTGTCGCATATTCAACTCCTTTTGTAAAAACAAGTACTTCAGACTTTTGTGATCAGTGAAAATCTCGAACTTACTGTACCACAGATAGTGACGCCACTTTTTCAGTGCGAATACAACTGCTGCCAACTCAAGATCATGAGTCGGATAGTTTACCTCATACAGTTTTAACTTTTTAGAAGCATAGGCTATCCTGACCATTATGAATAAGTACGCAACCCAGGCCCTCCTTGGATGCATCGCTATAGATGACCATATTATTGGTTCCATCTGGCAATGCGAGTACCGGAGCAGTAGTCAACATCTTTTTCAACTCTTGAAACCTACTCTCATACTTCTCATCCCAAGTAAAGTTGGTTCGTTTTTGGGTTAGCTTAGAAAGTGGCCCTACGATCTTAGAAAAGTCCTTCACAAACCTGCTGTAGTAACCCGCCAAACCAAGGAAGCTGCGAACCTCCGTAATATTCTCCGGCCTTTTCCAAGACATCAACGCTTCAATCTTAGTGGGATCTAGTGAGATACCATTCTGAGTAATCACATGGCCAAGAAAAGATATTCATTGTAGCAAGAATTCACATTTGCTGAACTTCGCAAACAACTGATGCTCCTGAAGTTTTTGTAGGACAAGTCGTAGGTGTTACTCATTCTCCGATTCAGTCTTAGAATATACTAAGATATCATCAATGAAGATTACCATGAACTGGTCCAAGTACTGCTGGAAGACTCGATGCATAAGATCCATGAATGCTGTCGGTGCATTAGTTAATCCAAAGGGCATAACTACAAATTCATAATGCCCGTACTGAGTCTTGAAAGCAGACTTTGGAACATCTTCCGTAAGGATCCGAAGCTGATAATACCCTTGCCTCAAGTCAAACTTAGAGTAGACTTTGGCTCCCTGAAGTTGATCAAACAACTCGTCAATCAGTGGCAAAGGATACTTGTTCTTGATAGTCACCTAATTCAAACCACGATAATCAATACATAATCTCAAGGTACCATCCTTCTTCTTCACAAATAAAACGGGTGCTCCCCACTGTGAAGAACTCTACTGAATGAAACCCTTCTCTAATAACTCCTACAACTAAGTTTTTAGCTCTTTAAGCTCAGCTAGTACCATCTAGTACGCTGATTTAGAAATTGGTTGAGTACCAGAAATTAGATTAGTCACAAACTCAATATCTTTCTCTAGCGGCAATCCTGGCAACTTCTCGGGAAATACATTGGGATATTCCCGAATTATTAGAACTTCATCCAGCTTTAGCTTATCAGATGGCTTGTTGATCAAATAAGCTAGATAACCAGAACATCCCTTACTCATCAGCTTAATAGCTTTAACTGATGAGATGATGAAACTCAACTTAGCATCTCGGTTTCCCACTACCTTGACCACTGGCTGTTCTAGCAACCGAAACTGCACCACCTTTGTTCTACAGTTTAACTGAGTATCATACTTGGCAAGCCAATCCATACCCAAGATAACATCATACTCTCAGATAAGAAATAAGTTAAGGTCCGAAGGAAAATCCTAACCCTTAACATGTATTTTACAATCTTTACATAGTAAGTCAGTCACATATTTATCAGTCAAAGGAGTACTAATCTCAACCACATAAGGTAACTTCTAAGGTTTCACAATAACATATTGCATACAAGTAGGTGTAATGAAAAAATGTGTAGCACCAGAATCAATCAATACTTTAACAAGTTGATTGGGTATAAGAAAGTTACCTTCCATAACCGTTGCTGCCTCAGGCAACTTCTCCAGGTCAACCACGTAGGCCCGAGCTTGAACCCGCTGCTGCGGAGGTGCACTGTTTGCAGGTCTACCCTGATAACCCTGGGCCGCTAGCTGACCCTCAGACCTCTAATATCTGGGACAATCTCTCACCCTGTGTTGGTTGCTACCGCAACCTAAACATGTCCCTGTCTTCACTCGACAGTCAGCCTCCAAATGGCCCTTACGTTTATAATAAGCACAATACGATGTCAGAGTACTAATACTGCCTCCTGAAGAACCATAAGCTA
Source organism: Ehretia macrophylla (assembly GCA_037974665.1). NCBI lineage: Eukaryota > Viridiplantae > Streptophyta > Magnoliopsida > Boraginales > Ehretiaceae > Ehretia > Ehretia macrophylla. Next base: position 22,046,446 of record CM075782.1, on the reverse strand, counting down.
AATAAGCAACCGTATCAGTCTGTTGCTGAGGTCTCACAACATATGGCCTGTACTGACCCTGAGACTGTACTGGCCTCTGTTGTGACTGCGTCTGGTAGGATCCCTACTGAAACTGGGGCCTGTATGAACTCTGTTGCCCCTGAGGTTGATAAAGAACCCTGCTGAACCGATGATTTTAGGTGTAGTCTTCCGAACACAAGTTCTAGCTACGTGAATTCCTCGATTCCAATATCTCTGTATCTTGTTATACTAAAGAATCATCAACCTTGTTAAACTTAGTCTCCAGAGTTGCCTACATGTCTTGAGGTTATCTATTGTTAAGCCACTTAAATACATTATCCACGCCTTATTAATCTAGCCCCTAAAAGTAGCTATCGTCAACTTCCACGAATTCATCTCTTAATTTCTAGGTCATGATCTCAACATTTAGTGAACTAGAAACTCGCTAGTATACACCATATCAGATTCATTAATGCTTAATTCCAATCAAGTGAGGATTCAATCATACGAGTATATTGCTAACTTCTTAGATAGTCTATCAAGCCAATTTTAAGATGTGAGAAATGGATTCAAAGCAACCTCTAAGTCAACTTCCACTATAAGTACATGAGAATATATACTACTCTACATATCTAATAGTATACTCTTATATCCTAAGGGAAGTTGTATGTCATTAACCTTTATACTTAAACAACAATAAGAAGAACGGTTTAACGGAATCAAGAACTTCATAGCTATAAAATTGACAACTTAATCACAGGTATGGGTATTCCAAGATAAGGAGATAACTTTACCTCAACAATTATACATGTGCTACGCATTTTATATATGCATATCCAATAATACATATGATACATCGAGTACCTGTGAAGATGCGAGAAATCTCTAACCGAGCCTTTTTGTTCTTCCGGCATAAATTCACTTCCCTAAAAGTTTTAGTCCTAACTATCTATGTGTATGAACAGTCAGTTAGGGTTATGCACATGTATCAAGGAAGGAGTATAAAAGCATGCATGCATTATCGAGGACACTAACGTGTCGGTGTGCATGATACATAATACATATGGTCCACAAAGGCACATAATATTCAATGCTCAAAGCAATTAAAGCACATTAGCACACATTAACACATATAAGCAATACATCATAATTACCTTAGGGCTTCTACCTATGGTCCGAGAGTTGAACCCGACTAATGCCTAGTTAGCAAACTAAGCACTGATACCATTCTAATATATGGTGTCACGCCCCAACCCGACCTATGGAGGCTATACTAGGGTATGACCTAAATCATTATCGTTATTTTATACACTTAGCATTTTGTTATGATTTAATGCTTAACGTTGGCCTAGAACTCCAAAAGTTCTTTCGAAAAATCGACAGCATAACAGCTATATTTAAGACCTTTGGTTTGACCTAATTTTCTAAAACACCTCAAAACCTTTAATCATTGATTCAATTCCAACTAAAATTTCCTATTTTGTTATCAATAGATATGCCTACTAATTTATCTCGATAGTCTCGTTTGATTGACAAGCCTAACATGATAACTATGTCCCATTTATTTGTCAGTTCCTGTCTTGCAAGTACTTATTATCCCTTAGCTTGTGCATAAGCACCTAAGTGAGATTAGATAGAGTTTCATTATATGCTTTTTCACCTAGTGGTTTAAACACCTATGATAACTACTAATCAAGATAATGAAAGCAAACAACCAATAAAGAGTTCGTCCAGTTATAATCAGTACAAGCCAAAATTAGACCCAAATTACAACGGGGTCATTTACATCAATGAAATGAACAGTTTGCAATCAAACACAACATCCATATAGCAACTGTGAAATCCCAATTTTCGTCTTTACCTCAATTTGCGTGTCTTTGCCTTGATTTGCGTGATTTGACATGTCTATGTGTTATATGAGTTAGAATGTGTTAAAAATGTGATTTATATTCCTAATACATGCTATATGTGCATTCATGAAATTTTCATAAAAAACGGCATTGAAAATTTTATCGTCAGTTTTGGTGATAGTGTTTTTGAACACCTGTCTGCTAAAATTTTTACAGGTGTGTTTTAAAAGTCTTAAAAACTAGTCCTCTATTATTAATAGACCTGTGTTTGATAAAAATTGATTATGAAACAGAATACTAATTTAAATAGATTTTTCGGGCGAAAAATAGCATTTTTGAGCCAAATAGTGATTTCTTCTAAACCCGATTCTTGCATTGACTATTGTTGACCTAGTATATATTAATATAAATGTATTTATATGTGGTATTAAATGATTTTAGATTAATTGTGCATTCAAAAGACATTTGAAAATAAATAATATGACTTTTCACCTTCTTTTGCAAAAATCGCGTTTTAAGCCGACTCGGGTGCGTGAGTTTATGGGAGTCACAAGAAGGCTGTTATAATCGTGATGGTGATTGGAGCTACACCAACTAGTATATCCTTTATTGTATGGTCATTATAGATTATGTGATGATAGTATTATTGATGTTATTGTGTGTTTACTTGCTCAAAGGATTAAATCTAAGGAGCATAGTGAATACTGTAGAGATCTATCGGATCCTCACTGGGCTTATTTTATATAAGCCCACTCTCTATTATTGCATGCATGCAGGTGTTACTGATTTTGACTACGGGTATGTGCCTTCTGAAGAGGGAAATGTGCCGTATGTGGATGAGTCTTATGTGCAGGAGTCATTGCCATGAGATTATCTTAGTTGTTGTAAAATAATGTTTTGTATAATCTATTTTGAAATGTATGTATAGCCTATGTATTAAGTTGGAACGGAGGAGTATAACTATGACTAGAATGTTGAAGAATGATTATTGTATAATATGGATGTGTTGTATGTTGTTAACTTAATTGAGGAGATGATTGTTGGGATTGTTTATGGAGTTTGATGTATGATGTTCTAAAGAGGTTGGTTTAGAGCCTCGGTGTCCTAATAACTGTCGTTATACTACCGAAATTCCATTGTGTCCTGACTGATCGTAGGTGGGGTCGAGTTGGGGCGTGATATTTAAGTGGTATCAGAGCGCATGTTAGCTGTCAGCCGGGGTATCCTCGGAATGTGGGTAGTGGTCTAAGCATGCAAGTATGTATTAAGTGAAAGAAAAGTGAAACATATGTTAATATGTTTATGTGATTAATTTACTTATGTGTCTAACTTTCTGTGTGACCAATATGCCTTGTGTGTTAAGTGAACTAATGTGGTCAGTATGTTTTATATGATAACGTGCTATACGTACTCAATGTGTTGTAATTACTGTGCATTATGTGATTAATGTGCATTATGTGATTGATGTGTATTATGTGACAATTGTGTTTTTTGTGATCAAAGTGCCTTATGTGAAGTTTGTTGCTTATGTGACTTTAATTGTTTATAACTTACTTCTGTGATATAACCTGTTTATGTGATGTTGGCTTCTTATATGCTGAATTGTGTGTTATGTGATAATGTTATATTATATGATAATCATGCATTACGTTGTACTTGTTTTCATGTGATGTAATTGTATATATTCTATAACTGTGGGTGATTCTTTTAGGTGAAGTAAGGATGACTGCAAGAGTTTTCGGAAATAGAGGTAGGCCATGATTTTGAATTATTATTATTCTAGAAGTTTATCAGTTAGATTTTAATTGTTATGTTTATGGATTTTAGTTTCAGCTTAGTGGATTGATCTTGATGTTCCTTTAGCGAGAATGAAGTTGTTCGAGGAAATAGTAATGTATCTTGATGATTATAATTACTTTTGTTGCCATGTTTAACTTGTTATTACTTGGATATGGATCATAAGTTGAGGTTTCCGTGAGGTTATCATTAGACACTTTTGGAGTCTCAACTCAGACTATACTTCCTTGAGGTTATTTTAGAATGAATTTATTTGAGGAATTAGTGATGTATATTTGTGAATGGAATGAACTATGGTATAACATGTGAATATGTCTACTATTTGGGATTGCTATATTATTAATGGGTATTTTGGAGTTTTGATATTTAAACCTTGGAGACAATTGGAGTGATTCCTAATTAAAGTTACTTTAATTGAAGATGTAATTGTTGGGAGATAGAATAATTTGAGGAAATAAGAATGCATTTCGGTGGCTGAACATTTACTTGCCTACATCAAGCTTTTGAGTTCTAGGTGGTATGACTTTCTAAATTGTTGATTGAGGATTCGCTTATGTTATAATGGGTTAATATGAATCTGTATTGTGTTATCAGATTTTGGAGTCTTCATTAGTGAATCATGTTGGGTAATCGGTGATTTATCTTGTTTAGTGATTGGTCTGGTACGTAATATAAATTTTGGAGTGATTTATCTTGTTTGGTGATTGTTATGACCCCTTAGGATTCTCTAGATCTCCTTAGTGTCTTGTTTTGGAGGAAGATAGATTGTAGGATTTGACTTGTTGGTATTTAAGTGTGTAGGTGGGACACCCTTCTTGTACTTCATAATTCTATCAGTCTTATTATTATCTTTTACTCTATTCTCACTTATTTGAGAGAGAGTTACACTTTTCTAGCATATCAATTGTTTCTTGAAAGTCTTGCTTACTGGATTAATGGATCATATACTCATTTGACATTGTTTCTATTCTTAACATTCATATTTGCTTCTTATAGCAATGTCACTTATTGGAGTTAAGGTTTGAGACTTCTATATTTCATTTTATATCTCCAGCCATTGGTTTCAATATTTCATTTCATCCTATTACTATTCATTGAAAGTAATTTTTCATTTCGTATACCATTTTACTTGTTCGAATTTCACTTGCTTCATGTATTCCCTACCTAAGTACATTATTGTCATTCTTGTTGATCCTTGTTAATCCTATTGTTTTATTATTAAATCATGAGCCATTACTTTGCTTGTAATTGCTCATTCAATATACTCGGCATTGTCCTTCTTATTTATACTTCTTTGGTTATTGCGTACTGAGATACTCTTGCCACTCATGTTTTCTATTGAATTAATCATCTCTTATTTCTTAATTTCATTTCGCCACAAGTACAACTTACTTGTTGGTTCCTTGAACAATCATCGAGAATTGAAATATCTACTTGTTCAGGAATTTTTGTTCAACATACTCAGCACTGTTTTGACTCGCCATCATCCCTTGTTCGTACTTATTTAACTGATAGGTGCTGAGACATTTCTTATCTTAGTTATCATGCTTCCTTATTAAACTATTAACCTATTGATTCTCTAACTTGTTTGACCTCTTGTTCACTTGATTGTTGGCTCGAATATGATTTTTCATATTCATATTTCCTTGTAAATTTCATAAGAGCCATATTCTGACAAATGTCACTTTTGAGATATTCCCTTGATCAATAATTATTCATGTTATCGTAAATGAGTTTTTAAACCCTTGGGGTGTTCATAGAGCTCTTTTGTGTAGTAGGGGATGATTGATAATTAGTGGTGTCATGCTAAGACTTTGGAGTTGCAAATTCTTTCATATGCAATATGATATTAGGTGGGAGAGAATTATGAATTGAAGATTGTCTTGGAATTATGATAATCATCTTGCAGTCAACAGAGTTTGTTCTTCTGAGGTCTTTGGTTAGGTGTCATCCTAAGAGATAAATAAGAACTAAGAGAAGTATTGTTAAGTATAACGATTGAGGATTTAATTGTCTATCAGTTCGAGAATTGCGCGGACGCAATTATTTTAAGGAGGGGAGAATGTGAAACCCCAGTTTTCGTCTTTACCTCGATTTGCGTGTCTTTACCTTGATTTGCGTGATTTGACATGTCTATGTGTTATATGAGTTAGAATGTGTTAAAAATGTGATTTATATTCCTAATACATGCTATATGTACATTCATGAAATTTTCATCAAAAACGGCATTGAAAATTTTATCGTCGGTTTTGGTGAATAGTGTTTTTGAACACCTGTCTACTAAAATTTTTACAGGGGTGTTTTAAACGTCTTAAAAACTAGTCCTCTATTATTAATAGACCTGTGTTTGATAAAAATTGATTATGAAACAGAATACTAATTTAAATAGACTTTTCAGGCAAAAAATAGCATTTTTGAGCCAAATAGTGATTTCTTCTAAACCCGATTCTTGCATTGACTATTGTTGACCTAGTATATATTAATATAAATGTATTTATATGTGGTATTAAAAGATTTTAGATTAATTGTGCATTCAAAATACATTTAAAAATAAATAATATGACTTTTCACATTCTTTTGCAAAAATTGCGTTTTAAGCCGACTCGGGTGCGTGAGTTTATGGGAGTCACAAGAAGGCTGTTATGATCGTGATGGTGATTGGAGCTACACCAACTAGTATATCCTTTATTGTATGGTCATTATAGATTATGTGATGATAGTATTATTGATGTTATTGTGTGTTTACTTGCTCAAAGGATTAAATCCAATGAGCATAGTGAATACTGTAGAGATCTATCAGATCCTCACTGGGCTTATTTTATATAAGCTCACTCTCTATTATTGCATGCATGCAGGTGTTACTGATTTTGACTACGGGTATGTGCCTCCTAAATAGGGAAATGTGCCGTATGTGGATGAGTCTTATGTGCAAGAGTCATTGCCATGAGATTATCTTAGTTGTTGTAAAATAATGTTTTGTATAATCTATTTTGAAATGTATGTATAGCCTATGTATTAAGTTAGGACGGAGGAGTATAACTATGATTGGAATGTTGAAGAATGATTATTGTATAATATGGATGTGTTGTATGTTGTTAACTTAATTGAGGACATGATTATTGGGATTGTTTATGGAGTTTGATATATGATGTTCTAAAGAGGTTGGTTTAGAGCCTCGGTGTCCTAATAACTGTCGTTATACTGCCGAAATTCCGTTGCGTCCTGACTGATCGTAGGTAGGGTCGAGTTGGGGCGTGACAGCAACCACTTTCAGGCAAAGCACAAAAGCACGTAGTCACTCTAAGGAATCATCAACAAGCACATTTACTTCAGGTACCTATTCTAAATCTGCTGTACTTGTGACAAAAAAGAAAGTAAGTCCTTATGAACTCAGCGAGGGGGAACGAGAGATAACATTTTGAAATCCTTTTCCGGTTAAACTTATGAAAACTCATTTAGAAACATGTCATATAGAGTGAGTAAATACATAATATAACATAAATATAAATGAACACATTTACCCGTCTTTCCTCCCCAAGGTCCTCTAGGAACCAAGCGAGAGTACTTAAACACATAGTGAAAAGGATACGGTGAGCTTTTGCTCTCAATTCATTTCCAATAACAGTTATTGCGGCCGACTTCAAATCATCCACTTATCACGCCAAATGGGTGTACTCCGGATGTACCCCGAAATCCTATGACCCAACTCTCCGAGGAAGTTTAGCCCCAAAGCGAGAGAGGGAATTGGACCATGGTAGTCACGGTTGCACTGGCAAGCCCGATGCCGCCCGATGTGCGTGAACGCTACCATGCCAGAATGAAAGGTTGCAACCTTGTATGCAATGCACATTTATAACATTTAACATATCACATTAGGAGGACAACAAAGTAGGTTGCCTCCGAGCAGTTATAAGATCACACGTTGACAAGTAAACACACGAAGCATGCTTTGACATTTAATTTCACTTGTAATACACATGGAGTTATATGAATATTAAACGGACAGCCATATAACACATGTAAAGCAAGTCATATAACTCATTTCAGGGTTCATGTAATCAGATAATAAGTTTATACAAGCATGCAACGACGTCTACGTGGGACCGGGTGCAAGAAAGGTCAACTTATCAACATGTAATCATCGCGAATCACATTTCAAGCATACTTAACATTTATTAGGCAGCCCACTAACCACACAATTCAACACGATAACCGTAGGATCATCACTTAACGAGTTTTCATAGTCAATAGGGTTTCAATTCATGCTTACTCGTGTGATTTAAGCCACAAGTTGTCACGTAATTAAACCCAAGCCATGCATCAATTAATTAAAACATCTTCAATCATCCAAAACAGTCCACACAACATCCAAGTGCCACAATCCCAAGCATTCAATACCACAAGAGAAGTTACAATATTTTTCAAAGCATATCACTAAATAAAAACCTCATTGCAATTGTCTGTTTCCCCATAATCATTTAGACAAGCAAACAATCTCCAATTCCAGTGAACAAAATGTCAAATTAAAGCTTAATGAATGATTTAAATCCAAAAACAAACCTCGCATCATTTAGAGTTCAGATTCAAGAGTTATAGCTAAAACCGTGAGACTACGCAAAACTGTCCAAATTCGTACATATTTCAATACTTGCCATTTTTTAGGGTCTTAGGGTCAGATTAGCTTTAGTCTATTTCTGACAAAAATGTCCAAAACTGAAAAATATAGCAACCTACCAAATTTCATACATTTTAAATATCATTTACTGGGTCAAAACTGTTTCGTTCTACAAGGACAGTGAACTGCCAAAAACCTGCTCCATTTTCCCAGATTTTTCAGATTTAGACACCTTTCGATGTTTTGCCATTTTGGAGACCTTAGAGTCAAAATTGTCCTTGGCCTATTTCTATGACAAATGTTTAGAACTGGCAAAACTAGTTGCTTACCAATTTTCACGCATTTTCAACATCATTTACCAGGCCAAATGTACCTCGCTCTACCAAGTCAGAAATCTGCCAGCTACGTGATTTTATCTATCTTCAAGTTCTAGCCAAATATATTGCCATGCATGGTTATATAAGCTCATGCACACACATATACAACAATTTCAGAGGTAAATATAGACATATGAAGGCATGCATGTGGGTTTTGAAAGCTTTTAAAAGAGTTTTAGCCCTCACCTTAGCCTATTGATGACAAATGATGCTCAAAATTCTTGAAGATGCACAAAATGATCTTCTCTCCTTGCTTGGCCGAGAGATATCTTGATTTCCCTTAAATCCTAGCTTAGTTAGCTTGTGTAGAAGGTGTGCATGTGTTTAGAACAAAAAGAAATGGAAGAAAACCATCAAAACTTTACCTAGGCCGAAAATGATGAGTTATGAGCTTGTATGAGACTTTCTTGCGTGTTTGCTTGCTATGGCCGAGCTTGGGAGAGTATTAGAGAGTCCTTGAGAGCTTGTGAGGAGTCTTGGGAGCTCAAAGTCTGCCTTGGTCGAAAATGGACAGAGAATGGGAGAGTTTGAGAGAGAAATGATGCTTGTATGTGTGTTTGTTGGCCTTGAGCCTTTCAAATCTGAATTTTGTGTCATCTTTAGCATTTTTTTGAGTTGAAATGAGGCATGGCATTGAGAGGGTCGAAAATGAGATGCTTGGGTAGGGTGTAGGTGAATTTTTTTTATGCATTGTGCTTAGTGCATGTGTCATAGAATGTCTAGGCTTTAATTTAATTGTGCAAAGCTGATCAAATTGCCTTGTTTTGGCCGTGTAATGCAAGGGAGAATCTGAAATTTCATATTCAAGTTAGTATATTTTGGATTATAATAAGTGTAGGTTTATAATAGTTTATTAGTTAGTTGAGTGTGATAGAATATTTTATTAGTTAGTGGGTTTTGTAGAGAATTTGAATTAAAAATATAATATTGGTTAGTGGATTGTGTAGGATTATTTTATTATCTTGTGCTTTGTGTAGGATTCTTCATTGATTAGCATTCGGGCACGCTTTCCTAGGTCTAGGACACGCACAGAAATCAATACGAGGCACGAATCACGAGGTAGACACGAACTACGAGATAAGACACGTACTTCAAGATAAATGCACGGATTCCAATGCAAATGCACATAACCCTAGGTGAATGCACGTAAATCAATGCAAGACACGTAATTCAATGCAATGCACATAAATCGAGGTACGACTCTTAAACCTAGGTTAGGGCACACAGTTCAAGGTTATTGCACACAAATTGAGATATCGCACGTAAATCGAAGTTAGGGCACGTAAGTCAAGGATTAGGGCACACAATTCTAGGTCAAGGCACGTATGACGAGGCATGCACAAAAACCAAGACAGGACATGTAATCCAAGGTCGGTCATATAGTTCTGGGTCTAAGGCACGCAAATCGATATAAGAGTTATTCGAGGTCGGGCCTCACATCCTCCCCTCCTTAAAAGAATTTCATCCTAAAATTCATTCTTACTTGTTGGGGTAATTTAGATGGGTTATGGCTTTTGATATTTCTACTACGGGCCGTTGCTCGCTCCGTGATCCCCTTTTCCAAAACCGATTCACTTCCAAACTTTCTCCAATCATTAATTCGGTGTGACCCCCACATTTATAGTTTGTTCCTTTGAACGACTCTATTCTTTCCAATTGATCTTAAGGTCAAGTTCATCAACTAAGGTTAGAACCTCCAAGCATAGTAATTAAAGCTGCATCGGTATTCTAACAATATATTTATAACTCCAAAATCATGACTTATGTCGTGTCAATCTTGCATTCATACCTCAAAAAGGAATATCACAATAATACCATGATCCTATGGTGATATACCCTAATTTCAAGATGATAGGCCTATATCCGATTTACATATCCTATCAACTAGCTTCAAAATTGTTTACACATAGGACATACACAAGTTATGGATCATTTCCACAATACGACCCTGTCTTCAAGAAGAACTCACCAAACAAACTAATCCATCTCAAATCGTCATCTATCGATAGTATCATAGTCCTTATCTCGTAGGTACACTAGATTAGCAAATCTTTTAATGACTAGTCTCCCGGTTACAAGTTCCTATAAATACCCTGCTGTACTGAAGGCCTATAAACAACTTACTGACCCTGAGGCTGAAACGACCTCTTACTGGCCTGACTAGAACCAGCATGCTCCCATTTTCTCTTCTCTAACCTAGAAGCTGCATTAAAGGCTGTAGAAAACTCATCATACTCATTCAATGCCATCACATCTTGAATCTATAGCCTTAGACCCCTAATGAACCTCCGGGTCTTCCGCTCCTGATCCTGCACAAACTCTGGTGCATAACAGGCTAGTCTAGTATAGTTGGCCTCATATTGGGCCACTGTGGAATTACCCTGAACCAAAGAAGTGAACTCATCTTCCCAACGTTCCTGTGCAATCCTCGGGATATATTTAGCCCGAAACTTCTGAAGAAACATAGCCCAGATATAGGGAGTACCCCGAGCTTCCCAATCGGACCTCACCGTACGCTATCATTCTTCAACCTCATCGTCAAATAGAAACATTGCAAAGGTGACCTTCTTATCATCGGTGTAATCAAGGGGGTCAAATATTTTCTCAATCTTATTGATCCAAGCTTCAACCTTCCGATCGTCAGACTCACCCTAGAACCTCGGTGGAAAATATTCCATAAATTCGTTCAACAAACTACCTTCTCGGTAACCACCCTGTGCATTTTGCATCTGTGTCTGCACGGTCTGTGCTTGAGCAGCCTGCCCTACTAGAATCTGCGACTGCCCCGTTATGACCTTTGTCATCCGGTCCATAGCCATTGCAAGACAGTCATAACCCTGGTCTCAGCCTGGTGCTGCATTCCCCGATACCTCATTATCTTCCTGAGGCCTACCATGTGTTCTTGGACGTCCAACCATTCTACTAACAAAGAGTTAGCACATGTTATAGCACATAGACAAGCAATTTACAATTAATAGCACATAGACAACAAACTCGTGTAAGACACGTAGATCACATAAGGGTTAGTCACATAAACAAGTTAATCACATAATCACATAATCATATTAACACATAATTCACTTTTCTTTCACCTCATACATACTTTCAGGCTAAGACCACTACCCACATGCCGAGAATAGCCCGGCTAACAGCTAAACATGCGCTCTGATACCACTTAATGTCACGCCCCAACTCGACCCCACTTACGATCTGTCAAGATGCAACAAAATTTCGGTAATATAACGTATGTAACATGGACATTAGGACTCTAAACTTGTCCTTAATAACAGCATCACACAACCAACTTCAAACTTCAACAACAACTCCATCAACATTCAACACAACCAAATCCATTCATTTAACAACCATACAACAACCCAACCATAAGTCATACGTCTCATTTTCAACAACATACCACAAGTTATACTATATATATGCATATCATATATAAAACTAGTCTAGCAACCTATTCATATACCAAAAGTAAGACTACTATACTAGCATTATACTTTCCACTATTGTTATAACATCTTATACAATACAAAATTTAAAGCTTTAAACATTACAACATATTTCATACTACAAAACAACATAGAAGCATTCCAACTAAGACATCAAGGACCAGACTCTTGTACATTTGACTTATCCACATAAGGCTCGTACCCAGTCTCCTGAGGCACGTACCCTAACTCTGGCTCGGTAACACCTAAAAGTCAACAAAGAGGGTGAGCTTATACAACACAAAGCTCAGCGAGGGTTCAAAAAATGTTTTGAAACATTTTCTCTTACCACTTGAGAAATCATCCTGGATACAATAACAATCAATAAACTTCATCAACAACAACAATTCAATTCAAACAACATGAATAACCATTCAGTTGAGAAAGGATACTCTAGTTGGTGTAGCTCCATACACCGTCACGATCTCAATCAACTTCTTATAGCACCCAATAATACATTCCGGAGGTACCTCACCTAGCCCCTCCCTCCATGGCATCTTCGCCCATTCAAGCTGGGGGTAGTACATAATAGTCATTCCGTTTTCAACCTGACAGCTTGATGCTGCCCGAGAGATGGCACACACTATCATGACTTACAACAATAACATTAAACATTTCATATTCCAAGAAACAACAAAGTAGGTTGTTCCCCGGTACAATAACAATCATCAATCAATTAACAGTACTTCAATCAGCATAACACTAACTAAACAACTAAGACAACCAAGTTAAATGACAAAGTAGGCCACTCAACTTAACACACATTTCAACATGCTTCCAGACCCAAACCTACTCCCCAACAATCCATGAAACAACTACTCAAACACCACCCAACAACCGAATACAACATTTTAGCATTTTAAAGAAAGACTACACAAACTCCTAAAATTCATAATTTACAATCTACTAATCAAACAACCCCCAAACCCTTTCTTATCACTCCACAACACATGCAACTACAATAACCCCCTCGAAAACCAACCAAAAGCCATCCAAAACAAGCCCAACAAACCTAATTTTGGCAACGCACCTTGGTCGAATTTTTTGACCTTTTGCTATGGCATTCAAATTGAAAATTTGGCATTACAACATTACTACATAATAATTAACAAGCCTATAGAAGCAACAACCATTCAATTCCAACTACTACAACAACAATTATTCAAATATAAGCCAAATAATCAATTTAAATACCTGAAAAATAAAAATACGAGCTACAATCGTTTCAAATGGCTACAAATGCATATAATTGGTCCTTATCATATACTCAACAATAATCCAATATCAATTTAACAAAATACCCACTATGATTGTATCAACCAAAATTCAATACAAACTTTGAAATATTGACCTATATTTTTTCCTCACCTTTGATGCCAAAAGAAGTTAGGAATGTGTAGAATGGATGCCCAACAAGCAAAATCTAGCCCGATATGAAAGATTTGGACTTGAAATGAGTTTTCTAAGAGAAAATTGCTTTGAAAACTAAGTTGAAAAATCTCCCTTTGGCTCCAAGAAGCTCACGACAATGTGAGTGAGATTTGAGTATGTTTTATGCTTTGTCTTCATGTAATATGTATGTATAATGTATATATAATGCTAACTCAACTAAATAAGTTAAAGTCAAAGTTGTCAACATTTGAGTTTTTAGTTGTTTTTAGACTATTTTGCTTATATATATATAAACTACTATAAATACTATATTTAGTGGACTTAATTTTGTTGACAACAATTATTATATGCATACTTATACATACAACTAGGGTATAAACTCAATTTTTTTTTGCAAAAGAAGACGTAAAATCCTTTTAAATTCCTAATTAATTTCAGAATCAGTTTTTTATCAAACACAGGTCCATTAATAATAGAGAACTAGGTTTTGAAACATTTAAAAGACCAGTTTCAAAATTTTAGCGGACGTGTGCTTCAAACAATATGCACAAAAATCAACGATAAAACTTTCAATTCAGATTTTTATGAAAATTTCATGAATGCTCATATAGCATATAAAAGATGGGGTCACAAATGAATAACTTGAACCAGAATCTATAAGTACATGTTCATAAGCAGATATAACAAAAGATTACCCGACACAACATCCTCAAATGCCTAGGCGTCACCATGAGTGAATGTATAAAGTCAGGTGCAATTCTGTGGTCGTTTTCCATCATCCTCTTGTCTTTTTTTCTTGGCATCTTCTTCAAGTACGAGACAATACTTAATGAGGTAATCATTTTCACCGCAATAGAAACAAGATCCAGTATTCTAACGACACTGCTTATCTTCATGGGCATCTCCACATCTTGGACACCTAGCATATTCCTGATTCCTTGGTTGGTAACCTGTTGTTTCCTGGGTGGCCTGCCTTTTATCTGGTTGGAACTATTCCCCTATTTCCTTTTAATGCTACTAGCAGGAGCTCGCTGCATCAAATTCAACTCTCATTCCACCCTTGTAGCTGTCTCAACCACGTCTTTTAAAGTATTGTGAAGACAAGATACCATGTGCAACCCAACTTTTGCCTTCAACCCCTGCTCGAACTTCCTGGCTTTCTTATATTCATCAGGAACTGTATATGGGGCGAAACCAGCCAGCTCGGCAAATTTCCGTGCATACTCTGCCATAGTCATATTCCCTTGTCTCAAGCTTACAAACTCGACTACCTTCATGTCGCGATATGAATGTGGATAGAATTCCGCCTCAAATATCTTCCAAAAGTCTGTCCAACTAGGTAATTCTTCATTAATTTCTTCCAATTTCATAGTACACTAGTCCAAAGCCATAGCTTCTAGCCCGTAGGTGCTAAAATGCACCTTTCCATCCTAGTTAAGTTTCAAGGTCGGGAACAACCTTTCCATGGTAGTTAGCCATCATCTAGCATCTTTTGGATCATCATTGCTATGAAAGTAGGATGGTTGTATGTTCACGAACTTCTCAAGTGTTGTTTGCTCATCTAGCTCTATCATAGGCTCATGACGCACCTTCTGTACCAAACGATGATAAAGGGCCACGGCTACCCTATCTAATTCCTCCCTATGGTCCTCTACCTCATCCGGAATCATAGGCTGTTTGGCGAGATCAACAATAAGTATATTCTTATCATCAGACTCTGGAATTGGTGCATTGTTGCTGCTCGCAACACTCTTCTTCTTAGGGGCCCTTAAATTCCTATGACACAACAACACTTAGAAATCAATAAAAGCATAAAACTAACATTGATAAAACGTTAAGGTGAACTACCCAAATCTAATCCTAGGTCCACATATTCACCAAACCTATCTCTTATACCAGACTTGTCACGCCCTAAACTAATCACGAGATGTACTCAAGGCGTAACATGTCGCGCATTAAAGAGGAACGATCCCCCCTAACTACGCAAGGCATTAATGCTTACCATAACTAAATCCACAATATTATGCCTAATGAGTAATGGATAACCGAGCATTTAAAGTACCTTATTCCAAATGAAATTCAATCTCCAAGCACATAAATAAGCCAAAAAAAACATCCAATGTATAATAGGGATACAAGTCTTAAGCTAAAATACTGAAACAACTCGCAAATTCAGACTAAGAATAATAAATAGAACAATAAAATGTCTACCACTCGTCAGCTCAAGAAAGCCTTATTCAATGTTCAAAGCCAAGGTTCACTACCTCATCCAAGCAAAGCTCAAAGCCTACTACTCTTCCTCTGCAACAAAATATTTTTCAAACAAATAGGAGACTCAAATCTCAGTAAGAGGTGATCTCCAACAAACAAAAACCTTCTTAGGATACCAAAAAGTCAGACAATATCTTAATCAAATTTTTTTAACTCTTAAATATATAAGTTAAGATAATCAAAGAACAATGCAAGGTTTTTAAGAACTAGTTATGTCAAAATAAGTTCATAAATTCAAAAGTTCAAAAGTGCCAAAATTCAAAAATTCAGAAGAATCGAATACAAGTTCAAAAAACTACTTGTGGTTACATGCGGGTAGCACCGTTCTGATGCAGTATAGTTTGATAAGCACACACCACCAAAAGTCCCGAAGGAATTCCGGTTCTTATAATAGTACACTATTTCTGAGGTATTGGTATTTAGTCCCCACCAATAGTGTCATGAATATTGATGTTTAACCTCCACAGAAAATATTTTGAGTTTTTTTTAAATTTTTCTTTTTCCAAATTTTCCATTGGGTTTTGTAAAAAAATAATATACATAATGCATTCACAATCCAAAACATATATAAATACAAAGCTAATTTATTCAGAGTTTTACAACTACAAAAGCATTCCAATGATATGCATATACCTTCAGTTGCATTAGCAGGACCGAAAGTAAGACAAACAACTTCCATTCGTTTCACCAAGACCTCACAGACCCCTTTTTATTTATTTATTTTTTCTTGAACCAAAACCTTCAACTTCTCACTGTTCATGAATACTGACATCACTGTTCATGATCAGTGAACGGCAGTGACCTCTAAGCCATTTTTTTTTATTTAAAAAAAGTGCTAAACTTTTTTTTTTCCTCACAAACTATAAATAGAATTATTTCAAAAAAATTATTAACATGCCAGAAGTCATCCAAGAGAAAATTAGTCAAAAACAAATTCTAAAATAACTATAAGCAGAATAAGACAAAATAAAATCAAAGTTCAAAATTGAAGATCAACCACTTACCTCCTTAACGGTAGCAATTAAATTTCACAATTATTTTACAAGATTTCCACCCTTTTAAAAACCAATATCCTAAAAATAAATATCTATTTAAACCACTATATAGTCACGACTATGAATTTTTGTACATGATTCTTATGCCATTTTGGATATGAAGCACTTACCTACGCTCGCGTCATGTTATTCTAACTCCAATATTTGACTTCAAGTGTTAGTTTGCGACTTATCTCCAGAATTCTCCTATTTTTCCTGTGTGCAGACTGTTTTGAAAATTTTTGAACATGTTATACTTAGTCAATACTGTATAAAAATATTTTATTGCTTTAGTTAAAGTTCTACTCCACGAGTCTGCCTTAGGTCATTATCTTATTTTCCTTTCCTTATCCCCACTTATTTGTTCTATAACACAACTAATATCCCTTTACTATTATTAGGGACGACAGTACAAGTTCGAACACGTTACAAACTGATTTGAAAAAGATTAATAAGCTGTGATAGAGTCACGAGAAACAAGAACGAAGGACATGGATGTCGAACACAAGTATGCAGTCGTGATTACGAATCTGTAGAAAGAATCGACGACAAGTGGAAAAAGATGAGAAACCCCATTTAAAAGTAAATCCTTCGCTAATACATGTAGTCTCAAATTATATATTAATATCGATAACGTAAGTAACTATTATACAGTGGTGAAAATTGAAAAGAAAGACGTAGGATGAAATGGCTTAACGGTGCGAGTTGATTTATTGCAGAAAGTGAAGAACAATGAGAGGGGGAGGGAATGGAGCCGAGTGCCCCTACTAAGGGAAAGTATTTAGAGAAAAGATTTGTGATTCTAGTCTACCTTTTCTCATACATCATCTCCCTTTTTATTCTACTAACTGATAAGCTAAGTTAATCCGATAAACTAAGCTAACAGAGAAGATAATTGAACCAACTCTAGATCAGTACGTAATCTTTAAGTATATTTGAAGTCTTCTTGATCCTATTGCTTTTGCGAGGTTAGGCTTCACGGTCTTCAGGGGCTGCATTCTTGTCACTCGTTTTGGGCCCGAATTTATCAGTTTTGAGTCATGACATAGGATAAAAGCATTAATGAACGAAAAAGCTCCAATATAAGAACATTATCTCAGTGACGGAGGGAAGGGGAGGTAAATAAGGACCCGGGCCTCCCCAACCAACGAAGAAAGAAAAAAAAGTTGAAGGTAATTTTTAAAAAATTACTCTGCGGCCCCCCCAAACTTGTACAAGAAAAAAGTTGAAAGTAAATATTTTTTCTTTTTAAAAACTACTTTGCCCCCCACTTTCCGTTAAATAAATTATTCAAAGTCTTTCTTTTGGCATAATCATGCCAACTTTATTTTTTTCTTTTTTTACTTTAATAATTGCTTTTTCTATCTTCTTCTTTACATTCCTCCCTCCTCCCCGAAACCATTTTCAATTCTTCTTCTTCTTCTTCATTTCAATTTCTTCTCAAAATCTCAATCTATACCTAAATTCATCTTCAAAAACTTTTAATTTGTACAAAATAAATATGCTTTAAAATAGTTTTAGTCATTTATTTTACTTAATTATATCATTTTATTTAACATATTTTATTGTTTTCAGTGTGCGAGCATCTTTACTCTTGAGGTAAGACATTAGTCAAGGTAATTCATTTGATTGAAATATTTTCTTACTAATTTTTAGTGTATGTGTTTTGTTCATTATATTTTAATGCTCAATTTTTTTTCATAAATAGATTATTTTAATGGATAATTTGAGTGAGCCATTTAATATTTAACATTCTAGTCATTTATATTTTTTCTAGTTATCATGTGATGTTTTATTTTTCAGTCAATTTTATATTTTTTAGTCAATTATAAGTATGTGTATAAAATAACAAAACTAGATCTTGAAGGCATTAGGCTTAGATATTTTAAGTTTTCAGTTTTTAAAATGGAAATCATAGTTCAAATATCGTGAATACATAGAAATTTAATGTTTGGCAGTGAACTAATTCTTGACAACTTCACCATTGATACTGTATGAAAAAGCACTAAATAAAAAATACTATACAAAAGCATTGTAAAAAAAAAAAAATCGGTCCTTAATACTAAATTTTTAGCTCCGTCCCTGACTATCTATAGATGATAAGGACAAGTAAGAATCTTAGTGACCAAGGAATATAAATGAAAGATAGGAGCCAATTTACAATGTACTTAATATAACATAAGCAATATAGTTCAAAAACTAGACGTAGACATAATCGAAATACCAAGATTAGGTATACGCGCCAAAAACTTGGGAGAAAGATGATGAAAGTGAAACCCACTTACTTGTTACGTGATAGAATGCAATTTATAATTTATAATTTCTAATTACACAATTCGTATACTAAATTTCCAGTCATGAATCAAGATACAACTCCAAATAATTATTTTCCTAAATCCTTGTACGTAGCCAACTTACCTTTTGATTAGATTGCTAACCGGACGCATCATTTTAGTCTATCTTTTGACTGGTTATCAAATGTTCTTTATCCCTTGTATTTACTGCTAGTAGCAGATTTACCTACTTTTGAGATAGGCTAATGTACTTTGTTTTCATTAATGGAATATTTCTTTCGAAAAAAAAATCCATGTACCATAAAAGTTACCCCGTTAAATTAGTAATAAACCTATTCATATTCAAGGTTTTGCACCAAAATACAAAAGTAATTTGTAATAGGATTCTTACCTAAAAACACTATACCTCAACCACCTAAATGCTCCACTATCTTTTGTCACGCCCCCAAAATCCGTCTAAGCGAATCTCAGGAATGAGATTGTCGCGCACTAAAAATGAACGATCTTACTAATTGCGCAAGGCACTAAACTAGCATCAAATTAAAAACCACAATAGTAAATACGTGGCAAACCATCACAACATCTAAGCCAATTTAAGCACAACGAAATTAAATCTCTAAATTCAAAAATATATATATAAGGTAAATAATTTCTTACATGGACTTAAACAAAGTGAAATCATAATCAAATGTCTAGATAAAATAAATAAATTGTTTATAACTAAGAAATCCAAATTTCTAACTCAATCTCTTGTCAAGCGACCTCTATCCCAAGCAATGGTCAAAGTCTATTCCTCACCTTCTGCAAGAAAATTTTTTTTATAAGGCACAAATCTCAGTAAATGGTGATTCTCAAGAAAACCTCTTAGGACCTTTAAAATGTTTCATATATACCAAAATAGTTATATATAGTTTAGGTTCATAAAACTTATGCTTTGAAATCATAAAGTCCATTTAAAAAGTCACAACATTTTATGCAAAGATAAATTCAAATTTACAAATAACATAGATGTCAAAAATTGGTAATTTAGTAGTCCAATACACAAATTCAGAGAGGCAGCTGTGGCTATAACACCCCGATCCCTCACAAGACCGGACCCTAATCCCAATACCCCAACTCACGAAAAATGAGAGAAAATGGACAGAGTTTCCCCTGTTTCCAGGCTTATCTGGTTACCTGCACTTAAAAGAAATAGCAACAAAACCACAATCCAATATACACAATCAATCCCAACTTCCAACATCACAACATTCTTCAACCCTCAAGGCCATCCGAACCTTCCAACTACCACAAAATATAACATACAAGCATACATTCTCACAAGCTAATGAACTTCATGCTATAGAACCAATTATCATACCACTCTAATATTCCTTATTTATCTAACTTAGTTATTAAGTCATTCAGCCAACCTTAACTTAGTTTCATTCATTTCATTCCATTTGGCATCAAAGTATCTTCTTAGAAAAATAGATTAGAGCATTTAGCTAGACTACACCCTGCCAAGCATTAGTTAGCATATTACAGACCATTCCTTCAAGATGAACCATTCTTAACTACATTTATCACCTAACTAATATATACAAGGCACGCAGGCCTCAAAAGAATACATAATCTTAGCATTCACAAATTTACAAAGATGTAGCCACTACAAGCTATCACAACTAGTCAAGGCGTCTCACGAGCCTCCTCCCTCTCCTCCTCCTCCACAGACACAGGAGGGACCGAACCTGTCTCACCTGAAATGGTTAGAAAGAGGAAATGAGCAAACACAGTTGCCCAGTGAGGGAGGGGAAGCAGATAACCGGGGAGTTTGAAAAACCATTTCATGTAATGTAAGAATTGAGTACAAGAAGTAGCAACTAAACAATAAAGATTCAATATAGGCAGTAAATAATTGAATACCATAGCTAAGTATCAAGTTTCATATAACAATAGGAAATAAACTACACAATCATATACGAACCACATCAACGCAAGAGTATCAGTTAATAACTCCGATCAAACAACATTTAAGTAAATAAACAAGTATGACAAGTAGATTGGAGGACTACAACATTTAAAACAATGTGCCAATTAGGTAACCAAGCTAGATAACACACATTCAGAACAATACAAGTATTAGTATCATATAATCACAGGGTCCAAAGGCAATATAAGATAGATAACGATTTAACATTAAATAACACACTTTAAAAAGGATACGATTCTGATAACCCCAAACACTCCAAAGTTAATCTTCAATCACGAACCTCGATCCATGAACCACAAACTCGATCAATGTGCCGGCATAAACTCTAAATACTCCAATGGGTGTACTTTGGATGTACTCAAAATTCTACAACCCAACATCCCCTGGCAATCTCTGGACTACGCGAGTGAGAGACTAGAGAACGGAGATTGAATATTTACTATCAAGCCCGTTGCCGCCCAGCAGATACCCAATACATCCGCCTCGACGATATGGTTGCGCAACCACTATGTAATGCACTCAAATAACAATGACAATATAATACAATAAATACAAATGAGGGACGACAAAGTAGGTCACCCTCGCAAATAGTTCAAATACAAGTTTTATAACAAGAAAAATACATATTGATCAAAGGGGCTAAGTTCACATAATTCACGGAACTTCACTAAATGAAAGATCAACCTACCCAATCTCTATTAGCACTAAACCAATCACATAAAAGCCAATTACAAGTGTTTAATTCGAATTGGTCACTTTTCCCCTTTGTTTACTAAGGCCATTTGATACACAAATAAAACACAGGGTACAATATTCATAAGCAAGCTATTCCACACTTCAAATAACACTTTATGGCATCACTTTGGACCATGAACCCTCACTTTAAGCTACATCTAGCCCAAAAGCCACAATTGCCCCGAGGTACATTTGAACTACAAGTACTCTAATCAACCCTCAATTTGGTGCCATAAAAGCACTTTAGGCTTTATCCTAGTCACACAAGACTAATTAACACCTTGGATCTCACACCGGAATACTATATCACTCGGTTACTATTTTAAACGTAATTAAGTCTTCAAAATTCAATGTTCTCGGAATTCAATAAATTTTATCGAGTAACCATTTTAGCATCCTTAGAGTCCATATAAAATATTAGATCGAGTATCGGGTCATTATTTAATGGTCCTGAATGAATAGTGCCCCTTATCTAACTTTGAACTAAAGTTCTTGCAATCCAAGTATTTCCAAACCATTTGAGACTCTAGTCTAGGTTTATCTACTTCTAAATCATGCTTAGAAATCAATTAATCAATCTAGAACACAAGATTATACATAATCCTAAATTTTACTATTAAAGCTCACTTTAATTTAAAGATTAATCATTATAGCTAATAACAATGCTATCTAATCCCATACACATGTTCTACAAGCATACTAAGGGGTAATACAAGCATAGATAAGCATGGAAAGTTCAACACACAATAAATCAAAAATTCAAAATAAACCCTAACTATTCATATACACAATAAAAGAAATTCTCCCTTACCAAAGTCCTTGTAGAAGCTAGTAGGAGGCTTAAGAACTCTTGAAATCACTTGTTGAAGCTATGGAAGACCACACAATGAGGATTTGAAGATGAAATCTCCTCCTTTTCCTTTCAATGGAGCCGACGGGTAGGGGGACAAAATGGGGATTTATTGTTTTATTTTATGAGCTAATGTGTTATGTTTGATATCTATATTAAGTACATATTGGTTGTATGTTACTAATTTGGGCCAAATTTTTGCACGACCAAGCCAATTCTAAGTCCAAAGTTCAATTAATTTAACTAGTCCAATTGCAATTTAATTCTAGTTAGCCCAATAATTTTATTCTCACTATTCACTTGGCCCATAAACATTTTCTAACACACACTCCAAGAATGCAATGCACGAAGTAACGCTGTTCGAATATTAAGCATATGTTAAGTCATGTGAGAAAAATATAAAATTACGGAATTAGAATGACAAAAGTGTAGCCCTGGACTCAAGGTTGATTATTCAACTAATTGATAATAAGAGAAACTATCACTTAAATGCAACAAAATAATTTCTAATAACTATTTTACCAAAATAATTACCTCATTTAAATTTACTACATACTATTTACACATATTTCAATAAATATGAATATAGTATAATTAAATGAATGAATTAATATAAACATATGATTATGACCAAACATTTAAGGTAAACACATAAGTATATGCAAGTAGGTACTATTGCTACATGCCGGGTCTAGGTGTCACAGTGGCTACAGACAAGTAGCATTGTTCTAATCAGTGTGTTTTGATAAGCACAAAACCAATAAAAGCCCAATAGAAATTTCGGTTCTTATAATAGTGCACTACCCTTGAGATATTGGTGTTTAACCCCCACCAACACGGTCTGAGTATTGGTGTTTAACCTCCCACCAACAAGGTCCTGAATATTAGTGTTTAACCCCGACCAATAGGGTCCTGAATTCAAAGCCTTTGTTCTAAGCCTCAAGTATCGAAATGTGCCTGTTCTTTAATCATATGATGCACAAAACTAATCTCAAAGTATCCAAATATTTTTATAGTCTCTTGAAATCAAATTAAAATTTAGTCCCGAGATTTTGTTTTTGAGTTTTTTTTAATAATAATTGATACCTTTTAGAATCCCAAAACATGTATAACTACAAATCCAATTTATTTAGAGTTTCAAAACTATAAAAGCATTCCAGATCTATCCATATATCTACAGTTGCATTAGCAAGACCAAAATAAGACAAAGAAACTTTCATTCTTTCCAAATTGCAATAACACAATTGTGAATAAAACAAATAAAATCTCCAACAACCGGAGTTTCTTTATTTTTTCATATTTGTATAGGTTAGCCTAATGGTAGGCTAATTTGCTGTTTGGTAACCACTATGTAATTATAAGTTGATGCTCAATAATTAATTGACCCCAAGTATAATTCTCATTTGGAATGGATACATTACTCCATTATTATTCATAAACTATTCATATCCTTTCAAGTCATGGTTAGGATGGTAGCTACTCTTGTCACGTTATCTGTGCCCGTCTCTGCCTTCTTATGGCTTTTGGACTGTTAGTCGTTGACCGTAGCTTTATTAGCCTGACAAGTCCATTGACTCTTTAGGATAAGTTTAGTTTGTCACTAAAAATAAAGTATTGATCTTTTATGCCACTGAGTTTTATCCCCTGGGCCTCTTATGGTATTAGAGCCATGGACTTATAATACTTAGTTGTTTTACCAGATTTTCATTAATCTAATGATTAATTTATTTCGTTCAAAATCTAATGTGAAGAATGCCAAGAAGGAAGAGTATGATCTTCCTCAAGACTTAGAATTACTTAATAAGTAGACTATTCTCATAATAGAACTTAGAACTATATATCAGTTCGGAACATTTGAAAATATAGGAATTAAACATGTTGTTAAGATAACTGAAGAATCTATCCCAACAAAGAATAATGAGATGACACTACAGTTATTATCTCATGAAGATATAGAAAAATATAGTTATACTCATAAATTTATCCACATAGGTTTAATTCAAATTGATTTAAAACCATTAACGTTAAGTGGTTTCGCGGAGAGTTTTATAGTAGTTCTCCAAGATGCTCGTAATCTTAATTGGAAACAATACTTAATGGGTATTATGCAAACAAGTTCGGCACATGGTCATGTTTATTTTAATGTTACCAAATCTTCAGCTTTCTTTATCTGATAGAAATATTGTGTATGCTATTACATTATATGTTCAAGTACATGGGTATAATTATAAGCCCGAAACAGAAATTATGTATATATGCAATTGTATTTATTATAAAGTTTTGCATACCCTTAACCTTTACTGTAAACTGGTAGATATGCCAGGACAAACAGTTCTTATTGAAACCAATTTAAGACAATCCCAAATTATTACTAGAAGAATGATTAAGTGGGATGAAATACAGTTTTATGAATGTTGGAACATTGATAAAGCTATTTGTAGCCAACCCCAAATAGAATCTGAGTTAAGTAAAGTTATACAAACACCTGAAGGACAGGTTCAACTTAGATTTGGAAAGCAACCTTTATTAGGAAGACCAAGTACATCTGGTATAAAATGATCTTTATCTTCCAGATCGTTTATTTCCCCATTTGAACTTGAGGTACCTTCTAGGGCTTCTACATCCCAAATAAAGGTAAAAACTGATGATCTTTATAATATACAAGCTTCTTCTTTAGAAGAAACACAAACAGATGTTCCTCAAGAAATTATTGATAGGACTCGGTTAACAAAAAATAAAATTCCCATTGGAATTAAAAAAGATGAGGAAATAACAGCCTCATAAATGAGTTTTCATATTAAATTTTATGGATTTTAAACTAGGAAGCCTTGAAAAAGCCATAATTCTAATGAATTCCAGATGTCATATTGGCAGCCACTTAGAGAATTGTTTTTTTTCAATTTTTTTTCTGAGATTGAGCAACAGTATTGTAAAACTCAATTTTATCAACATTTGGAGATAATATAACAAAGAAAATTCTTTGTGACGAGGGAGGTACCCGAGCCGAAGACATCATAACCTGGTCATGTCCCAGCCTGAAATGCCTAACCCGACCCATACTTGACCTATGTTAACCCCAACGGTTATTCCAACCGTACGGATGGGACATAAAGCAAAGTGCCCGGCTTGGGCCAACGAGTAATGAATTTATCCATTGGATAATAACTTTATCCAATGGATATACAGCAGGGGTAGCCGGTGGCGTGTCGAGCAGCATTAATCATTAATTGTTGCTTGGATTATAGATTAGTATAAATAAGAGCTCACTCCCGCATTTATGGATGTAACTCGTGCATTCATTATACTCAACTACTACTGCATAGCTCGGACAAACTAATCACTCTCACACTCGAGGGAAAAATACGGGTCGTCACCCCCGCATTTTCCTTCTTTTTCCTTATGCAGGTCAGGTTCCCGAGTCAGAACATTTAGCTCAGGTAGACAGGAGTCACTTACCTTAGTTGTTGAACTTTCATCCTTAACAGTTTAGTACCGTCTATGGGAACAGGTAATCCTATCTCTCTTCCACCACCCACTGAGAAACCACCATAGTACAGACTAGGAGTCACAATGTGCCGGTAGGGGATTTGCCCAACTCGGATGAGGGCCTTGAAACTGCACCAATACCTAGCCAATACCCAACCCAAACTAACGTTGGTATGAGCCAACGTATACACTTAGCCTCACAAATTACCCCACTTGGAGATGTCGACCTTCCTGCCAACGTGGCCCTGGAAATAAAGTTGATGTTTCAGATGTTTGAAGAGCTCAAGGAGCAAGTAACGTAGCTAGTAGCGGACCAGCCAGTTGTCATACCCCAAGTCGACCCCACCTACAATCAGTCAGGACGCAACAGAATTTCGGCAGTATAACGACAGTAATAAAGACACCGAGGCTCTAAACCAACCTCTAAAAACACCATACAATCAAACTCCTCAACCAAACAACAATCAATTCCTCAATACCAATAGCAACATACAACATAACCATATTATACAATAATCCTTCTTAGACAATCCATTCATAGTTATACGCCTCCGTTCCAACATAATACCTTAACTTTAACATACATATCAAAATAGATTATGAACTAACTTAGCAACCTAGATCATAGCAAAAGAAAGACTACTAAGTTAGCATCATTTAGCTCATTATCTTTACTACAATTTATACATCATAAATTACAAGGAAAAAAATAAAAGACAACTAGTTTAATTTATAAGATAATAGAGTATACAACATCTCAAGCATCAAGGACAAGACTCTGGCACATAGGACTCGTCCACATACGGCACATTATCCTCTTCTGGAGGCACGTACCCGTAATCTTACGAAAGGACACCTGTATGCATGCAATAATAGAGAAGGAGCTTATATAAACAAGCTTAGTGAGGATCCGATAGATCTCTAACAGTATTTACTGTACTCCTTGGATATGATCCTTTGAGCAGTAAACAAGCAATAAAACATCAATAATAATATAAACACATAACTATAATGACCAATCAATAAAGGATACTCAATTTGGTATAACTCCATACGCCATCACGATCTCAACCATTCTTCTTATAACTCCTCATTACTCACGTACCCGAGGTACCTCACTAGCCTCTCCCTCCATGACACCTCCGTCATGCGAACTGGAAGTAGTCTTTGGTAGTCATGCCGTTATCAACCCGACAGCCCGACGCTGCCCGAGAGGTGGTACACACATACCAAAACTCAACAATAATAGTAAACATCATTCACAGGAGGACATTCTAGCAGAACTGCCTATCTCCCGGTTCATCAATCATCAATAATCATCAATTTCCATCAATGTAACATCAATATAATCATCAATATAACATCAATATTTAATTAAACAACAAACAACTAAGTTAGATGACAAAGTAGGCCATCCAACTTAACATGAATTAAACACGTAATCTAACCCTAATCTAACCATCAACAACTCACAATTCAATCACTCAAACACCACCCAATCATCTAAAGGCTCTAATCAACAATTTAAAGAAAGACAACCTAAACTTCAAATAATCATATCTTATATTATACTAATCCAAACCACTCCAAATCAGTTTCTAACACTCACCTATTCAATCAACTACATTAGCCCTCTTGGAAATCAACCAAGACACATCAAAATCAAGCCCAACAACCCTAAAACCTCAATGCACCTAGGCTGAAATTTCCGGATATTCACCCAAATATTGCAATCGAAAATTCGGCATTATGATGGCGTTACCACGTAATTAACAAACTTTTAAAAATCGACGGCAATCGATTCCAACCTCAACAACTCAAGATAATCCTCAAATAGCCAATCTATCAACTTTAAATACCCGAAAATAAATAATTTCGCTACAATGGCTCAAATCTCATAGTAATACACATAAACGATCCCTAGCATGCACTGATCAATAATATAACTTCAAATTAACATTCTAACGGTTCAAAATGCAGTTATGAGCAAAAACATAAAAAATGAGTTTTGAGATCTAGAATTTTTCTCTCACCTTTGATGGGATACAAGCCTAGATATACGTGCAATGCATACCCAACAAGCGGAATCCAACTCGGCAAGAAGTTCTACGGACAAAAATTAGGTTTTTCTATGAAAATTTGCTTTGAAAACTTGAAGAAAACCTTGGTTTATTCTCCCATGGATGTCTCGGCCATGTAGGTGTTTTTGAGTGTGTTTTTATGCTTTGTAAGTGTGTGTTGATGTTTATAAGTAGAAGTCAAACAATTAAAATGCAAAGTCAAAGTTAATTTTTAGTCTTTTAATTCTATTTTTAGTCTTTTAATTCATTTCTTGCTCAACTAACAAATTAACACTTAAATTAATTCTAGACATTATATTTTAGGTGACAAAGAATTTTACATTAAAATAGTTTCACCCGAATCGGCTTCAAACTCATTTTCTTGCAAAAGAAAGTGTAAAAATCTTTAAAATTTTAAAACCGATTCCAAATCCGTTTTAATCAAACACGGCTCTATTAATACTCGAGGACTAGGTTTTAAAACATTTAAAACACCCCTTTAAAAATTTTAGCGGACAGGTGTTTAAAAATACTATTCACCAAAACCGACGATAAAATTTTTAATTTCGTTTTTTATGAAAATTTTAAGAATGCGCACTTAGCATGTATTAGGAGTATTAATCACATAATTAGCACATTCTAAGTCATATAGCACATAAACAGGCTAATTCATGCAAAACGAGGTAAAGCACGTAAAACGAGATAAGACAAAATATAGGGTCTCACATTCTCCCTCCCTTAAAGAAATTTCGTCCCCGAAATTCTTACTTGCTGATCGGAAAAGATCTGGATACTGCTGCTGCATCTGATCTCGCCTCTCCCAAGTAGCTTCCTCGATACCGTGATACTTCCACAATACCTTGACCATCGGAATCTTCTTCGACCTCAACTCTCGTTCCATTTGATAAAGAATACGAATCGACCGCTCATTATAAGTCAAATTCTCACGAAGCTGTAACGGCTCTTGCTCAAGAATATGAGAAGGATCCGGATTATATTTTCGCAAATTAGACACATGAAATACATCATGGACATTAGAGAAATTCTCCGGTAAAGCCAACCGATATGCTAAGTTACCAACTCTGCCAGTAATCTCAAACGGCCCTACAAACCTCGGACTCAGCTTACCACCTTTACCATAACAAGCAAACCCCTTACGAGGAGACAATCTCAAGAAAACCCGATCTCCAACTGCAAACTCCAAGTCCCGACGACGCTTATCAGCATAACTCTTGAATCTACTCTGCGCTATAAGCATCTCTTCCTGATCAACTGAACATTCTCGATCTTCTCTAGAAGCTCTGGAATAATAGTTGGATCAATAGTCTTCATCTCTCCTACTTCGTCCCAATAGTAGCTTGATAACTATTGTTATAGGCAAACTCGGCAAGTGGTAGATGTTTCTCCCAGTTCTTCCCGAAGTCCAGAACACAAGCTCTAAGCATATCTTCCAGAATCTGAATAGTCCTCTCAGACTGACCGTCGGTTTGTGGATGATACGCTGTACTGAAATTCAGCTGAGTACCCAAAGTCTCCTGAAGTTTCTCCTACAAATGAGAAGTAAATTGAGGATCTCGATCTGAGACAACAATAAAGGTTGAATACGGAGATGTGAACATATCACCCCAACCTGAGTCAACTCTGGTTTCCAATAAGTGAATTCCTCAAGAAACTCCCACTTCTTGACAGCTAAACAAGAAACACTCGCCTTACGGCTAAGAGCGTTTGCCACCACATTTGCCTTCCCAGGTAAATAATTGATAGAACAATTATAATCTCCAAGAAGTTCCATCCACCTCCGTTGACGCATATTCAACTCTTCTGTGAGAATAAATACTTAAGACTCTTATGATCAGTGAAAATCTCGAACTTACTGCCCCACAGATAATGACGCCACTTTTTCAGTGCGAAAACAACAGCTGCCAACTCAAGATCATGAGTCGGATAATTCACCTCATAAGGTTTCAACTTCCTAGAAGCATAGGCAATAACCCGACCATTCTGCATAAGAACACATCCTATGCCCTCCTTGGATGCATCACTGTAAATGACCATATTATCGGTCCCCTCTGGTAGAGCAAGTACTGGAGCAGTAGTCAATCTCTTTTTCAACTCCTGAAACCCACTCTCACACTTCTCATCCCAAACAAAACTAGTCTATTTCTGAGTTAACTTAGAAAGTGGCCCTGCAATCTTAGAAAAATCCTTGACAAACCTACGATAATAACCTGTCAAGCCAAGAAAGCTACGAACCTCCGAAACATTCTCCGGACGTTTCCAAGACATCACCGATTCAATCTTAGTGGGATCTACAGAAATACCGCTCTGTGTGATCATATGACCAAGAAAAGATATGCGTTGCAGCCAAAATTCACATTTGCTGAATTTCTCATACAACTGATGCTCCTGCAGCTTCTGTAAAACAAGTCGTAGATGTTGCTCGTGCTCCAATTTAGACTTAGAATAAACCAAGATATCATCAATAAAGATAACCACGAACTGGTCCAAGTACGGCTGAAAAACCCGATGCATAAGGTCCATGAATGCTGTCGGTGCATTAGTTAATCCAAAGGGCATAACTACAAACTCATAATGCCCGTACCAAGTCCTAAAGGCAGACTTCGGAACATCCTCCGTGCGAATCCAAAACTGATAATACCCCTGCCTCAAGTCAAACTTAGAGTAGACTTTGGCTTCCTGAAGTTGATCAAACAACTCGTCAATCAGTGGCAAATGATACTTGTTCTTAATAGTCACTTGATTCAAACCACGATAGTCAATACACAGTCTCAAGGTACCATTCTTCTTCTTCACAAATAAAACAGGAGCTCCCCAAGGTGAAGAACTTTGCTGAATGAAACCCTTCTCTATTAACTCCTGCAACTGAGTTTTCAGCTCTTTCAACTCAGCTGGTGCTATTCGGTACGCTGATTTAGAAATAGGTTGAGTACTGGGAACAAGATTGATCACAAACTCCACATCTCTCTCTGGCAATAACCCTGGCAACTCCTCGGGAAATACATTGGGATATTCCCGAATAATAGGAACTTCCTCCAGCTGTAGCTTATCAGATGACTTGTTGATCAAATAAGCTAGATAACCCGAACACCCCTTACTCACCAACTTAACGGCTTTAGTTGCTGAGATAACAAAACCCGTCTTAGCACCTCGATTCCCTACTACCTCAACTACTGGCTGATATGGCAAATGAAACTGTACTACCTTTGTTCTACAGTTCAACTGGGCATTATACTTAGAAAGCCAATCCATACCCAAGATAACATCATACCCCCGGATAGGAAATAAGATAAGGTTCGAAGGAAAATTATACCCCTTAACATGAATTATACAATCCTTACATACTAAGCCAGTAATATACTTATCAGTCAAAGAGGTACTAATCTCAACCACATAAGGCAGTCTTTCAGGTTGCACATTAACACGTTGTACACAAACAGGAGTAATGAAATAATGCGTAGCACCAGAATCAATCAACACTTTAACAAGTCGATCAAGTATAAGGAAGTTACCTTCTACAACTGCAGTCTCCTCAGGCATCTCCTCCAAGTCAACTGCGTAGGCCCGAGCATGAACCCGCTGCTACTGAGGTGCACTGCCCGCAGGTCGACCCTGATAACCCTGAGTCGCTGCCCGACCCTCAATCCGCTGATATCTAGGGCAATCCTTCGTCCTATGCTAATTGCTACAGCAACCCAAACAAGCCCCTGACTTCACTCTACAGTCGGCCTCCACATGGCCCTGGCGCTTGCAGTAAGTACACTGCGGTGATAATGTACTGACACTGCCCCTGGAAGAACCAGAAGCTGAAGAAGCAGCTGTACCAGCCTGCTGCTGAGGTCTAACAAAACTAGGCCTATATTGACATTGAGACTGGGCTGGCCTATACTGGGACTGAACCTGATAGGACCCCTACTGAAACTGAGGTCGATAATAACTCTGCTGACCCTGTGGCCTGAAAGAACCCTGCTGAGCTGGTGGCCTATACAAACCCTGCTGTACTGAAGGCCTATACACTCCCTGCTGACCTTGCGGCTGAAAGGGCCTCTTGCTCGGCTGGCTAGATACAATATGTTCCCCTTTTCTCTTCTCCAGTCTAGAAGCTGCATCAAAGGCCTCCGTAAGTATATCATACTGATTCAGGGCCATCGCATCCTGAATCTCGGGCCTCAACCCCAACATGAATCTACGAGTCTTACGTTCCTTGTCAGCCACATACTCTGGTGCATACCGGGACAACCTAGTGAAAGTGGCCTCGTACTAAGCCACGGAAGCATCTCCCTATACTAAGGCTAGAAACTCTGCCTCTCTCCGCTCCCTCGCGATCCTCGGGACATACTTCGCCCGAAAAGCTGACAGAAAAGTATCCCAAATATACGGAATATCCTGAGTTTCCCAGCTAGTTTTCACCGTGCGCCACCATTCTCCTGCCTCATCATCCAGCAAATACATGGCAAAAGTGACCTTCCGCTTATCGGTATAATCAAGAGGGTCAAAAATCTTCTCCACTGCGGTTACTGGCAGGGCAGGCTACCCAAAATCACGCACCCTAGGTACCTCACTAGCCTCTCCCTCCATGACACCTCCGTCATGTGAGCTGGAGGTAATCTCTTGTAGTCATGCCGTTATCAACTCGACAGCCCGACGCTGCCCGAGGGATGACACACACATACCAAGACTCAACAATAATAATAAACATCATTCACAGGAAGACAGTCTAGCAGAACTGCCTATCTCCCGGTTCATCAATCATCAATCAATAATCATCAATAATCATCCATTTCCATCAATATAACATCAATATAATCATTAATATAACATCAATATTTAATTAAACAACAAACAACTAAGTTAGATGATAAAGTAGGCCATCCAACTTAACATGCATTAAACACGTAATCTAACCCTAATCTAACCATCAACAACTCACAATTCAATCACTCAAACACCACCCAATCATCTAAAGGCTCTAATCAACAATTTAAAGAAAGACAATCTAAACTTCAAATAATCATATCTTACATTATACAAATCCAAACCACTCCAAATCAGTTTCTAACACTCACCTATTCAATCAACTACATTAGCCCTCTCGGAAATCAACCAAGACACATCAAAATCAAGCCCAACAACCCTAAAACCTCAATGCACCTAGGCTGAAATTTCTGAATTTTCACCCAAACATCGCAATCGAAAATTCGGCATTATAACGGCGTTACCACATAATTAACAAACTTTTAGAAATCGACGGCAATCGATTCCAACCTCAACAACTCAAGATAATCCTCAAATAGCCAATCTATCAACTTTAAATACCCAAAAATAAATAATTTTGCTACAATGGCTCAAATCTCGTAGTAATACACATAAACGATCCCTAGCATGCACTGATCAATAATATAACTTCAAATTAACATTCTAACGGTTCAAAATGCAGTTCTGAGCAAAAAAATAAAAAATAAGTTTTGAGATCTAGAATTTTTCTCTCACCTTTGATGCAATACAAGCCTAGATATGCGTGCAATGCATGCCCAACAAGCGGAATCCAACTCGGCACGAAGTTCTACGGACAAAAACTAGGTTTTTCTATGAAAATTTTCTTTGAAAACTTGAAGAAAACCTTGGCTTATTCTCCCATGGATGTCTCGGCCATGTAGGTATTTTTGAGTGTGTTTTTGTGCTTTGTAAGTGTATGTTGATGCTTATAACTAGAAGTCAAACAATTAAAATGCAAAGTCAAAGTTAATTTTTAGTCTTTTAATTCTATTTTTAGTCTTTTAATTCATTTCTTGAGTATTTCTTGCTCAACTAACAAATTAACACTTAAATTAATTCTAGACATTATATTTTAGGTGACAAAGAATTTTACATTAAAATAGTTTCACCCGAATCGGCTTAAAACTTGTTTTCTTGCAAAAGAAAGTGTAAAAATCTTTAAAAGTCCAAAACCGATTCCAAATCCGTTTTAATAAAACACGGGTCTATTAATACTCGAGGACTAGGTTTTAAAATGTTTAAAACACCCCTGTAAAAATTTTAGTGGACAAATGTTCAAAAATACTATTCACCAAAACCGAAGATAAAATTTTTGATTCCGTTTTTGATAAAAATTTCATGAATGCACACTTAGCATATATTAGGAGTATTAATCACATAATTAGCACATTTTAAGTCATATAGCACATAAACAGGCTAATTCACGCAAAACGAGGTAAAACTCGTAAAACGAGATAAGACAAAATATGGGGTCTCACTGGGCTACCAATCGTGGCACCACAACAGGAACGGACCCAGATCAACATCCCCGCCTCGGGGTAAACTCGGGCCCAAAATGGCGAAGAAGGTTCCCCAGAACTAGTTGGCTGACCAGAAGAAGTCAAGGGTAAAAGGGCAACTCCCATCGACCCTGAGCAGGCCAAGACTACAGTCGCTATAGCCAAAGTCATAAACCAGCTTGGCGTCAGTCCCTTCTCTCTTGAGGTCCTGGCAACACCCTTGCTTACGGGTAATTGGATGCCTCACCTAGTGCTGGATAAAGGGGAATGTGACCCCGTCAGCCATCTATTGAACTTTGATCATCATATGACTCTCCACAACATGACGGACCTCATGAAGATAAAGGTGTTCCCGACCATCTTGGTGGGCAGTGCACTGGACTGGTTCCAAAAACTTCACCTCGGCTCGATT
This sequence comes from Ehretia macrophylla, assembly GCA_037974665.1. Lineage (NCBI taxonomy): Eukaryota > Viridiplantae > Streptophyta > Magnoliopsida > Boraginales > Ehretiaceae > Ehretia > Ehretia macrophylla. Next base: position 22,011,508 of record CM075782.1, on the reverse strand, counting down.
GAGAGTTTCTATCAAATGGCTGAGGGATTTCTGTCCCACTTCATTGGAAGCTGACGTGTGACCTACCATACATCATCATTGTTGTCGGTGAAGCAACAGAAGGGAAAAAGCTTGAGAACCTATACTACCCAGTTTAACAAGGAGTCCCTTAGAATACCAAACCTGGAAGATTCTATGTCCTTGATGGCCTACCAGAGTGGGCTCAGGTCTGGGCTGCTCATATCCTCTTTGGCCTTCGATCCAGTAGACAAGGTCACATAGCTAATGGTAAGAGTTGAGGGGTACATTCACTCCGAGGAGATCCACCAGGCCAAGAGGGATGATGATAAAGAGAAAGAAGTCGGGAAGAAGTAGGAGACTTCACCTAGGGTCCTGCCTGGAAGCAATACGCAAAATGACTGAGGCAAACAGTAGCAGCAGAAACAGGGCTTGAGGTTCACCATGTTCATGCCATTCAATGATCCAATGGATTAAATCCTGATAGAGATCCAACATCAGAACTACCTACTGTGGGCACCCAAGATGCGGGGCTGACCTAAGAAGTGCAATAAAACTAAATATTGCAGCTATCACATGGATTATGAGCACACCATCGATGAATGTAGGGACCTGAAGTAGGAGATCGAGACCTTGATAGCCCAAGGTCAGCTCAGGAGATTCATCGACCAGCAGCCGCCAAAGAATCCCGACCAGGGAGGGGGCAGGGACAAAGAAAGATGCCCATTGAGGCGTCACGCTGGAAGAGGGCACCTGGCTATAGTCAAGACAATTGTAGGGGGCTTGCGTTAGGGGGTGAAACCTCAGGGGGTAGAAAGGGGTATGTTCAAGCTGGACGTGTGTATAGGCCCATAACGGTGTTGGCCAAAGGATCTGAAAGGATCACGTTCTCCTCAGATGACTTGGAAGGGGTGATACTACCCCATGATGACCCCATGGTGATCAGTGTCGAGATTGACAGAATAATTGTGAGGCGTTTGATGGTAGACACGGGGACTCGGCCGAGTTCATCTTCTTGAAAGCCTTTGATCACATAGGCTTGGACAGAAGCCGGATACGACCATTGACGGGGACTCTTGCAGGGTTCACTGGGCACAACCACATGACTGAAGGACTCATCAATCTCCCCTTGACTTTGAGAGATGGGGGCAAATGGGTTTCTATGCAGGCAAATTTTATTGTCATGGATTGCAACTTGGCCTATAACGGTATTTTGGGATGGGTTGCCCTGAACCATTTCAAGGTAGTCCTCTCCATGTACCATCAGGCCTTAAAGTTCCCAACTCTACAAGGCATCGCAACCATAAAAGGAGTGCAGCTTTTAGCTCGGGAATGCTACGAAAGCTCTCTTTGACCAAAATATCAAACGGGTTGGGGCTTGAATATTCCTGAGGAGAAGAGGGATGCAAAGAGAGGAAGCCCGGCCGAAGACTTGCAAGAGATAGAGCTCTCAAAAGAAAACAAGAAGGCCAAGATCGGAAGTGAACTTTCGAAGGACCTCAAGAAAAGTATAAGCCGATTCCTTCTAGAAAACGAACATATCTTTGCTTGGTCTTCTACTGACATGACAAGTATTGACCAGTCAGTAATTGAGCATCACCTGAATACCGATCCCCACTATTATCCGGTAAAGTAGAAACGTATGCACTTTCACTATGACAAGAAAAAAATTATTGCTGAGGAGATAGACAAATTGGTGGATGCCGACCATATACAAAAATTTTGTATCTTAATTGGCTGTCCAATGTGGTGTTAGTTGCCAAGACCACAGGGAAATGGAGGTTGTGTATTGATTTCACCGACCTTAACAAGGCTTGCCCTAAAAATTGATTCCCATTGCCTCGGATTGACCAGTTAGTAGATATCACCTCAGGGTTCAAGTTTCTGTCTTTCATGGATGCCTTCAAAGGCTATAACCAGATAAAGATGGCACCCGGGAACAAGGAGAAGATATCATTCATCACTAATAAAGATCTCTACTACTATAAGGTCATGCCCTTTGGCCTCAAGAATGCTAGAGCCACCTATACTCGGATGGTAAGCAAAGTCTTTAACGGTCAAATTGGACGAAACATAGAGATCTATGTGGATGACATGCTAGTCAAGAGCAAGAGTACGGAAGACCATGTAACTGACCTAGCTAAGGCCTTCGCCGTAATGGAGTAGTTCAGAATTAAATTGAATCCAAAATAATAAGCATTTGGTGTCAAGGCGGGTAAGTTTTTGGTCTTCATGGTCACGACACGGGGCATAGAAGTTAACCTAAAAAAAATTCAGGCGATCTTGGACTTGTCGCCACCGGCCTATGTGAATGACATCCAAGTGCTCTCCAGCAAGGTGACAGCTTTGAGTAGATTCATGTCTAGGTTGATCGATAAGTATGGTTTTTTTGTCCAAGGTTCTAAGAAGCCCCAAGAACTTTGAATGGACTGAGGAATGCCAAAATGCTTTTGATGAACTAAAGAGGTAATTGGCCTTGCTACCCCTGTTTTCCTGACTCGAGGTAGGGGAGGAGCTGGTACTATATTTGGCATGCTCAGGAATAGTAGTGGCAGTTGCTGTGACACCCCGATCCCTCTCGTGACTGGGAGTTCTATCAATCGATCTAATCACAACCCAAACCAAACCCGGGCATAAATTTTCAGGGAAAACGGACGGAGTCTCCCCTGTTTCTAGGCGAAATGTAAAACCTGCGACAGCATATAAGTGGACCAATACCATGTCCAAACTTTCAACCACCTCAAGGCCATCCGAGCCTTGGTTCACAACAACTAAACACAGCATATAAATATACATTTCCAGTTTAAAACTAACCTATCTCATTACATCTTTTACAAGAACATTCAAACTTGACATTTAATCCATTCTAATCTACTACATTAAATATTCTATCATACCATTCTCACTATTTTCTTTTAGACAATTACAAACATGCATCGAGGTTAACTATACTACTGAATACATAACTAGCTTATCAATCTATCTCAACTACTTAGCTATATTAAATTACATTTCTTTTAATAAAAATTACATACAACATATGAAAGCACATATCTTTGCAAACTTCGACACTCAAGCCACATAGGCACGCAAAACAACTCTTCAAGCACGAACTTTCATGTAATCACGAACTTTCCAGCTAACAAGGCATTTTCCTGAAATGTGGTGGTGAGGAGTGAGTATACACAACACGTATACTCAGTGAGGGCGAGACATATATCGAATTGGAGAGAAAGAAAGTCGTGCAATGCAAATAAGATAGTTAAGCAATATAATTGATAAATAAGCAATCAAAACAAATAATCAATACAATAAGCAATTACTGAAAGCATTAACACAACCATTCAAAGCTATACCACACTTTGAAGGCTATGGTTCACTCATACGAGCAATGTACCATTTCACGAGCGATACATCAATCTCGAGCTTGATGTTGACAACGATGACAATAAGCGCGCATCCACCTTATAACACCAGTTTGGAATACCCCGGAAGTATCCATCAATTCTACGACCCAAATCTCCTTGGGAGGCAACCCAAGCGAGAAAGGGAATAGCAGCGGAGCTAGAGCAACCAACACTGGCAACCCGAGGCTACCCAGAGAGGCCCATCACTCACGCGCGAGACACTATGCAATGCAAGACTCGATACAAGGCAATAAACGAGCGATAGCACAACAATACAAACTAGTGACAACAAACGAGATAACAAGCAATCACAATCAATACTAGCATTCAACTAACTTTTCAAGCATAACAAGCAATAATGAGCAACAATAACAACATTTAAACAAGTAACGGCAGTTCAAACACGAAAACAACAAATATCATTATTCAACCCCAACTTCTAAGGACAATTACGAGCAAACGAGCTACAGGATTAGGAAACCGATTTCCCTACATTCACTCAGGCACTACAAGGCACGTTTCTATGTCACTAAACTTCACTTTCTCACCCGAGACCCGGAAGTCCACCTACTGCGTTTGAACTACAGCTATGCTAATCGGTCGTTCAATCAACGCCACAACAGCGCCAAAAGTGCTTCCATGCCCTCAATTACGAAACCCCCAACTCAATTCGAGCACGGTCAACTTTAGGTCAAACGGCCCCTTTACGTTTCTTCGTCTAATTCCCAATTTTAACAAAGGTCGATCCGTTTTTATTTCACATTTTATCCTTCTATCACTAATGGCACCTATCCAAATCAATCAATCGCAATTCGGATCGAAATCCGAAATCCTAGGGTTTACTATTCATAATTCACTATTCATGTTCTTCCCCAATTTCAAATACGCTATTTCGACCGTAAAAATTACTAAACAACTAACAAGCAATGCTCTACGAACCATAAGCAAGCTATTTCAAGCAATAACAGGCATTATAACGCGATAAATATCAAATCTAAAAATTTGACACAAAAATCAAATTCGAATTTAAATGCACAAAAGCGTGAAAACCCTCACAGTGATCGAAGAGGAAGGCTTGCAAAGACCCTAGCCGCGATCCTTGAGCAGTTGTATGCAAGATTGTAGAAGAAATTTGAAATCAAACTCTTTTTTTTTCCCTTGGTGATTCTCGGCCTTGGGGGGGACATGGGGGGAATTTTGGGAAATGTTTTTGAGCTAATTTTGACTTGTTTTTTTGTTTTATAAGGTGACAAGGGCATTTTGGTCTTTTGCAAATTCAAACTTTAATTAAAAATAGTCAAATAAGCTTATTTTGATGCCATTAAATCCAATTCAAGTTAAAACAATGCAATTAAATGAAAAACAACTAAAACTAGTTAAATTAAGCTAAAAACATTTTTCACTAAATCCGAAAAATATTTCTCTAACTCTTATTTTTGAAATTCTACGATCGAACAGTCCATAATCGATCGCTAATAAAGTGATAAGCAATAATATAAAACTTTAATTCTTTGAAAAGTAGAATGGTAGAATAGTTTAAAATTCACTCCGGCTCGAAGTTACTCTCCTCATTTATTTGAAACCAGTGATTTTAATGCAAGATAATTAAAACCGATTACTAAAATAATCAAAACATTCAAAATAATCAATATTTAATTAAAAATAATTAATTTAACTATTTCTAGAATATTTTCCATGAATTATGAAACTAGTGTGAAGATACAAGAGAATTAGTTAACATAAACACGTAGTCAGATGCAACTAAATGCTAATATCTAAAATGGCACTTAATCGAACATAAGTAAATAAATCTAATTACTATAAACAATAAAAATAAGTGATAATCTTTAGTTAATCAATATAAAAATTATTGAATGTTTTTTTTTTTTAAGAAGAAATATCGAAATAGTGAAAAAATAGATGTTTAACTAATTAAACACTCAACTAAATGTGGTTAGATGCCTTTAAATGCATGCCAGGTTCGGGTTATCACAGTTGCGTTAGTCCGAGAGGAAGGTAGGGATCAGAAGCCAGTCTACTATGTTAGCAAGACACTCTATGGAGCTGAGGTGAGGTATTCCTCATTGGAAAAACTCGCATCCGCGCTCATCACTGCAGCCTAGAAGTAGAAACCATACATCGATGCCCACTTAGTCAGGGTTATGACGGATGCCCCACTCAAGTCCATCATGCATAAGCTAGAAGCCTCAGGTAGGTTGCTTAAATAGGTAGTCGAGCTGAGTCAATTTGACATCACTTACCAACCAAGAACAGCCATTAAACCCCAAGTAATTGAAGACTTCGTTGTCGAGTGTACTAGACGAGTCGGGCATGACCTAGAGGAATTATGAAAAGTCTATGTAGACAGAGCATCTAGAAAGTTGAGAAGTAGAGTTGGGGTAGTAATCTTAGAACCAATTGCTCATGAATACAAGTACTCCCTCAAATTTGGTTTATCGACCTCCAATAATGAGGCCGAGTATGAGACAGTGATTGCAGGTTTAAGGACTGTGGCCTAGCTCAGAGCGCAAACCATTACAATGCGCACTGATTCCCAACTGGTTGCCAACTAAGTGTTAGGGGAGTTCGAGGCCAAAGACATTGCTATGATTGCCTAACTCAGCAAGGTCAATGATTTGACTTTGGGGTTTAGAAGGTTTTTAATACAACAAATTTTGAGGGAATAGAGCACAAAAGTCGATGCCTTATCTAAATTGGCTGTGGGAGAAAACTGACCCACCTTGGTTCACGTAGAAGAAATTGCTGAGCCCAACATCCAATTGGGGAAGGAGGAATGTGAGACCTGGTCTCAAATCTACGTGAGATATTATTGTATTGTGTGTAATTATATGCATTTTAGTGTTATATTGGTTCTACTTATATGTTTTATACCTTAGAAATAAGCTAGAAAACTAAGTTATAATAAGATAGGATTCAAAAGTCGGAAGATTAACTCTTGGGGAGATTTAGTAATTATTGGAGACTTGTGGGGCTAAAGCGTAATTGCCTAAAATATTATGTTAGACACTAAATTAAGCTTTGAATTAGAGTTATAGTTTTCCTAATCTTACTTAGACTCCAACAATCTAGGAAGAAAAACAAGCTGGGTACAATTGCAATCAAGAAAGAAAGCTAGGGGCCAAACTATGAATTAACAAAACTATTGTCTTTTCCTCCAAGACTACCAATTAAAATAAAAACATATTTCTACCTACCAAACACATACACCTTATGGCTGCGAGAGAAAAATAAGAAGAGCAAAATTCTGAAAAAATAAGCTAGAGAAGAGAAGGAAGAAGAAGCCAATTGAAAGCAAGCAAACAAACAAGCTAGGAAGATCAACTGGTTTTGCACTTTGCAAGTGCTATTATCTTTCTCCTAGGAGCTGAGTTGAGAGGACCCTTTTAAAACTGATTTTCAGAAGTCTATATTGCATATATATGTGTTTTTGAGTAAGAATTTGTTGTATGGCACAAGTTTAGACATGTACATGCTTGTAGGATTTTGTTGTAGCTGTTGTATTGTGTAAACTATTTGAGCAAGAAACCTCTGAGGAAAAATTTTGGAAAAATATCTATAATAATATAGACTCTTAGAGGAACAACTCTTATGTTGGAAAAAATTTGAGGAAAAATCGTTTACTTGCTCGAAATTGCTAAAATCAGTGAGGTTCTATAGTTGAGCTGGTGCAGGACAGTTTTATTTACCTAAATTTCGTGGAGTTTTTGACATAGTTAGACTACTTTCAAAATTATGAAATTTTTACAGGACACAAATAAGCTAGTTTTGAACAAATTCGGTTTAGGAAAAAATGGCCAGTTCCTCTATCTATTGCCTCTAAAAAAATAAAAACCAAAGCTTGACAGAATTCACAACCAATGTAGATAGCTTTGTGAACTTGAGTTGTTTTAGTCATAACTTGATGAATTTAACTCAGAATTAAGTTCTGCTTAATTCTAGAGTTATCTACTTTTGAAGAGCTTTCCATACATGTAAAAATAAGTTTCATAGGAGGTCATTTGCTTAGGTAATTATGCAGCCAAAGTTGAGCTATTGCTGAAACTTTGAAACAGTTGAACTTGTTTATTTTATGTTCTTATTGATTGTTGTTGCTATATAATACACTATAAGACATTATTATTGGTGAATATATGACTTGAGCTATGTGAAGTTATGTGATAAGATTAAAGATGTTGTGATGCATTATGCGATATGATTTCCTATGTGAGATATAACATGTTACGTGATTAATGTGCATTGCATTAATTGATGTGTTGGAGAGGTTACAACCTACTTCTGGCGTGGTAGTGTCGAGAAATTCTGGGTGGCATCGGGCTTGCCGATCTAGCTCGACTACCATGGTTACCAATTCCCTCTTTCGCTAGGGAACTTTACTACCCTGGGAGAGTGGGTCGTAGGCTTGGGTATATCCAGAATACCCCGTGTTGGGAGACATAAGGGATTTGAAGATCATCAGGCCAGTCACCTCATGCGATGCGATGCGTAAGCGTATTCTTACTTTTATATGTGTTAAAGATTTGTTATAGTGCGATGTGATATGTTACTAACTGATGCTATTATGTGCATTGCATTTCACAGGTTTTTAACAAGTTTTTAAAAGAGAAAATGTTTTCGAAAACCCTTCCCATATTCCCCCATTGCTGAGCTTAAATTGTTGTAAGCTCACCCCGGTTTATGCCCCATTTTAGGTGAAAATGGACCAGAATATACGCAACAGGGTTGATGAAAATGTGCCTTTATGTGATAATGTTGACTTCCGCTTGGTGTGCTGCCGTTGTTGCTTACTGCTTGGCAAATACATGGATATTGATGTTGAACATTCTAAAATACTAAAATTTTATAAATATCAGTTAGTGATGAAGTTTGTATAATTTGTACAAATGTAGATTGTCACTTTAGTATCCAAGAGCTTAAATTACATTATGTATTTTATTAAGTAATATTCTTTAGGCTTAGATGAATAACTTGGACATATAGCTTATAGAATTAGATTGTGGATTGAGCTGTTGGGAATTGTGATGTTGGCTTGAATGGTTGGTTGTTGATTGTTGGAGAATAGTAGTTGTATTGACTGTATTGGACTTGATCTTTACCATACAGGTTGAAGAACTGTAATGTCTGAATTTTAGAGGAGACTCTGTCCGTTTTTCCGTTATGCTTTGATTTAATAGCCTTGATATTCTGAATTGTAGATAATAGTGCTTGAGCTTTTGTAAGTATGCCTTAGCGGACTTAGGATGAATGATCTTCTTAAACCCATGGCATCACGATCCCAAGAATGCGTGTGGTTTTACTATGGTATCAGAGATTATTCTAGTGATAAAAAATGGGGTCGTGATAGAATTGTATCAAAGCTTAGCTAGTTAGCTAGGCGTAAGTTGGGATAGGATCCTCGGTCCATAGGTAAGTGTTTATAAGTGATAAGATGATTGTATTTGTTCAATGTGCTTACGTGCTACATGTAAACTTGTTTAATGTGTCCTATGTGTTATATGTGAACTATATGAAACCAATGTGCATTGGTGTTTGTACCTTGTTTTACGTGACATGATTTGCATGAGTGTGATTGACCCGTAAAGAACCTTCTAAGGCCATAGGCGGCTAGAACAATAGGCTTAATGATCAATAGGATTAGGTGAATATAATACTTAAGATGCTCATGTGACATAGAAAGTGAATACTTTGATAAGGTGAATTTGACACTATGTAGATTGTAAGTCACAATCTTAGAGTACTTATAATGATTAATGTACATTTGGAGTTATTTTATCTTTGATGGTCATTGATGGAATTAACTATGGATTATAAGGTTAGATAAGACTAAGTTTTCATGAATGTTGGTGTGAACTCGATGTTTGATGTATCTTTGGAGCTAATTTATCTTTAACGGTCATTGAAGGATTTATCTATAACTTATGGAGTAGCATCAATTGTAAACCTGTTGGTGATTCTATGGTTATATAGTAATGTGAATTGAAGGTTTAATTTTAATGATTCTGTGTTGTGGAATGTGGAAGTGATCCAGGACTCTAATGGATTTAAGTTTATGGAGTGTAGAGCTCAATGAGGTAAGTTTGAACTCCTCACATGAACCATTCTTTAGTACTCTGAATTCTTATTTGATTGATGTGCTAGATATTTGTTGACCCTGTTATGATTCTTTGACACTTCTTTTGCCTTGAATATTATATATCTCTTATCCATTGATTTCTGAATTTGTTGGCTTCTAAATAATGTTTTGCTTCGTATATCACCTTTAACTATAAATAATAACTTCCCCTCCTACCATGTATTACTCCTATAATGTTTGTTCTCTATCCACTCCGTTATAATAACCACTTCCTTAGCATGCCATTGTAATTATCGAGCTGGTCTCCTAGATTATATCATTTACCATCTAATTGTTGAAGTTAGGCTTTGAATATATTGACATGGTACATGACATTGGGGTTTAATATTATTAGGTTGATGTTATGGTTTCAATCTTATAATTAGGTAATAAATCTTAGGTGGTAATCAAATGATGTTAAGTATATGAGAATTGATTTACTATTATATGGTTAGTGTACATGTGTAACCCTAATGGTATAGAGATGTTAAGTGGAGAAATTTGTATAGCTAGGTTGTTGATGGACTCGTATTGTAAACCTTATGCTTGTCTATTTGTGTCTGGGAGACAATGTTAATGTGAGAATCAATTCTTCTAATAATGGATAGATTATAGAATTGGGACAATGATATGTAGATGATTAATTATAACAGTTATATTACGAAGATTTTGGGAGTTTGTGGTTTAATTGCTTTATCTTATGTTTACTAGTGATATTCTTGCGTATGATATTTTTCGGTAGATGAGTCGTTGGTCATTTAATCCCAACTTGACGGACATTAAGGTGAACTAACCTTAGGGATTAATTGATTGAGATAGGAATGAAAGAATTCGAGGAAGAAAGATGGTTTGGTGGACTAGATTCTTAGTGTTTGTACATGTCAATTCAATTCACTGGTTATGGCTTGCACGATTTTATGGGTACTTAAGTTATGAGATTACTGAAGTAATGCTACCCATGAGTAAGAGTAAATCAAGCTACCTTAGGACTTAAACCGAAAATATAAATTACAACTTGATAAATTCAGACTTGAAATTATATTGTGCTAAAGAAAGTTGAGGAAGAACCAAGGTGTTTTAAGTATTGAATGACTTCTTACTATATGTTCATCATTGTTATTTGGAGATGATACATAATTAAAAGTTATCTTGAAGTTAAAGTAAAGGTCTTACACATTGAATAATTTACCTTTGAGGCTATTCAAACGGTTGATTTCATTCTCACTATAATAATGGTTATTATGTTTGAGGTATATAACGTGTCTTAAAGCTTGAGTTGAGGCATGAGACTTCGACATTACTCCCTTAGCGTAACATCCTTTCTATTCTAACTTTACTAAGACATTGAATTCGTTGATTGATCTTCTTTGAAATCCTGTTACTTGGATTTAAGGACCTTACATTCGTCGCTATTATCTTTATTCCATATCATTTATGCTTGCCCTTGTAACCTTTATTTTGAGATCTCCCATTTTGTTGTATTTTCTGAATTATTGGTACCTTTCCACCTAACCTATCGAATTCCCTAAGTCCCCCGTGAGTCATAGGGTTTATATTCCTTAGTATACTGCTTGCCTCTTATAGGATGAGAATCTTTGGATGAAACCGACTATGACCATAATGTATAAGTAGGATTGAACATGATGTCTTCAGTCGGAGTTATAGAATATAATCATTACCCTTGAGAGTTGGATTGATTTCTTGAATGATAAAAAGAGACATTGAACGAAGGAATTGCGAGGATGCAATTTTGTTAAGAGGGGAGGAAGTGAGACCCGGTCCCGAATCTACATGAGATATTATTGTATTGTGTGTAATTATATGCATTCTAGTGTTATATAGGTTCTACTTGTATGTTTTATACCTTATAAATAAGCTAGAAAACTAAGTTAGAATAAGATAGGATTCAAAAGTAAGAAGATTAACTCTTGGGGAGATTTAGTAATTATTGGAGACTAATGGAGCGAAAGCATAATTACCTAAAATATTATGTTAGACATTAAATTAAGCTTTGAATTAGAGTTATAGTTTACCTAATCTTAATTATGCCTTAGTGGACTTAGGAGAAGTGATCTTCTTAAACCCGTGGCATCATGATCCTAAGAATGCGTGTGGTTTTACTATGGTATCATAGATTATTCTAGTGATCAAAAATAGGGTCGTGACAAGGAAGTTGCTAAGCTAATTGTGAGCCCAAATTGGACCCAACCAATCATGGACTATTTGGAGGGAGGCATAGTCCCAGAGGATGAAAGGGAAGCTCGAAAACTTGAAAAATAGGCCTCAAGGTTTGTTATAGGTGCTGGTCAGCTCTACAAGAGAGCCTATACTTGGCCTCTCCTGAAGTGTGTGGGACCCGAAGAGGGAATCTACGTACTTAGAGAAATCCACGAGGGGTTATGTGGAAACCATTTGGTGGCCAAGCTCTAGCATGGAAAGCATTAAGGCAAGGCTACTTCTGGCCGACCCTAGAGCAAGATGCCAAAGATTATGTAAAGAAATACGACACTTGCCAAAGGTTCGCCAAAATTCAAAGGACACCCGTGGTAAATTTGACAGTTATGTTGAGCCCGTGGTCGTTCTATCTGTGGGGCTTGGACATCATCAGACTACTACCAACCAACGTCTATCAAAAGAAACATGCTTTTGTAGCCATTGATTACTTCACCAAGTGGCCCGAGACTGAAGGTGTTGCTAGAATAACCGAGAAGGTAGCTTGGGACTTTGTATGGAAGAATATTATCTGCCGATTTAGAGTGCCTAAGGTCATAGTTACCGACCACAACAAACAGTTTGATAGTACATATTTCTGGGGAAAATATGTTGAAATTGGGATCGACCTTAGATTTTCATCTATTGTTCATCCTCAAATTAACGGCCAGGTCGAGAGCATTAATCAAATTATTTTGTAAGTTCTGAAAACAAGGCTGGAAGAGGCGAAGGGCCAATGGGCAACGATCCTTCCCTAGGTACTGTGGGCAACGCATTACCATCAACTCACTGATGAAAGAATCACCATTCGAACTGACGTTCGGTACTCAAGTAGTGTTACCGGTAGAGATCGGGTCTCCCACCAGTAGAACCTTTCACCATGATCCAGAAATAAACGGAGCCCGGATCCGAGAAGAGCTAGACCTGGTTTAAGAGTTGGGTGCCAAAGCTCAGGTTAGTATGTTGGGTAAAAAAGCTGCCATGGAACGCGCCTTTGCCAAGCAAGTCAAGCCTAAATCTATCAAAGTCGGTGACTTGGTCCTACGATGGGCTATCCTTTTGCCACGGTCATGAGGCAAGCTATCCCCGCCTTAGGAAGGGCCATACGAAGTTGTGAAAGAAATATGACCTAGAACCTTTTACCTTCGCGACAAGTATGGGAAGCTGCTAAAGAATGTCTGGCATACAGAGCATCTTAAGCGCTATTTTGTTTAAGGCCCTGAGCCAAATAGTGTTTTGTCAAAAGCCCTCGAGCTTAAGTACACGATGTACCAAAGACTTTAATACAGTTCATGTTTTTGCACGAATTTGTAGATCCACCCCGGATCCAAACATCTCGATACTAGATTTTCAACTCTAACAAACCAGGCTAACGCTTAAAAAGTGGCCACGCTTAGTCTTGGATTGAACATGCCAAAACCGTGCCTAAGACTATATTATAGGTTCAATTTAATCGGTCCAAGGATACAAGCATACTTGTTGATTGAAACCAATTTAACTAGTTCGAATTAATAAATCCAAGTCAGTTAAATCAATGTAGTTTGATTCATTAATCAGCTCGAGTCAAAACGGGAAATTCTCAACGTTATATATCCAGTTTGGTTTGATCAACATAGTTTGATAAAATTAATTAATTCCACCATGGCAATTAATTCGAGTTTGTTTAAATTAAGTTCCTAAAAAGGTTATAGACCGCAACTACTTGAAGATTTTGCAAAAAAGAAAGACACAGGTAAGCACGGCTCGATAAATGTGTGAACTTTAAGCAAATCAAAGAAGGTAGCAAAGAAAACATATACAAATTGAACAATGATAAAGATTTAAACAGTCATTTCATTAATCGATAAAGGTACAAAGAGCCCATCTCAGGCATATTACAACTAAAAAAAAAGAGGTTCAAGATGGCGGAGGAACCTCGGTAATTGAGGCTACACCTTCCCTTGTGGCCTGACCACCCTCAACACCGGGAGATTCGTCCATAGCAAATTATATCTCCAACTTGACGCGATCTAGGATTTTATTCACTTCGCCCTTCAAATCGGCGAGCAGCGTGGAAATCTCCCAAAATTTTAAGGGCGGGATCTCTACAATCTCTGAGCAATTGGTCTGAGGGGGAATGAAAGTTTTCGCCTAGTCACTAGCAGCGAGCTGGCCTTGGAAGAAGTACTCTAGCTTGGCAAACTTTGTCATTGCTTCTCCTTTCTTGACTAGCCAGTCCTCGCCCGCGTCGCTAGACTTGACGGCTTCCACAACCTTCTCCCCATTGGGCCTGACTTTCTTGGTAAACTCTTGAAGCTTTGTCTCAATATCACGCTTCTCGAACTTGAGCCGATCTACATCCTTGCTTGCTGCAGTTCGCCTTGACTTGTCACACCCCGACCTTGACCCATCACTAGGCTAAGGTTGAAAAATGACGTTCGTAACTCTTATTCCTGAGATTAACAACTTAATAGCCTTAAAACATGTGAATAATAATTTAATAACCTGTACATCCATTAGAATACCACAAGAAGTTACCGAAAGACTTCTAAAATTCTCTGAAAAATATCGGCCTTAAAAGATTATAACACCCTGGTACTTGTTCTAATACCTGAATCCATCTACTAGTAATCCAACCCTATATTTAATAAGTAAAATAGTCAACTTAGCTAGGTGTCTAGTTCAACCAAAAGAATATACAACATAATAGTTGATCAACATACAAAACATCTATTTATAACAAGAAGTACATCTTTGCAAGCAAGCATGTAGATCACATAAGCATGAATCCATCTCATCAACTCAACAAGGCTTGCAGTCACAGGAAAGCTTGCTCTGACTAATCTTCACCTGAAATTGTCAAAAGAGGGGTGAGTTAATTATGCATATAGCTCAGTAAAGATAGAATATGAAGGGTTTTCACAAATGTTTTTATCTTTCCGTAAACAGTTGGTAAAACGTGCCATGCACATAAGAATATGTGATAATGACAAGAACATTTAGTAATATTTGTGTAACATTTCTCTTCCAATATATCATTGTATCCCGACCTGTAGGAGGATCAATAGGTCTTAGTAAGAGAAGGAGTAAGTAGGAACGCACAGATGATTCTAACAAGAGCATACAATAACAATCACAATCGTATAACCTTTATCTTCCAAGATATCACTAGATCCCAACCAGTAGGCCCTCTAAAGGATTAGTGGGTCTTAGTAAGAGAAGTAATCCAATACTTTGGCAGGTGAGATATACCGGCAAGTCCATCGCTTCCTGGAAGTCTCGTTATTACCACATTTAACAATGGTTACAACCGTCACACTTCAAAAATTCAAATGCATTTGCAAATAAAGATTAAAATGAGTTACCTTGTATATAAAGATTAAAAGCGTTCAGTAATATCCAAGCACAATGTTACAGCACTTTGTATATAACTTGCAACATGTCATATATATTGCAAAGATAATTAGCAATAGATAACAATAACTAGCAGTAGATAGTAATAGATAACTTGTTAAGGCAAATAGATAGCATAGATAACAATAGATAATGATAGTTAGCAAAATAGAATAGATAGAAATCAATGGATAACTGCTATAATTGTTAATTAAGAAAGTAATGCACACATCTCAACACAGGCTACGGGATGAGGATAGCCAGATGAGACCTAATCCGGGTCCTCATCCGGATCAATGCTTTCGAACCGGATGAGGCCATCCGGATAAGGTCTCATCTGGACCTTCATCCGGCCCCTACTGGGGGCATCGAACAAACAGTACCGAATGAGGCCCTATCCGGACCCTCATCCGGTCCCTAGAGAAGCCATCGGATGAGGTTTCTTCATCTGATGGTCTTCTAAATCTCTGTCATTTTACTTTCATCTACCTTCTAATCCCCGGTTGGTTTGTTAGAAGGAAACATATGGTTATGTGAATCAAGCAACTCATAGAATCCAAAAACCCTAGATCAAATGCGTAAAATAAACTTATATCTATTCAACCATGCTTAGCAAAAACATAAACACTTATCTCACCATACATAAACACTTATATCACAGAGCATGATCATTTCAAAAGTTTTAGATAACATCCCTCACCTTTGTGGAAACAATGAGAAGCAAGATAAGTTTGGAAATGCTAGAATGTTGCTTGAAAATGTCTGAAATCTCTCTTCTTCTCTTCTGCATCCTTTATTCTCTTTTCTTTCCTCTCTTTTCTCTCTTCCTAATGGCCTGATCGTGTTGTGTATGTGTGCAGATCGTGTGTTGTATGTGTATTTGTGTTTTAGTTAGGTAAGATATTTTGCTAAGTTATCCAAATAACTAGAGTGCCCCTCAACTGAAAGCTATTTTCTTGCCTGCCATGTTGTCCCACTTTAATGTTTGAGTTCTAACTTAATTATTCCGGTTAGCTATTATATGTAATAGAGTCTAATTATCGTATACATTATCAAAAATAATCAAATGCATGTAAAACGAGATAAATGCACGTTAAACGATGTAAATATATATTAATTGATATAAATGTATATCAAATTATGCAAAATTATATGAAATGCTCATGAGCTCTTGTACGGGCTCCGTACGGGGTCTCATAACCTCCCCTCCTTCACAGAATTGGGCCATCGCAATTCCTGCTTCATTCTGAGAATAACTCGAATGCTGACCACTATTTAAGAATTCCAATGACCGTCAAGTGAGAACACCATTTAAGAATCCCAAACAAGAACTCAAGATGAAACGTATAAGAATCCCGAGCACGAATACCCCACAAGTGAATTCAATAAGAATTCCAAATAGGGGTGTTAAATACCAAAGACCAAATATCCAGTAGAATTCCCCGGATAAGAGGACCAAAATAAGAACACCGAATACGAATACCATTTGAAAATACGAAGCAGAATACCATCAAGGAACGCCGAATACCAAATAAGAATTCCCGAATACCAAATAAATATACTGAGGGAGAAATCCCAAGTAAGAATACCACATGATGCATACCCTGAAGTTGGGAAATTTGCATAATCTTAAACAGAAGGTAAAACAAGGCAACACCAAGTCTTAATCTTCAGTCGGGCTTTCTCATGCTGCTACTTCACATTCTACTCAATCATCAACTTATCATCATGCACATATGACTTCATACTTGCATTCCAAAAGATATAACAAAGAAGCAGGTAGCATTGAGGTCAATCAATACTTTTGACCTATAGATTGATAATTAGGGTTTACCTTCTATTATGGCTAGTACCTGTAGTCTAGGCATGACTATTCTGCCATTTGGGGCATTCTTTGGCTTAATATTGGTCACTCCCACATCCTAAGCACTTGTCAGACTTCCTCCAACACTAGGCTTCAGTGTGCCCCCTTCGATTGCAATGAATACATATGACACTCTGAGAGGTATCCACACTTATTGATGTGCCATGAGCTGACTGGATGGATGGGGCTTCTTGTTGTGGTTTAGTAGCAATTGGTCTTCCCTGACTCTGGCCATGACTCTGAGTACCTTTACCAGCAGTTAGCCCTTGTGTATTTTGTCATTTTGGGCATCCCTAAATCTTGTGGTGATTGCTATCGCAGCCTATACACTTCCCTATCTTCCTCCACCAATCAATCCCCAGATGACCCTTACTCGGTTGACTTGACCCTGCCACTTCCTCTTTCTTTCCTTTCTCCGTTATTTTCGAAACGAAGAGGGCTTCACCATAGGTGGAAAACTGTAGAAGAACCAAGTTGTCCTGAATCTCTTGCCTCAACCCTCGAATAAACCTTTGGATTCTCTTTTCAATAGTTTGTATCTTCCCTAAAGCATAATGGGATAGTTGGTTAAAACAGGCTTCATACTGTGCAACAATTAAATCCCCATGTTTGAAAGTCACGAATTCACTTCTCCGAAGTCTTCTCATAATTGCAAGAGCTCTTCCCGTCATTCTTACTTCACCAGAAAGAAGCACCCCACAATATGATATGCATATATGCAATTAGGTTACATGAAAAGCAAGCATGTATACAGGTAATTATATTACATGAAAAGCAACTACATGATAATGCATAATTATTATATAATATTACATTGTCAAAGAATGTACAATCTAACATACCCAACATATAGATTTTATATAAGCAAAAAACAGTTATGGCATGGAAATCACATAAGATTCATACAAGCACGTATAGCACGTAAGATTCACACAAGCACGTAAGCACATAAGTTCATGTAAGCATATCAAACACATAAGTTCAGATAAGCACATATAGACACCCAAGCATATTCCCATCCTAAGACTCCTACCCGTAGACCAGGGATTTTAAACCCAGACTACGCCTAGCTAACTAGCTAAGCACTAATACCACACTAAAGGTGTCATGCCCCGACCCCGACCCATCGCTAGGCTAAGATCGAAACATGACGTTCGTAACTCTTATTCCAGAGATTAACAACTTAATAACTTTAAAACCTGTGAATAATAATTTATAACATGTACATCTATTAGAATACCACAAGAAGTTACCGAAAGACTTCCAAAATTCTCCCAAAAATATCGGCCTTAAAGGTTTACAACACCGTGGTACCTGTTACAATACCTGAATCCATCTACTAGTAATCCAACCCTAGATTTAATAAGTAAAATAGTCAACTTAGCTAGGTGTCTAGTTAAACCAAAAGAATATACAACATAATAGTTGATCAATATACAAAACATCTATTTATAACAAAAAGTACATCTTTGTAGGCAAGCATGTAGATCACATAAGCATGAATCTATCTTATCAACTCAACAAGGCTTGCAGTCACAGGAAAGCTTGCTTTGACTAATCTTCACCTGAAATTGTCAAAAGAAGGGTGAACTAATCCTACATATAGCTCAGTGAGGATGGAATAGGAAGGGTTTTCACAAAGGTTTTTATCTTTTCGTAAACAATTGGTAAAACGTGCCATGCACATAAGAATATGTGATAAAGACAAGAATATTTAGTAACATTTGTGTAACCTTTCATTTCCAAGATATTATTATATCCAGACCCGTAGGAGGATCAATGGGTCTTAGTAAAAGAAAGAGTAAGTAGGAACGTACAGATGATTCTAACAAGAGCATACAATAACAATCACAATTGTATAACCTTTTTCTTCCAAGATATCACTGGATCCCGACCAGTAGGCCCTCTGGAGGATCAATGGGTCTTAGTAAGAGAAGTAATCCAGTACTTTGGTAGGCGAGATATATCAGAAAGCCCTGCCTTAGCCTAGAGGTCTCGTTACTACCTCGGTTAATGAGATATACCGGTAAGTCTGTCGCTGCCTGGAAGTCTTGTTACTACAGCAGTTAACAATGGTTGCAGTCGTCGTGCTTCAACAATTCAAATGCATTTGCAAATAAAGATTAAACGGAGTTACTTCCATCTAACAAGCGTTCAGTAATATCCAAGCAAAATGTTATAGCACCTTGCATATAACTTGCAACATGTCATATATTTTGCAAAGATAATTAGCAATATATAACAATAACTAGCAGTGGATAGTAATAGATAACTTGTTAAGGCAAATAGATAGCATAGATAGCAATAGATAATGATAGTTAGCAAAATAGAATAGATAGAAATCAATGGATAACTACAATAATCGTTAATTAAGAAAGCAATGCACACATCTCAACACAGGCCACCGGATGAGAATAGGCGGATAAGACCTCACCAGGGTCCTCATCCGGATCCATGCTTTCTAACCGGATTAGGCTGTCCGGATAAGGCTGTCCGGATAAGGCCTCATTTGGACCTTTTTCTGGCCCCTACTAGGGGCACCGGACATAGGGTATTGGATGGGGACCCATCCGGACCCTCATCCGGTCCCTAGAGAAGCCATCAGATAAGGCTTCTTCATCTGATGGACTTCTAAATCTCTATCATTTTACTTTCATCTGCCTTCTAATCCTCGGTTGGTTTGTTAGACGAAAACATATGGTTATGTGAATCAAACAACTCATAGAACCCTAAAACCCTAGATCAACTGCGTAAAATAAACTCATCTCTATTCAACCATGCTTCGCAAATACATAAACACTTATATCACACAGCGTGATCATTTCAAAACTTTTAGAAAATATTTAGGCCTTTGCGATTCCTGCTTCATTCTGAGAATAACTCGAATGCTGATCACTACTTAAGAATTTCAATGGCCGTCGAGGGAAAACACCATTTAATTACCCCAAACAAGAACTCCAGATAATACGTATAAGAATCCTGAGCATGAATACCCTACAAGTGAATTGAATAAGAATTCCAGATAGGAGTGTTGAATACCAAAGAACAAATATCCAGTAGAATTCCCCAGATAAGAGGACCAAAATAGGAACACCGAATACGAATACCATTTGAAAATACCAAGCAGAATACTAACAATGAACGTTGAATACCAAATAAGAATATTGAGGGAGAAATCCCAAGTAAGAATACCATACGATGCATACCCTGAAGTTGGAAAATTTGCATAATTTTAAATAGAAGGTAAAACAAGGAGACACCAAGTCTTAATCTTCAGTCGGGCTTTCTCATGCTGCTACTTCACATTCTACTCAATCACCAACTTATCATCATGCACATATGACTTTGTACTTGCATTCCAAAAGATATAACAAAGAAGCAGGTAACACTGAGGTCAATCAATACTTTTGTCCTATAGATTGATAATTAGGGTTTACCTTCGACTATGGCTAGTGCCTGCAGTCCGGGTACAACTATTCTACCATCTGGGCTGTGAAAATCCAAATTTTGTCTTTGTGTGAATTTGCATGTTTTGACCTGTACATGTGTTATTTGATTTAGAATGCACTAATTTTGTGATTTCTACTCTTATTACGTGCTATGTGAGCATCCAGGAAATTTTCATAAAAATCGCCATTAAAAATTTTATCGTCGAGTTTTGTGAATAGTATTTTTGAAACATGTCTGCTAAAATTTTGAAACTGGTCTTTTAAGCATTTGAAAACCTAGTCCTCGGGTATTAATAGACCCGTGTTTGTTTAAAACTTATTCTAAAATGAATTTGGAATTTTAAAAGAATTTTTTACTATCTTTTGCAAAAATAAGTAATATATATATATATATATATATATATAAACAACTAAAAGATAGTTCTAAAAAAAATAGTATTAGTTATATAGTATTATAATTACTATTTTTGGCAAAACTAACTAAAATAACAAAAGTTTGACAACTATCATATAAATATATCATATACACATTATACAAACACAATACATTTAGAGAAAGCTCAAAACACCAAAAACACATTCACATGGCCGAAACTCCATAGAGAAAAAAAAATGAGGTTTTTCTCTTGGTTTTCAAAGCAATTTTTCATTAGGAAAGTCAATTTTTGTCCAAAGCTTTTCATTCCGGGTTGGATTCCGCTTGTTGGGCATCCATTGCATGCATTCCTAGTTTTACTTCGGATCAAAGGTGAGAGAAAAATTATAGATCTAGAAATGCTATTTATTGTCAAATTTTTATAGTTGCATTTTATCAATTGTTTTGTCAACTTGTCTTTTGATTATTGCTCAGTAGTTGCCTAGGACCATTTATATACATTTAAAGTTGTTTTGAACGGTAGTAGCATGTATTTCTAATTTTCGGGCATTAAAATTGATTTATTGGCTTATAGTTGAATAATTATTGTTGTTGTGGTTGGAATTGAATGGTTGTTGCTTCTATGAGGTTGTTAATTATTGTGTAATAATGTTGTAATGCCGAATTTTTGATTTGAATGTTGTAGCAAAAGTCCAAAAATTCAGCCTAGGTGCATTGCCAAAAATAGGGTTGTTGGACATGTTTTGGATGGCTTTTGGTTGGTTTTCAGTGGGGTAATGTAGTTACATGTGTGGTGGAGTGATATGAAGTGGTTTGGAGGTTATTGGATTTCTAGATTGTAAGTTATGAATCTTAGAAGTTTGTGTAGTCTTTCTTTGAAATGTTAAAATGCTCTCTTTAGTTGGTTGATGGTGTTTGGATAGTTGTTTCATGGATTATTGGTGAGTAGATTTGGGTTTGAAAGTATATTTAAATGTATGTTAAGTTGGGTGGCCTACTTTGTCATCTAACTTAGTTGTTTAATTGATGTTATGTTGATTGAAATGATGTTAACTGATTGATGATTGATGATGGTCTGGAGAACAACGTACTTTGTTGTTTTTCCAGAATATGAGATGTTTATTATTATTGTCATGAGTCTTGATAGTGCTACCTCTTAGGCAGCGTCGGGCTGTCGGGTGGATAACGACATGACTATCATAGACTAACCCCAGCTCGCATGGGCGGAGATGCCATAGAGGGAGGGGCTAGATGAGGTACCTCGGTTATGTATTATGGGAGTTATAAGAAGATGGTTGAGATTGTGATGGCGTATGGAGCTATACCAACTAGTGTATCATTTCTCAAATGAATGGTTATTTATGTGGCTTCAAATGTAATGTTGATGTTAATGATGTTTAATGTGTGTTATTGCTCATAGGATGATTTCCCAAGTAATAAAGTAAAGGTTTTCAAAACATCTTTTGAATCCTCACTGAGCTTTGTTATATATAAGCTCACCCTCATTCGTTTATTGTCATCAGGTATAATTGAGCCAGACTTTGGGTATGTCCCTCAAGAAGCTGAGTATGTGCCTTCTGTGGAGGAGTCTTATGTGTCGGAGTCTTATCCATGAGTTATGTTGAAGTGCTCCATGTTTTTGTCTCAGCTTTTATAGTATGTTGTATTGTATAACTTACTCAAAGATAATGGTTTATATAATACTAGTTTAGTAGTTTTCCTTTTGAATATGATTAGGTTGTTAGACTAGTTTATAATCTTATTTGCAAATGTATAGTATAACTTGTGATATGTTGTTGAAACAGAGGCTTATGACTTATGTTGGAATGTCGTATGGATGTTAAATGAATGACTTTGTATTTGTTGAATGGATGTTGGAGTTGGTTGTGTTATGTTTTTTTAAAGGATTGGATAAAGTCCTGATGTTCATGTCGCAGACATTATATATCCAAAATTTCATTGCTTCCTGACTGATCGTAAATGGGGTCGAGTTGGGGTGTGACATTAAATGGTATCAGAGCACATGTTTAGTTGTCAGTAGGGTTATTCTCGGAATGTGGGTAGTGGTCTTAGCATGAAAGTATGTATAAAGTGAAAGAAAAGTGAATTTTGTATTGATACGATTATGTGATTGTGTGATTAACTTGTTTATGTGACTAACCCTTATGTGATCTATGGGCCTTACGTGAACTTCGTTCCTATGTGCTATTAATTGTCCATAGCCTGTCTATGTGCTATAACCTGTGCTAACTCTTTGATAGTAGAATGGCTGGACGTCCAAGAACACGAGGTAGGCCTCAGGAAGATAATGAGGTATCGGGGAATGCGGCATTAGGCTGAGATCAGGGTTACAATTGTCTTGTAATGGCTATGGATCGGATAACGGAGGTTATAGCGGGGCAGGCGTAGATTTTAGCGGGGCAGGCTGCTCAGCCACAAACCATGCAGACTCAGATGCAAAATGTGCAAGGTGGTTACCGATGGGGTAGTCTATTGAAGGAATTTCTGGGTTATTATCCATCGAGGTTCCAGGGTAAGCCTGACGATCGAAAGGCCAAAGCTTGGATCAGTAAAATTGAGAAAATATTTGATCCCCTTGATTACATGGATGAGATGAAGGTTACCTTTGCAGTGTATCTATTTGATGATGAGGCTGAGAAATAGTGGCGTACGGTGAGGTCTGATTGGGAAGCTCACGGTACTCCCTATATTTGGGCTACCTTTTTGCGGGAGTTTCAGGCCAAGTATATCCCAAAGATTGCTTGAGAACGACGGGAGGAGGAATTGATATCACTGGTTCAGGGTAATTCCACAGTGGCTCAGTATGAGGCCAACTTTACAAGGCTGTCCCGGTATGCGCTGGAGTTTGTGGCGGATCAGGAACGAAAGACCCGGAGGTTCATTTTGGGTCTAAGGCGCGAGATTCAGGATGCGATGGCCTTGATATAGTATGATGAGTTTTCTGCGGCCTTTAATGCGACTTCTAGGTTGAAAAAAATGAAATGGGAACAGGTAGGTTCTAGTCAAGCCAGTAAGAGGTCGTTTCAGCCTCAGAGTCAGCAGATTGTTTATAGGCCTGCAGTACAGCAGAGTGGTTACAGGCCCCTAGTGCAGCAGGGTTCTTTCAAACCTCAGGGGCAGTCGAGTTTATTTAGGCCCCAGTTTCAGCAGGGATCCTACCAGACGCAGTCACAGCATAGGCCAGCACAGTCTCAGGGTCAGTACAAAACATATGTTGTGAGACCTCAGCAGCAGGCTTGTATAGCTGCTTATTCAGCTTCTGGTTCTTCAGGAGGCAGTGTTAGTGCTCCGACACTGCAGTGTGCTTATTGTAAATGTAAGGCCATTTAGAGGCCGACTACTGGGCAAAGGCAGGGACATGTTTAGGTTGCGGCAGTAACCAAGACAGGGTGAGAGATTGTTCTAGGTATCAGAGATCTGAGAGTCAGCCAGCAGGCCAGGGTCATCAGGGTAAACATGCAGGCAGTGCACCTCAGCAGCAGCAGGTTCAGGCTTGGGCCTACGCAGTGGACTTGGAGGAGTTTCCTGAGGCAGCGGCAGTTGTGGAAGGTAACTTTCTTATACTCAATCAACTTGTTAAGGTATTGATTGATTCTGGTGCTACACATTCTTTCATTACACCTACCTGTGTGCAACATGTTAAAGTGCAACCTGAGAATTTACCTTATGTGGTTGAGATTAGTACTTCTTTGACTGATAAGTATGTGACTTGTTAAGTATTTAAAGACTGTAAAATACAAGTTAAGGGTCAGGATTTTCATTCGGACCTTATCTTATTTCCTTTCAGAGGGTATGATGTAATCTTGGGTATGGATTGGCTTGCCAAGTATGATGCTCAATTAAACTATAGAACAAAGGTGGTACAGTTTCGATTGCCAGAACAGCCAGTGGTTGAGGTAACGGGGAATCGGGAAGCTAAGACGAGTTTCATTATCTCATCAGTTAAAACTATTAAGTTGGTGAGTAAAGGGTATACATGTTATCTAGCTTATTTGATCAACAAGCCATCTGATAAGCTAAAGCTGGAGGAAGTTCCGATAATTCGGGAGTATCCCAATGTATTTCCCGAGGAGTTGCCAGGATTGCCATTAGAGAGAGATATTAAGTTTGTCATTAATCTTATTCCTGGTACTCAACCTATTTCTAAATCAGCATACTAGATGGCACTAGCTGAGCTTAAAGAGCTGAAAACTCAATTGCATGATTTATTAGAGAAGGGTTTCATTCAGCAGAGTTCTTTACTGTAGGGAGCACCAATTTTATTTATGAAGAAGAATTATGGTACCTTGAGATTATGTATCTATTATCGTGGTTTGAATCAGGTGACCATCAAGAACAAGTATCATTTGCCACTAATTGACGAGTTGTTTGATCAACTTCAAGGAGCCAAAGCCTATTCTAAGTTTGACTTGAGGCAAGGGTATTATCAGCTTCGGATCCGTACGGAGGATGTTCTAAAGTCTGCTTTCAAGACTACGTACGAGCATTATGAATTTACAGTTATGCCCTTTGGATTAACTAACGCACCGACAACATTCATAGATCTTATGCATCGAGTCTTTCAACTGTACTTGGACCAGTTTATGGTAATCTTTATTGATGATATCTTGGTATATTCTTAGACTGAATCGAAGCACGAACAACATCTACGACTTGTCCTACAGAAACTTCAAGAGAATCAGTTGTTTGCGAAGTTTAGCAAATGTGAATTCTGGCTACAACGAATATCTTTTCTTGGCCATGTCTTGGAAAAGGCCGGAGAATGTTTCAGAGGTTCGTAGCTTCTTTGGTTTGGCAGGTTATTACCGCACGTTTGTGATTGACTTTTCTAAGATTGCAAGGCCACTTTCTAAGTTAACTCAAAAATGAACCAGTTTTACTTGGGATGAGAAGTGTGAGAATAGGTTTCAGGAGTTGAAAAAGAGATTGACTACCACTTCGGTACTTGCATTGCCAGAGGGAACCGATAATATGGTCATCTACAGCGATGCATACAAGGAGGGCTTGGGTTACGTATTTATGTAGAATGGTCGAGTTATCGCCTATGCTTCTAGAAAGTTAAAACCATATGAGGTAAATTATCTGACTCATGATCTTGAGTTGGTAGCAGTTGTATTCGCACTAAAAAAGTGGTGACACTATTTATGGGGCAGTAAGTTTAAGATTTTTACTAATCAAAAAAGTCTGAGGTACTTGTTCTCACAAAAGGAGTTGAATATGCGACAATGGAGGTGAATGGAACTTCTAGGAGATTATAGTTGTTCTATCAATTATCTGCCTGGGAAGTCAAATGTTATAGCTAATGCTCTTAGCTGAAAGACAGGTATTGCTTGTTTGGCAGTTAAGAAATGGGAGGTGCTTGAGGAAGTTAGCTATTAGAGACCAAAGTTGACTCAGGTTGGGGTAATGTGTTCAGATCTCTGGATTCAACCTTTACTGCTGTCTCAGATCAAAGAAGCCCAACAACTTGATGTGAAACTTTAGAAGATCAAGGATCAAATCACGGATGATCAATCTGACTTCAAAGTACATGAGGATGGTATTCTTTGGTTTCAAAACAGGGTATATGTTCCTGATGAACCGGGTTTAAGGAGAGGTATTCTGGATGAGGCTCATAATTCTAAGTATACTATTCATCCCGGTGGAAACAAGATGTACCGGTACTTGAAACAACATTATTGGTGGAACAACATGAAAATGGAGGTGGCTCAGTTTGTGTCCAGATGTCTGACTTGTCAGCAGGTGAAAGCAGAACATCAACGACCTGAAGGGTTACTTCAGCCGTTGGCAATACCAGAGTGGAAATAAGAACATGTTACAATGGACTTCGTTTCTAGTTTGCCTAGAACACCAAGAGGTTGTGATACAGTTTAGGTTATTATGGACCGTTTGACGAAGATAGCTCATTTTATTCCGATGAGGATGGGAGATGAAGTTGCAATATTGGCAGATATTTATTTGGATCAGATTGTTAAACTTCACGGAATTCTATCTAGTATTGTCTCTGATCGAGATCCTCGGTTTACTTCTCGGTTGTGGGAGAAACTTCAGCAAACTTTAAGTACTCAGTTGAACTTCAGCACAGCATATCATCCTCAGACCAACGGCCAGTCGAAAAGAACTATTCAGATTCTAGAGGATATTTGTCACGCCCCAACTCGACCCCTTCTATAATCAGTCAGGACGCAACGGAATTTCGGCAGTATAACGACAGTAAATAGGATATCGAGGCTCTAATCCAACCTCACTAGAACATCATACATCAACTCCATAAACCATACAACAAACAACTCCTCAATAAAATAACAACATACAACATAACCATATTACACCATAATCATTCTTTGTTATACGCCTCCGTTCCAACATAATACATGAACCTTAATATACATTTCAAAAATATATTGAACCAACCTAGCAACCTAATCATAAACAAAAGAAGGCTACTAAGTTAGCATCAACTAACTCATTAACTTTTCAACATCTCATACATTATAAACTACAAAGTATATAAAAGTCAACTAGGTTATTATACAAGATAGCAAAACAATACAACATCAAGGATAAGACTCTGGAACATAAGACTCATCCACGAAAGACACATTTTCCTCTTCAGGAGGCACGTACCCGTAGTCCTGCTCTACAACACCTGTAAGCATGCAATAAGAGAGAGTGAGCTTATATAAAATAAGCCCAGTGAGGATCCGATAGATCTCTAACAATGTTTACTAAACTCCTTGGAAATAATCCTTTGAGCAGTAAGCACATAATAACATCAATAATACTATCATCACATAAACTATAATGACCATTCAATAAATGATACACTAGTTGGTGTAGCTCCAAATGCCATCATGATCATAACAGCCTTCTTGTGACTCCCATAAACTCACGCACCCGAGGTACCTCAATAACCTCTCCCTCTATGACACCTCCGTCATGCGAGCTGGAGGTAGTCTCTAGTAGTCATGCCGTTATCAACCCGACAGCCCGATGCTGCCCGAGAGGTGACACACACATACCAAAGACTCGGCAATAATAATAAACATCAATCATTCACAGGAGGACAACCTTTTCTGTTGACTATTGTGAAACCACACTTTCCTGCTTATCTCGTTTTACGTGCTATACCTCGTTTTACGTGCATATGATCTGTTTATGTGCTATAGGAACTAGAAAGTTATAATTTTGATGTCAATACTCCTAATACATGTTAAATGTGCATTCATGAAATTTTCATAAAAAACGGAGTCAGAAATTTTATCGTCGATTTTCAGTGAATAGTATTTTCGAAACACGTCCGCTAAAATTTTGAAACTGGTCTTTTTAACCCTTCTAGACCTAGTCAACGGACTTTAATAGACCTGTGTTTGATGAAAACAATTTTAAAATCGGCTTAAGAATTTATTAGGGTTTTTACACCGACTTTTGCGAAAATCGAGTTTTAAGCCGACTCGGGTGAAATTGTTGGATTGTAAAACTTCTTGTCACCTAAAAATAATCCACTTGAGATATTTTGGGGGTTGCATAATTATTTTGAGCTTGGTGAGCAATAAAATGAGTTTAAAGTCATTAAAACACAAAAATACTAATTAAAACTAACTTTGACTTTATTTAAATTTTTACTTTGAAGCTTATATCACCTACACACATTCACACAACACAAAAACACCATCACAAACACACACATTTCCGTGAGAAGGAGGAGAGAAAAAGAAAAGAGATTTCAAAGCTTTTCAATCCAATTTTTCAAAGAAAAACTTGGTTTTTGTCCGTAGAACTTCGCACCGACTTGGATTCTGCTTGTTGGGCACTCATAGCACGTATTCCTAGGCTTATATCGCATCAAAGGTGAGAGAAAAATTCTAGATCTCAAAATGTCATTTTTATGTTTTTGCGTATAAATGAAGATTGAACCGTTAGAATTGAAATCTGATGATAGATTATTGCTCCTTGCATGCTAGGGATCATTTTGATGCAATACTACGAATTTCTGTCGGATGTAGCATAATTTTTATTTTCCGGGTATTTAATTTTGATTAAAATGTTCAAAGTTGATTTAATTGAGTTGTGTTGATCGAAATCGATTGCCGTCGATTTCTAAATACTTGATAATTACGTGTTAGCGCTGTTGTAATACCGAATTTTTGATTACATTGTTCGTGTGAAAATCCGGAAAATCCAGCCAAGACATCCTAGGGTTTTAGGGTTATCGGGCATGATTTGGAGGTGTTATGGTGGATTTCCGAGAGGGCTAATGTAGTAGGTTGAATGGGTGAGTGATAGAAACTGATTTGGCAATGTTTGGATTAGTAGATTGTAAGTTATGAATTTTAGAAGTTTAGGTTGTCATTCTTTAATTTCTTGAACGATGCCTTTAGATGGTTGGGTGGTGTTTGAGTGTTGAATGGTGAGTTGTTGATGAGTAATTTAGGGTTTAATTGTGTATATTATGCATGTCCGGTTAGATGGCCTACTTTGTCATCTAACTTCGTTGTTTGTTATTTAATTAAATATTGATGTTATATTGATGTTATTGATTGATTATTATTGAGTTCGGGAATCGGGCACTTTCGTTGCTGATCTCCCAATTGATTGATTGATGATTGATGATGATTATGGAGTCTTGGTATGTGTGTGCCACCTCTCGGGCAGCGTTGGGCTGTCGGGTTGATAACGGCATGACTGCCATAGGCTACCCCCAGCTCGCATGACGGAGGTGTCATGGAGGGAGGGGCTAGTGAGGTACCTCGGGTGCGTGAGTAATGGGGAGTTATAAGAAGAACGGTTGAGATCGTGATGGCGTTTGGAGCTACACCAAATAGAGTATCCTTTATTGATTGGTTATATAGCTATGTGATGATAGTATTATTTGTGTTATTGTGTGTTTACTGACTCAAAGGATTATTCCAAGGAGTTTAGTAGACCTTGCTCGAGATCTATCGGATCCTCACTGGGCTTATGTATATAAGCTCACTCTCTATTATTGCATGCTTACAGGTGTTGCAGAGCCGGATTACGGGTACGTGCCTCCTGAGGAGGAAAATGTGCCTTACGTGGACGAGTCATATGTTCCTGAGTCTTATCCATGGTTATATATTGTTTAATGTCATGTATATTAGCTTAATAGACTTTTATATGCTTTATGGATCTTATTGTAATAGATGTTGAAAGATGATGATCCAAATGATGTTAACTTAGTGGCTTTCTTTTGTCTATGGTTAAGTTGTAGATGTGTCTCAACTTATTTTTGAAATGTATGATAAGGTTGAGGTATTGTATGTTATGTTGGAACGGAGGCAGATAACGAAAACTGATTATTGTATATTACGGTTATGTTGTGTTTTGTTATGCTGTTGAGGAGTTGTTGTTTGTATGGTTATAGAATTGGATGTTTAATGTTATTAATGAGGTTGGTTTAGAACCTCGGAAATCTATTTACTGTCGTTATGCTGCCGAAATTCCGTTGCGTCCTGACTAATTCTAGGTGGGGTCGAGTTGGGGCGTGACAACTATCTCCCGGTTCATCAATCATCAATCAATAATTAATCAATAATCATATTATCATCATAATAACATCAATAATCAATTTAACAACAAATAACTAAATTAGATGACAAAGTAGGCCATCCAACCGAATATACATTAAACACACAATCAAACCCTAGTTTACCCATCATCAACTCACAATTCAATCACCCAAACCACACCCAATCAACTAAAGGCATAATTTAACATTTTAAAGAAAGACAACCTAAACTTCAAATAATCATAACCTACATTCTACCAATCCAAACCACTCTAAATCAGTTTTTATCACTCACTCATTCAATTAACTACATTAGCCCCCTTGGAAACCAACCAAAACACATCCAAATCATGCCCAACAACCCTAAAACCCTAATGCGTCATGGCTGAAATTTCCGGACTTTCACACAGACATCACAATCGAAAATTCGGCATTACAACAGTGCTACCACGTAATTATCAAACATTTAAAAATCGACGACAATCGATTTCAACCAATACAACTCAAGATAATCAAGAAATGGCAAATAACTCAACTTTAAATACCCGAAAATAAATAATTATGCTACAACGGTTCAAATCTCGCAAGAATACATATAAACGATCCTAGACATGCACTGAGCAATAATCTAACATCAAATTAACATTTTAACGGTTCAATAATCAATTCTACGCAAAAACATAAAAGATGAGTTTTGAGATCTATAATTTTTCTCTCACCTTTGATGCAAAATAAGCCTAGATATACGTGCAATGCGTGCCCAACAAGCAGAATCCAACTTGGCACGAAAATCTATGGACAAAAACTAGCTTTTTCTTTGAAAATTTGCTTTGAAAACCTTGAAATTTCTTTCTTTTTTTTCCTCTCCTTCCTCACGGCAATGTGTGTACAAATGGGTGTTTTTTTGTGCTTTTCTTGTATGTGTTGGTGATATATGCATAAAGGTCAACAACTTAAATGAAAGTCAAAGTTGAAACTAATTGATTTTTAGTGTTTTCTTTACTTTAAATTCATTTCTTTGATCACCATTGCTCAAAACAATTATACAACACCCAAGATAGCTCAAGTAGGTTATTTTTAGGTGACAAGAAGTTTTACATCCAAACAATTCTACCCGAGTCGGCTTAAAACTCTATTTTCGCAAAAGTCAGTGTAAAAACCCTAATAAATTCCTAAGCCGATTTGAAAACCGTTTTAATCAAACACAGGTCTATTAAAGTCCGAGGACTAGGTCTAGAAGGGTTAAAAAGACCAGTTTCAAAATTATAGCAGACGTGTTTCAAAAATACTATTCACTAAAAGTCGACGATAAAATTTCTGATTCCGTTTTTGATGAAAATTTCATGAATGCACATTTAGCATGTTCTAGGAGTATTAATATCAAAATTATCACATTCTAAGACATACAGCACATAAACAGGTCAATTCACGCAAAATGAGATAAAGCACGCAAAACGAGACAGATAGAAAAGTGGGGTTTCACAATATTCTCAAGGCTTGTGTTTTGGATTTTGGGAAGAACTGGAAGAAGAATCTATCGCTAGCTGAGTTTGCCTATAACAATAATTATCAAGCGACTATTGGGATGGCACCTTATGCAGCTCTCTACGGCCGTAAGTGCCGATCACCTTTGTATTGGGACGAGGTAGGAGAGATGAAGGCTATTGATCCGATTATAATGCCAGAGTTTCTAGAAAAGGTTGAGAATGTATAGTTGATCAGGCAGAGGATGCGACAGCGCAGAGTAGATACAAGAGTTATGCTGATAAACGTCGTTGGGATTTGGAGTTTACAGTCGGGGATCGGGTTTTCTTGAAATTTTCTCCTCGTAAGGGTTTTGCTCGTCATGGTAAAGGTGGTAAGCTGAGTCAGAAGTTTGCGAGGCCGTTTGAGATTACTGGCAAAGTTGGCAAGTTGGTGTATCGATTGGCTTTACCGGAGAACTTCTCTAATGTTCATAATGTTTTCCACGTGTCTAGTTTGAGGAAGTATTTTTCAGATATTTCTCATATTCTAGGACCAATGCCATTACAGTTTCGTGAGAATATGACTTATGAGGAACGACTGATTCGTATTCTAGATTAGATGGAACGGGAGTTGAGGTCGAAGAAGATTCTGATGGTTAAAGTATTGTGGAAACATCATGGGATTGAAGAAGCTACTTGGGAAATGAAAGATCAGATTCAGCAACAATACCCAGATTTGTTCCAATCAGCAAGTAAGAATTTCGAGGAAGAAATTTATTTAAGGGAGGGGAGAATGTGAAACCCCAAATTTCTTCTTTGAGTGAAATTGCGTGTTTTGACCTGTACATGTTTTATTTGATTTAGAATGCGTTAATTTTGTGATTTCTACTCCTACTACGTGCTATGTGAGCATCTATGAAATTTTTATAAAAATTGGCATTGAAAATTTTATTATCGAGTTTTGTAAATAGTATTTTTGAAACACATCCGCTAAAATTTGGAAACTAGTCTTTTAAGCATTTGAAAACCTAGTCCTCGGGTATTAATAGACCTGTGTCTGATTAAAACTTATTCTGAAACGAATTAGGAATTTAAAAGAATTTTTCACTATCTTTTGCAAAAATAAGTAATACATATATATATATATATATATATATATATATATATATATATATACACACACACACATACATATACTTATATATATATGTTGTCAACTAAAATATAGTTCTAAAAAAATAGTATTAGATATATAGTATTATAATTACTATTTTTGGCAAAACTAACTAAAATAACAAAAGTTTGACAACTTTGACTTGGTTTATTTTGTTGACTATGCATATAAATATATCATATACACATTATACATACACAATACATTTAGACAAAGCTCAAAACACCAAAAACACACACATATGGTTGAAACTCCATAGAGAAAAAAAAGAGGTTTTCACTTGGTTTTCAAAATAATTTTTCATTAGAAAACTCAATTTTTGTCCAAAGCTTTTCATTTCAGGTTGGATTCCGCTTGTTAGGCATCCATTGCACGTATTCCTAGCTTTACTTCGGATCAAATGTGGGAGAAAAATTATAGATCTAGAAATGCTATTTATTTTCAAATTTCTATAGTTGCATTTTATCCGATGTTTTGTTAAATTGTCTTTTGATTATTGCTCAATAGTTGCCAATGGCCATTTATATGTATTTATAGCTGTTTTGAATGGTAGTAGCATGTGTTTCTAATTTTCGAGTATTAAAATTAATTTATTGGCTTATAGTTGAATAATTGTTGTTGTAGTGGTTGAAATTGAATGGTTGTTGCTTCTATGAGGTTGTTAATTATTGTGTAGTAATGTTGTAATGCCAAATTTTTGATTTCAATGTCGTAGCAAAAGTTCAAAAATTCAGCCTAGGTGCATTGCCAAAAATAGGGTTGTTGGACTTGTTTTGGATGGCTTTTGGTTGGTTTTCGGTAGGGTAAATGTAGTTTCATGTGTGGTGGAGTGATAGGAAGTGATTTGGAGGTTATTGGATTTCTAGATTGAAAGTTATGAATCTTAGAAGTTTGTGTAGTCTTTCTTTGAAATGTTAGAATGTTGTCTGTAGTTGGTTGGTGGTGTTTGGGTAGTTGTTTCATGGATTATTGTTGAGTAGATTTGGGTTTGGAAGTATATTTAAATGTATGTTAAGTTGTGTGGCCTACTTCGTCATCTAACTTAATTGTTTTAATTGTTTAATTGATGTTATGTTGATTGAAATGATGTTAACTGATTGATGATTGATGATAGTCTGGAGAACAACCTACTTTGTTGTCTTTCCAGAATATGAGATGTTTATTATTATTGTCATGAGTCTTGATAGTGTGTGCCACCTCTCGGGCAGCGTCGGGCTGTCCGGTTGATAACGGCATGATTATCATAGACTACCCCCAGCTCGCATGGGCCGAGATGCCATGGAGGGAGGGGCTAGATGAGGTACCTCGGTTATGTATTATGGGAGTCATAAGAAGATGGTTGAGATCGTGATGGCGTATGGAGCTATACCAACTAGTGTGTCATTTCTCAAATGAATGGTTATTTATGTAGCTTGAAATGTAATGTTATTGTTAATGATGTTTAATGTGTGTTATTGCTTATAGGATGATTTCTCAAGTGGTAAAGTAAAGGTTTTCAAAACATCTTTCGAATCCTCACTGAGCTTTGTTATATATAAGCTTACCCTCATTCGTTTATTGTCAACAGGTGTAACTGAGCCAGACTTTGTGTACGTCCCTCAGGAAGCTGAGTATGTGCCTTATGTGGAGGAATCTTATGTGTCGGAGTCTTATCCATGAGTTATGTTAAAGTGCTCCATGTTTTGTCTCAGCTTTTATAGTATGTTGTATTGTATAACTTACTCAAAGATAATGGTTTATATAATACTAGTTTAGTAGTTTTCCTTTTGAATATGATTAGGTTGCTAGACTAGTTTATAATCTAATTTGCAAATGTATAGTATAGCTTGTGGTATGTTGTTGAAACGGAGGCTTATGACTTATGTTGAAATGTCGTATGGATGTTAAATGAATGGTTTTGTATTTGTTGAATGGATGTTGGAGTTGTTATGAACTTGGAGTTAGTTGTGTTATGTTTTTCTAAAGGATTGGATAGAGTCATGATGTTCATGTCGCAGACGTTATATATCCAAAATTTTGTTGCGTCCTGACTAATCATAAGTAGGGTCGTGTTGGGCCGTTACAGGGGCATTCCTTGGCTTGGTGTTGGTCGCTCCCACATCCTAAGCACTTGCCAGACTTCCTCCAACACTGGGCTTCAGTGTGCCCCATTCGATTGCAATGAATACATATGAC
The DNA here is from genome assembly GCA_037974665.1 of Ehretia macrophylla. Lineage (NCBI taxonomy): Eukaryota > Viridiplantae > Streptophyta > Magnoliopsida > Boraginales > Ehretiaceae > Ehretia > Ehretia macrophylla. The sequence continues at coordinate 21,976,337 of CM075782.1, read as the reverse complement.
ACTCTGAGAGGTAGCCACACTTACTGATGTGCCATGAGCTGATTGGGTGGCTGGGGCTTCTTGTTGTGGTTTAGTAGCAACTGGTCCTCATTGACTTTGGCCATAACTCTGAGTACCTTCACCAGCAATTGGCCCTTGTGTTTTTTGTCGTTTCGGGCATCCCTAAATCTTGTGGTGATTGCTATCGCAACCTATACACTTCCCCATCTTCCTCCAACAATCAACCCCCAGATGACCCCTACTCGGTTGACTCGACCCTGTCACTTCCTCTTTCTTTCCTTTCTCCGTTATTGTCGCAGCGAAGAGGGCTTCACCATAGGTGGAAAACTGTAGAAGAACCAAGCTGTTCCAAATCTTTGGCCTCAACCCTCGAATAAATCTTTGGATCCTCTTTTTCAGTAGTTTGTATCATCCCCGGAGCATAATGGGACAGTTGGTTAAAACGGGCTTCATACTGTGCAATAGTTAAACCCCCCTGTTTGAAAGTCATGAATTCACTTCTCCGAAGTCTTCTCACAATTGCAAGAGCTCTTCCCGTCATTCTTACCTCACCAAAAAGAAGCACCCCATAATATGATATGTATATATGCAATTAGGTTACATGAAAAACAAGTATATATACAGGTAATTATATTACATGAAAAGCGACTACAGGATAATGCATAACTATTATATAATATTACATTGTCAAATAATGTACAATCTAACATACCCAACATATAGATTTCATATAAGCAAAAAGCAGTTATGGCATGGAAATCACATAAGATTCACTCAAGCACATATAGCACGTAAGATTCACACAAGCACGTATAGCACGTAAGTTCATGTAATCATATCAAACACATAAGTTCAGATAAGCACATATAGACACCCAAGCATGTTCCCATCCTAAGACTCCTACCCGTAGACGAGGGGTTCTAAACCCAAACTATGCCTAGCTAACTAGCTAAGCTCTGATACCACTCTAAAGGTGTCACGCCCCGACCCCGACCCATCGCTAGGCTAAGGCTGAAACATGACGTTCGTAACTCTTATTCTTGAGATTAACAACTTAATAGCTTTAAAACCTATGAATAATAATTTAATAACTTGTACATCCATTAGAATACCACAAGAAGTTGCCGAAAGACTTCCAAAATTCTTCTAAAAACATCGGCCTTAAAGAATTACAACACCCCGGTACCTGTTACAATACCTGGATCCATCTACCAGTAATCCAACCCTAGATTTAATTAGTAAAATATTCAACTTAGCTAGGTGTCTAGTTAAACTAAAAGAATATACAACATAATAGTTGATCAATATACAAAACATCTATTTATAACAAGAAGTACATCTTTGCAGGCAAGCATGTAGATCATATAGCATGGATCCATCTTATCAACTCAACAAGGCTTGCAGTCACAAGAAAGATTGCTCTGACTAATCTTCACCTGAAATTGTCAAAAGAGGGGTGATCTAATCATGCATATAGCTTAGTGAGGATGGATTATGAATAGTTTTCACAAAGGTTTTTATCTTTTCGTAAACAGTTGGTAAAACGTGCCATGCACATAAGAATATGTGATAATGACAAGAACATTTAGTAACATTTGTGTAATCTTTCTCTTCCAAGATATCATTGCATCCCGACCCGTAGGAGGATCAATGGGTCTTAGTAAAAGAAAGAGTAAGTAGGAACACACAAATGATTCTAACAAGAGCATACAATAACAATCACAATCGTATAACCTTTCTCTTCCAAGATATCACTGGATCCCGACTAGTAGGCCCTTTGGAGGATCATTAGGTCTTAGTAATAGAAGTAATCCAGTACTTTGGTAGGCAAGATATACCAGTAAGCCCTGTCTCTTCCTGGAGGTCTCATTACTACATCGGTAGGCGAGATATACTAGCAAGCCTTTCGTTGCCCGGATGTCTAGTTACTACAGCATTTAAAATAGTTGCAACCATTGCGCTTCAACAATTCAAATGCATTTGCAAATAAAGATTAAAAGGAGTACCTCCGTCTAACAAGCGTTCAGTAATATCCAAGCACAATGTTACAACACCTTGCATATAACTTGCAACATGTCATATATATTGCAAAGATAATTAGCAATAGATAACAATAACTAGCAATAAATAGTAATAGATAACGTGTTAAGGCAAATAGATAGCATAGATAGCAATAAATAATGATAGTTAGCAAAATAGAATAGATAGAAATCAATGGATAACTGCAATAATCGTTAATTAAGAAAGCAATGCATACATCTCAACACAGGCTACCAGATGAGGATAGCCGGATGAGACCTCATTTGGGTCCTCATCCAGATCTATGCTTTCCAATCGGATGAGGCTATCTGGATGAGGACTCATCCGGACCCTCATCCGGCCCCTACAGGGGGCACCAGACAAAGGGTACTAGATGAATCCCTATCCGGACCCTCATCCAGTCCCTAGAGAAGCCATCGGATGAGGCTTCTTCATCCGATGGTCTTCTAAATCTCTGTCATTTTACTTTTATCTGCCTTCTAATCCCCGGTTGGTTTGTTAGATGGAAACATATGGTTATGTGAATCAAGCAACTCATAGAACCCTAAAATCCTAGATCAACTGCGTAAAATAAACTCATCTCTATTCAACCATGCTTAGCAAATACATAAACACTTATCTCACTATACATAAACACTTATATCACACAGCATGATCATTTTAAAACTTTTAGAAAACATCTCTCACCTTTGTAGAAGCAATGAGAAGCAAGATAAGTTTGGAAATGCTAGAATGTTGCTTGAAAATGTCTGAAATCTCTCTTTTTCTCTTCTGCTTCCTTTTTCTCTTTTCTTTCCTCTATTTTCTCTCTTCCTGATGGTCTGATCGTGTTGTGTATGTGTGTAGATCGTGTGCTATGTATGTATTGTGTATTTTAGTTAGGTAAGATATTTTCCTAAGTTATCCAAATAACTATAGTGCCCCTCAACTAAAAGCTATTTTTTTGCTTGCCATGTTGTCCCACTCTAATTGTTTTAGTTCTAACTTAAATATTCCTGTTAGCTATTATATGTAACAGAGTCTAATTATCATATACATTATCAAAAATAATCAAATGTATGTAAAACGAAATAAATACACGTTAAACGATGTAAATATACATTAATTGATATAAATGCATATCAAGTGATGCAAATATATATGAAATGCTCATAAGCTCTTGTACAGGCTCTGTATGGGGTCTCACATGACTTTTCGAGCTCGAGCTCCTTGTCGTTGGCCTTCACCTGATCTTAGAGGCGGGTAATCATTCCACCACCCTCCTTAAACCTCTTTTCCGTCTCCTCTTTTTGCGCTTCCAGCTCAGCTTAGGCATGTTGTATCGGTGCTCGAGCTCGACATAACGGACTTGCACTTGAGTGATAAGGCCGGGAATGGAGAGAGCGTGAGACTCGACCTACAAAAGATAATCACATGGTCAGGAGAACTAAAATCCAAACCTCGAGAAAATGAAGAGAACTCGATACTTACAGTAGCGGTGGTCGTTCGCAAGTCGAAGGCGAGCTAGTCTATGGGAACCTTCGCTAGCTTCGGGTAGCGAGAAACGGAGACAACAACCTCGACGACCTGGTCCTTCTTGGAACGAACCACTTCCGCAGTCTTTCCCTTGCCGGAATCCTCAGCCCGGGTTCTCTTCCTCTAGCTCACGGCATCCGCATAGGAGATAGAGCGCTCAGTGATGGTTATGCTCGAGGCTGGCGTCTTCTTTGAGGAAGAGTCCGCGACCTTGCTTTTCTTGGAGGAAACCTCTGTCCCGCCCTCAGTCTCATGGCCGATGGGTTTCCTCTTGCATCCTTGAGGAGCTTGGGAGGCCCCAAACACCGAGCCCTCTCTATTAACCTCAGTCTTCCTCTTCTTGGCATATGCGATCTTGGCTGCGGAAGGCATCTCTGAAGACCAAGAAAAAGAAAGTTAGTAATAGCCAGAATATCAAGTAAATGAGGATACAAGGCGGAGAACACGGGAAGGGAAGGTCAGATCCGGTCCCAAAAACTCCCTCTTCTTGATCTACTTGTTCATCCTCTTCCTCTTCATCTTCCAACTCGGGAAGCAGCCCTCGGTGAGTTTTGGTCAAGTCGGGCATCTGACCAAATAACCTTGTGTCCCAGATTCTACCCCACTTGAGGACACTGTCGATGTCTATCAGCTCATCTGGCCCCGGCTTGAGTTGTTCCACGCTGTACATTTTTGAGTCGGAAAAAATGGGCGGGTCATTCATTTTCTTCTTCAAAGAAGAAGTCCATTCACTCCTACACCCTGTGGCGACCGAAGACTCCACCCAATACTACTTATTGTGCCAATCTTTGTTGAAGGAGTGCCATTTGGTGAAGAAGGTCTGGTCCTTCCGAGCTGCGAAGTGAAACCACCCCGGTAGGTTGAGATTTGTGTTATAGATGAAGAACTGCCTAAACAGATTGAAGGTCGATTTTACACCCTTCTCGAGGCAGTATACATAGAAGGATACAATCATGGCCTAGTCGATAGGAGCCATCTAGCCAAGGCTGAGCTCGAAGTAATCCAAGATGTTGGTAATGAAGCTGGGGAGTGGCAGCTGGATCACATCGAAGGCCAAATCTTAAATGGTGAAATGGTTGGCCGAAGGATTGCAAGCATAATCAAACCGACCTGGGATCTTCAATCTGTACGTCACCAACTAGTTTCTCAGCCTACCGTTTCCTAGAAATGGGGTGGAGCGGCACTCCCGCTTGCAGTAGGCAAAGAGCTGCTGAATCATCTTTCCCCGACCAGAAGAACCACTGGCCGTAAGGGATCACGGGTGCGGCAGCGCCTTAACGGGCTCGACCTCTGCCACTTTGACTCTAAAAGATTCAGCTATGAACTTGTGAGGCAGTTCAAGACCCTTCAATTGATTAAGGGGCGATCCATTGCTGGTTTTGCCCAAGTCATTTAAGCCGGACAAAGGGTCTACCTCGGCTTCCTCTTGTGCTTGTCTAACTCCAATGATCTTGCACTCATTATCGTTCCCAGCACGGGTGGGCTTGTGTTCTGACTCTTCTTCTTGAGAAATACATGAGTTACCCTCAGTTGGGCCCTGCCCTGATGATGACTCTGAGCTCGAGGGATTCTCCTTTCGTCCCCCGTATGACCTAGCATCCATCTCCTCGGAAACTTCAGACTCCGACCTCCCCATTGTATGTATGTATATGGAATTAAAGATGTAAAAATATCTAAAAGGAGTCGGGACGTACCTAACATAAATCTAGTAGGTAGACTTAGTAGGTCCGAGCTAGTAGTTCTGAGCTAGTTGATCTCCGAGTTCACTGATTTTTGAGCTAGTTGTTTTTCGGGCTGAATGTTCCAAGCTTGAATGCCTTTAGGTTCTTGAAAGCTTGGATGCAGAGGGTGAAATGAATTTTGAAACATCAGAGCCCTATTTATAGGCCTAAAGTGTAACCGTCTAGAGAATACCAAACGTTGCATCCTGTCAGAACTACGGCATGACATGTCGGCCTCTCAAGAGAATCACCTATGTGACGTGGCATTTATCTACCCCAAGTCGGACATCTTCGACTCGGGTATATACTCCACCCATCACGATCCCCTTCCGATCTCTAGACTTAGGGGAAAAATTGACAAGAGGGGGGTACCCGAGCCGAAGACATTGTAACTCGGTCATGTCCCGACCTGAAACGCCTGACCTGACCTATACTTGATCCATGTTAACCCTAATGGTTATGCCAGTCGTCAGATGGGACATAAAGAAAAGTGCCCAGCTTGGACCAGCAGGTAATGACTTTATCCATTGGGTAATTGCTTTGTCCAGCGGATATACGACACAAGCAATTGGTGGCATGTTGGGTAGCATTAAGCATTAATTGTTTCCCGAATTATAGATTAGTATAAATAAGAGCTTATTCCTGCATTTATGGAGGTAACTCGTGCATTCATTACTCTCAACTACTACTGCCTAACTCGGACAAACTAATCACTATCACACCCGAGGGGAAAATACTGGTCGTCACCCCATCTTTTCCTTCTCTTTCCTTGTGCAGTTCAGGTTCCCAATTCAGAACATTTAGCTCGGGTAGACATGAGTCACTTACCTCAGTTGTTGAACTTTCATCCTCAACACTTTGTTTCATGGTGTTTAGAAACTTATGTTGAAAACTATATTTCAATTCTTGAAAGAGAATGGACTTTAACCCCAGGAAGTAAGTTGAAATCTATATATGCTCCTATAGATCCCTATTATATAAGGGATAAAAATTCATTCAAAAATTTTGTATGCCAATGCTTTTGCCAAACTTTTTGAAAATGATACTTTACCAATTACTAAAAGTACTAATAACGTTATATTAAAACCAAACAAATTTTCTAATAGCTATTTACAAATTCTAGGTGAACAACTTACTGTTTTACATAATAAAATGGATAGTTTAACCTCCAAGGTTGAAAAGCTTAGAAGTCCTTCTTAGGATAATGTGGATACGTTACCAATTGATGTTCTATCTGCCATTTAGCCCCCTCAAAATATAACATGTTTTAAATTAGAACCTGAAACCCAATTTGAAAAAATTCTTGAAGAAAAACTTAAAGGATTAAGTTTACACGCTCTTGATGAAGAGTTAGAACTAGATATGTGTGAAGCCCGGCCCAAGACCACATGTGCATATAACTCCTATCTTGCATAATAAGATCATTTTACTTGCATTTACTTTCTTTTATATGCTTTTATATTGGTTTGTGAGTTCATCTCGATTTAAATGCATTTCAACGTTTAATGTGCATTTGAATAGTCTAGGGGTACGTGTATAATTAGACTTTAGTATAAATACTAGATAACTACAATAATTAAATTAGAACTAGAGCACTTAGAATAGGACAACATGACATGCAAGAAAATAGGCTTTTAGTTGGGGGCACTTTAGTCATTTGGAAAATTTAGCAAAATATCTTACCTAACAAAGCCTAGATACATGACACACACAACACACGATCAGATACACTTTACACAAACTTACACAGTTGAGCTAGAAGAGAAAAGAGAGAAGAGGGGGAAGGAAAGAAGAAGGAGAAAAGACATTCAGACATTTTCATTCTCACATTTCTGAGTTGCAGGGTTATCTTTCTTCTACAAGGATTTCTCATTTCTTCTACTAAGGTGAGGGATATTTTCTAAAAGTTTTTAAAAAAATCACACGTTGCGAATCGAGTGTTTATATGCTTGTGGAGTTAATAAGAGCTAAGTTGAGTTGAGCTTATTTTGAAAGGTTTCTAAGACTTTGCTTGCTATAAATGTTGAAAAAATGTAACATATGTTGAATAAATGTAACAGAGCTGTCTAACAAGGTCTAACAAAATCTCTTGAAGATTGAATAGGAGAAAGGTTTGTAGGTTTGGATGTAAAGTTCAGAATGTCAGAACCATCGGATGAGGCTTAGCCTCATCCGATGGTACCCTTGGGGACCGGATGAGGAACCGAATGGAACCTCATCCAATCACCCTTGTCTGGTGCCTTTTTTTGTACCGGATGAGGATCGGATGAGGCCTAATCCGATGGCCTCATCTGGTCATAACACCAGGGGCCGGATGATGGACCCGGATGAGGCATCATCCGGTCATCCTCATTCGGACCCTCTGCTTGTTTACGTTGAGCCTCTTTCGGCCCTTGACTCACACATTGCTTAAGTTATCATGTCTTGACTTGTCTGTTGCCTTAATAGGTTAGCTATTGCTTTTATCTATTCCACCTGTTGATGATTATGCTATCTAGTGCTATCTACCTTATCTAATTGCCATCTACTGTTGTCTATCATGTTGTTAAGTTAACTATCATGTTGTTAAGCTATGGTTGTTTAACCTTAAGTCTTTAGTCAGTGTTAACATGTGGTTGAGCAGCAATAATTGATACATATTGTTAGATGGGGTAATTCCTACTTTTATACCTTAATTGCAAATGAATTTGAATCGCTTGTGCGCAGTGGTTATACCCATTATGGATTGAGGAAGTGACGGGACCTCCGGGCAGTGACGGCCTTGCCGGTATATCTCGACCCTCAAAGTATTGATTATTGCTCTTGCTAGGACCCACCGATTCTCCTTCGGGTCGGGATCTAGTGATATCATGGAATAGTTAGGGTATTTAACTAATTATGGAATCTTGAGTGTATATTTTGTTTTCTTGCTAGTATATTTGTATGTGCATAACACATTTTACCAACTGTTTTCGAAAAGATAAAACCTTGCGAAAACTCCCTTTCCCGATTATTCTCACTGAGCTATATGCAGGATTAGCTCACCCCTCTTTTGATCAAATACAGGTGAGGCAATGCCCGAACAGGCCTCTCAAGTTGATGATGGAGAACCTTGGTTCGACAACAATGATTTCTGCTTATTGTGATCAGCTTGCTTGTTAATTGAAGTCAAACACTATTAGGACAACATTATATATGTAATATTTTTTTGGATGACTGTAATTAAGTTTATTGTTCTTATTCTTTTGAGACATAGATACTTGATAGTTGGCTAGTCTTTATGATGGAACAAGTGGATCGAGGTCTAGTATATATATGTAACAGATTGTGGTTAACCCGTAAGGCTGATGTAATTAGCAGACTTTCGAACTTTTATGGATCATGAATGGATGTAAAAGTTGTTAGATTATTGATTTACATGTTTATTAGTTATGAACGTCGCGTTCTGGCCTTAGCCTAGCGATAGGACAGGGTCAGGGCGTGACAATATGTCTGGAGAAGAAAAAGATTATCATATACAAACATTACATAATGAAATGAATAAATTAGAAAAGATTTATGCTTGTAAGTTTGCTGAGAAGTTGGCTTAAAGAAAATTCTATTATCCTAGGCCTATGACTCCGGATGCACTATATGAAGAAACTAAATATATTCTAAGTAATAGCTATAGTGGAAGATCCATTTATGAATGGAACATTGATGGATTTTCTAATAAACAAATTTATAATACAGTACATAGAATGTTGATGTATTCAACTATTTGTAAACAACATCAAAATTCTGATAAAACTATAGCTCAAATGATTATTGCTGGGTTTACAGGCCAATTAAAAGGTTGGTGGGATAATTGTCTCACTTTAGAAAAAAGAGATGTTATACTTAATACAGTAAAGAAAGAAGATGGCTAAGTTACTGAAAAATGCTGTTTATTCTTTGGCTATTACCTTATGTGAACATTTCACAGGAAGGTATACTCATAATCATGAGACAATTAGGATACTACTTCAAACTCAAAGATGTCCTACTCTTACTGCTTTTAGGTAGTGTAAGGATGTTTTCCTTAGTAGAGTTATAGAACTCCCTGAAGCTAATATTAGTCATTGGAAATCCAGATTTATTGATGGATTTCCCTCTTCGTTTGCTCAAAGAATTAGAAAAGTTCTTAAGCGTGGAGGAAATCATATTTCTATGATGATTATACTTATGGTGAACTTATAGACCATTGTGCTGAAGAAGGATTAGCACTATGTAATGAAATTAAATTAAGAGTAAATAGAACTATAGCCCCCTATGATATATCGAAAGTGTATAGAACTTCTCTATACTTTCAAAAGTGCACTAGAACTTTATGTGATTTAAAAAAATGGTACACATGCCCCTTCCATTTATTTCCTGTCATTTTTTTTTTTAACTTCATTGTGTATTTGTCATTTAGCTTATTAACTTCTCCAAATTATAAATTTTTGTCTGAAGGTATTTAGTGTTGATTTAGTGATGTTCTTTCTTCTTCGCAGATATATCATCTAGTGTGATATATGGAGTCGTAGACTGGGAGTCGACTAAAACAAGGGTAATGAAAACTAAACTTCTTCTGGTAATTAAAAATTGTACAAAAACTAAAAAAAGGAACCTGCGAGAGATATCCCATGTTTTCTCCCAGCTCAAGCTTTTCACATCCATTAATATCCTTATCAGCTCTGGAATGCAGAGTGTGGGGTGGGTATCATTCATTTGTACAACAACCTTTAATTTGTCCCATTTCACTGGCTCCCCTGTTCTTTTCTCAAACCGTGCAATAATATCTTGGAGAGAAGCAAAACATAATGGATATTGTTGCTTCAATTTAAGTGTCTTCAACAATAATGGATAATGTTGATTTAGTGATGTTCTTTCTTCTTATCTATATTCCCACCTTTTTGTCTTGAAGGTATTTACATTCATTGATAATAAGTCAACCTTAAAAACATCACTAAATCAACAACTAAACCCAGAAATTACATACAACGAAGGAGCCTAATTAGTAAAATCAAATCTAAGCAGTTGCCTTCTTTGGAGACTTGGTGGCTTTGGATGGAGATTTTGGTTCTTTCTCAGCTCCAGTCTTCTTGGCAGAGCGCGAGATCGGCTTCTTCTTTGGGTTGCCGCCCTTTCTTCCTTCGGTACCCTTCACTTTTGCAGTTGTATCTGATTTCAAGCCAACTAGTTCCATTCCTTCGCCTATATATATATACACACACACACGCAAAGAAAGGAAAAGAAAAAGAATGAAGTGGCCAGTTTGATTGGGTTGGGGGTGAGAGAAGGTTGACGGGGTGGGTGAGTTGGAGATCAGGGGTTGATGAAGAAGACAACTTGATTTTTATTTTTGCTTTTTTCATTTTTTATTTTTTGGTGAAAAGGATATTTTAGTAAATGTGTAAACTTATTTTATTGGTAAAACTTATAAAAATCAACCAAAGTTGCATTTCAAGCGCATACAACACACTTCCTATTAAAATTAACGATTTTTTTGACAGAAAAGGTTGTAGTGCTATGTTTATAAAACCATAGAAGGTTCCTATAAACTTTCAAAAATATAAAGGAATCTTATGCACTTTAATTAAATCACAGGAGGTTATGATACTATTTACCCTTAAATTAAATCAACAGTTAAATAAACATAAAATTATAGAAAAATGACAATTAGATCAGTTTTGTGAACATCAATTTGGCATGGATGTTCCGATTGTCCATAGGCATTCTAAACTTAGAAAACATTATAGGGAAAACCCCAATAAGCAAGCATATTATGCTAAATATAAGACTCCTGAAAATAAGCAGAGAGTTGCTAAAATGCGAGAGAGGAGTATTAAAAAGGGTTATCAATCTAAGAGAAAAATCCCTACATGTTATAAATGTGGTCGCAAAAGTCATTATGCTAATAAATGCAGATTACAGAAAAGATTAATAATCTTAATATTGATGATAATCTGAAAGAAAGCTTATTCAAACTCCTTTTAAATTCAGAATCTGAAGATGAAGTTGCTACCGATTCCTCAGAAGAAATAAATATTATTGAATCTGATGATTTTTCAGATATTTCTGAATCACAAAAAGACAAATGTGCTTGTACTCATAATAATGATTCCCCCTGAAGATGACTATTACAAAGTTGTATCTCAATTTGAAGATTTACAACTCGATGCTCTCGCAAATAGTGAGAGAATAGTTGAGCTACTTGACAACATAAATGATACTAATTTAAAAACTAAAATTCTTGATCATTTTCAAGAAAATTAAAACTTATTGTAGAAACTAAGGCTTATAGCTTTTCTGAAGTTGCCAAATAACTGCAACAAAGACAAGATCATCATTTGCCTGTTTCAACATATGAATTAAAGCAAGAAGTTAATAAACTTAGAGAAGAAATTAATAATTTGAAACTCTACAATGAAATAACTAATCTTAGATTAAAAAATTTGGAAGAAAATTCTCTTCCACCAAAACCAAAAGTTATTCGCACACTAGAGGACATTCCTTATACTAGCAAGGAAGCTAATAATATTTTCTCAATATATTAAAAATGATAACTTCTCAAAAATGGTTAATTCTCAAAAATCTCCTAATAAGCAAAAATCATATGCTTCATAATCTTATTGCTCTTGTGGATACACGTGTAGATTTAAATTGTGTTCAAAAAGGTTTGGTACCTACTCAATATTTTGAAAAAACCACTCATTCTTTGACATTGCAAGTGATGAAAAAAATGAAATCCATTTAAACTGTCTAATGCATTTATTTGCAAGAATCATGTTTGTATTCCCACAAGTTTCTTTACTTGTTCAAAATATAAGTAATCAAGTTATACTTGGTACTCCTTTTATGCAAGAAATTCTACGTATTCCTAATATTGATCAAGTAGGAATTTTTGCTACTTACAATAATTCGCCAATTATCTTTTAGTTTATAATATATCCAAAAACTAGATTTTTAAATGAGATAAAATCTATGCATGATATAAAAAATTCCCAATTAAATTTTTTTAAAAGGAAATTTCTTTTTGTAGTATACAGGAAAGATTAGAAAATTCTAAAATTCAGGATAAAATTAAAATGATTCAATATCAATTTTCTTTAGAAATCTGTAATGATCATCGTAATGCTTTTTGGAACAAGAAGAAACATATTGTTTCCCTTCCTTACGAAGATCATTTTCTTGAACAAAATATTCCAACCAAGGCCGTATCCTGTCAAATGAATTCAGAATATTTAGAACTAAGTAAAAAAGAAATACCTTCTTTACTTGATAAAAAATTAATCAGAAAATCATATTCCCCATGGAGTTGTACAACATTTTATGTCAATAAACATGCAGAACACGAAAGAGATGTTCCTAGAATGGTTATTAATTATAAGTCTCCAAATAAAGTATCAAAATGGATTAGATATCCTATTCCTTAAAAGTATTTACTTGACAGACTTCATAATGCTATTATATTCTCTAAATTTGATCTAAAATCAGGATACTGACAAATTCAAATCCATGAGAAAGACAGATATAAAACTGCTTTCACTATTCCTTTTGGACATTTTGAATAGAACGTTATGCCATTTGGTTTGAAAAATGCTCCTTCTGAATTCCAACATATTATGAACAACATATTTATTCTTTATAGTGAATTTATTATTGTCTATATTGAAGACATTTTAGTATTTTCCAAAAATATTGAGCAACATTTTAAACATTTAAATATATTTAAATAGCTTATTCTTCAAAATGGTCTTGTTATATCTCGACCCAAAATGGTTTTATGTCAAACAAAAATTTATTTTCTTGGTCATCATATTGAATAAGGAAAAATTATTCCCATTAATTGAAGTATTGAATTCACTTCTAATTTCCTGATGAAATTCTTGATAAAACCCAATTACAACAATTTTTGGGCAGTTTAAATTATATTTCTACTTATTATAAAAATCTTGCTGCATATACAACTATTTTATATGATAGACTAAAAAAGGTTCCCTGACTCATATAGCTGATGTTAAAAAAATTAAACGGATGGTACAGAATCTGTTGTGTCTTATGCTGGCTAATCCAATTTGGGCTAAAGTCATGGAAACAGATGCATCCATAATAGGATATGGTGGCATCTTAAAACAGATTCGTCCTGATACACAACAAAAATATCTTGTTAGATTTCATTCAGGGAAATAGACTAATAGTCAAAATAATTATGGTAATAACGCAAGAAATTCTTGTTATTGTGAAATTTGTTTTTAAATTTCAAGATGATTTATACAATTAGAAGTTCTTAAGAAGAACTAACTATCAAGCAACAAAGTTTTTGTTCTCAAAAGATATTAAACATAATGTTTCAAAGCAAATGTTTTCCCGATGGCTAGCTCATCTTGGTCCATTCGATTTTGATATTCAATATATTAAAGGAAAAAATAATTTTCTTCCTGACTTTTTAACTCGTGAATATTTACAGGATACATCATTATAAGGCTTTTGATCCCGGTTCTTATAGGCGCCGAGGAGGAAGAAGAAAAGGAAAAAATAACTCTAATAGGGTTATCTCTCAAATTGGGGGGAAACAATTGATCAATATGGGCAGTAATATCACCCTTGACCCATCGCATCTAATGTATGCGAAGATCAAGAAAATGATGGAAGAAGAAGCTAATAGCTCTAAAACACAAGCATCATATGCTAATATTACTTCAAAAGAATCCGATGATTCAGAACCTTATGAAATTCAATCTTATGAAGAGGTAATACTTCTACTAGAAGAAGAAGATAAAAAATGGATTAATGATCCATGGTATCTAATGCAAAGATACCTTGAGGTTTATGCCTATCCATTATTACATGATAAGCATCGAGCGTACTATGAGCATATTCTCAGTCACAGAATCTTGTGATTTTGATCATTTTAAAAGTAGGGCTAATAGTCTTATATATACTTATAGTAAGATTTATATTTAAAAAATTGTTTTTGCAAAAGATTGGGGATTGACTACCCTTAAAGACAGAGAATTCACTCTACAAGGTGATCATACTCTTTACCAATTATTGGGATTATGTGAAAGCATTTCACAAGGTTTTCTTATATGAAAAACTCAAAACATACTCCGTGGGTTAAATTTAATGCTGAAATCTTTCAGAAGAAAAGATATCCAATTTGGATATTTTCATGGTGGACTACATATGGCCCATCAGTCAATATTTTGCGAGATCCATTCAAAGGTTTATACTCAGATTGGTTATCCGTTACTCCTTCTATTGGAAATGATCATGATTCGTATATTGAATGAACCAATTCTTTATTCTTTTTACGGAATTTGGAGTTCCATGGATATGGAAATGGGTGACCCTTGTAGGAAAAAATAAGCAAAATATACTTTGCTTAAAAATGACTTTTTATTCAAAATTTGGACGAAACTCCTCTGAATTGATGATCAGGCAAAGAAACCTTATGGCCAATATCTTATAGATAACATTTATTTTACGGTTGAGAAGTACAAGGACCAGATTAAGGAAATCGAACAAAAAGAATTTAAAAAAGAATCTTCATTTTCTCATATTATCCGCAGGATTCAAATGAGGAAACCAATGGTTTCTCATGAAAAAATTATGGCTTCATATATTGATGAAATTAAACAAGATTTCCTTAAGAATTTGGTCAAGATGTTGATAGTACATTCGATGATATTTCTATGAAATCCAATTTTGATTCAAATGCTTATGCATGTCTTGCTGGAGTGTCTCAAGATCCCAATGAAGTTGAGGTCCCTACAGAAGAATTCTGGAATGAGCTTAAAGAAGTTATCCTTGATAAACCTTGCCGCAACAAAGGAAAAGAAAAAGCACGAGAACAATGATTCTCTTCTTGAATTCCTGACATTGATGGGAAATCACTTCGCATACAAGGACGAAGAGAGATGATTAAAGCAACCAATAAGATTTATTTCAGTCCTTTCATTTTTATAAAGTTATTGTAATTATTTGTTTTGGCATGTGAATGTACAGGAATCCGGATCTCAAACATTTCAAGTTCGGAATAAGTTTTTCTTTTGAAGTCTGCAAATGTCTATATAACCCAACATTTAGCTTTGTATTGAGTAGAGCTCTAGTGAGCAATACACTTCTTTGTAAAAAAAATTAAACTTTTATTTTGCAATAAAATCTCCAACAACCTACAATTTTCAAGTACATTTCTTCTTTCTTTATTTTTTCATATTTGTATAAGGTTAGCCTAATGGCAGGCTAATTTGTTGTCTAATAACCACTATGTAATTATAAGTTTATGCTCAATAGCGTAATTGACCCCGAGTATAATTCTCATTTGGCATGGATACTGATAGGGGTGGGGCTCCAGCCTTGGAAAATTAGCCTAAACAATTGGTAATTGCCCTACCTTTCTCTAAGCCCTAGATTCATCGGGAGTGGCAAAACAGGCATGCGCATGGGAAATATTATCCTAATAAGGATAAATGCAAGGAACCTAGGTAGGGAGGGACTCTCGACAGAAATGATCCTCAAGGATTTGTTTGATAAGGATGGACTCTTTGAAGTATAAACCCTCAGGAGTTCTCCTCCAACTAGGGAACTAGCGATCCTCAAGCATAAATATAGGACGACTCTATGGTGAAAGGTACGCAACATATTCCTTACAATTCTGCCTACGAGCCACTTCCTACAGATAACTGACTTGAGCGTCGGAGTGGGAGCCGTGAGAGCCCTTCCTTGGTTCTTTTGTTTTGTAGGTTCTTGTCCGACCCAAGAAGCAGCTCGGGGCAGCCAGATTTCACCTCAACAGTTTGGCGCCGTCAATAGGAATCGTCGAAAATCCCACTGAGATACTACAATTATAACGCCTCAACTTGACCCCTCTTAGGATCCAAGTCGAGACGCGACGACATTTCGGCATGGTACCGTTTGTAACTAGACACTAGCCCGAATATAACTTGCACACAAAAACTTTCCACAAGAACATATAATCCCAACAAGCACATATTATCTTAACCATTCACATACATTCTAGTGCCTTGTCGTCCGTCTCACTACATAACATCATTTTACAAAACCAGAATTCAAAATAAGCCGACAAGGCTAGCAATATAAACATGATTACAAAATAGGACTAATTACATTTTCTTTTACATCAAGTCCTCAAAACTATAAAGTAAACTATTTAACATATTTACATATATACATTACAACAAGCAATCAAGCCTCGGGCTTGTCCACATTATCATCAGACATGTACTCCACATAGGCTAAGTCTGGTTCACTTGAAAGGTTGAAAAAAGGGTAAGTTAACCGTCATCTAGCTCAGTGAGAGAGGAAAATGCAGGGAGTTTTGAAAACTCATTTTACTTTTCGAAATCATGTCATGCACGTCTAAGGCAATAAATAAGCAATACTTAAATAATGCAAGAAAAGTAAACATTCATAAAAGACACGCATTAATAAAGTAAACACATTTAGAAATGATACGCTCGTTCTGTTGATGCCGACACTCATTCACCAAACATGTACTCTGCCCCAATCACCAGATGTACCCCAGAAGTACATCAAACCTACGACGCAGACCCCATGGAATGCTCCGTCCATGCGAGAAAGGGATTAGAAACCCGACAGCCATGTCATCACCTGGCAAGCCCGATGCCACCCAATGCGACACAAACTACCGTGTCTGATTTAAAGGTTGCAACCCTTTGTGACACTTCGCATTCACACATCCATGCAAGCACGTAAACACATAGCACGAATTCACATTCATGCAACTAAAACAAATATTTAAGACAAATAAGAAAAATCAACAAAGTAGGTTGATTCCCGATGACATTCACATGACTCATGCATTTAACAAGTTAACCAAACAATAACTAAGCACATGAACCACATTAGATACCAACTTAAGTTAAGCAATACTTTGAACACAAAAGGGCTTCACTAACTAGAATCCTAAATCTACAACACATAATTCAAGCCTTTAACAATCTAATAACCAAGCCATGAAACCTTTAATCCACACATGTCATGCACATATCCCTTTTACCCAACCAATCCATATTTACCTCATTTCACAACAAAACAACACAATCACATTAAAACATTCTAAACTACAATTCTATTAACTTTTAACATAAAACTACAAGCAAACAAACATTACCCTTCAACTTTTCAGGCAATTATTCCATCAAAATTTGCCCAAACCAACACCTATCATTATACTAACCTAGAAAGCATCTAAATACTACAATAACAACCAAAAAAGCTCTTAAATCCAATTTATTCCGGAAATTCCAGCCAACACGTTTTCTCCCATTTTACATTTTCAAGCAATTATATCATGCTAGATTGGTATAATAACACATATTAGCAATTATGAACATCATATCTAAGCTAAGAATCAAGGTCTAACCAAAAAGTTAACCAAATATGCCTTAAACACATTTACTATTCATCTCAAAATAAAAATATGTTAAATGCATGAAATAAATCGGTAAAGATGTTCCATAATACCTAATAGGCAAGAACGTAAAGCAATAATAGCAATTTAGGTATAAAAAAAATGATTTAAATCGAAGTTTGAAAAAGCCCTCACAATTTTTTCATTCTGAAATGTAAAAAATGATCTGTAGAAAGTTGAAGGACGTCAAGATGAACTTGCACGCAAAATTTGAGCTCTAAACTCCTTCGTTTACCCCTTCAAATCACCAAAATAGCAAGAAAAGTACCATTCATTCAAGACCTTAAGGATTTCAGTTTTGGGAGAGACAAAGAGGGTTTTTGAGCAATTTTTGTGCATTTTTGGAGTTTATATAATAAAAGGGAAGTCAACAAAAAGTCAAAGCAAGACTAAGTTGGAGGATTTTTACTACTTAGCTTTCAAACGCTACTTTTTCGCGCAAAAATGCTATTTAAACTTTCCGGTTTGTTTCTAAACTAATTTTTACAAAGTCACGGTCTAAATAATAGTGGTGGACTAAATTTTAAAATATTTAAAGGACTTGTTTTTAAAAATTTAAAGGAATAGTCCTCAAACGAACTTTAAAACTACTTTAAATAGAATTTTCGTTAAAATCTTTACGAAAAACAATATGAATGAACATTTATCATTTATTAAAATAAATAGCCATATAATTTTACTCATAAAAGTTAAGTAAACATGTAATTTGCACGTAGAAATCAAATAAGCACATAATTGCACATTTTTATGTCAAATAAAGATTTCAAACAAATAAATGCGCATAATTACACATATTATGACAAGCAAACATTTAAGCAAATAATACGCAAAATATATGCAAATATATGACATATGCATGCTCTTGGGCTCGGGCATTACATCATCTCCTCCTTAAAATAATTGTTCCCATACAATTCTTACCCTTTGTATGTGGCTGACTCTGAAGATCAATGGCGTAGACTCTAGGTTGAACAAGCTGCTGTGGAGGTGCAACATTTGTCGGTCTACCCCGATTACCTTTGGCTGCTGACTGGCCCTGGCGGGTCTTGTACTTCGGGCAATCATTCGCCTAGTGTTGCTCACTACCACATCAGTACATTTGTCAGTCTTCTTCCAACAATTGGCCTCTACATGACCCCTCTTGTTACAAAAGCCACAGCGTGGGACATTAACAGTAGCAATGCCTCATGCAAAGCTTTGGACCGAAGAAACAACTACCTACTCCGGCTCTGCATCTGAGTCTGCCCTGGCTGAGACCCCACAACAAGCGATTGACTTGTCAACTAAATAAGAAGGTGCTGCAACTAAATTAAAGGCTGAAAGGATTGTTGCCAGTCAACTAACGGAATCTGGGGCTGCAAGTGACTCTGGTGGCCCCGGAACGGAAAGGGTTGCTGCTGACTCTGACTCAGTCTTGACTACGCCTGAGTCTGGAAAGAACCTACATAACTCTGGGATTGATGCCTCGGCTAACTTTGGCTCGAAGTCTGAATCTGACTCGGTTGGCTCTGGCTCTGAGATAATTAGGCCTCTTGTTAAGCTGGTTGGACTCAGCTAATAGCTCTGCCTTGCATTTCTCAAATCTCGACACTGTATTAATGGCATTGGCATAAGTAACAAACTGATGAGAAGACAAGTTAAGCTGTTTGTGTGGCCTTAACCCCCGGATGAACCTCTATATCCTCCGTCTCTCAGGCTGTACTAGCTCAGGCATATAATGAGAAAGTCTGTCAAATATGGACTCATATTGAGCAACAGTTATAGCACCCTACCTTAATGTCACAAACTCTTCTTCTTTCTTTTCACGAGTCACCTCCGAGACATATTTATCCTGAAACTCTCTCATAAAATCAGCCCATGTATGTTGTACATTCTCGCCACCCCATCTTAGACTTACAGTTCGCCACCACTGCTCGGCATCACCGTCGAGCAGAAACACAACAAATGAAATTATCCTCTCATCAGTATACTTTAAGGCAGTGAAAATGTAACGCCCCGGCTAAGCGAATACCCCGAAGGGCAGAGGCCCACCAGCGACGCTACATATGCATGTATTATCTGCTTTGGGTTACCACATTGAGCCTCTCACAGGTTTGTAGCTTCCCAGCCCACTTGGACTAGAAAATGCGCGTACACGATATAGGGACACTTCTCAATATATCTAGCAGCCCAGCATCCTCGCCAGTCGATGTGGGATATTACACCCGCCCTCCTTGGGGACCCAGCATCCTCGCTGGCCAACGATCGGGTCGGCTTTGATACCACCTTCTGTAATGCCCTGGCTACGCGAATATCCCAAAGGGTAGAGGCCAACTAGCGATGCCACATATGTACGTATTGTCCGCTTTGGGTTACCATATTGGGCCCTTTACGGGTTTGTCGCTTTCCAGCCCACTTGGACCAGAAAATGCGCGTACACGATATAGGGACAGTTTTCAATATATCTAGCAACCCAGCATCCTCACCAGTCAATGTGGGATATTACAAAAAATCTTGTCAATTCGACCCAGCCATAACTCGGCCTGCTCGTCATCTAGCCCTCCAAGAAATCTTGTCCTAGAGCTATGTAGGTTCTTTTCAGACTCAGGCGCAGTCAAGACCGAGTCAGAGTCAGCAGTAACCCTTTCTGTTCCAGAGCCACTAGAGTCACTTTCAGCCCCAGATTCCATTAGTTGACTAGCAACAATCCCTTCAGCCTTTGATTCAGTTGCAGCACCTTTTTAGTTAGTTGACGAGTCAACCGTTTATTGTGGGGTCTTAGCTAGGGTAGACTCAGATACAGAGCCAGAGTAGGCTAGTTGTTTCTTCGGTCCAGGGCTTTGCAAGAGGCAGTGCTACTGTTAATGTTCCACGTTGTACATTTTATAACAAGAGGGGTCATTGTTGGGATTGGTATACCCAAAAGACCACTAGCACTTAATCATTAGAACATCTGGATGATTTATAATAAGTTAGTTAGTGTCATCATATTCATATGGCATATTTTTCTCATTATGTGGATTAATATATATATATATATGTGTGTGTGTATGTGTGTGTGTGTGTGTGTGTGTGAATATAAGGTCTTTGCTTCAAGAAGTGACTTAGGTGCGGGGTGGCTACGCACAAAAGGTCTAGGTCATGGTCACTTGAATAAGCAAAGTAACTTTGTCCATGATTAAGTAGTAAAGTTGGGCACTTTACTATGGTAGAAATGATAATAGAGTAAGTTCCCTTTGGAGAATGGTGATCTACCTTGATCACGGATTCGTTCCAGACTTATTACATTTATGCATGTGTATGCATTGGAAGGACCCCATAGGTGTGAGCTCTAAATACGTACTATCAAAGAAAGAGTTCACCTAAACCTACAACTTCTAAGTAGACCATAGCTCTTAATCTTGAGCATATGTGGATGAACCGACGAAGTTGAGTACTTGAAATTTGATCCATTATGGGTGTGATCTTAATAGTTAGATCACCTACTCTGTGGTTTGGATGTATATGACATGATTAGAAGGGACGTGCATATGCAATAAGGAGTCTATACATTAATCACTCCCTTAGAATGATCCAAGTTAGATCATCCTGAATCTGTGGCCGCGGTAACACTTGAAGTGTTGAATGTTACACTTAAAGGTAGCTCCCTTAGATAAGTAGATAACTTTATGAGGATGGTTAGATTGTGTATTAAAGGTTCTAAGGAAACAAGATGTAGTCAAAGAGGTAACAGTACATTTCGCGAACCTGTCTTTGGCTAAGAGTGAATACAGAGGGGCATTATTGTCAATATAATACTTAGTTGGTCAAAAGACAGAGCGTCATGAATAGATTGACTAACTCCTGTACTTATAGTAATTATCCTTGAGTTCAGCCAAAGTCTTTTAGTATAGTAGATTTGGTTAAGATGGTAAAGTATTGCTAGAGGAATAGCAAGAATATTTTATTTATTTCCAGAAGAAAGGTTAATTATGATTTTGGTCCCTCATCTAGCCATCTACCTTGTTAAGTATCTAAACTTAGTTAAGATATATTATTTTGAGAGAGGATATAATCATTCGGCAATTAGAATCAAAGTAGACTTTCCATTTTGGGAAGGAGTTTCTATTTTGAGAATTGTCAATATATTGGATTATGTAATTAATTGATTAATTAAAGTGTAGAAGATTGTTGAGATATTTAAGATAATTTTTCCACTATTGGAAAAATATATTATTCTTAAATAGTAGTTTGGATTTAGACTTTTGGAATTAATCAAGGAGTATTTAATTTATTGACAATTAAATATTTAAAAATAGACTTTCTAGTTTATGGAAAGAGATTTCTATTTTTAATTATTATCAGGATTAAATTAAATTGGAGCAAGATGATTGAACCAGGACTGTGGCTCACAAGCCAAGGCTAGACACCAGAGGTGGGACCCACCCATCTTAAGAAAATAATCAGCTATAGGGAGAAAAAGAAGGGAGAAGGAGAAAAAATAAGAAATTATTTGTGGAAGAGATTTGGACATTTCTCTGACCAAATCCCACATCAGAATTTTGTGAATTTTTTTCTAGATCTTCTGCCTATAAATAGACCTCTTCTCTAACTCTGAAAAATGCTCCACACACTATCTCTTCTTAGATATCTATTCTCTCTCTTGATTAAGTTTCGCCTCTGTGAAAAAACTCAATTCCAGTTTATATCTTTTAGTTTAGCAAAATCTAGTCCCACAACTAGATTATACTTTAGAAAGGTGTTGGTCATAGAGGAGAAGATCAAAGTAGAATAGTGAAAGCAATATCTCCCAGGCTTGTAGATCAAGGTGTTTTGTGTTCTTGCATCGTTCTTCGCAAGAGGTATGCCTAGATCCTTGTTTCATTTGGGAATTAAATTGTAAATTTTTTTTTGTTTTACTATTACATGTTCAAACGCAGTAAGATCCTACATGATTTTTTTCGCCATGTTCATAGAAATTTTTGAATATGAATCATATAACCTAATCCCGTTTTCCTTCAGTGGTATCAGAGCCACTGCGAATTAAATATGCAAATAGTTAAAAACAATTAAGAACAATTTGATTCTTAGATGATAGAAACTTATAAATTACATGAACACTAGAAAAAGTTCAAATTTGTGTTTGATCATAGTTTCTTTGGCTATAAAATGACCAAAATGCCCCTGCTAGCCACTAGCAGTATTTTGACCATTTTAACCTTAACTTATTCCACTAAAGAGTTAGGGTTATACTGCAATACAACTAATAAACTTCCAGTGGAGGTTTCGTCTTTGACCTACTAAGTAAAATGACCAAAATGCCCCTCTATGTTTTATCCGTAATCAAGATTAGGTCCTGCATTCGCACTATCATCCTATCTTGATTACATCTACACCTTGGACCTTTATCTTTCATATAATCACCACTCAAATACTATTCTTTTGTCTTGAGAGCGACCCACAAGTCTAGTATCCAATATAGCCCGAGCTATATTACCAAGATCTTAGATTCGGATGATCATATAGATAACTCCAAGCGAGTAGCTCACTATCGATTAAGATAAAATAAAATCACGACTCGTATGTATGCCATCTAATGGATCTAGTCCATATGTCCAAACCACCTAGCTGTTGACCCTATTACAAGATCTCACTCATAGTGAATCAAAACACATGTCCTAAGACACATTGATACATCCACACACGCTCATGATATAGAGCATTGATCACTTAGTAACTTAAGATGCTTTTGGTTCTCTAACAATGATAGTAATGTCACTGAGATTGCATCTATTGTAGTCCCATTCAATGCACCATAATCCGCGAATGAGAAAAGTCCAAAAAGCCCTTCCAATGACTAAAGGTAAGTGATCCTACCAAATAAGAGACCCTCTCATTATAACCTTACCATAGTGAAGTGACCAGCTTCACTATTCGGTTATGAACACATAGTTTTGATCCAAGCCTCATAGCATAGACCTTCTGTGTGGATCACCTTGCACCTATGCCATTCACTTGTATCAAGGAACCTCTTTGCATATACATATTATCAAATAATTAGAGAGAATATAATATGCTCATAAAGAATGCACTGATTTGTTAACTGACTAATATCCAATATACTGAGATGTCTTAGTGTTTAGTGGTCTTTAGGGCATCCAATCCCAACACACATGTACATATCTAGTCACTAATTTACAATTCTCTTTTGATGACTAGGATGATGACGTGGCATTTCATAAATTACATCACCATAACACACACACACACACACCCACATATATATAAATATATATATATATATATATATATATATATATATATATATATATATATATATATTATTTTTGCCCATTCTAAACTCTATTAGAATAAATACATTGAAACTACTTTTCAATAATTGTAGTTTGGCCCCAAAAGTTTTGGTAATTATAATTTGATCCCAAAACTTTTCAACATTACACTTTTGGCCCAAATGCCAACATAGATGACTCTTAACACTTTAAAGCCACCAATCACATTATACAAGCTTCCGGTGAACTTATTCATAATACTTATTAGTGTGTGACCTTCTAGATTCATAATCGCGTACCGATGAGGGATCGATAAACCTCATCCACTAGCAACGAATGTACCATGAGAATGTATATGATAATGAAGATGACGTCTTTTATGAATCCATTTAACCATTGAGAATTAGCGTGCAGTCCGATCCTTCTATTAAAATGTCCCGATCGGGAAAGGACCATGAAATGGTTAAGTGCACCTCCGATAATATGAATAAATCTGAACCGGTGAAATGAGAGATGACTACTATGGAAAAACCCATTTCTATCACTTCATACTCGCCTTGGTCAAGGACTTCCTCGTTTAACGACCAATCTCAGATATCATAGGACATCGCCTCGCGTTGGAGGTTAACAGATCCTATCTTGGCATTTACCTGTCAATTCATATCACAAAACTAAAACACGAAAGGTCGTAACCCACCCTTTTGGAAGACAGGTATTGTCCAGATGCAGTATTTAGCCCCTGATATAACCGGCAGCCACAATTTCTCAAGTCTGGGGATTAATTTGCACAATTCCCAGCTAAATAGTAAACTATTAACCTGAAATCATGTAGTTCACTATTATTGTCACATTCAATGATCCGTACACTGACGATCACTCATATGTTTATTAGTCCACATCATCATATTGTTTTGGCACTTCGTACGCTATTCTTTATCATTAACATTACTATGTTAATTAAAGGTAATAACATATGATAACCCGTACTTGATTATTCTAGTCCCGGTTGAATAATCTGAAGGGCTATGAATTAGTTCTTAATGTTTATCATATCGAAGAAAAACTACAAAATGTCCTAAACCCTTTTTAGAATGTTTTTCTTCTCGGATAAGCATTAGGGACATGTTTATATAGAGCGAAGAATATAAACATCCAAAAATAACTCAAATAAATATGTTCTCATTAAACCCTAATTAGGTCATCTCAACTATAGAATTAGGGCATATCCCTAATAATCTCCCATTTGCACTAATGCTATTAGCCATAGGATCTAGTGCATTTTACATTCGTATCTGTATACTCATCTTTACTAAGATGGTGTTCAACTGTAACTATCTTTACAGGATCTGTGGGTCAACTATGGAAGCATCGATAGGATCTTTTCTGTCAAACCATTTCCATGAAGAAAGAATTTCTTGAATCGACTCTTTTCATGTTCGGATTCTTGATGAGGTCAGGTTCTTTTATGCTTGTGCAATAAGCTTCTATAATAGTTGTCATATTACAAAATATCGGCTACTATCAATAGACAGAACCACACAATGTCCAAACATCATTAAAAGTCAAGCAGTATCTTGGCTCAAATAATAAGATAACGATTACTTATTATTATTCGGAACTCATTCCAAAATTTATAAATCTATTATTCATACTTTTATCCCTTTTAGTGAACTCTTCACTAAGAACTTCACTATATCTACAAAAATTGAAAATTCGGGCCACAGTTCATATAAAGATCATTATTATCATAATAAGATCAATAGAACCTATATGTATCCTCTCCGATATTTATATCATGTAACTCACATCATATCAGGCCTTGTACTTGCCATTGCATTAAGGAGACTGCAATCGGCTGATGGATTAGGTGCGAGAACCTTTCGAAACCTTTCCTTAGCAATCAGAAAGAAATCTACAAGAAAATACGAATGCCCTATCATAAAGGCTAGAGACCAAAATTTTTTAGATTCCTCAATTTTAAAGAAAACTTTAAGATCGTGACATGGTATATAGGCTATAAGAAAACAAATAATTATATCATTGTACTTCATAGACATGATACTATAAGACATGATCGGTATACCCAAGATACGCATCATGATATTTAATTTAGTTGGACCTTGGTAAATTAAGGTATCATAACTTTACAAGATCTGTTAAGGGGAAAAACCTCCCATTAACTTTTCTTATAAATTTAGATATCATCTCCATTCATTAATGAAAATGATCTCTATCATTTCATTTTAATACACTTATTATCCATTCATTATAGTTACTTTCTCTAAAGAAACTATGCATGAAATAGTTTAAATTTTATCTAGCCATAGAATTAAAAACATGGTATAAGTTTAAAAACAATCTGAGAGATTTGGTGATAAAAGATGCATTCTTTAATCTTTTTTTATAACCCAACATATTATGGACAAATCTCATAAGCTCTATTTCTTTCAATTATTTATTTTGAACAAACTCTTTTGTCAAAAAGAATAATTAATCTATCAAACTCATTTGAATAGATACATAAAAGAATTCAAGTCCTTAACTCTTGACCATTTCAAAGTTTCAGACATTTTAAGTATGATATAGTATTTAGCCATTTCATTAAATACTAAGCAATGAAATATAAATGTTTATGCTGTTTGAGTTTGAAGACATTCTTTCTTTTGATATGCATTCCGATCATTTCGTTACTATAATGAAAAATATACAAAATGCTAATAATTTCGTACAAAAGATCAATTCCAAAATTACCCCACAGTTAGAAACGATTGAAAATAGTCACTACTATTTCTTAAAGAAATAATCAAACTAGTCCAAACATTTATAAACATTTTTCAAAATTGGGATCGCTTACCAAGCTGATCCAAAACGACCAAATCATGCATAATCAGGGTCCACTACTCAATCCCCTCCTGATGAGAGATCTCCCGGTAAGAATGCCACAGCCCAGTTCCTCATATGTCTCCTCATTCTCCTCCTTGTAATGTTTCTGTTTTGGCTGGGTTCAGCAACAGAATGAGAGCACTCAACTTGGGGATTAAGTGTTGCACCCAAACCAAGATTCTGCCAACTAGTCAGAACATCTGGAAACTCATTCAATGTGACCTCAATTCTATGTACGTATAAGTCCAAGATCAAAGGAGAGTAGGATGGCGGAAAAGACTACAAAATCAAGTCTACCTGAAGCCGGGGGTCCATGACGAAACCAAATGCCTCTAGTTGAGTTACCAAGTAAATCATCTTGAGGCAATGCTGGCTCACGTCACCTCTCTCTTCAAGTCTTATACTAAAAAGCTCACAAGTCAACTCGAATCTCATACACTGACTTTGCTCACCAAAGGATTCCTCCAAAGAACGAATAATATCTACAAAATGAGGAAGTCCCTTATAAAATCGACGTAGATCATCACTCATTGCTGAAAGAATATATCCCCTAGAGCGTATGTCATCCTGGACCCATTTATTGTAAGTGATCTTGTTCATCTCTAATGCAGTCTCATCTATAGGAGCAAATGTCGGGACATCCAGAATATGTTCAATTATCTCAAATCGGAGGACTACCCTTAAATTTTTGTACCATTTCTTGAAGTTTGGTCCAATTAAGTAATCATGATTAAGGATGGACAAAATAGGATTTATGAATGATGTCATTTACAAACTGCAGAAAAAGTAAATATAATAGAAAATAAGATTGCAGGCTAACAAGAATATATGTAAAGCTATTAAATTGCAAGATAAAATAGCTACTCCCACTTGTTGTTTTAAATCTCATACTCCCTTAATAAGAAAACGTGAATATGTGAGAAGACTCTAAGTGGGATGACCAAGTTCCATTGATCCCATGTATTCCTCAAACCTTTGTGGCTATAATTAAAATACAAGTACCAAAGGTCAACAACGCTTTGTTGTCTATTTCTCTAAATAGGATATGGTCTACTTTAGTCCCTAAATCACTTGATCTCAAACCTTTGTGGTTATAATTGATTAGGTGATCTAGTTAGATTGTACCCGCCATCACTTAGTTATCCGACAAATTGAATCAATAACCGCAAACCTTTGTGGCTATAATTGGCCGTTAGATTTTGGAAGATAACCACATCTCTATGCTTCATTCTAGCGATTTCAATAAACTTACTTTGAAACAAATCCTCTACCTTTGGGTAAGAAGGATTGTATTCATTTAGGTCTTATTAAATATCCTAGAATGGCGGAGGATTACGATAAAACTCCTTTTACCCTTTTTTTGTTAGTCTAATATTTGTTTGCACATAGGGAGTCAATATAGTCTCATCAAATAATCATGCATTCAACATTCTATAAGCTAATAATCATAATTATAGCACATCATATAGTATGAATGCAAAGATGCATGAATGGTGGATCATGGGTTTGGGTTTTGGGCTTAAGAAAATAAAACTATTCTATTTAAAAGATCTTCAACTCCTTGAAATCTCCATTGGGCCTCCAACTCCTTGGAAAAGTCCATTGGGCCTCCAACTCCTTGGAAAAGTCTATTGGGCTTCTTTCAAGCTTCTTTTGAAGAATTACATAGAAGTCATCACTACATAATTCTCTCAAATGGCAAAAATAAAATTGAGACTTATGTCTCAAATTACAACCCAATAACTTTTGCCCTAAAGCCCAAATCCATGATCTAATTTCACCATTTGCCAAGGTAAATAAATATGCATGATTATTCATATCAAATATATAATAATCAACATATAAATTGCTAGCATTCAAGTTTAATCTACTCATCAAACATGAAAAATTAAACTAATCCCATACCTTTTGCATAATTATAAAACACCTTTTATTAACGCAAGACATGATGGCCCATTAATTCATAACCCATTATAATTAATAATATTCACATGCAAGTCCAAAACTTAAAGAAAAACACAAGTCCATGGCCCATTCACACATAGTGGCCCAATAGGTTAAAATCAAGCATAATTAGATATACACAAGGCACAAGCCTAAATCAATATGTCTTTTAAGGCCCACATACATTAACTCTAGTCCAATAGTCTTTTAAAAGTATTATATCAATATATAATCAACTTTTATCTTTCTTAAATTTAAAAATATCCTAATACAACATATTAGACTATTTCTAATTTCAAGATTAGAATACTATGGCCTTCAATTATGTGAAATCCATTTTGCTATTTTCAAGACACATAGATAAGTTGCATTCTTGACTATTAAACACCTTTAATCATCAAGTAGTCCTCAACTTAAATCATATGCATGATCATATTAAAACAAGCTTAAAACTAACTTTCAAACTTTCATTCCAACACATGCGTATAATATACACACTTTTGAGAACTCCAAGGCAACTACCATCAACTTTACATGTCCAACAAAAGCAAAAACACTTTCTTACATACAAGAGAATTTTCGGCCATCTCAATAAAAACACAGTAGACTTGTTTTTTTTTTTTTTTTAAATGACTTTATATACATGCAAAAGGAACCTTTTAAAGAAGTACCTTTTTAAGATAGTCTTCTTATCTAAAGTCTAATGCCAACATGCAAAGACCAAATCCACCATTTATCTTTACATCTTAGCTTATACAACAAGAAGGCAAATCATCACAAGCATCCATGTGTATTTCGGCCATCATCAAGCATAGGCACAAACATGCATATTCCAAGTTAGACTTATTTTCTCAAGATCTTCATACATTAACTAAGATCTATCATGAGCTTTTAATATGCATAACTCTAATGCCAACAATCGGCCCATCATCTATGTACACACACACGACAAACATACAAAATAATCACAAGCATAACGAGCTAGTATAATGGACATGCAAACCAAGGCTCTGATACCACTTGAAAGTAGAAGCCAACAACTAGGGATCATGTCATTACATATACTTTTGTTGGATTCAAGATCGTAGAATACTATCATGGATAGCTAGCTAGGGCCGAAATAGACAATAGCACATTTAAAAATTTTTAGCGAACATCAACATGTATTATTCTATCAATGTCCATATATAAGCTCAATCTATATATCAACTATATATATATAAACAAAAGGGAAGTACAAAGGTATACCTCTTGTAGACAACTTTGGAAATGATGGTGCTTGAAGACTAGCCCTTGAATCCTTCTAACTTGAAGGCCCTAGTTGGTCCACCAAGAATCCAAAGTTCTACCACCACTTGAAGATGTAAAGTGCTAGTATTTCCTCAAGGTTTTGAAGCTTTGTGTGTATATCAAAAAGGCAAAAACAAAAACTTTCTTCTCATTCTATGCTAGAGCCAAAACACCATAGAGAAAAGATGAAGTTTTCTTGTTGTTTTTTGCTAATATATGTGCCGTGTGTGTAAAACCTGGCACGAGAATCTATATATAATTATATTGTTCATAGTGCTTTCATATCATTTCATAAGCAATAACAATAATTAATGAGCATTAATATCATTTAACGTGTATATTCATTGTTTTACTTGTCAAAATGTTCAATTACGTGCATTATGGAGTTTTATATGTCGTAGGCATTAATTGTACTAAAATAAGTCATGAGTAGTAACTAAGTAGTTGTAATTGAACCAAAATAGCAAACTAGCAGTACATAACATAGTTGGAAGGCAAGGTGGTCATTTGGAATGTCAAATAATATCTCACCTAACAATACTATTCTTTCTCACTTAAAATACACACAAACACACAAATACACACACAAAAACACTATACACACACCCATACATTTTTAGCACACGCACACATATACACACAACAAGCTTGAAAAAAGAGAAAGAAGAAGAAGAAAGAAGAAGAAGAAGGAGGAGAAAAAGCTTTGTCAAGCCATTTCTAGCTATTTTTGAGCTTGTCTTGCATTCTACAACATTTAATTATCATTTGCTTGCACAAGTGAGGTGAGTGATTCTTTAAAACTTCTTTGAAAAGCTCATTTAATATTGGTTGATGTGCATTTGGTGCTTGTAGTGTGCATACAAAAGCTTAAATGTGAAGGTTGAACATTTGTGTGTGTTGTAGATCTAGGGCTTGCCTAATTTGCATTGGTTGATCTTGAGGATTTGTTGATGAGCTAGGTATTGTTCTTGTATATGTTGGAATGTATGTAATATGTATGTAAGGGTTGAGAACATGAATCTAGCATTAGGACTTAGATGATGATTTTGTTGTTATGAACCATTATTGATTTAGGGATTTTGGATGTGGATTGTAGATTGGAGGGTGTTGTGATTGGTTGTTGGAACTCATAAATGTTGTTAATAAACCATCTAGAGTATGCTTGAATACTTGTTGAAGGTTGGGAGAAAGATGGCAAGAAAATAAGTAGAAAAATGAGGATTTACGGGTGTATTTTGTCCAGGTCGATCGACTAAGCCGGTCGACTAAACTCACCTGGCTACTCGACTGACATTTGACCAAATTCTCTGTAAAATCCGGTTGACTAAGCCGGGCGAGTTACTTGCCCGATTTCTTTCACAGCTTTGTGCAACAATTTTTCGAAAGCCATATCTCATTCATTTTAACTCCGAATTAAGTTCTGTTTGATTCTAGAGTTATCTAAATTTGAAAAGATTCAATTCTAAACCAAAATCAGATTAATTGGAGCTTGGGAAGATATGTAAAATAACTGTTTATGTTGGGACTAATGCTAATGTGTCGAGTTTAATACATTTTATGTTTCCATTTTGGGGGCAGCCTATCCCGTTGACCTCCACTTGCATGTTTATGCATTATATGACCTCTATTTGAAACATGATTACACTATTATGTCATTGATTACTGTTACTAACTGGTGGCAACCTACCTTGTTGCCTCCGAGCTTGTTTGCCATAATTGAACTCCTCTCTCGCTTGGTATGTTTTCTTGGAGAGATGGTTGGTATAATTAAGTTATTGAACGCCATGGTGGAAGTTCTGGGCCGCCTGGGCAGTGATGGGCTTACCAAGATGGACTTGGCTATTGTGGTTGGGTTGCCTCCGGAGTACCCTTATCGGTTGGTGTTTTGGGTTTATTATGGAATCTGATTTGAGACTGGCCATCTCCAATAACTGTTCGAGTATCGTATCCTTTGATATCTAGTAAACCTACCTTCGCTTGGGCATTTGAGGACCTCAGAGGGTGGGATTATGCGTTACTGCTTGCTTATTAATTCTTGTACACTAATTGCAACTCTTGCATGACATGTTTTCAAAAGTATTTTCTAAATGACAAAATTTTTTACGAAAACCTACCATGACTTGTAACCCTCGCTGAGCTAAGTGTAGCTCATCCTTTTTTATGACAATTTTCAGGTGAGGCCGGGGTTGAGCTTGTGCTAGGGACTCAAGCTGATAACGAGGCCTATTTGTGTGATGAGACATACTTTTGGTTGCTATGATCCTAGTTGCCTGTTGATGGTTATGTAGATGTATCGAACTATGTTATATTTGTACAACTTCAAGTATTGTAATATTCTTTTGAATGTTGGCTTGTAACTCTTATCACTAACCTATTCTTTTAAGGCCTAGGAAGCATTGGTAGTTGTGACATACCGGAAGACTGTGCATAGGCCTTGTATATGTGAATGATCAGGTTAAGGAAGTCGTGATGCCAATAGTTTTAGGCACCCTTCTTGAAGTTTGTGGATTATATAAATGTTTAGGTTATGGATTGATGATTGTACAGGTAATCCATTTTATCCTCGTCATGTATCGGCTTTGTCTTGGCGACAAGTCGGGGTTGGGGTGTGACACCTTTAGGTGGTATCAAAGCTAACCTAGGTTAGCTACTATTTGGGTTTAGGAAAATGGTTCGTGGGTAGATGCCCTAAATAGGAAGATGAATTACTTGAGAGATGTTTTGAATTATTTATGTGATAAGGTTACTTATGTGTCTATATGTGAATAATATGTGCTTATGTGCAGTATTTGTTTCTTGCTAATATGAAATCATGTAAATAAGTATGGTCATACACTATACCATATCAATGTTAATTTATCCATAATCATTTATATTGGAAGTAACTATAAGACATGTATACTCATTTCATATCATAATGCATGCATATTATATAACCATCAGTGGTCCATGTGCTATGTCTATAGATGGCAGGTCGTAATACCCGTGCAAATGCCGGAGCCTCAGGAACAGGGAATATTGACCTAGCCAACCCTGGGATAGCCATGTTTAACATGATGGCAACCGCGATAGACCGCATGAGCAGAGCTATGGAACAACAAGCAGCAGTTGCAGCAGCCACAACAGCAACAACAACCGTAGCTAACAATAGTAACAAGAACAACAATGGTGGTGGCAGCGACAACGACAATAACAACCACCGAGGTGATGAAGATGATACATTGAAGGGCTTCCTAGGATATGGACCTTCTAAGTTCTTCGGTGAGCCTGACAGTGAGAAGGCTTGGCTTGGCTTGCCAATGTGGAGAAGATTTATGTGGCCATGGATTACAATGATGAGAAGAAGGTGGCCTTTGCAACTTTCTTGCTAGAGAAGGATGTAGAAGAATGGTGGAGAAATGAGAAGGCTCGTTGGGAGTGAAATGGCACCCCCAACAACATGGGCTAACTTTGTGAGGTCTTTCAAAGGCAACTATGTGTCGGAGGTAGGTTGAGAGAGAAAGGAAGAAAAGTTCCTCACTGTGAGGCAATGAAGCTTGTCGGTGGTGCAATATGAAGCCCGATTCAACAAACTCTCCAAATATTTGTCGGGATTGGTCCAAACAAAAAATGCAAGGATCAATTACTTTGTTCAGGGACTAAGGCCCGAAATTCATGATTTTTTTGTATCTCACCATTTCACTGATTATGCCGAGATGGTTGATTCGGCATCGCGAGTTGAGAAGATGAGATTGGATACTCGTGGGGGACCGAGTCAAATGAGTAAGAGGCCAATGTTGTCACAAGCACCATAGAGATCATACTCTGCCCAGACTCAAGCTTCAAGTCAAGCTAGATCAGCCCCTACCCGACCACAATTGAGTACTTCAATTACTCAATCGGCTAATGGTTCTTCGGGCAGTACTGCTACCGCCCCTAATGTTGTGTGCAAGCATTGTAATAAGAAGGGGCATGTAGAGGCCCAATGCTGGAGAAAGAATGGTAGATGCCTTAGATGTGGCAGTGATCAACATCAGGCAAGGCAATGCCTGAAGTGGCTAGGAAAAGATCAGCAGCACCAGATCACAGTCAATACACCAGCATAGATAGTCCAAGCCCGAGTGTATGCTGTTGATCAAGAGGAGATTGTAGAGGCCGCAACAGTGGTTGAAGGTACTTTCTTAATTTTACAACAACCAGTAAAGGTGATTATTAATACTAGAGCCACGCATTCCTTTATTTCACCTCAATGTGTGAATCGCATCAAGTTGCAAGTAGGACCTTTATCATGTCATGTAGAAGTTAGCAATCCCATGGGCACCAAGCATGTTTCTAAATATTGATGCAAGGAATGCCAAATTCAAATAAAAGGCTGGGAATTTTTGACCGATCTCATTGTCATCCCTTTTCAAAAATATGATGTTATATTGGGAATGGATTAGTTAGCTCGCAACTATGCCCAATTGGATTGTCGGATGAAGATTGTGAAGTTTTAGGTACCTGGTCAACCTGTGGTTGAGATAAAGGGTAGATGTGATTCTTCAAGTAATGTTATT
The DNA here is from genome assembly GCA_037974665.1 of Ehretia macrophylla. NCBI lineage: Eukaryota > Viridiplantae > Streptophyta > Magnoliopsida > Boraginales > Ehretiaceae > Ehretia > Ehretia macrophylla. Next base: position 21,941,716 of record CM075782.1, on the reverse strand, counting down.
GTCTCCTCTATCAAAGCTGTGAAACTAATTAAGAAATGATGCAGTGGATACTTGGCTTATTTGATTAACAAGCCAACCAATCAAGCTAAGCTTGTAGAGGTGCCAGTGGTGAATGAATATGTTGATGTGTTTTTGGAATAATTATTGGGATTGCCACCAAAGAGGGAGATTGACTTTGTAATTAAGGTATTGCCAGGTACTCAACCTATCTCAAAGGCACCATATTAGATGGCCAAGACTAAATTGCAAGAATTGAAGATTCAATTGCAAAGATTACTAGAAAAGGGGTTTGTTCAGCCTAGCTCATCTCCTTGGGGAGCCCCAGTATTATTCGTAAAGAAGAAAGATGGCACGTTGAGGTTATGTATCAATTATCAGGGATTGAATCATGTGACTGTTAAGAACAAGTATCCCTTGACATTGATAGATGAGTTGTTTGACCAATTACAAGGGACCAAAGTTTATTCGAAGTTTGATTTGAGGCAAGGTTATTATCAGCTTCGCATCAAGAGGGAAGACGTGCCTAAGTCAGCTTTTAGGACAAGGTACGGATATTATGAGTTTGTTGTAATGCCATTTGGACTAGTAAATGCTCTTGCTGCCTTTGTGGACTTGATACACAGGGTATTCCAGCCTTAGATCAATTTGTGGTGATATTTATAGACTATATTTTGGTGTATTCCAAGACGGAGGAGGAGCATGAGAGACATCTACATTTGGTGTTGCAAAAGTTACGGGAACATCAGTTGTATGCCAAGTTTAGCAAATGTGAGTTTTGGATTCAACAGGTTGCTTTCTTAGGGCATATAATCTCCCAAGCGGGGATAGCAGTGGATCCATCAAAGATTGAAGTGGTACAAACGTGGAAGAAGCCCGAGAATATTACAGAAATATGCAGTTTCCTTGGGTCAGCCGGGTACTACAGGAGATTCGTGAAAGACTTCTCAAAGATTGCTCTTGCTGCCTTTGTGGACTTGATACACAGGGTATTCCAGCCTTACTTGGATCAATTTGTGGTGATATTTATAGACGATATTTTGGTGTATTCCAAGACGGAGGAGGAGCACGAGAGACATCTACATTTGGTGTTGCAGAAGTTGCGGGAACATCAGTTGTATGCCAAGTTTAGCAAATGTGAGTTTTGGATTCAACAGGTTGCTTTCTTAGGGCATATAATCTCCCAAGCGGGGATAGCAGTGGATCCATCAAAGATTAAAGTGGTACAAACGTGGAAGAAGCCCGAGAATATTACAGAAGTACGCAGTTTCCTTGGGTTAGCCGGGTACTACAGGAGATTCGTGAAAGACTTCTCAAAGATTGCTCTTGCTGCCTTTGTGGACTTGATACACAAGGTATTCTAGCCTTACTTGGATCAATTTGTGGTGATATTTATAGATGATATTTTGATGTATTCCAAGACAGAGGAGGAGCATGAGAGACATCTACATTTGGTGCTGCAAAAGTTGTGGGAACATCAGTTGTATGCCAAGTTTAGCAAATGTGAGTTTTGGATTCAACAGGTTGCTTTCTTAGGGCATATAATCTCCCAAGCGGGGATAGCAGTGGATCCATCAAAGATTAAAGTGGTACAAACGTGGAAGAAGCCTGAGAATATTACAGAAGTACGTAGTTTTCTTGGGTTAGCCGGGTACTACAGGAGATTCGTGAAAGACTTCTCAAAGATTGTAGGACCCCTTACAAGATTGACTCAAAAGAAGGTAAGCCTCACATGGGACGACAAGTGTGAAAATAGCTTCCAAGAGTTGAAGAAGAGATTGACAACCGCTCCAATCTTAGCATTGCTCGAGGGAAATCAAGGGTTTGTAGATCATCTACAGTGATGTTTTGAATGAGGGATTAGGATGTGTGTTGATGCAAAATGGTCAAGTCATCGCTTATGCCTCTCGGAAGCTAAAGCCTTATGAAGTGAATTACTCGACTCATGACTTAGAGTTGGCAGCGATAGTATTTGCATTAAAGAAATTGAGGTATTATTTATGGGGAAGCAAGTTCAAGATCTTCACTGACCACAAGCACCTAAAATACTTATTTTCTCAAAAGGAACTGAACATGAGGCAAAAGAAATGGATGAAACTCTTGGAGGATTACAATTGCACCATTAACTATATGCCCAAAAAGGCTAATGTGGTAGCAGATGTACTGAGCCGAAAGGCAGGCTTGGCGAAGTTGGGGATGAATGTTCATCTAATGATTCAAACAACATTGCTATCTCAAGTCAAGGAAGCTCAGCAACAAGATCCACAGTTTCGGAAGATAAAATAAGACAATCCGGATTTCAAACAGCAAGATGGATTATGGAGATTTCAAAATCGAGTCTGTATATCGAATGACCCAGAGTTCAAGAGAAAGGTACTTGAAGAGGCTCATAACACGAAGTATATATTGCATCCTGGGGGAATAAAGATGTATCGAGATTTGAGACAATTCTATTGGTGGAATAATATGAAACGAGAAATTGTAGAGTTTGTGGCACGTTGTTTGACATGTCAAAGGGTTAAGGCTGAACATCAAAGACCTGTAGGACTCTTGCAACCTTTGAAAACTCCACAATGGAAATGGGAGCACATAACAATGGATTTCGTGACGGAGTTACAGAGGTCACCTCGAGGTTGTAATACTGTTTGGGTGATCGTAGATCGGTTAACAAAGACAACCCATTTTATCGCAATGAATAAGACGGATAGCTTGGAGAAACGAGTTGATTTGTACATAACTAACATTTTGAAATTGCATGGTGTACCAGTGAGCATAGTGTCTGACAGAGATCCTAGGTTTACATCGCGGTTTTGGCAAAAGTTTCAAGAGGCGTTGGGGATGAAATTGAGTTTCAGTACAGACTACCATCCTCAAACTGACGGGCAGTCCGAAAGGACCATTCAGATCTTGGAGGACATGCTACGAGCTTGTACATTAGATTTTGGAGGAACATGGGAAAAACATTTATCGTTGGCAATGTTTGCCTACAACAACAGTTACCAAGCGACGATTGGCATGGCACCTTACGAGGCCTTGTACGAACAAAAGTGTAGATCTCCTCTATATTGGAGTGAGATTGGTGAGATGAAGGCTATTGATCCTACATTGTTGCCGGAGATGATGGAAAAGATAGAGAATGTATATTTGATCCGAAAAAGGATGCTCACCGCACAGAGTAGGCAGAAAAGTTATGCCGTTAGAAGAAAAAGAGACTTGGAATTTGAAAAGGGTGATAAGGTGTTTCTGAAATTGTCTACTCGAAAGGGGTTGATTCGGCATTGTAAGGGTGACAAATTGAGTCTGAGGTACATGGGACCGTTCGAGATTGTAAAGAAAATTAACAAGTTAGCATACCGGTTGAGACTACCAACGAATCTCTCTAGTATACATGATGTGTTCCATGTCTCAATGTTGAGGAAGTACCAACCCGATCCTTCGCATATCCTGGAGCCGGAACCACTACAACTTCGTGAAAAGCTCTCCTATGAAGAAAGACCCATACAAATTTTGGATGAACAAGATCGGCAGCGCAAGAAGAAGATTCCTATGGTAAAGGTATTGTGGAACAACCATGGTATTGAGGAAGCAACCTCGGAGTTACGGGATCAGATGGAGAAGCAATATCCGGACTTATTTGCAAGGTAAGAAAAAATTGTGAGGACGCAATTCTTTTAAGGATGGGAAGATGTAAAACCTAGCACGAGAATCTATATATAATTATATTGTTCATAGTGCATTCATATCATTTCATAAGCAATAACAATAATTAATGAGTATTAATATCATTTAACATGCATATTCATTGTTTTATATGCCAAAATGTTCAATTACATGCATTATGGAGTTTTACATGTCGTAGGCATTAATTATACTCAAATAAGTCATGAGTAGTAACTAAGTAGCTGTAATTGAACCAAAATGGCAAACTAGCAATACATAGCATAGTTGGAGGGCAAGGCAGTCATTTGGCATGTCAAATAATATCTCACCTAAAAATACTATTCTTTCCCACTCAAAACACACACAAACAAACAAATACACATACACCCACACGTTTTCAGTACACACACACATATACACATAACAAGCTTGAAAAGAAAGAAAGAAGAAGAAGAAATAAGAAGAAGAATGAGGAGAAGAAGCTTTGTCCAGCCATTTCTAGCTATTTTCGAGCTTGTCTTGCATCCTACAACATTGAATTATCATTTGCTTGGACAAGTAAGGTGAGGGATTCTTTGAAACTTCTTTGAAAAGCTCATTTAATATTGGTTGGTATGCATTTGGTGCTTGTAGTGTGCATACAAAAGCTTAAATGTGAAGGTTGAACATTTGTGTGTGTTGTAGATCAAGGGCTTGCCTAATTTGCATTGGTTGATCTTGAGGATTTGTTGATGAGCTAGGTATTGTTCTTGTATATGTTGAAATGTATATAATATGTATGTAAGGGTTGAGAACATGAATCTAGCATTTTAGGACTTAGATGATTATTTTGTTGTTATAAGCCATTGTTGATTTAGGGATTTTGGATGTGGATTGTAGATTGGAAGGTGTTGTGGTTGGTTGTTGGAACTCATAAATGTTGTTAATAAACCATCTAGAGTATGCTTGAAAACTTGTTGAAAGTTGGGAGAAAGATGGCAAGAAAATGAGTAGAAAAATGAGGATTTACGGGTGTATTTTGTCCAAGTCAGTCGACTAAGCCGGTCGACTAAACTCGCCCGGCTACTCGACCGACATTTGACCAAATTCTATGTAAAATCCGGTCGACTAACCTAGGCGAGTTACTCGTCCGACTTCCCTGACAACTTTGCATAACAATTTTCTGAAAGACATATCTCATTCATTTTAACTTCGAATTGAGTTCCGTTTGATTCTAAAGTTATCTATATTCGATAAGCTTCTATTATAAACAATAATAAGATTAATTGAAGCTTGGGAAGATAGGTAAAATAACTATTTAAGTTGGGACTAATTGCAAGGTTTCAAGTTTAATACATTTTATGTTTCCACTTTGGGGGCAACCTATCCCGTTGACCCCTACTTGCATGTTTATGCATTATATGACCTCTATTTGAAACATGATTACACTACTATGTCATTGATTACTGTTACTAACCGGTGGCAACCTACCTTGTTGCCTCCGAGCTTGTTTGTCATGATTGAACTCCTCTCTCTCTTGGTATGTTTCCTTGGAGAGATGGTTGGTATAATTAAGTTATTGAATGCCATGGTAGAAGTTCTGGGCTGCCTGCGCGGCATTAGGCTTGCTAGGATGAACTCGGCTACTGTGGTTGGGTTGCCTCCAAAGTACCCTTATCGGTTGGTGTTTTGGGTTTATCATGGAATCTGATTCGAGACTGGCCATCTCCAACAATTGTTCGAGTATCGTATCCTTTGATATTTGGTAAACCTACCTTCGCTTGGGCCTTTGAGGACCTCAGAGGGTGGGATTATGCGTTACTGCTTGCTTATTAATTCTTGTACACTAATTGCAACTCTTGCATGACATGTTTTCAAAATGATTTTCTAAATGATGAAAATGTTTGCAAAAACCTACCGTGACTTGTAACCCTCGCTGAGCTAAGTGTAGCTCATCCCTTTTTATGACAAATTTTCAGGTGAGGCCGGGGTTGAGCCTGTGCTAGGGACTCAAGTTGATGGCAAGGCCTATTTGTGTGATGAGACGGACTTTTGCTTGTTATAATCCTAGTTGCCTGTAGATGGTTATGTAGATGTATCGAACTATGTTAAATTTGTACAACTAAAAGTATTGTAATATTCTTTTGGATGTTGGCTTGTAACTCTTATCACTAACCTATTCTTTTGAGGCCTAGGAAGCATTGGTAGTTGTGGCATGCCAGAAGACTGTATGTAGGCCTTGTATATATGAATGATTAGGTTAAGGAAGTCGTGGTGCCAATAGTTTTACGCTCCTTTCTTGAAGTTACTTGTGGATTATATAAATGTTTAGGTTATGGATTAATGATTGTACAGGTAATCTATTTCGTCCTCGTCACATACCGGCCTTGTCTTAGCGACGAGTCGGGGTCGGGGCGTGACAGTGTATGTAAGAGGCATTAAGTGAGAGAGAGAGTTGTCATCATATATTAATATAAGTAATTATCATAATAAGTGACTAATCACAATTGCGACCTTTTCATGACAAGCCATGCATGTCTTAGGATCACAATCATTAGCATCAGATGGCAAGATTTCAATCTTCTCTCTCCTTCTTTGCTTGGCCGAAATTGTGAGTGGAAGGAGAGAGAATGTTGTCATCTTTTATTTTATATATATATATATATAACTATCTTTATTAGATAGCCAATCATAATTGCTTTCTTCTAAAAACAAAGCCATGCAAATCCTAGGATTGTAATAATTGCAATCCAAAGGTTAACTTTATTCTCTCTCTTGACATTTGGCAAAAAACACTTATGTTCAAAAGTAAAGGCTAGGATTTGTTTGTCTTTATTCAAGACTTAATCCTAGCCATTCAATTCAAATTCAAATGACTAGGATTGATGACATTGACTATCCTAGTCATCAATCTCTACATGCATATGCCACATGTACATATCTAGTCACTAATTTGTAATTCTCTTTTGACGACTAGGATGATGACATGGCATTTCATAAATTATATATATATATATATATATATATATATATATATATATATATATATATATATATTATTTTTGCCCATTCTAATCTCTATTAGAATAAATACATTGAAACTATTTTTCAATAATTGCACTTTGACCCTAAAAGTTTTGGTAATTATAATTTGACCCCAAAACTTTTTAAAATTGCACTTTTGGCCCAAATACACATAGATGACTCTTAACACCTTAAAACCACCAACCCCATTATACAAGCTTCTGGTGAACTTATTCATGATACTTATTAGTGTGTGTGTGAAACTCCACTTTTCTATCATGTCTCGTTTTGCGTGCTTTATCTCGTTTTGTGTGAATTAACCTGTCTATGTGCTATGTGACTTAGAATGTGGTAATTTTGATATCAATACTCCTAGAACATGCTAAATGTGCATTCATGAAATTTTCATAAAAAACGGAGTCAGAATTTTATCGTCAGTTTTTAATGAATAGTATTTTCGAAACACGTCCGCTAAAATTTTGAAACTGGTCTTTTTAACCCTTCTAGACCTAGTCCACGGACTTTAATAGACCTTTGTTTGATTAAAACGGTTTTAAAATCGGCTTAGGAATTTATTAGGGTTTTTATACCGACTTTTGCAAAAATTGAGTTTTAAGCCGACTCGGGTAAAATTGTTTGATTGTAAAACTTCTTGTCACCTAAAAATAACCTACTTGAGCTATCTTGGGTGTTGAATAATTGTTTTAAACTTTGGTGATCAAGAAAATGCATTTAAAGTCAAGAAAACACAAAAATACTAAGTTAATTCAACTTTGACTTTATTTAAAATGTTGACTTTTAAGATTATATCACCAACACACACTCAAAAAGCAAAAAAACACCCTCAATTTCACACACATAGCCAAGAGGCCATAGGAGAAAAAACTCAAGGAGTTTTCAAGGTTTTCAAAGCAAAATTTCAAAGAAAAACCTAGTTTTTGTCTGTAGAATTTTGTGCCGAGTTGGATTCCGCTTGCTGGACACGTATTGCATGCATTCCTAGGCTTTTATCGCATCAAAGGTGAGAGAAAAATTCTAGATCTCAAAACTCATCTTTTGTGTTTTTGCGTAGAATTGATTATTGAACCGTTAGAATGGTAATCTGATGTTAGATTATTGCTCCATGCATGCTAGGGATCATTTATATGTAATCCTACAAGATTTGAACGGTTGTAGCATAATTATTATTTTTCGGGTATTTAAAGTTGATTAATTTGCTAAATGTTGATTATTTTGAGTTGTGTTGATCGGAATCGATTGCCGTCGATTTCTAAAAGTTTGATAATTACGTGGTAGCACCGTTGTAATGCCGAATTTTCGATTGTGATGTCCGTGCTAAAATCCAAAAATTTCAGCCATGACACACTAGGGTTTTAGGGTTATTGAGCATGATTTGGATGTGTTTTGGTTGGTTTCCGAGGGGGCTAATGTAGTTGATTGAATGGGTGAGTGTTTGAAACTGATTTGGAGTTGTTTGGATTCGTAGAATGTAAGATATGATTATTTGAAATTTAGGTTGTCTTTCTTTAAAATGTTAGATTGAGCCTTAGTTGATTGGGTGTGGTTTGAGTGATTGAATTGTGAGTTGTTGATGGGTAAACTAGGGTTTGATTGTGTGTTTAATGCATGTTCGGTTAGATGGCCTACTTTGTCATCTAATTTAGTTATTTGTTATTAAATTGATTATTGATGTTATTATGATGATAATATGATTATTGATTGTTGATTGATGCCGGGAGGTAGACATTTCTGCTAGACTGTCCTCCTGTGAATGATTGATATTTATTATTATTGCTGAGTCTTTGGTATGTGTGTGCCACTTCTGGAGCAGCATCGGGCTATCGGGTTGATAACGGCATGACTACTAGAGACTACCTTCAGCTCGCATGACGAAGGTGTCATGGAGGGCGAGGCTAGTGAGTACCTCGGGTGCGTGAGTTTATGGGAGTCACAAGAAGGCTGTTATGATCGTGATGGCGTTTGGAGCTACACCAACTAGTGTATCATTTATTGAATGGTCATTATAGTTTATGTGATGATAGTATTATTGATGTTATTGTGTGTTTACTTGCTCAAAGGATTATTTCCAAGGAGCTTAGTAAACCTTGCTCGAGATCTATCAGATCCTCACTGGGCTTATTTTATATAAGCTCATTCTCTATTATTGCATGCATACAGGTGTATTTTCGCAAGATTACGGGTACGTGCCTCCTGAAAAGGAAAATGTGCCTTACGTGGATGAGTCTTATGTTCCGGAGTCTTATCCTTGATGTTGTATTGTTTTATTATCTTGTAAATTAACTTAGTAGACTTTTATATGTTTTGTAGTTCATAATGTAAAAGATGTTGAAAAGATAATGAATAAGTTGATGTTGTCTTAGTAGCCTTTCTTTTGTTTATGATTAGGTTGCTAGATTGGCTCAATATGTTTTTGTAATGTATATTAAGGTTCATGTATTATGTTGGAACGGAGGCGTATAACGAGGAATGTTTATTGTATAATATGATTATGATGTATGTTGTTATTTTATTGAGGAGTTGTTTGTTGTATGGTTTGTGGAATTGATGTATGATGTCCTATTGAGGTTGGTTAAGAGCCTCGGTATCCTATTTACTGTCGTTATACTGCCAAAATTCCGTTGCGTCCTGACTGATTATAGGAGGGGTCGAGTTGGGGCGTGACAGTGTGACCTTCTAGATTCATAATCGCGTACCGATGAGGAACTAATAAACCTCCTTATCTATTTCGGAAATATCTCCACCATTTACCGAAATACCCTCATACTCATGAATGACGCACTAGCAATGAACGTACCATAAGAATGTATACGATAATGAAGACGACGTCTTTTATGAATCCATTTAACCATCGAGAATTAGTGTGCAGTTCGATCCTTCTATTAAAATGTCCCGATCGGGAAAGGACCATGAAATAGTTAAGCCCACCTCCAATACTATTAATAAATATGAACCGGTGAAACAAGATATAACTACTATGGAAAAACCCTTTCCATCACTTCATACTCGTCTTGGCCAAGGACTTCCTCGTTTAACGACCGATCTCATATATCATAGGAAATCGCCTCGCGCTAGAGGTGAATAGATCATATCTTCACAATTACCTGTCAGTTCATATCACAAAACTAAAACGTGAAAGGTTGTAACCCACCCTTTTGGAAGGCGGGTATTGTCCTGACGCAGTATTTAGCCCCTTATATAATCGACAGCCGCAATTTCTCAACTCTGAGGATTAATTTGCACAATTCCCAAATAAATAGTAAACTATTAACCTGAAATCATGCAGTTCACTATTTATTGTCACATTCAATGATCCGTACACTGACGATCACTCATATGTTTATTAGTCCACATCATCATGTTATTCTGGCACTTCGCACGCCATCCTTTATCATTAACATCACTATGTTAATCAAAGGTAATAATATATGATAACCCATACTCGATTATTCTAGTCCGGGTTGAATAATCTGAAGGGATATGAATCGGTTCTTAATGTTTATCATATCAAAGAAAAACTGTGAAATGTCCTAAACCCATTTTACAACATTTTTATCTCGGATAAGAATTAGGGACATGTTTATACAGAGCGGAGAATATAAACATCCAAAAATAACTCAAATAAATATATTCTCATTAAACCCTAATTAGGTCATCTCAACTATAGCATTAAGGCATATCCCCAACAGTATTATGGCACATCTTTACCTATTTATTTCATGCATTTAACGTATTTTTAATTTGAGATGAATAGGAAATGTGTTTAAGGTATATTTGGTTAAATGTTTTGTTATACCTTAATTATTAGCTTAGATATGATGTTCATAATTGGTAATATGTGTTAATATACCAATCTAGCATGACATAATTGCTTGAAAATGCGAAATGGGAGAAAATGTGTTGGCTGGAATTTCCAGAATAAATTGGATTTTAGAGCTTTTTGGGTTGTTATTGTGGTATTTAGATGTTTGCTAGGTAAGTATAATGATATGTGTTGGTTTGGGAAAATTTTGATAGGATAATTGCTTGAAAAGTTGAAGGGTAATGTTTGTTTGCTTGTAGTTTTTAAAAGTTAATAGAATTATAGTTTTGAATTGTTTAATGTGATTGTGTTGTTTTGTTGTGAAATGAGGTAAATATGGCTTGGTTGGGTAAAGGAGATATGTGCATGACATGTATGGATTAAGGGTTTAGATTGTTAAAGGCTTGAGATTATATGTTGTAGATTTAGGATTCTAGTTAGTGAAATAAATGAATTCTCAGAAAATGATGTCTAATGTGTTGAAGTCCTTTTGTGTTTAAAGTATTGCTTAACTTGAGTTGGTATCTAATGTGGTTCATGTGCTTAATTATTGCTTGGTTAACTTGTTAAGTGCATGAGTAATATGAATGTTATTGAATAGTTCATACACACAGTCAAGCTAATGCCGGGGAGAACCAGAAGCCCCCAGAAGAACATCAAACTCACGGGGTAACAGATCCCCCGGTGACAGCAGTCCCACTCAACACTGCACCTCCCAGGGTGGCTGCTACACCAGCACCTCATGTGTTTGTTCCAGGAAATATGTCATTGTCATCTTAACAAGTTGATTTGTCCACCTTGGTCCAGTTGTTTAACGGGCTTAAGGGGGCCTTCAATCATTTCCTTCAGACCCAAGGGTTGGCACTCCCAGAAGTAGTACCTGTCCAACGAGAAAATCCAGTACCAGGTTACCAGCCCCAATCCCCCGTGTTCTCATAAGACACAACGGTCTCAGTAGACCCGGTGGATAGGCCTGAGCAAGATAGGACGAGAAGGCCCCTAAGCCAGGGGGACAGAAGGACTCTCGCAGCCAAAGGGGGGCAGCATCAAGCCTTGGTGGGACAAGGTAAGCATCACTCTTTCGCCAGGGAGGTTATGCGAGAACCCATGTCGAATGGATATAAACTCCCGAGTCTTCAGACTTATGACGGGACTGGGGATCTAGAGGACCATCTTACAATCATCGAGCATCATATGACGTTCCAAGACATCCCAGATGCCATCAAGTATCGAGTCTTCCCGGTGATGTTAATGGGATCTGCACGGAAGTGGTTCATTGCCTAGTGGAAGGCTCAATCCACAATTTTGACCAACTCACCGATTTGTTCTTTTCTCAGTTTCCCAGCAGCAAACAACCTCTGAGGTTCACCGCATCTCTACACTCCATAAAGCAGCAGAAGGGTGAGACTTTGTGGGACTACACTCAGCTATTCAACCAGGAAGCCTTGGAAGTACTGGACCTCGATCAGTCAGTAGTTATGGTTGCGTACATGCAAGGCCTACACTTCAGGCCATTACAGGCCTTCTTGGGGAAGAGGATGCCTCGAGATCTGGAAGAACTCGTGCCTCGGGCCTCCAAGTATATCAGCCTAGAAGAGGTTATGTCAATTAAGAAAGAGGAAGAGAAAGGAGGCTCGGCTAAAGGGAAAGCCTAGGAGAGGAATAAACAGAGGGGAACCCCAAAGGGCCGGGCTAAAGGACAAAGCAGTAAGAACCGTAGCAGGTTCGAGCGAAGCTATACCCCTCTAAACCCTCCCAGGGCAGAAGATTGCAAGCAGCTTAAAGCAAAGATAGAAGTTCTAGTAAGAAAAGGGTGGCTGAACAGGTTTGTGGCGGGAATCAAGAGCCATGCCATGATAGATAGCGGAGTCCTAGGCGTGACAGGGAGCCTAGCCTACGACGTGAAAGGGAACGTAGCCCCAAGCATGCGAGAGAGCAGGAGAACTGACACCTAGGAGCGGTTGATACTGTCACAACCGTATTGCTTAATTACCATAATAGTCTCTGATACCGCATTAACGACAAGAAAAATAATATATTCAGACTTACATTACCCTCGAACAACTGGGATCGTGATACCACGGGCTTAAGGAGATCGCTCACCCTAATCCCGCTAAGGCACAATACATTAGCCCAAGCTCTACTTTCTATAAAACCAGGCAACAAAGATGTTAATATTACCGTTACATCACCTATGGTTACATCAATTCTAATAAAAGGCATTATACAAACTTCACCACTATTAGTTAATATTACCACCACTAGAGTCATATTACAAGACTTAGGTTCAATTGCTCATACCCAAATCTAGCCCAACCAAGCCTTTAGATCTCAAAAGTATAAAGACTAGGTTAAATACAAGTCTTAGTAACCAAAAGTTAATACATTACGCCAAGAGGTTTAAATTACAACATAATCCCCTACTTGCATAAGTCAAATCTGCCCCATCAAGCATGTAGTTCACAAGTACATAAGCACGTCCTAACAGATAGAGAAACTTTTGCATCAACTTGGGGAAAATTGGCTTGAATCCAGGTTTATCTGTAATTGACATAAAGAAGGGTAAGCTATACCTAGCTCAGTGACGGATAAGGGGAACGAGAGTTTTACATAAGAGTTTTATCATTTCACAAACCTTTCGAAATTCTTGCTATACATAAACAAAACTTTAATCAAGAGTAATAAGATCTAGTTAAACATAATAACAAGCAAGTAACCGTACTATGAATATACATGAATTACATATAAAAATTGTAGTATCTGGGTCATGCAACAAGAAACGGAGTTAAACATGATAATAAGCAACAACTCTATTCCTTGAGGACTCGCAAAGGGCCAAGCGAGAATAGAAATCATATAATAAAAGGATATAGGCAACACTTCTCTCCGAGAACTCGAAGGGGACCAAGCGAGAGTGGTTGTAAATGAGAAGATACAACTCCACAAACTTTGATAGAAATGGCCAATCTCGATGCTTCGTCAATATCATAACCCTATACACTAAATAAGAGGGCACTCCATGGAGACAACCCAACCATGGTAGCCGAAACCGTCCTGGCAAGCCCGATGCCGCCCAAGCGGTAATGAAACTTCTACCTTGGGGTTTACAAAACTGAATAAATCATTTATCAATTGAATGAATATGTCCCAACTTTCCAAGGAAACACACCAAGCGAGACTGGGCGCTAATCAAGCAAGAGCATATTCAGAGGACAACAAAGTAGGTTGTCTCCATCAAACAAGTAATTGATCATGTAGAGACACTAAGCAAGCACATACTTCGCATTAGCCTAACTTAAACAGTTAAGTTTCCTACTTTCCCGCACTCCAAATAATCTGATTTTGGTATAGAATTGAAGCTTATCGAGACGTGAAGCCGCGAGCCTAAGAAGATTACATTTCCTAAGCCTGCAAGGCACTAATACCATAGTACAGCATGAAAACTAATTTCTTCAAATCAACAATCAGAGCTTCTAAGACTTTAAATAATTAAAGTGTAAATAGTTTTAGAATCGAACGAAACTCAATTCAAAGTTGAATTCACCGAGACATGGTCTTTAGAAAAATGTTGTACAAAGCTGTCTGCCATCTGGTCAACTGGAGTCTACCGGATCCACTCGATCAGATCTTGACCAGTGATATCTGGTTGACTGATCTGGTCGACTAGAGTCAGATCCGGTTGACCGGATCCTGCAGCACAAAGCACAAATTTTCTTGCTTCTTTTAGCTTGTTAGCTTTTCACCCTTGCTTCTAACATCCATTTATCACCTATACATACAATGGCATTACTAAACAACACCATAAACTTAACAACATGGTCGTAACTCATTTGAATCAAACAACAAGTCAAAAACATTTAAGCCAATTAAAATTTCTCATGCTCATGACACCCAAAATTCATCTTCTTCATACTATTTCTAGCTATTACCTCACAAACATAGATCATCTTACAACTTTTATACGACTCCTCAACCATCGAGAGTCATCAAAAACTTATTAAACCAAGCCCAAGCTCAACTACACAGAATATAAACCAAATTTTGCTATAACTCCAACATATATCCATACACATTCATCATAAGCACAAATATCATCAATATACACCATATAATCTTGAATGAGCTTGAGAAAAACACTTTTGAAAAAAATCCCTCACCTCAACAAGGGTTTGGGTGCAAGCTTGGTGGTGATGAGGCAAAGAATAAACTTGAAGATGCAAGAATGACTGAGAAATCCCTCACCCTAATGCTATTGCTTAGATGACCTTATTAGGGTTTAATAAAAATATATGTGTTTTATACACAATGATGTTTTCTTTCAGATATTCATATTCTCCGCTTTGATATGAATGTGTCCCTAATGTTTATCAGAGAAGTGAGAACATTCTAAAAGGGTTTAGAGGCCTTTTGTTTTACTTCGATATGATACATATTAAGAATTAAGTCATAACCCTTCAGATTATTTGATCGGGGCTAGAATAATCGAGTACGGGTTATCATATGTAATTACCTTTGATTAGCATAATGAGGTTAATGATAAAGGATGGCATGCGAAGTGTCAGAACAACATGAGGATGTGGACTAATTGACATATGAGTGATCGTCAGTGGTACGGATCATTGATTGTGATGATAAATAGTGAACTACATGATTCTAGGTTAATAGTTTACTATTTAGTTGAGAATTGTGCAAATTAATCCTTAGACTTGATAAATTACAATTGCCAGACATATCAAGGGCTAAATATTACTTCTGGACAATACCTGCCTTTTTAAGATGAGTTATGGCATTTCGCATTTTAGTCTTTTGATATAGACTGACATGTAATTGTTGAGATAGGATCTGTTAAACCTCCGATATAAGTAGATGTCCCGTGATATCTAAAGTCGGTAGTTAAACGAGGAAGTCCTTGGCCAAGGCAAGTATGAATTGATGGAAAAAGGTTTTTCCATAGTAGTCATCTCTCGTTTCACCATTTTAGATTTATTCACAGTATCGGAAGTGGACTTAACCATGTCATGGTCCTTTCCCGATCGGGATAATTTAATAGAAGGATCAGACTCCACGGTAATTCCTGACAATAAATGGATTCATATATATATACAAACTCTTCATTATCGTGTACAGTTTCATGGTACATTTGTTTCTAGTACGTCACTCATGAACATGAGGGTATTTCGAGAAATGACGGAGACATTTCTGAAATAGATAAGGAGGTTTATCGGTCCCTCATCGGTATGCGATTATGAATCTAGAAAGTCACACACTTATAAGTATCATGAATAAGTTCGCCGAAAGCTTATATAATGTGGTTGGTGGTTTTAAGGTGTTAAGAGTCATCTATATTGGTATTCGGGCCAAAAGTATTATTTTGAAAAGCCTTGGGGTCAAATTATATTTACCAAAACTTTTGGGGCCAAACTATAGATATTGAAAAAGCTGTTTCAATATGATTATTCTAATAGAGATTAGAATGGGCAGAAATTATATATATATATATATATATATACCACATCATCGATCCTAGTCGTCAAAAAAGAAAAATAAACTATTAGATGGAGAAATACATGTGGCGTGTGGAATAACACATGTAAGATGAGTGGATTGTCCATGTCATCAATCCTAGTATTTTAATTTGAATTGGATGGTTTAGATTCAATCTTGAATAAAGATAGAAGGATCCTAGACATAAAGTAATGATAGTTGCTTTTTGCCAAGTGTCAAGAGAGAAAATGAAAAGTAGCTTTTGGATTGTAATGATTACAATCCAAGGACATGCATGGCTTGTCTTTGTTCTTGCAACTAAGGAAGCTATTTTGATTGGCTACTCAATTTTGCAAAAGTTAATATAATAATAGAGATTATATATAACAAAAGCAAGACAACACTCTATCTCTTACACATACATTTTCGGCCAACTAAGGGAAGAAAGAGAAGATGAAAGCTAGACATTGGATTGTAATTATTAAAATCCAATAACATGCAAAATTATTATCCAATCTAACACTCTTCTAATCTATTATTGATTAGGTGAATCAGATTAATATAATGGATATTATATAGATAATACATGTGATCTTCTTTCTCTAAGAGAGTTACACACACAGAGCACACACCAAGGAAAAGCAAAGGAAAAACTTCATCTTCTACAAGTGGCATTTTCGGCTATTGCTAGAAAAAGGTGCAAGCTTGTGATTTTTGCTATAAACCTTATATAGATAACTTCATATATCAAAAGTGTACTAGCAGATTTTACTTTTGAATATTGGGTGAGTTTTGGATACTTGGTGGACCAACTAGAGCCTTCAAGTTAGAAGGATTCAAGGGCTACACCATCTAGCTTGCATCTTCCATTTCGAAAGCTTCAAGAGGTATACCTTTATATTTCTTCTTTTTTATATAGTACATATACACGTATCTATTATATATATATGCTAGTTTTATAGACATGGATTGAAGATTACATGTTGAATCTTGCTATAGTACTTGTAAAACTTTGAAATGTTCTTTGTATGGCTCGGCCATGGCTTGTATTCCATGTCAATCTTCTTCAATCTTGGGGACATGATAAGTTGTATCATGTTACTTTCAAGTGGTATCAGAGTATGGTTTAGATGTCTATGAAACTTTTATATATATATATGGTCGTGTGGTATATGTACTATTTTAGAGTTTTGTGAAGTTTATTTGTTTGCATGTTTTGATCTTGAGTAGATCTTGATTTGCAAGTGTATATATATTGAGTTTATATATGATGTGTTGGACATGCATGCTTAGATCTATGCTTTTTGTTGGCCATTTTTCACATGAATGTTTAGAATGATAGATCTTCTTATTGGACATGTTTATGTGTAAAGAAAATAGTTGATTTGATCTTCACATGCTTACATTGACCTTTGAAGATTATTCTAAAAGATGAAAAGCTAAAAAGGCATTTTTGAAAAGCTCTTTTTAGCCATGTGTAAAGTCAAAATGTTGAAAAAGACAAGTCTTGTATTTTTATATGCCTTGGTCGAATCTACTATGTGTGTAGGGAAGGTGGTTTTGCTTTTGGTTAGACATGAAAAGGTGTTAAAGATTGCTTAGTAGTCCTCAAACATGAGTATTTTATATATATATATATATGTGTTGATATTGCATAAGTTGACATGAAAGTTTAAAATGCTAGTTTTAAACTCATTTCTATGTTGACAAGTATGTGATTAAAAGGGACTATTTGATGATTAAAGAGTTTAATAGCCAAAATGCAATTTGTCTTCATGTCTTTGAATAGCCAAATTGCTTACACATAAGAAATGGGCGATTTAGTTCTTGATTTGAGTTTGGAAATAATCTAAAAAAAGATGTATTTAGATATTTCTAAATTTAAATAAAGTCAAAAGTTATTATATAGTGATATAATGTCTTTTAAGATTAACTAATTGGGCTAATTTGCATGTATGGGCCAAAAAGACATTGATTTGGGCTTAGGCCTTATGTGCATGTATTAGTGTTAAAGTTTAGCCTATTGGGCCACATAATGTGTTTTGGGCTATGGACTTGTGTTATTCTATTTTTGGACTTAAGTTTGCATGATATACTATAAAGTGTTATAAGTAAATGGGCCAACATGACTTGCATTAATAGAAGATGTTTTATGATTATGCAATAAGTATGGATGAAGTTTGGTTATTCATATTGATGAACTAATTAAACTTAATCACTAGCCAATTATGTGATGATTGTTATATATATTTTATATGAATGATTATACATATGTATATATTTTGGAAATGGTGAATTTGATCATGGATTTAGGCTTTGGGGTCATTTTATTGGGTTGTAAATTAAGACATAACTCTCATATTTATTATTCTTGTTTTTTTTTTTTTTTTTGAGAGAATAATGTAGTAAGGACACTTATGTAATTCTTCAAGAGAGATTTTTACAAGAAACCCCAATGGACAATCCAAGGAGTTGGAGGCCTAATGAAGATTTCAAGGAGTTGAAGACCTTTATTAGGGTGGTTTTATTTCTTAGGCCCAAACCCAAGCCCATGATCCACCATCTGTGCATCTTTGCATTCATATTCTATTAAATGGTATGATTATGATTGTTAGCTAGTAGTATGCCGAATGCATGTTTATATGATGAGATCAGATTCAACTTAAGAACTACCAACGTGCAAACTAATATTAGATTGAAATAAATGGTAAAAAATGTTTTATCATAGTCCTCCGCCATCCTAGGTTTTAATAGAACTTGAGTTGAATACATTCCAACATAGCCACAAAGGTTTAAGGAATTGTTTCACAATAAAGTTTATTAAAAGTCACTAGAATGAAACATAGAGTTGTGGTTATCTTCCAAAATCTAACGACCAACATAGCCACAAAGGTTTGAGGTTATTGATTCAATTTGTCGGATAACTAAGTGATGGCGGGTATAATCTAACTAGATCACTTAATCAACATAACCACAAAGGTTTGAGACCAAAGTGATTTAGAGACTAAATTTGACCATAGCCTATTTAGAGAAATAGACAACAAAGAAGTTGTTGACCTTTGGTATTTATATTTCAACATAGCCATAAAGGTTTGAGAAATATGTCATATCATAGGAAATTGGTTATCCCACTTAGAATTTTTGTAGATTCACCATTTTCTCTTTTAGGGAGTATGAGATTCAAAGGAAATAATGGTAGTAGCTATTTGAATTGTATAATTTTATAGCTATATTTATATTCTTGTTAGCCTACAATCTTACTGTCTGTTACTTTTATTTTCTGCAGTTTATATGCTATGGCTTCTTTTATAAATCCGATTGTATTTTAACCCAATTGACCTCAGAAAGCTCATTGAGAAAATATTTAAAACCATTTGAAAGATTATCAAGAGCTTTTGCCACACAAATGCAAATCTAAGGCAAACAATAAATTTATGTCGTTACCTCTTATGTTGCCACTTCTTTTCCTTATGTTACCACATCATCTTAAAGTCTTGATCTTCAAGATCTTCATTTCTTCAACTCTTTAAGACTTTATTTGTTCATGCCTATGGTGTGCATCTTTACATTCTTCAATGACATACATAAGTTTGCATCTTCTTGATCTCGGAAATTCTTTCAATCTATCACATCTTCTCATTTCAAGCAATATTCTTTTTCCCTTTTTAACACCAAGCACTCACAAGATATTTTGGCTCATAATAACATTAGTACATGGTTATCCATACAAGACAAAATATTCAAGTACAAATTGGCTTATAAAGATATATACATTTTGACACAAAAGCCAACAAGTGTGTTTCTAAGCATATGAAAACTTTATAATTCTTATTTGTTTTGATTTGTTATCATAAAAAATCATGCATTTAGACATAAGAATAACATCCAAGAAGAAATGATTCAATCCAACTAGTAATTTGTTTTGAAGACTTTATATCATAAAGTCGGCCCCTGGTGGAAAGGGTTGGTGTAACACCGAGGTCAATCAATACTTTAACTTATAGGTTTATAAATATAGTTTACCTTCAACCATATTTGCTGCCTGCAATCTGGGCACGTTTCCCCTGCCATTTAGGACATTCCTTGTATAGGTGTTGATTACTCTTACATCTCAAGCGCCTACCAAACTTCCTCCAACATTGAGCTTCAATGTGCCCCTTTTTCTTGCAATGATTACATGTAACAGGTTGAGAGGTGACCATGGTACTAGGTTGTAATCTAGTAGTAGCTGGATTCTTATGTTGTGGTTGTACAACACATGGTCCAATCTGGATACCCTCATTGGTAGTCCGCCCTTGTGTTCCTCCGCTTTGGGCCTTGTTTGGCTTTATGTTGATCACTACCACCGCCCCCATACTTCCCTTCGAAGGGACCCTGAGTTACAGAGGTAACTAAATCATTCTGGCTAATCCTTTCAATAGGTAACCCATCCGAGCTCTGAACTTGACTTGGCTGACTTGACCTTGCCATTTCCTCTTTCTTTCCTTTCTCTGCTATTGTTGCAGCGAAAAGGGCCTCACCATAAGTAGAAAAATGTAAAGGAGCCAAGTTATCTTGAATCTCTGGCCTTAACCTATGAATAAACCTCTGGATCCTCTTTTTAGTAGTCTGTACCATTCCCGGAGTATAATGCGACAATTGAGTAAATCGGGCTTCATACTGTGCAACGGTTAAATTCCCTTGTCTAAAGGTCATGAATTCATTCCTTCGGAGTTTTATTTTAATCCCCTGAGCTCTTCCAGCCATCCTTACTTCACCATAAGAGAGACACCCTATAATATGATGTGCTTATATGCAATTATGATGCACGAGAGACAAGTAGGTACTTATATAATTATATCCCATATAAACAACTATAGCTCAATGCTTAATTATTACACTAATGTGCAACCTAGCATATAGAAGGCATTAGTATCATAATTAGCACTTAAACACATAGTGCACATGGTTCACGTAGACACGTTGATCATGCTAAACACATCGTTCACATTTGGTTCACTTAGCACATAACACATGCACACACAACATTCTAGACAATTTGACGTCAAAACCTCTACCCGACAGTCCAAGGACCCTATCCCGGCCTATGACCTATCTAAGCTCTAATATTACTTTGTCATAACCCCATTGCTTAATCATTATAATAGTCTATGATACCGCATTAATACAAGAAAAGTAACATATTCAAACTTACATTAACCTCGAACAATTGGGATCGTGATGCCATGAGTTTAAGGAGATCGCTCACCCTAATCCCGCTAAGGCACAATACATTAGCCCGAGCTCTACTTTCCACAAAACCAGACAACTAAGATGTTAATATTACTGTTACATCACCTATGGTTATATCAATTCTAATAAAAGGCATTATACAAACTTCACCATTATTTGTTAAGATTACCACCACCGGAGTCACATTACAAGACATAGGTTCAATTGCTCAAACCCAAATCTAGCCCAACCAAACCCTTAGATCTCAAAAGAATAAAGACTAGGTTAAATACAAGTCTTAGTAACCAAAAGTTAATATATTACACCAAGAGGTTTAAATTACAACATAATCCCCTACTTGCATAAGTCAAATATGCCACATCAAGCATGTAGTTCACAAGTACATAAGCACGTCCTGACAGATAGAGAAACTCTTCCATCAACTTGGGGAAAATTGGTTTGAATCCAGGTTCACCTGTAATTGACATAAAGAGGGAGTAAGCTACACCTAGCTCAGTGAGGGATAAGGGGAATGAGAGTTTTTCACAAGAGTTTTATCATTTCGAAAACCTTTCGAAATCCATGCTATGCATAAACAAAACTTTAATCAAGAATAACAAGATCGGGTTAAACATAATAACGAACAAGTAACCATACTATGAATATACAAGAATTACATATAGAAATCGTAGTATCTGGGTCATGGAACAAGAAACGAAGTTAAACATGATAATAAGAAATAACTCTATTTCCTGAGGACTTACAAAGGACCAAGCGAGAGTAGAAATCATATCATAAAAGGATACAAGCAACACTTCTCTCCGAGAACTCACAAGGGACCAAGTGAGAGTGATTGCAAATGAGAATATATAACTCCACGAACTTTGATAGAGATGGCCAGTCTCGATGCTTCATCAATATCACAACCCTATACACCAAATAAGAGGGCATTCCATGGAGACAACCCAACCATAGTAGCTGAAACCGTCTTGGCAAGCCCGATGCCGCCCAAGTAGTAAGGAACTTCTACCTTGGGGTTTACTAAACTGCATAAATCATTTATCAATTGAATGAATATGTCCCAACTTTCCAAGGAAACACACTAAGCGAGAGTGGGCGCTAATCAAGCAAGAGCATATTCAGAGGACAACAAAGTAGGTTGTCTCCGTCAAACAAGTCATTGATCATATAGAGACACTAAGCAAGCACATACATCGCATTAGCCTAACTTAAATAGTTAAGTTTCCTACTTTCCCACACTCCAAATAATCTAATTTTGGTATAGAATTGAAGCTTATCGAGTGTAAATAGTTATAGAATCGAACGAAACTCAATTCGCAGTTGAATTCACCGAGATATGGTCTTTAGAAAAATGTTGCGCAAAGTTGTCTGCCATCCGGTCGACTGATCCGTTCGATTGGAGTCGATTGGATCCACTCGACCGGATCTTGACCAGTGATATCCGATCGACTGATTCGGTCGACCGGATCCTACAATACAAAGCACAGATTTTATTGCTTCTTTTAGCTTATTAGTTTTTCACCCTTGCTTCTAATATCCATCTATCACCTATACACATAATGGCATTACTAAACAACACCATAAACTCAACAACATAGTCGCAACTCATTTGAATCAAACAACAAGTCAAGAACATTTAAGCTAATTGAAAGTTCTCATGCTCATGACACCCAAGATTCATCTTTTTCATACCATTTCTAGCTATTACCTCACAGACATAGATCATCTTACAACTTCTATGCGACTCTTCAACCTATCAAGAGTCATCAAAAAATCATTAAACCAAGCCCTAGCTCAACTAAACAAAATAGAACCCAAATCTTGCAATAACTCCAACACATATCCATACACATTCATCATAAGCATGAATATCATAAATATACACTATATAATCTTGAATGAGCTTGAGAAAAACACTTTTGAAAGAATCCCTCACCTCAACAAGTGTTTGGGTGCAAGCTTGGTAGTGATGACACAAAGAAAAAACTTGAAGATACAAGAATGACTTAGAAATGAATTGTTTTTCCTTTCCTTTTCCTTCATCTTCCTCCCTTCTTCTTCTTCCCTTCTTTCTCTTCTTTTCCCAACCGTGTGTGTTGTGTGTGTGATATGTATGTATGCCGTGTATGTGTGTGTAATGTTATGTTGTGTGTGTTTTATTTTAATTGGGGTTAGTTGCCCCTTTAACTAAGTGAAATTTACTAGTTTGCCATTATGGTCACAATCTAATTATCCTAGTTAGCTATTATATTTAATATGATTTTAATTAATATCTACAATGTCTAAGATATCCAAATGCACGTAAAACGAGGCAAAGTCATGCAAAACGATATAAATGTATGTGAAACCATTCAAATGCATGTAAATCGATATAAACACATATAAGATGATATAATATGCACGTTAAATAGTTGATATGCACAGTAAATGATGTGAATGCACATGGGATTTTGTGCGGGGCTTCACAAATACTATCGCTAGAGGATTTACCTCCAAGAGAGCCAGTAGAGCCGCAAGAAGGTCATATGCCAGATCAATGGGGAAAGATCCCTGGTATAAAAGGACCAGGGTGGAAGAATAGTTGTCGTTCGCAACGAGTGATCTCAAAGGGGTGATATACCCACATGATAACCCGTTGCTGATAGAAGCTCGTATTTCCAACTACACGGTCATGTCTCTTATGGTTGACACTGGCAGCTCCGTATAAGTATTATTCTTGAAAACTTTTGACAAATTGGGCATAGGGCGAGATAGGCTCCGTCCCTTGAATGGCTTGTTGTCTGGATTCACGGGGAAAACCTTCCGTCCAGAGGGAGTTATTAATCTACCCGTGACCTTGGAGGATGGGGATCGGAAATCAACAATAATGGCAGACCTCATTGTCCTTGACTGTAAGTCAGCCTATAATGGGATCCTTGGACGAGTTGTCATGATAAAGCTTCGGGCAGTCGCCTCTCCTCTGCACCAGGCACTAAAGTTCCCAACTTCTTTTGGCGTGGCTACCATTTGGGGGGATCAATTGGCTGCTCATCGTTGTTATGCTACTTCTCTCAATATAAAGGGCCCAAAGTTTGAGCATATCGATGCTTTAGAAAATGAGATAAAGAATAAGCAGAAGGTTATCCCCGCTGAGGAGTTCGACGAAGTAGAAATCTCAGAGGGGCGGCGGATCAAGATAGGCCACGACTTCTCTTCAGACCTGTAAAAATGTATAATTGACTTTCTTTCTCAGAATATGCATGTGTTTGCTTGGAATACAACTGACATGACAAGTGTAGATCCGTCGGTGATGGTCCACAAGTTGAATATGGACCCCACGTTCCGACCCGTGTGCTAAAAGAAAATGAATTTTCAAAGGAAAAGAATAAAAACATTCGAGAAGAGGTCCGAAAGTTGTTAGAAGCTGGGCATATAAGAAGTGTGCAGTACCCGGAATGGCTGGCCAACGTGGTGTTGGTAGCCAAGAGCTTTGGGAAGCGCTGCTTGTGTGTTAGTTATAAGGACCTCAATGAAGCCTGCCCTAAGGACTATTATCCGCTACCCAGGATAGATTAGATGGTGGATGCCACCTCAGGGTATGAACTCCTCACATTCATGGATGCGTTTAAGGGCTACAATTAGATTATGATGGCTCTAGAAGATGAAGAAAAAATAGCCTCTACCATAGAGATAAAGACCTACTACTATAGAGTGATACCCTTCGGGCTGAAAAATGCCAGAGCTACATACCAACGCATGGTGAATAAGGTGTTTGATCATCAGATTAGAAGACATATGGAGATTTACGTTGATGATATGCTGAAGAAAAGTAAAATTACACACTCACATGTGGCTGACCTGGCGGAAGCCTTTGCCACCATGTAGAGGTTCAGGATCAAGCTCAACCCAGAGAAGTGTGTGTTCGGTGTCAGGGTAGGAAAGTTCTTGGGTGTCATGGTCACTAGTCGCGGTATAGAGGTGAACCCAGATAAGATCCAGGTCATACTGGATTTGAACCCTCCCAAGAACGTTAAGGATATGGAGAAGCTGGTAGGAAAAATAGCAGCCTTGAGTAGGTTTATGTCCAGGTCCATAGATAAATGTGCTCCTTTCTTCAAAGTGCTAAGAAACCCAAAAAACTTCTAATGGACTGAGCAGTGCCAAGAGGACTTTAAGGGAGTAAAAAAGTATCTTAGTTTTTCTCCGCTCTTATCACGACTAGAGAAGGGGAAGGTCTTTACCTTATACCTGGCCAGCTCGAGTGCTGCAGTGGCTGCAGCCTTGATGTAAGAAAAATCTTACGGGGACCCAAACTCAGGTACTTAACTTTGGAGATGATGGCTTTGGCTCTTTTAATACCGGCTCGAAAGCTCAGGCATTATTTCGACGCCCATACCATCCGAGTCATGACGGATATGCCTTTGACGTAAGTACTACAAAGGCCGGAAGTCTCAGGGCGTTTGCTAAAATGGACTGTGGAGCTCAGCCGATATGACATCATCTATCAGCCCCACACTGCCAATAAAGCCCAAGCCCTAGCAGACTTTGTGGTGGAATGCACGAGGGATCAGGTTGAAGAAAGTTGCACTCCATGGAAGGTACAAGTAGATAAGGCTTTAGAAAAAAAGGGAGTGGGGCTGGCATTATGGTTATCAGCCCCGATAGGGTCGAAAGCCAATGCTCACTCGAGTTTTTATTCCCAGCCTCTAACAACGAAGCTGAGTATGAGGCACTAATAGCGGGTCTTAAGACAGTTATCTCGCTGGGAGCCAGAAGGGTAGACGTCGCCACAAACTCACAACTGGTGGCAAATAAGGTAACGAGGGAATATGAAGCTAAGGATGTAACAATGATAGCCTATCTCAACAAGGTCAAGGGCTTGGTCCAGGGCCTGAAGCAATTTCATATTTGCCAAATCCCTCGAATTGAGAATGAGAAAGCATATTCCCATGCAAGGTTGGCCGTGAGTTCTTTTGGGCCAACAACCATAAAAGTGAGTGAGGTGGAAATACCATCCATACAGTCCCCATCCTTAAAAGTTGCAGCCATGGTTGTACTGGAAGATTAGATGCAGCCAATTAAGGCGTATCTAGAGCAGGGAGATCTCCCGCATACAAGGCTGAAACTCGGAGGGTGGAACGCTAGACCTTGAAAATTCGTCATGTTGGGGGGGCAGTTATACAAACAGGTTATACCTAGCCTTTGTTAAAGTGTGTGGATCAAGAAGAGGGCAATTACGTGCTTCGAGAGATATAAAAGGGTATGCGGGAACCATTTGGGGGGAAGGGCGCTAGCCCTGAAGACCCTTCGACAAGGATACTACTTACCTACCTTACAAAAAGATGCACTGGAAATGGTGAGAAAATATGACACCTGCTAGAGGTTCGTGAGGATACCTCGGCAGCCGATGATGGAGTTGACTTATATAGTTAGCCCCTGGCCCTTCGCGTAATGGGGGCTGGACATTTTGGGACCCCTACCTCTGAGTGAGGGCCAAATGAAATATGTGTTTGTGGCAGTCGATTACTTCACAAAGTGGGTAGAGGCTAAGGCTGTCCCTAGAATTTCTAAAGGGGCAGCCTGGAATTTTGTATGGAAGTCAATGGTGTGCCATTTTGGTGTGCCCCGAGCCTTGGTTACTGACCACGACAAGCAATTCAATTTTAGCTACTTCCGTAGCAAATGTGAAAGTTGGAAATTAAGCTGAAATTTGCTTCTGTAGCACATCCTTAAGTTAACGGGCAGGTTGAAGTGACTAACCGATCAATTTTGCAGGGCATCAAAACCAAGTTGGGACAGGCAAAAGGCCTGTGGGTGGACATATTACCAGAAATCTTGTGGGCTCACAGGATAACTCCGAGGTCGGCAACAGGGGAGACCCTGTTTTCACTGATATTTGGTATGAAGACGGTACTCCTAGTGGAAATTGGTGCTCCAAGTAGCCGTCTCCAGCTTTATGAAAAAGAAATAAATGATTAGGGGCTTCGAGAAGACCTTGATCTAATTGAAGAATTTAGACAGAAGACACAAATAAAGATGTTGGAGGGAAAGAGAGCCATGGCCAACTTTTACCTCGTGACATGTAACAATTGTGCAATTTAAACATTTTTGTCATTTAAGAGTAAATGAAAAAATAAAAGGGGATATGTGAAAAGTAATCAATAATTACTATCTTAAACCATATAAAGGTGAATTGACAATGAGTTTAAAAAAAAAAAAAAAGAGTTAAAAGTGCATGAAAGATAAACTATTTTTCTTTGAAATTGGAGGCCAAATTATCCTATGGATATGCCTCTAAGTATTTTATTTTAGTAATGATTTGGCATGTGTCCTCTTCCCATTTTTTTTCATCTTTCATAGATTGATGGTCCATACATATTCGCATACAGTGAGAAAGAATTGATAGAAATGAAAAGTACTTTAACAAACTCACATATAGTAAGAGAGATATACATATAAAATTAAAATTTATTATAGTGAAAGAAAATGAATCTGATACCTTATAGACGAACGTAATTTTGATCTAGATAAAAAAAATAAAAATAAAAATTAATATTGAAAAATTAGAGAAACCGAGAGTTTTCTTCCTTTGGGTTGCAATCACTAAGAAGAATACTCTGTGTAATTTCAACCTTGTATTCTTACCCACTTCTACTTAATTGCAAGCATTATTGATCCGTATTGAAGAAGGATGTTTGCAATTTCATACTTTAATATACATATACCATGAAAAAAGATCAAGAAAGGAATCAAAAAGGGGGAAAGAAATTCTAGGAAACTGGCATTGCTCTCCCAGTAATTACTAACACTTATAATTTGTATACTGACAAATTAACAAAAGCTTCGTACACAAATCTCTTGCTACACACAAAGTTTGAATATGAGTAGAACTCAATTTAGCAAGGGTGAATACATCTTCCGGCTGGTCCTCTGCGCTTCAATCTATCATATTTAGACCGAGAGAAACAGAAGGCTCTTCAGGGACGAGGCTCTGATTAAGGAGGAGATTCTCTTGCGCATCCGCGAAGAAGTGTTAATAAAAGTTCAAGTTAGAAGGTCTTTCAAAATGTCTTCCATTAACATTCATTTCTTGCATAGAGCAAACTTTGATATCTAGATGACATGATATTTGTATGACGTTTTTTACTTTGTGACTTTTTGTGGGCAGTGTTTTGTTTTTCTTTCTTGCTAAATTCATGAGTAGTTTATTGTTTGATCTTTATTGTGTGATCGTTAGGAATCTCATGAATCAGGCTTTTCTGATGTATTTCTCTTAGGTTTGTTTTGTTCTTTCTTTTCATTTATAATATCTTTCTCGATGATTTAGCAACAACAACAAAAAAAGATTTAGCAAGGGTGAATGCAGCGAATGACTAATAGATAGGGACAGATTTAAGATTTTTATTCAGTTAAGTCTAAAATTACACAATTTAACACTTATATAGAAGGAAAGATTTTCAGTGGGGACTAATTATTTTTTTAACTTAATTTTTTTTCAAAATACACACATTTTCAAAAAAAAAAAAATAACATCTGCTTGCCATAAAGTAACTTTGCCTTTGCGAGTAGGGCTGCATACACCCCCAATAGTCCCAAATTTTTTAAAAATAATCATGCATTTTCATGCCAAAAATTCAATTATTCCCACTGAAAATAAATTATATCTGTACAATATGATCAGTAATAATACGTTATAACCCTCACAAAGAAAAATACTAGATTTGTTGTTGCATTTTCGTCTATTATACCGTCTTAGTTTATATTTCTACGAAAGGTTATTTTAACGGCTGGAAACCCTGCCTTCCAAATAGACAGTGATGTTGGATTGCGCATGGCAATAGTGAGAAATTAAATCTTCACTCTAGTCTATTGCGCATAATTCAATTTGTATACAAAAACTTGCCTAAAAGATCTAATCGTTTTCAGATCCGGATTCTCTCATAGTTACTATTGTCTCTTAGTGACTAAGATGTAGATTGTTGAGCGTTAGGTTGAAATAAAAGGATTTGAGCCGTTATTCTTGAAAATATATCTAGTAATTTTAAAATGAAGATTTTTTGTCTTCTCTATATATATATATATTTTTTTTTTATTTATTTATTTTCCTTTTCAATCAAAATTAATTGAACTTCCTAAGCCATCTCACAATTGATCGTCTTGCAGGAACCATCTCCCAATTTCTCTTGCTGATTAGTGCTAATAGGATCGCTTGAATTCAGAATGGACTGAACTAAGCTCACACACCACACACACGAACGTTGGCCAATTTCAATACCATTTGATAAATACTTCATATCATAAAACGATTCAGTTTTTTTTTTTTTCTTTATTTCCGAGCAATCTCTCCAATATCATGAAAATGTTATGCTGGCTTTTTTCTTCATCACGTTGACGTGAGAAAATTAAGCATAGGTTTCTTCATCAGATCCTTCAACTTTATGCTGGATTTTACTTAAGTTAATTAATTTTGATTAAAAAGGAAAAAAAAAGAAAACATAAAAAGGCAAGAAATATTTATTTTAAAATTACTAGATTTTCAAGAATAAAGGCTCAAATCATTCCATTTCAATTTAATGCTCAACAATCCACCTTTTAATCATTAAAAGACAATAGTAAATAGGAGAAATTCGAATCCAATCGTTTTCCTAATAACGCTTACCAAATAAGAAAAATTAAATTGACTAATTTAAAATATTTAATGAGAACGAATCGTTATTGACTATTCCATGCAAACTTGGATGTTTCTCTTCAGTCTTCAGGTTCCTTCTTGACACGTTAAACGTGGCAATACACGAACTTGCCAAAAAGATGCCTGTACTCCTTTAATAATATTTCCTAATAAAATGGGCAAAAACCATTTCGGTCTCTGAAGTTTAACATAAAGACCAAATTGATCTCTGAAGTTTGGGAAAAGACCAAACAAGTCCCTCCCGTTAGTGGACCTCCGTTAGAGTTAACTAATAGAAGGGCATTTAAGACATTTTGCCCCTCATTTTCTTTTTTTTTAAAAAAAATTAAAAATTGTAAAAGAATGGACAGTGGCACTCCCCTCTTGCTGGGAAAAGGTAGATAGATTTAACATTTTTTTTTTTTTGTGCCTTAGCTTCTTCTTCCATTCTACACGATAAACACACACATACATTGGAAACATTCCAAACCTGCGAATGGCTACTCCAACTTAAAAAATAAAAATAAAAAAATTAAAGAAGCATTCTATGCACGTTGAAGGCTCCTTTGCACAGAGATCATTCCTGTAGTAATTTTTTTCAGCGAAATTGCTTCATGTTAAAAAGCTTAGTAGGTTTAGGGGTTTAGTTTTTTGATAATTTTTTTAATAATATTGTATATTATGTTAGTTTAGAGTTTATTTTAGTCATATTATGTTTGATTTTGTTGTTTATTAGCGTTGCATGTGATTTATTCGTGGTGTATAATTTTTTTCTAATTTTTAGGATTATTTTTTCTTGAAATTATATGATCCGAATTTATTGCATATATATGGTTAATAATCTTTTTT
The DNA here is from genome assembly GCA_037974665.1 of Ehretia macrophylla. Taxonomy (NCBI): domain Eukaryota; kingdom Viridiplantae; phylum Streptophyta; class Magnoliopsida; order Boraginales; family Ehretiaceae; genus Ehretia; species Ehretia macrophylla. The sequence goes on along the minus strand of CM075782.1, from coordinate 21,911,024 downwards.
TTTATCTATTATTGTGATTGATTAATTTTAAGAGCATACATAACGTTTTTGAGTATCAATTGTTTCAAAAAAGCCACCGTAGACAATATTTGTGAACTCCCAAATAAATTATGTTAAATGGAGACGAGAAAATGTTTTATGCAGGCAGTGGTTATATTGTTTTTTCTTTTTTGTTTTCAAATGATGAGGAATTCATTATATGTAAATTATATTGAATTTATCATAATATTATAAATTTTATTGTCTAATATTGCACCTAAAAGTCAGACAATATTTGTAGTTTGAGAACATATATCCAAAATTTAGGACTTTAAAATCTACAATTAGTCGCTATCTGATACTGTATCTAACTTTCGGGCACAAGGTAGTGGTTATAGTTATACTTGGCTTTCTCTTTATTTTATATTTAATTTTACACTATTAATTAAAATTAAAAATTACAGACTATTCAGTCATAATATTTCTATAATCTGAAAATGATGAAGGAGATTAGACAGTTGATCAAATATATCAGATATCAGTAATTCCGTAAGCTCATTCAAGATTAAAGGAAGAACAAACTAAATTCAACATTACCAAAGAAAGAAAAAATATGTATTCTAAAAAAATTAAGGCCCAAACTCTGGTATTTGACTTTGCAACAACCATTAATATTTGAGAGTGTAACACTACTGGATGGGATTAGTTTGAAATAAATACATTCAAGTATAACAGTTGATGATGATGATGATGATGATGATGATGAAGTCATTTCACTAATTTGGTGTAGATTTTCTAAGTAGCAAGAATTTTGTTGTTGTTGTTGTTTTTTTTTTGGATGAGAAAGAGCATGAATTGAAAGTTAGAAAAGATATAAAAAAAAAAAATTAGCTTGAGTGCTTAAATAGCTGTGCGTGCTGCATGGTCCCAATCTTTTTTTTTTTTTTTCCCTTCCCTCCAAATCTCCAACTACTAAAGAAGGGGTATTCAAGTCTTTTCATCCGGTCAAACCTTTGACCGTTAACTCATACATAAAGGGAGGGACTTGTTTGGTCTTTTCTCAAACCTCAGGGACCAGTTTGGTCTTTATATCAAACCTCATGGGCCAAAATGGTTTTTGCCCCTAATAAAATAGGTTTTCACTTTGACCATTCTATAATTGCCGTTTTTTTATATAAGTAGATCGCTACTAAGAAGGGTGTTGCAATTTCTGACGTAAACGTCATATTTTCTTAATAATTAGCTGCGAATATGAGCCAGATTTTGATAGTCTTGCTTGTGTTTACTCTCATCTGCCTACTCATGATTTCAGTAGATGCCCGAAGCCGTGGCCATGGCCGTGGCGGCGGTAGAGGTGGCGGAGGTGGTAGAGGCCGTGGGACAAGTTCTGGGATGGTGGTTGGAGGCCATGGATGCAGGGGTGATTGTGGTCGTTCAGAAAGCAGTTCGTCTGCCTCTGTTGCATGGTCCTGTTTAGCCATGTCTTTCTATGCACATATTTCCTTTACCTATTAATTTCCCATCCTAAAACTATTGAATTAATCTTAAATTAGGTGAGTTTTTTATTTTATTCATTATTATGTTTTATACAACGGAACTCGAATCCGTTTGTTGAATTTAGTACTTGAGCAAGACTAATTTATTTAATTCTTGGCCTTCATAGAATTCATGTTGTGCACGGAAGTCGAATCTGTATTTTGAATTTAGTAATTAACTATTATACACAACTCTTTGATTATTTATTTATTTACGTAATTCTTTGCCTTCATTGAATTGTTGTGCAGTTCGAATTTTGGGTATTGCAACATACGTATTCGATTCGATAGAGGTTGAATTTTCCACCATTATATCAAGATTCCAACACACAATATTAGAAGACACTCTTCGCCCACTTTTAATGCTCTTAGAGAAAGATCATAGAGTTTGATTGGATTGCCTAAGGAAAAAAAATAAAAAAATAATATTCCAACACTTGTAGAATATGCAGAAGCCTATTCAAGCTATTGATAAATAGAAAAAGCTTTCTTCTTGCTTCTTTTTCAAACCATGGCTGTTTTCTTCATGGCCATTGCGTCGCCGAACAGTGTATTCTAAATAACAATATTAATATTACACATTTTGAAAATTAATTTCGCAACCCTTTGCACTTAAAACGAGAATCACGTCGATCTTTGCTTTGTTTGGTCATACTCTGAAGTATTATAATGATGGCTGTTTCGGCTTCATTTAAAAGGGGAATGCAACATAAGTACTCCTACGAGCAACAATGTCGAAAGAACTTGTATAATCATCATATTGATTACAATTCAGTATCTATGTAGATAGGATCAAACATTGATTTTCTAATTACAGCCGTGTATTCTTAACCAATTGTATTTAATTGCAAGCATTATCGATCCGTATTGAAGAAGGATGTTTTGAAATTTCATAGTACTCTAATACTCTAATATACGGGTTGAATACACGGACTCCCTGTGATTTGGATTCAGTTCATAATATTTTTGAAGTATCGTAATCCCCTCATACTTCTGTTGTGATTTTTTTAACTAAGCATGCATGTTCCCTTTCTTGTAGTTTAGCGGTATGCTCCTTATTGGGAGTACGAGAGGTTATGAGATAAATTATCATTTGTAATATCTTTTGATATGTATTATATGATTTAGACCTTCATTAATTTTTTTTTTTTTAAATGTTACAGAGCAGCCACCGAAAAGATTGGTAGAAACCAGAAATGCAGCATGGTACGTGATATGTCCACTTACCTTCGGGGAAACAATTCCATCATGTTTGACTTCTATAACCATTGCCATGAGAATAAATTTTTTTCTTAAATATATTGTGTCTCTGCAACATAAGCAAGCATCATATATATATTATTATATTATTATATTTTTTGGCAGCGGGGTGGGGGTGGGGGTGGGGTGATGAGAGAAGCAACGAAAAGAAAAATGTGTATGTAATTATGGGTGGTGATGTTGTCCAAAAAGAGTCCATCTAAACAAGAATATACAAATAATTGTATATGTGTTGCGTGCGGTAAAAACTCCATTAAAAATGACGGACATTTTTACGGAAAAAGGTATTTAACTTAGTTTGAAGTTATAAAAAAAATTATGAGGGGATTACAGTATGCACTTTCAGTATACCATATGAGAAGTTCATACATTTCACCCTCTAATATACATATACCATGAAGGGGGTGGGGGAGAGAAGAAATTATAGGAAACTGGCATTTCTCTTCACATAATTGCTAGCACTTATATTCGTTTTCCGACAAACGGTTATTTCATACACAACACAAGGTCTGAAGAAGAGTAGGACTTAAGTTAGCAAAGACGGATGCTAACTCATATTCTGTGTAGCTGCAACTCCAATTAATTAATCCCCACTAATAAAAAATTATATTCGTATAATTGTGAAATAATTTGTTATAGTATTGACTAAGAAAAATCCTAGATCTGTCTTTGCATTTTCATCTAATGTATAGGGTTACCTTCTGTTTTCACAAAATGCTACTTTAAAGACGAAAACCATAACTTCTAAATCACACAATGTTAGAATATACTCTTATTTCATTTTGAAAAATAAAAAACACGGCAATTGTTGAGACTTAAATATGCCTTATTACTAAAATTCTTTGGTGTTCCCTGGCACTCTCTAAACATGCTTAACCACAGAATGATGAATGCCATAAAGGGTCTTTATTTTTTTTGAGGGGGGGGGGGGGGGGGGGTGGTGTGGTTCCTTTTGGGGTCGTTTGAAGGGTCCGATTTGAATGGCACGAAATGATTTTTTTTATTTAATGAAAATAAAATCGTGTTGAAATACTTCTAATTATAATACATCATTATTTGATAATTTAACCCAACTCTTGGATAGTTGAAATTTGAAATCTTTTCTCCTCCGATTCTTTTCGATATTGACCATTCTATACTGGCCGTAACATAAGTAGGGGTTTTTTTTTTTTTTTGGGTTCTGGCTGTAATATAAGTAGATGGCCACCCAAGAGGGTCTAGCAATTTTTTAACGTCGACGTCATATTTTCTCAATAATTACCTGCGAATATGATCAGTCGGATTATGAAAGTCATGCTCGTGTAATTTTGGTGAATTTTTTTTGTGTTTATTTAATTCTTTATTTTCATTGAATCGTCGTGCAGTTTGTTTTTTGGGTCTTCTCCAGAGGAAAAGTCTGTAATGGAGAATAGATTTAGGCATGATTACAAATATATGGATATGATTCCATGGGTTGAATTTTTGTCATTTGCACTCACTTTATTAAAGAGATGAGAGTTTTGGTACAACGATAAAGTTGTTATCATGTGATTTAATCCCTCATAATCTCTTGTGATTCAAATTGTGAAAACAATAATAAGCCCTAATAGTTTGTAAAAAGTATAAAATATCATTTTGTAATTTTTAACCCCTCATAATCTCTTATGATTTTTGAAACTAATTAAGCTAAATACCCCATTCGCTGATGAGATTATGCGGAAGTTTCAAAACCTATAAAGAAATTATGAGAACATAAGGATATTTTGCACTGTCAAAAAACTATGAGTTTTTTTTTGTTATTCATCCTAAATTAAATAAGTTTGAAAACAACATTTACAAGAGTCTTTTAAGTTCAAATTGTGTAGAATAAATGTGGGTTCGATCCTTTATTAAACTTCATTATTACGTACTAAATGAAATTGCTTGCGTTGTGATTTTAATGTATAGGGTCTATATCAAAATACGGAGCAACAAATTTATAAGTAAATATAGATGTGTTTTGATTTATAGAAAAATCTGCACCTATATACTCTTCACATGTCTAATCAACTCTAATTGCAAAATTGGCTTTTTTTTTTTTTCAATTTCTATCATAATTACTGTTATTATTCTTCTTGTTATTTATTGTGCAACTATCTCCAAATTTTGACTCTGAAGACCTTTATATCACACCTGGTAACTTAATTTCCTAAGTATTGCAGTAGTATTAAAATTTTTGAGGTTCAGACCTTTGGGCTTTTTTAGTCATTGGGAAATTCGAATGTAAAGCAAAAATAGGTTTTGGAAGAGATTTAATATCCAATTTAAGGGGCTAGAAAGAACCTATCCAAATTGTTAAAACAACCCAGTCTATCATAAAATTGGCTTGTCTCGAGACATGCCTAAATGTGTGGCCAACGTCATGGACGAATATCAACTAGAATGGATGATGTATAACATGCAAAAGTTTATTCTTAAAACCTTGATTTTAAGTTATAAAATGTTTTATAGAACAAAGTGTTGAAGTGTTGACATTGTCACATCCAAACGATCCCTACGTTCGTTTTTCTATTTGCTAGTCTCTTTATCTCAAGCAAACAAGGTACACAACACTTCTTCTATTTTAAAATTGAATATTCTTCTTTTCTATTCGAAAGTACAATATACTTTCCCACTAGAAAAAATATATATAATTTTTTTTCAAAATATAAACTCTAAAAGAGCCCATAAGCTAAGCTAAACACCTTCTAAGAATATGTTTTACTGAATTAGAGGCTTGGTCTCCCTTTTTGACTTTTTAAATTTTAAGATTTTGTTTACACTACAAAATTTAAGCAAATAAGTGACGGTTTTTTTCATCATAAATGGCGGTTTTAAACCGCCATATATTCATCCACGGCAGTTTAAGAAACGCCACGCAAGGTGCCGTAATAGCAAGTGTCGCGGAACTCATACACGGCGGGTAGGTTACGAGTCGTGTTTACCTCGAACCTGTACACATCGGTTACAAACCGCCGTGTATATACATAATAGGCGGCGGTGCTTAATAACCACCCCCTATGTCCTCATCCATATTTTGCACTTTTCATATTGTTGCGGCAGTTGTGAAACCGCCGCATATGGATTTCCTCTATTTTTTTTTCTCTTGGTACAAGGTGTATACCATGAAACTAATAATAGTGATAATTACTTTGCTGCACAACACAAACATTCCAACATTCATAAGCTACCTAATGACATGATAATTGAAAGAAAAATAAACATATTTCAAATTTGAGGAAGATTAATATCAAACATAGCTCCATTCATAAGCATTCGGGTTACAATAAGCATTCATAAGCATTCAGGTTCATAAGCAAAATGTAGCAAAAGAAATTTAAACAATATTCCAAAACATCAGTTCCAACTGAGAAAAATTACAAAATAAAACTGAACAACTCCCAAGTAGCAAATCCATCAATGCTGAACAACTTCTAGTAGCAAATCCATCAATGCTGCAAAGTAGACATCTCTTCCTCACCCTGAAACTCAAAATCCATCAATCCATCAAGATTCCAAAGCCTTTAAAAAAATAAAACAGAGGAGATTAGCATATCAGAATAGATGTATGGCATGTTCCAAAGCCTTTAAGATACTTCTTTGCTCCATTTAAGCCAATAATATAACGCAAACCAAAAACTATATGTATTCACTTTTTCATACTTCTCTTTATGAGTTTTTCATACAATTCAAGTTGCTTCACTTGTTCGCAAAACAAAAATAAATAAGATACAATATATTTTTATGACCCATTAAGGTATGATTGGTTTCTGACCAAACTGTTTAAAACTTTCAGAGCCCTGGAAACCACTAGATATATATATGACCAAATCCAACAAAGATTGATTGATAAACAAAGAAGAGATGACACTAGATTTATGAGAAAGTTAAGGCATAGTCAGAAAGATAAGATAAAGATGGGAAAAAAAGAAAGTAAACAGAGAAGCCATTAAGTGATCTGAAGATTGCAAAAATGCTAAGAGAGAAAAAGTAGTGTGGAAGAAAACACAAGGCCATAAATAGTGGAGTGTTTAAGGAGAGGAGAAACGTGATTTCTAAGCAATTGAGGAGGTTGTTTTTTTTGCCTTTTCTTCTAACTATGTTGCAATAAATCTGTTATCCCCTTTGTATTTTGACCAAATACAACTCATGTCAAAACAGGTAAGTAAAAAGAAAAGATGACAACCCTTTGCTATGTTTAAATACATATACAATCCACCCCACCCCCTCAATTCAGATTCCCTGAAGCGTCTCAAAACCAATTATTACTAACGAGTAAAAGAATGGACCATACCTTAACCTGAAAAATATGATTGTCTTCTATGCAAGTAATCAACTCACCTAAATCAAAGGCAAACAACATGTCATAACCAACAGCCAAGATAATTGCAAGTTGCAAACAATGTACTTTAGGCTTAATTAATAACCAACTTCTTCTCCTAGCTAGCTCTATATTATGAATATAATGCAAGCAGTTCATTATATCATTATATCTATTCTGAAATCAGCAAAAATAAAAAGTTGTCGCACTTTAGGCTTAAAAAATATAGCTTTATATTGCACTTTCAAGGAATATGGTATTATGCATATACAAAGTTTAATTTAGTTAATCAATCAAAGGCACATAACTGAAGCAAATTAAAGGGACAAGTAGAAAACAATAATTTACTTGGCTTGTAGCATTTTTACTAGTTTGTTGAACCTAGCCTCCAACTTGGCCAGCTCGGCCCGCTCAACTGCTAACAGGCTATCTCGCTTAGCACGCTCAACCGCTAATAGGTTGTCCCGCTTAGCTGCTAACAAGGCATCCCGCTCAGCACGGTCAGCAACTAAGAAGGCATCTCGCTCAGCACGCTCAGCAGCTAATTTAGCTTCCAAACGTCTTACATCTGATATACTAGACCTTTTTTGGCCAAAGAATGTCGAGGGGATAACTCCCATCCCTCCCAATCTGACACGCCGAGGATGTTCAGGGCCACAAACCTCACGAAAAACCATATTTTGTAACTCAATCTCATCTACGTTTTGGTCGTTATCTCCAAGAGCTTCAATTGTAGCCTTTTCTTCGGCCAACGCGGCGTCACATCGATCCTATACATACAAATAGTAAAGAGTTAAAAGGACTAATATATTATTTGGCTTGAGATCAATCCTATAAATAATTGGAGTTTATTTGGTAGGAAAGTGTTCCAATATCAACAAATTGATAACATTACATGGTTTCCCCAACGAGAACTAGTAGTTAGATATTTTCAACAAAAAGCATTTCTGAATAACATGTCATTCACTCCATTTCTCCAAGATCAAAGAAATATATAGCAAGTGCATAAATTTAGGAATGAAATAGAAGAGTTCTAGCGATTCAAATACACAATTATGATCATCTACCATTGCATACTGAACTATTCAAAGTTCAAAAGAATTTAAAAAATAAAGTACTGAATACAAGAATTTGAACCATCAAAGAAGATACTATGAGATAAGCAAAAGAGATAAATTACCAAAATCTCTCTAACTACATCATCTAGTTCTTCATCTTCTTTCATGTATATAGCATGAAAAAAAAGTGATATCACTGATTGGACCACTATGTTTTTCTTCCTGCAATTTTTTTTTTTAAAAGTCGTAAGGTTAAAAATTCATTGCAATATCATAACAATTGTAAGAGCTCCAATTTCGAGTACCATATCAAATCTGATTTGGGCGAAGCTTTTGTTCCCGCCCCTTTGCACATATGTTTGATGACTCCTATAACTTTTAGCATTATTTGATGCTTTCTGCAATATAAACATCAAAATAGAATAATATCACTAACTAAATGAATACAACTATAGATACATAGTGAATACTTATCAAAAGCCAATGGGCACAGCATTTACCATCCCTTCGTCGGATAAAAAATAATTTACCAAATGTATCTACTGACTAGGATCAACCCCATTTGGAGCCTTAGCAAGAATCTGTTCTAGGGATTCGTCTTTCAAACATTGAAACAACACATTCCTTAAATCATGTTTGTGGTCTTTCCACTTGCGTCCAATAGACGTCAACACAAATCTTTCATTTGTCTCATTCTCAACAAGAAATTTGTAGCATTCCTAACACATAAGAGTTATAGGTATAAGATGAACATCAACTAAACCTAAAACATCTAAAAGTATAGAAAACAAAGAAACATATACAAGAGCATAATTTGGCATTAACCTTCATGTATTTCATAATTTCTCTCTTCATAGGGTCGAAAACTTTTGACCAATTCTCGTGTATTAATGAACAATAGTTGCCCATTCGAGCAACCATTCCACATCCAATTGCTAACTTAACTCGTCATTGTCCAATAGGTTGATCGTCTTTATTAAATTCCACTCTAAAATGTTTTTCGGGATCTCGATGTCACAGGTCCCTGCAGCATGTTTTGCCTCTGGTCTTCCTCTTTGGATTTGTGTTTTAGGATGTCATTGTCCCTGTGCTACTTGAGGATAATGAGGCCATTATCTTTCAAATTTTGTTTTTACTTGTGTATTTTGGTAAAGAAGGTTTTTCCAAAAAGTTCAAGGTAGCTTGTGAGCCCCCCACCCAAAGCGGCATCACTTTCTAAAATGAACTATCACTCCATGCTTAGTAGGGCTGTATTCAAGAAAAGCTAGGGACTCTGGGCCTAAAAGAAATGACTTTTAGAGGAGCCATGAGTTCTGCACGCGCAGTGTATAAGAAGCAGAGCTGCAATAAGGCTAAGATGCAAAAGGAGCCCTGGACATAAATTGTCTGCACTAGTCAAAGGCACAAGTCAAGTTTAAAAAAGAGCTTGCACAAAAAAGGAACAACAAGAGGCAAATAAGCTCCAAATTGAAAGTTCTATTAAGCAAAGAGAGAATTATACAAAAAAGGGGCTAACCCCTGGATTACAAAAAAAAAAAAAAAGAAGTAAAGGTGAACATCATTAATCACAGAAGTCTGGTCGGGCTTGAGTCCCGCCGCTTGCGCCAACTGCTCCCGTTGGGTTGAGGTCAATCTCTAGGTCAGGAAGGGCTTCGCCGAGGAGGTCCGCCAAATCTATCTGGATGCCCTGGCCCTGCAAGCGAGCTTGGACATCTTCTATGAGGGCAACCTCGACATCATACTCAGCCCTGGCAATTGTAGGGCGAAGCAGTTCTCCTAGGATAGCTTTGAAGGCCTCACTCTCCTTGTAAGCCGCGATGGCAACTTCCCCTATGGGACCAACAGCTTCCACTAGCTAATCATATCTAGCTTGGGCATCAAGGGCTTGCTTTTGAGTGGCAGCAACACGGGCAAAGGTTCTCTCCAAGTCTTTCTTAAGCTCCTCATAGGCCTGGGTTGTCTGTTCCCGTTCAGCAAGGACTCGACGGCATGTCTCTTGGGCCTCCGATAGTTGTGACCTAAGGGCCACAATGAGGATATCACTAAAAAGGGCTTAGTAGAGGCCAACCTTCTAGATAACGACGTTTTTCTTATCAATGAGGGCCTCTATCTTGTTGATGGTACCTAGATCGTTGTCGAAGGCCTTGGTACAAGCTATGTGATGCTTCCCGAGGCGGTACTTATAGGCATCATCCCTCTTCTCAGCCTGAGCACTGCTAGGGAGGATCCCATGAAAATGGTTCAAGTCCAACCAACTCTGGAAATAAAGGAGAAAACCAGAACATTAGTAAAATGGGATAGCCGACAAAAGGAAAAAGTAGAAAGATGGATTACCACGTAAAAGGCCTCCTGGACCCCTAGTCAGCCCTGGAAGCAGTAAGGCGATGGGCTTGGACATGGGTGGTGCCACCTTGCCCATCATCAAGTTCGATTTAATCGTCGAAGCCGTAAGAGGGGCCAGGGGGAACAGACTCGCCATGCTTCCGTGAGCGGGAAGTACCAACATGATAAGCCTCGGCAAGAGGATAATGCTGCTCCTCCCGTAACACATCAATAGGCGGGGCATGAGTCGAAGCCCCGACCTTAGAAGGAAACGAGGGGCGGAGAAGGTAAACACCTGCGAGGCTTAGCTGGAGTTGTCTCAGACTTGGGCGCAGGGACTGTCTCCACAACTTGAGAGGGCCTTGCTACAAGAAGCTTGGTCACCTCAGGCAAGACAAAGCTATTTGGAGCAGAACTTGGGGCTTCTTCAGCAGGGGCAGGACTCTCCACGACAAGGGCTGGGGGCTCCTTGAAGATTTGCTCCTTCTCGTCACCAACTGTGGATCCCAGCTTCTGTTTCTTTGAAGGGGCTGACTGAAGACCTTGACCAAGCGCTTCCTGGTCATGCGCTCGCCCCTGGCGGAGGTAATGATCTCCAAAATCTTCATATTATCTACATTAAAAACAAACAAAAGAGTTGTGAATCTCATGAACAAGAAATAGAAAATGAAATAGGCCTGAGAATAAAACCTAACCCTGGCCGTCAAATGATGTATCAGATGATGAAGGGACGGTCGTCTCAGGGTTTTGAGTAGCTGGGGGAGGGGCAATCAAAGCTCTCCCTCCAGCCTTGGTATTGCAGCTCTCAAGAGACGAAGATTGAGGGGCCACAATGCTAGGCTCTAGGGGTCGTGGGAACAAACTACTAGCAACTATTTTCTCATAAGTGAGAAGGACATCCCACCTAACGAGAACGGTCTTTTAAATTCCTTAATAAGTGATTTCTTGATCTCATCAAGGGCGAGAGAGTCCTTGGCTGTCTCAGGAGGTACAACCCAGATGCTCTAAACCTCCCACCTTATGGGTGATTTCATGAAGAAAAATTTGTTGCTCCAGTTTTTGGAATTATCAGGAATGTCAGCGACCAAAGGATGATGGAGGGCATAAAAATAGTACTAGCCTAAGGACTTGTCAATAGTTTTGAGATGATGATAAAAAAGAAAGAGATTGGAGGTGGGCGTATAGCCCAGCTTCTTCAAGAGAATGTAGAAGCCTACCATTAGCCTCAAACTGTTGGGGGTGACCTGGGCAGGACTGATTTGGAGATAATTGAAAATTTACACTAAATAGGAAGGGAGAGGAAGGCGGCCTATAAGGACTTGCTCGTAATAGAAAATAACCTCGCCTTCACCAAGACCACAGGCAGACGCTAGCGTACCATTGTTAAGGATGCGGGCCTCGAAATTGTGAGGGATGGCCTCAATATCCCTAAGATAAGTGATAGACACCTGACAAGTGGTACAGACCTTCTGTTCAGCACCAAAGACCAAAAGGTCACCGATTCTGGCAGGACACACTGTTGTAGCAGCAAGGCAGTGGGATATGTACTTAGCCCTAGTGAAAGGTTTCTTAGAGCTCTTTCTAGGACCTCTAGTAGGAAGATGACTCTAGGAATTCGGTGTGGCAATGATGGGCTCGGAGTTTCTCGCAGCATGATGTACATCTCTAGGTTCGTCACTAGACTCTTCGATAACACTCGACCTAGTAGATTTGACCATGATGGGAAAAAGGAAAAAGGAGCATACCTAAGCGGTAGATTGAGACTTACAAAGGGCACAATATACAGCAGATGAGCGAAGAAGCAAGGGAAAGTAATGATTGCGGGGGTAGAATGTGAGGGTAGAGCTCAACTTAGGGCTCTATTTATAGAGGACCCTGCAAGGCCTTACAAGCCATGTCGATAACCCACGTAATGTCGTGGGGAGTTAAAGCGTGAATTCCTAAAGGCAAGCTTGCAGAAAAGTAGCGAAGCTATGATGGTATGAAAATATGGTTGTAACGGCTAGTAACCGCATGAGAAGATGAAGAGCCCCACCGTTATGGCAATTTCCCGGCCTCCGATGTAGCCATGAGGTTTGGGGGGCAACTGATAGGGGTAGGGCTCTAGCCCTGGAAAATTAGCCCAGATAATTGGTAACAACCCTGCCTTTCTCTAAGCCTCGAATTCGTCGGGAGCGGCAGGACAAGCATGCACACGGGAAATATTATCCTGATAAGGATAAACACAAGGAACCCAAGTAGGGAGGGACTCTCGGCAGAAATGATCCTCAAGGATTTGCTTGATAAGGATGGACTCCTGGAAGTATAAACCCTCAAGAGTTCTACTCCAACTAAGGAACTAGCGATCCTCAAGCATAAATATGGGACGACTCTATGGTGAAAGGTACGCAACATATTCCTTACAATTCTACCTAAGAGCCACTTCCTATAGATAACTGACTTGAGCGTCAGAGTAGGAGCCGCGAGAGCCCCATCTCGGTTCTTTTGTTTTGCAAGTTCTTGTCCAACCTAGGAAGCAGCTCAAGGCAGCCAAATTTCACCTTAACAGATACATTGCTCCATTCTTATTCACAAACTATTCCTATCCTTTCAAGTCATGGTTAGGATGGTAGCTACTCTTGTCGTGTTATCTGTGCCCGTCTCTTTCATCTTATGGTTTTTGGGCTGTTAGTCGTTGAACATAGCTTTATCAGCCTAACAAACCCATTGACTCTTTAGGATAAATTTAGTCTGTCACTGAAAATAGAGAACTTATCTTTTATGCTACTAAGCTTTATCCCTTGGGCCTCTTAACAACAAGTCACTTCTTTTGTATGAACTGTGACCATTAATATAAAGATAGATACAATTATGTGCCCTATTTATAATTTACCCTTATGAGTTTAAAATAAAGGCATAGTTTAAGAACCCCCTCCCCTCCCCTCCCCTCCCCCCCTTCCCCCCTCCCCCTCTCCTCATTTTTTTCAAATTTGTTCCAAAATCGTAAGGAAATTACTCTAAGATTCATTTTTATTTATATTAAGATTACATACATATTCAAGGCTGAATCAAAATATAAACTTTTTATGAAAATCCCTCTTTTTCTATCATGCCTTAAACACGTTCATGTCAATCCCTACGACATATGCATAATATAATTCCAATACCTAAATAGTCTAAATGAATAACATAAGAGCTTTGAAAGGTAGGGATCAACCAACTTACATCTTAGACAATTAAACTTTAACTTCAATTCTCTGATTTTCTCACGAACTTCCAAAGATCAAAACACTAAAGTGTTGCACCATGTGTTCAAAGTTTTAGCATAATGATATGTTGTTTTCTTATATTTGAAGGGAGGCTCCAAGATAAAAGATGTTCTACACACTGTTCTAGGTTAGGTACAACGTTGTAGGAGTGGGCTTAAATACGTATTAAAACATCTAATACACTAAAAGTTTGGTTTTAACCATTGACCCAAATAAAATAAATTAGTCCAACTAGGCTCAAAATATGGGATGTTACACCTTTTTCTTTCTTTCTTTCTTTCCTTCTTTCTTTATTTTTTTTATCTTATTTTTTTTTAGAAGGAAGAAGACTCTAGGCTTTTTTGCATTTTTTTCCTATTTAATTTTTCTATCCAATTGAACTTGTAGCACAAATAGCATATTTCAAGGCCATAAATTATTTCGTCAAATGATATCTCCCAAATCAAATAACTTCCCATAACTCTTATCATGGTATTGAACATGGACCTTAATTTTAGCAATCACTAAGAACATATGGGTAGTCACAAAAACCCTCTTGGACATTACAGAAAGCCTCTTGGAAATTTTAAAAGTTACTATAATGTAACTAACATTTTTGCCAAGAAAATTGTTAAGTGTACCACTAAATTTGTTACTCCCATTCCATCAGACATTTCATATTTTAGATCTACATATGATGAGGAATCCACCTTTCCCATATATATCCTCTTTCATACTGAACTAGACACTAACAATTTTCTTGGCTAAAATGCTATTTCCATTATTGTAACACTATAGAATTAAGAAATAGTGGGCGACCATTGTAACGCCTCGAACCCTACCCCACGCTACAGGTTAAGTCCGGACTCGGTACACAGACAGAGTCTCCCCTATACCATGGACTAACTGGTACCTGTAAATAATCACATTCAACCCCAAACAACAACCAACTTCTCATACAAACCCATCCTTCAACGTCAATATAACCAACAAACTCCTCAAGGCCAACCGAGTCTTGGAACTCAAAAAAAGTATATCATACAAGTATGCAAGCCATGTCTATAGCAACTTTAAACATAACTTACTTGTCTTACCACTCTAATTATATTCACAAGCTTTACTTATTTATTAAGTCCTCCCTTTAACAAGCCTTAACACACAAGCATACAACCAAAGCAGTAAAGTCAACTTTTAACTATTACAGGCCAACTATTCCAACAACATTTGAAACTACAAGTTAGTTACAAGCTTCAAATTTCAACACATCTACATATAGGACCTTAAAGGTCTCAAAATGAACAACAAACAACATCTTCACATAGTCTGCACATAACATCCAACCTCAACACAAAAGTAATCATGGAAGCTGCTCTACTTGAACTTCATCTTTTTGTTATCAAGCTACCAGCTGGGGATTTACCTCAGCTTCTCCTGAAACATGTTAAAAGAGGAGTGAACAACAAAGTTGCCCAGCGAGGGAGGGGTTACAATAAACCAGGGTATTTTCGCAGATGGTTTTCGTGCAATACAACAAGACAATAACATAAGCAACACAATATAACAAGCTAATTGAACAAGTATTTAAACACATATAAAAAGGATACGGTTTATCTTCTAGTCTTCAATCTCGAACCACGAGCCATGATCTTCAATCAAGTGCCAGCAAATCCCTTATTCCTCCAAATGGGGTACTCCAGATGTACCCCGATCCTACGACCCATTTCTCCTGAGGTAGGTCCATATGGCTCAACGAGGTGAACTACATCTCTGGGTTAGTGAAGTATACTCAGTGAGAAAGGGAATAGGCACCATGGTAGTCGAGAGAGACTGACAACCCGATGTTACCCAGAGTTTCTCGACACTACCATGTCCGAAAAGGTTGTGCAACCTTGAGACAAGATCACAAGAGCCAAGAATATCAATAATCATATAAGAGGGATGACAAAGTAGGCTGCCCTCATAAATAGTTACAAAATAAGCTGTAAAACACGAAATAGCCATATGAGCACAAAGGGGTATATATCATATCCTTTACCACGAAACTCTACAAGTAGCTGAAATATACTTTAGAAAGGCACTTAGACAAGTAATAAACATTTACAAGTCACTACAAGTGCTAGAACATTTACAAGTAATAAACATTTACAAATCACATGCAAAATAAAGCTCAAATGCTCTCTAGTCTCTAATGGGGGAGGCAGCCAAATGAAGAGAAAAATATGACAAGGAGTCTTCTTATTCTTCTCTTGGAAGCTAGGTTAAAATTTTTTGCCTATTTGCCTTTTAGCCCTTGTTGTTTATTTTCCTTTATAAGTTGACCCCTAATTTGCCTAGCTTTAGTTATGGGGCCCCTTATGTAATTAGCCAACTTAAATCCTAGTTGTAATTGCAATCTTGGTCCCCAAGTTTAACTTTTGGTATTTGTAATTTAGCCCCTAAAGTTTGTGAGTTTTGTTAATCGACCCCTCGTGTTTTCTGAAATTTAAAAGTTTCTCCGTTTCTTTTCTAATTCAACCGGGGTGTTCCTTGTATGACTTAGTGTATACGATATCCAGTTTAAAATGCCAAACTTGGTCTCCAAGTATTAGTTCTCATAATTGCATTTTTGACCCCGAAAGTTCCAAAGTCTCCACTTTTGTCCCTAATTCTTAAAGAGCTCTTGATCTTGACTTTCTTTTCTAATTTCTTATAGTCTTAGGGTTCTAATGGGATTTTGGAGAGTTAATTCTTGATTTAAAGCGATTAATTGGTGTCCAAGTATAAATTTTCATAATTGCAAGTTGACCCCAAAAATTTATAAGTTTTGCTATTTGATCCCAAGTGTTTTTCTAGCTTTGTAATTCTTCCCTTTTCCTTTTCTTCCTATAGCCGGGTATTTCAAGTGTAGTTTATAAGCTAATCCTAGTCCTATGTGTGAAACCCCATTTTTCTGCTCTAACTTGATTTACGTGCTTTGTCTCGTTTTGCGTGCATATGACCTGCTTATGTGCTATAGGGCCTAGAATGTTATAATTTTGATATCAATACTCCTAGAACATGCTAAATGTGCATTCATGAAATTTTCATCAAAAACGGAGTCAGAAATTTTATCGTCGATTTTCAGTGAATAGTATTTTCGAAACACGTCCGCTATAATTTTGAAACTGGTCTTTTTAACCCTTCTAGACCTAGTCCACGGACTTTAATAGACCTGTGTTTGATGAAAACGGTTTTAAAATCGGCTTAAGAATTTATTAGGGTTTTTACACCGACTTTTGCGAAAATCGAGTTTTAAGCCGACTCGGGTGAAATTGTTGGATTGTAAAACTTCTTGTCACCTAAAAATAATCCACTTGAGATATCTTGGGGGTGGCATAATTATTTTTAACTTGGTGAGCACTAAAATGCAATTAAAGTCATTAAAAACACAAAAATACCTATTAAAACTAACTTTGACTTTGCATTTTTTTAATTGACCAAGCTTTTTATTATATAATGTCATCAACACACACTCACACAACACAAAACACACTCCAAAAACACACACAAAACCGTGGCTCCTTGGAGGAGAAAGATAAGGCATTTTCAAAGCATTTTTCTCACAGATTTTGCGTTTCAAAGCCGAATTGAGTGATTCAAAGCTTGAAATTGATTGTTTGGCATCCATTCTACACATTTCTTGCATCAAAACACATCAAAGGTGAGAGAAAAATTCTAGATCTCAAAATGTCATTTTTGTGTTTTTGCGTATAAATGAAGATTGAACCGTTAGAATTGAAATCTGATGTTAGATTATTGCTCCTTGCATGCTAGGGATCATTATATACTAATACTACGAGTTTCTGTCGGATATAGCATAATTTTTATTTTCCGGGTATTTAATTTTGATTAAAATGTTCAAAGTTGATTTAATTGAGTTGCGTTGCTCGAAATCAATTGCCGTCGATTTCTAAATACTTGATAATTACGTGTTAGCGCTGTTGTAATGCCGAATTTTCGATTACATTGTTTGTGTGAAAATCCAGAAAATCCAGCCATGACATCTTAGGATTTTAGGGTTATCGGGCATGATTTAGAGGTGTTATGGTGGATTTCCGAGAGGGCTAATGTAGTAGGTTGAATGGGTGAGTGATAGGAACTGATTTGGCAATGTTTGGATTAGTAGATTGTAAGTTATGAATTTTAGAAGTTTAGGTTGTCATTCTTTAATTCTTGAACGATGCCTTAGATGGTTGGGTAGGGTTCGAGTGATGAATGGTGAGTTGTTGTTGAGTAATTTAGAGTTTAATTATGTATATTATGCATGTCCGGTTAGATGGCCTACTTTGTCATCTAACTACGTTGTTTGTTGTTTAATTTAATATTGATGTTATTGATTGATTATTATTGAATGCGGGAATCGGGCACTCTTGTTGCTGATCTCCCAATTGATTGATTGATTTATGCTTGCATGATGATTGATGAATATGGAGTCTTGGTATGTGTGTGCCACCTCTCGGGCAGCGTCGGGCTGTCGGGTTGATAACGGCATGACTGCCATAGGCTACCCCCAGCTCGCATGACGGAGGTGTCATGGAGGGAGGGGCTAGTGAGGTACCTCGGGTGCGTGAGTAATGGGGAGTTATAAGAAGAACGGTTGAGATCGTGATGGCGTTTGGAGCTACACCAAATAGAGTATCCTTATTGATTGGTTATATAGTTACGTGATGATAGCTTTATTTATGTTATTATGTTGTTGTGTGTTTACTTGCTCAAAGGACTAAATCCAAGGAGCGTAGTGAATACTGTCGAGATCTATCGGATCCTCACTGGGCTTATGTATATAAGCTCACTCTCTATTAATGCATGCTTACAGGTGTTGCAGAGCCGGATTACGGGTATGTGCCTCCTGAAGAGGAGAGTGTGGAAAATGTGCTTTACGTGGACGAGTCATATGTTCCCGAGTCTTATCCATGACTTTATGTTGTTAAATGTCTTGTGTATTAGTTTAATAGACTTTTATATGCTTTGTGGTTCTTATTGTAATAGATGTTGGAAGATGATGATCCAAATGGTGTTAACTTAGTGGCTTTCTTTTGTCTATGGTTAAGTTGTAAACATGTCTCAACTTATTTTTGAAATGCATGATAAGGTTGAAGTATTGTATGTTATGTTGGAACGGAGGCGTATAACGAGGATGGTTTATTGTATATTATGATTGTGTTGTATGTTGTTGTTTGAATTAAGGAGTTGCTGGATGTATGATGTTTAATGAGGTTGGTTTAGAGCCTCGGTATCCTATTTACTGTCGTTATACTGCCGAAATTCCGTTGCGTCCTGACTGATCATAGGAGGGGTCGTGTTGGGGCGTGACACTATGTAGTTTAATTAGTGTCTAAGTCAAAGTTTAGTTAATTTTACTTTGGCCCCAAAGTTTTTTAATATTTACAATGTTACCCCGAAATTACTCTACTTAACTCCTATAACTCTAACTTAGTTTCTAACTTATTTCTATTGCACCTAGTTAACATTTAAGATGTATATAGAGGGCATTAAAAAATATTTAACTAATGTCTATTTTATCTAACACTTAATGTACATAAAACTAGGTGAATGCACAAGGAAGTCCGTGAAGGTAAGTAAGATAATTCAAGCGCACATTAATACTTATAACTCATTTAAATAGATGCATGAATGGGTGTAGGGTTTTATTACATCTTCCTTCCGGATTCTCAGTTGATAATAGCCCTATCTCAAATCAAATTTAGAATACACAACAATACCTTGCAACTGATCAAACAATTCCTCAATCAATGACAATGGATACTTATTTTTCACAGTTACCTGATTGAGACCCAATAATCAATACACAGCCGTAGAGTGCCATCTTTCTTCTTTACAAACAACACAGAAGCACCCCATGGTGAAGAGCTAGGCTGTATAAAACTTTTTTCAAGTAAACCCTGTAGCTGAATTTTTAACTCTTGCAACTCAGGGAGAGCCATTCTATATGGGGTTCCTGTGGACTTTCGACTTCCAACTATTTTAATGACAGGTTGCTCAAGTATTTCTAAGGTCATAATTTTCCTTCTACAATCCAGGTAAGCATAATACTGCCTCAACTAGTCCATCCCCATAATAACTTCAAAGTCTCGAAATTGTGAGATAATCAAGTCAACATGATACATGCGCCCCTCAATGCAGATATCACAATTTTTACACAGACTCCGTAATAAATTTCGTACCCATAGGATTGCCTACTTCAATTTTATACAGCAGTTTATCAACTTCTAAAGCAGTAGTTTGTGCACATATAGGAGTGATAAAAGAATGTGTAGCCCCGGTGTCAATCAAAACTACTACTGGCTAATTATTAATAAGAAAAGTATCTTCTATCACCATTGTTGTATCTGGGAGCTCTTCCTGATCTAAAGTAAATACTCGTGCCTGGCCTCGTGGAACTGGAGCTGCATCTGAAGCTCTGGTTTGAGCACACTGGCTGGATGTCTGACCCTGCCCCTGCTTAAACCTGGGGCAATCTCTAGCCCTGTGCTGGTCGCTACCACAACCAATGCATCGGCCCAACTTTCTCCAACACTCAACCTTTGTATGGCCCTTACGATTACAGTGACTGCACTGCTGGTTTTTCCTTGCAGCAGTGCCTCTCGTAAGAGCTCTGTAAGTAGATGTAGTGGTGCTACCTTGCTGAGATCTAGCGGTAACATGTTGGGTCTGGCTCTGTGTCTGGCTCTGAACTGGTTTTGCCTAAGACTGTGTCTGAACTGGTCCTGGGTAGCTCTGAGTCTGTCTCTGCTGCTGAACCTGGACAAGCTGCTAATACTATCACTGATAACTCTGACTCTGAGACTGATACTGCCGTTTACTCGGCTGACTGGACTCGGCCAACAAATCTGCCTTGCGTTTCTTGAATCTCGATGTGGCCTTAACTACTGCAACATAATTAGGATAATCCTGCGAAGACAAATTAAGCTGAATATCACCTCTCAGACTCCTGATAAATCTCTGAATCCTCATGTCCTCGAGCTGTACTAAAGCTAGCACATAATAGAAGAGTCTAGTAAACGTAGCCTCGTACTGATCAGCAGTCATATTCCCCTGCCTCAATGATATGAATTATTCCTGATGTCTTTCACGAGCTACCGCTTATACATACTTGTCCCTGAATTCCCGTACAAAGTCAGCCCATAAATGTTGTACCCTCTCGGCATCCCATTTCTCCCTAACAGTTCGCCATCATTCCTCGGCATCACCCTCAAGCAAGAATACAACATAGGTGATCTTTCTCTTGTCATTACACTCAAGTACAACCGCTATTTTCTCAAATTTATTCAGCCACATTTCAGCTTTCATGTCATTCGGTTCCCCATAAAAACTAAATGCCTCGTGGTGTATAAACTTATCAAGCAAATTACCCCCTGCAGTTCCACTACCCTCGGCTCTAGCGGCCGGATTGCCTCTACCAACTCCTGCCTGACCCTATTGAGTCACAAACTAAGCGATAGTATTAATAGCAGTGGCCATTAAGGCCATAACTTGTGCATTGGTCGGTTCCTACCCTAGCGGAACATTACCGGCTACACCTGCATCCTGCCTAGGTACATTCTGCCAAGGAGCTTTCTCCGACTGCCTTCTCGGCCTTCCCCTCCTCATCTTGGTACTAGAAGAATCCAATGTTATAATAGGCAAAAAGATGACACATAAGGATAACACATTCATAGCTTAAACATCTCGTACACATAAAGCAACACATAAAGCACGTAGCATGCATCAAACACTAAACCTTTCATGTTCACACAATGTCATACAATAGACACTACTTTTATTCATTTTCAAGCTAGCATGTTTTCACTTAAACAATTATTCATTTAGACAATTAAACAATCACATAGTCATACAATTTAGCTTTCTCATAAGGACCTCAACCCCATATACCGAGGAACTTGACCCGGCTTCATGCATTCAAATGGCTCTGATACCACCTAAATGTAACGCCCCAAACCCAATCCCACACTACAAGTTAAGTCTGGACTCGGTACACAAACATAGTCTCATCTGTACCGTAGATTAACTGGTACGTGCAAATAATCACATTCAACCCCAAACAACAACCAACTTCTCATACAAACCCATCCTTCAACGTCAATATAACCAACAAACTCCTCAAGGTCAACTGAACCTTGGAACTCAACAAAAGTATATCATACAAGCATGCAAGCCATGTCTATAACAACTTTAAACATAACTTACTTGTCTTACCACTCTAATTATATTCACAACTTTACTTATTTATTAAGTCTTCCCTTTAACAAGCCTTAACACACAAGCATGCAACCAAAGGAGTAAAGTCAATTGTTAACTATTACAGGCCAACTATTCCAACAACATTCGAAACTACAAATTAGTTACAAGCCTTAAATTTCAACACATCTACATACAGAAACTTAAAGGTCTCAAAATGAACAACAAACAACATCTTCACATAGTCTGCACATAACATCCAACCTCAACATACAAGTAATCACGGAAGTTGCTCTACTTGAACTTCCTCTTCTTTTTCTACAACTACTAGCTGGGGATTCACCTCAGCCTCTCCTGAAATATGTTAAAAGATGAGTGAGCAACAAAGTTGCCTAGCGAGGGAGGGCTTACAGTAAACCGGGGTATTTTCGCAAATAGTTTTCGTGCAATGCAACAAGACAATAACATAAGCAACACAATATAATAAACTAATTGAACAAGTATTTAAACATATATAAAAAGGATACGGTTTATCTTCTAGTCTTCAATCTCGAACCATGAGCCATGATCTTCAAGCAAGTACCGACAAACCCCTTATTCCTCCAAATGGGGTACTCCGGATGTACCCCAATCCTACGACCTATTTGTCCTGAGGTAGGTCTATATGGCCCAATGAGGTGAACCACCCCTCTGGGGTAGTGGAGTATACTCAGCGAGAAAGGGAATAGGCACCATTGTAGTCGAGAGAGACCGACAGCCTGATGCTGCCCAAAGTTTCTCGACACTACCATATCCGAAAATGTTGCGCAACCCCGAGACAAGATCACAAAAGCCGAGAATATCAATAATCACATAAGAGGGACGACAAAGTAGGTCGCCCTCACAAATAGTTACAAAATAAGCTTTAAAACACGAAATAGCCATATGAGCACAAAGGGGTATATATCATATCCTTTACCACGAAACTCTACAAGTAGCTTAAATATACTTTAGAAAGGCACTTAGACAAGTAATAAACATTTACAAGTCACTACAAGTGCTAGAACATGCAATTCTCATGTTTTCTCCTTTGTCAATTAAGCCATTTTACTCCCATACAATATTTAAGGTTTCAATTTCATAATTCAACCCTACTAAGTCCATAAGGATACTAAAAGTCACCTATCCAAACCCTGAAAACCCGCTTTGGAGACAAAAGCTTAGGGAGGCCCCGAGTGGGTTTTAATTACAACTACCATAACCGGCCCTCAAACCAATTGGCTTGGACAAGCTTTAGATGCAAAGATTGAAGAGCAAAATCTCTATTTTCCTCTCCTTAGGGCTGTCAGGTTTAGGGGGACTTTTTGGGTATTATATCTTTTGTTTTTTTAGCATTATCTATGTATATATGTTGTTAGGTGTTATATGTATATGTATGTGTTAGTATTATAAGTCAAATACTAGTATATAATGGTCAAATATGCATAAAAACTCTTTTAAATGCTAACTAATTAAATTCTAACACTATTCTAATGTTTCACTATTCCTATGAACCAAGTTTTATTTTCGTAACGCGTGATCCCGACCTCCAGAGCTCAAAACCTCAAGTTCCCGATTCATTTTATAAGTTATACTATCTAGAAAAAATATCAATTCGAGGAAATTAGACAATCAGTTTTCTTATGAATAGTGACCCTCAAATAAACATATTTAAACTATAAATAAAACACATTAAAAATGCACAAAAGATATGCTACAGTTATTTATGAATATAATGCAATTTCCCGGGTATCACAACCATTATGTCAAAGTCTAAATCTTTTGGGTACTTAAAACTGAACTAGACGTTAATCTTTAGTTTATTTTTCACTTGTGCACGAACGAGATATCCAAAAATAAGAAGAAGGAAAATGATTGAATAGAGGAATGTCCAAACCTTTGGCAATCCCAAATATGTCGATAACAATGGTGACTCATTATTTTGATGTCTATTCTGCCCATTTCGCCAAGATAAACAAGACATATTTTATCATACGTTGTTCGTGCCAATAAGCATTACAATTATATAAAATGGTCAGTCGAATTTTTATTCAACACCCTAGAATTAAGAAATGGACGAGTTTATCTTTTTAAATTATCAGCATGGCAAACAAGCTGGCTAATATCAATTGTGATGATTGGTACCGTAACTCGATAATTGTTATAACACAAGAAAAGCTCACATATGTTCTTGATAACTCATACAATTGACTTATTTGGCTATTGAGAAGTTCAAGGATGATACTACTCAGGTAATGTGTGTAATGCTCATATTTGTGGAATTCCCCAAGGCTATTTCACAATTGACTATTTTGCATGAACTATTTCCCCCAAATTTCTTACTAAAAAGTCTTAGCCAACCAAAATCTGCATCATCAATGCACTTAGTTTTTTATTAGTCTAAAGGAAAAAATAAATGTGTGATCACATGAGGTTGAGTAATATCGAAATCAGGTGTGATAAATGAAATATATTTGATCATAACATGTTTCTAACCTTAAAAGAAACACAAAGATCGATAAACATATATGCGGAAATGAAAGGAACTGAAACTATACCTCCGGCCATTGCTAACGTGATTGGCTATGGATTTCTCACTTAGTTTTAGTACTTCTAAGCTTTCAAAATACCCTAGAGTGATGGTGTATATTTCAAAAGAGTGATTGAGCTTAAGGACTAAAACCCACTATATATAGACATTCTCCCATCAAGAATGTGAAGAGTTACCACTCTTTAGGCAATTAATGAACTAATGAGTTCAATTAATGACAAGAATATGAAGATGAAGAGTTTGGATCAATTAATGAACTCTTATCATAAATATATTAATTGCCAACTAATGTGTAACACCCCGATCCCTCTCGAGACCGGGAGTTCTATCAATCGATCTAATCACAACCCAAACCAAACCCGGGCATAATTTTCAGGGAAAACGGACGGAGTCTCCCCTGTTTCTAGGCGAAATGTAAAACCTGTGATAGCATATAAGTGGACCAATACCATGTCCAAACATTCAAAACCACCTCAAGGCCATCCGAGCCTCGGTTCTCAACAATTTAAACTCAGCAAGTATACATATATTTCCTATTTAAAAGCTAACCTATCTCTTTTCATTTTTGACAAGTACATTCGAACTAGACGGTTAAACCATACTAAGCTACTGCATAAAATAAACTATCATGCCATTCTAACTCTTTTCCTTTGGACATTACAGACATGTATTGAAGTTAAGCTATGCTAACTGATTACATAAACTAGCTTATCAATTCACCTAAGCTACTTAGCTAAATTTAAATTACATTTCTTTTGACAATAAATACAAACAACATATGAACATACATCTTTACAAACTTCAACACTCAAGCCACATAGGCACGCAAGACAACTCTTCAGGCAACGAACTTTCACGAAATTACGAACTTTCCAGCTAACATGACATTTCCTGAAATGTGGTGGTGAGGAGTGAGTATACACAACACGTATACTCAGTGAGGGCGAGACAGATATCGAATTGGAGAGAAAAAAAGTCGTGCAATGCAAATAAGACAGTTAAGCAATATAACTGATAAATAAGCAATCAAGACAAACAATCAATACAATAAGCAATTACTGAAAGCATTAACACAACCATTCAAAGCATACCACACTCTGAAGGCTATGGTTCACTCATACGAGCAATATACCATTTCACGAGCGATACATCAATCTCGAGCTTGATGTTGACAACGATGACAATAAGCGCGCAAGCACCTTATAACACTAGTTTGGAATACCCCGGAAGTATCCATCAATCTACGACCCAAATCTCCCTGGGAGGCAACCCAAGCGAGAAGAGGGAATAGCTACGGAGCTAGAGCAACCAACACTGGCAACCCGAGGCTACCCAGAGAGGCCCATCACTCACGCGCTGACACTATGCAATGCAAGACTCGATACAAGGCGATAAACGAGCAATAGCACAACAATACAGAATAGAGGAGATAAACGAGATATCAAGCATTATCAACAATTGTTAAACATTTCAATCAATAATCAACTATAACAAGCGTAATAAGCATTAACAAGCATTTACAATCAAACAAGTAACAAGAACAACACCAACTAACATTATCAAGCAATAACAAGTATTCTATAGGCATTATAAGCATTCTATAGGCAACATAAGCATTCTATAAGCAATATAAGCATTCTATAATCAACATTCTATGAAAACACACAAAATCATGAAAATGACCCCAACTTACCAAACTCTACTACTTTCAAACGAGCCACGAGTTTTGGAAACCGACTTCACCAATCCTCCTAGGTCACTATAAGGCACGTCTAAAGACCCCGAAACCCTACTTAACCCTGGAATTCACGCAAAGTCCCGATTTTCTCCTTTGCTCATTTGAACTACAACTATACTAACGAAACACCCAACCAATGCCATAATCGCACCAAAAGTGCTTCTATGGCCTCCCGAAACAATACCATCACGCAAAACGAGAAAACACTAAACTCGACCTAAACGACCTCGACTTTCACCAAGGCGTTCTTCTTATTTTTTCCATTACGCAACCTAAACAAATCATGCATTTAGGCACTCTAGCATACCTAGCACCTTTTCACATCAACAGACAGCATAACAAAGCAACTTTATCGTTTCAAGGGTTTACTATTCATAAAATACTATTCAACTAACAATTTATATTTCAATTTCAATATTCAACCGCAGAAAATGTTAAAAAGCTATAAATACGTGTTCTACGATTGCTAGGGAACATACTTTAAGCAATGAAACGGACAAAATAACAACTTACGGTTAAATCACAAAAATTAAAGTTTATGTTCAACATTTTCAAATGCGCAAATAACGAGTAAACCCTCACCTTAGATGCTCCTAGACGCTAGGAAAACCTCGTAGGATGCCTCGGAAACCATCCCGTGCAAGCTCACGCGAAGATTTGATGATTTGTTTTGAAATTTTTTTCTTTCTTTTTCTCTTTCTTTTTCTCATGGCTTCAAGCCTTTCTTCTCTGTTTTTTCGTTTGCATTCTGCTTATTTAGGAAAAAAAATGACAAGAAGTCAAAGGTCAAAGATTCGGTCAACCCGCTAAACCAAAACAGCTATCCGCGACCTTATGAAAACGGCCATAACTTCTTCTAGAAAACTCCAATTCACGAACAGTTTGAAGCCTCAGAAACTAGACTCATAGAGCTTTCCAACCATATATAATTTGCTACCTAACTCTTCCCCAATTGGTTCAGATTTAATTCCAAAGTTGACCCAAAATTTGACTAACTTAACATTGCATTTTTTTATTTCTAATCCCAAGTTTGCCTTTTATTAAACATTTCAAAAATTCCCACATTGTCCTAGTTGGTCAATGTAGATGAAAAGTCAACTAGTTTGGTCAAAGAAGGTGAAAGGTCAATAAAATGTAATTTAAATGAACTTTAAATGCTATTGAATACATGTCAAGTTCGGAGTATCACATCCTTCCCCCCTTAAAACAATTGCGTCCTCGCAATTCTTCTTCCAATAGAACTCAACATCATCTGAAATCCAATTCTGACTAATCTTTATCGGTTGAAGAATCCCGTTGACACGAATACCGAAGAAGAATAAAATTCCAACCAAAAGTGCCGAGATAATACCAATAAAAACCTAAGCAAAGATACTGTAGATAAAATCACATCACATATTAATGATAAGAAGAATACCCCACGCATGAATCTCCAATAGAAGTCTAACTATTACTGCCTGAGAATTCCCAAACAAGAAGCCAAATAAAGGTTCAAACAAAGGTTCCATCCAGAGGTCCAAATAAGTACCCCACTGGTCATGAATTTCATAGAAGAATTCCCTGATAAGAGTGCTAAAGAAAATACTAAGAAACCCAATCAAATATACTTCAAAAGTTCCAAAGAATCCTTCCAAATAATAACCCCATAGGACAACCCATTAAATTCCGAGTATCGCTATCAAGTGCTAAGAAGAATGTCTAAGGAAATACTAGAGAAAATATAATGTGCCCAATAAGACAACCAAGTTGAATAACAAACATAGTTTCCCACCAAAACCAAACTCTGAGGCCTCTTCACTATTTGCCAAGTGAGAACTTCATACAATCTTGCCAATAAGGAAAATACCAGTAGAACACCCTATAAGAATTTCAAAGAATACCATAAGTAGTATTATACAATAAGTCTGATAGGAACTCCAAATACCAAACCTACTGAGGAACACTGAAGAAGATATCCGAAACAATGCTCCAATAAGAAAGTAGCCAAGTTTGCCTAATAAGTAAATATTAAATAATTGGCCACTGAGAATTCCAGAAAATACCATTGAAGAATTTCCAATCAGGGATGCCAGTTTCACACCAATAAAGACCGAGACACATATACCCTAGATAATACTGTGCAGTAAGGCCGATTGAAATCCCAATAGCCAAATCCACCGAGAAATGCCAACAGAAGTCTCCAAAGAATACCCATTAAGAAAACCAAAGAATGCTCCAAAGAACAACCAAATAAAACCCCAAGAGAAAGCTGCTCTTTCACAACTGTTAGGCACAGAGGAGGACCATAGAGATTCGCCAATAACCGAGCTCCAAAAGCAAACACCAATTCCCAAATAAAGGCTAGTCAAATACCATTCATTTCCTGCCAATCCATACACCTTGAGAAGCCAGCTGTGAACCACTTTCTTCAGGGGAGGAAGAGGACTTACTTACCATTTCCATAAGACATGTATGAATGCCAATATATCACAGTTATACACATGCCTTAAACTATTATGCAAGCAAGTTTGCAAAACAGTTTATTCAACAAAGTCACTCAATCACGACAATCAAGTCAAGCACAACATAATTAATTCAAATCACGGCATAGCTAATTCAAGACATTCCAATACACACATTACAAGCAATACTTCAAGCAAATAATAATCCACGAGGTCGATTCAATTCACGATGCCAATTCGATAGGTCAATTCAATGCACAACTGGACACTTCACCTTACTTATCACACAATTAACACATAACACATAACTATATCACATAGGAGTACACATTCAGATCAAGACACACAATCTCACATACAAGTATACACTTTCAAGACACACTTAACAAGCACACATTCAAGGGTCACTACCCACCAGACCGAGGACCCTGACCCGGCTTGTGAGCTAGACAAGCTCTGATACCACCTGTAATACCCCGATCCCTCTCGAGACCGGGAGTTCTATCAATCGATCTAATCACAACCCAAACCAAACCTGGGCATAATTTTCAGGGAAAACGGACGGAGTCTCCCCTGTTTCTAAGCGAAATGTAAAACTTGCAATAGCATATAAGTGGACCAATACCATGTCCAAACATTCAAAACCACCTCAAGGCCATCCGAGCCTCGGTTCTCAACAATTTAAACTCAGCAAGTATACATACATTTCCAATTTAAAAGCTAACCTATCTCTTTTCATTTTTGACAAGTACATACGAACTAGACGGTTAAACCATACTAAGCTACTGCATAAAATAAACTATCATGCCATTCAAACTCTTTTCCTTTGGACATTACAGACATGCATTGAAGTTAAGCTATGCTAACTGATTACATAAACTAGCTTATCAATTCACCTCAGCTACTTAGCTAAATTTAAATTACATTTCTTTTGACAATAAATACAAACAACATATGAACATACATCTTTACAAACTTCGACACTCAAGCCACATAGGCACGCAAGACAACTCTTCAGGCAACGAACTTTCACGAAATCACGAACTTTTCAGCTAACATGACATTTCCTGAAATGTGGTGGTGAGGAGTGAGTATACACACACGTATACTCAGTGAGGGCGAGACAGATATCGAATTGGAGAGAAAGAAAGTCGTGCAATGCAAATAAGACAGTTAAGCAATATAATTGATAAATAAGCAATCAAGACAAACAATCAATACAATAAGCAATTACTGAAAGCATTAACACAACCATTCAAAGCTATACCACACTCTGAAGGCTATGGTTCACTCATACGAGCAATGTACCATTTCACGAGCGATACATCAATCTCGAGCTTGATATTGACAACGATGACAATAAGCCCGCAAGCACCTTATAACACCAGTTTGGAATACCCTGGAAGTATCCATCAATCTACGACCCAAATCTCCCTGGGAGGCAACCCAAGCGAGAAGAGGGAATAGCTACGGAGCTAGAGCAACCAACACTGGCAACCCGAGGCTACCCAGAGAGGCCCATCACTCACGCGCTGACACTATGCAATGCAAGACTCGATACAAGGCGATAAACGAGCGATAGCACAACAATACAGAATAGAGGAGATAAACGAGATATCAAGCATTATCAACAATTGTTAAACATTTCAATCAATAATCAACTCTAACAAGCGTAATAAGCATTAACAAGCATTTACAATCAAACAAGTAACAAGAACAACACCAACTAACATTATCAAGCAATAACAAGTATTCTATAGGCATTATAAGCATTTTATAGGCAACATAAGCATTCTATAAGCAATATAAGCATTCTATAAGCAATATTATATGAAAACACACAAAATCATGAAAATGACCGCAACTTACCAAACTCTACTACTTTCAAACGAGCCACGAGTTTTGGAAACCGACTTCACCAATCCTCCTAGGTCACTATAAGGCACGTCTAAAGACCCCGAAACCCTACTTAACCCTGGAATTCACGCAAAGTCCCGATTTCCCCCTTTGCTCGTTTGAACTACAACTATACTAACGAAACACCCAACCAACGCCATAATCGCACCAAAAGTACTTCCATGGCCTCCCGAAACAATGCCATCATGCAAAACGAGAAAACGCTAAACTCGACCTAAACAACCCCGACTTTCACCAAGGTATTTTTCTCATTTTTTCCATTACGCAACCTAAACAAATCATGCATTTAGGCATTCTAGCATACCTAGTACTTTTTCACATCAACAGACAGCATAACAATGCAACTTTATCGTTTCAAAGGTTTACTATTCATAAAATACTATTCAACTAACAATTTATATTTTAATTTCAATATTCAACCGTAGAAAATGTTAAAAAGCTATAAATACGTGTTCTACGATTGCTAGGGAACATACTTTAAGCAATGAAATAGACAAAATAACACCCTACGGTTAAATCACAAAAATTAAAGTTTATGTTCAACATTTTCAAATGCGCAAATAACGATGAAACCCTCACCTTAGATGCTCCTAGAAGCTAGGAAAATCTCGTAGGATGCCTCGAAAACCACCCCGTACAAGCTCATGCGAAGATTTGATGATTTGTTTTGAAATTTTTTTCTTTCTTTTTCTCTTTCTTTTCCTCATGGCTTCAAGCCTTTCTTCTCTATTTTTTTGTTTGCATTCTGCTTATATTTAGGAAAAAAAATGACAAGAAGTCAAAGGTCAAAGATTCGGTCAACCCGCTAAACTAAAACAGCTATGCGCGACCTTACGAAAACGGCCATAACTTCTTCTAGAAAACTCTAATTCACGAACGGTTTGAAGCCTCAGAAACTAGACTCATAGAGCTTTCCAACCATATATAATTTGCTACCTAACTCTTCCCCAATTGGTTCAGATTTAATTCCAAATTTGACCCAAAATTTGACTAACTTAACATTGTATTTTTTTTATTTCTAATCCCAAGTTTGCCTTTTATTAAACATTTCAAAAATTTCCACCTTGTCCTAGTTGGTCAATGTAGATGAAAAGTCAACTAGTTTGGTCAAAGAAGGTGAAAGGTCAATAAAATGCAATTTAAATGAACTTTAAATGCTATTGAATACATGTCAGGTTCGGGGTATCACATAATGAGTTTAATTAATTGTAACTAATGAGATTAATTAATAATAAGAATATGAAGAGGAAGAGTTTGGACCATTCAATAAACTCTTAAGATAAGCATTTAATGAAGTGCTTAATGAATTCTTACATTCTCCCACTTGGTCCAAACTTAAACCTAATTCTTAACTTAATCTCATTGACTATCTTTCTTAAGAAATAAACACATGAATCATGGCGATAAGTTCTCTAATAATGAGTATTAGCATCCATGTATGACAATGCATTTGGTTCCTCAAGAAAATTTCTTAATATGGTGACCATACTTAATGAATAAACCCTATGTTTATTCTGGTCCAATATAAATATTTTCTCAAATAAATTAAGGCATGCATGAATATGAGAAAATATCACAATATATAAAAGTTTTATTAAAAAGTTGTATGTATACAATTATAAAGTGGAACCAAGTCCCATTTTCTCTACATGATCCTTGAATGTCAATGGTGGCATGCCCTTAGTCAAAGGATCAACGATCATTAACTCGGTGCTAATATGCTCAATGACCACTTTCTTATCTTTTACACATTCTCTTATGGCCAAATACTTAATGTCGATGTGTTTACTTCGACTCCCACTTTTGTTATTCTTGGCTATAAAAACAATAGTTGAATTATCGTAGAAAATTCTCATTGGCCTAGAAATAGAATCCATGACTCTAAGCCCATAAATGAAACTCCTAAGCCATACACAATGTGAAGTAGCCTCAAAACAGGAGATGGACTCAGCTTCCATAGTAGAAGTAGCAGTTAAAGTCTGTTTAACAATTCTCCAAGAAACAACTCCATCGACCATCATGAAAATGTACCCAGATGTTGATTTGCGGGAATCAACACAGCCAGCAAAGTCTGAATCTGAATAGCCTATCACTTCCAGATTTTCCATCTATCTATATATAAGCATGTAGTTTTTGGTTCCTTGAAGATATCTCATCACTTTCTTTGCAGCTCTCCAGTGGTCCATACCAGGGTTACTCTGATATCACCCTAGCATCCCCACAGCAAATACAATATCAAGTCTAGTGCAAAGCTGAGCATACATAAGGCTTCCAACGGCAGAAGCATATGGGATGTTTTTCATTGATTCTCTCTTAAAGTCGTTCTTGGGACATTGGTTCAAATTGGACCTATCACCTTTTACAATAGGAGCAACACTTGGTGAACAATCTTTCATCCGAAATCTCTCTAAAACCTTATTGATAAGGTTTCTTGTGATAGACCTAAAACACCTCGAGGTCTATCTCTATAGATCTTAATGCCAATGACATAAGATGCCTCACCCATATCTTTCATATCAAAATTTTGAGAGAGAAATTGATTCACCTCATGCAGAAAACCTTTATCGTTGGTTGCAAGCAAAATATCATCCACGTATAAAACAAGAAAACATATTTTGCTCCCACTGACCTTCTTGCATATACATTGATCCATGGGATTTTCAACAAATCCAAATAAAAATATTATACCATGGAATTTAAAATACCATTGACAGGAGGCTTGTTTTAATCCGTATATGGATTTTTTAAGCTTGCAAACCAAGTGTTCACCATCACTAGAAGATAAACCTTCAGTTTGTTTCATATAAACCTCATCCTCTAGATCACTATTAAGAAAAGCCATTTTCATATCCATTTGTTACAACTCAAGGTCAAAATGAGCAACTAATGCCAAAATAATACGAAGTGAATCTTTCTTAGATACAAGAGAGAAAGTCTTTGTGTAATCAATTCCTTCTTTTTGAGTAAAATCTCTTAGTAATGAGTCTCGCTTTGTATTTCTTAATGTTGCCTAATGAATCCTTCTTGGTCTTAAATATCCACTTACAGCCAATGGCCTTTGCCCTATTAGGCAACTCTACAAGATCTTAAACTTCATTGCTCTTCATGGAATTCATCTCATCTTTCATGGCATCATACCACAAATTTGACTATTTGCAACTCATGGCTTGTGAAAAGGTTTCAGGATCGTTTTTGGCTCCTATACGTTAGTCAGACTCTTGTTGATACACTATATAATCACTAGGAATTGCTGATCATTTCTCTCTAGTAGATCTTCTTAATGTTTTACCCTCATCTCCCTGAGAAGCTTGTGGTTCAACTTGTGTTCAGAAGCTACAGGTAATTCTTGAACAGCTTGATCTAAATGAACAGCCTGTGGAACCTCAATGATTGGTTGTTCAATACCAGTTTGAACTAGAGGGGTACTATGAACTATAACCAATCTGTGACCCGAAGTGGAAGGTTGAGACTTTGTATGATTATGTGTAGAAACTAAGTTCCTGAACCAATCGCTCCTACTTATCAAGTCATTCTCAAGAAACTTGGCGTTTCTTGATTCTACAATCCTAGTAGTGTGAGATGGACAATAAAATCTATAACCTTTAGACCATTCGGTATATCCAACGAAATACCCACTAATGGTCCTTAGGTCCAGTTTCTTCTCTTATGGGTTATAAATCCTCACCTCAGATGGATATCCCCAAACGCGCATATGTTGCAAACTCGGTTTCCAACCTTTTCATAATTCAAAATGTATCTTTGAGACAGCCTTGGTTGGAACTCAGTTTAATATATACACAGCCTCTTTAGTGCTTCAGTCCACAAGGATTTAAGAAGATTGGAGTTGTTAAGCATACTCCGCACCATGTCTAATAATGTTCGGTTTTTTCTTTCTACAACTCCATTTTGGTCCGGAGAACCAGGCATAGTTTATTGGGCAATGATCCCATGTTCTTGAAGAAACTTCGCAAATGGACCAGGTGTTTGTCCATTCTCGGAGTATTTACCATAATATTCTCCACCTCTATCTGATCTCACAATTTTTATCTGCTTTCCGCATTGATTCTCAACTTCAGCTTTAAAGACTTTGAAGGCATCCAATGCTTCATTTTTGTTATGAAGCAAATAAATATACATATATTGAGAGTGATCATCAATAAAGGTGACAACATATTTCTAACTATGCGCGTCCATGTCTGGATAACATATATCAGTATAAATGATTTCTAATATGTCCGAACTCCTATTAGCACATTTCTTAGACATGTTGGTCTGCTTGCCCTTAATGCAGTCCACACAAGTCTCAAAATCAGTAAAATCTAGAGTATTAAGGACCCAATCTTTTACTAATCTTTTAATTTTCTCTACGGAGATATGTCCTAATCTTCGGTGCCATAACATAGAGGAATCCTCGTTAATATTACACCGCTTAGTACCAATGTGAACATGTATCGAACTATAAGTGGTCTCATTTTGTAAAGAAAGACGATAAAGACCATCAGACAAAATACCACTCCCAACACAATCAGAATTATAAAATAAACTTAATGATGTGTTTTTAAAAGTGAAGGAATATCCAAATGGTATGAGACTAGAGACAGAAATCAAGTTTCGTGAGAAACTTGGTACACAAAAGGTCATTTCTAACTTTAAAAAAAACCACTACTTAAAGTTGAAATGCAAGTTCCAGTAGCCCCCACATGTGAGCCCATCTTGTTGCCTAATAAGATGCTTTGCTCACTGCCCACTAGCTTCCTTAGGTGTTGCATACCCTCTAAAGAGTTTGCAATATGAATTGTTGATCCAGAATCAATCCACCAGGTATTAATATTAACATTAACCATATAGATTCATAAGAAACAAACGACGTCGGATTATCACTCCTAAGTACGGGAATGTTACATCGGATATCAGAGAAATTAGCAGGTTGAGAAGCAGTATAGAATCCAAAAGCTTATGTCAAAAGTTGAGGCCTATTAGTCTAAATTGCATGTATTGCCAATGCAAACATGCAAAAATGAATCTAGTGACATAAAATTGCCTGTAGGCTAAATTTTTAATTCAAGTAGATCCATTTGATCTTTATGTTGATCTTAATTTCATAGTTTATGGATACATTATGAAAATAATTAAATTTTCTATCCAAAAATATTGCTTTAAAATAAAACTATCAAATTATGTACCAAATCATAATTCTTGTGGGTAAATTATGAAAATAATCTGACATTTTATCCTAATTAATTATATAAATATAATAAAAATTCTTGTGGGATAAAATTTATTATATTAAGTATAATTAATCACAATAATATGTCTAATTCTTTATGTGATCCCAAATAAATCTTAATATATAATTTTAATTAATTAAAGATATTGTGGCTAATCCCTAATTAATTAACATTATAAGGATCACTTAGATATTACAAAATATTGTGCATAAAATTAAGTTTTATGAGAATAATCCTAATTATATATACTAACAGTATGAAAACTTAATAATGAATTGTTGTATATAAATAAAATTCTCATAAATAAAACAAAAATTGCATAAATAAAACATAATATTATGCACTTAAATTAATTCTATGCATAAAATAAACTCATTATAAAAGCATAAATTAATAACATAATATTCATGCATAATATGAGCATTATACCAAAATTTCATAATTAAACATGAAATTTAATATGGGAACAATAAATTGCATAAAAATTAAGTGAGGATATATAATATCATTTGATAGGAAAAGGAGACTTCATGACATGGAACATCAAATTGATCAACCAAGTAAACTTTTCCACTCAAGTCCATCTCAACTGGAAAAATAGAGAACCTTGATTGAAACATTTAAATGCAATTTTTTTTTTAAAGTTTGTTTCATTTAATACAAAATTTGATTTTCCAAAATCCTCCTGAATTCATAATCATGTTCCAGAATATGATCATGTAAAAGTGACATAAACACATTGATTCCATTATATGATATTGAAATCTTATGGGCCGAATGAAGTAGACAACATAGTCAAATTCATCAATCATTATATAAAGAGATCAATTCTAATTTGATTCTAAAAGTTGATAAACCAAAAGTAACATTAATAAAATTAATAATGTGATTTTGCATATCAACTGCATCTACGGTTCATGTTGCCGACTATGGGATGAATCTATATTTCTAAAGAAAAACTTTGAAGAATATAGCATATAATATAAATATATCAAAATAGCCAAACTTGCAAACCATTTATCACGGAGTACATGCATTAAACTTCTGTTTCTGTATTTGGGGAAGCAATAACAAAGGCAAGTTGTTTTTAGTTTATGATGATATACATCCTCCTAAATCATGAAGCCCCTTATGTCATTTTCCCCGAATTTAATCAAACCTCCAATAATTCTATACATGAACACAAGCAGAGGAAAGCAAAATAACAAAAGTGTCTCCCTCACTTATCAAAAAACATATATTAGAAGAGCCAAAACAGAGAGTTTCATGTAAGGAGAAAATAAGCAAGACAGAGGTAAAGCTTGCTCTGATACCAAATGATAACTAAAATATATTTGATCATAACATGTTTCTAACATTAAAAGAATATGGGGAAACGAAAGGAACTGAAATCGTACCTCCGGCCATTGCTAACGTGATCGGCTATAGATTTCTCACTTAGTTTTAGTACTTCTAATCTCTCAATACACTCTAGAGTGATGATGTATATTTCAAAAAGAGTGATTGAGCTTAGGGACCAAAATCCACTATATATAGACATTCTCCCATCAAGAATGTGAAGAGTTACCACTCTTTAGGCAATTAATGAATTAATAAGTTCAATTAATGACAAGAATTTGAAGATGAAGAGTTTGGATCAATTAATGAACTCTTATCATAAATATATTAATTGCCAACTAATGAGTTTAATTAATGGTAACTAATGAGATTAATTAATAATAAGAATATAAAGACGAAGAGTTTGGACCATTTAATAAACTTTTAAGATAAGCATTTAATGAAGTGTTTAATGAATTCTTACAAGGTGCTGTTTAAATTACTAAAAAACTATCCTTTTCTTTTATGAAAATTTTGTCTTTTTTGGTCGTCTTTGAGATGAAATGAATAAACACAGCTTTGCTTGCCAGTATGTCGTGTAGAATCTGAACACTGGACTTAATAACTCAAGATTCTTCATAAGATATATTATCATCTGAATGAGCACCAACAGATCCTCATTGCTTATAGTCATTGCATGAACAAGAAACAAATAAAGATTTTTATTGACATTAACTTTGACAATGATAAAGAATCAATACATGGTCAGGAAAAATCTGAGCACAAGCAAGTTGCTGAATGCTATGATACAATAAGAGCAAGTTGTTGAAAGGCCATAAAATCGAGTTGTAGAAGAGCGGAATAGCAAACTAAATAGACATATCACTTGAGGCTGAAACTATCGAACAATTGAGACTGCAGGAATGCACTGCACTCTAATCATGATTGGCTCATGACTTAATGCATGTACTACCCGAGCTAGTAAGGTAAAAGTTGGATGAACAGAAATGACAGAATGTAGTCGAAGACTTTGAGAAAAAATTTTGATTATCCACTGATCAAGTCATCAAGCGATTCGCTATTACGGAAAAATGATTTCTTCCAGATTTGTATGAACAGAATCAAACTTCTCTATGTGCTATCATATCTGCAGAACCCTTCAACATGTTGAAGTATTGAGAACTAATGATTTCGGTTGTGATCATAATTTCACTGTAAACACAGTTAAAGAGCAGAAACAGTTCAAGTAAAGATCATCCTGAAAATATAAAGGAAATAATGATAGACTTATACCTCCTGGTTTTTCCTTTGTACGCTTGATGAAACTAAGATTCCGTTTCAATTACACTAGCCATTGAACACAAAATTCTTTCGATGAGGAAAAAAGTACATAATTCAAGTAATGATTATTCATATGATTGAATTTGAACAACTCTAAGCCGGAACTGGATTGCACTTTTGTCACTTGTCAATAGGCTTCCAACATGAGAGAGCATATATCACCCGGCCTTTCCATCCCTGCAGCATCCAGTTGCTGTCTTCATCAAGCAGAAAATCTCGGTGATAATACCATCTAACCTTAGCCCTTACCTCCCTCATGATGTTTTGGTTAAGTGGGAGCTGCCAAAACCCGGCCCTCTGGTTCCGCACCTGCCACTGCTTGTACGTCTCTGGCCTCTCAATTCTTTCGTTACCTTCACAAGCAATAATATTCATAATATCCCTCCCAAGGACCTCTTTCTCAAACAACAACCTGTCCTGATCTTCACGAGGTATGGACGTTTCAAACATATCAAACAGGGAAGAGAAGTGGAACAATGCTTCTCGGAACCTTGTTGCAAAGAAAGAGGCATTGTATGTTCCATTGAGAACTCCATGGACGAAGATATCAGGATTGATCTTCTTGATCAAGTCCAGGACAGTGTCTCTCGGACTGATCTCGTTTACTGACTCATCAGGCACATGCCTTAGCCTGTACAAGCAATTAACAACAAGGGTTTCCTCTCTATCAATCTTGAGATCCTCTAGAGTGATAGCATCCCATTTCTTGGCTATAGCAGTGTACTCGAAGGGTATGTTAAATCTCTTACAGTAGTTTGCTAGACGTTCTCCTGTCTTCTCAATTCTCCCTGCTGGCCGAAAACCTGCTTGGGGAAAATCTATTCCTGTAATTCGGATCTTTGGAGGCCCACCTGCCCTCAAAGATAAACCGTGGATAATGCAAGGCCATTGAAATCCATATAAAATACCAAAATCAATGATGTGCACCCTTGAGGCTTCCCCAACTTGTTTGGCTATCGACTTGTTAGCGAATATGTTTGACATTCTCTTGAATGGGCATGCTGTCACATAAGTCTGGTATGCTTTCAATATATGGGCAGCTGCTACTTTTCTTGAAGTTAAAGCTGTATATAGTGCCGGCCCTGTCCCATGAAGACGTGCCTCAAGGGCATTAGCAAAATAGTGTGATAATCTTTCTGTAGCATCACCATAAGGAGAAGAGTGCTGCCTAATCTGCTTCAGCAGTTCACCGGCCGTTTTACTGTCACAGATTGACACAGCCTGTGTACATTGAGTTAGAAGACCTCTTAGATCAACTACTTCCTTTTTATTACCTTTCTTTCCGCTTGCGCGCGGCCTTCCACGTTTTGCTGATCTTGAGTAATCCTTCCACTTCCCTGCTTCATTTTCTGATGATATTTCACTGCTGTCAACTGATGCAGATTCACCATAAAAATTAGGACTCATGGTTGGACAAAGCAATGCCTTATCATATGTCTCAGATTTTTCAGATTCTTCTTCAGAACAACTTGCCAACTGTTTGTTTTTTCGCCCTTCCGGATAATCATCTTCTTGTCGCTGATGGTTCGTCTTGCTTCTCAAGTCATTTGGGGAACTTCCCATGCCATTTCCGTTTTCCCCAGATTTATTTGGGGGATTGTCTTCACTAGTTATCCTTCCTCTTACGGCCTCTTCGTCCGATGACCCAAGACGATGATTCACATGATTATAATTATCACCTGATGGGCTTTTCCTTGTAGAGGAGTGATCTGGAGATTGAAAAGCACTAATGGGAAGGTCCATGAAACCATGAGAAACATCATCCAAACTGCTTGAAGTATAACAAGGCCGGCAATGAAATTGAAATACTTGTTGACTGACGAAGAGTTCTGCTTCCCCTTGATCATGAATCAAATAAGATTGAGCAAGATCATTTGCAGCCTGTGAGCTGTTATGATCGTAGTTGCGGAGAGTGCTACTAAAATCATCATAAGGGTTGACAGATTCTTCACCAACGACCCTGCAGAGGGGAGGGTAGCCCTCATTAAGGACATCATAGAAAGATTTCTCGGCCGCTTGTAAAGCCGAGCAGTCTTGGAACATGCAAGGCCTATCATCCAAGTCCTCTTCATTAAGCATCTGGTTTATATACCTCAAGACTCCATCAAAGTAGTCAGATTCGACCTGAGTGTCTTCCTGAACCCCCTCAAATGGCTTGACGTTAAAAATATGTGACAACTCGCATGGAATTTCAGAAACATCTGTGAAATTGTCGCCAATTTTGCATCCATCATC
This sequence comes from Ehretia macrophylla, assembly GCA_037974665.1. Lineage (NCBI taxonomy): Eukaryota > Viridiplantae > Streptophyta > Magnoliopsida > Boraginales > Ehretiaceae > Ehretia > Ehretia macrophylla. The sequence goes on along the minus strand of CM075782.1, from coordinate 21,870,322 downwards.
TGAATTTTTGTCAGCAGAGGCTGAGATTGGGTGGTGATTGAACTTGAGTTTGTACAAAGCATTTGGATGATTACCAAAAAGGGTATCCATCAAATGTTGGTGATCAACGGTTGTGCAACGAAGATTTATGGATACATGAAAATTATTCTATGGAGCTAACGGAGGAGAGACATGAATGAGTAGCGTTGTCAAATTCATATAACGGATCCCCACTTAATATAACGTGGCTTGGTTTGATCTGGTTAGAGAATGTCCACATCCGATCCCAAGTGATATATATGGTAGAGCATTTGGGAAATTTCTTTCTGTACCAAGCCTATCTAAATTGAAGTCCTTATCTTTTGAGTGAGCAATAATCTTGGAAACAGAAATTTGGGAAGAATTGATAATGTCTAAAACTGCACCAGACCACCAGTCCCTGCTGTTTTGGTCGGTTGCAGCATGTTTCGCAGATAATGTTTGTCGGACATTATTGGAGATGGAAATTGGCAAAAATTCTAAGCAACTATCAGTTACGAGACTTGGATCCTCTTCTAGTCGTGTTGTCTTTGGATTAGTAGGTGGTGAGATTTGGATCATTTGATATTTATTATATTTCAAAACATTTCTGAGTGTAGCATAACATTGCTCAAGAGTCGAGACTAGGCGAAAAGTAAACCACTTTAGCAATACGTGGAAGGTAAATAGAGAGAATGGATCTATTCATAACATCATATGAATAATATTCAACAATTACGAATTATTGATATAATTATAATAAAATATCAATGTTGTGCACACAGTTCGTAACCTTTGGATCGCGTATATAATGTTAATGATGGATCCTTACTCGCAAATAGAGAGAGAACGCATGATTCAGAACAAATCGAGGAGCAAGGCATGGGGGATGAAGTTATTCATTATTAAATATATCATGATTAAGATCAAGGTTATGGGTATTCAGTGGGCAAAAATTCTGGTTGGATGTTACAGACTTGAAGGAAGAAAGTCAATGCAAGCTAAATTGGCAAAGTTATGCTTTGAGGCCGCTGTCTACTTCCTGTGGAGTAACAGAAATGCAAGATTATTCAAACATGAATATGCCACTGAGGAGCAAATCATGAAGAAAGTTGAAAGACAAGTCCGCTACAAGATGTTAACCAACAAAAGGTTTACAGATAATAAGTACAATAGAGAGCTTTGTAATTTGTGGAATCTTAATGAGTTTATCTATTGAGTTTCAAGGGTTTTGTTTTTGTAAAGTGACACTATTGTAATGGCGTTGTCAAAAAATTTTTTAGTTGTGGAATATAAATGATACTTGCTGATTGAGAAAAAAAATATATATATATATCTTGTCGAGGTTAATTGTCTGGTGAGATGTACCTTAGATAAAGTTCACCAACAGGGCTTGAATTTCTTTATATAATGGAAACAGCATTCAATATCTAACCTCTGCAAACATGGTCTACGTAGTTGGACCATACCCCATCCAGCTATGGTGTTGGCCATTGGCTGGTCTCCTTAATATGGCCCTCAGACATGATCGTGATGTTTTATTGAGGCATGGGCATGGAGAGACCTTGGCATTTACTTTCAGAAGCTACTTGGTGCATCGCTGTTGCTTCCATTGCTCTTCCACCTCTGTAAAGTATTCTGTTTTTTTTTGGCAAAGGAAACAAAACTGTGACTTCCTGAAAAAAGCAATACAAAGAGTTCATACAAACAAGGAGGCAAGAAACTTGCCATGTAATCCTATGAATCATCAAGAAGCAATCAAGTATTAGCAACAAGCTAATACTTGCAACAAGTAAAACAACTAGCAAACCTATCCGAAAAGAACAGACAAAAAATCAACACCCAATGGGGAAACAAACAAATGTAGATGAAAAGCCACACAAGACTAATTGATGCTCAAGTGAATTCTATTGGCGAAGTGTCTGTTGATGCTTGTGGTAGAAAATTTCTTCTCTCTCTGGGTCTTAAGGAGTACATCCACTCTAATCTTTTGCATAATTTGCTCCTCGGTATGCACTTCGAGCCAGAAAATACGTCCATTCTTTTCAGTATAGATATGATAGACTGTAGCATAGAAGAGTAGCCAGAACATGTAGCTTTTGAGGTCTTTATTACCTACAATTGAATGGCAAAATGTGAGAATTAAGTCAAAGGAAGTAAAAGATGGATCAATCTTTAAAGTTTTTCTTCCCTTCCAGATACGTTTTGTAAAGTTGTAGTCAAATAATAAATTATCTCAAGATTCACTACCAAGATAACAAAATATACAATTGGCTCTAACAATAGTGCCCCAAGGCATAAGGCGATATCTAGCGGTATGCATTTCCAAACTAGCAAGCCATGTGATGAAGTTATAGTTATGAATATTATGTACAAACCAAATTAACTGATGCCATGCATAATCATAACCTCTAACCCTAATGTGATCCCAAATGCTATTGAAGGAGAAAATGCCATTATCAGGAACAGTCCACACAAACTCATCGTTCCTATCATCACAAATGGTAATGTTAAAACGAGAAGGGTTAAGATAGGCAAGAGATGGTAGGTAGATGGGCCAGTCTGTAAAGTATTATGTTGTTAGTTTGTATACATGATATTTAAAATTTTTCATATAGCTGTTAAGGTCAGCTTTGGTATGGGCCTTCAATGTGGAACTGGGCCCAATATCTTACACTAGACTGAAAGGAATCTGAGCTCATGACCTGCAAAATAAAGAACCCAAGGTAGTACCTGGGACCCTCTTCTGATACTTAAGTCAGTTACAAGGACTAAGGTAGCTTGTGATAAGCAAAGAAAACAATTTAATAAACGTAAATTGAAATTAAATACCCTATTTGAGTATTGAAATAGCCCTTTTATAGACGAGATAATGGCCATGACTTGGTTAGGGAGACTGGGACTGCCCAATAATGAACATGGGAGCTATTCCTCCACCTTCGAACCTCTAACCTTGAAATGGAGGAGTGGGCTTATCCTTTCTCGGTTAGTTAGGATTTTCCTAGATTTTGTTGAAGTGGTCAAAGGCCTGATCATGCCTTTGATCCCATCTTTTGTTGGGTCGTAACCTTGTCCTGTTTAAAGTTCAATCTTGCATGCTCTTTCGGCCCAACTATAGAATTTAGCACTGTGTTTTTTGTCTTATCATGGCATTATTTTATGGCCCATCAATTGCCTCCTAGTATCCTGAGCTCTGTAGGAGATCGGGAGACTAAGTGTATTTTTAAGGGCATTATCCTGATGTTTTATTTTAATACGAAATCTGCTTCTTTAACAGTAGTGGCCCGTGGATTTTCCAGGCCTCTTATAATGACCCTTACCGCAGTGGCTCATACATGACTTCAAGTCCTTTTGTAAAAGAGATTTTAATTCCCCTTTTCATTCTTCATTCAAACTTTATCGTTACCAGGACTCTTTATCTTCTTAAGCTCTTAGGGTTTCCAGCCTGTGAAGTCTATCTTCAAATCTTTAGGTACGTTCTTTTTCTTCTCATCTTTTTTAGCTTATAGTCATGTCGAACCTTGAGATAGGAGTTTCAAAAGAATCTCAAGACCTAGTTGTATCGAGTTAGTCCCCAATTAGGGCTGAGTTGATTTCTTCTTTTCTTCCTTCCACCTCTGGTACCCTCTTGGGTATGAGTGACGAATTCTTGGCCATGAGGTCCCTACCACAACTTCTTGTGATGGGGATATCACCTTTTATATTGAGATTTTTGAGTTTTTCTAGCTACCTATCCCTCCATATGTCGAGGAAATTCTTGACTACTACCAATTAAGTCCTAGGCATGTAGTTCCAAATGGTAGAGACTTGCGATTGGGTTTTATAGGTTGCTCAAATTTTTAGGGTTTGAGCCGACCTCGAGGCTTTTTAGATATTTCTTTTCTAAGAAGTACTAAGACAAACCTAGGATGTGGCATTATTTTACAACTCAGCTTCTAGGGAAAAAGAAAGTTGTTGACGTGTACACCAATCTAGATTTTAAGGAGGTATGCTCATCGGGGCTTTATGACTTCGTTGCCCCTTTTCTAATTCGACTTCTTCCTCTAGTAGGTTCCAAGCTTAGAGCTCCTATCATTTCATACTTCATTTCTTTTGGGAACTGACATTTCTTTTGTTATGTCATAGGTATGAGACCTTCTACTATTCGAGCTACAGTTATGATCTTTTATGAGAAGGAAACCAAGAAAAAATAGAGGGGTGAGTCTTCAAAGGATGCCTTTCCTCCTACTAAGAGGGCAAGGTCTCCTGTGGGAGAACTAGAGAGGCCAAGGGTCCAAGCCCTCGATGTTATGACCCTATTTTCATTCACTAATATAGTCTCTGATATTATAGAAAAATCACAACATTTCTAGGATCGTGATACCACGAGTTTAAGAAGATTACTCCCCCTAACTCTGCTAAGGCGCAATTACAATAACCCGAGCACTATTATCTACAATTCGAAACATCAAAGCTATTAAATAAGTTACCTCCTAAATACTAAATCCCAAATTCACAAAATTGCAATTTCATTAGTTCACCGAATCCGAAAGAGCCTATTCACAACTTCTAACTATTAAATTAGTATAAATAGTACCTATTATACAAACTTCATCACTAAGACATTAACTACACATCTCCAAAACTAAGAAACATAGCATGATGAACAAGCAATCTCTATTTCTGTGTCTTAATCTCCGGTTCACCTGTAAGGGGAAAAAAATGAGGATAAGCTTATTCTTGTGACACTCCAATCCAAGAATATAGTTAATATATTTATTTGCATATGTTTATGTGTTTAATTTAAATGTTTGTGCATAATTACATGTTTACTTGAGTTAATTGCATTTGTTTATTAACATTCATTTTTCTATTTCTTGAAAACGTGCATTAATAGTTATTTGTATTTATTTGAATTTGTATTTAATTAACTTTCATAAAATGGTTATAATATTATTTTATTATTTGAAATTATATTCTTACATCTAATAATGTAGTTTTCATCATTTAAAAATAAATCTTGAACCCAGGGTGAAATTTAAAGTATTTTATTTTACGAATTTCACATTTTTCCCTCATTACATAATTGATTTCAAGCATACATTTATAAATTTTACTTATATAGCACTTCGGGAAGGTGAGTAGAAAAATTGCTAAACATAACGAATGAATAGTGTAACCTGTGAACCTAGTAGCTACTTAGTACGTGCATTTCACCATCTAACACTTGAAAGTCCAACTTATTTTATAAGGATCGTTAGATAAACAAGTTGTATACAAAAAGTACACACCAAGATAAGCTAACATTTTTAAATTTTGGCATGTAAACACTTTGTAACAACATATAAATCTGATAGAAGCTGTCAAGATAACATGCATGTATCTTCTATTCTACCAACACAATATATATATATATATATATATATATATATATATATATATATATATATATATATATATATATTCATATGTAAAAGAGTAGAATAGAAGTATACCACTTGTAGTCACTTTGTATAGATGAAACTTGAAAACAAGGTTTGAATCCTTCTAACTTGAAGGCTCTAAAAAAGTCCACCAAGCATCCAAAGCTCACCACCAATCTTGAAGACTTAAATGTGCTAGTATGTTTTCAAGATATGAAGCCAAGTGTGTATGTGGTTTTGCAAAAAAGAAAAAGCGTTCTTTTCTTCTAGCAATGGCCGAAACTCAAAGAATGAAGAAGATGAAGATGTCTTCTCTTTTTGCTTAGTATGCTCGTGAATGGTGTGTTGGTGGAGAGAGAAAATTATCTTGCTTTTTATTATAATCTCTATTATAATATATATTATATGCAGGCTAATTATCCAATCAAAAAAGGTTTAGTTGAGTGTAAGATTTGATAAGGTTGTGCATGGCTTTGAATTGTAATCATTACAATCTAATGGTTACCTTTTTCTCTCTCCTACAACTTGCAAAAACAATCATTATCATCTAATGACATGTGGACACCTTGATTTAATCAAGATTAAATATCTACCTTTAATTCAAATTAGTGGATAAGATTAATCCTAGGATAGATGGCATGGAAAATCCAATCATCCTACATGTGCCAACTCATACGCCACATGTATTCTATTATCCAATAATTTATTTTGCCATTTGATGACTAGGATTGATGACGTGGTACTTTATCAAATCAAATCACTTTTATTATATATATAAACACCTACACACACACACACACACACACACACATATATATATATATATATATATATATATATAAAATTACTTTTGCATATTCTAATCTCTATTAGAATAATTAAATTGAAACAACTTTTCAATATTTGCAGTTTGACACCAAAACTTTTATTATTTACGTTTTGACCCCAAAACTTTGCAAAATTACACTTTTGGCCCAAAGACAAATCTTGATAACTCTTAATACTTTAAAGTCATTAACCATATTATACAAGCTACCGGTGAACTTATTCATGATACTTATTAGTGTGTGACTTTTTAGATTCATAACCGCATACCGATGAAGGACCATTAAACCTCTTAATCTATTTCGGAAATGTCTCCGTCATTACCAGAAATACCCTCATGTTCGTGAGTGACGCACTAGCAACAAACGTACCATGAAAATATATGCGATAATGAAGACTCTGTCTTTTACGAATCTATTTATTGTTGGGAATTACTGTGTAGTCCGATCCTTCTATTAAAATATCCCAATCGGGAAAAGGACCATGAAATGGTTAAACCCACTTCCGATTCTATGAATAGATCTAAAACGGTGAAACGAGAGATAACTACTATAGAAAACCTCATTTCCATCAATTTCATTCTTGCCTTGGCCAAGGACTTCCTCGTTTATCGATCGATTTTAGATATCATAGGATATCGCCTCTCACTGAAGGTTAATAAATCCTGTCTTGAAAATTACTTGTCAGTCTCTATATCACAAGACTAAAATGTGAAAGGCCATAACTCACCTTATAGAAGAAAGGTATAGTCCAGATGCTATATTTAGCCCCTGATATATCCAGCAGCCGTAATTTCTCAAGTCTAAGGATTAATTTGCACAATTCTCAACTAAATAGTAAACTATTAACTTGATAACATGTAGTTTACCATTTATCATCACATTCAATGATCCGTATCACTGACAATCACTCATATGTATATTAGTCAACATCCTCATGTTGTTCTGGCACTTCGCATACCGTTCTTTATCATTAACATCACTATGTTAATCAAAGGTAATTACACATGATAACCCGTACTCGATTATTTTAGTCCCGGTCAAATAATCTGAAGGGTTATGATTCAATTCTTAATGTTTATCATATTGAAGAAAAACAGCGAAGTATTCCAAACCCCTTTCAGAATGTTTTTCTTCTCCGATAAACACTAGGGACACATTCATATAAAGGCGGAGAATATGAATATCCAAAAATATCATTGTGTAGAATAATACATATATTCTTATTAAACCCTAATTAGGTAATCTAATCTATAGCATTAGGACATATCCCTAATACTAACGAACTAGCTTGTAGATATTTGACATTTTAGATTAATCTAATTGTGACTTGATTAGTTGGCTTTGCATTTAAACTACACAAATATAACAATTACATACAACACACAAAATAGAAACAATTAAAAAAAACCACCACATATATACAATACACATATACACGTTTAAAATACACAAACACACGCACAAAAATCAGATACACACACACATACACTAAACACGGCTAAATACATACACACAAGAAAGAAGAAGAAAAAGAGAAGAAAAAGGATAGAAAAGCTCCATCTTTAGCTCCTTTGTGCATTATTTAGCTAAGCAAGATGAGGGATTTCATGTTTATTTGCATTTTTCTTGTTGATTATTGCCTCTATGAAGTTGGTTATAATGTAGATATCTGATCTTTGAGCTTATAAATGCAAAAGTGTGTGATTTCTAGCTTGCAATAAGTGGTAGGAGTCATCTTTTGCATGTTTGCTAAGGGTTGGTAGTAGACTTGGTTGTATTGTTGTCTTGTTAGTTGAAGTACAAGAATGTAGATTAGATGCTTGATAGTTGGTCTCAATGAAGTTCTTTAGTGATGTATATGCTAAATCAAAGTCTAGAATTAACACAAGATGCAAGTTAGTAGCTAAACAAATGTAGTGCAAAAAGTACAAATCTGGACAGCTTACTGCCCGTGTCTTCTAGAGCCATTTTGACATAGTAAATGTGCTCAGAAATTAATAAACATTTTACAATAGCTAGATGACTCAGTTTAGAACAAACTTTTATTTTGGAGCGAGAGCTAAATCAATCGTTTAAGCCTTCTGACAAAATAATTTCCGAAATGTGGCTTGAAAATTGCTGGAACAGGGCAGCTAGGAGTAGTTGCACGGTAATGGTCATAACTTATAGAATTTAACCCAGAATTGAGCATCGTTTGAGTCTAAAATTATCTACACTTGAAGAGCTATGTTTATAGATAGAAACAAGAGTATTTGGAGAACAATAGCATAGAAAAATGAGTTGATAAAGTTAAGCATTAGGAATCAGGAAATGTCTTAGCTAGTTTGTTAGTTGACATTATAAATTGGTATTGCTAGAAGGTAAAACTGTGAGTTCTCGCTATATATATGTATATTTGAGCTAAATGATAGTTATAAGATATCTATTGAGTTATATTGTGTGTTAATTAAGTGAGTTGATTGGCATATGTGAGGGTTAATTGTTGAAAGTCTATAGTACTAGCCATATGTGAACTTGGTCAGTTTAATTAAAGGTGATGTTTCCGTGGTTTCGTGAGTTCATTTGTTGAATTAAAATAAGTTTAACCTACTAGTGTCGTGGAAGAATCTTAGCTTGAATTATAGACACTTGCTAAAATGGTAAATTAGTTACTAAGTAGTTTATAGTTAATTTTTGCTACTAGTTCTAAATTATTCATTTCATATGTGCTATTGTATCACTTATTAATATTCAATTACTTGTATGATTATTTGGGTTACGTGTTGATGTGGAATATGTTAATGATTGAATAATCTATGTTGTTGTATGTTGAAGAAAACTTACCTTGTTGTCCTCATTTATGTGCTGATTGAATTACTTGATATACGTGCCATCATGTGTGTATCGAATCATGGTTGCACAACCATATCGTCGAGGTGGATGTGTTGGGTATTCACTGGGCAGCAGCGGGCTTGCCAGTGAGTGTTCAACCTCCGTGCTCTAATCTCTCACTCGCCTGGTCCAGAGATCACCAGGGGGTATTGGGTCATAGGATTATTGGGGTACATCTGGAGTACACTCACTGGAGTGAATGGGGATTTGTCGGTATAATATCGTGGTTCGTGGTTCGTGTTCGAGATCGTGATTGTAAACTTGGAGTGTTTGGGGTTAATCGAAATCGTATCCTTTTTGTATGTGTTATTTAGTTCCATGTAACTTGAATGTTACTTTGTATTGATGTTGCATTCTCACAGATATCTTTATATACTTAACCTATCGTATCCTTTTTAAGATGTGTCATTTAGTTTGTTTATTTGCTTATATGTCTAGTATTGCTATTTAACTTTATGATAGCTTGTTGCATTGCACGAAAATGTTTTCAAAAACTCCCCGGATAACTGTTTCCCTCCCTTACTGAATAATAGTATTTTGCTCACCCCTCTTTCTAACATTTTACAAGCATGGCAGAGATGACCTCAAGAGATAGAAGGGGAATATCATGTATTTCCTTGATTGCTAGTAGATAAGGTTGAATGACAAATGTACAATTATGTAAAGTGAATTTAGTGTTGTGCATGTATTTATTTTAATTGAAGTTTTGAAGGTGTTGTTTATATTCATGTAAATAAGTTGAGGTCTACTAGTCTGTATGTAAAAAGTTTACAACTACATAGCTTTGTAGTTATTTAGCTAAGAATGGCCTTACGAACTCGGTGGACATTTGTAAATAAGTTGTGGTTGCTATTTGGGTTGTATTCTTCTACTTGTAGGTTTTCGGATTGGCCTAAGTACAGGGGAGACTCCGTCTGTTTCCCCTCTATTTTTTGTGCCTTAGGGTTTTGGGATCGGGGACCTGATTCCGTGAGGGATCGGGGTGTTACAATCCGGCTCCAAAGCTCAGCCAAGGGAAAATCTGGGAAGGGTTTTTGCAATCATTTTATCTTTCAAAGTCGCTTTTGAAATCCATGGTCGATGTAATGCAATAAAATGCAAAATTTCCAATAAGCATGTTAACCAAAAACAATAGATAACCAATAGAACCATAAACATGTTATTTGTAATCAATAGACAATCAATAAGACATAATACATTAGGTACAACAAGTTGCAACGATACATTCACTTCCAGTTACTGATGTCGACTCCTTATGACTCCCATCACGAACCTCGAGCCACGAACCACTTCGCTCTCCCGAGAGGATACTCCAGATGTACCCCAAGTTATGAGGCCCCATATCCCCATGGGACGCATCTGCCATGCGGGATAGGGACGTGCCCTAATAGTATCCATGGCACCTGGCAAGCCCAACACCGCTTAGGGAACCACGTCATTACCAGAGCGAAAGGTTGCAACCCTCGAGACATACACATGCAATCACTTAACATATTCCTGTAACAAGTGTCACATCCAGTAACAACATCATATCAAGTAAGAGGAGCAACAAAGTAGGTTGCCATCGGAATCATATATTCGAGTTTCTAATCAATTCAATATTATGCCACTTATCAACTTTACAATCAATTCAATAACATATCATTTAACAAGATCATAACAACTCGATTCATAACCCCTTAAATATCGTATCCATTTTTATATCAAGTTTCGTATCCAATACCATTTGAAGTATCATATCAAGTAATTTGGTATCAAGCCCATAATTCCTCATACTTATACAATTATAGCATACCGATTGAACCAACGAATAATCATTCAGCATATTTCACATTAGTAATTCAACAAGTATCTTTACATGTTTAGGTGCCATTTAACCACAACACAGGAGAGCAAGAACTCACTAGTTACCTATTTAGACAATAACATTTGACATTAGAAATCAACAAGCTAGTTATATCAACTTCAACATTCCAACAGAAGTCAAAATTAAACAAATCAGTTACCTACTCTCCCGACCTCCGATTAAACTGATTCTGGTATAGAGTTAAATATCTTCAAGTGTATATTGTCCTAGAATCAAACGGAACTCAATTCCGATCTAAATTCACTGAATTATAGCCAAATTAGTGCAACTATGTCAAACTGTCCAGATTACATGTTTTTCCTAAGTCATTTCGGAAATGACAAGTTCAGAGAGTTTAAACGTTAGATTAGCTTTTGTGCAAAACACAAAGTTTGTTCCAAACTGCTTTATCTAGCTATTGTAAAAGTTTCATTCAATTCCGAGTTCGTTTACTATGTCTGAAATACAATAGAAGTAGATGCTAACAATCTGTCCAGAAAATTCCTGCACAACTATTCCATAATTCAAACTTCTAATTCTACAAATCTAACTCCTAGCTCCAACAACCTCTACATGCATCATATATAGACAATCATATAGCTACTTCATCAAGCATAACCCTCAAGAAAGCAATTAAACACCAACTCATAGTTAACTTTCACATATTTCTTGATTTCAGCTACCCTACGATTTTTGCATTATTTGAGGCTTTAAACAATTAAATTAGCTCTAGCATCAGAAACAAAGTTTGTTAAAAACTGACTAATCTAACTACTATAAAAATTGCATAAAATTCTATACACGTTTTCCATGTCAAAAAGTCTCTAGAAATTAGATGCACTGCACTATCCTGTTTCAAATGAAATTTCATAACCTCACTAAAATGAGCTAATTTAAGCATGATAATGATTTTTCCTCAACAAACACTTAACATAAACTTTGTTCCCCTATGGGTTGAGAATAATATATATTTACTTCAGATTTTTTCCAACATGATTTAACCGTTCAAATAGCTCATACAAAAACATTGCGCGAATCAATTCTTTAAAGATATGTTCAACTCATTTATCTTAGCAATCAAATAACAACAACCCATCCACATGTATATATCCATGCTCCTTGAATTTATAAAACCATTTAGAAAGAATCCTCACCTTGAATCCCCAAGAAAATATGCAACACAACTTGTTTGAAAGCTAGAAAATGAATCCTCCAAGCAAAGCTTATTGAGTTGTTTCCGATCTTCTTTGTTCTTCACCAATTTCCTACCAAGTTTTGCTCACAAAAACCCTCTCTTGCTTTCTTAGGGCCGACGGGTTTGGGATGGGAGGGGAGGGGAGGAGGGAGGGGGGGGGGGGGGGGGGCTTGGTGGTGATTAATTGTTTTGTTTAATTAGTTATCTTACTAGCCAAGTCAAACTTTTGCTTAATTATGTTTTAACCCCAAGCATTTTTCTATTTGCAAAACATGCTCTTTTTTTTTCTCTTCCAACCCAAGGGGCCCTAGTGCAATTCTAGGAACTTCAACTCTAGTTATAAGTGTTTCCTTGGTGTCCAAGTTCAACTTTTGATAATTGTAATTTGACCCCTAAAGTTTTCTAGCTTTACTATTTGACCTCAAATGTTTTCTAGCTTTGCAAAATCTCCCCTTTTTCTTTTCTTCTTGAGTCGTGGCGTTCCAAGTGCAATTTAGAAAAGATTAACTTTAGTTCTAAATGGTTTACTTGGTGTCCAAGTAAAAGTTGAAGTAATTGTACTTTGGCCCCAAAGTTTTCTACTGTTTGCAAAGCTACCCCGAAAGTTATTCTAACTTAATTCCTATGATTCTAATTTAACTCTAACTTAATTCCATTTCACTTAATAAATAATTAAAATATACAAAACACTAAAGTTCATGTAATTGCACGTATAATTATGCTAATGCACGTAAAACAGTATAAATGTATGTAAAATAATACTTATGCGCATTAAATAACATATATGTGAATTAAATAGGGTAAATGCATGATAAACACTTATAATGGCATATATTGATCGTTAAGTTAAGTAGAGTGCCGCCTAAATTATGATTTCCATGTAACCTACATGCGCATGTTACTTCAAATATTAAGCAAAGTAAGTAAAATGAACTAAATGCATATAATTATATATATGGACGAATACAGGGTTTCACACTCGAAGCTTCTTTGCAACCAGCTTCATAGCCTACCACAGCTAGGTAGACCTCTATTATAGTCACCCTGTGAGTGTTAACGTAGTGCCTGCATTGGGTATGAAGCCCCATCCAAAACGTCATATGCATATCATGTCATTTAATATGTGAATATATCAATTTACGTGCATTTATATGGTTTTATGTGCATTTACATCATTTTGTGTTCATTTGCATTGTCTAACGTGCAATTATGTGATTTAGATATCGTAAGCGTAAATTAAAATTTTCTACACTACAACGGCTAACTAAACTAGTTAAAACACAACAAGGTAGCAAACTAGAATTTAGTAGTTAGTTAAGGGGGCAATTTGGTCATTGAGCTTGAATAAATATCATCTACCTAACATTATAGACACACTACATACAAAACACACTCTCACTATACTACACACACACACATATACACGACACAAATACACACATACATCAGATACACACACACATACTTACATGATCTAGAGAGGAAAGAGAGAAGAAGAAGAAGAGAAATGAAGAAGAAGAAGAGAAGAATAAAGAAGATTAAGCCATTTTCAAATCAATCTTGAGCTTCTCTTGCAATTTCTAGCTAGATCCAACACTTTTCTTGCTTTCAATTTTAGAATTTAAGGTGGAAGATGTTTTGAAAAGCTTTTCTTAAAGTTCATTCAATATGAGAATATGTATATTTGTTGGTTATTCTGGCTTATAATGCGTACACTAAGGGTTTGAAGTATGCTTTTAGTATTAGAGTTGTTTGAGCTAGGGTTTATCCATTATATGTATTTGGGATATTGATAAGTTGAGGAGGTTATAATTTGAGTTGGGTGAAGTATTACACATGTGCTAGAAGGGTTGAGTTACTTGTAATGTGTGAACATGAAGTAAAGATCATGAGAACTTTTATAATGGCTTTGATGTTCTTGACTTATTGCTTGATTCAAATGTGTTGTATACTTGTTGTTGGGTTGTTATGTTGTTTAACAAGCTTCTTTGAGTGTACAATATGCTTAGTTATTGATCCAAACAAAAACAAGAAGTTAAAATAGCAAAAGAAGCAAGAAAATAAAAATTCGTGCAATTTGTTGTCGGGTCCGGTCGACCGAAGTCAAATCCGGTCAACCTGATCAGTCGACTTAAGTCACTGCCGGGCGAGTGGAGTCAGATCCGGTCAACTGGATCAGTCAACTGGATGGTTGACAACTGTGCGCAATATTTTTTCGGAGGCCATATCTCACTCAATTCAACTCCGAATTGAGTTTTGTTTGATTCTAGAACTATCTACATTTGATAAGCTTCGACTCTATACCAAAATTAGGTTATTTGGAGCTCAAAAAAATAGGAAAATTAACTGTTTAAGTTACGTTAATACAGAGGCATTGAAGTTAAGTCGGTACATGGTTAAACAATTGCATGATGAATCAACTTTCCTTGTTATCCTCCACATTATGTTTATGAATCCTAAATGCAACATATTATAATTGTTTACATGTTTATACATTGGAATATGTTCAAGGTTATGTACATGCACGTGAATGCACGATGTTTTGTATGATCACATGTTTGAAATACTTGTATATGTTTATATGAACGGAGGCAATCTACTTTGTTGCCCTCCCAATATGTTCCTATTGTTATCAATGATGGGCGCGATAGTACCAAACTTTATAGGCATGGTAGAGTTCGTTATCTCTAGGCAGCTTCGGGCTGCCAGTCGGTGTCGACTACCATGGACCTCGGTGTATATCCGGATAACACCTAGTGTTGGTGAAAAGGGAAGATATTGATTGAAGACTCGAGATTGGCCATCTCCAACAATGATCGTACATCCGTATCCTTTTTTATTATGTGATTAAATACTCTCGCTTGGTCCTCAGAGGACCTCGGGGATAAAGGTTGAATGTTTATCTAAATGTCATTACTGTTATTGATACGTGATTCGAATTTCAATATTATGTGTTACCACTCCCCATAGGAGCCTTTGCCCTTAAAGAATTGGGTTATATGTTTAATATCATGTATCACCTATCATGTATATAGTTCCCTTGATAGTTTACTATCATGTTGATATCCACTTCTTGTTATTGCACGATATCACATGATATCATTCTTGCTTGGGCCTACCTTAGCGTTGGAGAGTTTGGGTTGTATGTTTATCTTTATATATGATATTGCATTCCATATGGTTAGCTTCCATATGTTATTCAAACGCTTGTTATTACATAAAGCTCTTGCTTGTTATAACTTGTGCACAACATGGTTTTCCAAATGATTTCGAAATGGTAAATGGTTTGCAAAAATTCCCGTTTCCTTTATCCCTCGCTGAGCTAGTTGTAGCTCACCCTTTTCTTAACATCTCAGGTACAGTTGAGCCTGCTTGTTGATGGAAGCCCCATTAACGAGATGATTTAGATTTTCTACCTTCGTGCTCTACTTGCTAACTCAAGGAGAATATTTTGTTGATTTGACTATCTTGTTTTCTTGTTTCTCCTTTTGGATTAGAATTTGTGTAGTTATTCGATTTATGACTCTTGGGGACTTAGTTGTACTAGAGGGATTACAAGTTGTAATTTGATGGTTATGGGTTTGTAATTATGTATTCGGATAATGATTTTAACTTTTAGTGATGAAGTTTGTATAACAAGTATTGTTCGATTTATGTAACGTTTATAACTTGAATTTTAGTATTGGGTTCTTTTGCATAAGGTTGAATTGTTTTATGGCTATTAGTGCCTGGGACTGTCTTGTGCCTTAGCGGACTTAGGCGGAGTGATCTTCCTAAACCCGTGGCATCACGATCCCAAAATATTAAGGTAAATGCAGGTTTGAACTTTATTCCACTTTCGAGGTATCAGAGTACACATATTAGTGTTTGAAAATTGAGATCGTGACATTGGGGGTGAACTTAAGTATAATTATTCCTCCTAGTTTTGGTGGGGCTTCTCTAGTATGACGTGAGGTTCCTGAGGACTTGACAGCTCGTCCTTTCGTAAGACAAACTCCTCCGCCTCCACCAACTCAAGCAATTTCACCTACCAAGGAAAGAATTCAAATTCTGAATGAGGATGGTAGCGTTAGGGAGGTCTTCACTCACGAGATAAGCACTACAATTTTCGCCAATCAACAACTTTTTGGTGTAGAAGAGGTAGTACTTTTATTTTTCCCATATTCCCTTGAGTTTACTATCTCACAACCCTTATGTCTACTTTACTTCATTTTTGCAGTCTGTTGCTGTGTTAGAGTGTGCTTCAGATTATTTGCGATGTATAACTCTTCTCAACAATGAATTTTACTGTTGCTTCTATGGAGCTGGCAAATTGATACAGAGGTCTGAGGACCGCAATCATAAGAGGAAGAGCTTTATACCGTGAAGAAGAAGAAGGCAAAGTTGGAGGAAGAGCTTGCCAAGTTCAAGGATTGACAACTTACTCTAGAGCTTGATCTTGAAGAAGAGAAGAAGCTCCAAACTAAGGTAGAGTTTGAGGTTGAAGCAGAGAAGAATAAAGTTGAGACAACCCAATTTTTTGCTAAAAGAGCTATGATGAGTCGAGAGAACCTTAAGGCTCAACTTGCCGTTGAAGAATAGGCAAAAATATATATCCAAGTGACACTTGACACGCACCTCAAGGAGGTTGGGAAGAAGGGAGAGCTGGCCATGTAAGGCTTCAAGGAGAGTGATCTCCTAGATAGGTTGATTGGGAGAACTTGTCGGGGTAACTATGCCTAAGCTGTTTACGAGGGTAAGGAAAAGATGCTTAAGGAGATCAAGGCTTGGTTTAGGAACATCAAAGTATCGTTCCCAGATGAAATGCTGGGTGAAACACCCTTTGACGAGGAAGTTGATCTTGAGGCCCTTAGCTCTGACAAGGAGTAGCTCCCCTCCCCTTCTTTCCCTGTTAGGTAGTGTTTACTTTGTAGGGCATTGCCCTATTTCACTTTTGTTAAATTTCTACTTGTTCTTATATTTAAATGTAGATCTATGACCTTGTTTGGTCTAGTTTCTATTGAATGCTCTCTTGTCATCATTAGTTGGTTAGACTTTAAGGTTTTATGAAATTGTAATAATCGTGGCCAGAAGACTTTTGAGGTTGGCTTTTGATTGTATTTTGTTTAATTTATTCAGCCTTTAGACCTGGTAAATCTTTCACGTCAGTTGAAGGTGCATGTTACCTAGATATACTATGGTATTTAAGAATTTTAAATGCAATGAAAACATGATAGCATGCTAACCTAGGATCAAACCATATGATTCTAAGAAGAACATTCGCTTAGACAAAACTAGCATATGAATGCTAATTGTGTAAAGATCAAAATTCATCAACTAGAAAAAATTTATTACATGGATTCGTTAGCTTTGAATCTTAACAAAAAAAACACCAAATTCAATCCTGATCTTGATGGATGAAGATCTACAAACCTTGGAGATGAAAAATATCTCTTGACCTTCTCCTTGACATGTTCATAATTTTATGTATAAACCCTTCTTCTCACAAGCATTGCATAATTGAATTTGTAGAAATTTGATCATTCTTGTAATATTTTGGTGTAATATAGGTTTGGAGCAATGAAGAAACAATTTTGAATGCAAAAATGGCAAAAATAAGCTCAATCGAGTGAACGAAGGATAATGGGCGATGTATAGTCAATATCTTGAAATTAAAGGATGCTCAACTGATTAAAAAAAATACTTTACCATGATAATCGTCTCTTCAAGACGAATCCAACTCTACTGATGGTGCTAAAATCTGACTTAAAACGCTCAAGATATGGCCCTTACAAGTTTGTTGCACAAAATAGAAGACGAAATCCGCTCGAGCACTTTACTAACTTGCTCGAGTAGCTGAAATCCAGAAATGTTCATCCCTTAACTTGCTCAATCAAGTTAGGTTTTTTCCAGCAAACGTACAATTTTTTGAGTCGGTCAAACCCTAACTTTGTCCAAGCTTATTTACCTATTTAATGCGACTTTGGGAAGTAGAAAAGGGACTGCTGGCTTATTCTCTCAATCCTCAACACCAAGAAAAGCTAGGGGATTCCAAAGAAACAGGAAAAACACGAATTTGAAGCAAGATCAAGCTAGAACAAATATCAAAAAGCAGCAACATCATCTCAATACGCAATCAACTCATGAGTTCTTCATATATTTTCTTTAGTTTATCATCTTTGCTTGGTTTTAACATGTACTTATCACACTAAACCCCAAGATTTGGGGTGATAGATAGTAAATTACTTGAAACTATGTTTTGATTTGCATTTAATTTTAGAAATTCGTACTTGAATTTCTTGCAATTGATTTCTTAGTTGATCATCTATATTCTTATTAGTTGTGGTTTTGTCATTCAAGAATCATGCCTTTTTCTTATATGAATCTTGTAGATTCTTGGGGGTACGAATTTGGATTAATTTAGAACTTAATTAATAATTTTTGTACAATTGAGATAGGTTATGCCCTAGAGATAATCTATGCCTTTTGAACTCAATTAAAGATTAAGAACTAATTGGGATAATTGGTTCGGATAAGTGGATGATAATCTATGCCTTAGTGATAGGTTATGCTCCAACACCTTTAAATCAATTAATCTCATAAGATTAGAGCTTGTAGCCTAATCAATTCGTGCATAATTGGACAATCCTAGATCTGTTAGCATAAAGTACAGTAATCAATGCTAGCTATCAGCCCAAATCATTTTCTTCCTGTAAAATCCCCAAAATCCTAATTTGTGTTCAGTTATAAGTAAGAGTCATTAGTCAATTCTTAGTGTCGCTTTAGTAATTAATTTAGATAATTCCAACTCCAATTCATTTTCCTTAATTTATTTGTTTTCTTTTGAATTCTCATTCGATAATCCTAATTCCTTGAGCATGACCCTTGAGTAGCCATACACCTGGTCAAAGAGGAATTTAATCTATATTGTTGTTGTTTTATTTTTACCCTTTATTATTGATCGTACAACGACACGATCAATTTTTGGCGCTGTTGCCGGCGAATTGGCATTTAATTATTGAGAATTCTTTTTTTCATGTATTATTTGTCTATCTATTTTTCTATTTATTATTTTTTTGTTTTCTTTTGCTTTTCTTTCTTCTTAAAAAAATATTGTGAGTCATGTCCTATTTTCAAGCAAATTCTTTTCAAGATCCTTCCACTTATTGGGTATCTAACAGTGTACACCCCTCTTCTATCCCAAACACCTTCAATGTTTGTGCTTTTTGTAATGAACATGATCATATCATCTTGACTTGTCCCCTTGCGCCTGAATTTCCAGAGTTTTTAAGGGACCATGACTTTACCACTCAATAAAGTGGATGAAGATTTTGAGCCATTGTCTTTATGCTATGCTTTTACTTCGTTTTGAGAGCTTTATTTTGCAAGGTCCTTAGATTCAGTTGACAGCCAAAGGCTTTTGTTGTCGATTGACACCTTGTTGATATATACCTATCAGGTTGTTTCATTCTTTTCTCTTACCTTTCGTGTTTCAATTTTCTAAATGTGTCTTGCAATGGGGACATTACAAGATTTGGGTTCGGGGTGAGGGTAAAGGAAGAATGAACAACTAAAGTGCTGAATGTAGAATAGTGTCAATAATGCCTTTTTTTTAATTACTATGCTTTATTGATGACACTGAGGCTTTGTCAAGCATGAATAATACTTAGTTGATATTGAGACGTGCATGCTTGGTTTAATTTTGTTTTCTTGATAAAGGTGCATTGGTTTATTTTCTAGCTATGAATTCTTTGGAAATTACTTTAATGGTGTTTTTATTCTATAAGTGGTACAAGGGTGTCTCGTAGAGGTAAGAGAGTTGATTAGGTAAGCCTGCATTCGACTTGGTAGGATGTTTGCTTGATTGACATTCTGTTGTGTTAAACTTTGACTTAGATCCTAGATACAATGTCATGCCCCGAATCAACCCCTTCCTAGAAGTCAAGTCCGAACGCGACAAGAATCGGGCAGAGTCTCCTCTGAATTACGGATATTCCAACACCTGTAACAATTATACTCAATGCCAACAACAAAACTCAAGCACACCATCTTGAAGTCTTGCCTATACATAGCATATTAAACACAACATTTCTTCATATAGGTCTATGTATGCCTAACAACATTTACAAGTCCAAGTCCAAGAGTAATCTAAATATGCCTTAGTTACATTTCCAAAGTGATACATAAACTGGCAACTAACTTCTTTGATTTACACAAGTCAAAAGGTATGATCTAACATGTGCATAATGGAACTTTCTTGCAAAACAAACTATACAACTTGCAATACATCATCACAACCCACATTTCTAGATTATAGCCAAAACACATGCCAACCTTCCAAGCAAACAAACAAGTTTATCTTCAATCTTCTTCTTGAGGGGCTACTTTAGCTTCACCTGAAATTGTTGAATAAATAGGGTGAACAACCACTAGCTCAGTGAAGGGGGTACGGCGAGGCTTTTGAAAACCTTTTCATGATGCACATATGCCAAGTAACATGTATCAAAGCTATAATTAGACAATAAGTAGGCACGAAGGCAATAAACACTTATAAGAAGTATGAAAGCACTTAATCAAGTAATATGATACTATATAAACACTTAATTAAAGGATACGATTTCATTCCACCTTATCCCTCCTACTTCATTTGCTCATTTGCAATTGCGATGTTGATAATCCCTTATATAACCGGTGGGTATACTTCAGATGTAACCCAAAATCCTACGATCCAACACCCCAAGGCCTTCACCGACCAAGTGAGTGAGAGAATAGGTCTCGGAGGTTATGTAACCATTGGCAACCCTGATGCCGCCCAGTGAAGACACAACACAACTGTGGCTTGATAAAAGGTTGCAACCTTCAATAATACACGATAATTCACTTGAACATTCATTAAAACAATCATTCAATAAGCACATAAATTGACAACAAAGTAGGTTGCCCCTCTAGCATTTAGGCATTTAAACGAACAAGATAACTCATTAAGCATTGACAACCAATAACTCATTCGATTCACATATCTTGTGAAAGCAAAGTATGTGATAACCCGAACCCGGCATGCATTTAATGGCATTTGACTGCATTTAATTAAATGTTTAATTAGTTAATCATCCATTTTTACACTATCTTGATATTTCTTTTAATAGTATTCAAATAATTTTTATATTGAATAATTTAAAAGATTATTACCTATTTTTATTGTTTATCGTAATTAGATTTATTTTCTTATGTTTAATTAAGTGTCATCTTCAATGTTAGTATTTAATTACATCTGACTACGTATTTATATTAACTTGTTCATTCGTATCTTAACATTAATTTCATAATTCTTTAAAATATTCTAGAAATAGTTAAATTAATTATTTTTAAATGAATATTGATTATTTTGATTATTTTAATAATCGGTTTTAATTATCTTGCATTAAAATTACTCGATTTTCAATTAAATGAGAAAAGTAACTCCGAGCTGAAGTGAATTTTAAACTATTCTACTATTCTACTTTTCAAATATTATAGTTTTATATTATTGCTCATCATTTGATTAGTGATCGTTTATTGACTGTTTGATCGTAGTATTTCGAAAATGAGAGTTAGAGAAATATTTTCTGAATTTCGTAAAAAAATGTTTTTAGCTTAATTTAGCTAGTTTTAGTTGGTTTTCATTAAAATTGCATTTCTTTAACTTGAATTAGATTAAATGGCATCAAAATAAGCTAATTTGACCATTTTTAACTTGAATTTGACCTTGCCTTTTTACCATTTGCCCTTTGTCATCTTTTTAAAATAAAACAAGGCAAAAATCAAAACAAACAAATTGCAAAATACCATTTCTATCCTCCCCCCCCCCATGGCCGAATGCTCCCTAGGAAAAAAATGATTTTGCTTCAATTTTCTTCTACAATCATGCGTGGAATTGCTCGGGAGTCGTGGCTCGGGTCCTTGCAGGTCTTGGTCTTCAATCATTGTGAGAGTTTTTACGTTTTTGTGCATTTATATTCGAATTTGATTTTTGATTCAATTTCTTAGATTTGATATTTAATGCGTTATAATGCTTGAAATTGCTTGGAATTGCCTCTTTAGGGTTCGTAGAGCATTGCTTGTTAGTTATTTAGCAATTTTTACGGCTAGAAACACAAATTTGAAATTGGGAAAGAATAATAAATAGTGATTTTGAATAGTAAAACCCTAGAATTTTGGATTTTGATCCGAATTGCGATTTCTTGATTTGGATAGGTGCCATTAATGTTAGAAAGATAAAATGTGCAATAAAAACGGACCGGCCTTTGTTAAAATTGGAAATTAGACAAAGAAACGTACAAAGGGCCGTTTGACCAAAGTTGACCGTGCTCGAATTGAGTTGAGGGTTTTGCTATTGAGGGCATGGAAGCACTTTTGGTGCTGTTGTGGCGTTGATTGAGCGACCGGTTAGTATAGTTGTAGTTCAAACGCAATAGGTGGACTTTTGGGTCTCGGGTGAAAAAGTGAAGCTTCGTGATATAGAAACGTGCCTTGTAGTACCTAAGTGAATGTGGTGAAATCGGTTTCTTAATCCTGTAGCTCGTTTGCTCGTAATCGCCTTTGGAAGTTAGAGATTGAATAGTGACATTAGTCGTTTTCGTGTTTGAACTGCATTTGCTTGTTTGATTGATGTTATTGTTGATATTAGTGGTAATCATGCTTGAAAAGTTAATTGATTGTTGTTATTGATTGTAAATGCTTGATATCCCGTTTATCACCACTAATCTGCACTTTCGTGCTATTGCTCGTTTATTGCTTGTATCTCGTATTGTTTTGCATTCATAAAGTCAGGGGCGGTGTGATGGGCCTCTCTGGGTAGCCTTGGGTTGCCAGGGTTCGTTGCTCTAGCTCCGTGTCCTATTCCATTTCTTGCTTGGGTTGCCTCCCAGGGAGATTTGGGTCGTAGAATTGATTGGATACTTCCGGGGTATTCCAAACTGAAGTTATAAGGTGGCTGGGCCGACGCGTCGTCATCGGATTCGTAATTGAGAGTTGTTTGTGGAATTGAATCGCATGGTACATTGCTCGTATGAGTGAACCGTGACCTTCAGAGTGTGGTATAGCTTTGAATGATTATGTTAATGCTTTTATTAATTGTTTATTGTATTGATTCTTTATATTGATTGCTTACATGTCAGTTATATTGCTTAACTGTATTATTTGCATTGCACGACTTTCTTTCTCTCCACCTCGATAACTGTCTCGCCCTCACTGAGTATACATGTTGTGTATACTCACCCCTCACCACCACATTTCAGGAAATGCCATGTTAGCTGGAAAGTTCATGGTTACGTGAAAGATCATGCTTAAAGAGTTATCTTGCGTGCTATGTGGCTTGAGTTGTCAAAGATGCAAAGATGTATGTTTCATGTGTTGTATGTATTTAATGTTAAAAGGAATGTAATTTAAGTTTTAACTAGGTAATTGAGGTGGTATGATAAGCTAGTTTATGTATTCAGTTAGTATAGTTTAATTTCAATGCATGTTTGTAATGTCCAAAGGAAAAGAGTTAGAATGGTATGATAGTCTATTTTATGCAATAAGTTAGTATAGTTTAGTTGTCAAGCATGAATGTACTTGTCAAAGATGAGAAGAGATAGGTTAGCATTTAAACTAGAAATGTATATTTACTTGTGTTCGCTTGTTGAGAACCAAGGCTCGGATGGCCTTGAGGTGTTTGTATGATTGGACACGGTGCTGGTCCACTTATATGCTACTGCAGGTTTTACATTTTGCCTAGAAACAGGGGAGACTCCGTCCGTCTTTCCCTAAAATTTTATGCCCGGGTTTGGAATTGGGTTGTGATTAGATTGATTGATAGAACTCCCGGTCTCGAGAGGGATCGGGGTGTTACAAAGTAGGCCACCACTTAAAGGATCCACACATATTTTACTCATTTTCCATTAGCAAATAACTTGCGCGTGAGCACCATTAAGTTCACTTGGTAACTATCTTTAGCAATCTAACTAACTACGAAGGGGAAATCTCATATTTAGTCCCTACTATTTGCAAAGTGTCTTAGTTTAGTCCCTATTGTTTAAAATGTCTCAATTTAGTCCCTATTGTTTCCCTAAAAGTTTCAATTTCATCTTTATTATTTAAAGTTTTTAATTTTGTCCTTATTGTTTTTCAAAAAATTTCAATTTCGTCTCTATTGTTTTTAAAAAGTTTCAAATCCATCCCTATTATTTCTAAAAAAAAATTCAATTTAGTCCTTAGATAATAGGGGCGAATTTAAAACTTTAAGAAAATAATAGGGACGAAATTGAAACTTTTTAAAAATAATAGGGACGAAGTTGAAACTTTTTAAAAAATAATAGAGACAAAATTGAGACATATTAAACAATAGGGATAAAATTGAAACTTTTGGTGAAATAATAGGGACTAAATTGAGACATTTTATACAATAGGGACTAAATTGAGACACTTTACAAATAATAGGGATTAAATGTGAAATTTTCCCTAACTAAGAACATAAACAAGTCACTATTCCACTTGAAATTCAAGGAAAAATTACAAGATTCTTCAAGCAAAACATTAGCTAGCATAAAGGGTAACTTAGTGGCACGAAAGGGGGTCCAAGATGGCACGGCAGTTGCTGCCCAGTGCCTGAACCATCACCAGCAGTAGTTGGCCGATGGTACAGCTCCGGCAGTGGCTCGCCGGAGCTGAAAAATACAGCGTAACAGCAAAAACAAGGAGAAAAAGGCTCAATTTCCAACTTTAGGCCTTATTTTGCAAACATATAACATGTGTGTATATTGTGTGCCACTTATATAAGCTATTAACACTTATTCAAGCATTTTAACAAACATATGATCAATATACTATGCTACTATGTCAAACTACAATACTCACATGAAATCTCTAACTTTTAACAACATACTACACATATACTTCATATTCGCTTCATAATAAACAACCTTGCATGTGAATTTATAGTTCAATTCAACATTTCATAGCACAACATCAACTTACCACTTACAAATCTATCTTAAATGCAAAGATACATGAAACACCTCACCTTGAAAGTGTAGAAAATGCAAACTAGAGCAAACACTTGAGCTAAAGATGCAAGTTTTCCCCTATTTCTTCTTCTTCTTCCTCTCGTTTCTTCTCTTTCTTCCCCTATTGGTTTTGCCCTAGCTTGTTTGCTCTTTTTTTTCTTTCTTAACCGAACCCCTCTCTCTCTTTCTATTCTTTTATTTTGTTTTGTTATATTATTTTGCATGAGTTATGTTATGTAGATGGTTCTAATTGTCAACTTAAACTAGCTTATGTACTATGATGCCACTATTATGCTATTGCCTCTATATTCTACTTTGCTAATTATCATTAACTCTATTCACTTTAAATGTAGTGTATGCACTAGTCCCGTAAACTCTTACCCATGTAATTCAAGGCACGTATCGATTCAAATATACAAGAAATAAGTCAATTAAATACAAATTAATAGATGCACATTAATTAAATATTTATTATTATTGGGTCCGGGCCCCACATACAGTGTGTTCCTCTTACACAGAAAAATGAAAATAAAGGTGCATGCAAAAAAAAAAAGAAAAAAAGAAAAATGGTGTATATGAAAAAAATTCCAAGAAAAGGAAAAAAAATGTGTCTATTGCTTTTATCTCTTGGCACCATATCATTGCACTTATTGTCTATCTTTAATGATACGTGCTTAAGGTGTGCGATGTTCCAGTATTCAGAATTTCGTGCAAGTAGGGTACATGTGGAGCCCTTCAAAGCCTATCAACCTAAGTCTTGAGTGGTTGGGATTGATGACCTGAATGCTTACCACACGGGGTATTGAGTTGACTGTTCTGAGACCAAGTATCGATTAAAAGAGATGAAGTGTGTTATTATTTTGTGCATGTAGTTTGAGGAACATCACTTGCATTTGTGGAACATAGTCGGGATTTCACATGGGAAAGTGGCATAGGGTGAAATTACTCTGTGTCTAGCAAAGTTTTGTGGACCCAATCTTGTATCCCTAGGTGATAGCCGGATATGCTTAAATTGGCCCAAAGAATTGGCATGACTAAGTAGTAAGAAAGAAAGGTAATAATGGGGAAGTTTGCCTATGTACCATGTGCATGTGTTCTGTGGAAAAAAGTCTCATTATTAACATTGTGTTATCTTTTGAATGGCTTGCCAACAATGTCATGATCTAAGAAATTTGGAGTGAATAACAAGTTCTAAATTGTTCTTTCGCTTGAGGACAAGCAAAGAGTGGGTTTAAGGGTGTTGATGAAACAACCTGATCCCTTGTGGAATCAAGTCCTGATGTAACAATGAGATCCAATTCCCAGGGCAAAAAATAAGGAAAAACGGACGGAGTTTTCCCTGCACTATGGTCAATCCAACCTGTTCAATCAAACTCAACCACAAGTATACAACCACAATATTCAAAGCCCTATTTCACATGCACGATAGGTTCACATCTTTTTATATATTACAATTCAAGCTTTTTACATTATAAATTCAAACTAGACTAGTTATGCCTTTGTTATATTTCTACTATAATTCAAAAAACTCTAACATTATCTCGATAATACAAAATAAAACTATGAGCTAACATAAGAGAAGTGGAACCCCATTGCAAAGTAGGCCAAAACAACTTTCAAAATTCTTAAAAAGCCACCTTGTTTTACCTGAAATTATGGAAGAAAGAGGGGTGAGCAACTATGTGCTCAGTGTCACGCCCCAACTCGACCCCACTTATGATTAGTCAGAACGCAACGGAATTTCGGCTATATAACGTCTGTAACATGAACATCAGGACTCTATCCAATCCTTTAAAAACATAACACAACCAACTCCAAGTTCAACAACAACTCCAACATCCATTCAACAGATACAAAGCCATTCATTTAACATCCATACAACATTCCAACATAAGTCATAAGCCTCCGTTTCAACAACATACCATAAGCTATACTATACATTTGCAAAATAGATTATAAACTAGTCTAGCAACCTAATCATATTCAAAAGGAAGACTACAAAACTAGTATTATATAAACCATTATCTTTGGGTAAGTTATGCCATACAACATACTATAAAAGCTAAGGTAAAAACACAAAGCACTTCAACATAACTAATGGATAAGACTCCGGCACATAAGATTCCTCCACAGAAGGCACATACTCAGCTTCCTGAGGGACGTACTCAAAATCTGGCTCAGTTTCACTTGATGACAATAAACGAATGAGTGTGAGATTATATATAACAAAGCTCAGTGAGGATTTGAAAGATGTTTTGAAATCATTTACTTTACCACTTGAGAAATCATCCTATGAGCAATAATGCGCATTAAACACCATTAACATCAACATTACATTTCAAGCCACATAAATAACCATTCAATTAAGAAAGGATATACTAGTTGGTGTAGCTCTGTACGCCATCACGATCTCAACCAACTTATTATAATTCCCATAATACATAACTGAGGTACCTCATCTAGCCCCTCCCTCCATGGCATCTTCGCCCATACGAGCTGGGGGTAGTCTATGATAGTCATGCCGTTATCAACCCGACAGCCTGATGCTGCCCAAGAGGTGGCACACACTATCAAGACTTATGACAATAATAATAAACATCTCATATTCTGGAAAGACAACAAAGTAGGTTGTCCTTCAGACCATCTTCAATCATCAGTCAGTTAACAACATTTCAATCAACATAACATCAATTAAACAACTAAGACAACTAAGTTAGATGACAAAGTAGGCCACACAACTTAGCATACATTTAAACATACTTCCAAACCCAAATCTACCCAACAATAATCCATGAAACAACTACTCAAACACCACCAACCAACTAAAGACAACTTTTTAACATTTCAAAGAAAGACTACACAAACTTCTATCATTCATAACTTACAATCTAGAAATCCAATAACCTCCAAACCACTTCCTATCACTCCACCGCACATGCAACTACATTAACCAAACCGGAAACCAACCAAAAGCCATCCAAAGCAAGTCCAACAACCCTATTTTTGGCAATGAACCTAGGCTGAATTTTTGGACTTTTGCTACGACATCCAAATTGAAAATTCGGCATTACAACATTACTATGCAAATTAACAAACTCATAGAAGCAACAACCATTCAATTCCAACCACCACAACAACAATTATTCAACTATAAGCCAATAAATCAATTTTAACGCCCGAAAATTAGAAATACATGCTACTACCTTTCAAAACAGCTATAAATACATATAAATGGTCCTTGGCAACTACTGAGCAATAATCTAAAGACAATTTAACAAAACATCGGATAAAAATACAACTATAAAAATTTGACAATAAATAGCATTTATAGATCAAAAATTTTTCTCTCACCTTTGATCCGAAGTAAAGCTAGAAATGCGTGCAATGGATGCCCAACAAGTGGAATCTAACTCGGAATGAAAAGCTTTGGACAAAAAATGAGTTTTCTAAGGAAAAATTGCTTTGAAAAACCTTGAAATTTTCCTCTCTTTTTCTCCCTCAATCTCACGGAAATGTGTGTAAAATAGGGTGTTTTTGCATTGTTTTATTGTGTGTAGACAACTTATAAGCAAAAGTCAAAGCAAGCTTCATGGTCAAAGTTTAATAACTTAAGTTATTTTAGTTATTTTTGGCTAAAAATAGAAATATAAATACTATATAACTAATACTATATTTATTAGGACTATATTTTAGATGACAACTTATATATGTAAGTATATGTATGCATATATATATATATACAATCAAGATATAATAGTTATTTTTGTAAAAGAAGGTGTAAAATCTATTTAAATTTCTAATTCGTTTCAGAATCAGTTTTAATCAGACACGGGTCTATTAACATCTGAGGACTAGGTTTTAAGACATTAAAAGCACCCATGTTTCAAAAATACTATTCACAAAACTCGATGATAAAATTTTCAATGCCGATTTTTATGAAAATCTCATGGATGTTCACATAGCATGTAATAGGAGTAGAAATCACAAAATTATCACATTCTAAGTCAAATAACACATATACAAGTCAAAACACACAATTTCACACAAAGACAAAATTTGGGTTTCATATTATCCCCCTCTTAGAGAAATTTCATCCTCGAAATTCTTACTTTCTGCTTGGAATAAATCTGGTTAATGTTGCTGAATCTGATCTCTTCTTTCCCAAGTAGCTTTTTTCAATCCCGTGATGTTTTCACAATACTTTAACCATCGAAATTTTCTTCGACCTCAACTCCTGATCCATTTGATCTAGAATAAGAATCGGTCGTTCATCATAAATGAGATTTTCACGAAGCTGTAATGGCTTTGGTCCTAGAATATGAGAAGGATCCAGAAAATACTTCCTCAAAGTAGACACATGGAAAACATTATGAACATTAGAAAAGTTCTCTGGCAAAGCCAATCGATACACCAACTTGCCAACTCTGCTAGTAATCTCAAACGGCCCTGCAAACCTCGGACTCAGCTTACCGCCCTTACCATGATGAGCAAAACCCTTACGAGAAGATAATTTCAAGAAAACTCAATCCCTGACTATAAACTCTAAATCCCGACAATATTTATCAGCATAACTTTTGTATCTGCTCTGCGTTGTCAGCATTTTCTACCTGATCAACTGGACATTCTCAATCTTCTTTAGAAGCTCTGGTATTATAGTCGGATCAATAGCCTTCATCTTCCCTACCTCGTCCCAATACAAAGGTGATCGACACTTACGACCGTAGAGAGCTGTATAAGGTGTCATCGCAATAGTTGCTTGATAACTATTGTTATAGGCAAACTCAACTAGTGGTAGATATTTCTCCCAGTTATTCCCAAAATCCAAAACACAAGCCCTGAGCATATCCTCTAGAATTTGAATAATTCTCTCCGACTGGCCGTCGGTCTAAGGATGATACGTTGTGCTGAAGTTCAAATGAGTACCCAAAGTTTCCTGAAGTTTCTCCCACAACTGAGAAGTAAACCGAGGATCTCGATCAGAGACAATATTAACTGAAATTCCGTGAAGTTTAACAATCTGATCCAAATAAAGATCTGCCAACTTTGCAACTTCATCTCCCATCCTCATCGGAAAAAAAATGAGCTATCTTCATTAAACGGTCCACAATAACCCAAACTGCATCACAACCTCTCGATGTTCTAGGCAAACTGAGACAAAGTCCATTGTAACATGTTCTCATTTCTACTCTGGTATTGCCAACGGCTGAAGTAACCCTACAGGTCGTTGATGTTCTGCTTTCACCCGCTGACAAGTCAAACATCTGGACACAAACTGAGCCACTTCCCTTTTCATGTTGTTCCACCAGTAATGTTGTTTCAAGTCCCGGTACATCTTGTTTCACCGGGATAAATGGTGTACTTAGAATTATAGGCCTCATCCAGAATACCTCTCCTCAAACCCGGTTAATCAAGAACACATACCTTGTTCCGAAACTGAAGAATACAATCCTCATGTACTTTGAAGTCAGACTGATCATCCGTAATCTGATCCTTGATCTTCTGATGTTTCAAATCAAGTTGTTGGGCTTCTCTGATCTGAGACAGCAATAAAGGTTAGATCCGGAGATGTGAACACATCACCCGAACCTGAGTCAACTCTGGTCTCTAATAGCTAACTTCCTCAAGCGCCTCTCATTTCTTAACTGCCAAACAAGCAATACATACCTTTCGGCTAAAAGCATTTGCTACAACATTTGTCTTCCCAGGTAGATAATTGATAGAACAATTATAATCTCCTAGAAGTTCCATCCACCTCCGTTGACGCATATTCAACTCCTTCTGTGAGAACAAGTACTTCAGACTTTTGTGATCAGTGAAAATCTTGAACTTACTGCCCCACAAATAATTACGCCACTTTTTCAGTGTGAATACAACTGCTGCCAACTCAAGATCATGAGTCGGATAATTTACCTCATTCGGTTTTAACTCCTTAGAAGCATAGGCGATAACCTGACCATTCTACATAAGTACGCAACCCAAGCCCTTTTTGGATGCATCGCTGTAGATGACCATATTATCGGTTCCCTCTGGGAATGCAAGTACCGGAGCGGTAGTCAATCTCTTTTTCAACTCCTGAAACCCACTCTCACACTTATCAACCCAAGTAAAGCTGGTTCGTTTATGAGTTAACCTCGAAAGTGGCCCTGCAATCTTAGAAAAGTCCTTCACAAACCTATGGTAATAACCCGCCAAACCAAGGAATCTGTAAACCTCCGAAACATTTTCCGGCCTTTTCCAAGACATCACCACTTCAATCTTAGTAGGATCCACTGAAATACCACTCTGAGTAATCACATGGCCAAGAAAAGATATTCGTTGTAGCCAGATTTCACATTTGCTGAACTTCGCAAACAACTGAAGCTCCTGAAGTTTCTATAGGACAAGTCATAGATGTTGCTCGTGCTCCAATTCAGTCTTAGAATATACCAAGATATCATCAATAAAGAATGAACTGGTCCAAGTACGACTGAAAGACTTGATGCATAAGATCCATGAATGATGTCGTTGCGTTAGTTAGTCCAAAGGGCATAACTACAAATTCATAATGCCCATACCGAGTCCTAAAAGCAGACTTTGGAACATCCTCCGTACAGATACGAAGCTGATAATACCCCTGCCTCAAGTCAAACTTAGAGTAGACTTTAGGTCCCTGAAGGCTATCAAACAACTCGTCAATTAGTGGCAAATGATATTTGTTCTTGATGGTCACCTAATTCAAACCACGATAATCGATACATAATCTCAAGGTATTATCCTATTCTTCACAAATAAAACGGGTGCTCCCCATGGTGAAGAACTCTGTTGAATGAAACCCTTCTCTAATAACTCCTGCAATTGAGTTTTCAACTCTTTAAGCTCAACTGGTGCCATCTGATATGCTGATTTAGAAATAGGTTGAGTACCGGGAATTAGATTAATCACAAACTCAATATCTCTCTCTAGCGGCAACTCCTCGGGAAATAAATTGGGATATTCCCAAATTATCGGAACTTCCTCCAGCTTTAGCTTATCAGATGATTGTTGATCAAATAAGCTAGATAACCTAAACACCCCTTACTCACCAGCTTAATAGATTTAACTAATGAGATAATGAAACTCATCTTAGCATCCCGATTCCCCGCTACCTCGACCACTGGCTATTCTGGCAACCGAAACTGTACCACCTTTGTTCTACAATTTAACTGAGCATCATACTTGGCAAGCCAATCCGTACCCAAGATAACATCATACCCTTTGATAGGAAATAAGATAAGGTCCGAAGGAAAATCCAGACCCTTAACATGTATTTTACAGTCTTTATATACTAAGCCAGTCACATACTTATCAGTCAAAGAAGTACTAATCTAAACCACATAAGGTAACTTCTCAGGTTGCCTATTAACACGTTCCACACAAGTAGGTGTAATGAAAGAATGTGTAGCACCAGAATCAATCAATACTTTAACAAGTTGATTGAGTATAAGAAAGTGACCTTCCACAACTGCCACTGCCTTAGGTATCTCCTCCAAGTCCACTGCGAAGGCCCGAGCTTGAACCCGCTATGACCTCCGTTATCTGGTTCATAGCCGTTGCAAGACGATTGTAACCCTGATCTCGGCCTGGTACCGCATTCCCCAGTGCCTCATTATCTTCTTGAGGCCTACCACGTATTCTTGGACGTCCAACCATTCTACTATCAAAGAGTTAACACAGGTTATAACACATAGACAGGCTATAGTAAGTTAATAGCACATAGGAACGAAGTTCACGTAAGGCACATAGTTCACATAAGGGTTAGTCACATAAACAAGTTAATCACATAATCACATTAACACACAATTCACTTTTCTTTCACTTCATACATACTTTCATGCTAAGACCACTACCCACATACCGAGAATAACCCGACTGACAATTAAACATGCGCTCTGATACCACTTAATGTCACGCCCCAACTCGACCCCACTTACAATCAGTCAGGATGCAACGAAATTTTAGTTATATAACGTCTATAACATAAACATCAGGACTCTATCCAATCCTTTAAAAACATAACACAACCAACTCCAAGTTCAACAACAACTCCAACATTCATTCAACAAATACAAGGCCATTCATTTAATATCCATACAACATTCCCGCATAAGTCATAAGCCTCCGTTTCAATAACATACCATAAGTTATACTATACATTTGCAAAATAGATTATAAACTAGTCTAGCAACCTAATCATATTCAAAAGGAAGACTACAAAAATAGTATTATATAAACCATTATCTTTGGGTAAGTTATGCCATACAACATACTATAAAAGCTAAGACAAAAACACGGAGCACTTCAACATAACTCATGGATAAGACTTCGGCACATAAGACTCCTCCACAGAAGGAACATACTCAACTTCCTGGGGGACGTACCCAAAGTCTGGCTCAGTTATACCTGATGACAATAAATGAATAAGGGTGATCTTATATATAACAAAGCTCAATGAGGATTCGAAAGATGTTTTGAAATCATTTACTTTACCACTTGGGAAATCAACCTATGAGCAATAACGCACATTAAACACCATTAACATCAACATTACATTTCAAGCCACATAAATAACCATTCAATTGAGAAAGGATACACTAGTTGGTGTAGCTCCGTACGCCATCACGATCTCAACCAACTTCTTATAACTCCTATAATACATAACCAAGGTACCTTATATAGCCCCTTCCTCCATGGCATCTCCGCCCATGTGAGCTGGGGGTAGTCTATGATAGTCATGTTGTTATTAACCCGACAGCCCGATGTTGTCCAAGAGGTGGCACACACTATCATGACTCATGACAATAATAATAAATATCTCATATTCTGGAAATACAACAAAGTAGGTTATCCTCCAGACTATGAGGCCCGACCTCGATTTACATGCGTTACCTCGATTTCTGTGCACTAATCTTTAACTACGTGTCTTAACCTAGATATAAAAGTTGTACATTGATTTACGTATCTTGCATTGGTTTATGCGCATAGAACTAGGATTGCATGCATTTATATTAGAATCCGTGCACTTACGTGGAAGTACGTGTCTTACCTCGTAGTGCGTGCTTTAAATTTAAGGATGCGTGTCTGCACGCTAATCAATAAAGATTCCTACACAAAGCACTAGACAATAAAATAATCCTACAAACTCCACTAACATTAAAATACTATTAAACTAACCTAAACATTCTACTAAGCTATAATTAAACCCTAAGTCAAACCACAAGAGGACAAAACCTCACCAAACGATAAATCCTATCATCAAACACTAGAATTCAAAAAGAAAAAAAACAACACACACACACAAGAACAACACGGCCAACAAGAGATTCCTACACACCTATACACACAAAATTATAAATAAAACTCACACAAGACACAAAAACATTCCATTACACACATAAAACACAAGAAGGCTTAAAAAATTATTCCTACATACTACCCAAACCTACCCTTCTTGGCCTATGCACCCCACATGCTACCACAATTCAAATTATAATCAAGATGACAAAAATTTCAGCTTTGTATGCTCCCTAGGCCAACACCATAAGCATACACACAAACAAGCATCTTCAAACTTTCAATTTTCCTCCCAACTCTCTCACTCTCTCTCCATTTTGGCCCTAGCTCGTCCTTGAGCTTCCAAGGCTCATGCAAGTCCTCTAGGCCACTCAAGCACTCGGCCATAGCAAGCAACTAAGAAAGGAACACTCAAATCCCTCAACAAGCTCACCATTTTCGGCCAAAGGTAGGTTTATGCTTCATCTTCTTCCTCTTTTGGTTTTGAGCACATGCACACCTCCTACATTTGCTAACTAGACTAGAATTTAAGGAAAATAAGAAGTCCATTTGGTCAAAGCAAGAAAAAATGGCATTTCGTGCGTTTCAAGAGCATTTCTTGCATTTCACCCATCAAGTTGCTAAGGTGAGGGTTAAATCTTTTCAAATGCTTCAAAAACTCACATGCATGCTCTTATTTGGCTGTATTTATTTTTGGAGTTCACGTGCATGTGTTTATATGAGTATATTTACCCTTGCATGGCTTGAAATTTGCTAGAAACCTTGAGATATGAAGTGATGTTTTCTGGCAACTCTCTATCCGTGTAGAACAAAATGTTTTTGGCCTAGGAAACGATGTTAAAAATGGGTGAAATTTGGTGAGTCACTAGATGTTTCCATTTTGAACATATCTTGCAGAAATAGACTAAGGCTAATTTTGAGTTTAAGACCTCCAAAAATGGAAAATATCGTAATGTGTCGGAAACTGGATAGTTCTGCGTGGTCTCACGGTTTTGGTCATAACTTCTAAGTCCGAACTCAAAATGCAGCGAGGTTTATTCCTAGATTTAAAGAACTCATTAAGATTTGATTTGAAATTTGATTCACTAAATTTGGAGGTTGTTTTCTTGGTTAAACGAATGAGGAAATATAAGCTATTGATGTGGGGTTTTCTTTGGAAACTTGCTTTAGATCATATTGTAATTTTACTTTGAGATATTGAATGCTTGGAATTGTGGAAATTAGAGGTTGCATGGACTGTTTTGGTTGGTTGAGATTGCTTGAATTAGTTGATGTATGATTTAGGCTCATTTTATGATGGATTCTTGCTTAATCGTATGTGTAAGCATGAAATTGAGGCCTTATTACTTATGCATGCTTGCTAAGTGACTATCCTATGGTTAAATGAATTCATTTGAGTTGTTAGTAGGCTGTCCATTAATCCCTGAGAATGTATAAAATGGCTTAAGTACTTCTTGTGGTTCTTAGCAAACAAAACCTACACCCGAGCACGGTTCTTGTAAACCCTAATGGCTACGTAAGTTCCCAAGTCCCAAAACCTTCATGTGTACCTTATAATTGATGTTGAGGAATGCTAATGGACTACCCAAAATTGTTTTTATAGCTCTAAGCATGATTCTCGATGATTGCATGTTGATAAACTAACTATTCGTCACCTAGTCTTGTGTAAAGTGTCGTAGCATGCTCGTATGTTCTCAACACTAGGTATGTGCACTAATATGAGTTATATGACTTGTTTTGTATGACATTACTTAGCTGTCCATTAAATGTTCATATGCTTCTAGGTGTTATACAAAGTGAATTTACATGTCAAAACATGTCTCGTATGTTTACTTGTCGATATGTGATCTTATACTAGCTTGGAGGCAACCTACTTTGTTGACCTCCTAATGTGAAATGTTAAATGGCATAATTTTGCATTGTATACAAGGTTGCAACCTTTCATTTTGGCATGGTAGCATTTCACGAACGCCGGGCGGCATAGGACTTACCGGTTCTCCCGTGACTACCATGGTCCAATTCTCTCTCCCGCCTGCATTCCACACTCGGAGAGTTGGGTTGTAGGTATGGTGTACAATCCGGAGTACACACATCGGGAGTGATAAGTGAATGATTGATGCTGGCTACAACATTGGTTATCGGAAATGAACTTGAGAACAAAAGCTCACCGTATCCTTGAAATGATTGGTAATTGTATCTATTGTTCAATTTGATTCTTATTCTATGCTTACTTCTTATTTGTATTACGTGACATGTTTTCAAAGGGTTTTTTTATAAGATTAACTGGAAAAGGATTTCAAAACCATGTCACTTTTTCCACCTCGCTGAGTTCATAAGGACTCACCCTCTTTTATCCTCACAGGAGAAGCGAATTTGGAACAGGTACCCAAGGAGAATATGATTGTTGATGAATCCTTGGAGTGACTATGTGCCTTATGTACTTTGCTTGAATGTGGATATTTTATGGACGTTGTGTTTGTTTTGAAGACTACTTATGTTGTTATTGTAAATGAACCCCGTTGTAATTTGGGGTCTAATTTTGGCTTGTACCAACTATAACCGGATGAACTCTTTATTTGGTTGTTTGCTTTCATTATCTTGATTAGTAGTTGTCGTAGGCATTTAGCCCAATAGGTGGAGAATCAACTAAGTTAACTCTATCTAATTTCACTTAGGTGCTCATTCGTAAGCTAAGGATAATAAGTACTTGCGTGATAGGAAAATTGACAAATAAACGGGACATAGTTATCATGCTAGGCTTGTTAACTAGATGGAACTTTCAAGATAAGTTAGTAGGCATATCTGTTGATGACAAAATATGAATCTTAGTTAGAATCAGATTTATGATTGGAAATTTTGAGGCGTTTAGAAATTAGGTCAAACCAAAGATTCTATTTACAGCCATTATGCTGTCGATTTATTGGAAAAATCTTTT
Source organism: Ehretia macrophylla (assembly GCA_037974665.1). Classification (NCBI taxonomy): domain Eukaryota; kingdom Viridiplantae; phylum Streptophyta; class Magnoliopsida; order Boraginales; family Ehretiaceae; genus Ehretia; species Ehretia macrophylla. The sequence continues at coordinate 21,832,936 of CM075782.1, read as the reverse complement.
GGAGTTCTAGGCCAACGTTAACCGTTAATCATAACAAGCGGCTAAGTCGTAAAATAGCATAAATGAATTAGGTCATACCCTAGTCTAGCCTCTATAGGTTGGGTCGAGGCATGACACCTTATCAGAATGGTATCAGAGCTTAGTTAGTTAACTAAGCATAAGCCGGGTTCAACTCTCGGCTAGTGGGTAGAAGCCTTTAAGTAAATTGTGCCTCATTTGTTTCTATGTACTTATGTGATTAGCATGCCTTAACTATTTTGAGAGTTTTATGTCTACCTGTATGTTGCATGCCACATATATTAACTTCCTATGTTACCATGACTTCAATAAAATGTGCATAATCATTTGTGCCTATAGATGGTTAGCCCTAGTACCCGCAATACCAATAGGGACGATGAGCCTCTAAAAGCCAGAGATGCTCACCAAACTAATCTGGGCATGGCTATGTTTAACATGATGGCAAGTGCTATGGATCAGATGTCGCGAGTGATGGAACGACAAGAAGCACGTGAAGCCGCAAATAATAACAACAATACAACTGGTGGTAAAAATAATAAAAATGATGGCGGAAACGGGAAGAATAGTAGAATGCCGGAGTTCCATGATTTTCACTTATCCAAGTTCTACGGGGAAGCTAATGATGAAAAGGTAGATGTGACGCCCGAGATTTAGCCATGCATTTAATTACTGTTGCATCTTTGTTTGCGCATTTCCTTCTGTGCATTATTGACTGCCTTCTTGAGTTACTATTCACTCCATTTTTAAACTGCCTTATATTAGTTAATTAGCATTTTTATTAAATCATATTAATTGTAAAAGTGGTGGAAAAAATGTGCAATTGAGCTAGAGGCGATAGGAGATCTTGTTTAGAAAATGATTTTTGTAGTTGAATGAATAGTGTTACGTAACTAACTTAGGTAATTAATTAGCTAGCATATATTTTACTATCTAAGCTCGTTTTAAAGCTTACTACGCGCATTATATTAGATCACTTAAGCACCCAAATGACCCCACCTTAACTTAGCCCCTTTTATATATCACTTAAACTCATAAATTGCAAAAAGAAAAAAAAAATAAAAAGCTGAAAAACAGAAGCAGGAACCCGACAGCTCCAAGGGAGAAAAAGGAAGAGATTTTGCTCACCAAGCCTCCAATCCAAGCCTCTCCAAGCCTTGAGCAACTAGTGTAGGGTGTTTGCAAGGTCTCTAGGTGCTCCTACGCGTAGTGGTGAGGGATTTCACGGCTTGTTTTTGCATTTTTAAATAGTTGCTCATTTCTTGATTTGTTGAAAATATGATTATATGCCATTGTAATTGTTATCTATGCTAATATACCATCTATATGAATGCTAGAGAACACATTTGAACCGTCGTTTCGCAATTTAAACGGTTAGAATTGTTAGTTTGATTTTTAGGGTGAATAGTGACGTTTTTTCTAGGGTTTTGTGTAATTGCTCGAATTAGCTTAATTTAATGCTTCTAATAGATGCCTTAGGTGTTAGTGAAGATAGCCTAATAGCCCCGTGCACTTGCATTGCCCTTAAATTGCCTAAAAATGGAAAATAGCCGACTTTAATTTGGGGCTTTCGGGGCTAATGCGAATCCGGGTGGATTCGGGCTTCAATTCTAATATCCTTAGGCTACCTAGGTGCTATAGATGCCTTGATATCCCTTGTTTGAAGCCCGGACAATGTAGGTGTAGTTTAAAGCCAAAAGAGGGAAATTGGGGCTTTCAGGGTAAACGCGGGCATTTGATTGAATTAGAGGGTTGAGAGGGTACCTTGAGGGTTAGTTAGAAGGTTGGGAGAGTTTCCTTTGAAAATGAAATCATTAACTTTGGTTTGGAAGAGAAATAGTTTGTAAAATAAAGGGGTTTAAATGCAATTTCGGTTGTCTCACACTTCTAAACTCACGGCATGACTTCTTGAGTGTTTATATGTGATATTAAGTTGATTTGGAACTTTTGGTATGATCCTATGCTTATTTTGTATATGTTCATTTGTAAACTGCTTATTAGCTTCTATATTTGCTTCTATCCTAATTGCATCGAGGTCAACCTACTTTGTTGATCCTCATGTGTGTTAATGCTTATATTATTGCTATTAACTTGTCATCGTTAAGTGCATTGCATAGTGGTTGCGCAACCATAGTGTCAGGGGCGGATGTGTTGAATATCGGCTGGGCGGCAGAGGGCTTGCCGGTGGATATTCAAACTCCGTGCCCTATTCCCTCATTCGCCTGGTCCGGAGATTGCCAGGGGATGTTGGGTCGTAGGATTCGGGGTACATCCGGAGTACACCCACTGGAGTGATTGGGGTTATGCCGGCTTATCGTGATCGTGCTCGTGGTTCGTGGATCGTGATTGAAGACCAGTGAAGATTGGTGTATAGGGGATTGTTGAAATGTATCCTTTTAATTGTGTGGTTATTTAAGTTATCATTGTTTCTTTAATTGTTTAAGTGTTATTGTTGTGTAATTGTATTATCTGTTGCATTGCACGCCCCGGGACTATATCCCTCACTGGGCAACAGTGGTTGCTCATACCTCGATATCTGTTTCAGGAGACGCTGAGGGTGATCCCCAGCTTGTTGATTTAATTGAGGAAGAAGAAGTTCAGATCGAGCCTTTACCTTAGTTGCTGTGTCTGATAGCTTGAGGTGGTTAATGAATTTGCTGCTATGTGGAAAGTTCAATTAATTGTTTTATGTTCTATTTTGTGGCCTAAGGGCTATGTATATGTTTGTTGCGCAAGTCGAAGGATAGTAGATTGTGGTGTAGAATTAGAAGCCATGTCTTGTAATAACTTTTATTCTTGCCTTATTTCCTTGCATGCTTGGGAGTGGATGGTTAATGTAGAATGCTTTATCCTTTAAGTTGTTTTATTGATTTCCTAGAATGTCATGATTATAAAACTATGCTGACAACAAGTTCTCGCATGCTTGTGTGTTTTGGAGCTATTGTGTACCATAAGGCTCGGATGGCCTTATAGCTTTGTTGTTTAATTAAGAAGAGCTTGTATTGTATTGTTGGGACTTTGTTTAAGTGTTTACATGTTTTTAGAATGTCCACGGTACAGGGGAGACTCTGTCCGTGTGTCGGGTCCGGACCTAACCTTTAGCTTGGGTGTTAGGTCGGGGCGTGACAGTAGAGGCTTGGTTGTCTGAGATTGAAAGGATTTACAGGCCACTTGTCTATACTGACGAAGAAAAGATTGAGTTTGTTGTGTTTTTGTTACATGGGGATGCCGAGCATTGGTGGCACACTATGGAGGCACTTTGGGAAACTGATCATACACCTCACTTATGGAGTAATTTCGTTAAGGCTTTCAAGGATAAATACATACCTGTGGCTTCAAGACAGAGATGGATTGAAGAGTTTATGACCTTGAGCTAGGGTAACATGACAGTGGCTCAATATGAGGCTTGTTTTGACAAACTGTCTTGCTATGCACAATACATGGTCAGTAACCCTGAGGCGAATATGTAAAAATTTATGAATGGGTTGAGGCCAGAAATTCAAGATCACTTGGCTTTACATGACTTTACTACATATTCTGTTATCTTTGTTGTTGCTTCCCGAGTTGAGAAGAGAAAACTTGATAGAGCCAGCTCGAGTTAGCCGAACAAGAAACCCTACCAGTCTCAATGACAACCGAGGAATTTTTAGACTCAGAGTCCCGATCAGGGCCAGGGCCAGAGCCAGAGCCAGACTAGACCGGTCAACAATTATGTCCCATCAAGTGCACAAGTAGCCTCTTCCACCAATGGTTCCACGGGTAGTTCACCCGCTACTCAGGTTGTCACTTGTTCTTACTGTAACAAAAAGGGTCACACTAAGGCCCAATGCTGGAAGAAATCGGGACGATGCGTGGGGTGTGGCAGCGATCAACATCGGGTCAGGGATTGCTCTAAATGGCAGAGAGGTCAAAATAAGAATAAACCAGCTGGTAGAGGCAAGGCTCCAGTTCCTAGAGTTCCAGCCCGAGCTTATGCTATTGAGTGCGATGAGCTTCCTGAAGAGGCTGTTGTTGTTGAAGGTATATTCTTGATACTGAATCAACTTGTTAGGGTGCTAATTGATCCAGGTGCTAATTATTCATTTATTACTCCCTTATGTGTGCAACGTGTGAAATTACGAGTTGAACGTTTGCCTTACGAAGTAGAAGTCAGTACTCCGATGGGCTCTAAACTTGTTACTAGCTCAGCTTGTAAAGCATATAAAATTCATATTAAGGATCGAGAATTCTCGGCCGATCTTATAGTGTTACCCTTTTGAGTCTATGAAGTCATCTTAAGGATGGACTGGTTGGCAAAGCATCATGCTCAACTGGATTGTCGGACGAAGATTGTAATATTCCAAATACCTGGCCAACCAACATTGGAGGTAATGGGTCGAAGGAATTTCACTGGGAGTTCAATCATTTCATCCACGAAAGCGGTGAAGTTCATGAGAAAAGGGTGTAGCGAATACTTAGCTTACCTCATCAATAAGCCATTGGACAAAGCAAAGTTGGAAGAGATGCCGGTGATTAACGATTATGCTGATGTGTTTCCAGAGGAATTGTCGGGTTTGCCTCTGGAACGAGAGATTGAGTTTGTAATAGAATTATTGTCGGGTACACAGCCGATATCTAAAGCTCCCTATCGTATGGCACCAGTTGAGCTACAAGAATTGAAGGACCAATTGCAAGGATTGTTGAAGAAAGGGTTTGTTCAACCGAGTTCTTCTCCATGGGGTGCACAAGTTCTATTTGTAAAGAAGAAGTACGGAATGTTGAGGTTATGCATCGATTACAGATGATTGAACCAAGTGACCGTCAAGAATAAATATCCACTTCCACTGATCGATGAGTTGTTTGACCAACTTCAAGGAGCTAAAGTGTATTCAAAACTCGATTTGAGACAAGTGTATTATCAATTGTGAATTAAAAAGGAAGATGTTCCTAACTCGGCTTTCAGGACGAGATATGGGCACTATGAGTTTGTGGTAATGCTATTTAGGCTAACTAATGCCCCTGTAGCTTTTATGGACTTAATGCACAGGGTGTTTCAACCCTACTTGGACCAATTTTTGGTGATCCTTATTGATGACATTTTAGTATACTCAAAGTCCGAGGCCGAGCATGAACAACATCTGCGATTGGTATTGTAGAAACTTCGGGAGCATCAGTTGTATGCAAAGCTTAGTAAATGTGAATTTTGGTTGCGGCAGATTGTATTCTTGGGGCATATCATATCCCAAGAAGGTATAGCAGTGGACCCAACAAAGATAGAAGCAATGATGTCTTGGAAGAAGCTGGAAAATGTTACAAAGATTCGGAGTTTTCTTGGTTTAGCTGGCTATTATCGGAGGTTCGTGAAGGATTTCTCAAAGATTGCCAGACCACTTACAAAGCTAACTCAGAAGAAAACAAAGTTCGTGTGGGATGACAAGTGTGAGAACAGTTTTCAAAAGTTGAAGATAAGATTGACAACTGCAAATGTTCTTGCATTACCTGAAGGAAGTCAAGGCTTTGTAATCTATAGCGATGCTTCTAAGGAAGGACTGGGTTATGTATTGATGCAGAATGGTAGAGTGATTGCATATGCCTCTAGGAAGCCAAAGTCGTATGAATTGAATTACCCAACGCATGATTTGGAACTAGTGGCTATTGTGTTTGCATTAAAGAAATTGAGGCACTATCTGTGGGGTTGCAAGTTTGAGGTGTTTACGGATCAAAACAGCTTGAAGTATTTGTTCTCACAGAAAGAATTGAACATGAGACAAAGACGGTGGATGGAGCACTTGGATAATTATAACTGCACAATCAATTATGTGCCTGGTAAGGCGAATGTGGTAGCAGATGCCTTAAGTCGGAAGGCGAGCATGGCAAAATTGGAGGTTAAGGTGTGGGAAATGTTAGAAGAAGTATTTATGTGGAAACCAAAATTGACTCAAAAAGGGGTACTATTTGACACTACACAAGTTCAATCGACCTTGTTGTCCGAGATACGAGAGGCCCAGCAGAGGGATTGGCAGTTTCAGAAGATTAAGGAAGGCAACATAGATTACAAGTTTCGTGATGACGGTATTTGGAGATTCAGGAGTCGAATTTGTGTCCCTAATGACCCAGAGTTGAAGAAGAAGATTCTTGAACAAGCCCATAACTCAAGATACACTATTTACCCCGGCGGAACAAAGATGTACCAGGACTTGAAGCAACACTATTGGTAGAAAAACATGAAAAAGGGATATTGCAGAGTTCATATCTCGGTGTTTGACTTGTCAAATGGTCAAGGCAGAACATCAACGACCGGCAAGTTTACTTCAGTCGTTGGAAATTCCCCAATGGAAATGGGAACATATAACTATGGACTTTGTCATGGACCTGCCCAGGTCACAAAAGGGTCATGATGCCGTTTGGGTCATAGTGGATAGATTGACTAAGACCGCACACTTCATACCGATGAACATGGAGAATAGTCCTGAGAAACTAGGAGATATGTATGTAGCAAACATTGTAAGGCTACATGGGATGCCTATAAGTATTGTGTCGGATAAGGATCCTCATTTTACTTCCTGATTTTGGAAGAGATTGCAAGAAGTTTTGGGGGCAAAGTAGAGTTTCAGTACAGCTTATCACCCTTAGACTGATGGACAATTTGAGAGAACTATTCAAAATTTGGAGGATATACTGAGGGCGTATATGCTAGACTTCGAAAAAGGATAGGAGAAGTATCTGCCTCTAACGGAGTTCACTTATAATAACTGCTATCAGGCCATTATCGAGATGGCCCTATATGAGGCATTGTATGGACGTAAGTGTCGATCCCTGATTTACTGGGATAAAGTAGGTGAGACGAAGACATTTGACCCAACCCTTCTACCAGAACTTATAAAGACTATTGAAAATGTCCACCTCATCTGAAAACGGATGCTTACCGCCTAAAGCAAGTAGAAACGTTATGCAGACGGACGGAGACGGAATTTGGAATTTGAGGTTGGCGACAAGGTGTTCTTGAAGTTATCACCATGAAGAGGATTGATCAAACATGGTAAGGGTAAAAAGTTGAGCCCGAGGTTTGTAGGACCATTTGAGATAGTTGAAAAGGTTGGCAAAATGACGTACCGCGTGGAACTACCCCAAAACCTCGCCAATATTCATGATGTCTTCCATGTCTCAATGCTACGGAAGTATCACCATGTTCCATCGTACATCTTAGAGAGAGAACCATTGCAGCTTCGGGAGAACTTATCTTATGAAGAAAAGCCTATTCGGATACTAGACGAACAAGATCGAGAGTTGCGCAACAAGTCTATACCGAAATGGTGAAAGTGTTGTGGGATCACCATGGAGTTGAAGAAGCAACGTGGGAAAGGCGAGACTAGATGGAGCAACAGTATCCGACATTATTCCAAAGGTAATATTGAATTTCAGGACGAAATTCTTTTACGGATGGGAGGATGTGAGGCTCGACCTCGATTTACGTGTGTTACCTCGATTCATGTACACTAACTTTAAACTACGTGTCTTAACCTAGATATAAGAGTTGTACCTTGATTTACCTTGATTTACGTGTCTTGCATTGATTTATGCGCATAGACCTAGGATTGCGTGCATTTATATTGGAATCCGTGCATTTACCTAGATGTGTGTGCCTTACCTCGTAGTGCGTGCTTTAAACCTAGGGATGTGTCCCAACACGCTAATCAATAGAGATTTCTACACAAAGCACTAGATAATAAAGTAATCCTACAAACTCTACTAACATTAAAATACTACTAAACTAACCTAAACATTCCACTAAGCTATAATTAAACCCTAAGTCAACCCCCAAGAGGACAAAACCTCACCAAACGCTAAATCCTATCATCAAACACTAGAATTCAAAAAAAAAAAACAACACACAGACAAAAGGCCTACACGGCCAACAAGAGATTCCTACACACCCATACACACAAAATTATATTTTAAACTCACACAAGACACAAAAACATTCCCTTACATACACAAAACACAAGAAGGCATAAAAAATTATTCCTACACACTACCCAAACCCACCCTTCTCGGCCTACGCACCCCACATGCTACCACAATTCAAATTATACTCAAGATGACAAAAATTTCAGCTTTGTATGCTCCCTAGGTCGACACCATAAGCATACACACAAACAAGCATCTTCAAACTTTCAACTTTCCTCTCAACTCTCTCACTCTCTCTCCATTTCGGCCCTAGCTCTTCCTTGAGCTTCCAAGGCTCATACAAGTCCCCTAGGCCACTCAAGCACTTGGCCATAGCAAGCAACCAAGCAAGGAACACTCAAATCCCTCAACAAGCTCACCATTTTCGGCCAAAGGTAGGTTTATGCTTAATCTTCTTCCTCTTTTGGTTTTGAGCACATGCACATCTCCTACACTTGCTAACTAGACTAGGATTTAAGGAAAATAAGGAGACCATTCGGCCAAAGCGAGGAAAAAGGGCATTCCGTGCGTTTCAAGAGCATTTCTTGCATTTCAGCCTTCAAGTTGCTAAGGTGAGGGTTAAATCTATTCAAATGCTTCAAAAACTCACATGCATGCTCTTATTTGGCAGTATTTATTCTTGAAGTTCATGTGCATGTGTTTATATGAGCATATCTACCCTTGCATGGCTTGAAAATTGCTACAAACCTTGAGATATGAAGTGATGTTTTTTGGCAGCTCTATGTCTGTGTAGAACAAAATGTTTTTGGCCTAGGAAAAGATGTTAAAAATGGGTGAAATTTGGTAAGTCACTAGATGTTTCAGTTTTGAACATATCTTACAGAAATAGACTAAGGCTAATTTTGAGTTTAAGACCTCCAAAAATGGAAAATATTGTAATGTGTCAGAAATTGGACAATTCTGCATGGTCTCACGGTTTTGGTCATAACTCTGAAGTCCGAACTCAAAATCCATCGAGGTTTATTCCTAAATTTAAAGAACTCGTTAAGATTCAATTTGAAATTTGATTCACGGAATTTGGAGGTAGTTTTATTGGTTAAACGAATCAGGAAAAATAGGCAATTGCAATGGGATTTTGTTTGGAAACTTGCTTTAGATCATATAGTAATTTTACTTTAAGTTATTGAATGCTCGGAATTGTGGAAATTAGAAGTTGCATGGACTGTTTTGGTTGGTTGAGATTGCTTGAATTAGTTGATGCATGACTTAGGCTTATTTTATGATGGATTCTTGCTTAATTGTATGTGTAAGCATGAAATTGAGGCCTATTACTTATGCATGCTTGCTAAGTGATTATCCTATGGTTAAATTAATTCATTTGAGTTGTTCGTAGGCTGTCCAATAATCCCTAAGAATGTATAAAATGGCTTAAGTACTTCCTGTGGTTCTTAGCAAACAAAACCTACACCCGTGCACGATCCTTGTAAACCCTAATGGCTATGTAAGTTCCCAAGTCCCAAAACCTTCATGTGTACCTTATAATTGATGTTGAGGAATACTAATGGACTGTCCATAATTGACTATATAGCTCTAAGCATGATTCTCGATGATTGCATGTTGATAAGCTAACTATTCGTGTACCCAGTCTAGTATAAAGTGTCGTAGCATGCTCGTATGTTCTCAACACTTGGTATGTGCACTAAAATGAGTTATATGACTTGTTTTGTATGACATTACTTAGCTGCCCTTTAAATGTTCATATGCTTCTAGGTGTTATACAAAGTGAATTTATATGTCAAGGCATACTTCGTATGTTTACTTGTCGATATGTGATCTTATACTTACTCGGAAGCAACCTACTTTGTTGACCTCCTAATGTGAAATGTTAAATGGCATAATTTTGCATTGCATACAAGGTTGCAACCTTTCACTGTGGCATGGTAGCGTTTCACGAACGCCAGGCGACGAGTTTGCCGGTGCTCCCGTGACTACCATTGTCCAATCCTCTATCTAGCTTGGCATTCCACCCTCAGAGAGTTGGGTCGTAGGTTTGGTGTACAATCTGGAGTACACCCATTGGGAGTGATAAGTAGATGATTGATGCCGGCTACAACATTGGTTATCGAAAATGAACTTGAGAGCAAAAGCTCACCGTATCCTTGAAATGATTGGTAATTGTATCTATTGTTCAATTTGATTCTTATTATATGCTTACTTCTTATTTGTATTATGTGACATGTTTTCAAAGGGTTTTTCATAAGATTAACCAGAAAATAATTTCAAAACCTTGTCACTTGTTCCCCTTCGCTAAGTTCATAAGGACTCGCCATCTTTTATCATCACAGGTGAAACGGATTTGGAACAGGTACCCGAGGATAATGTGCTTATTGATGAATCCTTTGAGTGATTACGTGCCTTATGTACTTTGCTAGAATGCGGATGTTTTATGGACGTTGTGTTTGTTTTGAAGACTACTTATGTTGTTATTGTAAATGACTCCTGTTGTAATTTGGGGTCAAATTTTGGCTTGTACTAACTATAACCGGACAAACTCTTTATTTGATTGTTTGCTTTCATTATCTTGATTAGTAATTGTCGTAAGCGTTTAAACAGTGGGTGGAGAATTAACTAAGTTAACTCTATCTAATTTCACTTAGGTACTCATTCGTAAGCTAAGGATAATAAGTACTTGCGTGATAGGAAAATTGACACATAAACGGGACATAGTTATCATGTTAGGCCTGTAAACCAGATGGAACTTTCAAGATAAGTTAGTAGGCATATCGATTAATGACAAATATAGGAATCTTAGTTGGAATTAGATTTATGATTGGAAATTTTGAGGCGTTTAGAAATTAAGTCAAACCAAAGATCCTATTTACAGTTGTTATGCTATCGGTTTTTCAGAAAAATCTTTTGGAGTTCTAGGCCAACATTAACCGTTAATCATAACAAGCGGCTTAGTCGTAAAATAGCATAAATGAATTAGGTCATATCCTAGTCTAGCCTCTATAGGTTGGGTCGGGGCGTGACACCTAATCAGAATGGTATCAGAGCTTAGTTAGTTAACTAGGCATAAGTCAGGTTTAACTCTCGGCCAGTGGGTAGAGCCCTTAAGTAAATTGTGCCTCATTTGTTTCTATGTGCTTATGTGATTAACATGCCTTAACTGTTTTGAGAGTTTTATGTCTACCTGTATGTTGTATGCCACATATATTAACTTCCTATGTTACCATGTCTTCAATAAAATGTGCATAATCATTTGTGCCTATAGATGGCTGGCCCTAGTACCCACAATACCAATAGGGACAATGAGCCTCAAGAAGCCGGAGATGCTCACCAAACTAATTGGGGCATGGCTATGTTTAACGTGATGACAAGTGTTATGGATCGGATGTCACGAGTGATTGAACTACAAGAAGCACGTGAAGCCGCAAAAAATAACAACAATACAACTAGTGGTAACAATAATATAAATGATGGCGGAAACGGGAGGAATAGTAGAATGCGGGAGTTCCTTGATTTTTACCCGTCCAAGTTCTACAGGAAAGCTAATGATGAAAAGGAAGAGGCTTGGTTGTCTGAGATTGAAAGGATTTACAGGCCACTTGTCTATACTGATGAAGAAAAGATTGAGTTTGTTGTGTTTTTGTAACATGGGATGCCGAGCATTAGTGGCACACCGTGGAGGCACTTTGGGAAACTGATCATACACCTAACTTGTGGAGTAATTTTGTTAAGGCTTTCATGGAAAAATACATACCTGCGGTTTCAAGACAGAGGCGGATTGAAGTGTTTATGACCTTGAGCCAGGGTAACATGACAGTTGTGACACCCCACTTTTCTATCCTGTCTCGTTTTGCGTGTTTATTCTCGTTTTGCGTGAATTGACCTGTTTATGGGCTATATGACTTAGAATGTGATAATTTTGATATCAATACTCCTAGAACATGCTAAATGTGCATTCATGAAATTTTCATAAAAAACGGAGTCATAAATTTTATCGTCGATTTTTAGTGAATAGTATTTTTGAAACACGTCCGCTAAAATTTTGAAACTGGTCTTTTTAACCCTTCTAGACCTAGTCCAAGGACTTTAATAGACCTGTGTTTGATTAAAACGGTTTTAAAATCGGCTTAGGAATTTATTAGGGTTTTTATACCGACTTTTGCAAAAATCGAGTTTTAAGCCAACTCGGGTGAAATTGTTTGATTGTAAAACTTCTTGTCACCTAAAAATAACCTACTTGAGCTATCTTGGGTGTTGAATAATTGTTTTGAACATTGGTGATCAAGAAAATGCATTTAAAGTCAAGAAAACACTAAAAATACAAAAGTTTCAACTTTGACTTTCATTTAAATTGTTGACTTTCATGCATATATCACCAACACACATTGAAAAAGCAAAAAAACACCTTCATTTTCACACACATAGCCGAGAGGCCATAGGAGAAAAAAAACCAAGGAGTTTTCAAGGTTTTCAAAGCAAATTTTCAAAGAAAAACCTAGTTTTTGTCCAAAGAATTTCATGCCAAGTTGGATTCTGCTTGTTGGGCACGCATTGCATGCATTCCTAGTCTTTTATCGCTTCTAAGGTGAGAGAAAAATTCTAGATCTCAAAACTCATCTTTTGTGTTTTTGCGTAGAATTGATTATCTAACCGTTAGAATGTTAATCTGATGTTAGATTATTGCTCCATGCATGCTAGGGATCATTTATATGTAATCCTACGAGATTTGAACCGTTGTAGCATAATATTATTTTTCGGGTATTTAAAGTTGATTAATTTGCTAAATGTTGATTATTTTGAGTTGTGTTGATCGGAATCGATTGCCGTCGATTTCTAAAATTTTGTTAATTACGTGGTAGCGCCGTTGTAATGCTGAATTTTCGATTGTAATGTCCGTGCTAAAATTCGGAAATTTCAGCCATGACACACTAGGGTTTTAGGGTTATTGGGCATGATTTAGATGTGTTTTGGTTGGTTTCCGAGGGTGCTAATGTAGTTGGTTGAATGGGTGAGTGACAGAAACTGATTTGGAGTTGTTTGGATTAGTAGAATGTAAGATATGATTATTTGAACTTTAGGTTGTCTTTCTTTAAAATGTTAGATTATGTCTTTAGTTGATTGGGTGCGGTTTGAGTGATTGAATTATGAGTTGTTGATGGGTAAACTAGGGTTTGATTGTGTGTTTAATGCATGTTCGGTTGGATGGCCTACTTTGTCATCTAACTTAGTTATTTGTTGTTAAATTGATTATTGATGTCATTATGATGATAATATGATTATTGATTATTGATTGATGATTGATGCCGGGAGATAGGCAGTTCTGCTAAACTGTCTTCCTGTGAATGATTGATGTTTATTTTTATTGCTGAGTCTTTGGTATGTGTGTGCCACCTCTCGGGCAGCATCGAGCTGTCGGGTTGATAACGGCATGACTACCAGAGATTGCCTCCAACTCGCATGACGGAGGTGTCATGGAGGGAGAGGTTATTGGGGTACCTCGGGTGCGTGAGTTTATGGGAGTCATAAGAAGGCTGTTACGATCGTGGTGGCGTTTGGAGCTACACCAACTAGAGTATCCTTTATTGAATGGTCATTATAGATTATGTGATGATAGTATTATTGATGTTATTGTGTGTTTACTTGCTCAAAGGATTATTTCCAAGGAGTTTAGTAAACCTTGCTCGAGATCTATTGGATCCTCACTGGGCTTATTTTATATAAGCTCACTCTCTATTATTGCATGCATGCAGGTGTACTTTCGCAGGATTACGGGTACATGCCTCCTGAAGAGGAAAATGTGCCTTACGTGGATGAGTCCTATGTTCCGGAGTCTTATCCATGATGTTGTATTGTTTTACTATCTTGTAAATTAACTTAGTAGACTTTTATATGCTTTGTAGTTTATAATGTATAAGATGTTGAAAAGATAATGAATTAGTTGATGCTATCTTAGTAGTCTTTCTTTTGGCTATGTATAGGTTGCTAGGATGGTATTAATATATTTTGCAATGTATATTAAGGTTCATGCATTATGTTGGAACGGAGGCATATAACGGGGAATGTTTATTGTATAATATGATTATGATGTATGTTGTTATATTATTGAGGCGTTGTTTGTTGTATGGTTATGGAGTTGATGTATGATGTTCTATTGAGGTTGGTTTAGAGCCTCGGTATCCTATTCACTGTCGTTATACCGCCGAAATTCCTTTGCGTCCTTACTGATTATAGGAAGGGTCGAGTTGGGGCGTGACATTTAAGTGGTATCAGAGTGCATATTAGTTGTCAGCCGGGGTATTCTCAGAATGTGGGTAATGGTCTTAGCATGAAAGTATGTATGAATTGAAAGAAAAGTGAACTATGAATTAATATGATTAAATGATTAAGTGATGATGTGATTTAGTGCTTATGTGATTATGTGATCAATTTGTTTATGTGTTTTATGTGAGTTTGTTGTTTATGTGCTAATAGTTGTTTATAACCTGTTTACGTGCTATAACATGTGTTAACTCTTTGATTAGTAGAATGGCTGGTAGACCAAGGACCAGAGGTAGGCTCGAGGTAGTAGATGAGACTCCTGGTAATGCGGCACCGGGCCGTGATAGGGGTGATGACCGTTTGGGGGGCAGCTATAGACAGTATTGCTGAGTTAGTGGCCGGACAGGCTCAGTTGATAGCAGGGCAGGCTGCCTAGACTCAGGTTTGGCAGGCTTAGTTGTTGAATGTGCAGGGTGGAAACCATGGGCGTGGTACCCTGAAAGAGTTCTTGGGGTATCATCCACCTAGATTTCAGGGGGAACCCGATGATCGGAAGGCTGAAGCGTGGATTAGTAAGGTGGAGAAGATTTATGATCCTCTTGATTATACCGATGAGCAAAAAGTCTCCTTTGTCGTGTACTTGTTAGATGATGAGGCAGAAGAATGGTGGTGCACGGTGAGAACTAGCTAGGTGACTCAGGGTATTCTGTATGTTTGGGATACCTTTCTGTTGGCTTTCCGGGCAAAGTATGTCCCGAGGATCGCGAGGGAGAGGAGAGAGGTAGAGTTTCTAGCCTTAGTGTAGGGAGATGCTTCAGTGGCTCAGTATGAGGCCACCTTTACTCGATTGTCCCGGTATGCACCGGAGTATGTGGCTGATGAGAAGCGAAGGACTCGTAGATTCATGTTGGGGTTGAGGCCCGAGATTCAGGATGTGATGGCTCTGAATCGGTATGATATATTCACTGAGGCCTTTGAGGCAATTTCTAGGCTAGAGAAGAGAAAGGGAGATCAGCTTGTGTCTAGTCAGCCGAGTAAGAGGCCGTATCAGCCGCAGTATCAGCAGGGTATGTGTAGGCCTCCCGTACAGCAGGTTGTGTATAGGCCACCAGCTCAGCAGGGTTCTTTTAGGCCATAGGGACAGCAGAGTTATTATCGGCCTCAGTTTCAATAGGGGTCATATCAGGTTCAGTCCCAGTTTAGGCTAGCCCAGTCTCAGGGTCAGTACAGGCCTAGTTTGGTAAGGCCTCAGCAGTAGGCTGGTTCAGCAGTTTCTTTAGCTTCTGGTTCTTCCAGGGGCAGTGTTAGTGCATCATCACCGCAATGTACACACTGCAACTGCACGGGGCATGTGGAGGCCGATTGCAGAGTGAAGGCAGGGACATGTTTAGGGTGCGGCAGCAATCATCGCAGGGTGAGGGATTGCCCTAGATATTTGAGGACTGAGGGTCGGACAGCGACTCAAGGTTATCAGGGCCGACCTGCGGCCAGTACACCTCAGCAGCAGCGGGTTCAGGCTCGGGCCTACGCAGTTGATTTAGAGGAGATGTCTGAGGAGACTGCAATTGTGGAAGGTAACTTCCTTATACTTGATCAACTTGTTAAAGTGTTGATTGATTCTGGTGCTATGCATTCTTTCATTACTCCTGCTTGTGTGCTACGTGTTAATATGCAACCTGAAAGATTGCCTTATGTGGTTGAGATTAGTACATCTTTGACTGATAAGTATGTGACTGGCTTAGTATGTAAGGATTGTATAATACATGTTAAGGGGCATAATTTTCCTTCGTACCTTATCTTATTTCCTATCCGGGGGTATGATGTTATCTTGGGTATGGATTAGCTTTCTAAGTATGATGCCCAGTTAAACTGTCGAACCAAGGTAGTACAGTTTCGTTTGCTAGATCAGCCAATAGTTGAGGTAGTAGGGAACCGGGGTGCTAAGACGAGTTTTGTTATCTCAGCAACTAAAGTCGTTATGTTGGTAAGTAAGGGGTGTTCGGGTTATCTAGCTTATTTGATCAACAAGCCATCTGATAAGCTACAGCTAGAAGAAGTCCCTATTATTCGGGAATATCCCAATGTATTCCCCGAGGAGTTGCCAGGGTTACTACCAGAGAGAGATGTAGAGTTTGTGATCAATTTTGTTCTCGGTACTCAACCTATTTCTAAATCAGCATACCGGATGGCACCAGCTGAGTTGAAGGAGTTGAAAGCTCGGTTGCAGGAGTTATTGGAGAAGGGATTTATTCAGCAGAGTTCTTCACCTTGGGGAACTCCTGTTTTATTTGTGAAGAAGAAGGATGGTACCTTGAGGTTATGCATTGACTATCGTGGTTTGAATCAGGTGATCATCAAGAACAAGTATCCTTTGCCACTGATTGACGAGTTGTTTGATCAATTTCAGGGAGCCAAAGTCTACTCTAAATTTGATTTGAGGCAGGGGTATTATCAGCTTCGGATTCGTACGGAGGATGTTCCAAAGTCTGCCTTCAGGACTCGGTACGGGCATTATGAGTTTGTTGTTATGCCCTTTGGATTAACTAATGCACTGGCAGCATTCATGGATCTTATGCATCGGGTTTTTCAGCCGTATTTAGACCAGTTCGTGGTAATCTTTATTGATAATATCTTGGTCTATTCTAAATCTGAATCGGAGCACGAGCAACATCTACGGCTTGTCTTACAGAAGCTGCAGGAGCATCAGTTGTTTGCCAAGTTCAGCAAATGTGAATTTTAGCTGCAACGCATATCTTTTCTTGGCCATGTTATTACACAGAGCGGTATATCGAAGATTGAGGTGGTGATGTCTTGCAAACGGCCAGGGAATGTTTCTGAAGTTCGTAGCTTTCTTGGCTTGGCGGGTTATTACCGTAGGTTTGTAAAAGATTTCTCAAAGATTGCTGGGCCACTTTCTAAGTTGACTCAGAAACGGACTATCTTTACTTGGGATGAGAAGTGTGAGAGTGGGTTTCAAGAGTTGAAAAAGAGGTTAACTACTGCTCCAGTACTTGCTCTACCAGAGGGGACTGATAATATGATTATTTACAGCGATGCATCCAAGGAGGGCTTGGGATGTGTTATTATGCAGGATGGCCGAGTAATTGCCTATGCTTCCAAGAAGTTGAAGCCTTATGAGGTGAATTATCCGACTCATGATCTTGAGTTGGCAGCAGTTGTCTTCGCACTGAAGAAGTGGCGTCATTAT
Source organism: Ehretia macrophylla (assembly GCA_037974665.1). Taxonomy (NCBI): domain Eukaryota; kingdom Viridiplantae; phylum Streptophyta; class Magnoliopsida; order Boraginales; family Ehretiaceae; genus Ehretia; species Ehretia macrophylla. The sequence continues at coordinate 21,815,559 of CM075782.1, read as the reverse complement.
CTGTGGGGCAATAAGTTCGAGATTTTCACTGATCATAAGAGTTTGAAGTACTTGTTCTCACAAAAGGAGTTGAATATGCGCCAGCGGAGGTGGATGGAGCTTCTTGGAGATTATAATTGTTCTATCAATTATTTGCTTGGCAAGGCAAATGTTGTAGCAGATGCTCTCAGCCGGAAGGCGAGTATCTCTTGTTTAGCTGCCAAGAAATGGGAGATTCTTGAGAATTCACTTATTGGAGATCGGAGTTGACTCAGGTTGGGGTGATGTGTTCACATCTCCGTATTCAACCTTTATTATTGTCTCAGATCAGAGAAGCTCAGCAATTGGATGTTAAACTTCAGAAGATCAAGGATCAGATCACAGATGATCAGTCTGACTTGAAAGTGCATAAGGACGGTATTCTTCAGTTTCGGAACAGGGTTTGTGTTCCCGATGAACCGGGCTTGAGGCGAGGTATTTTGGAGGAAGCTCATAATTCTAAGTACATTATTCATCCCGGTGGAACCAAGATGTATCGAGATTTGAAGCAACATTACTGGTGGAATAATATGAAGAGAGAAGTTGCTCAGTTCGTGTCTAGATGTTTGACTTGTCAGTGAGTGAAAGCCGAGCATCAACGACCTGCAAGTTTGCTTCAGCCGTTGGCTATACCAGAATAGAAGTGGGATCATATTACGATGGATTTCGTCACTGGTTTGCCTAGAACTCCCATAGGTAATGATGCAGTTTGGGTTGTCGTGGATCGTTTGACGAAGACAGCTCACTTTATTTTGATGAGGATGGGAGATGAGGTTACAAAGTTGACGGGTCTTTATTTGGATCAGATTGTTAGACTTCACGGGATTCCATCTAATATTGTCTCAGATCGAGATCCTCGATTTACTTCTCGTTTGTGGGAGAAACTTCAGGAGACCTTGGATACTCAGTTGAACTTCAGTACCGCATATCATCCACAGACCGACGGTCAGTCTAAGCGGACTATTTAGATTTTGGAAGATATACTTAGGGCTTGTGTTCTGGACTTCGGGAAGAACTGGGAGAAACATCTACCACTTGCCGAGTTTGCCTATAACAATAGTTATCAAGCTACTATTGGGATGACACCTTTCGCAGCTCTTTACGGTCGTAAGTGTCGTTCACCTTTATATTGGGACGAGGTAGGGGAGATGAAGACTATTGATCCGACTATCATGCCAAAGCTTCTGGAGAGAATTGAGAATGTTCAGTTGATCAGACAGAGAATGCTTACGGCGCAGAGTAGATTCAAGAGTTATGCTGATAAGCGTCGTCGGGACTTAGAGTTTGCAGTCGGGGATCGGGTTCACTTGAGATTATCTCCTTGTAAGGGATTTGCTCGTTATGGTAGAAATGGAAAGCTGAGTCTGAGATTTGTTGGACCGTTTAAGATTACCGGCGGGGTTTGTAAGATGGCATATTGGTTGGCTCTACCGAAAAATTTCTCAAATGTCCACGATGTATTTCACGTGTCTAATTTTCGGAAATATAATCCAGATCCTTCTCATATTCTTGAGCCAGAGCCATTACAGTTTCGTGAGAATCTGACTTATGACGAGCGTCCGATTCGTATTCTTGATCAGATGGAACGAGAGTTGAGGTCGAAGAAGATTTCGATGGTTAAGGTGTTGTAGAAGCATCACGGCATTGAAGAAGCTACTTGGGAGAGACGGGATCAGATGCAGCAGCAGTACCCAGATCTGTTCAGTATATCAAGTAAGAATTTAGAGGGCGAAATTTCTTTAAGGGGGGAGGAGAATGTGAAATCCCAATTTTTTATCCTGTCTCGTTTTGCGTGAATTAACCTGTCTATGTGCTATATGACTTAGAATGTGATAATTTTGATATCAATACTCCTAGAACATGCTAAATGTGCATTCATGAAATTTTCATCAAAAACAAAGTCAGAAATTTTATCGTCAATTTTTAGTGAATAGTATTTTTGAAACACGTCCACTAAAATTTTGAAACTGGTCTTTTTAACCATTCTAGACCTAGTCCACGGACTTTAATAGACCTGTGTTTGATTAAAACGGTTTTAAAATCGGCTTAGAAATTTATTAGGGTTTTTACACTGACTTTTACGAAAATCGAGTTTTAAGCCGACTCGGGTGAAATTGTTTGATTGTAAAACTTCTTGTCACCTAAAAATAACCTACTTGAGCTATCTTGGGTGTTGAATAATTGTTTTGAACATTGGTGATTAAGAAAATGCATTTAAAGTCAAGAAAACACTAAAAATACTAAAGTTTCAACTTTGACTTTCATTTAAATTGTTGACTTTCATGCATATATCACCAAAACACATTGCAAAATCACAAAAACACTTTCATTTTCACAAACATAGCCGAGAGGCCATAGGAGAAAAAAAGCCAAGGAGTTTTCAAGGTTTTCAAAGTAAAATTTCAAAGAAAAACCTAGTTTTTGTCCGTAAAATTTCGTGCCGAGTTGGATTCCGCTTGTTGGGCACGCATTGCATGCATTCTTAGGCTTTTATCGCATCAAAGGTGAGAGAAAAATTCTAGATCTCAAAACTCATCTTTTGTGTTTTTGCGTAGAATTGATTATCTAATCGTTAGAATGTTAATCTGATGTTAGATTATTGCTTCATGCATGATAGGGATCATTTATATGTAATCCTACGAGATTTGAACCGTTGTAGCATAATTATTATTTTTCAGGTATTTAAAGTTGATTAATTTGCTAAATGTTGATCATTTTGAGTTGTGTTAATCGGAATCGATTGCCGTTGATTTCTAAAAGTTTTTTAATTACGTGGTAACGCCGTTGTAATGCCGAATTTTCGATTGTGATGTCCGTGCTAAAATCCAGAAACTTCAGACATGACACACTAGGGTTTTAGGGTTATTGGGCATGATTTGGATGTGTTTTGGTTGGTTTCCGAGGGGGCTAATGTAGTTGGTTGAATGGGTGAGTGATAGAAACTGATTTGGAGTTGTTTGGATTAGTAGAATGTAAGATATGATTATTTGAACTTTAGGTTGTCTTTCTTTAAAATGTTAGATTATGCCATTAGTTGATTGGGTATGGTTTGAGTGATTGAATTGTGAGTTGTTGATGGGTAAACTAGGGTTTGATTGTGTGTTTAATGCATGTTCGGTTGGATGGCCTACTTTGTGATCTAACTTAGTTATTTGTTGTTAAATTGATTATTGATGTCATTATAATGATAATATGATTATTGATTATTGGTTGATGATTGATGCCGGGAGATAGGCAGTTCTGCTAGACTGTCCTCCTGTGAATAATTGATGTTTATTATTATTGCTGAGTCTTTGGTATGTGTGTGCCACCTCTAGGGCAGCACCGGGCTGTTGGGTTGATAACGGCATGACTACCAGAGACTGCCTCCAGCTCGCATGACAGAGGTGTCATCGAGGGAGAGGTTATTGGGGTACCTCGGATGAGTGAGTTTATAGGAGTCATGAGAAGGCTGTTATGATCGTGATGACGTTTGGAGCTACACCAACTAGAGTACCCTTTATTGAATGGTCATTATAGATTATGTGATGATAGTTTTATTGATGTTATTGTGTGTTTACTTGCTCAAAGGATTATTTTCAAGGAGTTTAGTAAACCTTGCTCGAGATCTATCTGATCCTCACTGGGCTTATTTTATATAAGCTCACTCTCTATTATTGCTTGCATACAGGTGTACTTTCGCAGGATTACGGGTACGTGCCTCCTGAAGAGGAAAATGTGCCTTACGTGGATGAGTCCTATGTTCCGAAGTCTTATCCTTGATGTTGTATTGTTTTACTATCTTGTAAATTAACTTAGTAGACTTTTATATGCTTTGTAGTTTATAATGTATAAGATGTTGAAAAGATAATGAATTAGTTGATGCTATCTTAGTAGTCTTTCTTTTGGCTATGTATAGGTTGCCAGGTCGGTATCAATATATTTTGCAATGTATATTAAGGTTCATGTATTATGTTGGAACGGAGGCTTATAACGGGAAATGTTTATTGTATAATATGGTTATGATGTATGTTGTTATATTATTGAGGAGTTGTTTGTTGTATGGTTTTAGAGTTGATGTATGATGTTCTATTGAGGTTGGTTTAGAGCCTCGGTATCCTATTCACTGTCGTTATACTGTCGAAATTCCGTTGCTTCCTGACTGATTATAAGAGGGGTCGAGTTAGGGCGTGACATTTAAGTGGTATCAGAGCGCATGTTAGTTGTCAGCCGGGGTATTCTCAGAATGTGGGTAATGGTCTTAGCATGAAAGTATGTATGAATTGAAAGAAAAATGAACTATGAATTAATATGATTAAATGATTAAGTGATTAAGTGATTATGTGATTTAGTGCTTATGTGATTATGTGATCAATTTGTTTATGTGTTTTATGTGAGTTTGTTGTTTATATGCTAATAGTTGTTTATAACCTGTTTACGTGCTGTAACCTGTGCTAACTCGTTGATTAGTACAATGGCCGGTAGACCAAGGACCAGAGGTAGGCCCGAGGTAATAGATGAGACTCTTGGTAATGCGGCATCGGGCCGTGATAGGGGTGATGACCGTTTTGGGGGCAGCTATGGACAAGATTGCCGAGTTAGTGGCCGGACAGGCTCAGTTGATAGCAGGGCAGGCTGCCCAGACTCTGGCTTGGCAGGCTCAGTTGTTGAATGTACAGGGTGGAAACCACGGGCGTGGTACCCTGAAAGAGTTCTTGGGGTATCATCCACCTAGATTTCAGGGGGAACCCGATGATCGGAAGGCTGAAGTGTGGATTAGTAAGGTGAAGAAGATTTATGATCCTCTTGATTATACCGATGAGCAGAAAGTCTCATTTGCCGTGTACTTGTTAGATGATGAGGCAGAAGAATGGTGGCGCACGGTGAGAACTAGCTGGGCGACTCAGGGTATTCCGTATGTTTGGGGTATCTTTCTGTTGGCTTTCCGGGCAAAGTATGTCCCGAGGATCGCGAGGGAGTGGAGAGAGGCAGAGTTTCTAGCCTTAGTGCAGGGAGATGCTTCAGTGGCTTAGTATGAGGCCACCTTTACTCGATTGTCCTGGTATGCACCGGAGTATGTGGCTGATGAGGAGCAAAGGACTCGTAGATTCATGTTGGGGTTGAGGCCCGAAATTTAGGATGTGATGGCTCTGAATCGGTATGATATATTCACTGAGGCCTTTGAGGCAGCTTCTAGGCTAGAGAAGAGAAAGGGGGATCAGCTTGTGTCTAGTCAGCCCAGTAAGAGGCTGTATCAGCCGCAGTATCAGCAGGGTATGTATAGGCCTCCGGTACAGCAGGTTGTGTACAGGCCACCAGCTTAGTAGGGTTCTTTTAGGCCACAGGGACAGTAGAGTTATTATCGGCCTCAGTTTCAGTAGGGGTCATATCAGGTTCAGTCCCAGTTTAGGCCAGCCCAGTCTCAAGGTCAGTATAAGCCTAGTTTGGTAAGGCCTTAGCAGCAGGCTAGTTCAGCTGTTTCTTCAGCTTCTGGTTCTTCCAGGGGCAGTGTTAGTGCATCATTACCGCAGTGTACACACTGCAACCGCACGGGGCATGTGGAGGCCGATTACAGAGTGAAGGCAGGGACGTGTTTAGGGTGCGGCAGCAATCAGCACAGGGCGAGGGATTGCCCTAGATATTCGAGGACTAAGGGTCGGACAACGACTTAGGGTTATCAAGGCCGACCTGCGGCCAGTGCACCTCAGCAGTAGCGGGTTTAGGCTCGGGCCTACGCAGTTGATTTAGAGGAGATGCCTGAGGAGACTACAGTTGTAGAAGGTAACTTCCTTATACTTGATCAATTTGTTAAAGTGTTGATTGATTCTGGTGCTACACATTCTTTCATTACTCCTGCTTGTGTGCAACGTGTTAATATGCAACCTGAAAGATTGCCTTATGTGGTTGAGATTAGTACCTCTTTAACTGATAAGTATGTGACTGGCTTAGTATGTATGGATTGTATAATACATGTTAAGGGGCATAATTTTCCTTCGGACCTTATCTTATTTCCTATCCGGGCGTATGATGTTATCTTGGGTATGGATTGGCTTTCTAAGTATGATGCCCAATTAAACTGCCGAACCAAGGTAGTACAGTTTCGTTTGCCAGATCAGCCAGTAGTTGAGGTAGTAGGGAACTGGGGTGCTAAGAAGAGTTTTGTTATCTCAGCAACTAAAGCCGTTAAGTTGGTGAGTAAGGGGTGTTTGGGTTATCTAGCTTATTTGATCAACAAGCCATCTGATACGCTACAGCTAGAGGAAGTCCCTATTATTCGGGAATATCCCAATGTATTTCCCGAGGAGTTGCTAGGGTTACCGCCAGAGAGAGATGTAGAGTTTGTGATCAATCTTGTTCTCGGTACTCAACCTATTTCTAAATCAGCATACCGGATGGCACCAGCTGAGTTGAAGGAGTTGAAAGCTCAGTTGCAAGAGTTATTGGAGAAGGGATTTATTCAGCAGAGTTCTTCACCTTGGCGATCTCCTATTTTATTTGTGAAGAAGGATGGTACCTTGAGGTTATGCATTGACTATCGTGGTTTGAATCAGGTGACCATCAAGAACAAGTGTCCTTTGCCACTAATTGACGAGTTGTTTGATCAACTTCAGGGAGCCAAAGTCTACTATAAATTTGATTTGAGGCGGGGGTATTATCAGCTTCGGATTCGTACGGAGGATGTTCCGAAGTCTGCCTTCAGGACTTGGTACGGGCATTATGAGTTTGTTGTTATGCCTTTTGGATTAACTAATGCACCGGCAGCATTCATGGATCTTATGCATCGGGTTTTTCAGCCGTATTTAGACCAGTTCGTGGTAATCTTTATTGATGATATCTTGGTCTATTCTAAATCTGAATCGGAGCACGAGCAACATCTACGGCTTGTCTTACAGAAGCTGCAGGAGCATCAGTTGTTTGCCAAGTTCAGCAAATGTGAATTTTGGCTGCAACGCATATCTTTTCTTGGCCATGTTATTACACAGAGCGGTATATCTATAGATCCCACTAAGATTGAGGTGGTGATGTCTTGGAAACGGCCAGAGAATATTTCTGAAGTCCGTAGCTTTCTTGGCTTGGCAGGTTATTACCGTAGGTTTGTAAAAGATTTCTCAAAGATTGCTGGGCCACTTTCTAAGTTGACTCAGAAACGACTATCTTTACTTGGGATGAGAAGTGTGAGAGTGGGTTTCAGGAGTTGAAAAAGAGGTTAACTACTGCTCTAGTACTTGCTCTACCAGAGGGGACTGATAATATGATTATTTACAGCGATGCATCCAAGGAGGGCTTGGGATGTGTTCTTATGCAGGATGGCCGAGTTATTGCCTATGCTTCCAGGAAGTTGAAGCCTTATGAGGTGAATTATCCGACTCATGATCTTGAGTTGGCAGCAGTTATCTTCGCACTGAAGAAGTGGCGTCATTATCTGTGGGGCAGTAAGTTTGAGATTTTCACTGATCATAAGAGTCTGAAGTACTTGTTCTCACAGAAGGAGTTGAATATGCACCAGCGGAGGTGGATGGAGCTTCTTGGAGATTATAATTGTTCTATCAATTATCTGCCTGGCAAGGCAAATGTTGTAGCAGATGCTCTCAGCCGGAAGGTGAGTATCTATTGTTTAGCTATCAAGAAATAGGAGATTCTTGAGGAATTCACTTATTGGAGACCGGAGTTGACTCAGGTTGGGGTGTTGTATTCACATCTCCGTATTCAACCTTTATTATTGTCTTAGATCAGAGAATCTCAACAACTGGATGTTAAACTTCAGAAGATCAAGGATCAGATCACGGATGATCAGTCTGACTTCAAAGTGCAAGAGGACGGTATTCTTCGGTTTCGGAACAGGGTTTGTGTTGCCGATGAACCGGGCTTGAGGCGAGGTATTCTAGAGGAAGCCTATAATTCTAAATACATTATTCATCCCAGTGGAACCAAGATGTATTGGGATTTGAAGCAACATTACTGGTAGAATAATATGAAGAGGGAAGTTGTTCAGTTTGTGTCTTGATGTTTGACTTGTCAGCGAGTGAAAGCCGAGCATCAACGACCTGCAGGTTTGCTTCAGCCGTTGGCTATACCAGAGTAGAAGTCGGAGCATATTATGATGGATTTCGTCACTGGTTTTCCTAGAACTCCCAGAGGTAATGATGTAGTTTGGGTTGTCGTGGATCGTTTGACGAAGACAGCTCATTTTATTTCGATGAGGATGGGAGATGAGATTACAAAGTTGACGGGTCTTTATTTGGATCAGATTGTTAGACTTCATGGGATTCCATCTAGTATTGTCTCAGATCGAGATCCTCGATTTACTTCTCGTTTGTGGGAAAAACTTCAGGAGGCCTTGGGTACTCAGTTGAACTTCAGTACTGCGTATCATCCACAGACCGACGGTCAGTCTGAGCGGACTATTCAGATTCTGGAAGATATGCTTCGGGCTTGTGTTATGGACTTCGGGAAGAACTTGGTGAAACATCTACCACTTGCCGAGTTTGCCTATAACAATAGTTATCAAGCTACTATTGGGATGGCACCTTTCGCAGCTCTTTACGGTCGTAAGTGCCATTCACTTTTATATTGGGACGAGGTAGGGGAGATGAAGACTATTGATCCGACTATCATGCCAGAGCTTCTTGAGAAGATTGAGAATGTTTAGTTTATCAGGCAGAGAATGCTTACGGCGCAGAGTAGATTTAAGAGTTATGCTGATAAGCGTCGTCGGGACTTAGAGTTTACAGTCAGGGATCGGGTTTTCTTGAGATTATCTCCTCGTAAGGGGTTTGCTCGTTATGGTAGAAGTGGAAAGCTGAGTCCGAGATTTGTTGGACCGTTTGAGATTACCGGCAGGGTTGGTAAGTTGGCATATCGGTTGCCTTTAACGGAAAATTTCTCTAATGTCCACGATGTATTTCACGTGTCTAATTTGCAAAAATATAATTCGGATCCTTTTCATATTCTTGAGCCAGAGCCATTACAGCTTCGTGAGAATCTGACTTATAACGACTGTCTGATTCGCATTCTTGATCAGATGGAACGAGAGTTGAGGTCAAAAAAGATTCCGATGGTTAAGGTGTTGTGGAAGCATCACGACATTGAAGAAGCTACTTGGGAGAGACGGGATCAGATGCAGCAGCAGTACCCAGATCTGTTCAGTACATAAAGTAAGAATTTCGAGGATGAAATTTCTTTAAGGGGGGGAGAATATGAAACCCCACTTTTCTATCTTGTGTCGGTTTGCGTGTTTATTCTCGTTTTGTGTGAATTGACCTGTCTATGTGCTATATGACTTAGAATGTGATAATTTTGGTATCAATACTCCTAGAACATGCTAAATGTGCATTCATGACATTTTCATCAAAAACGGAGTCAGAAATTTTATCATCGATTTTTAGTAAATAGTGTTTTCGAAACACGTCCGCTAAAATTTTGAAACTGGTCTTTTTAACCCTTCTAGACCTAGTCCACGGACTTTAATAGACCTGTGTTTGATTAAAACGGTTTTAAAATCGGCTTAGGAATTTATTAGGGTTTTTATACCGACTTTTGTGAAAATCGAGTTTTAAGCTGACTCGGGTGAAATTGTTTGATTGTAAAACTTCTTGTCACCTAAAAATAACCTACTTGAGCTATCTTGGGTGTTGAATAATTGTTTTGAACATTGGTGATCAAGAAAATGCATTTAAAGTCAAGAAAACACTAAAAATACAAAAGTTTCAACTTTGACTTTCATTTAAATTGTTGACTTTCATGCATATATCACCAAGACACATTGAAAAAGCACAAAAACACCTTCATTTTCACACACATAGCCGAGAGGCCATAGGAGAAAAAAAGCCAAGGAGTTTTCAAGGTTTTCAAAGCAAATTTTCAAAGAAAAACCTAGTTTTTATCCAAAGAATTTCATGCCAAGTTGGATTCTGCTTGTTGGGCACGCATTGCATGCATTCCTAGTCTTTTATCGCATCTAAGGTGAGAGAAAAATTCTAGATCTCAAAACTCATCTTTTGTGTTTTTGCGTAGAATTGATTATCTAACTGTTAGAATGTTAATCTGATGTTAGATTATTGCTCCATGCATGCTAGGGATCATTTATATGTAATCCTACGAGATTTGAACCGTTGTAGCATAATTATTATTTTTCAGGTATTTAAAGTTGATTAATTTGCTAAATGTTGATTATTTTGAGTTGTGTTGATCGGAATCGATTGTCGTCGATTTCTAAGAGTTTGTTAATTACGTGGTAGAGGCCGTTGTAATGCCGAATTTTCGATTGTAATGTCCGTGCTAAAATTCGGAAATTTCAGCCATGACACACTAGGGTTTTAGGGTTATTGGGCATGATTTAGATGTGTTTTGGTTGGTTTCCGAGGGTGCTAATGTAGTTGGTTGAATGGGTGAGTGACAGAAACTGATTTGGAGTTGTTTGGTTTAGTAGAATGTAAAATATGATTATTTGAACTTTAGGTTGTCTTTCTTTAAAATGTTAGATTATGTCTTTAGTTGATTGGGTGTGGTTTGAGTGATTGAATTATGAGTTGTTGATGGGTAAACTAGGGTTTGATTGTGTGTTTAATGCATGTTCGGTTGGATGGCCTACTTTGTCATCTAACTTAGTTATTTGTTGTTAAATTGATTATTGATGTCATTATGATGATAATATGATTATTGATTATTGATTGATGATTGATGCCGGGAGATAGGCAGTTCTGCTAAACTGTCCTCCTGTGAATGATTGATGTTTATTTTTATTGCTGAGTCTTTGGTATGTGTGTGCCACCTCTCGGGCAGCATCGAGCTGTCGGGTTGATAACGGCATGACTACCAGAGATTGCCTCCAACTCGCATGACGGAGGTGTCATGGAGGGAGAGGTTATTGGGGTACCTCGGGTGCGTGAGTTTATGGGAGTCATAAGAAGGCTGTTACGATCGTGATGGCGTTTGGAGCTACACCAACTAGAGTATCCTTTATTGAATGGTCATTATAGATTATGTGATGATAGTATTATTGATGTTATTGTGTGTTTACTTGCTCAAAGGATTATTTCCAAGGAGTTTAGTAAACCTTTCTCGAGATCTATCGAATCCTCACTGGGCTTATTTTATATAAGCTCACTCTCAATTATTGCATGCATACAGGTGTACTTTCGCAGGATTACGGGTACGTGCCTCCTGAAGAGGAAAATGTGCTTTACGTGGATGAGTCCTATGTTCCGGAGTCTTATCCTTGATGTTGTATTGTTTTACTATCTTGTAAATTAACTTAGTAGACTTTTATATGCTTTGTAGTTATAATGTATAAGATGTTGAAAAGATAATGAATTAGTTGATGCTATCTTAGTAGTCTTCCTTTTGGCTATGTATAGGTTGCTAGGTTGGTATCAATATTTTGCAATGTATATTAAGGTTCATGTATTATGTTGAAACGGAGGCGTATAATGGGGAATGTTTATTGTATAATATGGTTATGATGTATGTTGTTATATTATTGAGGAGTTGTTTGTTGTATGGTTATGGAGTTGATGTATGATGTTCTATTGAGGTTGGTTTAGAGCCTCGGTATCCTATTCACTATAGTTATACTGCCGAAATTCCGTTGCGTCCTGACTGATTATATGAGGGGTCGAGTTGGGGCGTGACAACAGTGGCTCAGTATGAGGCTCGCTTTGACAAACTGTCTCGCTATGCACAATACATGGTATGTACCCCTGAGGCGAAGATGTGGAAATTTGTGAATGGGTTGAGGCCAAAAATTCAAGACTACTACATATTCTGCTCTATTTGCTGCTGCTTCCCGAGTTGGGAAGAGAAAACTTGATAGAGCCAACTCGAGTCAGCCGAACAAGAAACCCTACCAATCTCAATGACAACTTAGGAATTTTAAGACTCAGAGTCGCAGTTAGGGCCAGAGCCAGAGCCAGACCAGACCAATCAACAACCGTGTCCCGTCATGAGCACCAGTAACCTCTTCTACCCGAGGTTCCACGGGTAGTTCTCCCGCTACTCAGGCTATCACCTGTTCTTACTATAACAAAAAGGGTCACACTGAGGCCCAATGCTGGAAGAAATTGGGACGACGTATGGGGTATGGCAGTGATCAACATCGAGTCAGGGATTGATCTAAATGGCAAGGAGGTCAAAATCAAAGTAAACCAGCTGGTAGAGGCAAGGCTCCAGTTCCTAGAGTTCCGGTCCGAGCTTATGCTATTGAGTTCGGGTGCTTCCTGAGGAGACTGATGTTGTTGAAGGTACATTCTTGACACTAAATCAACTTGTTAGGGTGCTAATTGATCCAAGTGCTACTCATTCATTTATTACTCCCTTGTGTGTGCAACGTGTGAAATTACGAGTTGAACATTTGCCTGACGAAGTAGAAGTTAGTGCTTCGATGGGTTCTAAACTTGTTACTAGCTCAGCTTGTAAAGCATGTAAAATTCAAATTAAGGATCGGGAATTCTCGGCCGATCTTATAGTGTTACCCTTTCGAGTCTATTAAGTTATCTTAGGGATAGACTGGTTGGCAAAGCATCACGCTCAACTGGATTGTCAGACGAAGATTGTAACATTCTAGATACCTGGCCAACCAATATTGGAGGTAATGGGTCGAAGGAATTTCACCGGGAGTTCAATCATTTTATCCACGAAAGCGGTGAAGTTCATGAGAAAAGGGCGTGGTGGATACTTAGCTTACCACATCAATAAGCCATTGGACAAAGCAAAGTTGGAAGAGATGCCAGTGATTAAAGATTATGCTGATGTGTTTCCAGAGGAATTGTCAGGTTTGCCTTCAGAACGAGAGATCGAGTTTGTAATAGAATTATTGTCGGGTACACAGCCGATATCTAAAGCTCCCTATCGTATGGCACCAACCGAGCTGCAAGAATTGAAGGACCAGTTGCAGGGATTGTTGAAGAAAGGGTTTGTTCAACCGAGTTTTTCTCCGTGGGGTGTACCAGTTCTAATTGTAAAGAAGAAGGATGGAACGTTGAGGTTATGCATCGATTACAGAGGATTGAACCAAGTGACCGTCAAGAATAAATACCCATTTCCACTGATCGATGAGTTGTTTGACCAACTTCAAAGAGCTAAAGTGTATTCGAAACTCGATTTGAGACAAGTGTATTACCAGCTGCGGATTAAAAAGGAGGATGTTCCTAACTCAACTTTCAGGACGAGATATGGACACTATGATTTTGTGGTAATGCTATTCGGGCTAACTAATGCCCCTGCAGCTTTTATGGACTTAATGCACAGGGTGTTTCAACCCTACTTGGACCAATTTGTGGTGATCTTTATTGATGACATTTTGGTATACTCAAAGTCCAAGGCCGAGCATGAACAACATCTGCGATTGGTATTATAGAAACTTCAGGAGCATCAATTGTATGCAAAGTTTAGCAAATGTGAATGTTGGTTGCGGCAGATTGCATTCTTGGGGCATATCATATCCCAAGAAGGTATAGAAGTGGACCCAACAAAGATAAAAGCAGTGATGTCTTGGAAGAAGCCGAAAAATATTACGGAGGTTCGAAGTTTTCTTGGTTTAGCTGGCTATTATCAGAGGTTCGTGAAAGATTTCTCAAAGATTGTCGGACCACTTACAAAGCTTACTCAGAAGAAAACAAAGTTCGTGTGGGATGACATGTGTGGGAACATTTTTCAAGAGTGAAGACAAGATTGACAACTGCACCTGTTCTTGCATTACCTGAAGGAAGTCAAGGCTTCGTAATCTATAGCGATGCTTCTAGGGAAGGACTGGTTTGTGTATTGATGTAGAATGGTAGAGTGATTGCATATTCCTTTAAGAAGCCAAAGCCGTATGAATTGAATTACCCGACACATGATTTGGAACTAGCTGCTATTGTGTTTGCATTAAAGAAATGGAGGCACTATTTGTGGGGTTGCAAGTTTGAGGTGTTTACGGATCACAAGAGCTTGAAGTACTTGAAGTACTTGTTCTCACAGTAAGAATTGAACATGAGACAAAGACGGTGGATGGAGCTCTTGGATGATTATAACTACATAATCAATTATGCGCTCAGTAAGGCGAATCTGGTAGCAGATGCCTTAAGTCAGAAAGCGAGCATGTCAAAATTGGAGGTTAAGGTGTGGGAAATGCTAGAAGAAGTATTTATGTGGAAACCAAAATTGACTCAAAAAGGGGTACTATTTACCACTACACAAGTTCAATCGACCTTGTTGTCCGAGATACGAGAGGCCCAACGAGGGATCAGCAGTTTCAGAAGATTAAGGAAGGCAACACAGATTACAAGTTTCATGATGACGGTATTTGGAGATTCAGGAGTCGAATTTGTGTCCCTAATGACCCAGAGTTGAAGAAGAAGATTATTGAAGAAGCCCATAACTCAAGATACACTATTCACCCCGGCGGAACAAAGATGTACTGGGACTTGAAGCAACACTATTTGTGGAATAACATGAAAAGGGAGATTGCAGAGTTCATATCTCAGTGTTTGACTTGTCAGAGGGTCAAGGCAGAACATCAACGACCGGCAGGTTTATTTCAGTCGTTGGAAATTCCCCAATGGAAATGGGAACATATAACTATGGACTTTGTCATGGACCTGCCCAGGTCACAAAAGGGTCATGATGTCGTTTGGGTCGTAGTGGATAGATTGACTAAGACTGCACACTTCATACCGATGAACAAGGAGGATAGTCCTGAGAAACTAGGAGATATGTATGTAGCGGACATTGTAAGGCTACATGGGATGCCTGTAAGTATTGTGTCGGATAGGGATCCTCGTTTTACTTCCCAATTTTAGAAGAGATTGCAAGAAGCTTTGGGGATGAAGTAGAGTTTCAGTATAGCTTATCACCCTTAGACGGATGGACAATTTGAGAGAACTATTCAAATTTTGGAGGATATATTGAGGGCGTGTATGCTAGACTTCGGAAAAGGATATAAGAAGTATCTGCCTCTAGCATAGTACACTTATAATAACAGCTATCAGGCCACTATCGGGATGGCCCCATATGGGGCATTGTATTGATGTAAGTGTCGATCCTTGATATACTGGGATGAAGTAGGTGAGACGAAGACTTTTGACCCGACCCTTCTACCAGAACTTATGAAGACTGTTGAAAATGTCCACCTCATCTGGAAACGGATGTTTACCGCCCAAAGTAGGCAGAAAAGTTATGTAGTCCGATGGAGACGGAATTTGGAATTTGAGGTTGGCGACAAGGTGTTCTTGAAGTTATCACCGCGGAGAGGATTGATCAAACATGGTAAAGGTAAAAAGTTAAGCCCGAGGTCTGTAAGACCATTTGAGATAGTTGAAAAGGTTGAAAAATTGGCGTACCGCGTGGAACTACCCCGAAACCTCTCCAATATTCATAATGTCTTCCATGTCTCAATGCTACGGACGTATCACCCTGTTCCATCGCACATCTTAGAGAGAGAACTATTGCAGCTTCGGGAGAACTTATCTTATGAAGAAAAGCCTATTCGGATCCTAGACGAATAAGATCGGGAGTTGTGCAACAAGTCTATACTAATAGTGAAAGTGTTGTGGGATCACCATAGAGTTGAAGAAGCAACGTAGGAAAGGCGAGACCAGATGGAGCAACAGTATCTGACATTATTCCAAATGTAATATTGAATTTCGGGACGAAATTCTTTTACGGAGGGAAGGATATGAGACTTGACCTCGATTTACATGCATTACCTAGATTCGTGTGCACTAACCTTGAACTACGTGTCTTAACCTAGATATAAGAGTTGTACCTTGATTTACGTGTCTTACATTGGTTTATGTGCATAAACCTAGGATTATATGCATTTATATTAGAATTTGTGTATTTACCTAGAAGTGCATGTTTTACCTCGTAGTGCGTGCTTTTAACCTAGGGATGCGTGCATGTACGCTAATCAATAAAGATTCTTACACAAAGTACTAGACAATAGAGTAATCCTATAGACTCCACTAACATTAAAATAATATTAAACTAACCTAAACATTCCACTAAGCTATAACTAAACCCTAAGTCAACCCACAAGAGGACAAAACCTCACCAAATCCTAAATCATATCATCAAACACTAGAATTCAAAAAATAAAATAAACAACACACACATACACACAAGGCCTATACGGCCAACAAGAGATTCCTACACACCCATACACACAAAATTATAAATTAAACTCACACAAGACACAAAAATATTCCCTTACACACACAAAACACAAGAAGGCATAAAAAATTATTCCTACACACTACCCAAACCCACCCTTCTTGGCCTACGCACCCCACATGCTACCACAATTCAAATTATACTCAAGATGACAAAAATTTCAGCTTTGTATGCTCCCTAGGCCAACACCATAAGCATACATACAAACAAGTATCTTCAAACTTTCAATTTTCCTCTCAACTCTCTTACTCTCTCACTCTCTCTCCATTTCAGCCGTAACTCTTCCATGAGCTTCCAAGGCTCATGCAAATCCTCTAGGCCACTCAAGCACTTGGCCATAGCAAGCAACCAAGCAAGGAACACTCAAATCCTTCAACAAGCTCACCATTTTCGGCCAAAGGTAGGTTTATGCTTCATCTTCTTCCTCTTTTGGTTTTGAGCACATGCACATCTCCTACACTTGCTAACTAGACTAGGATTTAAGGAAAATAAGGAGACCATTCGGCCAAAGCAAGGAAAAAGGGCATTACATCCGTTTCAAGAGCATTTCTTGCATTTCACCCATTAAGTTGCTAAGGTGAGGGTTAAATCTTTTCAAATGCTTCAAAAACTCACATGCATGTTCTTATTTGGCTGTATTTATTCTTGAAGTTCACGTGCATGTGTTTATATGGGCATATCTACCCTTGCATGGCTTGAAAATTGCTAGAAACCTTGAGATATGAAGTGATGTTTTCTGGCAGCTCTCTGTCCGTGTAGAATGAAATGTTTTTGGCCTAGGAAACGATGTTAAAAATGGGTGAAATTTGGTGAGTCACTAGATGTTTCCGTTTTAAACATATCTTGCAGAAATAGACTAAGGCTAATTTTGAGTTTAAGACCTCCAAAAATGGAAAATATCATAATGTGTCGGAAACTAGATAGTTCTGCATGGTCTCATGATTTTGGTCATAACTCCTAAGTCCGAACTCGAAATGCAGCGAGGTTTATTCCTAGATTTAAAGAACTCGTTAAGATTCGATTTGAAATTTGATTCACTAAATTTGGAGGTTGTTTTCTTGGTTAAACGAATGAGGAAAAATAGGCAATTGCAGTGGAGTTTTGTTTGGAAACTTGCTTTAGATCATATTGTAATTTTACTTTGAGGTATTGAATGCTTGGAATAGTGGAAATTAGAAGTTGCATGGACTGTTTTGGTTGGTTGAGATTGCTTGAATTAGTTGATGCATGACTTAGGCTCATTTTATGATGGATTCTTGCTAAATTGTATGTGTAAGCATGAAATTGAGGCTCTATTACTTATACATGCTTGCTAAGTGACTATCCTATGGTTAAATGAATTCATTTGAGTTGTTCGTAGGATGTCCAATAATCCCTAAGAATGTATAAAATGGCTTAAGTACTTCTTGTGGTTCTTAGCAAACAAAACCTATACCCGAGCACGGTCCTTGTAAACACTAATGGCTACGTAAGTTCCCAAGTCCCAAAACCTTCATGTGTACCTTATAATTGATGTTGAGGAATGCTAATGGACTGCCCATAATTGTCTTTATAGCTCTAAGCATGATTCTCGATGATTGCATGTTGATAAGCTAACTATTTGTGCACCCGGTCTTGTGTAAAGTGTCGTAGCATGCTCGTATGTTTTCAACACTTGGTATGTGCACTAAAATGAGTTATATGACTTATTTTGTATGACATTACTTAGCTGCCCGTTAAATGTTCATATGCTTCTAGGTGTTATACAAACTGAATTTACATGTCAAAGCATGCCTCGTATTCTTACTTATCGATATGTGATCATATACTTGCTCGGAGGCAACCTACTTTGTTGACCTCCTAATGTAAAATGTTAAATGGCATAATTGTGCACTGCATACAAGGTTGCAACCTTTCATTGTGGCATGGTAGCGTTTCATGAACACCGGGCGGCATAAGCCGGTGCTCCCGTGACTACTTTGGTCCAATTCCCTATCTCGCTTGGCATTCCACTCTCGGAGAATTAGGTCGTAGGTTTGGTGTACAATCCGGATTGCACCCATCGGGAGTGATAAGTGGATGATTGATGCTGGCTACAACATTGGTTATCGGAAATGAACTTGAGAGCAAAAGCTCACCGTATCCTTGAAATGATTGGTAATTGTATTTATTGTTCAATTTGATTCTTATTCTATGCTTACTTCTTATTTGTATTACGTGACATGTTTTCAAAGGGGTTTTCATAAGATTAACCGGAAAAGGATTTCAAAACCTTGTCATTTGTTCCTTTCGCTGAGTTTATAAGGACTCACCCTCT
Source organism: Ehretia macrophylla (assembly GCA_037974665.1). NCBI lineage: Eukaryota > Viridiplantae > Streptophyta > Magnoliopsida > Boraginales > Ehretiaceae > Ehretia > Ehretia macrophylla. Next base: position 21,797,117 of record CM075782.1, on the reverse strand, counting down.
TTTATCATCACAAGTGAAGCGGATTTGAAACAGGTACCCGAGGAGAATGTGATTGTTGATGAATCCTTTGAGTGACTATGTGCCTTATGTACTTTGCTTGAATGTGGATTTTTTATGGACGTTGTGTTTGTTTTGAAGACTACTTATGTTGTTATTGTAAATGACCCCCATTGTAATTTGGGGTCTAATTTTGGCTTGTACTAACTATAGCTAGACCAACTCTTTATTTGGCTGTTTGCTTTCATTATCTTAATTAATAGTTGTCGTAGGCGTTTAAACCACTAGGTGGAGAATCAACTAAGTTAACTCTATCTAATTTCACTTAGGTGCTCATTCGTAAGCTAAGGAAAATAAGTACTTGCGTGATAGGAAAATTGACAAATAAACGGGACAGAGTTATGATGCTACGCTTGTTAACCAGATGGAACTTTCAAGATAAGTTAGTAGGCATATCAGTTGATGACAAAATATGAATCTTAGTTGGAATCAGATTTATGATTGGAAGTTTTGAGGCGTTTAGAAATTAGGTCAAACCAAAGATCCTATTTACAACTGTTATGCTGCCGGTTTTCTGGAAAAATCTTTTAGAGTTCTAGGCCAACATTAAGCGTTAATCATAACAAGCGGCTAAGTCGTAAAATAGCATAAATGAATTAGGTCATACCCTAGTCTAGCCTCTATAGGTTGGGTTGGGACGTGTCACAGACCATCATCAATCATCAATCAGTTAACAACATTTCAATCAATATAACATCAATTAAAAACTAAAACAACTAAGACAACTAAGTTAGATGACAAAGTAGGCCACCCAACTTAGCATACATTTAAACATACTTCCAAACCCAAATCTACCCAACAATAATCCATGAAACAACTACTCAAACACCACCAACCAACTAAAGACAACATTTTAACATTTCAAAAAAAGACTACACAAACTTCTAACATTCATAACTTACAATCTAGAAATCCAATAACCTCTAAATCACTTCCTATCACTCCACTACACATGCAACTACATTAACCCCAATGGAAACCAACTAAAAGCCATCCAAAGCAAGTCCAACAACCATATTTTTGGCAATGCACCTAGGCTGAATTTTTGGACTTTTGCTACGACATCCAAATTGAAAATTCGGCATTACAACATTACTACGCAATAATTAACAAACTTATAGAAGCAACAACCATTCAATTCCAACCACCACAACAACAATTATTCAACTATAAGCCAATAAATCAATTTTAATGCCCAGAAATTAGAAATACATGCTACTACTATTCAAAACAGCTATAAATACATATAAATGGTCCTTGGCAACTACTGAGCAATAATCTAAAGACAATTTAACAAAATATCGGATAAAATTGCAACTATAGAAATTTGACAATAAATAGCATTTCTAGATCAAAAATTTTTCTCTCACCTTTGATCCGAAGTAAAGCTAGGAATGCGTGCAATGGATGCCCAACAAATAGAATCTAACTCAGAATGAAAAGCTTTGGACAAAAATTGAGTTTTCTAAGGAAAAATTGCTTTGAAAAACCTTGAAATTTTCCTCTCTTTTTCTCCCTCAACCTCACGACAATGTGTGTGTAAAATAGGGTGTTTTTGCATTGTTTTATTATGTGTAGACAACTTATAAGAAAAAGTCAAAGCAAGCTTCAAGGTCAAAGTTTGATAACTTAAGTTATTTTAGTTGTTTTTGGCTAAAAATAGAAATATAAATACTATATAACTAATACTATATTTATTAGGACTATATTTTAGATGACAACTTATACATGTAAGTATATGTATGCATATATATATATACAATCAAGATATAATACTTATTTTTGCAAAAGAAGGTGTAAAATCCATTTAAATTCCTGATTCGTTTCAGAATCAGTTTTAATCAGACACGGGTCTATTAACATCCTCGGACTAGGTTTTAAGACATTAAAAACACCCGTGTCAAAATTTTAGCAAACATGTTTCAAAAATACTATTCACAAAACTCGACGATAAAATTTCCAATGTCGACTTTTATGAAAATTTCATGGATGCTCACATAGCATGTAATAGGAGTAAAAATTACAAAATTAGCACATTCTAAGTCTAACAACACATATACAAGTCAAAACACACAATTTCACACAAAGACGAAATTTGGGGTTTCACACTCAGTGATGGGGAATAAGTACGAGGAGGTTTTGAAAAACATTTTCATGATACAGTGCACGTAAGCCAAGAAACATTAATAAGCTTTAAACAGAACAAGAGACACATGAGCATTAAAACACGATATGTAGTCAACAAGTGATCATTAAACCAAAAAACTTTAAGTGAAATAAACACGTATAAAAAGATACGCTTTCAATATTATGAAGCGACAAACAATCAATAGCAAGCAATATAAGATTATGTAAACACTTAGAAAAGGATACGATTCCCTTGTTGCAGCTGCTCTTCATTCCGCTCACATGAATACTTTAACGCTTACACACTTATCGGCATCCCCTTATCACTCCCTCATGGGTACTCTGGATGTACCTGGAACCTACGACCCAATACCCCAAAACCTTCAATGACCAAACGAGTGAGGGAATATGATGCGGAGGTTGTGCAACCAATCACTGGCAAGCCCGATGCCACCTAGTAAAGGCACAACACTACCATGCCTCGCTTAAGGTTGCAACATTTGTTAACGCTCACTAGGTCACTTTGATAATCATTCATGTAAACATTTGATAAGTACATAAATGAGGGGACAACAAAGTAGGTTACCCCTCGAGCATTTAGATAAGCAACTAAACACTTTAGTCAATCAAGCATTAAACACTTTAATCAATCAAGCATTAAGAAAGCAATATAATCATTTAAACATTCATACACTTAGCATTAGCATGTAAGCACTTTATTCATTCAAGCATTAAGTAAACAATATATTCATTAAGAACATTCATGCACTTATCGTTAGCAAACAACACAAGAAAATGATTATTTCAATTGGAATTTCAATTTCAATTACAATTACAAATTAAATTCAAGATGGACTTATTCAGTTTGGTTATCAACCTTAAGGTCCTCTAAAAACTCTAAAACTGCACAAGAATGTATTTCTTTAAGTGTAGATGGGTTTAGCATCAAGCGGATCTCAATTCGGAGCTATATTCTACATGATACGACCTCTAGAAGTTCATTTTACAAACTGTCCTGCACCTACGCGTGGATCAGAACCCTACTAAAATGGCTCTAAAAATACATCTTAACGATAAATTCAGAACTTGCACCTAAAACAAAGTTTGTTCCTCAAGGTCTTCGGCACAACATACAAAAATTTCAGCCAAATCTAAAAACGTTTACTCTTTCAAATAACCTCTACAAGTCAGGAACGCAAATATGTCCAGAACTTTTATAATCTTGTCTATTATGATTTTGCTATACATGCTTGTTTAGCTTTGAACATTATTCACTCTATATATAGTTTAGAATCCTCTCTAAGGCCTTTACTCAAACATTTAAACTACTCTTTCAATCATCATAGCAAGACTTTAGCCATTAACCACAACTACTCACAAAGTTTATTACACAAGCAATATAAAGCTAACACTTTGCTCTTTACACACCATAGCTAGCTTTGCATGCTTCCATAGCTCAAATCATCTATTAACTACACATATATAAACTTGTACTAACAAAATTAAAAATAAATATGCACATAATCATGAACCCCTCATCTCTAGCATGAAGATGAGCACAAAAATGGCTAAGTGAGCTCAAGACCACATTTATTTTTCTTCTTCTTTCCCTCTCTTTCTTCTTCCCTTTTCCCTTCTTCTCCCTCACGGATCCAAGCTCTCTCTTTCTCTCTATTTTTTTTCTTTCATCCGATTTTCTTCTTGCTTCTTCTAGAGCTTTCTTTTGTTTTATTATCTTTAAGTCAAGTGGGGCAAATTGGGATTTCTAATTATGTTCTAGCATAAATTAGTTAGGCCCAAATCAAATTAATCTCCTTATTGATCCTATTAAGCCCACCAAATGCACCCAATATGTCACGCCCCAACTTGACCCCACCTACGATCAGTCAGGACGCAACGAAATTTTGGCAGTATAACGACAGTAAATAGGATACCGAGGCTCTAAACCAACCTCAATAGAACATCATACATCAACTCCATAAACCATACAACAAACAACTACTCAATAAAATAACAACATACATCATAACCATATTATACAATAATCATTCTTTGTTATACGCCTCCGTTCCAACATAATACATGAACCTGAATATACATTGCAAAAATATATTGATACCAACCTAGCAAACTAAACATAGTCAAAAGAAAGACTACTAAGATAGCATCAACTAACTCATTATCTTTTCAACATCTTTTACATTATGAACTACAAAGCATATAAAAGTCAACTAGATAATATACAAGATAGTAAAACAATACAACATCAAGGATAAGACTCCGGAACATAGGACTCATCCACGTAAGGCATATTTTCCTCTTCAGGAGGCATGTACCTGTAGTTCTGCTCTACAACACCTGTAAGCATGCAATAATAGAGAGTGAGCTTATATTAAATAAGCCCAGTGAGGATCCGATAGATCTCTAACAGTATTCACTATACTCCTTGGAAATAATCCTTTGAGCAAGTAAACACACAATAACATCAATAATACTATCATCACATAATCTATAATGACCATTCAATAAAGGATACACTAGTTGGTGTAGCTCCAAACGCCATCATGATCATAACAGCCTTCTTGTGACTCCCATAAACTCACGCACCCGAGGTACCCCAATAACCTCTCCTCCATGACACCTCCGTCACGCGAGCTGGAGGTAGTCTCTGGTAGTCATGCCGTTATCAACCCGACAGCCCAATGCTGCCCGAGAGGTGGCACACACATACCAAAGACTCAGCAATAATAATAAACATCAATCATTCACAGGAGGACAACCTTTTTCGTTGACTATCCTCGGTTCATCAATCATCAATCAATAATCAATCAATAATCATATTTTGTTCATAATAACATCAATAATCAATTTAATAACAAATAACTAAGTTAGATGACACAGTAGGCCATCCAACCGAACATGCATTAAACATACAATCAAACTCTAGTTTACCCATCATCATCTCACAATTCAATCACTCAAACCACACCCAATCAACTAAAGGCATAATTTAACATTTTAAAGAAAGACAACATAAACTTCAAATAATCATAACCTACATTCTACTAGTCCAAACCACTCCAAATCGGTTTCTATCACTCACCCAATCAATCAACTACATTAGCCCCCTCGGAAACCAACCAAAACATATCCAAAACATGCCCAACAACCCTAAAACCCTAGTGTGTCATGGCAGAAATTTCTAGACTTTAGCACCGACCTCACAATCGAAAATTCGGCATTACAACGGCGCTACCACGTAATTAACAAACTTTTAAAAATCGACAGCAATCGATTTCAACCAACACAACTCAAAATATTCAACATTTAGCAAATTAATCAACTTTAAATACCTGAAAATAAATAATTATGCTACAACGGTTCAAATCTTGCAAGAATACATATAAATGATCCTAGGCATGCACTGAGCAATAATCTAACATCAGATTAACATTTTAATGGTTCAATAATCAATTCTACGCAAAAACATAAAAGATGAGTTTTGAGATCTAGAATTTTTCTCTCACCTTTGATGCGATAAAAGCCTAGATATGCATGCAATGCGTGCCCAACAAGCAAGAACAAACTTTGGTTCAAGAGTTTTGGCCTTGGATTGCAATTTATTAGAGAAATATTGAACAAAAACTAAGCAAAAATGGCCTTGAGAGTTTCGGCCATGTGTGTGTGTGTTTGTGGTGTTTTGAGCTTATTTTGTGAGCTATTTTTAGTTATTTAGCATATATAAGGCAAGTCAACAATTAAAATGCAAAGTCAAAGTTGAGCATTTAGTATTTTTTTAGTCTTTTAATTGTATTTCTAGTCTTTTAAATGCATTTTAGCTATCTCTTTGTTCAAAACAAATATGCAACTCCTATGATAGCTCAAGTAGATTATTTTTGGGTGACAAGAAGTTTTACAATCAAACAATTTCACCCAAGTCGGCTTAAAACTCGATTTTCGCAAAAGTCAGTGTAAAAATCCTAATAAATTCCTAAGCCGATTTGAAAACCGATTTCATCAAACACAGGTCTATTAAAGTCCGAGGACTAGGTCTAGAAGGGTTAAAAAGACTAGTTTCAAAATTTTAGCGGACGTGTTTCGAAAATACTATTCACTAAAAGTCGACGATAAAATTTGACTCCGTTTTTTATGAAAATTTCATGAATGCACATTTAGCATGTTCTAGGAGTATTAATATCAAAATTATCACATTCTAAGTCATATAGCACATAGACAGGTCAATTCACGCAAAATGAGAATAAACACGCAAAACGAGAATAAACACACAAAACGAGACATCATAGAAAAGTGGGATTTCACATTCTCCCCTCCTTAAAGAAATTTCATCCTCGAAATTCTTACTTGATGTACCGAACAGATCTGGGTACTGCTGCTGCATCTGATCGCGTCTCTCCCAAGTAGCTTCCTCAATGCCTTGATACTTCCACAACACCTCAACCATCGGAATCTTCTTCGATCTCAACTCTCGTTCCATCTGATCAAGAATACGAACCGGACGCTCGTCATAAGTCAGATTTTCACGAAGTTGTAACTGCTCTGGCTCAAGAATATGAGAAGGATCCGGATTATATTTCCGCAAATTAGACAAGTGAAATACATCGTGAACATTAGAGAAATTCTCTAGTAAAGCCAACCGATATGCCAACTTACCAACCCTACCGGTAATCTCAAACGGCCCAACAAATCTCGGACTCAACTTACCATCTTTACCATAACGAGCAAACCCCTTACAAGGATACAATCTCAAGAAAACCCGTTCTCCGACTGCAAACTTCAAGTCCCGACGACGCTTATCAACATAACTCTTGAATCTACTCTGCGCCGTAAGCATTCTCTGCCTGATCAACTGAACATTCTCAATCTTCTCAAGAAGCTCTAGCATGATAGTCGGATCAATAGTCTTCATCTCCCCTACCTCGTCCCAATATAAAGGTGAACGACACTTACAACCGTAAAGAGCTGCGAAAGGTGCCATCCCAATAGTAGCTTGATAACTATTGTTATAGGCAAACTCGGCAAGTGGTAGATGTTTCTCCCAGTTCTTCCCGAAGTCCAGAACACAAGCCCTAAGCATATCTTCCAGAATCTGAATAGTCCGCTCATACTGACCGTCGGTTTGTGGATGATACGCGGTATTGAAGTTCAACTGAGTACCCAAGGTCTCCTGAAGTTTCTCCCACAAACGAGAAATAAATTGAGGATCTCGATCTGAGACAATACTAAATGGAATCCCGTGAAGTCTAATAATCTGATCCAAATAAAGACCCGTCAACTTTGTAACCTTATCTCCCATCCTCATCGAAATAAAATGAGCTGTCTTCGTCAAACGATCCACGACAACCCAAACTGTATCATTACCCCTCGGTGTTCTAGGCAAACCAGTGACGAAATCCAACGTAATATGCTCCCACTTCCACTCTGGTATAGCCAACGGCTGAAGTAACCCTGCAGGTCGTTGATGCTCGGCTTTCACCCTCTGACAAGTCAAACATCTAGATACAAACTGAGCAACCTCCCTCTTCATGTTATTCCACCAATAGTGTTGCTTCAAATCCCAATACATCTTGGTTCCACCGGGATGAATAGTATACTTAGAATTATAAGCTTCCTCCAGAATATCTCGCCTCAAGCCCGGTTCATCGAAAACACAAACCCTGTTCCGAAACTGAAGAATACCGTCCTCATGTAGTTTAAAGTCAGACTGATCATCCGTGATCTGATCCTTGATCTTCTGAAGTTTAACATCAAGTTGCTGAGCTTCTCTGATTTGAGACAATAATAAAGGCTGAATACGGAGATGTGAACACATTACCCCAACCTGAGTCAACTCCGGTCTCCAATAAGTGAATTCCTCAAGAATCTATCATTTCTTGACAGCTAAACAAGAGATACTCGCCTTACGACTAAGAGCATCTGCTACAACATTTTCCTTGCAAGGCAGATAATTGATAGAACAATTATAATCTCCAAGAAGCTCCATCCACCTCCGCTAGCGCATATTCAACTCCTTCTGCGAGAACAAGTACTTCAGACTCTTATGATCAGTGAAAATCTCGAACTTACTGCCCCACAGATAATGACGCCACTTCTTCAGTGCGAAGACAACAGCTGCCAACTCAAGATCATGAGTCGGATAATTCACCTCATAAGGCTTCAACTTCCTGGAAGCATAGGCAATAACTCAGCCATCCTGCATAAGAACACATCCCAAGCCCTCCTTGGATGCATCACTGTAAATAACCATATTATCAGTCCCCTCTGGTAGAGCAAGTACTGGAGCAGTAGTCAACCTCTTTTTCAACTCCTGAAACCCACTCTCACACTTCTCATCCCAAGCAAAGATAGTCCGTTTCTGAGTCAACTTAGAAAGTGGCCCAGCAATCTTCGAGAAGTCCTTAACAAATCTACGATAATAACCCGCCAAGCCAAGAAAGCTACGGACCTCAGAAATATTCTCTGGTCATTTCCAAGACATCACCACTTCAATCTTAGTGGGATCTACAGAAATACCGCTCTGTGTGATAACATGACCAAGAAAAGATATGCGTTGCAGCCAAAATTCACATTTGCTAAACTTGGCAGTCAACTGATGCTCCTGCAGCTTTTGTAAGACAAGCCATAGATGTTACTCGTGCTCCGATTCAGATTTAGAATAGACCAAGATATCATCAATAAAGATTACCACGAACTGGTCTAAATACGGTTGAAAAACCCGATGCATAAGATTCATGAATGCCGCCGGTGCATTAGTTAATCCAAAGGGCATAACAACAAACTCATAATGCCCGTACTGAGTCCTGAAGGCAGACTTCAGAACATCCTCCGTACGAATCCAAAGCTAATAATACCCCTGCCTCAAATCAAATTTAGAATAGACTTTGGCTCCTTGAAGTTGATCAAACAACTCGTCAATCAATGGCAAAGGATATTTATTCTTGATGGTCACCTATTTCAAACCACGGTAATCAATACACAATCTCAAGGTACCATCCTTCTTCTTCACAAATAAAACAGGAGTTCCCCAAGGTGAAGAACCCTGCTGAATGAACCCCTTCTCCAATAACTCTTGTAACTGAGTCTTCAACTCCTTCAACTCAGTTGGTGCCATCTGGTACGCTGATTTAGAAATAGGTTGAGTACCGGGAACAAGATTAATCACAAACTCCACATCTATCTCTGGCGGTAACCTTGGCAACTCCTCGGGAAATACATTGGGATATTCCCGAATAATAGGGACTTCCTCAAACTGTAACTTATCAGATGGCTTGTTGATCAAATAAGCTAGATAACCCGAAGACCCCTTACTCACCAACTTCACAGCTTTAGTTGCTGAGATAACAAAACTCGTCTTTACACTCTGGTTCCTTACTACCTCAACTACTGGCTGATTTGGCAAACAAAACTGTACCACCTTTGTTCTACAGTTCAACTGGGCATCATACTTAGAAAATCAATCCATACCCAAGATAACATCATACCCCCGGATAGGAAATAAGATAAGGTCCAAAGGAAAATTATACCCCTTAACATGAATTATACAATCCTTACATACTAAGCCAGTAACATACTTATCAATCAAAGATGTACTAATCTCAACCACATAAGGCAATCTTTCAGGTTGCATATTAACACGTTGCACACAAGCAGGAGTAATGAAAGAATGTGTAGCACCAGAATCAATCAACACTTTAACAAGTTGATCAAGTATAGGGAAGTTACCTTCCACAACTGCAGTCTTCTCAGACATCTCCTCAAAATCAACTGCGTAGGCCCGAGCCTGAACCCGTTGCTGCTGAGGTGCACTGCCTGCAGGTCTACCCTGATAACCCTGGGTCGCTGCCCGACCCTCAGTCCTCGAATATCTAGGGCAATCCCTTGCCCTGTGCTGATTGCTGCCGCATCTTAAACACGTCCCTGCCTTCACTCTACAATCGGCCTCCACATGCCCCGTGCGCTTGCAGTGTGTACACTGCGGTGATGATGCACTAATACTGCCCCTGGAAGAACCAGAAGCTGAAGAAACAGCTGAACCAGCCTGCTGCTGAGGCTTTACCAAACTAGGCCTATACTGACCCTGAGACTGGGCTGGCCTAAACTAGGACTGAACCTGATATGACCCCTGTTGAAACTGAGGCCGATAATAACTCGGCTGTCCCTGTGGCCTAAAAAAACCCTGCTGAGCTGGTGGCCTGTACACAACCTGCTGTACAGGAAGATTATACATACCCTGCTGAAACTGCAGCTGATACGACCTCTTACTGGGCTGACTAGACACAAGTTGATCCCCATTTCTCTTCTCTAACCTAGAAGCTGCATCAAAGGCCTCAGTGAATATATCATACCGATTCAAAGCCATCGCATCTTGAATCTCGGGCCTCAACCCCAACATGAATCTACGAGTCCTCCGCTCCTCATCAGCCACATACTCCGGTGCATACCGGGACAATTGAGTAAAGGTGGCCTCATACTGAGCCACTGAGGCATCCCCCTGAATCAGAGACAGAAACTCAGCCTCTCTCCGCTCCCTCGCGATCATCGGGACATACTTTGCCCGGAAAGCTAACAGAAAGGTACCCCAAACATACGAAATACCCTGAGTCACCTAGCTAGTTCTCACCGTGCACCACCATTCTTCTGCCTCATCATCCAGCAAGTACATAGCAAAGGAGACCTTCTGCTCATCGGTATAATCAAGAGGATCATAAATCTTCTCCACCTTACTAATCCACGCTTCAGCCTTCCGATCATCGGGTTCCCCTTGAAATCTAGGTGGATGATACCCCAAGAACTCTTTCAAGGTACCACGCCCGTGGTTTCCACCCTGAACATTCAATAACTGAGCCTGCCAAGCCTGAGTCTGGGCAACCTGCCCAGCTATCAACTGGGCTTGTCCGGCCACTAACTCAGCAATCCTCTCCATAGCTGCCCCCAAACGATCGTCACCCCTATCACGGCCCGGTGCCGCATTACCAGGAGTCTCATCTATTACCTCGGGCCTACCTCTGGTCCTTGGTCTACCGGCCATTCTACTAATCAAAGAGTTAGCACAGATTATAGCACGTAAATAGGTTATAAACAACTATTAGCACATAAACAACAAACTCATATAAAACACATAAACAAATGATCACATAATCACATAAGCACTAAATCACATAATCACTTAATCTCTTAATCATTTAATCATATTAATTCATAGTTCACTTTTCTTTCTTTTCATACATACTTTCATGCTAAGACCATTACCCACATTTCAAGAATACCCCGGCTGACAACTAAACATGAGCTCTGATACCACTTAAATGTCACGCCCTAACTCGACCCCACCTATGATCAGTCAGGACGCAACGGAATTTCGGTAGTATAACGACAGTAAATAGGATACCGAGGCTCTAAACCAATCTCATTAGAACATTATACATCAACTCCATAAACCATACAACAAACAACTACTCAATAAAATAACAACATACATCATAACCATATTATACAATAATCATTCTTTGTTATACGCCTCCGTTCCAACATAATACATGAACTTGAATATACATTGCAAAAATATATTGATACCAACCTAGCAACCTAAACATAGTCAAAAGAAAGACTACTAAGATAGCATCAACTAATTCATTATCTTTTCAATATCTTTTACTTTATGAACTACAAAGCATATAAAAGTCAACTAGATAATATACAAGATAGTAAAACAATACAATATCAAGGATAAGACTCCGGAACATAAGACTCATCCACGTAAGGCATATTTTCCTCTTCAGGAGGCACGTACCCGTAGTTCTACTCTACAACACCTGTAAGCATGCAATAATAGAGAGTGAGCTTATATAAAATAAGCCCAGTGAGGATCCGATAGATCTCTAACAGTATTCACTATACTCCTTGGAAATAATCATTTGAGCAAGTAAACACACAATAACATCAATAATATTATCATCACATAATCTATAATGACCATTCAATAAAGGATACACTAGTTGGTGTAACTCCAAACGCCATCACGATCATAACAGTCTTCTTGTGACTCCTATAAACTCACGCACCCGAGGTACCCCAATAACCTCTCCCTCCATGACACCTCCGTCATGCGAGCTGGAGGTAGTCTCTGGTAGTCATGCCGTTATCAACCCGACAGCCCGATACTGCCTGAGATATGGCACACACATACCAAAGACTCAACAATAATAATAAACACCAATCATTCACAGAAGGACAACCTTTTCCATTGACTATCTCCCGGTTCATCAATCATCAATCAATAATCAATCAATAATCATATTATCATCATAATAACATCAATAATCAATTTAACAACAAATAACTAAGTTAGATGACAAAGTAGGCCATCCAACCGAACATGCATTAAACACATAATCAAACCCTAGTTTACCCATCATCATCTCACAATTCAATCACTCAAAGCATACCCAATCAAGTAAAGGCATAATTTAACATTTTAAAGAAAGACAACCTAAACTTCAAATAATCATAACCTACATTCTACTAGTCCAAACCACTCCAAATCGGTTTCTATCACTCACCCAATCAATCAACTACATTAGCCCCCTCGGAAACCAACCAAAACACACCCAAAACATGCCCAACAATCCTAAAACCCTAGTGTGTCATGGCTGAAATTTCTAGACTTTAGCACCGACCTCGCAATCGAAAATTCGGCATTACAACGGCGCTACCACGTAATTAACAAACTTTTAGAAATCGACAACATTCGATTTCAACCAACACAACTCAAAATATTCAACATTTAGCAAATTAATCAACTTTAAATACCTGAAAATAAATAATTATGCTACAACGGTTCAAATCTCACAAGAATACATATAAACGATCCTAGGCATGCACTGAGCAATAATCTAACATCATATTAACATTTTAATGGTTCAATAATCAATTCTACGCAAAAACATAATTGATGAGTTTTGAGATCTAGAATTTTTCTCTCACCTTTGATGCGATAAAAGCCTAGATATGCGTGCAATGCGTGCCCAACAAGCAAGAACAAACTTTGGTTCAAGAGTTTTGGCCTTGGATTGCAATTTATTAGAGAAATATTGAACAAAAACTAAGCAAAAATGGCCTTGAGAGTTTCGGCCATGTGTGTGTGTGTTTGTGGTGTTTTGAGCTTATTTTGTGAGCTATTTTTAGTTATTTAGCATATATAAGGCAAGTCAACAATTAAAATGCAAAGTCAAACTTGAGCATTTAGTATTGTTTTTACTCTTTTAATTGTATTTCTAGTCTTTAAAATGCATTTTAGCTATCTCTTTGCTCAAAACAAATATGCAACCTCTATGATAGCTCAAGTAGATTATTTTTGGGTGACAAGAAGTTTTACAATCAAATAATTTCACCTGAGTCGGCTTAAAACTCAATTTTTGCAAAAGTCGGTGTCAAAACCCTAATAAATTTCTAAGCCGATTTGAAAACCATTTTCATCAGACACAAGTCTATTAAAGTCCGAGGACTAGGTCTAGAAGGGTTAAAAAGACCAGTTTCAAAATTTTAGCGGACGTGTTTCGAAAATACTATTCACTAAAAGTCGATGATAAAATTTCTGACTCCGTTTTTTATGAAAATTTCATGAATGCACATTTAGCATGTTCTAGGAGTATTAATATCAAAATTATCACATTCTAAGTCATATAGCATATAGACAGGTCAATTCACACAAAACAAGAATAAACACGCAAAACGAGATAGGATAGAAAAGTGAGGTTTCGCACAATATACTACTGTCCATGTAATCTACTTCTACTAACATTAATTCCACTTACTCTAAATGCAATGCAAGCACGCATCGATTCACATATCAAGGAACAAGCCAATTATTGCAAATTAATAAAATAAGTATATTATTGGGCTCGGGTGTCACAGTTGATATGTTCATAATTTTATGCATAAACCCTCTTTTTACAAGCATTGCATACTTGAATTTGTAGGAATTTGATCATTCTTGCAATATAGGTTTGGAGCAATGAAAAAACAATTTGAATGCAAAAAGGGCAAAAATAAGCAGAATCGAGTAAACGAATGATAATGGGTGATGCATAGTCAATATCTCAAAATTAAAGAATGGTCAATTGATGAAAAATGCTTCACCCTGGTAATCTTCTCTTCAATACAAATCCAATGCCATTGACGGTGCTAAAATCCAACTTCAAATGCTCAATATATGGCCCTTACAAGTTTGTTCAACCATAATAGAAGACGAAATCCGCTCGAGCACGTTACTAACTTGCTCGGGTAGTTGAAATCCAGAAATGTTCAGCCCTTAACTTGCTCGAGCAGGTTAGGCATTTTTTCCAACAAACATACGATTTTTTTAGTAGGTCAAGCCCCAACTTTGGCCAAGCTTATTTACCAATTTAATGCAACTTTGTGAACAAGAAAAGGGACTGCTGGCGTATTCTCTCAACCCTAAACACCAAGAAAAGCTAGGGGATTTCAAAGGAAGAGGCAAAACACGGATTTGAAGCAAGATCAAGTTAGAACAAAGATCAAGAAGTAGCAACATCATCTCAATACGCAATCAACTCATGAGTTCTTCTTATCTTTTCTTTAGTTTATCATCTTTGCTTGGTTTTAACAAGTACTCATCACACTAAACCCCAAGATTTGGGGTGATAGATAGCTAAATTACTTGAAACTATGTTTTGATTTGGATTTAATTTCATAAATTCGTACTTGAATTTCTTGCAATTGATTTATTGGTTAATCATCCATATTTTTGTTAGTTGTGGTTTTGTCATTCAAGAATTTTACCTTTTCTTATATGAATCTTGTAGATTCTTGGAGGTACGAATTTGGATTAATTTAGAACTTAATTAATAATTATTTTACAATTGAGATAGGTTATTCTCTAAAGATAATCTATGTCTTTTGAACTCAATTAAAGATTAAGAATTAATTGACATAATTGGTTCAGATAAGTAGATGATAATCTATGCCCTAGTGATAGGTTATGCCCCAGCACCTTTAATCAATTAATCTCATAATATTAGAGCTTGTAGCTTAATCAATCCGTGCATAATTTGAAAATTCCAGATCTGTTAACATAGAGTACAATAATCAAAGCTAGCTATCATCCCAAATCGCTTTCTTCTTGTAAAATTCCCAAAATCCTAATTTGTGTTTAGTTATAAATAAGAGTCATTAGTCGATTCTTAGTTTCCTTTTAGTAATTAATTTAGACAATTCCAACTCTAATTCAATTTCCTTAATCTATTTGTTTTCTTTTGAATTCTCATACGAAAATCCCAATTCTCTGAGGACGACCCTTGAGTAGCCATACGCGTGGTCAAAGAGAAATTTAATCTATAATGTTGTTGCTTTATTTTTACCCTTTATTATTTATCGTACAATGACGCGATCACTCATCTATGACCTTTTTCCTTCTTGAAGATGATGAAGATTTGTGGAAATCGTCTTCTTGTTTCTTTCTAGCTCTTCACGTGTAAAAGAGATAGAAGAAGAGATAATTTTTCTTCTATTCCTTTCTTGCATGTGATTGTGTGTAGGGAAAGGTAAAAGTGAGCTTTATTTGTAGATGTGGAAAAACTAGAGTAGTTAATCCAAGTTGAAATAGGATTTAGCTATTTCAAAATCCAAGTAGGAGTCTCTTCAAACAATCCTACGCATCTTGAACTATAAATAATTCACTGCAAATCAACTATGCATAAAAAACTCAAGTCCACCACCTCCACCACGCATCACGCGTCCCTGGGAGAGGCCCACGTGTCTCTTCTTCTTTTCTTGTATTATTTTGCTAAATTAATTATCTTAGTTTCCAATTTGAGCTATAACAATTCGAAATAGGATATTATCCTAAATAGGAAATTTAGTTGCAAATGGATACTATATATACCAACACCTTAACACACAAGAAGTAGCTAGAAAACTTTAAAAATACATCTTCACAGAAGTAGCTAAAAGAGGGACCAAAAGACATAAACAACTTGGCTATCAAAAAGACAAAAATGCCCCTGCTAACCCTATAGCACATTTAGGCTTTTCAACCTTGACTTATTCCACTAAAACGTCATGGTTGCACTCCAAGTTGAATATTTTTTGTTCACAGAAGCTTGTTGTACTACGTACAATTTGTCTTCAACCTACTAAGTTAAATGACCAAAATACCCTTCCATATAACACTCATAAACAAGAAAGACTTCACCGTACTATATCTTCCTTGATTGCATGTTCTCTTTGAAACATCTAAATCCTTTAAGTAACCATCCTTCGGATATGGAACGCTTGATCTAGGGAGCGACCCTCAAACCAGATATTCGATATACCTCTTGGGTATACCACTAAGCTTAGATTTAGATGATCTACCGGAGAATCACAAGGGAGAAATTACTCTGTTATACGATGGCATGGATTATATATTTCATTTGCATGTTCCAACTAGTCACATTCATATGCCCAACACACAGAGCTATTGACCCACAACTGAGATCTCACCTATAGTGCATCAAAGCACATGAATATGATTTCGTCAATTCGTCCACATATGTTCAATATTAAGAGCATTGATCACTTAGTAGCATAAGGTATGTTTGATCTCTATTTTGATAGTACTTATTAAGAGATCATACCTAAGTGGCCCGTTCAATATGCAACACACATACACAAATGAGACTCCGTTCGGAAACCTACTAATGACCAAGGCAGGCCACCCTTCATAGAAGACTATCTCACTATATCCTAAACCTTGATGAAGTGTCCAATTCCACCATTCAGTTATGAACAAAATCTAGAACCAAGTGTCTATGACTTACACCTTCTACACTCGATCACCGTGCACCTAAGTCATTCACTATGGATCATGGATCTCTATACAAGAAAATATACACAAATATAACTGAGAGAATAGAATGAATACTATCATTAATAATAATAATCACAACATGAATCCAATATAACTGAAATATCATGTGTCAGTGAGCTTTTAGGCATACTAATCCTAATAGATCCCATTTTTGCCTCGAATTTCTATCTGGATCTTTGTAGTTGTTGACCTTAGAGGCTTACGAGGTCAGCCTTTAGAGCTTTGAATCCCTGTGAAAAATATATTTTAAGATGCTTTGCATTCCAAGCATTTTTGAGATATTTAGCATCTGGCTCGGACAGCTTGAAGACCCTTGGGTAGAGCTGTTCTTCAATTAAATACAAACTTTCCCAATTTGGGGCAAACTTCCCTTCATTAGGTTGAGGTCAAAAATAGGCTTTATCATTTAAAAATTGCGATTCATAAATTAAAATTTTCAAAAAATATGAAACAAAAAAACAATTGTTCAAAACTAATACCTTAGCAGTACCAAAACTAAGATAAACATATCCACTGCAAAAGCCCATACTGAGCGTCTGATCGCGTTGTTTTACAATAAAAAATAGTAGTAAGAAGATTGGAAATATTGCTTACCTTGAATTACCTCTAGCTGTGGCGAGTAGAGGGTCGATCCACGAAGATTAGGTTATCAAGTTAAGTTATGTCCTTAATTTAGAATTGTTTGACTATCTTCCGTCACGGATAAGTTTGATTAAGTCCAAAAAGTCTAAAAGTACGGTAGATTAAGTCCAAGAAATGTCCACAAAATATCCAAAAATACGGCAGTAACAAGATCCAAAAGTGATTGAACAAAGGTATTAAATTGAAGAATTACAACACTCAACAATAAAATGAAAATCCAAAGGGTTAATGATTCAGGGTAGTTATAGCTCAGTATAAACAAGTACAAAGTTATTAATTCAGATTAAAAGTTAAGTCCTTCAGAAATAGGGTTACAAGCTCCTACTATTGAGATAAGCCTTTAATTACGTAAGTGATAAGACTAATTAATTAGCAAGACTGGATGTGTTGGTACAACCTAACGATATCCAATCTCTCAATTAATCTTTCACTTATGTAACCTAGAGGTGTCGGTACAACCAGACTAGAATCCATTCGAGGTAGTCTCGTATTGCCACTGGTTTACAAAACTGGGCGTTTATGTATTTTCAATTAATTATATCATAACTACAAGTATACATACAATTAACCGAAGAATACTTAGAAATAAAAAATACAAGACTTTAATAAATCTAAATCAAAACATACGTACAAGAGTAACCTCACACGTACCACCCCGAATCTCAGGTCTAGTGTGTCATGATAAAACCGAAATAAAAGAATACTTATCGTGCTGAACGGATTTCAGTAGACTGGTATGATTTCGGTATATTGATGGCTCACTAACCCTCCCCTCAGGATTAAAACTTTGCACACAACTATTTATAGGCAAGAATTCAAGAGGGTGCTCGAGCACCAGTCAGGCGCGCACGAGCGCTCTTCTGCACTAATAATTTTTTATTATTTTTTTTGTCTTTTTCTTCTACACTTTGTCGCCCATTTGTCTGCCATTTGCAAAAAGTGGCGCTCAAGTGCGGAAAAGTGGTGCTCGAGCGCTTATCTGGCTACAGTAGGTGAACTTTGACTCTGAACTTTGACTTTGACTAGCTCGTTGACTTTGACCGTTCACCCAAAAGTTGACTAGGTCTATTTCAAGGTTTCTCAGCGTCCTAAATCCGTTTTCGCACTCGGTTTGGCCAAATTCAATTTTGAAATATTCGTTTTAAAATCGTTCTACCATTTTCCTTTAGTGTTGCGCGCCGAATATTTGCCCAAATTGTTGGTTTTTGTGGCCATTTCTGCTATTTCTTCTTCAAAACCTATATTGCACTAAAATTATGTAAAATATACAATTAATCTTGAAATAATAATGCAATATACATGATTTGATGGGTTAAAATTAGTAAAAATATGGATTTATCAACCTCCTCAAACCCATTATTTGCTTGTCCTCAAGTAAAGGCATCAATTACTTCATAGATTCAAAAATATTAAATTTAAGCAGTTAATGTATTCATACAGTTAAATTTTATAAAATATAAGATTAACAGTGAGTTTGTCTTCCAAACAATTCTACCCCAAAACAATCATTTTGTATCTAGAATAATATAAACCAACTTAATTACAAAAATCTTTTGAGCCTTTTTAAGCACTTGTAACTCAATTAAGAGGTATATAAATTAATCACGTAAAATTTGTAAAATCGAAAATACTTTCTATGGATAGTCATGAAATGTTAAAACTCAACTACTTTCCAAATCATATAATAATCCCTTAGATGTTTTCTATTTTTTTTTTATAGAATAGATGACTCGAATGGTAGATGTTAGTTGATTCAATGGCTTCATTGAAGTATTGCATCTCTTTGGTTGAATTGTGTATGGTGAAAGAAGGCTTGTTTGGCAGGATTTATATTGATAACTTTTTCATAACAAAAATGCTCAAAAATGGTTAGAAGAAAGCATTTGTTGTAAATCCCTTTTATGCCTCTATTTGCTGAATCAACACTTTTGATATGACGTTGAACGAGTCATCTATTCATTTTTTTTCAAAGGAGTATACCGATCTAGAAAAATAAGTCAAATTTTAATAAATTATAACATCTCACACTGAAAACACCTCAATCTACTCATTTTTTATAATTAATCAAAAACGTCTAATTGAATCATGTGACGCTATTGAGATGTAATAATAATTAACAAGGCTTCAAAAAAAATATAGATACAAACTCAACTCTTAGTGGCTAATCATTTTTTCATTCCAAATTCATAGTTAATTCAAATATTTTATCACAATCTAACCATATTTCAACAATTAACCACTCAATTTTAATTATCATGAATAAATGAAGTAAAAGTTTTGAAATTATTTGAATTTTTTTTGTATATCAAGTTGGTATCAATTTTTTCCTCTTCCTCAAACCCAAGCCTTACATTGCCCTCAATGAAAGAAAAACTATGTGTGAAACCCCACTTTTCCTGCTTATCTCGTTTTACGTGCTTTGCCTCGTTTTGCGTGCATATGATCTGTTTATGTGCTATAGGGCCTAGAATGTTATAATTTTGATGTCAATACTCCTAATACGTGCTAAATGTGCATTCATGAAATTTTCATCAAAAACGGGATCAGAAATTTTATCGTCGATTTTTAGTGAATAGTGTTTTCGAAACACGTCCGCTATAATTTTGAAACTGGTCTTTTTAACCCTTCTAGACCTAGTCCACGGACTTTAATAGACTTGTGTTTGATGAAAACGGTTTTAAAATCGGCTTAAGAATTTATTAGGGTTTTTACACCGACTTTTGCGAAAATCGAGTTTTAAGCCGACTCGGGTGGAATTCTTTGAATGTAAAACTTCTTGTCACCTAAAAATAATCCACTTGTGATATTTTGGGGGTTGCATAATTATTTTTAACTTGGTGAGCACTAAAATGCAATTAAAGTCATTAAAAACACAAAAATACCTATTAAAACTAACTTTGATTTTGCATTTTTTTAATTGACCAAGCTTTTTATTATATAATGTCATCAACACACACTCACACAACACAAAACACACTCCAAAAACACACACAAAACCGTGGCTCCTTGGAGGAGAAAGATAAAGGCATTTTCAAAGCATTTTTCTCACAGATTTTGCGTTTCAAAGCCGAATTGAGTGATTCAAAGCTTGAAATTGATTGTTTGGCATCCATTCTACACATTTCTTGCATCAAAACACATCAAAGGTGAGAGAAAAATTCTAGATCTCAAAATGTCATTTTTGTGTTTTTGCGTATAAATGAAGATTGAACCGTTAGAATTGAAATCTGATGTTAGATTATTGCTCCTTGCATGCTAGGGATCATTATATACTAATACTACGAGTTTCTGTCGGATATAGCATAATTTTTATTTTCCGGGTATTTAATTTTGATTAAAATGTTCAAAGTTGATTTAATTGAGTTGCGTTGCTCAAAATCGATTGCCGTCGATTTCTAAATACTTGATAATTACGTGTTAGCGCTGTTGTAATGCCGAATTTTCGATTACATTGTTTGTGTGGAAATCCGGAAAATCCAGCCATGACGTCATAGGGTTTTAGGGTTATCGGGCATGTTTTGGAGGTGTTATGGTGGATTTCCGAGAGGGCTAATGTAGTAGGTTGAATGGGTGAGTGATAGGAACTGATTTGGCAATGTTTGGATTAGTAGATTGTAAGTTATGAATTTTAGAAGTTAGGTTGTCATTCTTTAATTTCTTGAACGATGCCTTAGATGGTTGGGTAGTGTTCGAGTGATGAATGGTGAGTTGTTGTTGAGTAATTTAGAGTTTAATTATGAATATTATGCATGTCCGGTTAGATGGCCTACTTTGTCATCTAACTACGTTGTTTGATGTTTAATTTAATATTGATGTTATATTGATGTTATATTGATGTTATTGATTGATTATTATTGAATGCGGGAATCGGGCACTCTTGTTGCTGATCTCCCAATTGACTGATCGATTTATGCTTGCATGATGATTGATGAATATGGAGCCTTGGTATGTGTGTGCCACCTCTCGGGCAGCGTCGGGCTGTCGGGTTGAAACCGGCATGACTGCCATAGGCTACCCCCAGCTCGCATGACGGAGATGTCATGGAGGGAAGGGGATAGTGAGGTACCTCGGGTGCGTGAGTAATGGGGAGATATAAGAAGAACGGTTGAGATCGTGATGGCGTTTGGAGCTACACCAAATAGAGTATCCTTCATTGAATGGTCATATAGTTATGTGATGATAGCTTTATTTATGTTGTTGTGTGTTTACTTGCTCAAAGGACTAAATCCAAGGAGCGTAGTGAATACTGTCGAGATCTATCGGATCCTCACTGGGCTTATGTATATAAGCTCACTCTCTATTAATGCATGCTTACAGGTGTTGCAGAGCCGGATTACGGGTATGTGCCTCCTGAAGAGGAGAATGTGGAAAATGTGCTTTACGTGGACGAGTCATATGTTTCCGAGTCTTATCCATGATTATATGTTGTTTAATGTCATGTATATTAGTTTAATAGACTTTTATATGCTTTGTGGTTCTTATTGTAATAGATGTTGGAAGATGATGATCCAAATGGTGTTAACTTAGTGGCTTTCTTTTGTCTATGGTTAAGTTGTAAATATGTCTCAACTTATTTTTGAAATGTATGATAAGGTTGAGGTATTGTATGTTATGTTGGAACGGAGGCGCATAACTATGAATGAGTTGATGAAAGAATATTTAATGTATGAAATAGTTGCGTTGTATGTTGTTGATTTAATTGTGGAGTTGGTTGGTGATTTGTGGAGTTTGATGTATGTTGTTTTTAAGGGTTGGTTTAGAGCCCTGATGTTCATGTTACTGTCGTTATGCTGCCGAAATTCCGTTGCGTCCTGACTGATTGTAAGAGGGGTCGAGTTGGGGCGTGACAGTTTAAGTGGTATCAGAGCTTGATTAGCTGTCAGCCGGGGTATCCTCGGAATGTGGGTAGTGGTCTAAGCATGCAAGTATGTATTAAGTGAAAGAAAAGTGAAACATATGTTAATTTGTTTATGTGATTAATTTACTTATGTGTCTAACTTTATATGTGACAAATATTCCTTGTGTGTTAAGTGAACTAATGTGGTCAATATGTTTTATGTGATAACGTGTTATACATACTCAATGTGTTGTAATTAATGTGCATTATGTGATTAATGTGTATTATGTGACAATTGTGTTTTATGTGATTTTGTGCCTTGTGTGAAGTTAGTTGTTTATGTGCTTTTAATTGTTTATAACTAGCTTATGTGAAACAACGTGCTTTAGGTGCTTAATGTACTTTAAGTGACCAATGTGAGTTACGTGATCAACTTGTCTTATGTGAAGTTTGTTGCTTATGTGACTTTAATTATTTATAACTTACTACTGTGATATAACCTGTTTATGTGATGTTGGCTTCTTATATGTTGAATTGTGTGTTATGTGATAATGTTGCATTGTATGATAATTGCGCATTACGTTATACTTGTCTTTCATATGATATAGTTGCATACATGTTTTAACTCGTGAGTGACCTTTTAATGTCTAGGGTGACTGCAAGAGTTTTCGGAAATAGTGATAGGCCATGATTTTGAATTATTATTATTCTAGTAGTTTATCAGTTAGATTTTAATTGTTATATTTATGGATTTTAGTTTCGGCTTAGTGGATTGATCTTGATGTTCCTTTAGCGAGAATGAAGTTGTTCGAGGAAATAGCAATGTATCTTGATGATTATAATTACTTTTGTTGCCATGTTTAACTTGTTATTACTTGGAGATGAATCATAAGTTGAGGTTTTTGTGAGGTTGTGATTAGACACTTTTGGAGTCTCAACTCAGATTATACTTTCTTGAGGGTATTTTAGAATGAATTTATTTGAGGAATTAGTGATGTATATTTGTGAATGGAATGAACTGTGGTATAACATGTGAATATTTCTACTATTTGAGATTGCTATATTATTAATGGATATTTTGGAGTGTTGATCTTTAGACCTTGGAGACAATTGAAGTGATTTCTGACTAAAGTTACTTTATTCGAAGATGCAATTGTTCGGAGATAGAATTATTTGAGGAAATAAGAATGCATTTTGGTGACTGAACATTTACTTACCTACATTAAGCTTTTGAGTTCTAGGTGGTATGACTTTCTAAATTGTTGATTGAGGATTCTCTTGTGTTATAATGGGTTAATATGAATCTGTATTGCGTTATCAGATTTTGGAGTCTTCATTAGTTAATCTTGTTGGGTAATCGGTGATTTATCTCGTTTAGTGATTGGTCTGGTACATAATGTAAAATTTTGGAGTGATTTATCTTGTTTGGTGATTGTTATGACTCCTTAGGTTCTCTAGGTCTCCTTAGTGTCTTGATTTGGAGGAAGATAGATTATAGGATTTGACTTGTTGGTGTTCAAATGTATAGGTGGGACACCCCTTTTGTGCTTCCTATTCTATCAGTCTTATTATTATCTTTTACTCTATTCTCACTTATTTGAGAGAGAGTTACATTTTTCTAGCCTATCAATTGTTTCTTGAAAGTTTGCTTATTTGATTAATGGATCCTATACTCATTTGACATTGCTTCTATTCTTAACATTCATATTTGTTTCTTATAGCAATGTCGCTTATTGGAGTTAAGGTTTGAGACTTCTATATTTCATTCTATATCTCCAGCTATTGATTTCAATATTTCATTTCATCCTATTACTATTCATTTGAAAGTAATTTTTCCTTTGGTATACCATTTTACTTGTTCGAATTCTACTTGCTTGATGTACTCCCTACCTAAGTACATCATTGTCATTCTTGTTGATCCTTGTTAATCCTATTGTTTCATTATTAAATCCTGAGCCATTACTTTGCTTGTAATTGCTCACTCAAAGTACTCGGCACTGTCCTATTATTATCATTTCTTATTCGTACTTCTTTGGTATTGCGTGCTGAGATACTCATTATCTTGACACTCATGTTTCTATTGAATTAATCATCTCTTATCTCTTAATTTCATTTCACCTCAAGTACAACTTACTTGTTGGTTCCTTGAACAATCATCGAGAATTGAAATATCTACTTGTTCAGGAATTTTTGTTTAACATACTCAGCACTGTGTTGACTCGTCATCATCCTTTGTTCGTACTTATTTAACTGAAAGGTGCTGAGACATTTCTTATCTTAGTTATCATGCTTCCTTATTAAACTATTAGCCTCTTGATTCTCTAACTTGTTTGACCTCTTGCACCCTTGATTGTTGGCTCGAATATGACTTTCCATATTCTTATTTCCTTGTAAATTTCATAAGAGCCATATTCTGACAAATGTCACTTTTGAGATATTTCCTTGATCAATAATCATTCATATTATCGTAAATGAGTTTTTAAACCCTCGGGGTGTTCATAGAGCTCTTTTGTGTAGTAAGGGATGATTGATAATTAGTGGTGTCATGCTAAGACTTTGGAGTTGTGATTCATTTCATATGCAATATGATATTAGGTAGGAGAGAATTATGAATTGGAGATTGTCTTGGAACTATGATCATCAACTTGCAGTCAACAGAGTTTGTTCTTTTGAGGTCTTTGGTTAGGTATCATCCTAAGAGATAAATGGGAATTAAGAGAAGTATTATTAAGTGTAACGATTGAGGATTTAATTGTCTATCAGTTCGAGAATTGCGCGGACGCAATTGTTTTAAGGAGGGGAGAATGTGAAACCCCACTTTTCCTGCTTATCTCGTTTTACGTGCTTTGCCTCGTTTTGCGTGCATATGATCTGTTTATGTGCTATAGGGCCTAGAATGTTATAATTTTGATGTCAATACTCCTAATACGTGCTAAATGTGCATTCATGAAATTTTCATCAAAAACGGGATCAGAAATTTTATCGTCGATTTTTAGTGAATAGTGTTTTCGAAACACGTCCGCTATAATTTTGAAACTGGTCTTTTTAACCCTTCTAGACCTAGTCCACGGACTTTAATAGACTTGTGTTTGATGAAAACGGTTTTAAAATCGGCTTAAGAATTTATTAGGGTTTTTACACCGACTTTTGCGAAAATCGAGTTTTAAGCCGACTCGGGTGGAATTCTTTGAATGTAAAACTTCTTGTCACCTAAAAATAATCCACTTGTGATATTTTGGGGGTTGCATAATTATTTTTAACTTGGTGAGCACTAAAATGCAATTAAAGTCATTAAAAACACAAAAATACCTATTAAAACTAACTTTGATTTTGCATTTTTTTAATTGACCAAGCTTTTTATTATATAATGTCATCAACACACACTCACACAACACAAAACACACTCCAAAAACACACACAAAACCGTGGCTCCTTGGAGGAGAAAGATAAAGGCATTTTCAAAGCATTTTTCTCACAGATTTTGCGTTTCAAAGCCGAATTGAGTGATTCAAAGCTTGAAATTGATTGTTTGGCATCCATTCTACACATTTCTTGCATCAAAACACATCAAAGGTGAGAGAAAAATTCTAGATCTCAAAATGTCATTTTTGTGTTTTTGCGTATAAATGAAGATTGAACCGTTAGAATTGAAATCTGATGTTAGATTATTGCTCCTTGCATGCTAGGGATCATTATATACTAATACTACGAGTTTCTGTCGGATATAGCATAATTTTTATTTTCCGGGTATTTAATTTTGATTAAAATGTTCAAAGTTGATTTAATTGAGTTGCGTTGCTCGAAATCGATTGCCGTCGATTTCTAAATACTTGATAATTACGTGTTAGCGCTGTTGTAATGCCGAATTTTTGATTACATTGTTTGTGTGGAAATCCGGAAAATCCAGCCATGACGTCATAGGGTTTTAGGGTTATCGGGCATGTTTTGGAGGTGTTATAGTGGATTTCCGAGAGGGCTAATGTAGTAGGTTGAATGGGTGAGTGATAGGAACTGATTTGGCAATGTTTGGATTAGTAGATTGTAAGTTATGAATTTTAGAAGTTAGGTTGTCATTCTTTAATTTCTTGAACGATGCCTTAGATGGTTGGGTAGTGTTCGAGTGATGAATGGTGAGTTGTTGTTGAGTAATTTAGAGTTTAATTATGAATATTATGCATGTCCGGTTAGATGGCCTACTTTGTCATCTAACTACGTTGTTTGATGTTTAATTTAATATTGATGTTATATTGATGTTATATTGATGTTATTGATTGATTATTATTGAATGCGGGAATCGGGCACTCTTGTTGCTGATCTCCCAATTGACTGATCGATTTATGCTTGCATGATGATTGATGAATATGGAGCCTTGGTATGTGTGTGCCACCTCTCGGGCAGCGTCGGGCTGTCGGGTTGAAACCGGCATGACTGCCATAGGCTACCCCCAGCTCGCATGACGGAGATGTCATGGAGGGAAGGGGATAGTGAGGTACCTCGGGTGCGTGAGTAATGGGGAGATATAAGAAGAACGGTTGAGATCGTGATGGCGTTTGGAGCTACACCAAATAGAGTATCCTTCATTGAATGGTCATATAGTTATGTGATGATAGCTTTATTTATGTTGTTGTGTGTTTACTTGCTCAAAGGACTAAATCCAAGGAGCGTAGTGAATACTGTCGAGATCTATCGGATCCTCACTGGGCTTATGTATATAAGCTCACTCTCTATTAATGCATGCTTACAGGTGTTGCAGAGCCGGATTACGGGTATGTGCCTCCTGAAGAGGAGAATGTGGAAAATGTGCTTTACGTGGACGAGTCATATGTTTCCGAGTCTTATCCATGATTATATGTTGTTTAATGTCATGTATATTAGTTTAATAGACTTTTATATGCTTTGTGGTTCTTATTGTAATAGATGTTGGAAGATGATGATCCAAATGGTGTTAACTTAGTGGCTTTCTTTTGTCTATGGTTAAGTTGTAAATATGTCTCAACTTATTTTTGAAATGTATGATAAGGTTGAGGTATTGTATGTTATGTTGGAACGGAGGCGCATAACTATGAATGAGTTGATGAAAGAATATTTAATGTATGAAATAGTTGCGTTGTATGTTGTTGATTTAATTGTGGAGTTGGTTGGTGATTTGTGGAGTTTGATGTATGTTGTTTTTAAGGGTTGGTTTAGAGCCCTGATGTTCATGTTACTGTCGTTATGCTGCCGAAATTCCGTTGCGTCCTGACTGATTGTAAGAGGGGTCGAGTTGGGGCGTGACACTATGTAATGCAAAGGAAAAAGAAAGATACAACCTGATAAATAATCCATGCAATGTTCCTCAGAAACTTCTGAAAGAAGAATTGTCAAACAAAATCGCAAAAACCAACATTAGCCGTGAGTTTAAATAAAAATTAAAATATTCTAAAGAAAAATAAAATAAAAAGCATAAACTAAAATAAAATAGAAAGTACGTCATCCGAGTTACTGTGGAGGTGGCTGTTGAGGACTTGCTCCTGAACCTCTCAACAAAGCAACGTCAGCTCTTAAAGCAGTAACATCCTCTTGCAGTCCATCAATTTTAATATTCAGCGCATTGATGTTAGTATTCATTGTCGGCATCTCTCTGTACATCCTTTCCATCAAAGACTCTTCAGACTGATTACCCCGTGGTTGTAAAGAAGTGGCACCTTCAGTAGGTTGAATGGAGGGCCATGGAGTATTTAATGCTAAAGGCATCTTTCTAACAGTGCGCTCCAAATGTTTAAGACTCTTCATGAACTCCGATTCACCATACGAAGTAATAGGGAGATCCATGAATGGCTCATCAGGTGAAAAAAGAAAATTAAACCGTTGAAGTAAAGAAACTATCAATCGAGGAAAATGAAGTGTAGATCTGACACCCCGAACCCAACACTTCATTAATTGTATTAATTAAATGGTTAACTTAGATGTAACTTAGCTAATTACTTCATTTTTTTTCATATTTCCATAAATTCAACTGTTTCTTTTCAATCATTTTATATTTTTATAAAATACTACATATTTTTAGGGGACTATAGCTCCTGACTGTGTATACATTGCATATCAGGATCAATGGAAAAAAAATCGTGAAATGTCTTATGAATAGTACTAACATAATTTTTTTCAGATTTTTCAGATTTTTGGCATTTTGTTTTGCTGAAATTTAATCATCCAAGTGACCCATTTACCCTTACCAAAATGCCCTAATTGCTTAACCCACCCTTTAACCATCTTATGAGAACATTATAAGCCAAAAAATAAAAAATAAAAAGGTCAAAAAAATGGCCAAAAAAGAGTTACGGGAATAGTAACTTCTCCAAAAAAAAAATTGCTCCTTGTTTCATTCTTGCTTCCATTGCTTCCCAAATTGATTGTGCTTCATCCTTAGGACCTTAAGACCATTTTTTGATCTTCAAAAGAGGTGAGGGTTGCATCATTCTTGGTATTTTAACTGACTTAATGTTTTACCTTAATTGTATTGTTTGCATACTCGATTGTGCATTGATTGTAATGTATGTTGGTCATATTTGATAAGTGTTGTGACATGTGTGTCATGTTGTGTCGTGTTATGTTGTGTCGTTTCAAGTCTTGTATCGTCTTGTTGGTTGCAACCATGGTCAGGAGCTATTGGGATGGGCCTTGCCGGGCAGCAACGGGCTTGCCGGTATTGGGTATGCTATAGCACCGTTTCCTATTCCCTCTCTCGTTTGAAACATTGCTACCTTCGGAGTCCGCTTTCTCACTTAGGACAATGCTACCCTTGGAGAGTTGGGTCGTAGGATCAGGGTATATCTGGAGTACGTCCATTGGAGAGATAAGGGGGATTCGCTGGCTTATCGTTTATCGAACATCGTATATCGTTATTGAATCGAAAGCATTATATCGAATTGTAAGTGTTATATTGAATTGAAAGTGTTATATGGCTTGTATATCATCTTGAATGAATCATTTATTTTTTAGTCTCGAAACCTCTCAATGTGTTTTATAGTTATTTGTTACTGCGTGCTATATTAATTGCATCTACGTGGCTTATGTGTCGAGATACTGTTAATTGGCCTTGACCTATTTGTTGTCTATTATTTGCATTGCACGACCCTTTCTTGGACTATCCCTCACTGGGCATACGTGTTATGTATGCTCAGCCCTCGTTTTAACATTTTGTAGGGACTTCAGGCGCATCTCCTGAGAAGGGCCGTGAATTGCCATCACGTGGTGCTTGTACATATTGTATATAGACTCCCCCGTGTCTATTTGATTACTCGTTGTAATTGAGGCTCTTGAAGCCATTCTTGTATATATTTCAAGACCGTGTAATCTAGTATGTCTTTATGTAGCAAGGTTGTCAAGTATCGTAAGCTCGTGACTAAAATGTATAGCATGCTAATATGCTAATTGTTTAGTGGCATCGATGCCTGTATAGTATGCATGACATTTTGATTACAACCAAGTATGTTGAATAGGAGTGCATATAACAGGAAGTGGAGTTGTTTGGAATTGTTGATTGCTATTGAATCGGTGGAAGGGACGAATGTATGTTGGTGGTAGCCTGAAAGATTGGTTTTATGTTGTTGAATGTTAGAATGCTTGAATTATGCATGTTTACAGATATCCGAATGTTCCCGGTACATAGGAGATTCTGTCTGTTTTTTCTTGAAAATTGTGACAGGGTTTGGGATTGGGTTGAGATTAGAAAGATCGATAGAAGTCTCGGTCCCGTGCGGGATCGGGGCACTACAAGTGGTATCAGAGCTTAGATACTCTCAGCCGGGATAGGGTCTTTGAACTGCTAGGTAGTGAACCTCGAGTGTGTGCTTATGAAATGTGTCTTGATTAGGTGTGTGCTTGGTGTGCCTTGAGAATATGAGTGTCTTTTGTGCAATCTTGTGTCCTGAACTTAATATGTGATCTATGTGATATTGATGTGTACTGTGTGTTAAATACTTGTCAAGTGTAGTGATATAGCTAATCATGAATCGAATTGATCTCATGAATCACTACTTGCTCGAAATATTGATTGTAACGTGTATACTTGAGTATCTCGGCATAGTTGTGTTGTGAATTGTATTGTGAAATCCCACTTTTCTATCTTATCTCGATTTGCGTGTTTTACCTCGTTTTGCGGGAATTGACTTGTTTATGTGCTATATGACTTAGATTGTGTTAAATATGTAATTAATACTCCTAATACATGCTAAGTATGCATTCATGAAATTTTTATCGAAAACGGAATTAGAAATTTTATCGTCGATTTTTGTGAATAGTATTTTTGAACACCTGTCCGCTAAAATTTTTACAGGGGTGTTTTAAACATTTTAAAACCTAGTCCTCGGGTATTAATAGATAATGATTAAAACGGATTTGGAATCGCTTTTGAAATTTTAAAGATTTTTACACTTTCTTTTGTAAGAAAACGAGTTTTAAGCTGACTCGGGTGAAACTGTTTTAATGTAACACTCTTTGTCACCTAAAATATATTGTCTAGAATTAATTTAGTTGTTAATTTAATAGTTGAGCAAGAAATAGTCAAGAAATGAATTAAAAGACTAAAAATAGAATTAAAAGACTAAATAAAACTAATTGACTTTCTTTTAAATTGTTGACCTTTACTTATATTGCATCAACACACACTTGCACAACACAAAAACACACTCATTTTACACCTACATGGCCGAGAGCCATTAGAGAGAAAAGCCAAGGTTTTCTTCAAGTTTTCAAAGGCAAATTTTCATTAGAAGTTGTATTTCAAGGCCAATTTCCATCAACCAAAGCTTGATTCCACCTCTTGAGCATCTTTGTAGCTTCAAAACACATCAGAGGTGAGAGAAAAATTCTAGATCTCAAAAGTCATTTTTTATGTTTTTGCTTATAATTGCATTTTGAACCGTTAGAATGTTAATTTGAAGTTATATTATTGCTCAGTGCATGCTAAAGATCGATTATATGTATTCTTGTGAGATTTGAACCGTTGTAGCAAGAATTTTTATTTTCGGGTATTTAAAGTTGATAGTTTGGCTATTTGTTGATTATTTTGAGTTGTAGTGGTTGGAATCGATTGCCTTCGATTTCTAAAAGTTTGTTAATTACGTGGTACCGCTGTTATAATGCCGAATTTTCGATTGCAATGTTGGTGTGAAAATTCAGAAATTTCAGCCTAGGTGCATTGAGGTTTTAGGGCTGTTAAGCTTGATTTGGATGTGCTTTGGTTGGTTTTTGAGAGGGCTAATGTAGTTGTTCGAATGGGTGAGTGATAGAAACTGATTTGGAGTTGTTTGGATTAGTAGAATGTAAGATATGATTATTTGAAGTTTAGGTTGTCTTTCTTTAAAATGTTGAGTTATGCCTTTAGATGATTGGGTGGTGTTTGAATGATTGAATTGTAAATTGTTAATGGTTAAACTAGGGTTTGATTGTGTGTTTAATGCATGTTAAGTTGGATGGCCTACTTTGTCATCTAACTTAGTTGTTTGTGGTTTAATTGATTAGTTGATGTTATATTGATGAAAAGATGATTATTGATTGATTATTGATGAACCGGGAGATAGTCAACGAAAAAGGTTGTCTTCCTGTGATGTGTTGTTTATTATTATTGCTGAGTCTTGGTATGTGTGTGCCACCTCTCGGGCAGCGTCGGGTTGATAACGGCATGACTACCAGAGGCCACCCCCAGCTCGCATGACGGAGGTATCATGGAGGGAGGGGCTAGTAAGGTACCTCAGGTGCGTGAGTAATGGGGAGTTAGAAGAAGAACGGTTGAGATCGTGATGGCATTTGGAGCTATACCAACTAGAGTATCCTTTATTGATTGGTCATTATAGTTATGTGCTTATATTGTATTGATGTTTATTGTGTGTTTACTGCTCAAAGGATCATTTCCAATGAGTATAGTAAATACTGTTAGAGATCTATCGGATCCTCACTGAGCTCGTTTTATATAAGCTCACTCTCTATTATTGCATGCTTACAGGTGTCTTTGAGCAAGATTATGGGTACGTGCCTCCAGAAGAGGATAATGTGTCATATGTGGACGAGTCATATGTGCCAGAGTCTTGTCCTTGATGCTTGAAATGTTGTATACTCTATTATCTTGTATATTAAACTAGTTGTCTTTTATTTATTTTGCAGTTTATGATCTATAAGTTGTAGTAAAGATAATGAACTAAATGATGCTAACTTAGTAGTCTTCCTTTTGTTATGATTAGGGTTGCTAGGTTGGTTCAATCTATTTTGCATTATATGTTAAAGTTAAGGTATTATGTTGGAATGGAAGCGTATAACTAAGAATGATTATTGTATAATATGGTTGTGTTGTATGTTGTTAACTTAATTGAGGAGTTGATTGTTGAATGGCTAAGGAGTTTGGTTGTATGATATTCTGAGAGATTGGTTTAGAGCCTCGGTGTCTTCATTACTGTCGTTATACTGCCGAAATTCCGTTGCGTCCTAACTGATCGTAGGTGGGGTCGAGTTGGGGCGTGACATGTGTTCATTGCATGTGACTCCTATTTGAACTATCTTGTTGATTAACTTTGTGTTATAAAATTTCTAGTTATATAATAGCTTGTGTGATATATGTCATAATCTCCTGATATATGAACATTACATCAATTACATTAGATGATATCTTGGCATCCATGCATTGTCCCCTTAAATCGGTAAGTAAGCATTCTCCCCTGAAAGAGATGGCCATTGATGCTGCCTGGTGAGAGAATAATGGTTCAACCGGCTATTGGGATCAGTGAAGGGATTTGATGCCCCAAGGTTAAATCCGGACTCTCTTGGTACTTCTTAAACGGTACTTCTTGGCTGGAACTCCTATTTGGGAATCTCGGATAGATCTTCTAGTTGGCGTCATATATGGAGGTCTTATTTGATACTCTTATTCGAAAAAATTCATGTTTATGAGTATTGGTCAGTATTCCTTTGCGCACACTCCCACTTGGATTTCTTGTTTGGGATTTTACCTATAGTACCACCTTGATATTCATATTGGGTATTTTCTTCGGTATTTTCGTTTGGTATTCTTGCCTAGAGATTATTTGGGATTTCCTCTGGACAACTGGTATAACGAGCATATTAGGGATTCTTATATGGTGATTCATAATTAGAGAGATTTCAGACTTCTGGATTCGTATACTTATTCGGAGCCTTTATTTGGCATCCTTAATCAGATTTATTGGTGGTATTTTCTCGGAGTCCCAAGCTGGACTTCTAATTAGGCCTTTATTTGGCAATCTTGAGCCTTTATTTGACAAGTTAGAGTTGGGATTCACTGGACTTCCTTCTTGGGAATTTCTTGATATTATCCGAGTGTTTTGGATATTAGCTGCATACTCTTCTTAATGGGATTTCTTTTGGTGCTCTCTCAGCATTAGTGAATGGCTTCCTCGTGCGACATTCTTACGGGACTCCTATTGGGTATTTTCATAGAAGCCTTTATTTAGCTACCCCACTCAGGCTTCCTTCAGTGACGTCCGTTCTTCTTAGTCTCCTTCGATATTACACTTCTTGACTTCAAGTCCGACGGAAACTCTTGCAGTTCTTGGAAGTCATTTCAGCTCATGAAATTGCGAGGATGCAATTTTTTGTAAGGAGGGGAGGATATGACACCCCGAACCCAGCACTTCATTAATTGCATTAATTAAATGGTTAACTTAGATGTAACTTAGCTAATTACTTCATTTTTTTCATATTTTTATAAATTCAACTATTTCTTTTCATGCATTTTATATTTTTTTAAAATACTAAATATTTTTAGGGGACATTAGCCCCTAACCGTGTCTACATTGCATATTGGGATCAACGGGAAAAAATTCGCGAAATGTCTAATAAATAGTACCAGCAGGATTTTTTCCAGATTTTTCAGATTTTTGACATTTTGTTTTGCTGAAATTTAATCACCCAAGTGACCCATTTACCCTTACTAAAATGCCCTAATTGCTTGACCCACCCTTTGACCATCTCATGAGAACATTATAAGCCAAGAAACAAAAAAAAATGTCAAAAAATGGCCAAAAAAGAGTTACGGGAATAGTAACTTCTCAAAAAAAAAAATTACTCCTTTCTTCATTCTTGCTTCCATTGTTTCCCAAATTGGTTGTGCTTTATCCTTAGGACCTTAAGACCATTCTTTGATCTTCAAAAGAGGTGAGGGTGCATTCCATTCTTATATTAAATTCAATTAAAGTTTGTGCTATTATTTTTGTGATCTAATATTGTAGTGGTTTAATGCTTATTCTGTTGCTTCTTATATGCTCTAATTACTTCATAGAATATATTTGATGGTTTAAAATGCTTGTTGAATGCTTGAAAAGGAAAATGAAACTGGGGAAGATGATTGAATAGTACTTTTGCCATGAAAATGACCTAGAAAATATTTTTTCCTCGGATTTTGAATTCCTCGCTTGTGTAGGTCCTTGGCATGTTAGATTGACATAATGTAGAATAAAATTGAGATGCTCTTTGAGAAAATCATGGAAACAGACCTAATTTAAGTCGGGGCCGAAAAACGGAGTTGTCCGTTTGCTCGTTTTATTTAGGGCTTTGTCTTAGTAGGTCATGGAGGCACTTTACGTGCATTTATGGCGTCGGTTGGGATTTCGGATGATATAGTTCCTTTGTAAAATCGTAAGAGGGAAATTAAGGTTTTATGGTAAACGTGGGCGGAACCGAGGTTTCATAGCTTTTAAGTAGGTCATAAAATGTCATTAAATGGGGTGTGAAGTCGATTTCGAGTTTGGTTATCATATGAGTTCATAGGCGCATAATTTCTATTGACTTTAAGCATAATAGTTGAAATTGAGAATTTGACTTGTGTTAGCTTGAAATGTAGCACCATATGCTTCTTATATTGATTGTCATTGCATTTCATGGCTATATTGCTTAGTTGAATGATATATAGACCGAACATTGCTAAATGCTTATATGATGTGAACTTGGTTATATTGGTTATAAATATTAACTATGTGAATTATCGTGATAAATATATATTCTATTGCATGATAGGGTTGATCCATTGAGCTATTTCCCGTATCTTAGAGCTCGGTAAAGGTGAGGGAGTTGCATCTTATTTGCATTTCTCTATTGTATATTGAATATGTTAAATAGTTTTCATGCTATTAATGTGATTTAGCGTATTCCAACAAGATTTGTCAGTTTTCTAGTTAGTAGAATGAGCCTAATGGTTAATGCTCGTTATTTCGCTTCTATTGTTGTCAACTGTTTAATGTGTGAGGACAACCTCTTTTGTTGTACCTCAATTATGTGTTTATCGGCTTACCTTGTTATATTGCTTTTATTAATGTTTTTCGTGTCATCGAAATAATGGTTGCACAACCTTATTGTCGGGGCGGATGCGATGGGCCTCTCTAGGTGGCAGCGGACTTTCCAAGGTTGGTTGCTCTAGCTCCGTACCCTATTCCCTCATTCGCTTGGTTCGAAGATTGCCAGGGGGTGTTGGGTCATAGGTATTAGGTACATCCGGAGCACCCATTGGTGTAAGGGTTGCCGGCATATCGAGACTGGGCTCGTG
Organism: Ehretia macrophylla; assembly: GCA_037974665.1. Classification (NCBI taxonomy): domain Eukaryota; kingdom Viridiplantae; phylum Streptophyta; class Magnoliopsida; order Boraginales; family Ehretiaceae; genus Ehretia; species Ehretia macrophylla. The sequence goes on along the minus strand of CM075782.1, from coordinate 21,761,021 downwards.
ATTCGTGGATCAAGGCTCGTGAATCGAAGATTTGGAGTGATAAAGGTTATCGATCGTATCCTTTTGAAGTATGGTATTAGAATTGTTATTCATTGTTTATTTATTGTGTTAATTGTGTTAAATTGTTGTATTGCACGAACCCCGGTATATTGTTCCCATTTCCCCCTCCCTCACTGAGTATACATTATTTGTATATTCACTTCTCATCATGAATCTTTTAGGTTATAGCCAAAGGAAGTGTAGTTCGAGATCACATGATAGTTCATGCCTGAAGAGTGGTCTTACATGTTATGTGGCTTGAGCTGTAAAAGTTGTAAAGTTTTACTTTCATGAATTGTATATACTCAATGTAGGAGAAAAATGTATTTAAGCTTAACCAGGTCATATAGTACTTTGATAACCTAGTTTATGTAATAGCTTAATGAGGTTTGAGTTCAATACATGTATGGAGTTGTTGTATGTTTAGGGACGGTACTAGTCCATTTATATGTTGTGTGTAGGTAAACTGTTTGTCCTATAAACAGGGAAAACTCCGTTCGTTTCCCTAAATTTTGTGACCGGGTTGAAATTGGGTTGTGAATAAATTGTTTAATAGAATTCCCGGTCTCGTGAGGGTCGGGGTGTTACAGTAGATGTAGCATCAAACCTCCTCATGTGGTCTATAAGACTGATTATATTTTCCCCAATTACAGCCCCAACATAAGACCTGTAAAACAACTCTCGTCCTCTCTTGATTATGACCATATGGGCAAAGGTTATTTTTAATAATGATATCAGTTAACCACATATCTCTCGGAAGGGAAGATTTCCTTATACCTACACCATGTTCAAGAACCGGACCCCCACACAAATTTGTAGCAATTTCGAAATCTATAGTTCTAGCAGGAAAATCCGCATTTGCCACATAAAAATATTCATGCCTACACAATATAGTCATGATATCAGCAGTAGTAAAGATAAATTCAAAACCATCAACTGACGCACTAAATGTACCATCATCAAAAGAAAGATGCTCATAAAAACATCGAATAAGACGAGGAAAAACAATAACATCATCAAAAGGGAGGTGCAGAATGTAGTCAAGAAAATATCCCTCAAAATATTCAAAAGCACGTGGCCTACCTTCGGAAGCCCTCAAAACATCCGAAAAATCAGTTTCAGCCTCAATTTGAGCATTCTCGAGCTGTGCACTCAATGACAACCTTTGTCTCTTTGGAGCCATAGTCTAAATAAAATAAAATAAAACTAAATCAAAAAAATCATGAAAAACACAAAACAATTTTTTTTTATGTATGTAGAAACTGTTTATACAAACAACACCTATTAACAATCACAAAATCACCCTTAACAACACACAATATCAACTAGCCATCCACTCAAACCTCCGACATTAACACAACATGTAAACCTAAAATTAGGGCAACAAGAAAATAAATATATGTACATTAACCTGAAATTTCATTATTATTTTTTTTAATTTTCAGAATTTATGATTATTATGATTATTATGATTATTATTATTATTATTATTATTATTATTATTATTATTATTTTAAATTATATTCCTAATGTAAACAGAAAGTAAAATAATAATAATTAGAATCTAAAATAAAGATACACCTATATATACACATATACATATGTATATACATACACATATACATACACATCTATATATGTACACATGAGAAAAACTCATACCAAAATCAAGATCCAAGCTTGTAGATCAACAATAATGCATAAACAAGTAGTAAAAATCAACATAAAAGCTTCAACAATGTGTATATACATACATATATAAACATATACATACAGATCTAAACTTGAGATAAAACTAAAAAAAATGCAAAAATAAGATAAAAAGCAAGAGAACATACCTTAAGACGTAGATCTATAGTGGATTTGGGTTGGGGAGGGGTGTTGTTAAAGATTTGGGGGTGATTTTCCTGGGGTAGGGGGTGCTTTTATGTTTCTGTTGCTGCTGCAATCGGGGCTTAGGTTATAAGCCCCGAGTGCACTTGGGCGCTTGAGAGCCTTGCAGGCACTCGAGCACCCTGCTGCGTTTTTTTTATTTATAATAATACTATATTCATACATAGAAAGCTAACATGTACATATACATATATATATATACATATCTACGCATATATAAATATATATATACATTATTTAACATAAATATAGCAAACTAAAATCTTAACATATACATAAATATATATATATATACATATATATATATATATATACATATATATATATATATACATATATATATATATATACATATATATATATATATATATACACATATATAGATAAATATTATAAATAAAGAAACAAACCACACAACATTTTATTAAACATTAAAATATTACAAACACGAAAATGAAAGTACAACAACATAAAATTATCTCATAATCTGGGAAATGCATGATTGACTTCAATCATTTATAACATGCCTATGATCTCACTTGATAAAGAGATAAATAAAAAAAAAAAGGTAAATGATGAAAACACTTGCAAACGAGTACACAATCATGGAAAATTGATCATTCGTGAGAGTACCAAACATCATTATGTTAAATGCAACAGAGGAGGAGAAGAGAAATGTTTTTTTTTTTTTGCTTTTAGAGAGAGGAGAGTGAAGGAGGATGCGGTGAAGATGAATGAGGAGAAAAATGAAGAAAGTAGGGTTTTAAAACCCGTCTGCTATGGTTGATGGCCCTTGAACGGGGGATTAGGTACGCTCGAGCGTGGTCTTCCAGACTCATTTTTTTTTAAACAATTATCTTAATGCCGAGTGGTCAGAATAAATGATTATTTTTTACCCTAACACATAAGACCAAAACTTTTCTAATGCAAAAACTATAGTAAGCAATTCTTTCTCTGTGGTGGTATAGTTTTTTTGGGCATTATCCAAAGTTCAGCTGGCGTAATAGATCATACAAGGGACATGGTCCTTACGTTGACGTAATACAGCTCCTATGGCATAATCCGAAGCATCACACATAATTTCAAAAGGAAGAGAGTAATCTGGTGGTTGAATCACTAGAGCAGTGGAAAGTGCATTTTTCAGTGTTTCAAAAGCAGTTACACATTTTTCATCAAACTGAAATGGAGTATCATGTGCCAACAAATTCGATAAAGGTCTAGCAATCTTACTAAAATCCTTTATAAATCGTCGGTAAAAACCAGCATGTCCAATGAACGATCTCACCTGTTTAATAGTTGTTGGAGGGGGCAGATTAGAAATAATATCAACCTTAGCTTTATCAACCCGAACTCCTTCCTTGGATATAATGTGTCCGAGAACAATTCCTTCTTGAACCATGAAATGACTTTTTTCCCATCTAAGTATGAGATTAGATTCCTGACATCTTTTCAACACCAAATAAAGATTATTCACACAAGTGTCAAATGAAGAGCCAAAGATAGAAAAATCATCCATAAAGACCTCAACAAATTCATCCATCATATCAGTGAAAATAGACATTATGCAGCATTGGAAAGTGGTTGGTGCATTACAAAGTCCAAAAGGCATTCTTCTATAAGCAAACGTGCCAAAAGGACATATAAAAGTTGTATTTTCCTGATCTTCAGGGTCCATAGGGATCTGATTGTATCCCGAGTACCCGTCAAGAAAACAGTAATAACCTTGTCCTGCTAATTTGTCCAAAATTTGATCAATGAATGGTAAAGGACAATGATCCTTTCTTGTTGCAACATTAAGTTTCCTATAATCAATACACACACGTCATCCAGTTGTGGTGCATATAGGTACCAATTCACCTTTATCATTTGTCACCACAGTGATTCCTGATTTCTTAGGCACAACCTGTATAGGACTAACCCATTTACTATCCGAAATAGGATAAATGATACCAGCATCTAACAACTTCACTATTTCCTTCTTTACGACTTCCCTCATGTTCGGGTACAGCTTACATTGCATCTCTCTAGATGTCTTGTCTCTATCTTCCAAATTAATCTTATGCATGCAAAAGAAGGGATCTATTCCTTTAAGGTCTGCAACAGTCCAGCCTAACGCTTCCTTATTCTTAGACAAAACATCTACAAGTTTAGCTTCTTGCTCCAAAGAAAGGTTAGAAGCAATAATGGCTGGAAGTGTTTGATCTGACCCTAGAAAAATGTACTTGAGATGACTAGGAAGTTGCTTGAGTTCCAACACAGGAGGATATTTGATAGAAAGAAGCATGGGTTCTTTAGAAAGAGTCAAGGATGGTTCTATTGCACAAACCTAAAGTTTTTCATCAAATCTTAATTTGCTTTCTAAAGAATCATTGGATTCCTCCTCAAACCTATTCAATACTATTTCCTCATGATTCAAAGTATTCTCCAAAAAAAATTGTTGCATAAGACTAAGGAAAGATTATTCAATTAATGGATCAATCTTATCAAGAATAAAACATTCAAGACCATCATCTCCATCTGCAAACCTTGCAGCATTGGCAACATTCGGTTTTACCTTAATATCTCCAAATGTAAACTCCAATTCTCCAGTTGCACAGTGAATTTTTGCATTAGCTGTTGCTAAGAATGGTCTCTCTAATATGACTGGAGTTTGAAACTTTTGAATTTCTCCTGGTTCTATATCTAGCACAACAAAATCCATAGGAAAATAAAATCCATCAACCTTTATCAACACATCTTCAATCATGCCCCTAGGGATTCTAAGTGATCTATCAGCCAATTGAAGGGTGACAGGAGTAGGTTTCAATTCTCCTATATCTAACTGTTCAAAAAGATTAAAGGGGAGAAGATTCACACTATCTCCTAAATCAAGAAGGGCACGATCTACACAGTGATTACCAATATAGCAAGGAATAGTAAATGCATCTGGATCTTTCAATTTTGGTAGAACATGAGAAGTAATAATGTTACTTACCTTTTCAGTCAATCTTACTTTGTTTGATGTCAAAGATGAATTCCTCCTTTTTCTAAGTGCACAAGTCCTTAAGAAATTTTGCATAAGCAGGAATTTGCCTGAAGATTTCTAACAAAGGTAAATTGATTTTCACTTGCTTAAAGGTTTCAAGCATTCTTCCCTTTTTTTATTCTTTATTAGGTGGATTACTTAATGCCTGTGGAAAGGGTGCCTTGGGACTCAGTATCAATGGAATTTTCTCATGTGAAATCACAGTTTCAAATTCATCTTCAGTTTCTTTTGATGAATCAACAGTAACTTGAGACTTGGCTTTTTGCTTGGCTTGCCTTGCACTTTCGTAAGCTTCAATGCTTACCTTGTTATCAACTTTCTTACCACTTCGCAATGTAGTGACAGCTTGAAGATCCTCCACTATTTGACTTGTAGATGCTACATGGGCCTTACCTTTTGGGTTTTCATCTGGTTGGGCAGGGAGTGTTCTTTCTTCCTTTTTTCTGAATTGTGTTAGCCAATTGCCCAATTTGTCTTTCCAGGTTGGCAATTGCCTTTGTATGTGTACTTACCATTTGTAAAGTTGGTTCTATGTTGTGAAGCTTTTTCAAAACCTGTTCTTCAAAAGTGGTTCCGTAAGAATTGGAACCTGAATTAGAGCTCGTATGTACCTGTCCTTGTGGTACTGAATGAAATCCTGGTGGATAGCCTCTTGGTCTTTGTTGTTGAACATCTTCCCGATTCTGATCCCACCGTAAATTTGGATGATCTCGTGTACCTGGATTTTAAGTGTTAGAGAATGGATCATAATTATGGGGATATCTATAAGCAGCACATGCTTGCTCTGAAATTGAATTGGGATTTGATGCAAGAACACATTCACCTGAATCAACTACATGCAATGATTCTTTCCTTTCAACCATTTTTTTCAATACAAGAGTTAGATTTTCAATCTTTGATGTCAAAGAGTTATAATCATTTGAACCTATACTTTATTTCCTTTCTCTAGATGAAGATGCATGATTTCATGAATTGTTGCTTAGTTTTATGAACAATTCTGTGGCTTCTTTTGGAAATTTTTCAAGAAGTGAACCATTACAAGCTGAATCGAGCAAACTTTGATTATGCTCATTTAAACCTTGATAGAAATTCTGAGCTAATTGCCAATCTGGAATACTATGGTGTGGACATTCATGAATTAAGGTTTCAAATCTGTCTCAACTCTCATGAAGTGCCTCTCCAGGTAACTGAGAAAAATTAGTTAATTGATTCCTACATTCATTGGTTTTTGAAGAAGAGTAAAATCTTTCAAGAAATTCTCTTTGCAGTTGATCCCAAGAAGTAATGGAACCAGAACGTAATCTGTAAAGCCAAATTTGTGTTTGACCCATTAAAGAGTAAGGAAACAATCTCAATTTAACAACCTTTTCCGAGGCAGTTCTAGTATTGATAGATCTGCATGTATGAACAAAAGTATTAATGTGATCATACGAGATTTCATTAGAAAGACCGTTGAACATGGGAAGCATTGAAATCATGTGAGACTTTATTTTAAAACCATCATCAGTTTCAGGTAAGGCGATAGCTCGAGGAGGAACATAATCTTGTGGTGTGGAAATCTTTTATGCTCCTCCTCACATTTCCGACCTCTCTACCTTCAACATGATCCTGATTTTGGTTTTGATTCGGATTTTGATCAGTCATGGTTAGAAATTTATGTGTTTTGTTTCTGAATTTAAAAGTTTTCTTAATTTCTGTATCGAAAACAAAGATGGGTGATTTTAAAGATCTTCGACCATGCATACAAAATTAAAACATGAAAATGAAACAAAAATGAAATAAAGTCTATACAAAATAACAAAAATTGACAAAAATAAAAATAAAAACTAAAATCTAAAATATATACATATGAACACTTATATACAAAAATCAAAGACTTACCTTATTTGATGAACACCGATCCCCGGCAACGGTGCCAAATTTTGATCGCATCGTTTTACAATCAAAAATAGTAAGAAGATTGAAAATATTGCTTACCTTGAATTACCTCTAGCTGTAGCGAGTAGAGGGTCGATCCACGAAGATTGGGTTATCAAGTTAAGTTAAGTCCTTAATTTAGAATTGTTTGATTATCTCCCGTCACGGATAAGTTTGATTAAGTCCAAAAAGTATAAAAGTCCAAAAGTACGGTAGATTAAGTCCAAGAAATATCCACAAAATGTCCAAAGATACGGTAATAACAAGATCTAAAAGTGAATTGAACAAAGGTATTAAATTGAAGAATTACAACACTCAACAATAACATGAAAATCCAAAGGATTTGATTCAGAGTAGTTATAGCTTGGTATACGCAAGTACAAAGTTATTGATTCAGATTAAAAGTTAAGTCCTTCAGAAATAGGGCTACAAGCTCCTACTACTTAGATGAGCCTTTAATTACGTAACTGATAAGATTAATTAATTAGCAAGACTGGATGTGTTGGTACAACCTAATGATATCTAATCTCTCAATTAATCTTTCACTTATGTAACCTGGAGGTGTCAGTACAACCAGACTAGAATCCATCTGAGGTAGTCTCGTATTGCCACTGGTTTACAAAATTGGGTGTTTATGTATTTTCAATTAATATATCATAACTATAAGTATACGCATAATTAACCAAAGAATACTTAGAAATAAAAAATACAAGACTTTAATAAATCAGAATCAAAACATACGTACAAGAGTAACCTCACATGTACCACCCCGAATCTCGGGTCTAGTATGTCATGATAAACTTTAAAGTACAAGAAATTATAACAAAAACCGAAATAAAAGAATACTTATCATGCTGAAAGGATTTCGGTAGACCGGTATGATTTCGGTGTATTGATGGCCCACTAGACCTTCCCCTCGGGATTAAAACTTTGCACCACAACTAAAATAATAATTAAAACACTCACAACTCACTTCACAAACACTAAAACGGCAGAAAGTAAGCTAGGAGAGAAAATGGTACAGTTTTCAACAATGAAAACCGTGCTATTTACAAGCAAGAATTCAGGAGGGTGCTCGAGCGCCAGTCAGGCGCGCTCGAGCGCCCTTCTGTACCAATAATTTTTTATATTTTTTTTCATTTTTTTCTTCCACACTTTTTCGCCCATTTTTCTGCCATTTGCAAACGTGGCGCTCAAGCGCGGAAAAGTGGCGCTCGAACGCCTATCTGGCTACAGTAGGTGAACTTTGACTTCGAACTTTGATTTTGACTGGCTCGTTAACTTTGACCGTTGCCCAAAAAGTTGACCAGGTCTATTTCAAGGTTTCTCAGCGTCCTGAATCTGTTTCCGCACTCGGTTTGGCCAAATTCAATTTCGAATTGTTCGTTTTGAAATTGTTCTACCATTTTCCTTTAGTGTTGCGCCGAATATTTGCTCCAAATGTTGGTTTTTGTCGCCATTTCTGCTGTTTCTTCTTCAAAACCTATATTGCACTAAAATCGTGTAAAATATACAATTAAGCTTGAAATAATAATGCAATAATGGATTTATCAGTGTCATATGTTGTAACAACCCGATTCAACACTAACTCAACAGACGAGGGAAAACAGACGGAGACTCCCCTGTACTATGGACAATCCAATACCTATTCAATCAAACTCAGCAACAAGCATTCAACAACATCATTTGAAATCCTGCATAACATGTGTCACGCCCCAACACGACCTCACTTATGATCAAGTCAGGATGCGGCGGAAATTCGGCATTATAACATCTGTAATATGGACATCATAACCCTAAATTGGTTCAACTTCAAACAACCACAACCAACAACAACTTCAACGAACCACAAGGCAACCAAAACATTTCATATTCTAACCAACCAACATTTAAAACAAGGTATAATGCCTCTGTCTCAACCATTTACAACAAACCATAACAGACATATTCAAAATAGATTACTAAGCTAGTTTATCAATATATACATAACCAAAAATAAACCAACTAAGCTAGCTTTAGATACAAACCACCAACTTAAAGTAAACTTCAATATTACAACTCCAAGTCTTAATACAATACAACATAAACATAAGTTTAAGGATAACATGTGAAACATCCAAAGTAAGCACTCAAGGGTGAGACTCTGGCACATACGACTCATCCACATAGTGCTCAACCTCAACTTCCTGAGGAACAAACATAGGCTCCTACTCAGGCTCACATGAAAGGTTAGCAAAGAGGGTGAGTTTCTACCAACTCAGCGAGGGTTCAATAGGAGGTTTTGAAATCATTTTCATGAAAACCCTTTCGAAAACACCCTTGGAAATAATGATGACAATTAAACAACAATATCTCAAATATAGCAATATAAGTAACCAAACAATAAGGATACGATAACACTTGTTGATGTAGCTCCTTATACCACCATCACGATCTCAACCGACTTCTTGTCCATCCGACTGATGTATTCCAGAAGTACCCAAACTAGACCTACACCCCATGAACATTCTCTGATCATGCGGGATAGAGGATAAAACATGATAGTCGTGCTAATGCAACCCAGTAAGCCCAATACAGCCCGAGGTAACACAACCCTATCATGCTTCACAACATTTATCACTTAACACTTAACATTCCGAGAGAACAACAAAGTAGGTTGTCTCTCGGCACTTCAACATTTACAATCAAAAACTTAACACTTCAACAACTCAACACTTATAAAACACTTAAGACAACTTAGTGAGATGACAAAATAGGCCATCCAAACTCAACACACACTTTAACATTAAAGTAACCCCGAGCCTACTTAACACCAACTTAAGTTCCAACCACACAAACAATGCAAGACAACTTAAAACAACACTCAACCAATTCAAAGAAACATAACTCAAAATCTAACAACCAAACAACCCCCGAACCTTTTCCTATCACTTAACCACTTAAGCAAATACCTAAACCACCTCGAGAGCAACCCAAAAGCCATCTAAAACAAGCCCTACAAGCCCGGCAAACCAATGCATAAGTGGCTGGAACTTTCAGCTTATAAACCAACTATAATTTCAACACTTTTATATTATAACATTGCTATTCTATGCTAAACAAGTTCATACAAGCATATACAACTTATAAACAACTAATACAACAAGAATCAAAGTAAATATTAGCTAAATAATCAAAATGAAACATATAAAATAAAACTATAACAATCTACTGTTTAAATTAGCTAAAATCACACTATGTTAGACTACAACATCTAACTAAAACCAATCACAAGACAATATAGCTATACAACAACTATATATGTAATTTCAAAACTTTGACATAAACTTTGATTTTAAGATCTAGTTTTTCCCTTACCTTTGATGCAAGAAAGGTTGCAAATAGGTAGAACGCTAGTTGAATAAGCAAAATCAAGCTTTGAATGGAAATATTTGGCTTTGAATCAAAAATTTTCTTCAAAAATATGTTTGAAAACCTAAGTAAAAATGTTCTTCTTCTCCTTGGAAGCTCACGGCATAGTGTGTGAGAAAATGTGAGGTTTTTGGCTGATTTTTGTGTATATTATGTTAAATGCAAAGTCAAAGCAATAATTGAAGTCAAAGTTGGTTTAATTTATGTTTTTAAAATGCAAAAGTCTAAAATAGCCTTAGTTTTGTTTTCTAACTTCAATCTTACCTTTGTAGGATTAATAAAATATGACAAAGCATATATTTAGTCATATGATTGCATATAATTAAAGTGTAATACATAGTTTTGCCAAAGAAGATGAAAAGTCATCAAAGATGTTAATCAAATGACATTAAAGTGCACATTAAACCTAATATCATTTAGTAAATCACATATATGCATATATATTAATTTAATTAACATATAAACAAGTGAAAACACGTAATTGCACATAAGGGAAAATTTGGGGTCTCACATCCTCCCTCCCTTAAAGAAATCTAGTCCCTGAAATTCTTACTTGCTACTCGGAACAAATCTAGGTACTGCCGCTCAATCTGATCTTTTCTTTCCCAAGTAGCTTCTTCTATGCCATGATGGCTCCACAACACTTTCTCCATAGGAATTCTCTTTGATCTCAACTCTCGATCCATCTGATCTAGGATACTGATTGGTCATTCCTCATAAGACAAATTCTCACGAAGCTGCAACGGCTCTAGTTCTAGAATATGAGAAGGATCTGGATAATACTTCCTTAATGTATACGTGAAAGACATTATGAATATTGGAAAATTCTGCGGTAAAGCCAATCAATACACCAATTTGCCCACTCTGCCAACAATCTCAAACAGCCCAACAAATTTTGGACTCAAGTGACTACCTTTACCATGACGAACAAAGCCCTTACGATAAGATAATTTCAAGAAGACTCGAACCCCAACTACAAACTCCAAACCTCGACGGCGTTTATCAGTATAACTCTTGTATCTGCTCTGAGTTGTCAGCATTCTTTCCCTGATTAATTATATATTCTGAATCTCCTCTAGAAGTTCTGGCATCAAAGTTGGATCAACAACTTTCATCTCCCCTACTTCATCCCAGTAAAAAGGTGATCAGCATTTACGCCCGTACAGAGTTGCGTAAGCTGCCATCCTAATAGTCGCTTGATAACTATTGTTATAGGAAAACTTGGCTAGTGGCAAATGTTTCTTCCAATTCTTCCCGAAGCCTAGCACACAAGCTATGACCATATCCTCCAAAATTTGAATAGTTCTCTCCGATTGACCATCGGTCTGAAGATGATACGCTGTGCTGAAATTCAACTTAGTACCCAATGTTTCTTGAAGATGCTACCAAAATCGAGAAGTAAACCGAGGGTCTCGATCAGACACAATGCTTGTCGAAATCCCATGAAGTTTAACAATGTTAGCCACATAAAGATCTGTCAACTTCTCAAGATCATGTTGTTTACTTGTTGGAATAAAATGAGATATCTTAGTCAAACAGTCCACGACAACCCAAACCACATCACACCTTCTCGGTGACCTGGGAAAATCAATGACAAAGTCCATCGTAATATGTTCCCACTTCTATTCAAGTATTTCCAATGGTTGAAGTAACCCTGCGGGTTGTTGATGTTTAGCTTTCACCCGCTGGCAAGTCAAACGTCTAGATACAAACTGGGAAACCTCATTCTTCATGTTATTCCACCAATAGTGCTGTTTCAAATCCTGGTATATCTTGGTTCCACCGGGATGAATGGTGTACTTTGAATTGTGAGCTTCTTCTAGAATTTCTCTCCCCAAATTCGGTCCATAAGGAACATACACCCTGTTTTGAAACCGTAGGATACCATCCTCATGTAATTTGAAGTCAGATTGATCATCCTTGATCTAATCCTTGATTTTCTGAAGCTTTTTATCAAGTTGTTGAGCTTCTCTAATATGAGACAACAATAAGGGTTGAATCTGCAAGTGTGCACACATAACTCCAACTTGATTCAACTCTGGTCTTCAATAACTAGTTTCCTCAAGCATTTCCCACTCTTTGATTGCCAAACTCGCAATGCTCACCTTCCGGCTAAGAGCATTTGCCACAACATTCACCTTCCCAGTTAGATAATTGATAGAACAATTATAATCATCCAGAAGCTCCATCCATTTCCTCTGCCGCATATTCAATTCCTTCTACGAGAACAAGTACTTCAGACTTTTATGATCAGTGAAGATTTCAAACTTACTGCCCCACAAATAGTGACGCCACTTTTTCAAAGCAAACACGATGGCTGCCAACTCCAGATCAAGAGTCATATAGTTTACCTTATACTGTTTTAGCTTTCGAGAAGCATAGGCAATAACCCAACCATTTTGCATAAGTACACAACCCAAGCCCTCCTTGGATGCATCATTATAAATGACAAGATTATATGTTCCCTCTGTCAATACAAGTATCGGAGCGGTAGTCAACCTCTTTTTCAACTCTTGAAAACCATTTTCACACTTCTCATCCCACGCAAAGCTTGTTCTTTTCTGAGTTAATTTAGAAAATGGCCCTGCAATCTTAGAGAAGTCCTTCACGAACCTACGGTGGTAATCCGCCAACCCAAGGAAGCTATGAACCTCTATCACGTTCTCCGGCCTTTTCCAAGATATCACCACCTCAATCTTAGTGGGATCCACTGTGATACCCTTTTGTGTAATCATATGGCCCAGAAAGGATATCAACTGCAGGCAAAATTCATGCTTATTGAACTTTGCAAATAACTGATGTTCCTAAAGTTTCTGTAGGGCAAGTCTTAGATGTTGCTCATGTTCCGATTCAGTCTTAGAATAAACTAAGATATCATCAATAAAGATTACTACAAACTAATCCAAGTACGGCTGAAAGACTCGGTGCATAAGATCCATGAATATTGTAGGTGCATTGGTTAATCTAAAGGGCATAACTACAAATTCATAATGCCCGTACCGAGTTCTGAGAGCAGACTTTGGAACGTCCTCCTTACGGATCCAAAGCTGATAGTACCCTTGTCTCAAGTCAAATTTAGAATAGACTTTGGCTCCCTGTAATTGATCAAACAACTCATCAATTAGAGGCAAATGATATTTGTTCTTGATGGTCACCTAATTTAAACCTCAATAATCAATCCATAATCTTATGGTACCATCCTTCTTTTTCACAAATAAAACTGGTGTTCCCTATGGTGAAGAACTCTGCTGGATAAAACATTTATCCAATAACTCCTGTAATTGAGTTTTCAGCTTCTTAAGCTTAGCTGGTGCCATCTGGTATGCTGATTTAGAGATTGGTTGAGTACCGGGAAGTACATTAATCACAAACACAATATCTCTCTCTGGCAGCAGTCCCGACAACTTATCAAGAAATACATTGAAATATTCCCGAACTATCGGAACTTCCTCTAGCTTTAGCTTATCAGATGGCTTGTTAATCAGATAAGCTAGATAACCTTAACACCATTTTCCCACCAGCTTAATAGCTTTAGCTGATAAGATGATGAAACTCTTCATAGCATCTCAGTTTCCTGCTACCTTAACCACTGGCTGACCTAGCACCCGAAACGTCACCACCTTTGTTCTACAATTTAGTTGAGCATTATACTTGGAAAGCCAATCCATACCTAAGATAACATTATACTCTCGAATAGGAAATAACATAAGATCAGCAAGAAAATCTTGGCCCTTAACATGTATCTTACAATCCTTACACACCAAGCCAGTCACAAATTTATTGCTCAAAGGTGTTCTAATCTCAACCACATAAGGTAACTTCTCAGGTTGCACATTTACATGTTGCACACAAATAAGTGTAATAAAAGAATGTGTAGCACCGGAATCAATCAATACTTTAACTAATTGATTGAGAATAAGAAAGTTACCTTGCACAACTATCGCTGCCTCCGGTAATTCCTCCATATCTACTATATAGGCCCGAGCCTAAACCCGCTACTGCTGGGGTGTACTGCCTGTAGGTCTACCCTGATGCCCTTGGCCACTGGCTGGCCCTGAAACCTCTGCCACTTGGAGCAATCTTTCACCCTATGTTGGTCGTTGCTGCAACCCAAACACGTCCTTACCTTCATTCGACAGACGGCCTCCAAATGGCCCTTACGTTTACAATAGGTGCAGTATGGAGCTGGGGTAGTAACACTACAACCCGAAGAAGCTGGAACTGATAAAGCAACAATACCAGTCTGTTGAAGCCTTACCACATATGGCCTATATTGACTCTAGGACCGAGTTGGCCTCTATTGTGCCTGAGGCTAATAAGGTCTCTACTGAGTCTGAGGCCAATAAGAACTCTGCTGCCCCTGAGGCTGAAATGGCCTCTTGTTTGGTTGACTAGACTTGGCCTGATCTAACTTCCTCTTCTCAAGTCCAGAAGCTGCATTAAAAGCCGCAGTGTACTCATCTAACTCTAATAGAGCCATAAGATCCTAGAGCTCTGGTCTCAATCCCTGAATGAACCTCTGGGTCCTCCTCTCTTGATCCTGCACAAACTCCGGCATATAACGGGACAACCTGTTAAAGTTGGCCTCGTACTGAGCTACAGTAGTATTACCCCGTGTAAAGGACATGAACTCCTCCTATTTGCGCTCCTGTGCAATCTTTGGAACATAGTTGGCTCTGAACTCCCTAAGAAAGTTGGCCCATAGGTAAGGAGTATCTTGGGCCTTCCACATCAACTTCACTATGCACCACCAATGCTCTGCCTCATTATCAAGCAGAAATACGGCAAATGACACCTTCCTCTCATCAGTGTAATCGAGGGCATCACATATCTTTTCAATCCTGCTCAACCAAGCCTCAACTTTCTCATTGTCAGGTTTTCCCAAAAACCACGGTGGATTGTAACTCAATAACTCCTGTAATAAGCTACTCTCAGTATAGCCATTGACTGCATTGTGACCACTATTGTTGTTACCCTGCATATGCTTCCTTTGAGCAACCTACCCTGCCAAAACTTGCATAATACGATCAACGACCAATGCCAACTGATCTACAACTGGATCTCGGACCAGTACCTGATTCCCTCGTTCCTCATTCTTCCTACGGGGTCTACCACGGGTATTTGGACGACCGGCCATCTTACTACCAAAGAGTTAGCCACAGGTTATAACACATAGATAAGATATAAGCAATTAATAGCATATAGGAAACAAGATTCACGTAGGGCACATAGATCGCATAGAAGGCTAGTCACATAAGTAAGTTAATCACATAAACATATTAACATGTAGTTCACTTTACACTTAATACATGCATTCATGTCAAGACCACTACCCACATTCCGCGGATACCCCGGCTTACAAGCTAATCATGCTCTGATACCACTTAATGTCATGTCCCAACACGACCCCACTTATGATCAAGTCAGGACGATGCGAAAATTTGGCATTATAACATCTGTAATGTGGACAGCAGAAACTTAAACCGGTTCAACTTCAAACAACCACAACAAACAACAACTTCAAAAAACCACAAGGCAACCAAAACATTTCATATTCCAACCAACCAACATTTAAAACAAGGTATAATGCCTCCGTCTTAACCATTTACGACAAACCATAACAAACATATTCAAAATCGATTACTAAGCTAGCTTATCAATATATACATAACCAAAAATAAACCAATTAAGCTAGCTTTAGATACAAACCACTAACTTAAAGTAAACTTCAACATTACAACTCCAAGTCTTAATATAATACAACATAAACATAAGTTTAAGGACAACATGTGAAACATCCAAAGTAATCACTCAAAGGTGAGACTCTGGCATATAGGACTAATCCACATAGTGCTCAACCTCAACTTCCTGAGGCACAAACACAAGCTCCTGCTCAGGCTCACCTAAAAGGTTAGCAAAGAGGGTGAGTGTCCACCAACTCAGTGAGGGTTCAATAGGAGGTTTTGAAATCATTTTCATGAAAACCCTTTCGAAAACACCCTTGGAAACAATGATAACAATTAAACAACGACATCTCAAATATAGCAATATAAGTAACCAAACAATAAGGATACGATAACACTTGTTGATGTAGCTCCTTATACCACCATCACGAACTCAACCGACTTATTGTCCCTCCTACTGATACATTCCGGAAGTACCCAAACTAGACTCACACCCTATGAACACTCTCTGATCATGCGGGATAGGGGATAGAACATGATAGTTGTACCAATGCAACCCGGCAAGCCCAATAACGCTCGAGGTGACACAACCCTGTCATGCCTCACAACATTTATCACTTAACACTTAACATTCTGAGAGAACAACAAAGTAGGTTGTCTCCCGGCAATTCAACATTTACAATCAACAACTCAACACTTATAAAACACTTAAGACAACTTGTTAGATGACAAAGTAGGCCATCCAAACTCAACACACACTTCAACATTAAAGCAACCCCAAGCCTACGTAACACCAACTCAAGTTCCAAGCACACAAACAACGCAAGAAAACTTAAAACAACACTCAACTAATTCAAAGAAACACAACCCCAACTTTCTAACAACATAACTCAAAATCTAACAACCAAACAACCCCCGAAGCTTTTCCTATCACTTAACCACTTAAGCAAGCACCTAAACCACTTCGAGAGCAACCCAAAAGCCATCTAAAACAAGCCCAACTAGCCTGACAAACCAATGCATAGGCGGCTGGAATTTTCAGCTTATAAACCAACTATCATTTCAACATTTTTGCATTATAACATTGTTATTCTATGCTAAACAAGTTCATACAAGCATATACAACTTATAAACAATTAATACAACAAGAATCAAAGTAAATATTAGCTAAATACTCAAAATAAAACGATAACAATCTACCTTTTAAATTAGCTAAAATTATACTATGTTAATCTACAACACCTAACTAACAACAATCACAAGACAATATAGCTATACAACAACTATATATGCAATTTCAAAACTTTGACATAAACTTTAATTTTAAGATCTAGTTTTTTCCCTCACCTTTGATGCAAAAAAAGGCTGCAAATAGGTAGAACACTAGTTGAATAAGAAAAATCAAGCTTTGAATGGAAAGATTTGGCTTTGAATCAAGGATTTTCTTCAAAAATATGTTTGAAAACCTAAGTAAAAATGTTCTTCTTCTCCTTGGAAGCTCACGGCATAATGTGTGAGAAAATGTGGGGTTTTTGGCTGATTTTTGTGTATGTAATGTTAAATGCAAAGTCAAAGAAAGAATTGAAGCCAAAGTTGGTTTAATTTATGTTTTTAAAAGACAAAAGTCTAAAATAGCCTTAGTTTTGTGTTTTAACTTCAATCTTACCTTTGTAGGATTAATAAAAGATGACAAAGCATATATTTAGTCATATGATTACATATTAGTAAAGTATAATACATAGTTTTGCCAAAGAAGATGAAAAGTCATCAAAGATGTTAATCAAATGACTTTAAAATGCACATTAAACTTAATATCATTTAGTAAATCACATATATGCATATATTAATTCAAATAACATATAAACAAGTGAAAATACATAATTGCACATAAGGGCAAATTTGGGGTCTCACAACATGCATGATAGGTTCAACATCTCTTCAACTTATATTTTACAACTCAAGCCTATCAACTTTACAGGTCCAAACTAATCTAAGCATGCATTTATTACATCTCCACAATGACTTATAAAACTCACAACATCCTCTTGATATTAACAAGATAAAACTACAACCTATCACGAGCAAAATGGAACTCCATTGCAAAGTAGTCCATACAATTTGCGAAACACTTCAAAACCCATCTCACTTCACCTGAAATTGTTAGAGAAAAAAGGGGTGAGCAACCATATGCTCAGTGAGGGGTAATACGGGAAGTTTTGCAAAACCTTTTTTGTGAATGCACATAGGTCAACTAACATGAATCAAATAACGAGTATACACCAACCAAGCAATAGGCGATAATAAGAAGCTCGAGGCATTCAATCAAGTAATAAAAAATTGTATAAACACTTATACAAAGGATAGGATTTCATTCAATCTTTATCACTCCCACTTCCTTGCAATGCGATAACATAGCGATAAACCCTTTATAACGCCGGTGGGTATACTCTGGATGTACCTTGATAACCTATGACCCAACACCCCGAGGCCTTCACCTACCAAGCGAGTGAGGGAATAGGACATAGAGGTCGTGTAACCAACTGCTGGCAAGCCCGCTTCCACCCAGCAGAGACACGACACTATCGTGCCTCGATAAAAGGTTACAACCTTCGATATACTCAAGAAATCACTTCATCAATCATTTAAGCAAGAATTCAATAAGCACGTAGAATAAGGGGACAACAAAGTAGGTTGTCCCTCAAACAATTAGACAATTAAGCAACCAATATACTCATAAGCATTCACACACTTAAAATGGTAACAAGGTAACAACCATTTATATTATTTTCTCACATTTTACCCTTTTTTCATTAACCATTAAGCTGCACGCAAGTACCACTATATTCACTTGATAATCCTTTTAAGCAATCTAACAAATAATAGTCTAAGCAAGCTATAATTCCACTTAACACTCAAAGAAAATCCACAAGTTAACACCAAGTATAATTTAAGCTAACAAAAGAGCAATTTATTTAGCACGTAGGGGCAAGGGGAGGGCCACGGCTGCTATTGCCCAGTGGCTACGCCACTGCCGGCAGTAGCTCACCAGCGACTAACCAGCGCAGGAAGGCAGCCAGCGCCGGCATTGGATAGTCGGCATACACACACACACAAAAGCACAAAGTGCTCCTCTTAGACTTTAGTTTCATGTTTGTTCAATTCTAGGTGTTGTATGCTAACTATGAAAACCAAAAACACTCTTTGAAGCTTTTAATCAAACACATACTCTACACTTTACATAACTACACCAAGCAACAACTCTTACATATAATCTTTAGCAATTAACAACATACTAGTCACAACACAATTATTTCATAATAGTTAAGCTAGCATGGAAATCTATGGCATATCTTAACATTTATTTACTTGTATATAAGCTTACCACACTTTAACTACAAAGAAATGTACAACCAACATGAAACCCTTCACCTAATCTTGGTAGACTTGCAAGATATTGAGCTAAGATAGCAAATTTTCCATCTCTTTTCCTTTTTCTTCCTCTTCTTTTCTTCTCCCTTCTTCCTCAAGGTTTTGCCCTAGACTTTATGTCACGCCCTGACCCAACCCCACGCTAAAAGGTGAAGTCCAGACCCAACAAAGGGACAGAGTCTCCTCTGTACCGTGGACAATCTGGTTACCTACAAACAGCAAATAAAACCACAAATATAAAACCACAACCTTTTCTAACTCCAACTCCACAAATTCCTAGCTTCAAGGCCATCCGAGCCTTAAGCAAGACAACACATTACCACACACAAACATGCAAGGTTAAGCCATTGCAATCTATTCCTTTTAATCCACTTATCTTACCACTCTAACATTATCATATAAACATTTTTATAAATTAAAGCTAACCAACCACCCAACTTCGTTATCACACAAGCATGCAACAAAAAATAGCAACCAGAGTTATAAGTTATTACATGCCGCTACTACACAACCATACTACATCACTCTATCTTTTGCAAGCCTTCAACTACGCAAATATACATAAGCCCATAGGCTCAAAATGTAACATAATATAATACAAGCAAAGTCTTCCACAGTCTAGCAAACACTCCAACCTCAAGCAGTAAGCACACAGTAATAAAGGCAACTCCTCCAACTACACCTCTTCTTCAACCTCTACAACTAAGAGCTGGGGGTCAATCTCCACACCTCCTGAAACACGTTTAGCAGGTATGAGCAACCACAATTGCTCAGTGAGGGATATGGTCTACCGGGATGTGCTCATGCAATGCAACAGTTAAATACAAGTAAAGCATTTAAGAAACTAAAGTACAAACAAATAATAAGTCACCACATATTAAAAAGGATACGATCTTTGACCCTTATCACTCCAACCCTCGAACCACGATCCACGATATGCCAGCATCCCAAACACCAATGGGTACTCCAGATGTACCCAATCCTACGACCCAACATCCCCTGGCATACTCTATACCAGGCGAGCAAGGGACTAGGGTATAGGGCTAGGGCAACCAACACTGGCAAGCCCGATGCCGCCCAGCGAGGCCAATCATACTCGTCCCGAACATTGTGGTTGTGCAACCAACAAACAATACCACAAAACACAACAATATGGCAATATGTCGATAAAAGCTATTAAACACATAAAAGAAGGACAACAAAGTAGATTGCCCTCAAACAAAAATTTCAATATATAAATAACTCAATAAACACACAAATAGCATGCTAGGCTAGTTTTTAAATCAATACTATCAATAAACTCAATTTTGGCACATTTCCCCTTTATCAACTAGCTCAAATTAGGCTCCTATTGAATCACAAAGCACCATCTACCCAAACCAAGTATCCTACATCCCTAAGAACACTAAAAGACACCCATTCAAGCTTTGAAAACTCACTTTTAACACAGAAGCTCGGGAAGGCCCCGAGGGTGCATTGAACTATAGCTACCTAATTTGCCCCGCAATTCAACACAACGAAAGCACTAAAAGTGCTTCCATAGCTAGTAGAACCCCAAATTAACTTCAAAATGTGCCCAGATTCACTTTACAATCAAAACCCCTTTCTAAATTCGGCTAATTTCACGTTTTAACTAATTTTCAAGCAATTAAACTACACGGGGTCATTAGACTATTCTCATTAACATCTAAAGCACCTAATTGAAGCATTGAATCAATCTCTAAAGCACATTTTATCAAAACCCTAAAAATTATACTATTCATTGTCTTCCTCAATAGCATATACAAGAAATTTCCATAACCAAGCTTTAGGACTTCACAAACAAGGTCTTTAGTACATGTAAACATCATGTATCACCTTCTTTAAACATTCAATAAGAAATTACTAACAAATCTAGGAATTCAAAAAAGTTGTCAACATTTTTAAGATGCAAAATATGTGCTAAAATCCCTCACCAAATACGAGTAGGAGCTAGGAATAGGCTTGCAAACTCTTGAATCCACTAGAAAATGGCTTGGCTAAGCTTGAAATCAAGATTTGATGAAGCAATTTTTTTTCCTTTCTTCCTTGGCTGCTCTCGGGTTTGGGGGAACATGGAGGGTATTAATTTTTTTGTTTTTTGAGCTATATGTTATATGTTGTGTCCTAATGCATAAATATATAATATGTATTATGTTTGTGTGTGTGTGTTGACAACCAAAATGGCCAAAATAACTTAAAAACCTACTTAAAATAAGTCCAAACCAATTAATTCCCTTTAGCCCAAAGAAAATCCAACGTTACATTATTCACTCAAACCGCTAAAGCATATTCTAAACGGGCTATCCTAACGCGAATTACTCAAATGCTCACTTTTCTCTTTCCTCAAGTAATACAACTTAGGAAAATTATTAATTTAGAGAAAATAGAAAGTCAAAAAAATTAGGTTGAATAGTAACTATTGACAAAATGAATAAATGCACATAAAAATGCACAATTAGACCTGCAACAGTTAATTGTAAGAATGATAGATGTCCCGGGCGTTACACCCTTTCCTCCTTAAAATAATTACGTCCATGCAATTCTTACATGATTCGACGAACAGCTCTGGATATCTTTCTCACATCTGATCCTCTCTCTTCCAAGTAGCATCCTCTAACCCGTGATGATCCTACAGAATCTTAACCATCGGAATGCTTTTAGTTCTGAGTTCCTGAACCTTCCAGCCCATAACCCGAAGAAGTCTCTATGTATAAGACTGTCACGCCCTAACTCGACCCCCCCTTACGATCAGTCAGGACGCAACGGAATTTCGACAGTATAACGACTGTAACACGTACATCAGGGCTCTAAACCAACCCTTTATAACTTCATACAACCAACTCCAAAGATCAACAACAACTCCACAACCATTTCAACAACATAAACACAACCATTTTCATATATTAAACAACCATTCATCAGTTCATTCATAAGTTATACACCTCCGTTTCAACATCAACCATAGGACATATCATACATTTGCAAAATAGATTTCAAACCAATCTAGCAATCTAATCATGTTCAGAAGGAAGACTATTAAACCAGATTTATATAAGCCTTTATCATTAAGTAAGTTATACAATACATCATACTACAAAAACTAAGACAAATTCATGGATATGACTCCGACACATAAGACTCCTCCACATAAGGCACATACTCAGCTTCCTAAGGCACGTACCCATAATCTGGTTCAGTAACACCTGTTTACAGATAACGAATGAGAGTGAGCTTATATAAAACAAGCCCAGTGAGGATTCGATAG
Organism: Ehretia macrophylla; assembly: GCA_037974665.1. Classification (NCBI taxonomy): domain Eukaryota; kingdom Viridiplantae; phylum Streptophyta; class Magnoliopsida; order Boraginales; family Ehretiaceae; genus Ehretia; species Ehretia macrophylla. Next base: position 21,738,337 of record CM075782.1, on the reverse strand, counting down.
ATCTTTTAAAAGCATTTACTATACCCCTTAGAAATCATCCTTTAAGCAGTAAACACACAATGATCATCAATATCAATATAAGTACAACAAATACAATAACCAATCAATAAGGATACTCTAGTTGGTGTAGCTCCATACACCATCATGATCTCAACCTTCTTCTTTTAACTCTCCATTACATACATACCCGAGGTACCTCAACTAGCCACTCCCTCCATGGCACCTCTGCCCATGCGAGTTGGGGGTAGTCTGTGATAGTCATATCGTTTTTAACCCAACAACCCGATGCTGCCCAAGAGGTAGCACACACTATCAAGACTCATGACAATAATATTAAACATTCATATCACAGGAGAACAACAAAAGTAGGTTGCCTATCTCCCGGCTCATCAATAATCAATTAGTTAATAACATTTCAACAACATAACATCAATTAATCAAATAAACAACAAACAACTAAGTTAGATGACAAAGTAGGCCACCCAACTTAACATGCATTAAACCACACAACCAAACCCGAGTCTAATCAACAACAACCCATGATTCAACCACTCAAACACCACCCAAACAACTAAAGACATTATTTCAACATTTTAATGAAAGACTACTCAAACTTCTAAAAGTCATAACTTACAATCTACTAATCCAATAACCTCTAAACCAGTTTCTATCACTCACCGACTTAAGCAACTACATTAGCCCCCTCAGAAACCAACCACAATCCATCCAAAACAAGCCCAACAACCCTAAAACCTCAATGTACCATGGCTGATTTTTTCGGACTTTCACCACGACATCACAATCAAAATTTTGGCATTACAACATTACTACCACGTATTTAACAAATTTTAAGAAGCTATAACCAACCAATTCCAACCACTACAACAACAATTATTCAACAACAAGCCAAAAACGCAACTTTAATACCCGAAAAATAAAAATACATGCTACCACAGTTCAAAACAGCTATAAACTCATATAAGTGATCATTAGCATCTACTGAGCAACAATGTAACATCAAGTCAACATTTCAACTGCTAAAAATTCAATTATATGATTTGACATAAAAATAGCATTTTGAGATCTAGAATTTTTCTCTCACCTTTGATGCAAACTAAGGTTAGAAATAGGTAGAATGGATGCCTAACAAGCAGTTTCAAGCTTTGAATGACTCAATTCAGCTTTGAAATGCAAAATCTATGAGAAAAATGCTTTGAAAAACCTTGAAAATGCCTTCATCTTTCTCCTCCAATGAGCCGCGGTTTTGTGTGTGTTTTTGGGGTATTTTTGGCTTATTTTTAATGTGTGTAGAGATTTTATATGCATAAGTTAACAAAATAATATTACCATGTGGTATAGTCCCTTCTGAGGGTGACATCATGCCTAGACTTAGTGGAATGATCTAAAATTGGGTGTTCACATAAAAGATGTTAATGAAGCGACCACCCCATCAATGGAGTTCTGGGCTATAGATTGCCTTATAGAAATTGATAAAAGTAACCTCCCCATCGGAGGCTTTAATTGGAATATTCTAACGAATTCCATATCACTCGACTCGAGATAAGTAGTATCCTCCCTACGAAGTAAGTGTTAACCGGTCTTGAGAAGCCAAACATATAACTGATAGGGTTGTCACTAGAACACTAATCATAATTTAAAGGGTCATCTATGTTGTGCGTATGCATTCATGAGTCCCTTTGTTATATTATCTCATGTATGTTGTTCATATATATATATGTCTTACATAATTTGCTCATATTTAATTATGTTGCATCAATTACCAGACATTATGACAGGTTCTTTCAATCCTTTGTTGGCTATTCTCACAAATGACAAACTGACTGACCCAAATTTTAATGATTGAAAGAGAAAGCTAGACATAGTACTCACGGTCGATAGGTACAAGTACGTCTTGACTCAGCCCTACCCTCAACTGAGGGTTAATGCTATTGATACCCAAAGGGAGGCCCATGAGAACTGGCAAAAGGCAAATAGCATGGCCAAGCGCTACATGCTAGCCTCAATGTCTAACGTGTTGCAAGTACAACATGAGAACAAAGCCACTGCTACTGAAATCATGACCTCATTAACTGAGATATTCTCATATAAGAATAGGTGATGCAACCCGGTGGGCGTGTGAAAAATGTGTAAAATAAATCAAGTTTAAATACCCGCAAGTGCACGGATCTTCGTAGTGTAGTGTGCTATAAGTGTGGAATCGTACCACAAGAAAGCTCGTTTAGTTAAGTTAGTGAAGTAGTGTGAAAATGTTAAAGCGTTTAAGTGACAGGTTTGCAAATTTGTTTGAGTGACGTGCTGAAATGTAAATTATTTTACAACTAACTAAATTATCTAAGTTAAGCTAAGTATTAGTGGAATACGAGAGGTGGTGATCTAGGGGTCGAATATATAAATGAGGCAATTAATCTAGGCTCGGTATCCAGGTTATCTAATTTTATGCAAGGGTTTAAGCTACAAGCATACACCCAGTTAAGCTAAAAGTTATAGACCTAGTTAATCTACTTAGTTCATTTTAACCAAGTAAAACAAGGCAAACTAAACTAAGAAATTAACCTTACAGATAGAAACTATGGTACAACCTATAGTATCATGGAATCTATGGTACAACCTATAGATTCATGATTAAAACAATTATATGGCACGAAAATAACACAATCATAATATCAACTACAAGCATAATATTATGATATGAAAATAAAGCAATCATAACATCTACTTAAAAGCATTACGTATGAAAGACAATACTGAATTAAAGCAAGCCATACATTGCAATTTAGAATTGAATAAACTGAATCCGAGACCATATATTAAAAGACTATCATTTACAATATTCTTCCCTATATATCAATTTACTCAGACATAATTCAATATGAATTCTGTAAATAAAAGAGAGTTAAGAAAGGCTTCCCCATATTGACGAATGCGTATTTTTTATTCTTGAAATTTGAGCAGAAGTCTGACGCAAATAGCTATTCGGGTGGAACTAACTCCCCCCAAATAAGAGCTACAATGGATGAATTTCCCCCGAATAAAAACTTTTATATTAAAAGCTATTCAGGCAGAACTTCCCCCGACTAATAACTGCTTGGGCCGAATTTTTTCCTAAAAGTAGCTATTAGGGCAAAATTTTTCCCAATAAGAACTACCTAGACGAGACTTCCCCTGTATCCTACTAATTAATTAACTACCACTAAAATTAAAACTAACTAGAATTAACTCTAAATTAAGCCAAAAATATTGACAATATTGCAAAATTAATTACAAAATTCTCAAAGGGTTGATGCCCTATTTATAGGCAAAATTTTGAAAAAGTTGACTTTTTGCATTTGTTGACTTTGACCGGATAGTTGACCGCAGCATTTTTGGGCATTTTTCACTGTTTTGACCCTCCAAATGATGGAATTTTGCTAAAATCTCACCGCGCGCAGGAAATCCTGTGTTTTGGTCAGAATGCCATTTCTACACGAAAAACTGGTATGATTTGCCAAAAAAGGGACATAAGTCACTATTCAAGATCACACAAGTCAATGTTCCGAGTTCGATTTCGTCCTAGTTTTGGCCAAATTTCTTCTCTATAAGATTCATTCTTTCACCTTTTCTCGTGCTTCCCCATTCTTACTTCTTGACTTGCAATTTGGATCATTTTGGGTCTGATTCTTCACTTTTCGGTATCAACCTACATTGCATCGAAAGTATAAAAAGTGTTGCATTTTATTCTAAAATTAAGATGCAAATGTAGTACAAATACAATAGTTTGAGTGCTGCAAATACAGTCACATTAACATCTCCAAACCTAAACATTGCTTGTCCTCAGGCAAGACTATCTTTAAAACAAATTCAAAGTGAAATTTCAAAAAAAATTTGCAAGTCAAAAACAAATGAATGCTGTCTATCCTTTCTTTTTGTCAAAATTTTCCAACATGTAGCATGAGAAATGCAATTCACTCCTGCGTGTGGAACAAGTGTGTAGGCGTGTGGGACTGAGTTGGTTAGTAAGTGATAATGTTTGATTTTTTGAATTAAGAAGGTAATGCATTTATCTTCAGATAATTCAATAAGAAAATCAAAATTGTGCTATCATAAGCTAACTAAAACTCTAGAGTCCCCACCCCTCTAATACACGGCTACATCTCTAGCCTACACACACACAACCATACGACACACACACTCTACACATAGTAGAGTACACAGCCAAGAAAGAAAAGGAAAAGGTAGAGAGAAATTTCTACCGATTTCAATCACCATAATCAAGGATTGAGGAATAGGGGAGAAGACTCGTTGAATCATGCCTTTGAGGGATTTCTCGAGCCTTGGGCGAATTTTTCAGCCACATTATAGTCCGTATATTATTCGTGTGTTGATATTTTAAGCCAACACAAGAAGGTAAAATCGCTTACAATCGATTCTAGCACTAGATACATGATTTTGGCTATGTTTTGTGCATGATAACATGTTTTTCCGCTTTTGAATTAATGGTTGCCGTATTTTAGCTTATATTCTGAATGTAAACGGTAAAAATTTGTTCTAGAATGCCTAAGAATCCATAACCTTCATTGAATTGGTTTGAAATTTTTTTTTTCTTGAAGTGTTCTATTTTAGATTTTTCTTTTTGACTTTTTAAGATTTGTGGAATGGAGGGTTTAGTTGACCGATGAGAAGGTGCTTGTAGAAGGTTTTTTTCTTGCAAAATGAGTTGCCCCTTGTGGCTGCTTGGAGAAGGTACTGTGGGGTTTAGGGAATAGGGAGAAGCGATATAGGGGGTGCTGGGGGTCAGGGGCTTGGGTGTGCTTTGTGAGAGGGTGAAGGCAGGGATAGGGGTAGAAATGGTATTTCAAATGAAATTAAAAGAAAATTTGACAGACCTTTGACAAAAGGGGTGTTAGTCTCATTTTTCAACAAGTATGGGGTCTAAACTCATATATACAGAAGTTAAAGGGGTCAGTGTCAAAAATACCCATTTTTAATACTTTCTATTTGTAGCTTCGTTGGCACGCCAACTTAATAAACACTTTATTTTCTCTTTCCTCATTTAGAATGGCAAATAGGTATACACACATGAGGTGATAAATAAACGATAAAAAGTGAGTGATATCTAGCAATGCTCCATTATAAGTACAATAGAATCTCTTTAAATTAATAATCGATAATTACTAATCTTTTTTAAATTATAAAATTATATGGTCCAGACTTGAGACTAAAGTTATAAAATAATACATTTAAAATATTTTTTTATTTAATAGGTCACAAAAATTTTATAGATTAATATTTAGCTAAAGAGTACATTTGTTCTCATGATTGAGCACCAAACAATTAATATTTTCTCTTTATCATATTTTATACATTTTTCGCTTTGAAACTTTTAGAACCTTCTTCTACTAAATTTTAGACAAGTTACCATTGATGGACTTGCAAATCATATTTTTTCAAAATCCATTACTGCAATTATTTTCGCATGCATGGAAGATGCCTTTACTATGCTCAGATAATGCTTTACGCATTTCATATGCCATGATGCTTTTCTTGACACATTTGAGATGGGAAGCCATTTTGCTATTTTAGAAGTGAAAAATACCATGAATTATAGAGATTTTAATTGGGAAGTAAATAATTTTTTTTTATATTTCAATATACATTGTATGCAGTTGTTTTAATAAAGTCGATTACACTGAATTTTTAATGCTAATTACGTATAATTTAATGAGCTCTTAATTGATTAAATACATATTGAGATAATAATCTCAATCTTATATTGTATTACTTTAAATCTTAACATGGTCACTTGATATGTATACTGTTAAGCCAAAAAAAAAAAAAAAATCTCTGTCAATTAATAATTATTAATTTATCGATAAATTAAGATGTTATTAAATTAATAGAATTTAGGTAGTCCTAAAATTATTAGTAGACAAAAGAACATTTATCGAAGCTTTTATTATCCGGTAGCCTAGAGATTTTTTCTTATAATTTTTTTGTCGAAAAGCCTATAGATTTCAACCACTAAAGAAGCTACCGTTTGCTTTCAAAAAAATTACTCCTAGATTAATAATGGATTTCATGTGAAACATGTGAAAGGGATATGGAGGGATTCCTGTTATAAGCAAACAAGAGAATGAATGACTCTCGTCGAACGGCACACCGATGGATAAGGCCCTTCACTGTATTTATGCCAATAGAAAAAGCATCTTCTTCCCCATCTTTGGACGATTCTACAAGAATAATATTCCCTGTTAAGGATGGATTGCCGCTACATTCTTGAAGACGAATAATGAATTTGATCTCTTCATAATTTATAATAATAAAAAATTAATAGTAGTAAAATATATATACAATTATGATGAGATTTACTTCACTAAGTATAAATATTAAATAACTGTTACATCACTTCATTACTATTTATCTATCTCATAATATTATAACTTTAAGGGTGAAGTGCATCAGACTCCCTTGTACTTTAGCGAAAGTGCACAACACCCCCCTATAGTTTAAAAACCCCCTGAGTTAGTCATTGTAGTTTTTCAAAAGTGCACAACACTCCCCTACCGTTAAAAACTCCGTTAAATTTAACGGAGAGTATACTTCACATGCGTTAAGTGTGATTTTTTTTATTTTTAACGAATTTATTTATTAAATAATTATATGAATTGATCAAATTACTATTTTTTTTTTTGGGCCTAAACAAAAAAAGAAATGGCAAAAGAGAGAAATGAAAAAAAAATGAGAGTATTTACATTTTTTTTATAAAATCCGTTAAATATAACAGATTTTATAACTGTAAGAAGTGTTGTGCACTTTTAAAAAATATAAGAACTAGTTCAGGGAGTTTTTGAACTATAAAAAAGTATTGTGTACTTTCGCTAAAATATAAAGAGATTTGATGCACTTCACCCTAACTTTAATTGAATTGTCTTTTTCTCTTTCCTTTTTTTGTAAAAGTTTCCTTTTTCTAACTACGGCTAGTTTTTTTTTTTTTTTTTTTTTTTTTTGAAGACGGCTTAGTTCGTCCACATGTCAATTATACTTTACAAAATTTTTATTTTTTCGTTAGGTCAATGTCATAATGTTACTCCAACATTTGAAACGGCTCAATCATCCACCATAAAAACCTTTTATATTTGTAGATTCCCACATGAATAAAAACATCAAGTCATAGAAGAAATTCTATGATCCCTTTTACAAGTGAAAAAAGAAACTCATAACACTAATCTGCACAAAGTTTACAATCAAATCCACTACAACAATTGAGTTACAGCAAACCCAATAAAACAAAGAATTCTGGTGAAGAAACTAAACACTAACAAATGCCAAGAACATCTTGGCATCAAAAAGACATTCTGTTAGAAAACCCTCTTATTTTGATAACCATTTACAAGTGCCAACCTCTCCACGCAGTGGACGAATCGCCGCGAGAGCTTGGAATACTACATTACCTAGTATACTTCCCCTTGTCATACTTTTTACACAATGGTAGTATAAGAAAAAATAATAATAATAATAATTAGAGAACCTTCTCTCAAGTCTCAACTCATCTACTTATATAGATTTCCTCGTACGGGTAAATCGACATTTTCAGATAAGGCAAGCCTCAGAATGCTGTTTGAGCTGTTGCTTAGCTTGTTGTTGGGACCAGTAGGCATGAGCCATTAGGACCCTGTCCAGGAGTTCCTGAGGCACGGGCTCACCTCTCCTCTGCTGAGGGGATATTCTTGCCGTGTGAACAAGAGTTTTCCACTTATCCTGCGCGGGACGCAATTATAAATTTCACATCACGTCATCGCTCAACAATTATCTTATCTAAACACCAAGAAAACTTAATACACAAAAAAAAAAACTCCAAGTTTCCCATTTTACTTTTAAATCGGCAATTAGCGATTATATACAGATATCTGGTAAAGCACATGACAGTCACCACAGCAAATACTTAAAATATATAGACATGTACCTATACTGGAGCAAAAGTAAAATTCAAGAGATTCCTTGAGACTTCAGCCCAGTTGGTTAAAGATAAAGCTATAAAGTTTATCTAATCATTTGCTGCTTAGACAAGCAACTATTGCCTTTAACCAAATAAAGCCGGGGCCTTTGTGGGCCCAATTTCCAAAGCAGACTACTGGACTTAGAAGCAAACAAAGAGGCAATACAAAAGCTAGCAAAAAAAATACTTCCTTTACCTTTAAATCCACATAAGTTCTATGTTTGGCAGCATCAAAAGCTCGCAGCTTGACATCGCGCCATCTGCAAAATAACTAATTCAATGAGGTATGACAAAGAAAGAGACAGAGAGCGGGAGCGAGTGAGATAGAGGATCTAGCAAAACAGCAAAAACGCATAAAGCATGGTCAATTAGGACAACTTCACGCATAATCTTGAAACTAAACCTCTTCGTGGGTATATCTAGTTCCAAACTAAATAACTTCATAATTGTTAACATAAAAACTAGTCAAGGTCTGCTAAATACACCTTCCTGTACCAAGCTTTTCAACAGCTTGAACCAGTGCTTCCACCTCTGAAACAGAGAAAGGTCGTCGAATTCGACGCTGTGCAGACTCAGATCTCTTAGGTTTCCGCATGGGTACCACATTAAGGGCCTCAGCATTCATTGATGGTACTGCAACCAATGCTCTTGAATCCACTGCGCTTTTCTCCCATGATGTGTCTGGAGGGGAAGGAGCTGAATCATGGTCACTTTCAATGAAGTTGTTGACATTGGTCACTGTAGGATCTGGCAAAATTTCAGAAGTCGCCTGTTGCATTTTATTGTGAACCAGGCTGGGACCAGCTGGGTACCTGTTGGTGAAGCGTAGGTTAAGTCAGCACTGAATTAACTGCCTTCCTTGCTCTGCGGCTTCAAATATTGCAAGTATCTAACAAAATGTGATATTACCAAATGTGCCACATTTCACAAGTGAAGAAACAAAAAGGAAGCCTCAGCCTGAGTCCCACAACGTGGGTGCTGCTTCTCATAGCAAACAGCACACAATTATGTAATTTCCTAGAAGTGAACTAGCAATAACCACATAATAAGTGCATAACTGGTTGAGTTTAAACAGGGTTGCGTAACTAAGTGCTCCAAAATGAAAATCAGACATAGCGTAAAGACATCTGGGAATACCTTTTTAGAGGTTGTGGTGTATCACAGGAAAGTAGAAAAGGAGGACCATCTAAACAGAGAGCTGGGGGAGCTTTAGAAGAATCAGGCTCCAGGGTAAAACCCAGAGCATCGGGCTTATTATCGTGAGAAATTCCGGTCTGCAATAATGTTTTGTTATCATCTCTAATCTTCTTACCCTGTAGAAGCACACCAACACGTAGTCCACTTCCCAGTATTGCTGTCGCCGACTCCATAACAGTCCTCTGTACAACATTGAATTCACAATGCCTTTACCAGAAGTGGGAATATTTCAAGTTAAATTGATGCAAACATGAGAATAAGGGAAAGGCGGAGCATTAAAAGTTAAAACTTTAATTATACAACAATTTCCTGTTTGGAAAGCAAGGGAAGCTAGATTCAATTCAATTCTCAACTCTTCACAATTCACCATATAATTGAATTTGCCAAAAGTGTGTATAGATGAAAAGCCGAGTGTTCTGTGCTTCTGATAAAAAACATGCCTTTCTCTAAATGCAATTGTCCTACAGTTCTCTCCATGATGCTTGTCCTTGTTGATGACACAGAAGATAAGCTATATAACCCCATTACATTTTTGCATCAAAAGATACATATACACTCTTAGCATGCCTGGTAAATTATATTTGTGGAAACAAGGCATGTAATCATATGATAACAAATCTCATTGGGATTTTACATAGTTGATAGTCTTAACTTCTTCATGACTAACATAATGTTACAATTATATGGCTATCGAGATAGTCCATGAATATAGCCATGCAGTGTTCACCCACCTTTAGGGAACCGACAGTTGCAGTTTCTGGAATCTCAATAAAAAGCTCCGGAATGCGGAAAGTTTTGATCTTAAGCTTCACTGAGTAAAAAGGAAAACATCTCATATGAGAACCTCTTTGAATATCAGGCACTGATCAACTCAAATTGTAGATATTATTTACTCCTCAAAATGCCTTCATACCATGGGAATCCCTAGACTGGAAAGATGCACGTTCAACTGCAGCAGAAGACAATGGTCCAGTCACTGCACAACAATTTTAGCATAGGTTACAGAGACAGAGAGAGAAAAGGGGGAGGGGGAGGGAAGATATATAGGAAACGAAAGCAGGTGCTCAGATTAGACTGAACCTCCTTGCAATGTCCCAACAGGAGCAAGAATGTCCCCGCAGGAGCCCTTTCCAGGCAAACTACATATTCCCTCACCATTATCACCTCCATCAAGATTGGACACTGAGCTATAGTCATAAAGCTTCCTTTTCTTAAACGGGTAATCCCTCAATGACCTTAGGCGCTTGTAACCATTCTTCGTACTGTGACATACATGCCTTATTTCCGCATCTGAAGACCATCATGGAATCATCAGACTAAATGCATCATAAAAGCTGGACTACTCAAAAGAGTCAAATCATAGACGTAGTACACGTACAAAGCGAAACAACCACTCACCAGCATTACATTGCTCATCATCCTTGATAGGTGAACTGACTTTCCAATAATCAGATGCCATTAACTTTTTGATCCTTTGGTCTCCCTTACCTGGTAGTGGACTGACAGCCTTATTTCCAGTGCTTGGTTGGGTGCACCCTGAGTTTTCGTCATCATCTCTAGTATCTAACTTTACATCCTCCTTATTCACAGAGGAAGAACCACAAGGAATGTGGTCCCTACACAAAGGTAATTTTACACTATGATCTGAACTAACAAGTCCAGGGGGATTTTCATCCCGAGCAACATGACAGTCTGAACCGCACATGTTGGCCATATTTCTAACAGACGCCTTTCCTTTATTAAAAGGCTCAGTTTTCATTTGTCTCTTATTGTCACCCTCTAATTTACAACTAGCAGAAACTTTAAAACCGGAAAACTCTGCATTTGCTATTCTACCAAAGCTCCCAAGTCTTGCCTTGTTATCATCGCCAACTATTTGCTCAGGAGAATCAACCTTCACCGAGCACTCAGACGTAGTTAGTGCCGATGCATGTCCTGAGCAAGCATCACGCTGAGCAAGCGAAGATTCCTTCAAACAATTATTTAAAACAGGAGATTGCGTGACAAGCTTGGAAACAAAGAAACTCTGATCACAAGATTTTGGATCAAGTGGCTTCTCTACACTGTATTGTTCCTTCTTGTCGGAATCCTTTAGAGTTGCAGACTGCTCTTTACCATAAGAAATATCTGCAGAACTATTAGAGCTATCACCCTCCAGCAGTAAGTTCCCAGCTACAGTAGCCAATAAGTCAAATGCGCACATTTGATTGTCAACTGTTTTGGTCTTATCAATGCTCCTTCTCTAACAAGTGAGAATTCAATAATAAAACATTCAGATGTTAATTCCAAATAAAATGAGATAAAATTGGCAGTCCAGGATGGTACATTACCCTGGCTGATCTGGTGGCTCGGGGTGTGGGAGGCACCTGGTAGCCATTAAATCCATAATCTAACCGCTTCTGCAACACCATATCTCAGAAACCATAGCAAAGGAAATTCAGAAAACGCAAAACAACAATCTTAGAACCAAACATCAACAGAGATCTGCTGACCAGGTACACTAGCGGCCAATCTACGGCAGAACCTATAAATCGAAAATGCACAAGCAACGGGAAACCCAAAATTAATATGAGATCCAAATTATAAAACAAGAAAAACTTTATAACATCATAATGACTGTTTTGAAAATGGCACATGGTAATCAGATAGAACAAATCCCTGGGAATATCAGCGTGCCAGCAATTATCACAGATAAAACATCAAACTAACTTGACACAGACTGATACCATACGGTAAATGACATACCATTTATGACGAAAAAATTAGACGAAAACAATTGCCAATCGCAGCATAGTAGCACCATTTAAACATTAAATCTTTGAACCATCGCTCTAACGTAATAACCGTTACACGTTTACAGGGAAAAAGAGAATCTAAGTCAGCATACACCATATTTTTAACCGTAAACTGCTTCCAACTCGATTTCCAACTCTATAAGTATTTTCTTAATAAAAGTCCTCAGTAGCAAGTCGTGATATATACAACAAGATCCATATCCTAAATCTTTCTCCCTCGCCTTTTAAACACTAAATAGAACATCCACAACTCTGTTGCAATGGACACTGAATAGGAATTTTAAAATTCAACTTGTACATAAGAAAGCAAGCCCTCCCTACAGAAACCCCCACCCGCAACCCCCAAAAAAAGAGAAAGTGGTTAGCAAATGGTCCATAATATCAGTATACATAATTTAAGTAACAAAATGGCATAAAATCATGTAATATGATCAGAAATTTACATATTCAAGGAATTGTAATATCAACAGAACCGTGAGACTCAAAAGTTAAACCTTTGCAAAAGAAAATGATGACATCTTAACTGCCTTCACATATCTAGAAAGAAAAAATAAATAAAAAATAAAAAATAAAAAAGAAAAAGAAAAAAAAATGCATGAGTTTGCAAAATCCTCTTCACCTTGAAATGAAAAAATAAAAATAAAAAGCTTTCCTTCTGCCAGAGGAGATAACTATGAGAATGGAAAAGCAAGGTGGAAGAGAAAAACCCTCATTAAACCCCGGACGATAAGATCACAAAATAGCATATGGACAAAAGTAAGCCATCATTTCATGCTTCCCTGAAAAACGATATGTATGCATGCAGATCAACAAAAAACAAGCTTTGAAAATCTAATTGTAAAATTAGGCCTGGATCTAAATAATGCCCTCATTTTCAGAAAACAGAAAAAGAAAGGAATTTGGTTTTCAGGAAACCCCAAAAAAAAAAAAAAAGGATTTTGGAAACCAAATTTTCAAAATTTCCACCAAAACCCAGATCAAGTCCATCTATGGAGAAAATGAAAATAAAAGGAACAAAGAAAATTCATGCAGAATAAAATTAAAGAGACCTCTACCAAGAACAGAAAACAAAAAGATAAAGCAGAAATGACAAAAAGGAGGGAACCAAAAAAGTGAAAAAGAACAAATAAAATGGGCTATTTGGTTCCATAGAAAATCAAAGAAAACTGAAAATTCAACCCAGAACCACTATCAAAATCCAATGTTTTCTTCACAAAACTATATATTTAACCAAAAGGACTCAGACTTCATGAAATGGGTATAAAAAGAACAACAAAAATTTCACCACCTCGCCTTCAAATATCACATTTTTCCTCCAAAAAACACCAAAATTTGCCTCCAAAATCCATTCTTTTCTTTAAAGCTTCACAAATTAACCCCCAAATTGCAAGATCAGAGCTTATCCCAGATAAATTTCACCTCACAAATCTAATTGAAAATTCTATAAAAAATCATAATTTTCACTGATCACTCAAAATTTTCCTAACCCATGTTTGAAAAAAAAAAAAAAAAAACAATTTCAATTTTTGAAAAAACAAAGCATAGTATCAGACACAGCCCTTTCGAAAATTCTCTCACCTTTTTGTAATTTTCAATTTTTTTTTTCTCTCAAAACCCTCTGAAAAACACCCAACCATTGCTTAAACCCCTCCAGGTCTTATACAATTGACCCCTGTTACCGGACCTAGCGGTAAAAGGCTATGTGTTTACTGGCTATAGAAGGTTCACCTAAAGACTTGTTCTTCACCACACCATGGCCCACACTCTTGCCAGCTTGATTTTAGATTGTGCCACGTGGTGGGATATGGAGCATCTGTGGTCGCTAGTAGTTTGCTGATCGAGAAAAACGTTGGGTCACTAAAGGAGGGATTTTTCTTAAATTTTTCGTGTGTTTTATTAATTCAAGTGTAGTAAGTAAAAATTAGTGGAGTAAATGTTTTCTGTTATTGTGGGGCTTAGTTTTTACCATTTTTTTTATTTTCTACTTTTAGAATATGATCTTTTAAATTACAAAAATAGAAATTGTATGTGAGTTTGTGCTCAATAACATTTTCTCAACTAACATGCACCAAATTTTGCAAAGTTCTACGTAAACTTCACCACACGACTACCAAACTATTATCACACTATTGAATAACAAGCTAAATTTGTATGAATAACCAGTGTGACAAAGTTAGATTTTTTTATTAAGTTTTGGATTGATTATATTTTTCTTACTAAAATATTAAGAACTTAATGGAAAAACTAAGTGATTTTTATCTGCTACATGGTCTTATATAATGATGTCTAGTTTCCCGAATAATAAGTTCAATATGGATATTATTCAAGTATTTTATTTAAACGACTAAATAAAGCATTTTATTTTCATAAATAAATAAAGAACATTAATTATCAAGAAAAAATTTTGGCCAAAGAGAAAAATTTAAAGATGGTATCCTTCAAAAGAAAAATAATTAAAAATTGATTTTTGTAATAAAAGAACAAGAATATTTTCTAATTAAGAACAAATGAAGCAGTTACAACATATAGCCACATGACCAAATGGTTGGGTGGAATATATATGTAATGATCTGTCATAACTAAAATTTTAAATTTAAATCATAATTTCAAATCTCTATTATAACAAATATATATATATAGATCTTACATCCAATAATTAATTTTTGCATTTTTTTATGTGATATTCCAATCATTCATCAAAGATCCGTTAGATCTGAGGAGAATTATATCATTTTTTTTTGTCAATAAGAGAAATATATCAATTCAATGACGGTCTTAATGTCATTTTTTTTTTTTTTTTTTTGGTCTTTGATATTAATGTAATTCGAGTATTAAAATTTAAGTATCTCCACGATAAGATTTGTTACATCTGGAGGGGCAATTATATATGTGGCCGACACTTTACATCACTTTGCCACGTAGGATAAAGCAAAAATCCTCCGTGGCAGCAACACAGCCCTCTATTGGGCGCTTTTCACTCTCTGTATTATCCTAAAAAATTAAACCCCAAATTTGTTTTTCTTTTTTAAAAGAAAAGATATAGACAGCGACAAATGAGGGTAACGGCGATAAGGTTGTGTGGCAGAAGGAGAGCCAAGATCAGCTAACGCCGTTAGATGGGAAAAGGCGTGAAATTTGAATATTATCCTTTTTTCGACCCAAAAAAAAATATATGCATTATCTTTTCCTAGCAAAAAAATATATATATGTATTATATTTTTTTACTTTTTTCTTTTAAAATGAAATATATTATGAACAATCAGATTTAGATTTTGTTTGGTCTAATTGTGATATTTTAGTTTATTAGTTATTGATATTTGATTAGAAGTACTGTTAACCAAAAATCATTGATTGTTTGGTATATATTAGACAATGTTAGACTTTTAAAAATTTTGAGAACAATATTAACTTTCAAAAATATAAAAAGATATATTTGAAAAAGAAAAAAAATAACTTCTCACATTACAAAAAAATAATTTGCAAAAGCCTTTTTTGAAAGTTTCTTATTATTTAGTTTTTCTTAACTTTAAATTTTACCTAAAAACTCTTTCAGAAATGAATCAAATATGTTAGTTTTAAATTCTAAACTCACAAAAAATATTTTTAAGTGTCTAAAAAATTAGGTCAAAGAAATCGTTAATTCTTTTAAATCTCAAATATTTATTTTAATTTAAAAACTTTTTTTTTAAAATTCATTTCTTTATGACGACTAAGATGTAAAAAAAATAATAATAATAATAAATAAAAGAAAAACCAACAATTTATATAAAACTCCTCAATTTTCAGTCAAGAATACTCCTCATTTCAAAAGAACAGGATCCTTACTCCAAAAGAAGTGAGCCCCACGATGTTTTCTTAATGTTTCAGCGTAAAAAAAAGGGCAAATTGGACAAATAATCCATATTATTTATAAATTTTGGACAAATAGTCTCTATTATTTTAGAAGTCACGCGGTTAGTCCCCATTATTTGTAAAAATCACGCAATTAGTTTATATTATTTATAAAAGTTCCACCAATAATCCTTATTGTTTCAAAAGTCACTCAGTTAGTCTCTATTATTTACAAAAGTCTCTTCATTAGTCCCAATGTTTGTAAATACATTTGCAAATATTGAGAACTAATAGAAAGACTTTTGCAAACAATGAAGACTAATAGAGAGATTTTTACAAATAATAAAGACTAATTAAATGACTTGTGAAATAATGAAGATTATTGGTAAAATTTTTACAAATAATAGAAACTAATTACATAATTTTTAAAATAATAAGAATTATTTATTAAAAATTTATAAATAATAAGGACTATTTATTAGATTTACCCTTAAAAAAAAATAGGAACAAAAGAGACCTTCGAGCACGACGCCCACCCCACACGAAGACAATCTCTTACCTTATGGCTTATGTTACTCTTGTGCGTCTGTGTATGACGGTTACAACGTCAAAGGTGGGTATTTTATTTTGGGGATTTTGTCATGTAGTAGTTGCTACACTTGTTGTGTTCGATACTAACGTGAGATAAAAACGGTTCGCCAAAAAAAAGAATGGTAAAAAACATTTATTTTACCATGATAGTAAAAAAAATAGGGTTTGAATTAACCGCGGATAAGTAAAGATACGTGTAAGAGTTGTATGAGTTCGATTGAACAGCGGTTTTGTAGAGACAAAAGAGAGTGGTTAAAGACACATGGCCGATAAAATTTGGATAAAGTGGGAGTGAGGTTGGGGTTTGGGTAAAGCGTGCGCAAAATAAGGGCCTTCCATTAATTGGACAAAAGAGTGGGAACCATCTTCTTCTTGTTGCCGTTCACTAGTATTTTTAGTTATATTTATTAGCTTATTATTATGTTTGTGCTTTTCCTCTATTTTTCTTAGGTTTAGTATCACATAGTCAAGCGGATCATTTTAATTTTTGTTAAGGTAAAAGCTTGATGGCCAGTTTCTTGACGATTCCTGAGTGGGAAACTTGCAAAATAGAACTATGTGGACTTAATTTTGAAGGATAGCTCTAACGCCCAAATCAGTAATTGTTTTAACTGAAATGAATAGGTGCAAAAGTAGCAAATGTGTAGGGAATTCCGAGTTATTTTTTACTATTGATTCAAGGGGTATTTATACTGTTCTAGGGAATAACCTCTCAAAATTTTTACACTTATAAATAACTCCTCAAGTAGTTACCTACGTGCGTAAGTAATCTCCAAGACCGCACTTCTACCTATTGCGGAGCTCCCATAGATGGTCCCTTCGTAGTGGACCTCAGAACATTCCACCGATGCACGATGTAGACTAGGGACAATCAGTCTCAGGTTCGTGAGGGTAGAGCGAGGCCTTAGGTGGAACATGCCCAACCTAAATTATTGGCCTAAGGAGCAACTCTAACAAGTTAGGTGTCGAAATTTTCACACTTATAAATAACTCCTCAAGTAGTTACCTACGTGCGTAGGTAATCTCCAAGGCCGCACTTCCACCTATTGCAAAGCTCCCATAGATGGTCCCTTCGTAGTGGACCTCAGAACATTCCACCGATGCACGATGTAGACTAAGGACAATCAGTCTCAGGTTCGTGAGGGTAGAACGAGGCCTTAGGTGGAACATGTCCAACCTAAATTATTGGCCTAAGGAGCAACTCTAACAAGTTAGGTGTTAGGACGTCACTTGGCTTCCTTTAGTAAGTCTTTTTGGAGCAATTGTTTCTCATGTCGAGGTCGGGATGTCATGCCACATCGGTTTTAATTCCTCGTATAACCCTCTGTTTTAAAAGTAATTTATTAGTTTGATTCGAATATTAAGAAAATAACTAAAAGTACATAGAATAAATAATTCAAACTGAATAAAATATAAAGTGAGGGCAAAATATTTTTTGTTTTTTAAACATTTAAACATGGTAAGTAAGATACATATATAGACTCAAACAACTATACTTATATATTTCACAATGTAAATGACTTCTAGAAATTTAGATTAGAAAAATCGATACCATTGTGAAACCATCAAAAAAGAAAAGTAAGACGTCTAATTTAAAACTGAGTGAGTAATATCTCTTACGAATCGACACACTTGCAAGTCACAAGTTAAAAACGTTAAAAGTTGATGATTTAAACCAGCTGGACCAACGATGACACACTTAAAATATATTAAGAATTAAAATGATCATTTTAAAAAATTTAAGACCAAAATATCAAAATTTTCAAACATATAAGACCACCAATGACACTTACTCTATATTTAAAATAAGTGAACATATACAATTTGTCTCATGAGTCCAACTAATTTTAATGTACTAAATTGTAGGTGACAACAGACATCCCATAGACAAGCACATCAACAGAGTATTAGCACACTAAAAAACATCTAAATTAAGGTGTGGGAGATTTTGAGATTAATTTTTGTGTAACATCTAAATTATGTAAAATAACTTAAGCTACCCATGAATCAAAACATAAAAATAAAAAATATCTGCTTAGCGGTCTTAATTTGAGTTGTATTAAGATCTGGAACATGAAATAAAATTTCTATTTATTTTCCTTGAAACATGGGAACTAAATGAAGATGGATGAAGCATATCGTAGATGGTGCCATCTTACCAAGTTAATTTTGATTTCGATTATTAAATTCAGAGTTTGTTATCTAAACTATTAAACAACAAAGAATTAGTTGGCATAGGTTGATGTAATTTCTAAACTTCAAACCTTTTTTTTTTTTTTTGGTTGAAAAACTTCATTCTGTCTCTATTGATGAAAATTTTCTTTTTTGAGGGGAAAAAAAAAAGAAAAACAAACTTTTCTTTTTGTATTTGTCAAAATGGTATGCGGGCAACATGTCTTCCTTAATGAAGATTCATCGCTTGATACCACAGCCAATAAAACCTAGTTTTGTAAAAAGAAATAAATTACGGTCTAAATTTAAGAAAATAAGTACTGATATTACATACAATTTCCAATAAAGTACTAAAAATGGGTATTTTACGCAACTAATGACAAAGTTATCATTACGGTATTTGATTATATTTTCCTTAGATGACATCTGATCAGGCAGAGCATATATATCAATTTTTTCTTTATGTCTAAAAACTTATTGTTTGGTAAAATTAACAATTCTATGTAGCGATTGGTACAGTAGAATAAATTTGAACATGAATAGAATGAGCTAAGAAATGAAATGAAACTGAGAATAAAATGAACTTGAGAATAGGAATCACATGTTTGATATGCTCTATGAATAAATATAAAAATGAATATATTAATTTCAAACCCATATTTAGTAGTCAGTGTACAAGAGTAGTAATGAGAATAACTTGTATAGTATGACAGGATTGCCATTAAATTATTATAGTATTAAAAACAAGAATAAAGATGAACATAACATTAAACAACAACAACAACAACAACAACAACAACAACAAAAAAAAAAAGAAAAATAATAATAATAATAATAATAATAATAATAAAAATAATAATAATAATAATAATTATTATTATTATTTATTTTCGTTTTTAGTTCTATTTTTATTATTTTAAATAATAATAATAATTATTATTATTGTTATTTATTTTTGTTTTTATTTTTGTTTTTATTTTTATTTTTATTATTTTAATTTATTATTATAAATATTATTATTATTTATTTTTTTATTATTATTATTATTATTATTATTATTTTTATATTATTATTATTATTATTATTATTATTATTATTATTGTTATTTTACTTTTTATTTATTATTATTATTTTTATAATAATGACAATTATTATTATTATTTTTATAATAATGATAATAATTATTATTATTTAATTATTGTTATTTTATTTTTATTTTTATTTTATTATTATTCTTATATTTTTATTTTTATTTTTACTAATATTTTTATTGTTATTATTATTATTATTATTTTATTTTTATTTTTACTTTTTCTAATATTTTATTATTATTATTATTATTATTATTTTTTATAATAATAATTATTATTAATTTATTATTATTATTATTGTAAAAAAACTATATATAAAAGTTATGTTTTTATGGGGATATATTAGTCATTTTAGAAATAAGTCAATTCTAAGCACATGAGAATTAATTAATTTCATGTGTTTGCTCTAGAATGACTTATCCATGTATGAGGAAATGAGATTATCTTGAGAATTAGATTTCCAATTCATTCATTTATACCAAGCATGAGAATCAAAAAGAGTTGAGAATATTATTTCATTTCCAATTCTATTCTAGTGTACCAATTGCTAACCTAGAATTTTCATACTTCATAAATATTCACTACCTAATTAAGTATGACTTGTATGGTAATATTTTCGCCAATTTGGAGTGTGTTATTAGACCTATAAAAATGAAGTGGATCAATATTTTTCCTCGTTTGCATTTGTAAGAATAAATTTGAACTCCACAATTTCACAACAATCTTCTTCACGGTTTAACACCTATTGTGATGATTAAACAAATGAAAATCACGTGAACCATTGCACATGCATGTTGAAAATGAATCTTAGAAGAACCGTAATAGTGGTTGGGAGATACAGTCCTTTAACTTACGGGTTCTTCTCCTGTGCAGAAACCGTACAGTACAGTTGTGAGATAAAATAAGAAACCTTATCTCACAACCACTTTTCACACAGGAGAAAATTCCTTAACTTTAATCAACTTTAATGGATAGTATAGTAAGGAAAAGTCATTCAATGGAACAAGCTTTGCAGTCGAGATTTAGACATAATTTAGTGGTGAAATATTTTTTTTGATAATTAAAAAATTAGGTTTCAAATCTCATTTAAAAGGAGATAGGTGGGGTAGGGGTTAAAAAGGAAAAAAAAAAGAAAAAAAGAAAGAAAAAAAGAGAAAAAGAGAACAAGCCATCGTCATCTGACTATAAATGCAAACACCTTTAAAGAGCACATGACAGAGGAGAGGTACTTTGCCTTAGTTAGCTGGGCCACCAACGAGAAAGAGAAAATAGTATTTTAATAGTATTTTTCTGTCTCTTCTTTCTTTCGTTGCATTAAATTAGGCAAAATTTCTCCTCCCAAAGATGTTGGAACAAAGGCTGCTGTTTTCTGGCAACAGCAGCTTAATGCATGAATCAGAAACAATATTAGATCAGCTTAAGCCAGCTCACACATTGGTTTGATAGACAACATGGGACCAGCAGCTTATTTGATAAGTCGTTTCGTTTTGCCTTACGTTGTCACTTTTTCCAAAGGGAGACATTTTCATATTCTTACACATACTCAAGTTATGCTCCCCTCTTGTTGAACTAAAAAATGAATAGAGCTCTGCCTGTTCGATATATCTTATGTGCTCCCTTTTTTTTTGGGTCAGAAACTGAAAATTCATTAACACATGAACTAACAAAGTACACACAACACACATGGATCCAGACCATTCTGGTCCAAGAGACAAAACAAAGAAACAAGACCCAAACAAAAAGAGGCCCAAACAAAAAGAGGCATACACCACGTTGGCCCAAACCACCAATCACAAGAAAACAGGATCAGTAAACCAAGACATCCAAACCAATCCTCATATGAAGCCCAAGCAAATATGCACAGTTGCAGCCAAGCACCACCACCAGACCCGTTAGAGAAAACTGTAATTACCTCCATCCCCAACCCCCCATATGACACTCCAGCCTTAGTCACCCCAGCAAAGCCAGCAGCAAAAATCTTCTACAAACCCACAAAACCGACCATTGAATCATTTATCAACACAAACAAACAATCACAAAGTTGAAGTATGAGTTTAACAGGACTCATCAACCCGGAGAAATAATGGACCTCTGGGCGCTAAGTTTGAACATGTAGTGATTGTTGATGATTAAAACTGGTTGGGTGCTTCCCAAGCTATCTTGCAAAAGAAGCGGGTGTGGGTCTTGTCTACGTAAGTATTCCGATACTTAAGTTAATATTCTTTTTGATGATAATAACGAGAATTTGGAAAGTATAGTGTGTAGTATATGAATAATAAATTACTTTTTTTTTTTTTGTGAGTGGGGTTCCCATATTTATACCATTTCATCTTACAGTATTCCGAATTTTGCGGGATCCTGTCTCTTCCTCATGAGGTCAGGCAAATGGCCAGACCTCGGGTTAATGAGCAGTCGAACCTTGGGTTAATGGTCGAAGGTCGGCGTAGCCAATATAATACCCGAGTCCGGCCATGCATTTATAATACTTCATTTACATTTTATTTGTTTCATTACTTTGCATTATTTTTGAAACATGCATTAATATATACTTAAGTATTATTTATAATGGTATTATACTATGTGTTCAGTGTTCGATGTTAAGCATTAAATTAAACTTACGAAATATATGAAGCCTAACATATTAAACTAAGCATTCATTTCAATTAAAAGGAAGGATAAGCTAAGTTAGTGCAATTGGATAATGTAAGTGATAAAAGTTAGAAATGATAAATTTAGTAACTTTAGTTTTATAGTATTAGAGCATGATTCAGTTTGATTCATTATCTTAGGGTTTATTAGAAAATGAAATGATATGATAAAGGTGATAATATTTATGTAGCAAACTTAGCTTGAGAAATAAAAGTAGGGAATTAGGATATTAGTTGAGTAGTCTAATCCAATAGAGTGCGATAGATTATTAGAGGATACGTGGATTTGTTATGAGGTCAATTCATTAGCAAAGCTAATTAGGTTAGTATCTTATATCTGTTAAAAGATCAGGTTAGGTATTTGAGGATAGTTCATGGCTTGTAGATGTTTTAGATACACTTGGGTAGCATGGAATTGTGAATAAAAGCACTAGGATATGATATAAGTTATCAAATACCTTGAAATATATTTGGATGATGATAAGATAATTCGAAGTTGTAATAACATGAAGTTAAGCAATATATTAGAGTTATATAAGATTTGGGTAAAAAGAGTTAGTATATATTAATGGGTACATTAAATATAGTTTAATAACACTAGGAATTATAAATAAAGTGCCTAGGTAGCAATGATAACTTCTGAAATAAAACTTAGAATGTTAACTAGGTAATACATCAAATTAACTAAATAACAATTTTAACCTATGAAATAAAAAGGAATGGGTGTGTTAGTAATTACATCTAGTATATTAAATGATATTGGGTCTCCCTAATATGTTAGCTAAGTAGAAACTATGAAAATACTTAAGTTTGATTTGGAGTATTAATACTCTAGAATAAGGGAGTAATATAAATAGTATAGCGAAGAGGACAAATACTTTGGCATCTTTTTATTTTGTAACTAACGAAGCTTCACCTTAGTTGTCACCTATGAAACCACTTGGAAATCAACTAAAGAGAATATCACCATGCCGCCTAGCCTACTCGACAAAGCTATAATGTTACCTAGTTGTCTCACTAATTTCTCAAACACTTGGCTAGTAACCAAGCTGCTACCACACGGTATTATTACAAGTTGCCTCTCATTAGTCATCACTTAACCTTAGCTCATGTTGTGCCAGCAAATGAACTAGCTATAATTAGCTTTCATCATAAACCACATAGCAAAAGTAGACACGGCATCAAGCAGAGCAACGTTAGCTAAACATCTTGCATGATTTCTTCTTAGTCATCAACACCACACGACATCACCATAATCCATCACTAGACACTAAGCCAAGCTAATCACTTGACATCTAGCACCTAGCGTGTTTCATTAGCAATTTCACCACGTCCTTAGCCTATGATGGCCGCTGTGTTCCAATCAAGTTTCATTTTGTAACTAATGATCATATAATATAGCTACAATCATGAAGTCTATCATCCATATCCATTGCCACGGCTTCATCATTCTTTTACCATATATAAACCAATTAGACCAAAGCAAAAATCCTATATAAAGAACTCTACATGTCAGCACTTGCAAAAAACACACCAAGCTAAACTTACTTCATCACCTCCTAATACCACCACATTAATCCAAGGGAAAATTTCACAAATAGTCCCTATTGTTATCTAATTGTCTCAGTTTAGTCTTTATTATTTTATTTGTCTCAATTAAGTCCTTATTGTTTGTAAAAAAATTTCAATTTCGTCCCTATTATTTAAAATTTCTCAATTTCGTCCTTATTGTTCTCAAAAAGTTTCAATTTTGTCCTTATTATTTTAAAAAAATTTCAATTTCGTCCCTATTATTTTCTTAAAGTTTTAAATTCGTCCCTATTATTCAAGGACTAAATTAAAATTTTCTGAGAAACAATAAGGGTGAATTTAAAATTTTTTAAAAATAATAAGGACAAAACTGTAACTTTTGACAAATATTAAGGATGAAATTGAAAAACTTTAAATAATAGGAATGAAATTGAAACTTTTAGAAAAACATTAAAAACTAAATTAAGATATTTTAAATAATAGGGACCAAATTGAAATTTTTTGTAAACAATAAAAACTAAATGTGAGATTTTCCCTTAATCCAATTATCACCATAGTTTATTATTGGGTATTTTTGATCTAGACCCCCTCTAAAACAAGAAAGTGTGACTTAGACCCTCTCAATATTAAAAAGTGTGAGATAGACCCCTTCTGTTAGGGGTCTGTCCATTTTTCCGTTAGAAGGAAGGCTAAAAATGTAAATTCGTTGTTGCTCCTTTCTCTTTCTTCTGGACCTGCTTCACATATCAGCTATTCTTCTTCTTCCTGCCTCCTTTCTCTTTCTTCATGGTGTGCAACATATTTAATTTGTTGTTGTTGTTCTTCTCCCATCTTATTCCCAAATTTTATCACCTTCAATTTCAGATAATTATCTATCCTACCATTACCAACGTCTCCTCATCTTCATTGAACCATGCCTCACTACAACCCAATTAGAACCCAAAATAATCATCTATACCTTAGAACTCAAAATCATCATCTATACCATGCTTCATTAAGTCACCCGATTAGAGCCATACAGATATATATCTAATAATTAGCAAGAAGTCGCTATATTCGGGAGATGCCACTCCCTCAAGCATCAAAGAAGGGCAGACCCTTGCGGATGAAGCACAGGAAACCAATACCAAGAAAACTTACTGCTCTGCAATAGCGGGCACCAGCAGTCTCTCAACAGTATTTCAATTGTAGTCTGTTGTTAGATTAAATTCTTGTATTACTATTTTGTCTTTCAACTCTTTCTGCTTGCTCTTTGTTAAAGCTGGTTTTAGTGGGAAAAAAAACACAACACTCTAAAAGCATTTGCACCACAAACTACCATCACAACCGTATAAGGTTACATATTAAATATCCATTGTCCTTTATATTTTTTATATTCATTATCCTTTTTCACGTTTTAGTCGATGAAATTAAGCTCACTAAAGAAGATCAAAAATAAAGCCTTCAACCACAAATATACACACCCATAGATAGATATATGTGTGCCCAGCAAAAAAAATAGATAGATATATGTGTGTGTTTGGGAACAAGAACAAAGTTAATGAAGAGAGATCTAAAGTACCCTGGAAAGATGAGAAAGATGGGTGAAATAGAACAACGAGAAAAGGTAAGGAAAAAAAAGGAGAGGAGGAAAAAGTAGGGTGAACAGAATAGGAAAATAAGAGAAAACAGTGAAAAGAAATGGCCAAGGGCATAAAAGACATTTCATCTCATTTTGACAGAAAAACAAACAGAACCCTAACAGAATGGGTCTCTTTCACACTTTCTAATATTGAGAGGGTCTAAGTCACACTTTCTTGTTTTAGAGGGGGTCTAGATCAAAAATACCCGTTTATTGTTACCTGTAGCCTAGCCGCCTAAGTCATAGCCAAATCTGTTAGGTTTTATAAATACCAATTTAACTAAGCTACCAAAGCAAAAGCTGTCTTTAAACAAGAATTTCACTGCCCGAGCTGTTGTCCTCCAAAATAATTAAGCTGCCCACTTCCTTTATTACAATCTTAGTCTAGTATCACACGACAACATCCTTCGTCATGTTCATTAGCAAATTACTAGTCGCTTGAGGAAATCAGTTCACGTGCTTATGCTTAATACTTCGTAGTTCATTCTCACCTTATTCACTTATCCTCATCGACGGACCATCTAAGTAAACCAAATAAAGAAAACAAAATGAAGGCAGTAGCAGCCGAAGAAAGGAAGCTTCAGCTAAGGCATATCAATTATAACTAATACATTCCTTCCACCGTCCACCTCGCCAACAAACCAAAAACTTTCCCGCCGCCACCTTAATTTAATAAGTTGGGCGGTAGCTTTGGAGTGGTTTGTTTACATATATATATATGTGTCACAAAGTTTATCACCAAAACCAACAGAAAACATATTCGATGGTGGAGCAGAACCGAAGCAAAAGAAAGGAAAAGATGGAAATCAGTGGAGGCTAAATCAAGAAAAGAAGAAAAGAAAAAAACCAAGAAAATAGTAGCTTGGTGTTCGGATGTGAAAGAAATGATCGAGCTTACAACTAGGAAGCTCGAAGTAGGGGTTTTGAGCTCTGACATGCAAGATAGAGTTGAAGTCGAACCTAGTTGGTGAGGAAATTTCTTAAAACTCACGTTTATTTATAAGTTAATTATATGTGTTAGTTGTTACTAACTTATAAATTAAACATAAGTGATTATAAGATGTGAGGAGTTTTCCTAAAGGGCATTATTATTGTAAATAAATTAGCATGTTACCATTATAAAAATTCTTATAAAACTCATGTTTACTAATATATACATATATAGGCAGAAGCTCGTGTATGTGCTGCAAAATTGTATAATTGATAATACCAGTAGTATATATTAGGTGTTCGTCTTAGCCTTGATGCGAATGGTTGTTAATGTGTGTTGTCCTCGGTTGTGTGAGTATTGAAGAAGATTTAATTATTGAAGTGATGTAATTCATGCAAGCTGATTACTAAAAGGAA
The DNA here is from genome assembly GCA_037974665.1 of Ehretia macrophylla. Taxonomy (NCBI): domain Eukaryota; kingdom Viridiplantae; phylum Streptophyta; class Magnoliopsida; order Boraginales; family Ehretiaceae; genus Ehretia; species Ehretia macrophylla. The sequence goes on along the minus strand of CM075782.1, from coordinate 21,711,521 downwards.
CTTGAGTTTCGAAAGGATGGCATGGTAGGATTACGTTTATACTTGCATGGTGGACTTGTAGTGTTACTGAGTTTAACTAAAAGAAAGTAGAATAGAATGTTAACAATTATAAGAATCGGCTATTAGTTTAAGTTACTGAAGTGAAAGTTTTAACTTATAAGTTAGATAATTGTTATTGATCGCTCTCGGTTGTGCGTCTAAAACGCGTGTAAAATGTAACCAAGTTAAAACCCACAAGTGCATGGATCAGCGTAGTATAGTGTGCTAAGAATGCAGGGTGGTATTCCACAAGGAGGCTCCTAAGTTAGTTCGGTTGAATAAGTACGTATGAAAGTGTTCTAAATGAGTGTTGTAAATTTAAAGACAGATAGATTGGTTGGATTTGATAAAAGAAAAGAAAAACTAAGTTAACTAATCTAAAATTAGAGTTGGGAGTGTAAATATGGGAAGGTAGTAATTAAGCTCGGATTAATATTAAGGCAGTTAATCTAGGCTCGGAAATAGGATTCTCTAATTCTATGAAAGAGGTTAAGCTACAAGCATTAACCTAGTTAATTATCTTAGTCTATTAAAATTCCGATTACTAACTGTGATGTAGGTGCTGTGTCATCTACGAGCATTGGAGCCATAGTATGGAATTGTCCTTGCAACCTGGTGTAAAAGGTATGTTTCAACTAAATAATTAACATCTCATTTCTAGTCTAGAAACTATGGTCTACTTAAAAATATTACCTATAGTCTCTTGGAATCTTTAAGTTTGTTGAACTATTGATTTACTATTAAAGCATGAATATATGACACGAAAATAAAACAATCATAACATCTACTTAAAAGCATTATGTATAAAAGACAATACTTAATTAATACAAGTCATATATTGTGTATGAATTAAATCAGTCCAAATCATAGAGACCGGTAAATTAAAAGACCATTAATATATAATCAAAATCACGAATTAACACATGCATTATAACGACATTTCAAATATAAAAGAGATTAAAGAGATGTTCCCCTATAAATTAAGTCGAGGTCCGAGGTCGGAGTCCAGAGCACAGCTACGAGATTTCTTCATTTTCCCATACCTTAGAAATTCGAGCATTACTTCTGTCGTATTTTTCCCAATTACTAATTATTTATACTACATATTTAAACTACCCTAAATTAACACTAAAAAAGCAATTAAAAGCAATTAAAATAAAATCCTAAATTAAATTTCTATATCATTTTCGGTTAGGGTTGGGGGGTATTTATAGGGCCAGAAAACAGAGGCTCGCTCGAGCGCCTGCACCTCCCTTCGTCGAATAGGAATGCGCCGCGTGGCCTTTTCGGAACGTTATGGAACATACTGTGTAGGGCACTTAAGCGCTAGCTTAGGCGCGCTCGAACGCGCGTCTGGTGCAATCCAATTAAATTATGCCACTTGGCGTCCACGTGGACCAATCAAAGGCATTTGGGGGTCCACGTGGACCAATTTGCACGTGTGGAAGCTTCTGGCAAGCGCGCTCGAGTGCCAAGCAACGCGCGCTTGAGCGCCGTTGAGCGCCCTTCTGCAATTTTGACTTTTTCCAATTTTTATTTTGACCGTGCGTTGACCGAGGCATTTCCGGGCTATTTTTAGCGTTCCGAGTTTGATTACGCATTAGGTTCGGCCAAATTCCAACTTTGTAAGCTTCATTCTTCCACTGGTGCTTGGGTTTCCACATTATTCACTTCTTGACTTGCAAATTAGTCATTTTGAGACTGATTTCTTCACTTTTAAGGATCAACATATATTGCATCAAAAGTGTATTAGGTATTGCATTTATTCCACAAGTTAAGATGGAATTGTTGGCAAATACAGTGGTTTGAGTAGTGTAAATATCGTCACATCAACATCCCCAAACCTAAACCTTGCTTGTCCTCAAGCAAGATTGCTTTAAACCACACAGATTTTTAAAAGTAAAACCTCAAGAATTTTGCAAGTTCAATTGAAAATAGATGAATGCAACTCTTTTCCTAACCTTTGTCAAAATGAGTTCATGAGCAAATGTAATCCACCTTTCTTTACAAGTTCATAAGTAAATGACAAGAATAACAAGAGAACTTTTAAATAGTTTTCAAAAATAGCAACTCTTTTAGAATTAATCTATCAATTGCTTTGGAGTAAGTATTCAGAAGAAAACTAAGCAAATTAAGTTCAAACATTCTCATCCTTCAGAATATATAAACATATTAGACTTTGATACTCTTACTCATTTGTAATCAAACCTTTGATCATGCCTTAACCTTTTTTATTTGCCAAAATAAAAAGGACAATACAAAACTATCTATTTGTAGGGCTCAGTTTCCTTTGCTTTCTGAATATCCCATGTAACGGGCTTTAAGGCCAACAATCCCCCGCCATTATGACTGAGGTTGCCAGGTTTTAAAGGGACCCCTACGTGCCTTAATCACCTGAGATATCTAGGCTCGAAACCTTACACTATAGCACATATCCAAATTACAATGTCTAGGATAGTGGTGCTTAGAGATTTACAACATATTTACACCAAAAATTATTCAACAATAGAGGTATGTACAACTCTTTTTTCCTTTTTTTTTTCAGAGTGTACATACTGCCAGAGTAACATAACATACTGTACAGATATGGCATAAGGGTTTAGGTTTCAATCACAAGAAGTTCTCATAACAAACGGTAATTCTATCTCATTCTTCTCAAATTCAAATATTCATCAATTGAAGAAAAGAACAACTAAGTTTAACTCATGAATACAGTAACCCATAGTTTTTCTTAAGACATTCTTCAGAGTTTTTCACAATACATAGCTAAAAACACAGGTTCTCAAATTATCTAACTCATCCTCTTATAAACAAGTAAGGTAGCAAATTACTATTTCTCACTAAAATAGTGTGTTTCTTACATATTTTTGAAAAAATTGTATCATGCAACACTTTGTACCCCCATACCAAAACTTTGCTTGTCCTCAAGCAAATAGCAATGTAAAACAAGTGAGAGTACAATATGTAAGTAACAACACCAAGACAGATGCTACATCCCCAAACCTATGGTTTTGCTTACTCTTTAGCACATGTTGATTAGGTAAAAAGGGAAATGTAGTAGTTTAAGGAAAGATATCACCTGATTTGTAGCAATTAAATTTTGATGAAAAAAATGTGTCTATTAATCTTTGTCCAAAGATGAATCATTCTGCAACCTCATTAAAGATTAGTAGACAAAACAGTTTAAGATTATCATCAGTTTCAATCAATTATGAACATGCTGCTACAAGTACGCAGCTGGATTTCAACAAAATTCCTATAAATATATTTAGAAAAAACAAATACGGAGGACTAAGGAAAGCATGAAAATCACATAGAAAAAATTAAAATCACAAAAAGCATTTTAAAAATCTAGGTTGCCTCCTAAAAGCGTTGAATTTTATGCCCTCAGCCAGGCGCCAATGTTAGAGCAATCTATGTTTAAAGCTCTTCGGCACATATTGCCTAATAATCGTGTCAGCACATTTCTTGAATGGAAAAGGATCATGCAACAGATGATGGTACATTTTGCTTATAAAACATGTCTTTTCCAAGTTACCTTGAAAAGATGATAATTTCCATCCCAATGTGATGTGTGTGGGAATGTTCATGGTTATGTAAACAGGGGCAATTTTGTGTTGTAAAACAGTGTGTCCCATTTTCAATTGGTCAACCCATAGATTAGAAGTATTTAACATATTGTTCAGAAATGGGTCAAATCCAACAGGTGTCAAGAAGAATGGAAGAATTAAAGTAGACTCAATAGACTCGTCCTGAAAGAGTGAAGACTCTAAGGAAGTGTGTACACTCATCTTCCTTGAAGAGGAATCAGAGTCGGGTTGAGTCATGATATTAATAAGGTCATCCTTTCATTCTATGTGAGGCATTTCATCATTTATCTCAAATTCATTTTCCCTATCAGATGTCTCCCAAATAACCTCGCTTATTTCATTAGTTTGTTCACATGGTATTTCATCAAAGGGGTTCATAACAGACTGAATGTGTTGATCTAAAGATTGAAGCCTGTGAGCATTAGATTGGACAAGTTGAGAAAGTTGGTCAAACGTGTCACTAGATTCGGGAGGTTCAGAGTCAATCCAATCATCACGTTGATCATTGTGTTTGAAAAGATTAAGGATAGGATCAACAGAAGATTCATATTGAAAAAGTGCAAGGACTTGACTTTCAAAGTTTTGAGAAAAAATTTCTTGACTACAAGGTGATGGCTGGTTTTTCCATTTCGGAGTGCGTGCCTCAGACATGTTACCTACCTCATTTCTAGTGTTATACTATTTACCCTGATTATCTCTTTTAAACACTTCTATTTCCTCAACAACCTGGTTTTGGATAGTTGCATGATGAACGAAACTATATTGGTCTTGTGAACTCATGACAGGTTGAATAGAGTGCTCGTCTTTCTCCCACCTATTTATGCTTTTGGCTAGTTGATCGATTTGGTCTTGTAGCCTATCTATGGATTGGTGGTTGGATTCGACGAGTTTGGCAAGTTGGCCAAACTTGTCGTCGAAGTTTGTTTCAGGAGAAGAAAATTCAACCGAGTTAGGATAGCAAAAGTTTTGATTGAAAGAATCACTTTGAAAGGTTTCGCAGAACTCGGAAGAAGGTTTTGAGATGAAAAATTTTCAGAATTTTGAGGCAGAAAAGATGCACTATTTTGATCCCAAAAGAAATTTTGATGATTCTATCACTCCGGGTTATATGCATTTGAGTACAAATTTTTGTTTGAAAAATAACCCTGAGTAGTAGAATCATAATTATGTAAAAATTGGGAATTTTGGGGAAAATTTACAAATGTATGCCCAAATTGAAAACAAACTTCACAAGTATTTGGGATAGGGGATTGAGTTGTTTCATTAAAAGCCCATTGATTGGATGAATCATTAAAATGAGTCATATTTCAATCAATTCAAAATTTCCCAAACAAATTTTTGTTTTTGTTTTTGTTTTTAAAGAAAGCAGATAAAACAAATTCGACACTTTTTCAAAAACAATAATTGTGCCTCCTTGGCAACGGCGCCAAAAACTTGATCGCTCTTGATTGTGCGTCTAAAACGCATGTAAAATGTAACCAAGTTAAAACCCGCAAGTGCACGGATCAGCGTAATATAGTGTGCTAAGAGTGCGGGGTCGTATTCCATAGGGAGGCACCAAAGTTAGTTTGGTTGAATAAATGCGTATGAAAGTGTTCTAAATGAGTGTTGTAAATTTAAAGACAGATAGATTGGTTGGGTTTGAAAAAAAGAAAAAGAAAAACTAAGTTAACTAATCTAAAGTTAGAGTTGGGAGTATAAATATGAGTAAGTAGTAATTAAGCTCGGATTAATATTAAGGCAGTTAATCTAGGCTCGGAAATAGGATTCTCTAATTCTATGAAAGAGGTTAAGCTACAAGCATTAACCTAGTCAATTATCTTAGTCTATTAAAATCCCGATTACTAACTCTGATGTAGGTGTTGTGCCATCTACGAGTATTGGAGCCATAGTATAGAATTGTCCTTGCAACTTGGTGTAAAAGGTTTGTTTCAACTAAGTAATTAACATCTCATTTCTAGTCTAGAAACTATGGTCTACTTAAAAACATTACCTATAGTCTCTTGGAATCTTTAAGGTTGTCAAGCTATTAATTCACTATTAAAGCATGGATATATGACACGAAAATAAAGCAATCATAACATCTACTTAAAAAATTATGTATGAAAGACAATACTTAATTAATTCAAGCCATATATTGCATATGAATTAAATAAATCAAAATCATGGAGATAGGTAAATTAAAAGACCATTAATATATAACCAAAATCACGAATTAACACAGGCATTATAACGACATTTCAAATATAAAAGAGATTAAAGAGATGCTCCCCCATAAATGAAGTCAAGGTCTGAGGTCGGAGTCCCGAGCACAACTACGAGATTTCTTCCTTTTCCCATACCCTAGAAATTCGAGCATTACCTACGCCGTATTTTCCCCAATTACTAACTATTTATACTACATATTTAAACTACCCTAAATTAACACTAAAAAAACAATTAAAAAAAATTAAAATAAAATCCTAAATTAATTTTCTATATCATTTCCAGTTGGGGTTGGGGGGTACTTATAGGGCCAGAAAATAGAGGCGCGCTCGAGCGCCCAGTAGAGCGCATCTCCCTTCGTCGAATGAAAGCGCGCCGCGTGGCCTTTTCAGAACGTTGTGGAACATACTATGCAAGGTGTAGCGCCAGCTTAGGAGCGCTCGAACGAGCATCTGGTGTGGTCCAATTAAATCATGCCACTTGGCGTCCACATGGACCAATCAGAGGCATTTGGCGGTCCACCTGGACCAATCTTCACGTGTGGAAGCTTCTGGTAAGCGCGCTCGAGCGTAAGAATTTCTGAGTGGCGCTCGAGCGCCGTTGAGGGCGCGCTCGAGCACCCTTATGCAATTTTGACTTTTTCCAATTTTGATTTTGACCGAGCGTTGACCGAGGCATTTCCGAGCTATTTTCAGCTTTCCGAGTCTGATTACGCATTAGTTTCGGCCAAATTCTAACTCTGTAAGCTTCATTCTTCCACCGGTGCTTAGGTTTCCACGTTCTTCACTTCTTGACTTGCAAATTAGTCATTTTGAGACCGATTTCTTCACTTTTAAAGATCAATCTACATTGCATCAAAAGTGTATTAAGTATTGCATTTATTCCACAAGTTAAGATGCAATTGTTGGCAAATACAATGGTTTGAGTGGTGCAAATATCGTCACATCAGTTATGAATTCTAATGAGACTTGGAAGTAACTGTCTCTAAGACTTAATTACCTAGATAGGAATTAAGTGTAAGAGCTAAATAAGTTATTTCTTAATAAATAAACTACATAATTAAGGATAAGTGGAAGGAATTACAACTAATAAGTATTGTTGATTTACTAAAAATTAATAAATTAGAATAACTAGATTATTAGTTTCAAATCCTAAGAATTAGTTAATATACTTTAAATAAAAGTTTAACTATCTTTAAAAGTAAACCTATTGTTGAGAATGTCCAAATGACGTTTAAATAAAATATCAATTATCGTAACTAGTTAAGATTATCGAATTTTCCAAGGAACGTGATTCCTATTTAAACTTGAGTTTACCTGAATTGCAACATATGTATATAGTTATCTACTCTTGCTATTGGTTATCTATTGATTATCAACTGAAATAGTGTTTGTTAAATATTTTAAGTGACAACAATGGGCGATTTTAAGTTACACTCTATTGATTACTAGTACGGGGACAACCTCTTTCGTTGTTCCCCACTTATGTGTTTATGAAACTATGTAATCGTAAATTGTAAATACGTTATCAATTGTGTGTTACATGGCTACTTGTGCATGCTTGTGTGCTATTGGAATTGGGGGTTGCAACCTTAGGAATGATAGCGTTCACGAACGCCAGGCAACATACGGCTTGCCAGTGCTCCTGTGACTATCGTGGTTCTATTCCCTATCTCGCTTGGGCCCTAAGTCCTTAGAGAGTTGGGTCGTAGATTTTGAGAACAATCCGGAGTACCCTATTGGGAGAGATAAGAAGTTGAAATCGTGATTTGGGGTTGGCCACCTCTGGAAGTGATATCGAAATGTATCCTTTGCAATGTGGTATGATTAAGTACTCTCGCTTAGGACCACTACCGCCCTGGGAGAGCTTGCTCTCGCTTGGGACCAGTACCGCCGTCAGAGAGAAAAGTTGATTGTTTATCTAAACATCGTTACTGCTATTGATACATGATTCGAATGTGATAGTAGTCTCTACTGGTTAACATATGTTATTGCACCTTATCATTTATGGTTTATTGATGATACCGCACTTGTATTGCCTCGCATCATGGTTTTCGAAAACCCCAAACATGTTTTCAAAACTTCTCCTATTCCATCCTCACTAAGCTTCCCAAAAGCTCACCCTCTTTCCCCCTTTTTGCAGGTGCAGTTTAGCTTGAAATGGAAGTTGTTATTATGTGCTGAGCTTGGTTGACTACGTGCTCAAGTTTCTTGCCTATCATGTTCTGTTGTATGATCCAAGTTGAAAGACTAGAAGTACTCTCAGGTAGAAAAGGCTAGTTATTGATGCAACCCGAATTTGTAGAATAGTAGGGTAGTTTCCATGTCTTGGGTGGTGATGTACTTGTTGTAACACCCTTTTGTACTTGAATTATCGTATAAAAGCTATTTATTGAATAATTCTCTGTATATTGTTCCTCTTTATGTTATAGAGAATTATATTCATGAAACTGCAACGAAAATAAATGTAGACTTCAACCTAAACTTGAGAAGGGTCGGGTTGGGGTCGTTACAACCGACCTGATTGTAACCTTAGCACAATTGGGTCCCGATTACATTTAATAGTTTGGTTTGTTCAATTGTAGGTCGGGTGGTTAATTTACCCTTATCAGTTGTCCCCCGATTCCTTGAGCTCATTATGCGGTCTAGGAATCCCTTGTATGGAGGCACAGTCTTTTCAGCATAATCTCCTTCAAATTTGAAGCATTAAATGCTCATCAATACTTGGTTGGGACGTGGCCACATGGCCCGCTCTGATAGGTTGACGCTAGCCCACTATTCCAAAAGATCTGGGCCATTGATTTTCCTGCCCATTCCTTATTCTATAAATAAGGCCATTCTTCAAATTATTTCAACTCTTTTTTCTCTCAAACTTCTCTCCAACCTTCACAATTTTTCTTGGCATTCTACTTCATCCGAGCTCTAGCAACTTATCTTCTTTCTTTTTAGGTACATTATCTTTACTTTCTTTTTCTTTTCTATGGCTACGTCAAATTCAGAAATCGATTCCCAAAACGAGCCTATCCATTCCTATGACCACGGGGGTGGTAAAGAGAGTGACAGTAATGTCATGCTTGAGATCAACACGATCCTCAATGATTCCAATCCTATGACCCCAACACAAGTATTTGAGGCTCTAGAAAATTTAGAAGTCGGGCCTAGTCCTCCTGCTGATAGGCTTCTTAGGAATGCCCCTTCACAAACCATCCCTATAAGACAAGTTCCGGCCTTTGGTCCCATCTGACTCTTTTCCTTCTCGCTCGAAACCTTGTACAAATGCTAGGGTGAGCTCGGTAGTCAGGTTCAACCCTACCCCTTCTGCCACACCAGCAGGTCAACCTCCATCTTCAGAGGATATCCCCATTCCCAGTCATTCATCACGTGTCGTCGACGGTGATGATGATGATGATGACGAGCCATTTGATGCCATAGATTGACTTCCCCTCAAAGATGCATACTTCTTTGTCCTCAAACTTATGAGAAATAGCATTTTCCTGAGTGACTTCGAGGTCCGTATAGTTAAGCCCGAAGATAGGGTCTGCTGCACAAGGGCGGGGGAGATAGGATTCTATTATGACATTTTCAGTTCGTCTACCTCCCTTTTCCCAAGTATATCGTTAACATCCTTAATTTCTTCAACCTGTGCCCTGGCTAGCTGGTCCTGAATAGTTGGCGTATGGTCATAGCTTTCTATGTATACGTCAAAAACCTTGGTCGACAACCATTTTCTGACCTGTTCGCCAACTTCTTTATACTCAAAGCCAGTAGGCATGGTTAGTACTACTTCACTGCTTACCGCACTCCAACATATTCTAGTTCGGAGCCTGGACCTCTTCGAATAAGGGATGACATCATAAATTCTTTTTGTGAAATCCCCGAGACCTTGGACGGTTAGGACAAACTGGCACATCTTACCCAAGCCCTACCCCAATCCTCCCGAGCTTACTCCTGATCTCGAGATCTTTGCCAACGCTCTCCGAACCATGGGGCCCATCAATGGGAATGAGCTCGTCAGCCTTGAGGAGGTTATCTCATCGAGAATGTATGATGAGCCTGCGGAGGTACAGGCTGAGAGGGGTAATAACCCTCCGACCTCCTCTTCTCCTAATGGTGAGGACTTAGGCTTCAATTATATATATTTTTCTCTCTTTATAAACTGATTCTGACCAGTTTTACTTTTCCACAGAGATGGAGATGGCTCAGAAGCTCGAGGCTCGTCATTAGAGGAAGAGATATAAATCTCAATCATTGAAGAAGAAAGCCCCGGATCTACCTCGTATGACCAAAAAAGCGTCAGTCTTGAGCTCTACTACCGGTACTAGCAAAGTCCTCAACCGTGGTCAGGGCTCAACAATGTCGGCCGATGTTGGTACTAGTAGTGATGGTGATATCTCGGTCCATATTGACCTTACCCAAGGGGACGACCTTCTTGGCTCGACCCTTCTTCCGCGAGTTGCTGCTCCCCACCCGAGCCTAGCCAAGGGGGTTCCGTGGTTACCCAAGAGGTGATGACCGCGGTCATCAAGGATTTGAGGTCGAACCATCTCGGGCAAGTTTCAGACCTGTGTCACCAAAGGGTATGGTATCTCATTCTTTGAATTTGTATTACTTGACCTTGAGATATTTAAGGTTTTTTTCTTTGGTCTTTTCCAGATGACCGAGCTCATGGCCAAATTTTCAGTTACCGCCGGCAAGGCCAATGAGGTATACGACGACCTTCATCATCGATATAATGGCCAAAAGGGCCTGGTCAAGGACTTAAGGGCCAGGTGGCCGATGAGAAGGCCAAGTTGAAGGCCGTTCAAGAGAAAAGTGTCGAGGACCTGAAGGAAGCCTAGGCCAAGATCAATAATCTAAATGGTCAGCTGAAGATACTGAAATCTTCTTTTGAGAGGCAGCTAAAGGCGAAAAAGGCCTAAATCCCAACCCTCCAAGCTAAGGCCATTGAAAATTTCAAGAGCCCTAACGAGTTCCTTGACCTCATTGAGCCTGCGTACGAGATGGCCAAGAAGAATGGAGCTTAGGAAGCTTGCCTCAGGATAGAGGACTTTGCTGCCCAACACAACCTCGACTTTGACTTCTTCTTCCTGGATGCCGATAAGTACCAATTTACTGGTGACCACTAGGCCGATAAAAGGGCATTTAGCTGCGGTTGGCCAAGAGGTCGGTCAAGAAGGTCAAGATCAACATCCCGTCGAATCGGATAGGGGTGCTTGTATTTTCTTATTTTTTGCTTCCCGATGTAACCTTCAAATTTTATTTAATGAAAAGTTTATCATTTTTCGTGAGTACTTTCATTTTTCATTGTGTATTCATGTTGTCATGCTTTTATTTGTTTTCTTTACACGCCCGATCTTATGGTTCACTCGTCTTGGATGATTCCCAACTTAAGGGCGTTGAACTCCTTAGTGATCGGTCATCCTTAGTGTCATCAGACCTTTCATCCATAAGCTGAGCTAGGAAAAGATTAGTCTGTAGGACTTACGTTGTTGGCTCATTAAACGCAACCTCGGCTCGAGGGTTATTTTCCATACAACAATAGTTTGGCTCGATGTAATTGTTCATACGAATGAAGTTCAGCTCGGGAGTTGTTTGTCATACGACAGGAATTCGACTTGGTGTCATCGTTCATACGAACAAAATTTAGCTCGTGAGCTGTTTGCCATATGGCAGCAGTTCAGCTTGGTGTCGTTGGTCTACGACCTTAATTGATTTTCAGAATGCTGATATGAAGAGAAGTGTTATTTTCTTCATTAAAACTTTGAAGGTCTTTATAGGATCAATCTCAGATTTATACATAGTATTTTTTTAGATGCTGGATATTCCAGGCATTTTTCAACTTTCTTCTGCTGACCTCGGCTAGTTTGTAAGTGTCCAGCACGATCTCTTCCACCACCTTGTAAGGTCCTTCCCAATTGGGCCAGAGCTTTCCCTGGGTAGGGTCGGGCTTGAAGCAGGCTCTTCTCAAGACTAAGTCTCCTTCCTTCATAGCTCAGTGATGAACTTTTTTGGAGAAGGTCCGAATCATTGCTTATTTTTCGGCCAACATCTTGATTTGGGCTTTTTGCCGGAATTCCTCTACAAGGTCTAGGTTTTCCCTGGGAGCCTGGTTATTCACTTCTTCTTCATAGGTGAAGACTCTAAGGGTTGGCGAGCTGACCTCGATTGGAAGAACTACCTCTGTCCTGAAGGTCAGACTGTATGGGGTCTCTCCGGTAGTCATGTTGGGTGTTGTCCTCTGGGTCCACAGGACCTCTGGTGGTAGCTCTACCCACAGTCCTTTGGCCTTGGTCAATTTCTTCTTTAAGCCTTGTAAAATAGCTTTATTAGTTATCTCTACTTGACCATTGCATTATGGATGTGCTACTGAGGCAAATCTTAGTGATATGCCGAGCTCTTTGCACTGCCTTTTGAAGTATGCTGAATCGAACTGTTTTCCATGATCTGTGACCACGACCTGAGGTATCCCAAACCTACAGACCATCGACATGTACACAAAGTTCTAGGCTGCCTTTTCTGTGATCTTTAAGACTGCTTTGGCCTCGACCCACTTGGTGAAATAGTCCACAGCCACAAATATGTTTCTCTTCTGTGAAGTGCTTTGCGGCAGAGGATCGATGATGTCCAAGCCCCATTGAGCAAAGGGCCATGGTCCACTTATCCCTATCAGGTCGGTTGCTAGCGCTTGGGGTATGTTGGCAAACCGCTAACACTTATCTCATTTTCTGACCATCTCCCAGACATTTGACTTTAAGGTCGGCCAAAAGTATCCCTACCTCAACACTTTTCCTACCAGTATTCTAGGCCCGACATGATTACCATATACACCTTCGTGGATCTTTCTTAAGATATATTGCCTTTCTTTTGTATTCACACATTTAAGCAGCGACCAAGTAAATGACCTCTTATACAATTGTCCCCAAATGGTAGTGAACCTGGAGGCCTGTTGCTCGAGGCTTCGAGCCTCACCCCGACTTTGAGGGGTCATACCTTTTTCCAAGGAATCCCAGTTCGGCTTTATCCACTCGACCCCTTCTTCAACCATGATCATCTCCTTTCCTAGAAGGTTGATGCTAGGCTGCTCCACTTTGCTCACTTGTATTGAGATCGGGATGTCGATCCCGAGTGCCAAACTGGACAAGGCGTTGACTTTTTCATTCTCCTCCCTCGGGATCTGCCGAATACTGAATTTGATAAAATCAGAGGTTAACTCTTTTACCTTGGCTAGATTTGCTGCCATGGCCAGATCCCTTTCCTTGAACTCACCCAATTCCTAATTTTCCTCGAGCTGAGAATCCGTAGCGACGTCCATGGCTTGAGCTCCCAACGACTCGGTAGTTTTCAGACCTAGGTTTATACTTCGTTTCCCACAGACGGTGCCAAATGTTGATGATCAAAACTGGTCAGGTGTTTCTCGAGCTGTCCTGCAGAAGAAGCGGGTATAGGTCTTGCCCACGTAAGCACTCTGATGCTTAAGTTAGTATTCTTTTTAAGGGTTGGGGTTGGAGCTTTGTATTGAGAAGGAATGAAGGAATTCCTTGTCAAAGGTGTTGGGGTTGGAGCTTTGTATTGAGAAGGAATCTTTCTATTGTGAAAGCTTAAACTACTATTGTAGTTGATTTGTGGACTCACCAACATTTTAAGAGTCACCATAGTGAAGATTGTTGAAATCCTAAGCGGGGAGCCTAGGTCGTGGACTTAGGCGGGGGCCGAACCATGCTAAATCATGATTTGCAATATCTTTCTCTCATCTCTCTCTTTGCATTAGTTTCTGCACACTAGGTGTTTGATAAATTGCCTCACTTACAATTTTTATTGCTAGAGTGCATATTTTATTAAGATTATTTTTGATTAATCATTGCTAGTATATTGCCTAATCGAAAAAGTAGTATTATTGCCTATATAACCTAATTCACCCCCTTCTTAGGTTCAATTAAGGGACAACAAGTGGTATCAAGAGATAAGACTTTGCATATAGCTTAACATCTAGCAAAGAAAAGATAAATGGCAAACAATACTACTTCTCCTTACTTTGAGGGATACTCCACTAATAGGCCTCTATTATTTGTAGGTACCAATTTCAATTATTGGAAGAACAAGATGGAGACATACATACAATCCGTTGACTATGCTCTATGGTCATTGGTAGAAGATGGTCCTTATGTTCCGATGAAGGAGGTGACGGTCAAAGATGGTTCAAGTTCAAGTGGAGCTGAGAAAGTCAAAACCATCCAAGTGCCCAAGAAAATGAGTGAGTTCAACGATCAAGACATTATCATGATGACCAAGAACTCAAGAGCCAAGAATATCCTCTATTGCACTCTAAACGAAACTAAGTATAGTCATGTAAGTCAATATGAAACCGCTCACGAGATTTGGAAGATGTTACACATGTCTTATCAAGGGACGTCTCAAGTGAAGAATACCAAAATTGATCTTCATATTCATAAATATGAATTGTTTTGTATGAAGGCCGGAGAATCACTAAACGAAATGCATCAAAGATTCTCCAAAATCGTAAACAACTTGAGTGCTCTCGGAAAGAAGTATTCAAATGAAGAACTCAACCGGAAGATTCTCATGGCCCTTCCAAAAGAATACAAACCAAAGGTGACATCAATTAGAGAATCAACCGATCTCTCCAAGTTAAAGGTGCATGAGCTCATTTGCAATCTTGAGATGGAAGAACTTGTATGGAATCAAGAGAAGGAACGAGATGAAGAAGAAAAGAAGACAAGGAAATCACTTGCTCTCATTGCTCAATCTCAATCAAGTGATGAAGACAAAGAGGATAGTGATCTTGATGAGCTTGCACTCCTTGCAAAGAATTTTAAGAAATTCTTGAAATACAAAAAGATGAAGAAAGGAGAGACTATCAACAACAAAGTCAAGAGAAGATTCAAAGAGAAGATGGAAAAGACCAAAGAGGAGATTAAGTGTTTCAATTGTGACAAGCCGGGACACATCACAACAAAGTATCCATAATTGATCAAAGGGAAGCAAAAGGAAATGAAGGCTTGTGTTGAGGATGATATATCAACTGGTGATGAAAGTGGAAGCGAAACCGAAGTGTCCGACTTTATGTGCTTTATGGCTAGAGATGATGAGGTAACTTCTTCATCTTGTGATGAATCTTCTTCTTCTTCTTCTATTGATGATGAATGTACTTTTATGGAACTAACAAATGAATTTTCAAAACAACATGATAGTTTTCTCCTTGCACACTCAAAAGTATTCAAAAAGAAAATGATGAACTTCAAAAAGAAATTAAGGAGCTTAGAGATTAAAATGACACTCTTACCAAAGAGATTTGTGAGTATCATCATTTGAAGATAAAAAAATGAAGTAGAGATCAAAGATTTTGAAAAACAAGTTCTTGATTTACAAAATGATCTTGCTAGATTTTCAAAGGGAATAAAAACCTTGGACGAAATCCTTGGCTCCCAAAGAGTACCATTTGACAAAGGTAGAATTGGCTATGAGCCATTTTCTAAACCAAAGTTCTAAAAAACTACCTTTGTGAAAGCTTATGAATCCTTAAATGTCTATCCACCATTAAAAGAGTCACAAAAAGTACAAATTAACAAAATAGGAATTGGCTATAAGCCACATCCAAAAAGTTTTCAAAACCATTTTGTCAAAGCATCATCCTCTTGGCATGAAGCCTCAACACCAAGAGGATCATTTAAAAGATGTACTTATTGTGAGAAGATTGGTCACAATGAATCATGATGTAGATTTAGAAACATGGTGGGAAGAGATTCTCACATTCCTTTATGGCTTAGACCCAAATGGGTTGTTAGATGTATTAGGACCTTGTACTAACACAAAAGGACCCAATAGAACCTTGGGGACCAAAATGAACTTGATTTGTTTCTATGAATGATAGGTTGCCCTAAAGGTGAAGTATGAAGATACTTGGGCTATTGATAGTGGGTGCTCAAGGCACATGACGTGAGATATTTCTTTCTTCTATAAGATTGACAAATATTTCAAAGGTAAAGTTAGCTATGGAGGAAATGAAGAAGGCAAAGTCATTGGTAAGGGTAGCATAGAAGATATAAACTCTCTTTCCATTCATGATGTCTTGTATGTTAAAGGTGTTAGACATAATTTGCTAAGTGTGAGCCAATTTTGTGATAATGGATTTAGAGTTGAATTTCTGTCTACTTGTTGCAAGGTATATGATAAAGATGATAAAGTGTTGTTTGTTAGCAATAGATGCAATAATTTGTATGTGATTAATTTCCATGAATTAAAATGTCAAAATGTGACATGCTTAGTTACTATTAACGAAGACTCATGGTTATGGCATATGAGACTTGTTCATGCTAACATGGATTTACTTGCTAAACTTTCTAGAAAAGAACTTGTCATAGGTCTTCCTAAGACTAGATTTCAAAAAGACCATTTATGTGATGCATGCCAATTTGGAAAACAACACAAAACATCTTTCAAAACAATTAGCAAGTTAACCACATCAAGAGCTTTACAAAAATTACATAAGGATCTCTTTGGTCCAATGGATGTGGCAAGCGTAGGTGGATCTAGATATGTCTTTGTTATCGTAGATGATTACAATAGATTCACATGGGTGAGACCCCTTGCACATAAAAATGATGCATTCAATGAATTTGCCAAACTTTGTAATAAGGTGCAAAATGAGAAAGGCTATTATATAAATTGTATTCATAGTGACCAAAGTACCGAATTTATAAAAGCATCTTTTATGGACTATTGTGAAGTACGTGGCATTGAACATATTTTTTCGGCTCCTAGAACTCCTAAACAAAATGGGGTAGTAGAAAGGAAAAACCGAACATTACAAGAGATGACAAGAACAAGGTTCAAAGAAAACAACTTGCCAACATATTTTTGGGGTGAAGCCATAAATACCGCATGCTATGTGCTAAACCGTGTGTTAATTAGACATTTTCTAAAGAAAACACCTTATGAATTATGGAAAGGTAGAGCACCAAATGTGTCTCATTTTAAAGTATTTGGTTGTAAGTGTTTCATCCTAAATAGAAAAGAACATCTTGGAAAATTTGATTCTAAATCGGATGAAGGACTTTTTATGGGTTACTATTCAAGAAACAAAGCTTATAGAGTTTTTAACAAAAGAAATATGCTTTTTGAAGAGTCTATGCATGTGGATTTTGATGAAACTAATCCTTTTGCCCCGAGAAAGAATGATGATGATGTAGAAGCTCCTGAAGTAGATATTCAAATCGTACCTACAACTATTAGCAATGAGGGTGCCCCAAAGTGATCCAAAGGAAACAAATCTTGAAAAAGGTCAGACCTCAAATGATGGTGAAGCTTTAACAAATCCACAAGACATTGTACAACCAATGCAAAATGTCCAAGAAGTTACAACAAATGAAGATCTACTAAGGTGTTGGAAGTTTGTGAGAGACCATCCAAATAATCAAATTCTTGGTGATCCTTCCAATGGAGTAAGAACTCGTTCCAATCTAAATGCTTATTGTGAACATGTTGCTTTTTTCTCTCAAGTAGAGCCTAAAAATGTTATAGAAGCTTTAGATCATGAAGATTGGATAATTTCCATGCAAGAAGAACTAAATCAATTTAAAAGAAGTGAAGTATGACATCTAGTTGAAAAACCTAAGGATTATCCTATAATTGGTAAAAAATGGGTTATTAAGAATAAACTAGATGAATCCGGGATTGTAACTTGAAGCAAAGCTAGGCTAGTGGCTTAAGGGTATAATCAAGAAGAAGGCATAGATTATGATGAGACTTTTGCTCCCGTAGCTAGACTTGAATCTATTCGTATGCTTCTTGTCTTTGCATGTTATATGGACTTTAAATTATATCAAATGGATGTAAAAAGTGCCTTTCTAAATGGCTATCTCAAGGAAAAAGTTTATGTAAAACAACCACCCGGATTTGAGGATTCTAACTTGCCAAATCATGTATATAAACTAGATAAGGCATTATATGGCCTCAAGCAAGCACCTAGAACATGGTATGATAGGCTTAGTAATTACTTGCTTGAGAAAGGGTTCACTAGAGGGAAATTAGATTCCACTCTCTTTGTTAAAACAAAAGGCAAATATATATTGCTTGTACAAATCTATGTTGATGATATAATCTTTGGTGCTACTAATGAATCTCTTTGTGAGTATTTCTCTAAGTGCATGCACAAGGAATCCGAAATGAGTATGATGGGAGAATCAAATTTTTTTCTCGGACTTCAAATTAAGTAAACACAGGAGGGCACTTTCATCAATCAAGCCAAGTATACTCGAGAACTTAGCAAGAAGTTTGGGCTTAAGTCAGCAAAAGAAATGAGTACACCAATGTCAACGTCAATCAAACTTGATAAAGATGAGGAAGGTAACAAGATAGATAAAAAACAATATCAAGGTATGATCGGAAGCCTTCTTTATTTAACTGCCTCTAGACCCGATATTGTATTTGATGTGTGCTTATGTGGTCGTTTTCAATTATGTCCAAAAGAGTCTCACTTAAATGCTGTAAAAAGAATCATTAAATATCTTAAGGGGACTATAGATTTAGGATTGTGGTATCTGAAAGGCACATCATTTGAACTTACAGGCTATTTGGATGCGGATTATGCTGGAGATCGAGTAGATAGAAATAGTACTAGTAGATGCTGTCAATTTTTAGGACATGCATTAATCTCGTGGTCAAGTAAAAAATAAAATAGTGTAGCTCTCTCTACGGCCAAAGCTGAATACGTATCTGCCAGAAATTGTGTTGCCTAAATTCTTTGGATGAAACAAAACTTGTTTGATTATGGTCTTGTGTACGATAATGTGCCTATTAAATGCGACAATACAAGTGCCATTAATCTTACTAAGAATCCCATCCAACATTCTAGAACTAAACATATTGAAATTAGGCATCATTTCATTAGAGATCATGTTCAAAAAGGGGATGTTGTGCTTGAATTTGTTGATTCATTGCATCAATTAGCGAATATTTTTACTAAATCTCTTCATGAGAATCAATTTTGCATGATTAGAAGGGAATTGGGCATACTTAAAATGAGTTAAAATTGCAAAACTTGAAGTTTTTTAAGTGAGATGCACTTTCTGGCAGAAAGTGCACCATCAGAAGAGGGAGTTGGCACGGGTCGACTGGTTCGCATACCCTCTTCCAGTGGCAGTGCCTCGGGCGGAAGAGGGTAATGGCACCGGTCGACCAATGCACTACCCTCGTCCGGCCGCTACACTACTGGGCAAATGTTTAAAACCCTCATTAAACACTCATGATTCACTTTATTCATTCAACACAACCATTCATCTTTTCCATTAAACCTCATAAATCACCATTAACACTACAAACCTTTCAATTTCCTCATTCAACAATATAAAGGAAGCTAATCCAACAAATCTTCATAACCAAACTCCAAAGCTTCTCTTTCTCTTCAAATATTTGTCAAAAACCTTACAAATTCTTTTTTGCCCACCAAGTTTTCGACAAAATTCCTCAACCAAGATTCCTTGTTTTCTCTTGCAATTCTTCTTTGCTACTCATGGCTTCTTCATTAAGGCAAGCATCCAAGAAATGAAAGACCAATTTTAGGCCTCATACCATTGATCCATGGGATCTCGCATATGTCATTGCACCGGGTGATTTCTCTAAGAAGGAGATTCTTTGGGGTAAGATTCTTGATCCTCCAAACTTTTTGGACCACACTCGTCCATATAAATTGCTTAGACATCAAAGGTGGCTTCCTCTGTTTGGACTCGAGGAAATCAATTGTGATCAATAGGTCTGTGAATTCTATGCCTATGTGGTGGATGGAGAAAATGACGGTGTGCGTGGGCTAAAGAGTCGAGTCAATGGAATGAATATATTCGTGAGTGAACGTGACTTGGTGAACATGCTTAGCATTCCAACTAGTGGTCTAACGATCTACTCCTCGGCCAACTTACCAAAAGGGCTACACGACAATGCCCCAACGGAGATGATTGTTACATTGTGGGAAGGTTTAGGAAGGTCAGAAACATTTATGCCTAAAACAGATCACATCTGTGCTGAAAAAAGATTGCTTCTTTATATCTTGAATCAAGTCATCATGCCTCGAAGTATGAAAGACAGGTCCATTCCATTCTTCACGGGCTATGTTATGCATCTTATTTACAAGAAGGTAAAAATCAACCTCTCACACATTATGCTTAGTCACATGTTAGCCTTCAAGAAAAAGTCTATGCCCTATAGGATGATTTTGTGTCACCTCTTCCGTCTAATGGATATTGCTCGTGTTGGTCAGTTTGAACCTCTGAATATTTCCACCTACTCTCTTGATAAATATTGTCTTGACAGACAATATATGGCTCGTGTCAATAATGACATCATCTATATTAAGCAACGTCAATTCCATAAGAGTCAATCTGCAGCAGTTGATAATCTAGAAAATTATGACCTTGGGGAGGAGGGAGATGAAAGTGAAGCCGCAAGTGAAAGTGATAAAAGAGATAACGAAGGAAGAGATGTAGACATTGAAACTTCCCGGGCTGATATTGGAGGTGTAAGCTCTTCTGCAAAAAGAAGATCTCGCCAAGCTACTCTTGAAGAAGTCAATACCAAGCTTGACAATTTGACTTCGCGAGTTAATCAATTATCATTGGATGTTGGAACTAGCTTTGAACAAGTAAACACCGAGATGAAGGGCATGAATACAATGCTTGAGAAGCTCCATGAGAAGTTTATAAAGGACTAGGAAGGATGTCTTGAGATGCCTAGGATTTTCTTTCTTTCCCCTATCCCCTAGATATTGCACTTTTCCTTTCAAAAACATATTTTCATGCATTTTTAGTGTTTTTCAACTCTCTATGTTCTTCCAATATATGCTTTTAATTTCTTATTGGTTCTACTTTACTTTACATTATTGACTTTTCTCTTATTTTACCGTGTTTTCTAATGACAAAAAAGGGGAGAAAAAATGTGTAAATGTAATACAAAAGCTAGCATGACAAATGAGTAAATGAGTAGGACTTCAGTTAAAAAGAAGACTCATACATTAAGGAGGAGTATGAATTCAACTTTAGTAAAAGTATGCACAAGTTGAGGATGAGTTTTATACAAACTTATATCTTAAAATTTCAAGTTCAAGCAAACTTAAAGTAAACAAATTGCCCTCTCAAACTCATTATTCTTACATTGTTATTACTATTTGAGAAAGGTTTTGTCATCATCAAAAAGGGGGAGATTGTTAGCCTAAAAAGCTTCTAATCTTGGTTTTGATGATAACAAACCACGGTTATGTCTAATGAGTTTGTTTAACTGTGCATGAATGAGATGAATCAAGGTTGTCTCCGGATTCCAAGTCCATCAAGCTATAGAAGAAAAAAGATCGCCCATCAACTCAAGAAAAGATAAAGAATTAAAGAAATGAATATGGAGCTATAAGGATGGAGACAGAAATCAAAAGGGGTACCGGTTGGGACTTGACCGGGATTTGGGTCTTGCAAATGGTAAATGCTCAATGATGATTCTCAAAAGTCGTTTTTGAAACATTTGAAAAAGGTTTTACAAAAGACGCTTAAAAGAAAATTTTCAAAAAAAATAATAAAACCCCAATTCCTGGTAGCCTTGAGCAAACTGGACAACCCTATGGCAACCGGTCGACCGGTGCTCAAAGGATCGTCTACCCGAGACCTCTCCACCGGATGAGTGTCTTTCTACCAGTCGATCGGTGGAGCAGGGGTCGACCGGTCGGGCCAAAATGCTGCTTTAAAATAGAGTAATTTTATGAACGTTGGAGAGCATTAAATGCACACATTTCAGCCTTTATTAAACTCTCTCAAGTGCAAACTTTCAAAGCATTGATTCAAAGCAATTACTCTTGTTTTCTAACATTATTTTCATCTTTGAATCATCATTGTGCAATACTTGAGCAAGAATTTGTGAGCAATATTGAGAGAAGCATTCATTGTATCCATCTACCCTAAAAGACGACTTTTATTGTTAATCTCAAACACTTATCAAAAGAGAGAGTTAAATACTTTGAAAGGAAGGAATTCCTTGTCAAAGGTGTTGGGGTTGAAGTTTTGTATTGAGAAGGAATGTTTCTATTGTAAAAGTTTGAACTACCATTGTAGTTGGTTTGTGGACTCACAAACATTTGAAGAGTCACCATAGTGAAGATTGTTGAAATCCTAAGGGAGAAGCTTAGGTTGTGGACTTAGGCGGGGACCGAACCACGCTAAATCACAATTTGCAATATCTTTATCTCATCTCTCTCTTTGCATTATTTTTTGCACACTAGGTGTTTGATAAATTGTCTCACTTACAATTTTTATTGCTAGAGTGCATATTTGATTAAGATTGTTTTTGATTAATCATTGCAAGTATATTGCCAAATCGAAAAAGTAGTATTATTGCCTATATAACCTAATTCATCCCTCATCTTAGGGTTCAATTAAGGGACAACAATTCCTATATTTATACCTTTCCATTTGACAGTATTCCGGATTTTGCGGGATCCTGTCTCTTCGTCACGAGGTCGGGCAAATGGTCGGACCTTGGGTTAATGGTTGAAGGTTTGCGTAGCCGACCTGATTGTAGCCTTAGCATAGTTGGATCCCGATTGCATTTAATAGTTCAGTTCGTTCAATTGTAGGTTGGGTGGTTAATTTACCCCTATCAGTAACAATGACTACCCTGTCACTTCCACAACAACTGAGAGATATAGTAGGTGTAAAAAGGTCAACCATGTCACGCCCCAACTCGACCCCACTTATGATCAGTCATGACGCAATGGAATTTTGGCAATATAACGTCTGTAATATGGACAACAGGACTCTAAACCAATCCTTTATAACATTACACAACCAACTACAACTTCAACAACTCTAACAACCATTCATCAATATACAACACATCCAAAACCGTTCATTATACAACCATACAACATCCTAACCATAAGCCATATGCCTCTGTTTCAACAACATATCACAGGCTATACCATACATATGCATAATAGATATAAAACCAGTCTAGTAACCTATTCATATTCCAAAAGTAAGACAACTAAACTAACTTTATACTTTTCACTATCTTTATAACATCTTATACAATACAAACTGATAAGGACATCAAGGTTGTACGAACCGTTCAAGAAAGAGCCAAGAATCAGCCGTCCACATTCATTGAACTGTCCACATTCATTGAACCGTCCACATTCGTTGAATCGTCCATATTCATTGAACCATCCACATTCATTGAACCATTTATTTGGGCAAATTTTCTAGCAAAGATTCAACTCAAGATTCTATTTTCAAGATTCAAGAACTTCAAGATTCTTCAAGATTCTTCAAGAAGTTTCAAGAAGATTTGAAGATTTGGTCAAGATTTGATTTCTTTGTAATTCTATCTTAGTTTTAGTTTTAGTTTAATTTGAATTCTAGTTTATTCTCTAGGGTCCACTATGGATGAAAATTAGGTGTTCACACTAGGAATGAGTCTTTCTTGGGCTCCAAGAAAATGAGTCTTTCTTGGGCTCCAAGTCTACTTCTTTGACCTAGTTACTATTCATGTCACTATTCATGAAACACTATTCATATTTCTATTCATGTTTGTCCTAGTGGGATAAGGTTTAAGAGTTCTTTTCTAAATAAGAAACTTATTTGTTCTTTACCTATATAAAGCTGATTTTCATGAAATAAAAGTTAGACGTTTTTGATTCATAAATTTGTGAGATTATTCTCCTTTGAGTTCTTCAAGAAACTCTTCAAACTTATCAAGATAACTCTTGTGGTGTTCAACCTTGACTTATCAAACGGGTTTTCCATCCTCGTTTGTGGCGTCCTCAATTATACCAAGGTTCTTGATTTGCTAAACAACAGGTTGCAGTTTCTATTCATTCCTGAAAAGTCTTGGGGTCGTTTGCCATATTTGATGTTGGGTCGCGTCGCTTGTTGACGTGGTTCGTATCAGTTGGTAATCAGAGCTTAGGTTTATTAGGTTTGCCTATCCTTTTCTTGTTTTCATGGTTAATTTCGTGTGTCTAGGTTTAGGGTTTAAGTTTCTTTCTTCGTTCTTGATTGAGTCTTATTATCAATTCCGTTTCTTGCCTTGCTTCAATTCTGTTTTAGGTTGTCTTAAATTTGTTCTTGCTTTTGATTTCATTTCTTGTCTTGTGTTTCAATTCCATTCTAGCTTCAATTCTGTTTTCTTGCTTTCAATTCTGTTTTCTTGCTTTCAATTCCATTTCTTGGTTAGGTTTCAATTGGCCAAACCCTAGAATCTTGAATTAGGGTTTCTCGTGCTTCTAAATTCGAATTCTTAGTGGCTTGCTCATTGTTTTCGTTTATGAAAATAAAGAAAATAACATCAAGAAAAGAAAATAAAAGTCAAGAAAAGAAAGAAAATAGAGAAAAAAATACAATTCGGAGCTGAAAATTCAAAAAAAAAAATGCAAAATAGTGAACAGTAATTTTTTTTTTGTTGAATTAGCCTTCGAGGCCAAGCTTTTCTGAAGGGAAACGATGTTCTGAGCATAACCCACAGCTATGCTATAGGCACCACCCTCTTAGGAACAAATTCCAACGTTTGCTAGGAGTTTTCGGTGTTTTTGTGTTTTTCGAATAGGGTTTCCTCAACTTTTCTTAATTTTCTAGGTTTTCTTATTCGGGTTTTGTTCAATTTTCTTGGTCTAACCTTGTTTCTAGAGTCTTAGAGGTCTGTTAAAAAAAAAAATTCAGATTCCGATAGAGAGTTGGTACGCTGCTTTGGTTCCTTTGTTGATAGTTTTGGTTAGTTTCTAGGGAATTTGAAGGAGAACACGAGAGGAAAAAGGCAGAGTGCGTGAGATTAATAGAGGGTAATTGAGTTGAGTGAAACACGTGAGGGAGTGAAATTTAATCATGTCTCAAAATCAAGCGGACAATACCAACGAAGGAGGTCAACAAGTTGTTGTTCCAAATTTACAAATGCAAGCTTTAGTAGGAGAGATGAGATGGATGATGCGGGCTAAATTAGAGCAGCTACATGAGAGATTGGATAGGGTTGAACAGATAGCTGAAAGGGTACAACCACCAGTTGCTTTGAATGCACCAAGGAAGAACAGGTTGCAGCAAAGAGTTGAAGATGTTGATGAAGTTGATGAAGTCGATGAGGAAGGTTTAGATGAGGAACTTGATAGAATGTCTATGGGTAGTAATGGAAGACATGGTTGAGATAAAGATGCTAGGGGTCGTTTTGGTCGTTTTGATCGTGTTGATAACAACTTAGGTAGCATCAAGATGAAGATTCCTGCATTCCAAGGAAGGATTGATCCTGAAGCCTATCTTGAGTGGGAAAAGAAGATTGAGTTGGTGTTTGATTGTCATAACTATTCCGAGTTGAAAAAGGTAAAACTTGTTGCAATTGAGTTTACAGATTATGCTATTGTTTGGTGGGGTCAATTATGCATTAATAGGAGGCGAAATGGAGAACGTCCTGTTGCAACTTGGGATGAGATAAAGAGAGTAATGAGGAGGTGATTTGTACCAAGTCATTACTATCAAGATTTGTACCTCAAGCTGCAAGGTCTTCATCAAGGCAATAAGAGTGTTGATGAGTATTAAAAAGAGATGGAGATGGCTATGATTAGGGCCAATGTAGAGGAAGATCGGGATGCGACAATGGCTAGATTTTTGAATGGGCTGAATCGAAAGATTGTTAACACCATTGAGTTACATCATTATGTTGAGTTAGAAGATCTTGTGCATATGGCAATTAAGGTGGAGAAGCAATTGAAGAGGGGTGGTTCACGATCAAAACCAGCTCCACAACACTCAAGTGCATCACCTTGGAGATCGAGTTACCCTAGGAAGGAGGAGAGTTTGTCTACTTCCAAGGCCAAGCCCGAGCCTAAACCAGCCACTAATGCCACGACCTCCCAAGGTAAATCAGCTTCTACTCCAGTTCGTTCTAGTGATATTAAGTGCTTTAAATGTCAGGGACGAGGTCACATAGCGAGCCAATGCCCAAACAAGCAAGCAATGGTAGTTTTGGAAAGTGGGGAGATTGAATCCGAATATGATACACATTCTGATGACATGCCCATACTAGAGGACATCGCAGAGGGAGAAGAAGAGTTTGGGGCAGATTATGGAGAGATGCTTGGATTAGTGGCACGACGTGCCTTAAGTTTGTAAGCTAAAGATGAGGAAGAAGTAGTGCAACGTGAGAATATCTTTCATACTTGCTATCACATGAAAGATAAGGTATGTAGTGTTATTATTGATGGTGGTAATTGTATTAACGTTGCTAGTGCTTCTATGGTTGAGAAGCTAGGGCTCACAACAATTAAGCATCCACGTCCATACAAGCTGCAATGGTTGAATGATTGTGGTGAGATAAGGGTTACAAAACAGGTTGTGATGCCGTTTCGCATTGGAAAATATGAAGAAGTATTGTACGATATGGTACCTATGCATGCTGGACATTTTCTCTTAGGAAGGCCATGGCAATTTGATCGACGTGTGCAGCATGATGGCCTCACCAACAAGTACTCATTCATGTTCAATCAGTGGACAATCACTATTGTTCCGATGACACTAAAACAAGTTTATGAGGATCAAGTGAGATTACAAAAAATGAGTTAACAAAAGAACTTGAGTGAACAAAAGAATTTGAGTGATCAAAAGAATATAAGAGAGCAAAAGAATGAGAGTGAAAAAAAGAGTAAGGCTGAGTTTGTGGAAGAAGTAAAAAGAGAGAAGAATTCGGCCAAGGAGGTAAAAACAGAGGGAAAACAAAGAAATTTTTATGCAAAAGCAAGTGAGGTTAAGAGAGCTTTGATCTCCAAACGGTCGATGCTTGTACTCATGTACAAGGAGGATCTTTTAAACACTAACCAACTTGACTCTGCATTGCCTGGTGTTGTTGTTTCTCTCTTGCAGGATTTTGAGGAAGTGTTTCCCGAGGAGATACCACATGGTCTACTACGTAGGCTGGTCTTTGAACCTGGAGAATTTGAGGACAAATCCTTCTTGAGATGGGAGGAATGATGAGGACATCAAGGCTGTACGAACCATTCAAGAAAGAGCCAAGAATCAGCCGTCCACATTCATTGAACCGTTCACATTTGTTGAATCGTCCATATTCATTAAACCGTCCACGTTCATTGAACCATTTATTTGGGCGAACTTTTCAGCAAAGATTCAAGTCAAGATTCTATTTTCAAGATTCAAGAACTTTTCTTCAAGAAGTTTCAAGAAGATTTGAAGGATTGGTCAAGATTTGATTTCTTTGTAATTCTATTTTAGCTTTAGTTTTAGTTTAATTTGAATTCTAGTTTATTCTCTAGGGTCCACTATGGACAAAAATTAGGTGTTCACACTAGGAATGAGTCTTTCTTGGGCTCCAAGTCTACTTCTTTGACCTAGTTACTATTCACGTCACTATTCATAAAATACTATTCATGTTACTATTCACATTTGTCCTAGTGGGCTGAGGTTTAGGAGTTCTTTTATAAATAGGAAAATTATTTGTTCTTTGCCTATATAAGGCTGATTTTCATGAAATAAAAGTTAGACGTTTTTTATTCATAAATTTGTGAGATTATTCTCCTTTGAGTTCTTCAAGAAACTCTTCGAACTTATCAAGATAACTCTTGTGGCATTCAACCTTGACTTATCAAATAGGTTTTCCATCCTCATTTGTGGCGTCCTCAATTATACCAAGGTTCTTGCTTTGCTAAGCAACGGGTCGCGATTTCCATCCATTCCTGAAAAGTCTTGGGGTCGTTTGGCATATTTGGTGTTGGGTCGCGTCGCATGTTGACGTGGTTCGTATCACAAACTTTAAAGTAAATACAATACAACTTTCTCTATAATACAACACAACAAAAAAAGCACTCCAGTAAAACATCAAGGACAAGACCCTTGCACATTGGACTCGTCCACATATTGCTTGTTCTCAGTCCCCTGAGGAACGTACCCTAAATTTGGCTCGGTAACACCTGAAAGTCAGCAAAGAGGGTGAGTTTATACAATACAAAGCTCAGCGAGGGTTCAAAAGATGTTTTGGAAACATTTTCTCTTTACCACTTGGGAAATCACCCTAGATATAATAACAATCAATAAACTTCATCAACATCAACAATTCAATTCAAGCAACATGAATAACCATTCAATTGAGAAATTATACACTAGTTGGTGTAGCTCCATACGCCGTCACGATCTCGACCAACTTTTTATAACACCCATTAATACATTCCAGAGGTACCTCATCTAGCCCCTCCTTCCATGTCATCTCCGCCCATGCGAGTTGGGGGTAGTACATGATAGTCATGTTGTTTTCAACCTGACAGCCCGACGGTGCCTGAGAGATGGCACACACTATCATGACTCATGACAATAATAATAAACATTTCATATTTCGAGAAGACAACAAAGTAGGTTGTCCTCTGGTACAACAACAATCATCAATCAATTAACAATACTTCAACCAACATAACATTAATTAAACAACTAAGACAACCAAGCTAGATGACAAAGTAGGCCACCCAACTTAACACACATTTCAACATGCATTCAAACCCGAACCTACTCAACAACAATCCAAGAAACAACTACCCAATCACTACCAAACAACTAAAGACAACATTTAGCATTTCAAAGAAAGACTACACAAACTTCTAAAATTCATAACTTACAATCTATCAATCAAACAACCCCTAAACCTTTTCCTATCACTCAACCATACATGCAACTACATTAATCCCCTCGGAAACCAACCAAAAGCCACCCAAAACAAGCCCAACAAGCTAACAATGGCAATGTGCCCATGGCTGATTTTTTTGACTTTTGCTATGGCAT
The DNA here is from genome assembly GCA_037974665.1 of Ehretia macrophylla. Lineage (NCBI taxonomy): Eukaryota > Viridiplantae > Streptophyta > Magnoliopsida > Boraginales > Ehretiaceae > Ehretia > Ehretia macrophylla. The sequence continues at coordinate 21,682,880 of CM075782.1, read as the reverse complement.
TCAAATTGAAAATTTGGTATTACAACGTTACTACATAATAATTAACAAGCCTATAGAAGCAACTACAACTCAATTTCAACTTCTACAACAGTAATTATTCAAATATAAGCCAAATAATCAATTTAAATACCCGCAAAATAAAAATACAAGCTACTATCGTTTAAAATGGCTACAAATGCATATAATTGGTCCTTATCATCTACTAAGCAATAATCTAACATCAATTTAACAAAATAGCAACTACAAATGCATCAACCAAAAATTCAACTCAACTTTAAAATAATGAACTATATTTTTCCCTCACCTTTGATCCAAAGCATTGCTACGAATAAGTAGAATAGGTACTCAACAAGCAATTTCAAGCTTTGAATGACTCAATTTGGCTTTGAAATGAAGATTCTATGCAAAATTTACTTTGAAACCTAACTAAAAAATATTTCTTCCTTCTCCCTCAAGGTGAACGACCACTATGTGAAAAATGAGTGGGTTTTGAACTTATTTTTCTGATTTATGAGTGTATTTTGCATATATAATAGCATAGTCAACATTTTTGCAAAAGTCAAAGTTGTCAACTTTTGTTGTTTTTAGTTGTTTGTGCCTACAAAGCTTATTTTTACTAAATCTAACTTATAGTATATATTAAGTGGACTATTTTTAGTTGAAAAAATTCAATATATGCATACATATACATACAATCTAGGTACAAAACCCGATTTTGCAAAAGAAGTTGAAAAGTCACCGTATTTGTTTTGCAAATGTATTTTAAATGCACAACCAATATATAATCACTTAATATCACATATAAATTCTTATATATCATTTATAATATATACTAGGTCAACAAAAGTCAACGTAAGAATCAGGTTTATCAGAAATCACTATTCGACTCAAAAATGCTACTTTTTCTCCCGAAAAGTCTATTTTAAATTCCTAATCTGTTTTGAAAATAATTTTTATTAAATCACCGGTCTTTTAATAATGGGAAACTAGTTTTTAAAATTTTTAAAAGACCAGTTTCAAAAATTTAGCGGAAGGGTCCTCAAATGCTATTTAAAAGGCACTTTAAATGAGATTTTCAATAAAAATCTTTATGAAAGTTTTATGAATGCACATTTAATCTAAGATCACTTAGTAACACATATATATACATTTATATTAATTCTAATAGCATTTAAACAGATGAAATCACCTAATTGCAAATAAGGATAAATTTGGGGTCTCACAAACCAAGCATGGTAGCCATCAACATAGGATTAAAGACCAAGGACTATGAGATATGGTGATAGGCAACTGAAACACGCACTTATCATTCGAGTGAAATAAATACCAACAAAGCCTACCACAAAGCAAACCATAGTTCGAGTAACAATGGCAGCGTTGGAGTCTCGAGTAACAATGGTAGTGTCAGATAATGGAAACACCAAGAAATAGATAGAAATATTTCACTATAGTTTTGAGTTTCCCCTTGTGGGCCCATGGTCAAAGCATCATTAGTGCATGGAGCATTGCACCAATACAAGGCAAAAGTTTTTGATCAAATGAAACTCACTTACACTGGAGCAAGATATGAAAGTAAAGAAAGGTATATTTTCCAAAAGGACCATAAACATAACACCATCCCGCCATGAAGATTTGCACCAACACACAACAAGTATATATCAAATGAAGATCTAATGCAGTGGAACAAAAGATGATGATGACAAAAGGTGTATGAGCTCCCAATAAGACCCACGGTCAAAACATCACATTCCATGGAGAAATGCATCCAAACAAGATTACAAGAATACATCTAAGAAAGCTTAATCATACCAAAGAGCAAGAGGACAACAGTGGAAAATGACTAGCAAAGAAAAAAAGATCGACAACAAAAGAAAGAAACAAAATGGAAGGCTTCAATAGGAAAAAAGAAAAAAAGAAGTAGATGAGGGAGAAAGAAATGGAGAAAGTGATTGGTTTTCTCAATTGTTATAAAATTAAAGCACAATGATCAACCAAGTTTTAACCTGCAAGTGCACAAGTCAATGTAGCTAATCAACAAGTGCGGGAATCGTATCCATAGGAAGGCTCTGAAATGAGTCTAAAATGCTCTTATATGAGTGTGTGAGAGGACATCATAAATTGGTAAATAGTATAAATGATAAAAGAAATAAAATAAAACATCTAATGGTCCTAATGGGGTAGTAGAGCTGGAACGAGTTAATGAACTAGTATGGGAATCATATCCATGGGAAGGCTCTGAAGTGAGTCTAAAATGCTTGTGTGCTAATAACTAACTATGTGAGTGTATGAAGGACATCATAAATTAGGAAACTATCTAAATTCTATAATAAAAAAAAACATCTAATGGTCCTAATAGGGGTGGTAGAGCTAGAACTAATGGCTTAACACCATTTGAAAACATGCTAGGATTACCTTCTATGTAATGGTATGGGCTAGGCTCAAATTGTAGATTTGGGTAGTTAACTAAGTCAACCTAACTACACGTGGTTTGAATATTGTTACCTAATTAGTTAACTAATCTATCTTAAACCTAGATGCAATTATGTCTTCTTGACACTTTATTAATAAAATGGTTCAAAGCTCAATTAGTTAACTTTGTGGGTTAATAACGGTATAACCTACTATTAATTTTATCATTAAGCTTAGGTCGTATGAAGTTGAGGTTACACTTCAATCATAAACCTGTTACAAGCCTTTTTAAGATTAACAATTAAAATATGTAAGCATTTAAAACACGGATCCATATGAAATTAAGACCACATCAAGTTGTATAATCAAACATCTACCTACTACAAGCATTTTTAAAGTAAACATTTTATATACATAGTCAAAAGAAGAAATGATCCCAAATGTGTCTGAACATTCATATAAACCACAACATTTGAATACCCCAAATCTAAAACGAGATCATAGTTCAAATATCCATTACATATAAACCCAATCCTAACTAAAATCTAATCAAAACATGTTTAAAAATGAGGGAATGAAAATGGAAAAGACAATAAATTGCTTCCCTATTCTTGTGCTTGAGTTTGATGCGCAAATTCAAGTGTTTTGATGTTGTTTTTTGCTCCTCATGGTGCTAAATCCTTGATTCTAGGCTAGGAGATGATGGGTATGAGGTAGATCTAATTGGGTGTGTGTTTCGTGTGAAGTAGGTGAAAAGAGAAGTAAAGATCCCCACAAAAATAAATGGCACACACTTTAAATAGTTGTCAAAGTCGGTATAAGGAAGTATCAATTAACCCTCATCAAGGTAGGTAGAAAGACTACCCCAATTGGCCAAGCCCCACCTGCTAACCTATAGTAGGCCATCGTCCGGCCAATGATAGGTTGCTCATGGAGTAATGGTGGCCGGCCGGCTAGATTGGTCGATGGGGGCAAAAAAACCCCCTTGGCCATTGTTCTTGCCGCCTGAACCCTGTTTGGTCGGTTGCTCATTTGGTAGCTTTTCTGATGTGTCCAAAAAGTCCGTTTATGCAATATTTTTTGTTCAACCTTGCATCGTCTTCATCAAATCATGTTCTAACTCTTTTCTTCTTATTTTCCTTGAGTTTTCTATCTCGAATACCTCCAAAAATCAAAAGATTGCATGAATTAACCATTTATGCCATTTATGCACAATACTCAATCATTCGAAAAGATACTCTAAATGAATTACAAATGCAAACATTATGCACTTTTGCCCCCAAAACACATTCATAAAAGCACACAAAATACCAACACATCAGAAAGATACTGTAAGGCCGAGGTCAAAAAAAGTTTCACCAGCTCAAGCTGAACATAAAAGAACCTATGAAAGACCAAGGATAGAGAGCCTAGACAAATTCTTCGTACAAATATATGTTGTCTATGATGGAACTCTTCGTACAAATATATCATAAAAGCAATAATACCTAAATAAGATAGACATATCATGTTTGGAGAACACGAAAAACTTACTAGCTTATTAGAGTAAGTACAAAAAATATGGTGTATTTTTACCCTATTTAATATTTGAATTAGAGAAATTGGAGTACCTTTTTTTCGTTAGAAAAATGAAACTTAGATTAGACTGAAAAGGATACAAGATCATCAATCCTTTTGGATTGGAAATCATACTACAAAATACAAATGAGTTGAGTGGGAATGTTAGTAACCCAATCAATTGGAGATTTATCTAGTCTAGTAGCTCTTGGATTGGTTGCACCATTGTCACTTCTTCTAGTATATTTAAAACTAACATCGACAAATAGGTTGGCTAATGATTTGATATCCTAAGTGATATTGCCAATCGGCAAATTAGCACTATAAAGGGCAGTCCCACATGCCTTGGGAAACAAGCCAATTCAATCCACCATCTCCTCTTCTTGATCGAGCCATGTAGATGCTCCAATGGTGCAATTTTTGCATCAATTACAAAATTGCTAACAAGGAAAAAAAACCTCAGAATTGAAATTAAATCATTTACAACTTTATTTCTTATGCTACTCTATTAGAAGCTACAATTTAATCTAATTAAAAATAATTTACATATACTTGTGATTGCACAAACAACAATCTTACACGATATGTCAACTAAATTGGATGAAACATACGTAAAAACCATCATAGGGGCTATAAATCGCTGCAAGAAAGCTATTAACACATTCAACATAATTTTTGAAGCAAAATAGCACATTTATTCAGAAAATCAGCAAGCTTTATATGCCTATAACTTGCCACCATCGAGTTTTCTAATGTAATTTCATTGTCTAATTGTATGCATTGTCATAACGTGGCTCTGATACCACTAAAATGGGAGTATGTATTCTAAATCCTAGAACTTTTAGTATTATAAATGCAACAAAAATGAAAGCATAACATGCTAGAATGAATACATGCATTAGACATATCCGAAAAATGCAAACTATTGCAAATAGGCATTGAAATTCGTTACTAGTTTGAAGTAAAACGCATGATACCTCTTCGTTGGCTTAGAACTCAGCAAAAACGGCTTTAGTGGACTATTTTAAGGTGTTGAAGGTCTGTCTAATGTGTAAAAAATCCTTCAAGGGCAGATACTTCAACAATCTTCCCTCCTATGACCGAATTCTTTGCTTATTGATGCAATATCGAATTATAGGATTCGATTCTCGCTTACTTAGTGTGATTTTTGAGTGTGTATTTATGTGTGTGGTATGAGAGAGAGCAAGGCATGTATCTTGGGTATATATCACAGATAAGATTATTCTGTGATATTATAATATCCTAATAGTTAAAATATATAGAGTCCTAGTGCAGTCAGGAATGTATCTTGACTCATTCCTACTTCTAGCTCTATATATAGATAATTCTTAGCTACTACAGATAACTACATGCCTACACACCTAATCCATTTGCAGGGCACAAGCTGGCATATGTCTATGTGTTGGTTTATCCAAAAAATTCCATAATGAGCTCAATTGTCAAATTAGGAAGTTCTACTTATAAAATTAAACTTTTTCCTAATTTAGAATCCTAGTTGCATTAGGATTTTTCAAATTCAACCTCATGCCAAATTTAGAAACCAAACTTTATCGCAAGTACATCAAAAAAGGTATTCGGCTAGAAAGGGACCTGAATAATCGCCCTAGTTCCCGAAATGACCAAAATGCCCTTGCTAACCCCTAGTTACATTTTATCATTCAAACATTAACTCATTATACCAAAGAGTCAGGGTTGCACTCCAGGACAATTACTGTACCCATACAGAAGCTTGTTATACAATGTATGATCTTTGTCTTTGACCTATTAAGCAAAATAACCTAAATGCCCCTTCCATGTAACACCCACAATCAAGATAAGGTCTTCTTACATGTACTATCACCTTCTTGATTGCATCTAAAGCTCGAGACATCTAATCCATTATATAATCATCCTCTAGACATAGTACACTTGATCTTGGGAGCGACTCACAAGTTTATTGCCTGATATACCCCTAAAAGAGATATACCACTAAGCTTAGATTTAAGATGATCTATTGGATAATCCCAAAGGAACGAGTATTCCATCTAAGCTGGCATGAATTCTATTTTGCATATGCATATCCCAACTAATCAAATTCATGCACCCAAAACATAGAGCTGTTAACCCGTGACTGAGGTCTCACCTATGGTGAGTCAAAGTATATGAATATGACTTCATCAGTTCATCCACATATGCTCAAGATTAAAAGCACCAGTCACTTAGTAGCATGAGGTATATTGATCTCTACCTTTGATAGTACTATTTTAGAGATCATACATACAGTGGTCCTGTTTAATACATGACACATGCACTAATGAAACAAGTTCGGAAAGACCTCTAATAGCTAAGGTAAACCACCATCCAATTAGGGAACTTTCTCACTATAACCTTATCCTAGTGAAGTGTCCAACTCTATTATTCGGTTATGAACAAGATTTATAACACAAAGATTAACGACTTAGACATTCTGTGTGTCCACCCACACTTAAGTCATCTATTTGAGTCATGGACTCTATACATGCACATTCACATTTAAAATATAATGAGAGGAATAGACCATTACTCATGATACAAATCATAAGCGCTTATTAATTTCGTATAATGTATCCAAGTGATTATTAAAATGTTACTATGCTACTGGTCTTTAGGGTCCCAACAGAAATAGGCTAAGCAAAAGGGAATCATATATTAGGGAAAGAAAAAGAAAATTCCATTAACATGAAGAAATAAATACAAGAAAAAAAAGGAGAACTATTGCCTTAGGATTACATCAGGGGATAAAAGACAACAATTATGAAAATAAAAAACCAAGTTTGGGGAACTTCATCCTCTGTCCCTTCTTGCTCTGAGTTCTTGACCTCTACATCTAAGCCTCGGTGTCCAAGTTGAGCTCGTCATTAAAAGGTGCCTCGTCCACTAGCTTAGAGAGGTCTAGTTCTAAGTTCTTTTTCTTGAGGAGCTCGATGACCCTCTCTTTGACCTTGACTTGGCCCTAGTAGGCAACCTGGGCATATACAGAAGAAGTGGCCTTCCTCAAAGCCTTCTTGAAGGCAAAAAGTTTCTTGTAGGCACCTATGGCATACTTCCTAACCTTCTTCAAGAAAAGGTCAATTTGGACCTAAAGTTGGTTTCGAGCTCTTTCTTTCCTCGCATACTGAGCACTTAAGTCCTCGCAGGCCATCATAGACCTCTCTATGTTGATCATGCCTTGTGCTGGACCTTATCTTTTGATTGGAGCTCGATTGGATGGTCGTCTTTGCCCACTCTTCTTCGACCAACTTGGTCTCAAGATCGGGTGCTCTTTTCATAGCTGCCTCTCTAGCCTTCTCGGCAGCTTGAAGTTTGGTCCTGAGCTCATCCTTAGACCTCCAAGCTTCGTATTTTGCCTCTTGAGCATGGAAGTCCGTATTTTTAGCCTAGTCTACCGCTTCTTGAGCTCGTCTCTTCAACTGCTCAAAATGATAGTGGAAGTTGTCATGCATAAGAAGGGCCTTTTGAAGATACTTGGTGGTATGGTTGAGGCTAGACCAGGTCTGAAAATGATAGTCAAGTAGTAAATACACCAAAGAAGAAGTACTAGAAATAAGAAAAATAAAAAGAGAGAGGCGTGCTAACGAGAGGGGTACCTCATAGATAACATCATGGTGCTCTTTGGAAAACTGGCCTGCTATCAGGTCCCTAGGTTGGACCCAGGCTATTTTGCCATCAAGACCAACAACATCGACTCTCTTTGAGTCAGACTCTTCTAGAGAAGGTACTAAGCTTCTATGCTTCTTGAGGCACTAGGGTCCATAGTACTGCTGGGGCTTCCTTGGGGGCTCGACATTAATATCGTCAACTTCGTTGTAAAGGGCAAGTAAGAGGCTTCATGGCGCATCAACTATGATAGGTCTCCCCACGTCAAATAGCCCTAAACCGACCACCTTCTTCAAGTCAAGTAACGGGAACACATTGACAGTCTTTATGTTTCTCAAGGCCTTGGCTACCGCAACCTCAACCGATGTCAAGTAAGGCTTATTAGTGGTTGACTTTGGAGGAAATACCCACTTGTTGTGGACCATCCATGTCACGCCTCGACCCAACCCCCAAGCTAAAGGTTAAGTCCGGACCCGACACACGGACAGAGTCTCCCCTGTACCGTGGACATTCTGAAAACCTGTAGACTCTCAAATAAGGTAACCACAAGATAAACAAGCTTTTCATGGATAAATATTTAAAGATTCAAGGCCATCCGAGCCTTGAAGCAAACAACAGTTCCAAAACCACACAAGCATGCAAGTAACTTGTTTACAATATAGGCTATTAGCCATGCCATTCTAGGATAACATTAAAACATACTTAGAAGATAAAACATTCTACATTAAGCCAATCATTCCCAAGCATGCAAAGTGAATAAAAGCAGAAACATAAGTTATTACAAGTCATAGGCTTCCAAATCTACACCACAATCAACTATCCTTCAACTTTATACAACAAGCATATACATAGCCCTTAGGCCACAAAACAGGACATAAGATAAACAGATGAGCCTTCCACATGGCAGCAAGAATTTAAACCACCTCAAGCTATCAGGCACAGCAACTAAGGTAAAGGATCAGTCTGAACTTCCTCCTCCTCAACTAACTCAACAAGCTGGGGATCACCCTCAGCGTCTCCTGAAACATATATCGAGGTATGAGCAACCACTGTTGCCCAGTGAGGGATATAGTCCCGGGGCGTGCAATGCAACAGGTAATACAGTTAACAACAATAACAATTAGACAATTAAAGAAACAATGATAGCTTAAATAACCACACATTTAAAAGGATACATTTCACATAACCCCTATACACCAATCTTCACTGGTCTTCATTCACGATCCACGAACCACGATCACGATCACGATAAGCCGGCATAACCCCAAACACTCCAGTGGGTGTACTCCGGATGTACCCCGATAATCCTACGACCCAACATCCCCTGGTAATCTCCGGACCAGGCGAATAAGGGACTAGGGCACGGAGTTTGAATATCCACCGGCAAGCCCTCTGCCGCCCAGCCGATATTCAACACATCCGCCCCTGACACTATGGTTGCGCAACCACTATGCAATGCACTTTACAATGGCAAGTTATTATCAGTAATATAAGCAATAACACATAGGAGGATCAACAAAGTAGGTTGACCTCGATGCAGTTAGAATAGAAACTATTATATAAACAAATAAGCATTTTACAAAGGGACATATACAAGGTAAGCATAGAATCATACCAAAAGCTCCAAATCAACTTGAAACCACATATAAACACCCAAGAAGTCATGCCATGGGCTTAGAAGCATGAGTCAACCGAAATTGCACCTAAATCCCTTTGTTTTCCAAACTATTTCTCTTCCAAACCAAAGATAATAATTCCAATTCAAAGGGAAGCTATACAAATCTTCTAACTAACCCTCAAGGAACCCTTCCAACCCTTAAACTCATTCAAACGCCCGCGATTACCCCGAAAGCCCCAAATTCCCTCTTATGGCTTTAATCTACATATACCTCATCCGGGCTTCGAACAAGGTTTATCAAAGCTTCTAAAGCACCTAGGTAGCCTAAGAATACTAGAAGTGAAGCCCGAATCCACCCGGATTCGTATACCCCGAAACCCCTTTGTTAAAGTCGGCTATTTTACGTTTTATGCGATTCTAGAGCAATGTAAGTGCACGGGGCTATTAGACTACCTTCATTAGCACCTAAGGCATCTATTAGGAGTGTTGAATCAAGCTAATTCGAGCAATTACACAAAACCCTAGAAAAAATGTCACTATTCACCTCATGAATCAAACTAACGATTCCAACCATTTAAAAAGCGAAACGATGGCTCAAATATGTTCTCTAGCATTCATATACCTGGTATAATAGCATAGATAATCAATACAATAGCATTTGATCACATTTTCAACAAATAAAAAAAATGACAACTATTTAGAAATACGAAAATAAGCCGTGAAATCCCTCACCAATGCACGTAGGAGCACCTAGGAAGCTTGCACACACCCTATACTAATTGCTCAAGGTTTGGCTTGGCTTGAATTGATGAGTTGAAGAGCAAAAAATCACTTTCTCCTCCTCCGAGCTGCTCTCGGCCTTGCACAGTAACTTTCAGCAATTTTTTTGTTTTGTTTTTCTAAGTTATGAGCTAATGTATAATATATAAGGTGCATAGTTGGGTGGGGTCAAGTTTAGGTGCTTAAGTGAACTTCTAAATGTGCGTCGCTAGCTTTAAAACGAGCCTAAGGCGTGAAACATAGGCTAGCTAATTAATTCTCTAAGTTAGTTACGTAATACTATTCATTCAACTACAAAAATTATTTTCTAAACGAGCTCTCCTATCGCCCCTAGCTCAATTACACATTTTTTCCACTACTCTAACAATTAATATGATTTAATAAAAATGTTAATTCACTAATAGAATGCAGTTTGAAAACGGAGTGAATAGTAGCTAAAGAAGGCAATTAATAAAGCAAAGAAGGAAATGCGCAAACAAGGGATGCAACAGTAATTGAATGCATGGCTAAATCTCGGGCGTCACAATCCACCCTACTTTAGACCTAACAAAAAAAAACTTGTTGTGTTAGCCCTTATTGGAGTCCAGTAACATTTTTAAGAGAAGACAGCTAGGTCGAGTCGTGAAATACTGCTACCTCCAAGTCCTTTTACTACTTTTGAGGGTGAAGAAGTAGAGGAAGAGGTTGGAGGGCTTCTCAAGGTGTAAGGACCTAAGGCATACATAAAAGCCTACCATTAGCCTCCAACTATTAGGGACAACCTGACCAGAGCTGAGCTGGTGGTGGTTTAATATATTTTCTATGTGGGCTGGAATAGGAAAATGAAAGAATGAGAATATGTCTTCATAAAAGGTCACCTGAACTAACCTGAAAGAAGTGGCAGTCTCTATGGGCTTTGGGAAGTGGACCTTGAAGCCCGAAGGAATGAAACCTCTTTTACTAAGTTTTCTACCTCGTCTGGCTTAACCTTACATGGCTTAGTATTTGCGGTGAAAATAGCTATACCCTTAAGTTTTGGCTTGGGGGCAGGAGTCATACCCAAGGTAGGTCTCGAAGGGAAGGTTCAAGAGGTAGGCCTAGGATTAGATGGGGAAGGAGAAAAATGAGCCTCTATCGAGGGCCGATAGTGAGAAACCGACTCGGCATGAATAGGCTCACTTATAAGGTGATTCCCTCTAAACTATCCAAGGGGCCCCATCCCCCTAAAAATCATCTACACCATCAAAAAAATTGTCTAAATCTTGGGTCTAGTTCATGGCGTTATCAAGGTAAGACAGAGTTTTATTCTTTGGGGCAGACATAATGACGATAGATGGGAGAGATTAAAGGCGTACCTAAGAGATCGAAAACACGGAGAGAGAAAAAGAGAAGTTTGAAAGAGGAAAACTCGAAAGCTCAGTTAGGACAACGAGGCTAGCAAATGAGAAAAAAATCACAAAAAGTCGTAAATGAGAGATAAGGCACTATTTATAGGATTCTTTTTGGTGCGAAAATTAGAATTTGAAGAAACCCATGATGCGACGTGGGAAAGTGGCGTGCAGTGATTGGCTATACGTGTAGAAATTCCTGATAGTGCATTTAAGTGAAGGCAACAGTAGTTATGCGATAAGGAATTAAAGCGTCAGCCAGGGGTTTGCAATCCCTCGACCTTTTTCTAAGATCGAGTGATTAGGAGGGAAGTGGCATGGCATAAATGATACAAGCCAATCTCATGGAGAGGACCTCACTAGATGATCTCACTGAGTACAACCATAAGATCTCCCGACCTGTAGGAAACAACCTGGAGGACCATGATCCCAACTTAGCTAAATGGCCAACCTCCCACCCTACACTGTTGACATCTCGAAGCAAGCCTGATTAATAAGCCCCTTATGTCAATGGGGTAGGTCCGAGGTCGGGAACCGTTTGGGTAAGACCCATAAAGAGAATTACCATTTCATAAGGAAGTCTAATTAGGCAACAAATTCATAGTCCTTAAATCATGGGATTCGTCTATATCCTAGTCCAAGAAGTTTGGACTCCAATAAGTATAAATAAGTCAAGCCATTCCACTCACAAGTAACTCATTCTCCAGACCTAAACAGTCTTTGCTTACCTTGCCTTTAAACTATTCTCTCTATTTTCCTCAACTACACAACTGACTTAAGTATCGGAGTAGTCCCACGGGAAAAGCCCGTGAAATTATTCATTTTGCAGAAAACAGGTCGGAAAGCTCGCTCCAAGTCCAATACCGAAGATTTTACTTAACACTTTCAAGTACTCTATACATTTTAAAACCTAGAATCCATAAAGGCAGTTCTCGCTTTGGGGACTAGAGGAGGAGGTTTATAAGATAGGCACATGCCAAGTTTTCAACATAAGTTACTGCTGAAATATGACGAGTATCACACTCATTCAAAAGTTTATTAATCTCATATACCAAGCCGCAACAAGTTAAAGCCAATATTTGAACAAGTTTGGTAGGTTGGAGGAGTTTGAAGTCTACGAAACTCCTACCTAAGCAATTATTGATGTAAAAGCAACAAAAACATTAAGGTTAAAGGTATATATTGGTAGATTGTTGTTAGAAGCAGATGATGAAGGCAAAAATCTTGCAGGCTTTTGTAATGTGGCACCTTTCAACACTGACTTTGGAACATAAAAAACGATATTAAACTCGACCCTTTAGCTTATCAGAAGTATCTAGTTAATTTTAAGTACACAATTAGAAATAAAATAGCGCATATCCTTCAATGTTGGCTCTATAGCAAGGTTGTTAAAAATATCTATGGCAATACCACTACAACAATAGCTGCGAGGAAGCCAAAATTTGGATTATTTTCATAAATTCTTATAGATTTAATTAAACCAAACAAAGTATTGATAGCTTTAAATGGTTAAATTTCCATTTTGGCAAAAAATATAAGAAAACATTAATGTGAACCTATTTGTCCAAATTTTTATTTTTTTATTAGACCAATAAGGTTTTTTTTTCTTTTTTTATTACATCATTAAGAATCATTTCATTCTACTATAAAAAATGTGTTGGCAAAGCTATTTATATTTGTATCAAACTATATAAAAAAGAAAGACAAAAAAAAGGAAGAATAGCATGAATAGTCTCCATTATTTCCAAAAAATTCAGTTTAGTCCCTATTGTTTTGAAATATTTAAAAAGGTCCCTAATATTTTTCAAAAGATTCAATTTAGTCCTCATTGTTTGAAAAGGTTCAAAAAGGTCCCCAATATTTTTCAAAATATTCAAAAAGGTCCCCAATATTTTTCAAAAGATTTGGTTAGTCCCCATTGTTTCAAAAGATTCAAAAAGGTCCTCAATACTTTCCAAAAGACTCAAACTGGTCCTTATCGTCAAAACAACCATTAACTTTGACATACTTTTTTTCATAATACAGTCTGACACGTGGCATAATTTAATTGGTTCGCTACTAATATGCAAAACAACGTTGTATGGGTTATCTTATTCCTCATGCCATGCGGAAAAAAAAATTACAGATTATGCATAATCTTTAAAAAATCATAACTACTTCAATTTTTGTCCAAATTTCATAAAATTTGGTTCATTAGAATCAAAATTTCAAAAAGAATTCATAATTTGTAATGGTCATGTGATTCAAATTTCAAAAGAAAATATTCTTTTACCGAAATTGTCCTTCAAAGACTGGTCACGTGACACGCACGTGACTACTATTTTATCAAAGTTAATGGTTGTTTTGACAGTGAGGACTAGTTTGAATTTTTTGAGAAACATTGGGTACCTTTTTAAAAATTTTGGAAAATATTAGGGACTAAACTGAATCTTTTGGAAAATATTAAGGACCTTTTTGAACATTTTGAAATAATGAAGACTAAATTGAATCTTTTTTAAACATTGGGGACTGATTTGAACTTTTATGAAAACAATGAGGATTGATTTGAACTTTTATGAAACAATGAGGACTAATTTGAATCCTTTAAATAATGGGGACTATTTTAAACAAAAATGAAACAATGAGGACCATTGCTACTATTTTCCCAAAAAAAAACTATGAAACTAAGAGAGGATTTCATTTATATTCCACTCGTTACACATAGCCCTATTGAGATGAGTGTTACTATATTTTTTCATAGATAAAAATTTAAGATTAGACCATAAAGTTTGACGTGAGGGAGAGAAAGAGAATGAGACAAAGGGAGAATCTAGTTGCCCTTTATCTTTGTTGTTTTCCTTTTTTTTCCCCCTTTTTGTTAACAAGCTAATGGCAAGTTTAATTGGCATCTTTCTTAATTGTTTTCCCCATCTCAATGTACTTTTAACTTTACCTGCGATAGATATGATTCAAAGGTCATTGACGAGGGGAACCCCGAGCTGGGGTATGATGCTCGCTCCGAGCTGAAGGGGGCTAATCCGAGCCAAGCCCAGCACATTCAGCTAATGCCCTACCTGGATACTGATTCGACCTCACCCCGACCTAGGAAACCCCGACCTCGGCAAACAGCTGTTCTGATGGGACATAAAGCCCTGATGGGACATAAAGCTGCACTGCATTAAATGCTGTCAGGTCTGAATTTAGTATAAATAGAGCTTTACCCCTTCATTTCGGAAGTAACTCGTCATTAAATGCTCTCAGCTACTTCTCCAGCTCGGACATACTAATCATTCGTATTCTCGAGGGAAAAATCCGGGTCATCACCCCGCCTTTTCCTTCTTTTTACTTGTGCAGGTCAGCTAGCTGACCCAAAAATCCAGGTCAAGAGGCCAACTCGAATTTCCAGCTCGGCAAGAGTAGCCCCTAAACCTCCACGTTGAGATTCCGACCTCGACAGTTTGGCACCGTCTGTGGGAAGCGGAGTTCTTTCTATCACTCTCCTCACCACTCATTGAGAAACCATTATAGTACAAACCAGAAGCCACAGCGTACCGGTAGATGACTCACCCAACCTGGATGAAGACCTTGAAACTACTCAAGTGCGTAGCCAAGATCTAACCCAAACCGATGTTGGAATGAGCCAGCGTATACACTTAGCCTCATAAACCAACCCCTCTACAAATGAAGACCTCAACTCCAGCCTGTCACCGGAGATAAAGATGATGCTCAGGATGTTCCAGGAACTAAAGGAGCAGGTAACCCGGCTAGCAGCGGAACCCCCAGCTCCACAAGCAGCTACGCCGAGGCCCGTGCATCCACAGTTCCGTATCCCAGCCCCGGGACGAACCCGAGAGCAAGATGGAGAAGGGTCCCTGGAGCCAGAGGCGAGACCAGCGGAGGCAAGAGGCAAAAGGGTAGCCTATACCGACCCCGAGCAGGCTAAGACCGCGACTGCCATAGCCAAGGTCATTAACCAGCTCGGCGTAAGCCCACTCTCGCCCGAGGTACTGGCAACACCATTGCCCACCGGTAACCGGATACCCAACCTGGCAATCTATAATGGGGACGGAGACTCAGCTAGCTACCTGCTGAACTTTGATCACCATATGAGTCTCCATGATATGACCGACCTAATGAAGACGAAGACAATCCCGACCACCATGGTTGGCAATGCCTTGGACTGGTTTCAAAAACTTCGTCCCGGCTCTATTGCAAGTTTTTATCAGCTGGTTGAGGTTTTCCTATCCCGCTTCGCGGGAAGCCGACGCGCCACCCGCCACACTTCTACACTGTTATTGGTGAAGCAGCATAAAGGGAAAAGTTTGAGGGCTTACATAGCCCGATTCAATGAAGAGTCACTCAGAATCCCCAACCTGGAGGACTCTATGGCGTTAATGGCTTACCAAAGCGGGATTAGGTCGGGTCCCCTCACATCCTCCTTGGCCATCGACCCCGTGGATATTGTAGCCGAGCTGATGGTACGGGCAGAAGGGTACATACACTCGGAGGAAATCCATCAAGCAAAGAGGGACGATGACAAGGAGAAGGAAGCCGATAAGAAGGGAGAGACCTCCCGAGGCCAACTTGGGGGTAAGACCCAAAATGACCGAGGCAAGCAGCCTCAACAGCCAAAGCGGAACCCTCGGTTCACCATGTTCACTCCCTCAACACCTCAAGGGAGCAGATCCTGATGGAGATCCAGTACCAGAACCACCTACCTCCAGCGCCAAGGATGAAAGTCGACCTGAAAAGCGCAATAGGACCAAGTATTGCCGCTACCATATGGATTACGGCTACACCACTGAGGAGTACAAAGATTTGAAACAAGAGATCGAGGCCTTAATAGCCCGGGGCCACCTCCGGAGGTACGTAGACCAACAGCCGACCCGGAGTCACGATCAGAGGGACAGAGAGAGAAGTCCACCCAGGCGCCAGGTTGGGGGCGAACGTTTGGTTGTGATCAAGACCATCGCGGGAGGGCTGGCATCAAGTGGGGAGACCTCGGCTGGTAGGAAGGGTTATGTTCGGGCTGGAAGGGAATATGGGCCGCCTCGGGGTCCGGTTCTGGAGATGGAGGATCTCACTTTCTCCTCAGAAGACTTGGAGGGTATGATATTGCCCCATGACAACCCATTGGTGATCAGCGCTGAAATAGCCAACTTCACCGTGAAGAGGCTGATGGTGGACACCGGGAGCTCAGCAGAAGTCCTATTCTTAAGAGCATTTAAGCAGATGGGGTTGGACAGGAGCCGGTTCAGACCTTTGAGGGGCACCTTGGCTGGATTCACCGGGCATGCCCATCGAGCTGAAGGAGTTATCAACCTCCCAATGAAGCTGGAAGACAGAGACAAACGGGTTTCGATGCAGGCTAACTTTATTGTGATGGATTGCAACTCCACTTACAATGGGATCTTGGGTCGGGTGGCACTCAATCATTTCAGGGCTGTTCCTTCAGCTTACCACCAGGCCTTGAAATTCCCGACCCCAGCCGGTACGGCCACCATCCGAGGAGCCCAACTTTCAGCTCGGGAATGTTATGAAAGCTCTCTCTGACCTAAATATCAGCCTAGTTGGGGACCTGATTTACCTGAGGACAATAGGGATGCCAAGAGAGGGAGCCCGGCTGAAGACCTTCAAGAGGTAGAGCTTTCCGATGAAACAAAGAGGGCAAGGATCGGGAGTGAACTCCCCGTTGACCTCAAGAAAGGTATAAGCCCATTTCTTTTGAAAAATGAACACACATTTGCATGGTCTGCCTCTGACATGACAGGTATTGACCCGGGAGTGATTGAGCATCACCTAAATACCGACCCGAACCACTATCTGGTAAAGCAGAAGCGCAAGCACTTCTATTATGATAAGCAACAAATCACAGCAGAAGAGGTGGATAAGTTGGTAGACGCCAGCCACATAAAGGAAATGCAATACCCAACTTGGTTATCCAACGTGGTACTGGTGACCAAGTCCTCAGGCGGATAGAGATTGTGTATTGACTTCACCGACCTCAATAAAGCTTGCCCCAATGACTGCTTTCCCCTACCACTGATTTATCATATGGTGGATGCCACCTCCGGATTCGAGCTACTCTCTTTCATGGATGCCTTCAAATGCTATAACCAAATCAAGATGGCTCCCAGAGACAAAAAGAAGACTACCTTCACCACCGATAAAGGTCTCTACTACTATGAGGTCATGCCTTTTGCCCTCAAGAATGCTGGAACTACCTATACTCGGATGGTGAACAAAGTTTTCAAAAATCAGATTGGCCGAATATGGAGATCTATGTAGATGACATGTTGGTCAAGAGTAGAAGGGCGGAAGACTATGTAGCCGACCTGGCTGAAGCCTTCGTTGTAATGGAACACTTTGGGATAAAGCTGAACCCGAAAAAGTGCGCATTCGGCATCAAGGCAGGAAAGTTTTTGGGTTTCATGGTCACAACCCGCGGAATAGAAGCCAACCCGAAGATTGTTCAGGTAATACTTGACCTGGCGTCACCAACCTGCGTGAAGGACGTCCAGGTGCTCGCGGGCAAGGTCGTCGCGCTGAGTAGATTCATGTCTAGGTCGGCCGACAAGTGTGCTCATCTGTTCAAAATATTGAGGAATCCTAAGAACTTTGAATGGACTACGGAATGCCAGAACGCCTTCCAAGAGCTGAAAAGGTATCTAGCTTTGCCACCCCTACTATCCCGACCTGAGGTTGGGAAGGAGCTGGTACTCTACTTGGCATGCTCGGGGACAACAGTGGCAGCGGCACTAGTCCGCGAAGAAGGGAAGGACCAAAAACCTGTCTATTATGTCAGCAAAACCTTGCAAGGGGCCGAGGCGAGGTACTCCTCCTTGGAAAAACTCGCATTCGTGCTCACCACGGCGGCAAGGAAGCTGAAGCCATACTTTGATGCTCATCCAATTAAGGTCATGACGGATGCCCCATTCAAGTCCATTATGCATAAGCCGGAGATGTCGGGCAGGCTGCTTTAATGGGCAGTTGAGCTGAGTCAATTTGACATCACCTACCAGCCTAGAACAACCATCAAAGCCCAAGCCATCGTGGACTTTGTGGTGGAATGCACTGGCCGAGCCGAGCATGACCCGGAGGATGTGTGGAAGGTCAATCTGGATAGGGCCTCAGGGAAGTCTGGAAGCGAAGCTGGAGTGGTCATCCTAGACCCGACCCGGCATGAGCACCAATACTCCCTCAAGTTCGCCTTCTCGGCTTCGAACAATGAAGCTGAGTACAAAGCAGTGATCGCGGGATTAAAAATTGCAGCTCAGTTCGGGGCGCAAACAGTCGACCTGAGCACCGACTCTCAATTGGTTGCTAGTCAGATATCAGGAGAGTTCTAAGCCAAGGACAATACTATGTTGGCCTACCTCAACAAAGTAAAGGATTTGACCTCGGGGCTCAAGAGGCTCACGGTGCAGCAAATCCTGAGAGAGAAGAATATGAAGGCTGACGCTCTATCCACATTGGCCTTGGGCGAGAGCCGACCTACACTGGTCCATGTGGAAGAAGTTTTCGAACCAAGTATCCAGCTGGGTATGCAAGCCGTAGCTGAGCTCAACTTAAGCCCAAATTGGACCAAACCAATCGTGGACTACTTGGAGGGCGGTATGACCCCGGAGGATGGAAAAGCAGCTTGAAAACTTATGAAACAAACCTCAAGGTTTGTCATAATAGCTGGGCAACTCTACAAGAGAGCCTACACTTGGCCTTTCTTAAAGTGTGTCGGGCCCGATGAGGGAAACTATGTACTCCGAGAGATTCATGAAGGGGTATGTGAAAACCACTTGGGTGGCAAGGCTCTGGCTCGGAAGGTATTGAGGCGAGGCTATTTCTGGCCCACCTTGGAACAAGATGCCAAAGAGTATGTAAAAAAGTATGACACCTGCCAAAGGTTCGCCAGTATACAAAGAAAGCCTTCAGTAGACCTAACAGTGATGATAAGCCCGTGGCCATTCTATCAATGGGGTCTAGATATCATCGACCCATTGCCAACTAGTGTTGGCCAAAAGAAGCACGCCTTCGTAGCTGTAGACTACTTCACCAAATGGCCCGAGACTGAAGGTATTGCTAGAATAACAGAAAAGGTAGCTTGGGATTTCGTATGGAAAAACACCATCTGCCGATTTGGGGTACCAAAGGTCGTCATTACTGACCACGGGAAACAATTTGACAGTGCATACTTTCGAGGCAAATGTGCTGAGATCGGGATCAACCTTAGATTCTCATCTATTGTTCATCCTCAAAGTAATGGCCAAGTCGAAATGACTAACCAAATCATTTTGCAGGGACTGAAAACCAAGCTGGAGGAAGCAGAGGGCTAGTGGGCGTTGATTCTTCCCGAGGTGCTATGGGCTCAACGGATCACCACCAGCTCGGCAACAGGAGAATCGCCCTTCGAGCTGACCTTCGGTACTCAAACAGTGCTGCCAGTGGAGATCAGGTCTCTGACCAGTAGAACCCTCCACAATGATCTAGAAATAAACGGAGCCTTGATCCGTGAAGAGCTCGACCTCGCCAAAGAGCTTCGGGCTAAAGCTCAAATCAGAATACTGGCCAGCAAAGCTGCCATGCAGAGAGCCTTTGCCAAGCAAGTTAAGCCTAAGCCTATTAAGGTTGGCGACCTCATACTGAGAAAGGCTATCTTTTTGCCACGCTTGGGTAACAAGCTCTCCCCGACCTGGGAGGGACTGTACGAAGTCGTGAAAGAAATCCGACCTGGAACCTTCTACCTCCGTGACAAGTACGAAAAACCACTGAAGAATGCATGGCACTCAGAACACCTGAAACGGTATTTTGTCTAAGGCCCCGAGCCAAAATATTTTGTAACGGCCCCCGAGCTGAAATCTTTTGTAACGGCCCTCGAGCCAAAATCTTTTATAACGGCCCCCGAGCCAAAATCTCTTGCGACGACCCCCAAGCTAAGACATTTTATAAAAGTTTTGTTAAGGCCCCGAGCAGAAACATTACCTGTAAACGGCCACCGAGCCGAAAATATTTTGTTGAGGCCCCGAGCCCAAATACTCCATGTACAAATTCAATACAATATATTTTGTAAATCAGTACAATGCCCGACCCAGGCCCAAGCACCTCAGCTACTTAGCTACTGCCAACTCGGATTAACGCGATGGCCACACTTAAACACGAGCTAATGATTAAGTAAACCAGCTCGGACTAGGTTCCAACTCGGGTATAATCAATAACAATTTGATTATTTTTGCCAGTTCGGATTAAGGTCCAACTCGGTGTTAGCCGGCTTTAGGTCGGTATGATTAGTTTGGGTCTAAACTCGAACTCAACGTTTGTCAACATTAGTTTGACCAATTTTAAATCAGACTGACGAGTCCAGGTCGGCAATGATGATAGTTTTCCAGAATAACCAGCTCGGATCAAGATGAAAATTCATTAATCGCATCCAACTCGGTTCTTTATATATTTAAATTAAGTTTGAATGGTCAATTATATTGGTCCGACCCCACTTACTTAAGAAAAAGCTTGCGAAGAGAAAGGTACACAAGTACGAACTCGAATAAAAAACGTAAAATATTCATTTCATCATAATTGAAATACAAATTACAAAAAGCCCGAACTGGGCGAGTTTACAAGAGCCCGACCCGGATGAGTTTACAAAGATTTATTTAGGAGCGGCGGTGGAGGTGGTGGCATCGGCTTCATCCCCGACCTGATCCATGCCCTTCTGAACAAAATCAATCACCTCCTTGGCTTGGGATGTCAGGTCGGCAAGAAGCTCAGGAATCTCCTAGAACTCCTGCGGTGGAGCCTCCAAGATTTTGATGTAATCATTCTTCGTGGCAGGGAAGAAGGTCTTCGCTCTCTCCCGAGCTGTGACTTGGCCTTGGAAGTAGTGCTCCAGCTCAGCGTACCGGGCCATCGCCCCACCCTCCGTGGCCAACCAGTCCACGACCTCTTGATTGGACTTGAAGGCTTCCACCGCCTTCTTTCCCTGTGGGCCGACCCAATCTAACATATCCTTAAGATTCGCGTCAGCCTCGCGCTTGTCCTTCTTGAATCGCTCGACATCCTTGGCCGCGGCCTCGCATCAGGACTTCTCCACCTCGAGCTCTCTCTTCAGCCGGTCGATCTCCGTCTCGTCCGCTTTGCGCCTCTGGACAGCATCCTCCCTCAGGGCCTCTAGCTCGGCTCGAGAGTCGATGAATCGCTGCTCGAGCTAGACGCATTGAGCCTGGGCTCGGGCGAGCAAGCCAGGTGCCGAAAGGATGTGGGACTCGGCCTGCACAAAAGATGACAAAATGATCAGCCGAGCCAAAAACTTAACCATATCAATGCGGTCAAATATGCCTTACCGCGACTATGGCCGTCCTTGGGTCGAGCAAAAGCTGCTCCGCCCAGACCGATCCCAGCTTGGGATTGCGGGCGACCTTAGCTGCCTCCACGAAATCCTTGTTGGGAGGGCTCACCTCCGTGGCCTTGCCTTTCCCAGAGTACTCGGGCCGAGACCGTTTCCTATTATCGGGTGAGATGCTGAACGCTCAGGGATCGCCATGCCCGAGCTCGATCTTTTGGTCTGGGGAAACGCCGACGTCCCCTTGGAAGAGACCTCGGGCCTCTACCTCTGCTCCTGAGGGATAGAGAAGCCCAAGCCAGACCGAGCAGAGACTTCGCCACTGGCCTCGGTCTTTCTCTTCATTTGGGCATATGCGAGCTTCCTCGTATCTGCCATATCTGCAAAAAACAAATGAGAGAGGTGAGAAACAACCAAATGCAAACTGAAGGGAACAACGGTAGACAAGGAGACGGGGAGGTCGGGCATTGATCCTACGAACTGACCCTCTTCTCAGTCGGACTCCGCATTCTCTTCGGGCTCGGGAAGTAGGTGAGGGTGCTCCCTCCTCAGGTCGGGTTCTTTCCCGAATAACTTTGATTTTCAGATTTTGTCCCACCTGATGACGCTATCAATATCAATCAGCATACCCGGCTCGGGTCTCAACACCTAACCTTGGCAAGTTCCTCTTCTGAGAGATTGGGGTCGTTATTCACAGTCTTTTTCAAGGTAAGATTCCAATCCACCTTGCACCCCGGGTTCATGGCCAGCTCGACCCAGTAGTAGTCGTTGTGCCAGCCCTTGTTGAAGGAGTGCCATTTGGTGAATATGGCGTTGCTGACTCGAGCTGCGAAGTGGAACCACCCTGGCTACTTCGGGTTGGGCTTGCAAATAAAGAACTGCCTGAACCGACGCAGGGTTGGCTTTATCTTCTTCTCAAGGCAGAACACATAAAACGCCACCATCACGACCTAGCCGTTAGGTGACATCTGACCCGGGATAAGCTCAAAGTAATTCAAAATGCCGGCGATGAAGTCAGGAAGTGGAAGCCAGACGACATCGAATGCGAGGTCGCAGATGGTGAAATGATCGGGTGGAGGATAGCAGGCAGGCTCGGTCCGACCTGGGACCTTCAGCTTGTGGTATTGATCCACCGACCAGTCCCTTAGCCTAGCGTTAGCCATCTGGACGGTAGAGTGGCACTCGCGCCTACAGCAGGCAAACAACTACTCTATCCTCTTTCCCCGAGCAGACGAACCGCTGGCTGTAGCTGAGCTCCGAGGTTGGACCACCCTAACTGGGGCCACTTCAATCGGTTCCGACATGAAGACTCCAGCTAAGTACTCCTGTGGTATCTCAACCCCCTCCAACTGGTTCAATGGCTCCTCATCTTCCCAATCACCCAAGTTTCCCAGGTCGGCTAAAGGATCCACCTCGGCTTCTTCTTGCACTCGCCTGATCTCGATCACTTGGCAATCGTCGTCACTCTCCCTGAGCCCAGATTGCCGAAAGGATTCTTGAGATGCACCTTTGATGTCATCCCCGCGGCCTCTATCTGAAGTCGACTCCGAGCTCGACGGATTCTCATCCCCTCCATAGGACCCACCTCCATCGCTTGGGAATCTTCCGACTCCAACCTCCCCATCCTGTTTACAAATTAAAATATGTGCAGGAATAACTAAAGGGAGTCGGGACGTACCTACCGCTCTAGTTGTCGAAGATGACCTGACCTAATTGGCTCCGAGCTGGTAGATTCCGAGCTGGATGCCCCGAGAAGATATTTTCTGAGCTAAAAGTGTCCGACCACTCTGGTTGCCGACCTGAAAGCTCCAAATTTCGTAAGCAAAGTGTGAAATGAATCTCGGATGTCAAGGCCCTATTTATAGGCAACTCTAGTAACCGCCTCGGGAATCCCAAACGTCGCATCTTGTCATAACTGCCAGGTGACGTGTCAGCCATCTGAAGAGTATGCACCGCTGACGTGGCCATCCTCACTCTGACGGGGTCAGGCACCTCCAGCTCGAGATCAACTCCCAAATCTAGATCTCGCCTTCTCGATCTCGACTTGGGGGGAGGGGATTGACGAGGGGAACCCCGAGCTAGGGTATGATGCCCGCTCCGAGCTGAAGGGGGCTAATCCGAGCCAAGCCCAGCACGTTCAGCTAATGCCCTACCTGGATGCTGATTCGACCTCACCCCGACCCAGGAAACCCCGACCTCGGCAAACAGCTGTTCTAATGGGACATAAAACCCTGATGGGACATAAAGCTGCACTGCATTAAATGCTGTCAGGTCCGAATTTAGTATAAATAGAGCTCCACCCCTTCATTTCGGAGGTAACTCGTCATTAAATGCTCTCAGCTACTTCTCCAGCTCGGACATACTAATCATTCGTACACTCGAGGGGAAAATTCGGGTCGTCACCCCGCTTTTTCCTTCCTTTTACTTGTGCAGGTCAGCTAGGCGACCCAAAAATCCAGGTCAAGAGGCCGACCCAAATTTCCAGCTCAGCAAGAGTAGCCCCTAAGCCTCCACGTCGAGATTCCGACCTCGACAGTCACCTTGATTTATTGTACTTATGAGCTACACTATTGGACAGGATTAAGAATGGGAAGTGTAACCTGTAAGGAATATACTTTAAATTACAAATCTCGTACTCCAGTGTAATATTATAAATTTAATTACTATGAATTTAATGGCATATTTTTTTTAGTAACTCACTTTAAGATACTCTAAACTACAACTCTCGTCCTACAGTGTAATACGCTCAATTCATGCTCCATTTCTCCTGATCTTTTAAAAAAAAAAGTGATACCGCTTCTTTGTGCGTAACATTCGGTATTTGAGAGTTCAAAAGATACCCCATTTGTTGTGCACGTAGAGGAAAATTTCCAACCTAAAGATGCTCAGGCATTACGCTACCTTATTTCATTACAAACAAGAACAAGAACAAGAAAAAGAAGGCCTGAAAGTACGAATCAGCTTCTCATTCCCATTGTCGTCTACTATGATTGATCCGAGGCTTCTACACCAATGATTCCCAATTTTCAGAATAGGTTCATGGTGCACCATACCAATTCATTGACTTTCTTTGAAATTTTCGTTTAGCAAAAAGCTGAAAGAGACTACTTTTAACAGATTTGGATGCCTAACGTAACAAAAGACATCCAATAACTTGTCTTAATTATTTAATCATAAATGTATTATTAGTTTATCATTATTAAACTTATCTCATAACGTTATAATATTATAAAATTATGAACTTAACTCATAAAATTACAATGTTATGATATTATGAACTTATCTCATAATTATGAAATAATGAAGGAATCATGTCTTTACAAAGTTATTCGAAGATACTCAGTTCACTCATTATCTCACTCAAGTGTGAGGAATTTTAATCTGCCATAATAGTTGATAAATTATAAAATTAATTATTATATCAATCGTTTGGCTCGCTTGCTGTTTCCGTTGGAAGCACTCGTCAACGTAGATGCTAAACTATGCCTTTTAGATGTGCTACTTGAAGGGCATAAAATTAAGGAGATGCTTCCTTTTCCTTTGCTTCCCGTTCTCCCTTTCTGGGGCATAAAAATTAAATGGATTCTTCACACCAAACAGAAGTCTGTATGGGTTAAATGGATATACTCCAACTATTTTAAAATTCGTAATCTCTCGGATATATCCATTCCGAGTAAACTTTCATGGGCTTGGAGGAAAATTCTACAACTCCGGCTCCACTGTAGACACTTCATCATCCACAAGATTGGGAATGGCATGTCTATTCGGTTCTGGAAAGATCAGTGGCATCCTTCTGGAAAGATCAGTGGCAGATTTCATTTCTGAAGGAGGTTGGAAATGGCCTGAGAACAGCCATATCCAATTCTTAATGCCCCACGATCGGCAATAACTAACATATATAATATTAGATCGATTTTCATTTTTAACATCATCAGACAGAATTTGGTTCAATGACCCCCGACACTAACAGAGAAGACAAGGCCTACTGGATTACTTCACCTAGTGAAAACTTCTCTGCAAATGCAACTTGGGATCTTATTCGAAATCACTATCCTCCAGTGAACTAGCACCATATTATGTGGTTCAAGCAATCGACTCTAAAGCACGCTTTCTGTACTTCAACTTTTTGGAAAGACAGTCTTCCAATGAAGAATAGGCTGATTTCTTGGGGTATTAACATGGACCCTCCTTGTATATTCTGTTGAACCTAGATTAAAGACAGGGAGCATGCATTTTTCTTGTGTTCATTCGCCAAAAGAATATGGAGGAGAGGATGGAAGATGATCAAAGGCCTCCGTAATCTATCCAACTTGACTCAAGTGGTTGAATGGTTTACTAAAAACACCAGTTTTCCTTCATTCCAAGCCACATCAGCAAAACTCTTCCTTGGAGCTTATATTTTTCATCTTTGAAATGAGAAAAACAGACAATTGTACAAGAATGAAGCACTAACAGATGACCAAATCTTTGACAACATTATTTTTTATATAAAAATCAAACTACACTCGATTAAAAAAATTAAGAAAAATCTTTTGAACCAAGTCATTTGTAAAACTTGAAATTTAGATGAAAGTAAATTTGGATAAACCTCGTCCAAGGAACTATAAATATTGTACATATTTTTGAGTTACTTTAATGACATCCTTGCTTTTAGCAACCAAAAAAAAAAATACAATTAAATAAAATTTCAAGAGATATGAAGCAACCCTTCCGAGTTATCCCCACTCTCCTATTATCCTTCAACCATTAGATTTTATCCTTTTAAAATATCAACTATCAAATCTAGATTAATAAATAATAAATTTTGAAAAAAGGAATTTGACATAAATAATTGAAATTTAAACAGATTAAATGTAATGACCCATTATTTACCTCATTTTGAAAATAAAAGAAATGAGAAATGAAAAGATCCAAACAAAACATAAGCTTTACAAATGCGGGTTGACTTAGGTTTGAGACAAGTTAATGGATTTGAATACCCTCGTGTCATTGGCAATCCAATAGTATTCATCAAAACTACATAAACTATTACCACCATTGAATATAAGGTTATGAGTACTCAAGCTCCTGGTCAATGTGTTCAATTTCTTGATTCAATGGAATTTTTAATCAGTGAGGGAAATTGTACAGGATGCACCTTGGAATTTTCACTTGCAGTGCTCAGACTCAGACTTTCGGAGACCAAGAGCACTTCTAGTGGCCATTACCAGTGTTTTCCTTCGAGGGTTTCTTCTCCTTTCTTTGGTTTTTTCATTTCTCTAAACTTACATTGTTTATTGCGTTGCTATATAATAAAAAACTTTGCTATCTAATAATTTGCCTAACTATCTGCTATTGTTACGTATCTTTCCAGTACTGACATTCAGACGTGATGACATTTAAGAAAATTTGCCTAGCTAACAATCAAATTGGTAATTTCTGTATATAGCCGATGGTCAAGGGGAACGTCGCGAGCCTGTGCAATGAGTCCACTCTTTCAGTATCAAAGGCTGTCCACCCCTAATTCATAGACACAACAGATATTTCGCGTTGAGGCGTCAAACATAGATCTTAATGCATGTTAATCATATAAAGAAAGTAGATCTTAACGCAGGTTAATCATATAAAGAAAAGTAATTCCAGAATGGTTGAAATGGAAAAAGACTATTTATGAGCTGTTGTGAAGTGTGAACTGCCTAATTCAATCGAGGAAATTAGATACAATGTACATATGCTCACAAACAACACACTTCTACATCACAACAAAAATTCATCCATCAATTAACTGCATAAACGCGTTTTGCATTACCTCATTCTTCAGATAAGTTACCATACTGCCATGGGTTGAACTCTGTTGATTCGATATCATTGACATCAACAGTGCCCGAGCTATCTACGGCAGCTTGGTGTTCACTGTACTTGCCGTTGTACCTATAGACTTCCAAGTCTCCCCATGGTGTTGGAGTAATTTCATCAGTTGGATCGAACCATCTTGGTGTGAACTGATGGCCTTTTGCTTCTCGATTTCTCTTTTCAGCTCTCTGCCTTTCCTCCAAACTGATAACACAAAAACATAAAGCATCTCAGAAAACCAAAAAGAAAATCAAAATTCTCGTGAAACTACCATGTAGAATCTCCTTTCAGTTATATAGCAGTCTGTTGACAAGTCAAACACCATAACCGCAATAAGAATTAATCCGTGGTCACCAAAATTTTCTGTGGCATGACATTCTGTATCTCATACACAGTAATAAGAGCATCAATTTCTTTCCTTTTGTCCCTTTCCCAAGGTGAAATCGACCGAAGAAAACCCATTTCTTATTGTAGCACTTACTCAGAATTCAGGACAATCAATGAACTGGATCAGTTTCTTCATAAGTCCACAATGTTCTAGAACTTGGAAACTATAAAATATCCTTTGGTTGACCCCGAAAGGTTGAAACCATGGAATACAATCCTTGTGCAAGAGAGAAAATCTACAAAGAACTTATTAACTCAGAGGCTTCCCCTTTATGCTTTCCACCAATTATATACAAGGTTGGCCATCACGAGTTTTTTTTTTTTTTTTTTTTTTTTTGGCAAAGTAAGCAAAATTGTGTATTCCAGTGAAAAAGAAAACAATAAAAAGAGTTCATGCAAATAGATGAAGCAAGGAGCTAACCAAGCAACCCCTAGAAACATCAAGCAACAAACAAGTATTAGCAACGAGCTAATACGTGCAACAAGCAAAGCTAACCGATAAGTACAAACAAATAACAACACCCGATGGGGTCATAGCAATCAAGTGAAGAAAACAAGCAAAGAAAAGGCTAATTGATGCTCAAGTGAATGCATTTCCAATTATTTGTATTTTATACAGATGCATGTGCTACGTATGTCAAGAGGAAGGAGGAGAGACGCACAGAGAGAGAGAGAGATAGAGAGAGGGAGGAAGGGAGAGGAAACCTGCTCTTTTCAGCACCAGCCTTGGACAGATCACCTTTTTCAAGAGCATATCTATCAGGACGCAATCGAGAATCTGATGGTAGCAACTTCTTTGGAGCAGTATCAAAGCTGTTTATTT
This sequence comes from Ehretia macrophylla, assembly GCA_037974665.1. Lineage (NCBI taxonomy): Eukaryota > Viridiplantae > Streptophyta > Magnoliopsida > Boraginales > Ehretiaceae > Ehretia > Ehretia macrophylla. Next base: position 21,654,162 of record CM075782.1, on the reverse strand, counting down.
TATGTGCAAAGTAGGTGTATTGAAACTTGTCATTTTCTGGAGCAGGAGCAAGATGCCAAACCTGCAGCAAATTTACTATTCATCCTTCCATTTCAATTTGAAAGACCAATCAATTAAAAACAAAAATTCAGAACTTTCTTTATTCACAGGTATCGCATATAAACCATAGCATACTCGCATATTGCTTTATTTCGGACATAATATCACAAATTTACCAACAATATATTGCAGGAAAGTTGCAGCACTAGAAAAATGATTTCATGAAGTCTGTGCATAATAATCCAGAGGACTTTTATCTTTCTTAACATTTTATCAAGCAGACTGAGACTCATAGATTAATCAATTACTTCTGGAGACACAAACACACTGTTATGTAATTGAACAAAGCAGGATAAAGATGGTTCAAGTGTTTAGATATCGTATGAGCTTACACAGAGCCCTGGGAGTCTGTGGTAGTCCTATGGAGCAGCAGCTATTTGCTTAGTGAATCCGAGTGATGATAGCAAAAGAGAGTGCAGGACAATTGGATAAGGTGTGGGTATCAACTGTCAGGTTTGGATTGGTGCTTAAATGGAGAAGACTGAGGTGGAGCAGCAGGTAGAGAAGGGTTGCAGAGTTTTACAGATCTTTTTTCTAGAGAGGGATCAGGGTCAGGTCATATTTTCTTCGCTTTCCTCAGCTCAGTTGCAAATGCAAATTTTCTAAGATGTGGTCTAAAACTAAGACAATTAACAATGAATTGAGTCGCATGTTCATGAAAGAGCCTGAGTGATAAGATTATACAGAAATAAGAGCTACTCAAGCATTCTCTTAGACCCCAACTCAACAATGAATATGTTCAAGATCCCCTCCTAAGATATAGACTCATGACTCTACTAAGAGTAGGGATGGCAACGGATAACTGTTGTAACCGAAACCGACGGGTATCCGCCCGATAAAAACCCGATAACAAAAACCGACGGATAAACCGATAGGTTTTGGTTTTTATAAGTTACAACTGACAGGTAAACCGATAGGTTTTGGTTTTATACGTTAAAAAAAACCGAAACCCGAAACCCAATTATAATTTATTATAATATATATATATATATATATATATAATGTTTAAATTTTTAAAAATAATAAAAATACATTACATTTTTTAAAAGTTTTAGACTAAACCATTATTACCATTTTAAAAAAAAAAAATCTTTTTACTAAATAAGAAAAAAAGTCTAATAATAAAACAAGTAAAAGGGATATAAAGACAAAAGATATAAAATAATAAAAAAAAACTAATATACATATAACATAAAAGAGAATAAAAGATATAAAACTAATATATTATATACATATCTAATAGCTTTGCCCTAATCTTCCACTCATCATCTCATCCAAATCAGTGCCGCACTCAAGTCCTCACTGCCTAAGAGAAAGAGCTCATTTTCCTCTCTATTCTTCATTTTTTGCCTTGACTTATTGCTCTCTTATGGCTTAGTCAGTGATGAATCTAAATCATCTTCTACAGAAAGTGCATCGCGAGATGCAAAACTACTGACTTTTTCTTTGGCTTAGCCAGTGATGAATCTAATTTTTTGTAATTTGGTTGAGAACTTTGTTATCTAGTTGTATTGATGGATAAATAATTTCTCGTTTTTATTTTTTTAGAATTGAATATTTGCAATGAGGTAGTATATTTTTAATTTTATTATCTTATTATGTATGGATTGTGATTTATTATATTTTTAGATTGTTTTACATTTAAATTAATATTTTTTTTCATATTTTTGGACTCCTTTTCTATTTAAATTAATTTTTTTAAGTTAACAGTTTTGGTTTTGGTTATCCATGGTCTTTTTAAATCCGTCGGCTTTCGCTTTCGGTTTCGGTTTCGGTTTTGGCAAAAACCGCGGTTAACCAAACCGCTACCATTTCTAACTAAGAGATTCAAATGTGTCTACAAGACCAACACAACGAAGATATCAATTTGATGTCGTAGGGCAACAAGTACAAAAGTATTCTACCAGAAACAAAAAATGTCCAACACAGACGAATCTAAGAAGATTTACTACCTCTTTTAGTTCTGTGCCAGGAAGAGGTTCTCCTTCCAAATCACATGGTTGGTAACGCATTGATTCATTCCACTTTCCAGTCATCAATATTTTTGGTTCCTCAGCAGCATTATATACATATCCATCCACCTCATAGCGGCCAGCCCTGCTCCCAAACAAGATTTGTCAGACATCATTATTTAGAACATATTATCAACCATGGCAATTGCAATTCCAGCAACATCAAATGTTGTGTGCCCGCACGTGTGTGTGTGTGTGTTTGTGTGGATGAGAGAGAGAGAGAGAGAGAGAGATTAAAAAGAACAAAATGCCTTGGTTTTGAATCATTATTTCGGGAGCAGACACTAAACTCCAGAAAAAAGTAAACAGAAATTGAATTCACATGATAACCTATCATGCCAAATCCCACAAAATCATACAGAAACCACAAGAATGTGAGAAGGACGCTTGAGCGTTTTGATTCCAGAATACTCAGTAAACAATAAGAGAGAATTCTTTTTTTTTTTTTTTTTTTTGAGAGAGAGAGAGAATACAGACATAAATTTTAAATATAAATTAGGTATATATCCACAAAAAGAGCCGATAAGAGAATGAACGAGAGAAATGCAAACATACCCAAACCAACCACATGGTTGAAAATATAGCACAGCTTTGTCCCCAGTAGTCAAATTTGTCATAATCATTTCTCCCGGAGAATCAACCCAAGTTCGTCCAAAAATCAAATTGTTAACCTTGGAGAGAGGTGGAACCAAATCCAGGACAACACCATCCTTTTTAAGAGTGACACGAGTTCTGCATCCAAAATGCAGCAAAGATCAAACATCCAAAAGAAATCGATATACTGACATAAACAAAAGCATGAAGGTCATCCAAATACATGAACCATTCCTATATGAGATGGCAGAAAGTCAAAGTAAAAAATAGTAGCTACTACAAGGAACATGGTGCTCAGTAGATATAATCCATACTAAAAATAATGGTCAACCTCAATAAAAAGTAACATGCCCGACTAACCTTCCGAGTGGATAGATATCTAGTGAATTCCCCAAGAATTTAGTTTTCACTTTTGACGTCACTTCGTATATAAAATGCTCATTTTCTGCATGTGCAGCACTCATGGGAGGATGATGACTCACCTGTAAAACATGAACCCCACATTAACTTACAAAAAAGCACTTAAATCATTCGGCAAGCATCTCTACAATCACCTCTACAATCAGGTTGACGCCAGATTATCTTTTATCAATCTGCTTCACAGATCAAATGCCAAAAAAAAAAATTGATCTGTTGTCTCCATATCTAAATTTTGTATTAATGGCAGGAATTCAGGTGTTATAATAAAAATGCAAAAGATATGTGGACCACATCAAAATCTTTTTTTTCTTTCTTTTTTGGTTTTTTTTGTTGAGGAAGAGTTGGAAAGGGGACGAGTGAAGATCATAACACACACAGGAAGAATAGAATCCCTTCACCTACCTGTTCAGCAATAAAAGTAATCCCACCATGGTTAACCAATTCATATGTCTCACCAAGAATTGGGTTAAAAGGCTTCCAAGTGCGCTGAAATGCATAGTAGACTGATATAGCCCATGATGCTGCAACAAACAACACAAGTTAATACATCACACCCATGCCTCCAGAATAGAAACGCTAACTCATCCCATTCACATCACTGTCATCACATACTTGCATATACCAACCGCATGTATGGATCCTCACATTCATCAGCAAGATCTAAAAGGTGTGAATATTCCATCAACTGCCATGACAATCGCACTATTAGTCGAAAAAATTTGCAATACATGACACATGATATAACATTAGCACCAACAACATGCAAAGCAAATAACACTAACCTCTGCTATTTTTTGAATCATAGTCATCGGCTCAAATATGAGCACTGGAAGAGTCACCATTGACGTGACATCATTTCCAATATATTTCTGCATCATCTTCCAGTAACTGTCTCGGTCCTTTGAGAATGCAATAAATGTCTCAGAACAAGGCTCATATGGAAAGTAATACAACTCCCCAACCAGGGAATAAAAAGGCACACATGCATACATTTACTAACATGTTTACAAGAAAAGATATCTCAAATTTATCCATATCCATGTTAAAAAACAAAAGATGAAAAAAACACACAATTTCTGAAGAAACTTAGAAGAAAAAAGCGCCAAATCAACCTCCTGCTTCCATCTGCCTCTCTGAGCTTCCTCTTCTGCATCATCTTTGCTTCCTTCTGGATTTATAACTTCCAAGCCTTCATAACCAAGCAGTCTGGAGGCAGAAAAAGAGAAAAAAAATATGTTGAACACATGGCTCACAAAACACAACAAAAGAACCTACAATTTTGGATGACAAATGGAAAAAATCTATACATTTATTGGAAAAACCACCTCATCTAAAAGCTTAAGATGTTGGAGAGAGGTATATTATTTCTTAGAAATTTCTTGAATAAACATCCTCTGTTAATCTGGCCTTTTTTCACACAACTATTGTTTACCAAGTGATAGTGAGACTTGATCCAACGAACTCTTTGAATCCTGCTCCAATACCTTAATCAGTTGACCACCTCTTCTAAAAGAGTAAGCTGTAACATATGATTTTATTCTACAATATTTTCAAGGGTAAATTATCTCAGGGACCATTAAACTATCATGTGAGTCCTATTTTGCCCATTCAACTATAAATGGTCCCAAAGGGACCAACTAGTTTTATAAAATGGTTCCAAGGCGGACATTCTGTCAACTTGCCATCCAAAAAGCAGTAACATAATAGTGCATAAAGGGGAAAAACAGTCAATTCAGCATAAATAACTCAAAGCAGCCACAAATTTTGAATTTATTCGCACTTTCACCCCAATTTGCCCAACTTTTTATTCAAATTTCTTATAAACACGTCTTATTTTCTTCAAATTTCTTTAGATAAATATCTTAAATCAAATTAGGATAGATCTAAATTTATATTTGATGCAAATGAATCATAAAAAAAACACAAAAAAAATAATAATAACCTGCATCATTAAAAATGACACCTGCACATCTTAGCATACACAAAACAGGACCCAAAAAACAAAAACACCTCACACACATCTGCACACTTGAATTTTGCATTCATCCAAGGAAAAAAGTCAAAATACAATAAAATAATGATGCTATCAAATCTCCATAAAGCATTCGAAGCATTCACAGGCACGGTTGAGAAGATCACAAGCTACGGCCAAAAAAAGAAAAGATCGTAAGCTCTCGAACTGTCTTTGCTTTCAAAAGAAAAAAAAAAAAACGCAGCTTTAGAACTGGGTTTGGGAAAATTATCTGCATTGAATGGGACTAACTAATCTAACTGATTCTGAGATCAGTTTCCTAACCATCCAAGCTAGTGCATTATAATACTAACAATAGACTAGCTCAGTACATTACAGCAGCAGCTATCAAATAGACTAATTACAGGAATATAATAGCAATACACAGAGGTAACCAAGCTATACTTTATCAACCCCCCTCAAGCTGAACTGTGGTGAGCACAGTGGAAGCTTGTGTAGTAGATAGGTGAACTGCTTTAGAGAGAGTGGCTTGGTGTGGATGCCAGCCAGCTGTTCTGTCGTAGATATGTAGGAAACTTGAAGCTGCTTGGAGACTTCTCTTATGAAATGGTAGTCTATTTTAATGTGTTTAGTCCTTCCATGATAGACTAGATTAGTAGCAAGGGCCAGAGCTGAAACATTTTCACAGTGCAAAACAGGAGATTTGACTGGAATATGTAGATCTTGCAAAAGATAAGTCAACCATTTAATCTCTGTAGCTGTGTATGCCATGGCTCTGTATTCAGTCTCAGTAGTGGACCTGGCTACTGTTGCCTGTTTCTTATAACTCCAGGAGATGGCACTAGTACCCAAAAAAATGATAAATCCTGTGGTAGATTTTCTGTCCTCAGGGTCACTTGCCCAGTCCGAGTCAGAGTATGCCTGAATATGTAGAGGTCCTTGCTGCAGAAGTAGACCTTGATGAATGGTTCCCTTTACATATCTGAGTGCCCTTTTTAGGGCTGCAAAGTTTGCAGTAGTAGGTGTATGCATGTGTTGACATAGTGTGTTAACTGCATACTGTAGTCCAGGTCTGGTGATGGTTAAATACTGCAGGGCTCCAACTAAGCTTCTGAACAGTGTAGGATTGGCATAGGGAGTGACAGAAGCTTTAGTAGTAATAGGGGACTTGGAAAAGGTTGGAGTAGGAGAAGATTTGCAGTCTGCCATGCCAGCTCTTTGTAGTAACTCGAGAGCTTTAGCTGATAAACATGTGATCTTCCAAGAGAGTTGAACCTAGTGGCTAGGGCAGTCCAGATTTCTGGAACTAGTGATAGATGAAAAACATTTGGTAACATTGCAGTAGTTATTGAAGCCACAAGGCAGGTTTTGATATGCTCATCTTTGAGAAGCCAACTAGTGTAACTAGGGTTAATGGTGATGGTACTGGTGGTGGAGGAGGCTTTTTCAGAGGAAATCAGCTTAGGAGGTAGTGGTTCTGCACTAGTAACATGACCTAGAATTTGATGTCCTCGAAAGATCACATAGTTTGTGTTGTCCAACTTTAGTTGGATCAAACTAAGCAGATTTTGTAGAAGCTGCTTGAGTCCTGGTGAAAGATTCAGCTCTGGACTTGAATTTTCAACCATTGAAAGCAGGTTTGAAGCTTTGAAGCTTGAGATATGCTTTAATGGAGTTGGGAGCCCTAGCTAGGGTTTGAGATGGTGAATTGAGATAAAAATTGGATCAAAAGATAGAGTGAGAAAAGATGAAGCTTCGACCGTAATTTGGAAGCTTTTTAATGGCTAGAAAGAAGCTTGGAGAGAGATCTCCAATGGCGGTTGCTTGAAAAAAAAATGGAGGATAAGAACCTAAGCTCTGTGATACCATAAAGAAGAAGAGAAGAGAGACAAATTTTAGAAAATATCTTTTATTTCATTTGCTTAAGTGAATTACATCAGTTGTGGTATTTATAGTTGCCACAGCACCATGTGTTGTACATGCTTGCACATACACCTGCTGTCACATAATCTAACTGATTCTGAGATCAGTTTGACACAGCTATCACATAACTAATCTAACTGATTCTGAGATCAGTTTCCTAACCATCCAAGCTACTCGCATTATAATACTAACAGTAGACTAGCTTAGTACATTACAGCAGCAGCTATCAAATAGACTAATTACAGGACTATAATAGCAATACACAGAGGTAACCAAGCTATACTTTATCAGGGACATTTGGGGGGTTGGCAAATAATAAATATTTTTTTCTAAGAGGCGGTATTGTAATTAAAATATAGAATTGACAATTTTACCCTTATTTTGTCAGGTGCCTGGCATGTGGTTCGGTTCCGTTAATGTTTTTTGGATGAAAAGTTAACAGTGTGGCCATATTGGAACCAATGTTATAAACTAATGGTCCTTTTGAAACCATTTATAGTTGAGTGGGCAAAATAGGACTCACATGATAGTTTAGTGGCCTGTAAAATTTTTTACCCTATTTTCAACACTCCCCATTAAACACAGGCACATTTAACTATCATAAATGAGTCGCTACATGTCTTGATCCCAATGCCTCTTTGAACCTAATCTAAAAGCACAAGTTTAGAGAAGTGTGTGATTGTTTTGCCATGATGACCTCAATGGAATCCATCTTTATCAACCAGAAGAAATGGAATATTATATAACATTACATGATTGTATTTAAACTCAAAAGACTAACCCCTCCAAAAACACACAATTTGATAACATCAATTAACTATTTGTCATATCCATAGTCACAGTAACTTACAACAACACTTATTGTATTAGCACAAAATGGATGATCACACACATCATTTGACAATTGTTGATACTAGAACCACACATATATCATTTGACAAGTGTTAAAACTAGAACCAATTCACAATATCAGACTAAGACAATCCATATGTAGGAGATGGCAAGATTCATGCTGATCACTGGTGATCTCATCCTGTATTTATTCAACGGCAGCCCCTGCCAAGTGGAATGGTAGGGTTCGAGTCATGCGGGTGGGGGAAAGGGGGATTTGGGGGGGGGGGGAAGGAAAAAAAAAAAAAACAGCAGCCACCTTGGAGACTAAGATAGAAACCCCCACCTACCATTCTTGTATATGTAGGCCTATGCAAGATAACAGTAGTTGTTTCAACACAATGCTATACACTAGATGCAAGAGTTTGTAAAAGCAAAATTTTCCATTTCAAATATCGTATCACAACAAAGATGAAAGCATATGAACATAAACAAACAAGATCAAACCAAACCAAAACAAGCTTTTTTGCCACTAGGACAGGTCAACTATATGTCTGACGAAGCCATTCACTTCTCTCGAGAGCCATCTCCACACTTAACTTCATGTATGCGAGATCTCATCTAAGTGTCTCCAACCAACTCTTCTTAAGTCTTCCTCTACCCATCTTACAATGTAGAACCTCCATATATTCACACCTTCTAACAAGTGCCTCCATCTATCACCTCCTAATGTATCCTAACCATCCTAAACGGTTTCCCTCTCATATTATCCTCAAATTCTGCCACCCCTATTTTTTCTCTAATTTTGTCTTTTATAATCTTATACTTCCCACTATTGCCACATCTCCACCTCAACATTCTCATCACAGACACATCTGACTTAATTTGAACATCTTCTAAACATGTTGGTACTTCACCCCCGAACACTCTTAGCCATCAATAAAGCTGGTCTTATGGCTATCTTTAGACACCTTAAGGGTATCTTTTGATCATACAATACTCATTAAAAAAACAACGAAGTTTTACCAAAGACACGCACTTGTCCAACTTTTCGCATTGCAAACTACATATCATTTGAATCGAATTCCAACAATATTGTTCGAGCAATCAAACACAACGATATTAATAACAACGAGATCAACTTCACTGACTACACATAACAGCATATTAATAAATTGGTACCATATACATACATGTATATCATATGGTTCAGAAACTAAGTATAAATCGAAAAGTTAAAGAAGCATACCCATTGATAGATCTATGCATGGCGTTGCCGAACACGGACAAACCAGAGGTCATGGCAGCAAAGAAACCCCCTTTACTGCTGCTTTGTTGCTCGTTTGGAGTCCCCATTTTTCTCCCCTAAACACTAATTAATTACTCGCTCCTCTCGTTAATTATGTGGATTTAATTTCTATAATCAATTTATTGCAATCGCTTAATTGCAAAATTACAATAATAATAATTGTTAATCAAGTAGAGAAAACCCTAGTTTTATATGGAGAACGAGAGAAAGAGACAAGAGGGAGACAGAAGCGGGGGAGGAGGAGAGAAGGGAACTGAAAGGTTTGATTTGTAGTGATTTTAATAACATATTATAGGGGAAAAGAGAAGGCAAAAATTGAAATATTATTGAACAGCGAGGACGTGAAATGAAATTAGTTGGCGCTTTTGAATTTTTTAATGGGATATTTAATTTTTAGGGTGCTTTGGGATTTTCAAATTTTGGGATCGTGAATTGTGGTCAACGAATCTGGAAATTTATGCCTTTGTGAATGTTGCGGATTTGCGATCCTAGTTCTGGTGGGCCGGCTTGCCGGCACCGAAGAGGATATTTACATTGGAAGGAGATTATCTTCTCTTCTTTTTCTATTTTGGAGTTTACACGAGAAATTACAAAGGGTACTGACCAAAAATTTATTAAGAATGGGATATGATTGTATTATTTTAAAAGAATTTGAACCCTAGACCAATTAGTTAATCCACTTAGGGTATTTTTAATGAGGAGAACAAAATACAAAATTTATTATTTTTAATTATTTTTAGAAATTCGGATCTCTAAAAATTATTATTAATAATTTAAATATATATGGAATTTACTATTTTTTCAACTTTTGAATTAAAATAGAAATACAATTTATTTTTTTGGCTCTAAATTTAGAGCTACAAATAGTGACAGATTCTCTATTTTGACTTAAAATTTAACAAAAATAGTGGGTCTCATGTATATTTAAATTATTAATAATAATTTTTAAAGACTCGAGTCTCTAAAAGTAACCAAAAATAATAAATTTTTTATTTTAAATTTATCATAGGAGATACCTTTATTAGTTAGAATACCAAAAAATTTGTACTTTTTCTACTACTATACAAACATATAGGTAAAGAAATGAAAACTCTTTAATTAGTATGGACTGATGTCAGTTTAGGATAGTTGTGAGATAAAAAATAAATTTTACATGTGTGTGAGACTCACTTTATATAAAAAGACTGATGTCAGTCTGAACTTATTGAATAACAACCCGTAAAGAAAGAAAACTCTTCAACTCAACTATGTAAACCAATTATGAGTGTAGAGGTGAGAATGCAACTTAGTTCTGAACTCAAGTACAGGCCCAAACTGAGAGGAGCCTGTTCTTTACCACTCAAGCCAAACCCTGAAGAGACTCTTAGATTCTTTTCATAGTCATTGTCTATCACGTTAAAGAGAAGTTGTTAAGCTTCCCAGCTGAGCAACCTTAATTGTAGGCATCTAAAGTCTCTATAAAGAGGAAATAGAATATAGAGAAACATCATAACACTTGGCCCAAAAAAAAAATCATGATGCTTAATGTTGGGTTGATGATCGACATAACGGTCTCAAGATCACATTTGCTACTTTTGAATACGGTTTATTGCTAAATTTAGGAATAACTTCGTTTGTATATTGTGGAGATAGTTTGTCTTAAATATATTCAAAAGTTGGTTAGGATGATTTTCAAATTTAGTTTATTTTTCATCTTTGACTTATTTTAAACTACAAACTATAAGCTATAAAAACTAGAAAAGAAAAAAAAAACTATAATAGACAAGCATTTCTGTTTAGCTTAACTTTTAAACAATTAAAAGCATTTTCTATGAGTTTAAAAGCTAAAAATAATATGTTTGGCCTATTTTTTAAAGTGCTTTTAAGTAGAAGTTGAAATTGAAAAAAGTTAAAAAATAAGAAGCTCCAAATTATAGCTTTTTTTTATAAAAAAAAAACTTTTACGAATCTATTTTAACATAATGCAAGAAGCTGTTTTTCTTTTCTTTCTTTAATATACCTCTTCATATTTTTTAAAGGGGTGAAGTACACCAGACCCCCTTATACTTTAGCGAAAGTGCACAACACCCCATATAGTTCAAAAACTCCCTGAACTAGTCCTTATGTTTTTTAAAAGTGCACAACACCCCCTACAGTTATAAAATCCGTGATATTTAACGAATTTTGTAAAAAAGATTTAAATACGCTCATTTTTTTTCATTTCTCTCTTTTACCATTTCCTCTTTTGTTTAGGCCAAAAAAATGGTAATTTGGTCAATTCATATAATTATTTAATGAATAAATTCGTTAAAAATTAAAAAAAAATCTCACTTAACGCGTGTAAAATACACTCTCCGTTAAATTTAACGGATTTTTTAACGGTAGGGGGGTGTTGTGCACTTTTAAAAAACTACAAGGACTAACTCAGGGAGTTTTTAAACTATAGAGGGGTGTTGTACACTTTTGCTAAAATATAAGGGCGTCTGATGCACTTCACCCTTTTTTAAAGTCCAACACCGCCCTTAAAATTTTTAAAAGCTCGACATTGCCTAACATAGGCCAAACAGTCAATAACTTTTATTTTACAGCACTTCTAACCAAAGTTTACTGCTAATAGCTTTGTAACTTAAAAGCTAAAATTTTATAATTAGGCCAAATAGAATCTTAATCTTTGATGGTTTACTGTATTACTATAATGGATTTCAACCCAAACTTCATTAGATATTATTTGAACTTTCCCAGGCATACACATTGTGTAAATGAATTCAAAGCCCTTTATAATATTGTATGTGATGTCAATTTTCACAAGGATATATATGTATGAATAAATAATTAAATTTATATACAATCTATGGTAAACTAAGTACAAATTGCAAAGTTAATAAGCTACCCGGTAACTCAAACTTTTCAACAAACTTTCAAGGTCCATACTGATACAATTATGATTATTGATGTATGTATACCTTTTTTTTTTTTTTTTTACTAAGCTAGTAAGAAGATTTCAGTCAACTACTAAAACGTTGGTAAACCACTTTACAATGTATACTCAAGTCAAAAAAAAAGAAGACAAAACTCGAAACTGATTAAAAATTACATTAATATTCTAATGGCTACAAAAGGTTCTATCATTAATATTGTCTGTAAATGGTTTGCCTACAAGCATCTTGAATATGACATCCTCACGGATCTTCATCACCAATTGGTCCTCTATTGCAACTCCATTGCCAAACAAGGGACTGTTGTGTTCCTAAAAAAAATGATATGGATTATAGCTTGATATGGTAAAATTATATCCTTTCCAATCCAAGCTTTGATATTTAAAATATACTAAGAAAAATGATTTGGATTATAGCTGGAACTAATTGTCATACTGGAAAGGGAAGTTAAACTAGTAGTTAAACAAAAAATATTCGTTATGAAGATAAAATTTAGTTTTGCACTTTGCAGGCATGCTATAATTATTCATAGAGTTCATGCAAGAAGATGCTCTGGAAAGAGGTATACACAAAGCACTCACAATGCATAAGAAAATGCATAGTCTATAGTGTTAAAATCAAAATAACTTGAATAGTTTCTATTTTTCTTATGGTAGGGGTGGATTCAGGATATTTTTAGCAGGGACTGTAATATATAATCAAAGGTTATATATATTTAATATTTTATTTTTCTTAGTAGGGGGCTCATTAATATTTCAAATTAAAAGTATATTTAAAATATCGTTATATTTAAAATAAAATAAAAAAAATTGGAGTTAGTGGAGTCTGTAGTCTCCACTAGTCCCCATGTGCGTCCACCCATGCTTATAGGCAATTAAATTGATTACGAAGCTAAAATAGAGCTAATATAAACTATTTTTAGATGATTTATTGACGTACTTATTTGGAATACGTCGTACGGAAAAAAATATTTTGATGATAACCTAGTTAAGATGAAATATCAAATGACAAAGTTTACATGCAGGTATACCCAAAAAAAAATGAACAATGTAGAAATCAATTTCCTACCTCTCTTGTACTTCTTTCTTACAATAACGAGTCTGTATTAACTCTTACTGGCATAACATAATAGAAACGAGGTTGAAACATATCATAGTTTCTTATTTTCCATTTTTCATTGAATTGATTCTTAAGATATGTATAAAAATTATAGCAATGTCAAGGTTACATATTTTCTTTTTCTTTTTATTAAACAAAGTTTGGAGACTTTACTTTGACATAGCACCATAATTAAATTGTTTACATCATCAAATATAAAATTTGAAACATAAATGCTTTATCATGCTAAAGCTTTTGAACTTATTGGAATGAGTAAATGTCTAATATAGTTAATGCTTTATAGTTGGCTAGAAAAATTGGAAAACAAAATACATAAAGAAGGATGAATTTCTATTTATATTTGATAATCTGATGAATTATGCACGTACCATAAATTCATTAAATTATTTTAGTTATGACATGACAAGAATAACATAAAGCATATTAAAGTAATCCACAACCTTCTAATATGTCTAGAATTTATTTGTAAAAGATTTGCACATTAAAGTACCCAAAAGATTATAATAATTAGCTTAAAATGTCCTCGTAAGATTTGATCAATTAATTCCCATTCTTATATTATTATAAAGCATCAATCATGACAATTTATGCAATTAAACCACATTAATCATTCCTTACAGCTTGTTTGGATTTAGGGAAATGGGTGAAAAGGGATGTAAAGGGATCAAATTAGAAAATACTCACCCTTATCTGTTAATTTGGAAGGTTTCCAAAGGGAAAAGAATTTGAGGGATCAAAACAACCCATCATATACTCAATATTTATTTTCTCCCAATTTGGATAAAATGGGGGAAGGGAAACCCAAAAAAAAAAAAATTAATACCAAATTTGACCTTGTAATGTCAACTAAATCACTATCATACTTTCCTCATTTCTTCATTTTCTCAAACGTAAGTTTTGTGGGTATGAATTGTATGCATTGGTGTGTGTATGTACAACATTATAGGTGTGAATAGTGCATCTAATCGTGTATTTATAACAACTCAAGTTCAAGAAGAAAGCTCAACCCAAAAACCTAGTCTGTTAAGAGAGAGAACATTTTGTACTTAAGAACCACTCTTTGTGAGGGTGAGATCTCGATGTAAGACTATTACATTCTACCCCCTTAAAGAGCCAACGTCTACGTCAGGCTAACCTATCGACACTGGCCCGATGATAGCCCTCTTCTCTTGGCAGTTGCACTCACCTACTAGTATTTAGTATAACACTTACCACACATTAATCTAGCCTATAGTCTCCCCTCATAGAGTCTACTCTTAACAAAAGTACCAATATAATAACTCAAGCCCAAGAATGTAACAACTCAAGTCCAAGGGAGAGCTTGTGATGCCCAAGACATCTATCTTGCTTGCATTAACTCTCGCATATTTTCTCTACATTTCAGTGTGCCTTTAATAGCTTGAATATGTGTTATTTGTTGGTTACTATTCACAGTGGAATTCGACTGTCTAATTTGTCCAAACTAATATTTTTCCTAGGTTATATGACTCTTAGGAGGGATGGAAAAAATGAGAACTTGACCATTAGACCTTGGCAATGTGCGTTTGAAAAATGTTTTATTGGACTGTGAATAGTGTCATAGAGATAGAATTGCATAGTTAGCTAACTCTAATTGCATTTTAAGCATTATTTGACTTAGTCTTGCATTACTTGAGAGTCAATTAGCCTACACATATATTATATGCCTTATATATATTTCCATTTACTTAATAAATTAGCAAAAACAAACAAAAATAGAACCAAACCCTCTCCTTGAACTCGACGGCAATAGCAAAGAGGAAAGAGATAAATTTTTCTTGCAACATCAAATCTTGGCTCAAGAACTTGCATCCTAGGATGGAATCCTCATCTCCTAAGCTTGTTCCAACCTTCTATTGCTTCCATAGGTGAGGGAGATTGCATTATTTGAGCATTTGAAGATGTGATTGCTTTATGGAAAATAATGTTTGTTGTTTATAGCTTATGATTTGCTCTAATATTGTGAAATACATCTTATTTATGCTATGTAGACTTATGTATTTAGTTTAGTAGCTTGTTTTATGGTGGAATACAAAGAATCACATGAAGAAGATGATGAATAGTAACCAAATCTAGGGTTTTCCTAAAATTTTCTTATTAGCTTGATCTTATGCTATCTATGGATGCTTTAGAGGTTAATAAAGATAGATTAAAGGTTGTGTGTGATTAATTTGTTCGGAACTTGGGTAAAAGGCGTAATTAGCTCAATTTACAAAGGGGTTTCGGGTGAAATGCAAATCCGGGTAGAATTGAATGATATATTTGGTGTTTATGGGGTGATGAAGTGCTAAATGTGTGTTTATGACACTTAGTTCGGTATCGATGAAGGTACTTGTAGTTAAAACGCATAAAGGGAATTTTGGGACTTTTGCGGTAATTGTGGGTTAAAGAGTGATTTCAAGGGTCTAGGAGGTGTCATAAAGTGTCATTAGAAGGTTCGAATAGCTAAATTGAGAATTCGGAATCTAGTGCTTCAGTCAAGAGCTAATTAGCATAAGATAACAAAGGGGAAAAATGGCAAGTTGGGGTTTTGAAGCTTGTATTGGCTTGTAACTTGTTATTATGTGTTTAAATGCAATTTTATACTATATGTGGGCTAGTGGTGAAGTTTTGTAAAATGTGATAGCTTAACCCTTTTGTTTGCATTTGGTTATTTTGTGTTATAACTTACTTTTCAACTGTTTTCGAGGGAAACCTACTTTGTTGTCCCTCTTTTGTGTTATTATATTATATTGTTATTATATTGTCATTGTTTGAGTGCATTGCATCGATGGTTGCACAACCTCATCATTCGGGACAGTTGCGATGGGCCTCTCTGGACGGCATCGGGCTTACCAGTGTTGGTTGCTTTAGCTCTGTACCTTAGTCCCTCACTCATCTGGTATGGAGTATGCCAGGGGGTGTGGGTCGTAGGATCGGGTACATCCGGAGTACCCATTGGTGTTTGGGATGCCAGCATATCGTGGTTCGTGGATCATGGATCGTGGTTCGAGAATTAGAGTGATAAGGGTTATTGATCGTATCCTTTTTAAATATGTGGTAATTATTGTCTATATGATATTTTGATTGTTTAATTGTTATACTTGTAGTTACATGTTGCATTGCACGAAAAGATTTTCGAAAACTCCCCGGTTAACTGTATCCCATCCTTCACTGAACAATTGTGGTTGTTCATTCCTCGTTTTAAACATGTTTCAGGAGGTGCTGAGGTTGACCCCTATCTTATAGCCGTAGAGGAGAAGGAGGTGCAACTAGAGCAGTTACCTTGAGTACTGTGTTGTTGTGATTGCTTGTCTTATTGAGGTTGGAGTGTTTGTTTGCTGGACTATGTGAAGACTTGGCTTTTATTGTATTATGTTCTATTTTGAGCCTATGGGTTTTGTATATATTTGGTGTTGTTGAAGGATTGTAATAGTTAGATTGATGATGTATGGCTTGCATAGTAGTGGCCTATAATGGTTTATAACTTTACCTTACTGGTATGTTGCTTGCTTGTGTGTTAATGAAAGTTAGTTGGTTGGTTGAACTTAAATTATAAGTAAGTTTAATTGATAATGTTAGAGTGGTAAGATAAGTGGATTAAAAAGATAAGATTTCAAGAGTTGTCAAAATGCATGCTTGTGTGTTTACTATGTCTTACTTAAGGCTCGGATGGCCTTAAAGCTGGGAGAAGTTGTGGAGTTGAAGTTGGAGTATGTTGTAAATTGTGGTTTGTGGCTTTATTTTCTTTTTACAGGTAACTAGATAGTCAACGGTACATAGGAGACTCTGTCCATTTATTGGGTCCGGACTTAACCTTTTAGTGTGGGGTTGGGTCGGGGCGTGACATTTAGGTGGTATCAGAGCTTATAGAATGCATGAGCCGACATAGGTTTCTCGGTCTGTAGGGGTAGAGGTCTATTATGTGAAAGTGTAATTGTGTGAATAAATGTTTGTTTGATTGAATAAGTGAAAGATTGATTAAGTAAGGAACATGCTAGCATGAGAATGAGAACATGAAGTGTTTTCCATGCGTTATTGAATGAATATGAAGAGTTTAGAATGAAAAGCATGCTAAGTGACTTATATGTAACTTTTGTAAATAAAGTGTTTTGTATGATCTTGTATGACTTCATGTGAATTTGTAGAACTTGTTCTTATGTAATTTATTTGTGAAATATATATATGCTTGTCATGATACTTTTGCATTCTAGCTTCTGCTATGGGACCCCGTAGACGAACCAGGGCATAGGATGCTGAACTGCCAAATTTGGGTCCGCAGCCAAGTAATTAGCAGGTGATAGCCAGTATGGCAACGACAATTAATAGAATTACTCAATACATTGATGAGCAGCGTCAGACAGGGGCACAACCAGCAGGTAATCCTGGCCGTGGCAGGGATAGAGCCAAGTGCATTGGTACTACAGGAGGTAATAATAGTAATAATTAGCTTGAAAAAGTTTTGAAGCATGAGGCAACAAACTTTCTAGGTGAGCCAAATGATGAGGTAGCTGAAAGGTGGATCAATAGAGTTGACAAAATCTTTAATGTGCTGGAATATAATGATGATAGGCAGATTCACATTGCCACATTTCTTCTAGAGGATGATGCTGAAGAGTGGTGGAGGACAGTACAACAGAGATGGGCAGATGAGGCAGTACAGCATACTTGGGCTGATTTTATGAGAGAATTCAGACAGAAATACATGTCCGAGGTGACTCGGGAGAGATGGGATGAAGAATTTGTTACTTTGAAATAGGGTAGTATGATTGTTGCCCAGTACGAGGCTGTATTTGATCAGTTGTTCCATTATATGTCAGAGTTGGTTCGACCCGAGAGACGCATAATTCAGAGGTTTATTCGGGGTCTGAGAGGGGACATCAATTTGAATCTGTCTACTCATACATATGCCACATATTCAGAGGCAGTTTAGGCAGCATAAACATAAGGCCGAGTTAATTGCAAGTTCTAGGCAAGCTGTTTCTCAGGGACAGTGGGTACCCCGTCAGACACAGTCAGCCGATTTGGTTCAGGGTTAACAGCAGAGATAGTTCCAGACCCATAGTTATCCAGGACCTGTACAGTCGCAGTCACATACTAGACCTGCACAGAGTCAGCTACAGAGCCAAACCAGACCTGTCACAGCTAGGTCTCAGCAGGGTAACACCGCTACCTCCACATACAGAGCTCCTATAGGAGGCACTGCAAGGAAAAACCAACAGTGCAGCTACTGTCAGCGTGGGGGTCATACCGAGAAAAATTGCTAGAGGAAGTTAGGACGGTGCACAGGTTGTAGGAGTGAGCAGCATAAAGTCAAGGACTGCCCTAAATATAAGGGTAATCAACGTCAAACATCAAGTCAGGCGGGACAGACTAGAGCAACAGGTGCAGTGCCAACTCAGTGAGCTCAGGCTCAAGTGTTTGCTTTGGATGCGGAGGAGCTCCCTGACATGACTGCGGTGGTAGAATGTATTTTTCTCCTTAATTATCAGTTGGTTAAAGTTTTAATTGACTCCGGGGCTACACATTCATTTATTACACCTGATTGTGCACAAAATGCTAATTTGAAACATGATAAATTGCTACATAAGATTGTGGTGTATACACCTATGGGTCCGAATTTGTTACTGAGACTGTTTATAAAGCATGCAACATTTGTATTGAAAGTCGCGTATTTCCTACTAATTTGATTATACTACCTTTCCGTAACTTTGAAATTATATTGGGGATGGATTGGTTGGGGAGATATTATGCACAACTTGATTGTAGAAAGAAGATTGTAAAGCTAGAAATGCCTAATCAACCTGTAATTGAAATAGTTAGAAGTCGAAAATCAATAGGAACCCCTATAATTTCATCTATTAAAGCGTCAAAAATGTTGGGTAAGGGTTGTGAGGCGTATCTTGCATATTTAATTAATCAACCTAGGGGCAAATTAAAACTAAGTGAGGTGCCAATTGTAAACCGAGAGTGTTTCCAGAGGAGTTACCAGGTTTACTACCTGATAGAGAGATAGAGTTCGTGATTGATTTATTACCAGGGACTTCCCTTATCTATAGGACTCCATATAGAATGGTTCCCCTTGAATTGCAAGAATTGAAGGTACAACTGCATGGTTTGCTTGAGAAAGGATTCATTCAGCCTAGTTATTTTCCCTGGGGTGCACCAGTCTTATTTGTTAAAAAGAAAGACGGATATCTTCGTGTGTGTATTGATTATAGGGGACTCAATCAAGTGATAATAAAGAAAAAGTATCTATTACCTCTTATTGAAGAATTATTTGATCAGCTGCAGGGTGCAAAAGTGTACTCCAAATTCAATTTAAGGCACGGGTATTATTAGTTGAGGATTCGTAAGGATGACGTGCCTAAAACGGCCTTTAGAACAAGATATGGTCATTATGAGTTTGTTGTGCTACTGTTTGGGTTGACTAATGCTCCTGCTGCATTCATGGATTTAATGCAGAGAGTATGCCAACCATATTTAGACCAGTTTATGGTAATTTTTATTGATGATATACTGGTATACTCGAAATTTGAGGCTAAGCATGAACAACATTTGAGGATTGTGTTGCAGACTTTGCATGAGCATAAGCTGTTTGCTAAATTTAGCAAATGTGAATTCTGGATGAAGCAAGTCGCTTTTCTGGGTCATATAATCTCACATGATGGTATTTCTATTGATCCGGCAAAGATAAAAGTAGTATTATCATGGAAACGGCTTGAAACTGTTACAAAGATTAGTAATTTTCTGGGATTAGCAGGTTATTATAGAAGATTTGTCAAAGATTTCTCTAAAATTACTAGGCCGTTGACTCAACTTACTCAAAAGAAAACTGTGTTTAATTGGGATGATAAATGTGAGGCTAACTTCCAAGAATTGAAGAAAAGATTAACTACTGCTCCTATTCTTGTTTTGCATGAAGGAATTGACAACTTCGTGATCTATAGTGATGCTTCTAAAGAGGGTTTAGGTTGTGTTTTGATGCAAAATGGAAAAGTAATTGCATATGCCTCGAGAAAACTGAAATCGTATGAACTTAACTACCCTACACATGATTTGGAACTTGTAACTATTATCTTTGCATTAAAGAAATGGTGTCACTATCTCTGGGGTAACAAATTTGAGATTTTCACAGATCACTTGCCTAAAGTATTTATTTTCTCATAAAGAGCTGAATATGAGGCAGAGGCATTGGTTGGAACTACTTGAAGTTTACAACTACACTATTAGCTATCTGCCAGGTAAAGCCAATATTGTTGCAGATGCCTTGAGCCGAAAGGCTACGGTTGCCAGCCTGTTTATCAAGAATTGGGAGTTTATGGATGAGTTATGCTTGTGGAGACCGAAAACTTCTGAATCGGGTATTCGGGTTGCAAATTTGCAGATTCAGTCCTTATTGTTGTCGAGAATTAGAGAAATGCAACAAACCTATTCTCAATTGTTGAAAATTCAAGAAAAGTCAAAAGGGGGAGAGCCGGATTTTAAACTTCATGATGATGGCATTCTCAGGTTTAAAGGCAGAATCTGTACTCTAGGTGAGTCAACATTAACGAATGAAATACTTGCAGAGGCACACAGTTCAAAATATACTATCCACCCAAGTAGTACTAAGATATACAGGGGTTTGAAGCAGAACTTCTAGTGGAACAACATGAAAAGAAAGATTGCTGACCATTTAGCTAAATGCTTGACTTGTCAAAAAATTAAAGCTGAGCATTAGAGACCTGCTGGGTTATTGCAGTCTTTGGCTATTCCTGTGTGGAAATAAGATCACATTACTATGGATTTCGTGTCTAATTTGCCGAGGACTCCGAGAGGTAATGATTCAGTTTTGGTTGTGGTTGATAGACTGACAAAGACTTCTCATTTTATTGCCACAAAGAAAACAGACAACCTTGACAAGTTAGTTGAGTTATATATTGAGAATATTGTTAGGCTTCACGGAACTCAAAAGAGTATTGTGTCGGATAGAGATCCCAGATTTATATCTCAATTCTGGCAGAAGATATAGAAACCTTTGGGCACTAAACTGAACTTCAGCGCAGCATATCACCCACAAACAGACGGGCAATCTGAAAGAACTATTAGAATACTTAAGGATATATTATGAGCCTGCATTCTGGACTTTGGTAAGAGTTGGGAGAGATATTTGTCACTTGTAGAATTTGCCTATAATAATAGTTATCAAGCGACTATTGGCATGACACCTTATAAGGCACTATATGGGCAGAAATGTAGATCTTATTTATATTGGGATGAAATGGGTGGATGAAAATTGTTGATCCTACTTTGATACTAAAGATGAATAAAATGGTTGATAATGTGCAGCTTATCAAGAAAAAAATCCTTATAGCTCAGAGCCGACAAAGAGTTATGCAGATAGACACCATCGTGATCTAGAATTTGTTGCGGGTGATCGGGTATTTCTTAAAATCTCTCCTCGTAAAGGTCTGATTCGGCATGGAAAAGGGGTTAACTCAGTCCGAGATATGTGAGACCTTTTGAGATTACAAAGAAAGTTGGTGCATTGGCTTATAGACTAGTTTTGCCTCCGAGTTTGGGCAGATTTCATGATATCTTCCATGTTTCGATGCTCAGAAAATATTAGCCAGATCCTTCTCATATTCTTGAGCCAGAGCCTTTGGAGATCAATGAGACCTTGTCATATACTAAGGAACCTATTCGGATTATGGACAGAAAGGTTCAAGGGCTCAAAACTAAAAACATTCTGATGGTGAAGATTCTGTGGGATCATCACGGGTTAGAGGATGCTACTTGGGAGCGAGAGGATCAGATACGAGACAGATATCCAGAGTTACTTGCTGAATAATGTAAGAATTCGTGGACGCAATTAAGTTAAGGAGAGAGGATGTGATGCCTGAGACATCTATCATGCTTGCATTAACTATCGCATACTTTCTCTGCATTTCAGTGTGCCTTTAATAGCTTGAATATGTGTTATTTGTTGGTTACTATTCATAGTAGAATTCGACTGTCTAATTTGTCCGAACTAATATTTTTCCTAGGTTATATGACTCTTAGGAGGAATGGAAAAAATGAGAACTTGATCATTAGACCTTGGCAACGTGCATTTGAAAAATATTTTAGTAGACCATGAATAGTGTCATAGAGATAAAATTGCATAGTTAGCTAACTTTAATTGCATTTTAAGCATTATTTGACTTAGTCTTACATTACTTGAGAGTCAATTAGCCTACACATATATTATATGCCTTATATATATTGCCATTTACTTAATGAATTAGCAAAAACAAAAAAAAATAGAACCAAACCCCCCTTGAACCCGACGACAATAACAAAGAGGAAGGAGAGAAATTTTTTTTGCAACATCAAAGATTGCATTATTTGAGCATTTGAAGATGTGGTTGCTTTATGGAAAACAATGTTTTGTTGTTTATAGCTTATGATTTTCTCTAATATTGTGAAATACCTCTTATTTGTGCTATATAGACTTATGTATTTAGTTTAGTAGCTTGTTTCATGGTGGAATGCAAAGAATCACATGAAGAAGATGATGAATAGTATCAAAACCTAGGGTTTTCCTAAAATTTGCTTATTAGCTTGATCTTATGCTATCTATGGATACTTTAGAGGTTAATAAAGATAGATTAAAGGTTGTGTGTGATTAATTTACTCGGAACTTGGGTAAAAGGCGTAATTAACTCGATTTACAAAGGGGTTTCGGGTGAAATGCAAATCTGGGTAGAATTGAATGATATATGTGGTGTTTATGGGGTGACTACAAAAAAAACTGCTTTCTGCAACGGGCTGTTGCCATTTTTGTCACCAAATGGGCGATGGTTTGGAGACGGAATACGATGTCGCCACTTTAGTGACAATTTGGTTACGTTTTGGAGACGACCTACATATGCCGTCACTAAGTCGTCTCCAATTGGCGACAATATGGTGACGACATCATATGCGATCTCCAAAAATGACCATATGGTGACTACTTGGTGACAGATAATGACATGTTGTCTCCAAGCCATCGCCAATTGGCAACAAGTTGGAGACGGTTCACAAAACACGTCGCAATTTAGTCACCCTGCCATCGCCAAAAATAATATGTTTCCGTTCCATGTCCATTGTTATCAATTTGATGTAAATACTCTAACTTTTGTAACTATTAGGTGTAAAGTGATTATGAAAGCCAACATCAATAGTTTCATGAAAATTGTCGTAATTTATAATTCAAACATTTAGTTCTAAGTTTACAGTTAACAATGACTATTAGTTCATATAACAATTTCAAAATGTGCTTTAAAAGCATTAAATTTACAATTAAAGATTGATGAATTATTTTAATGTAATAATTATACATATAGCTAGTGATAACTATTTTTCCTTCTTATAATGTCATGAATTGGCGTCTACATAAGTAAGTCTTCCACATTTGGGGTTTTGATTGTAACAATAATTTATTCATCATTACTTAAAAAACAAAATATGACTTTTACTATAAATAAAAACATATTTACAGCATTTGAACAATTTATGGTACAAATTATTGTCTCCGTCAAGAACAACTTATATAGATGGTTAATATTTAACGTAATGCACCGCTATAAACAATTAGTTCTTCGAAATCAACAAAACGGAATTAAAATTAACATATTTTATTATAAGCGTTAAATCATTAGAAACATAAACTTAATTTTACATTCATAATTAATAAAGGAGTACATATGATCCTTTACTAATACAGTAACAAAACGACTAAATAGAAAACATAATTAAAAGATTACAAATTATTTGCTCAAAATACATAAACACACCAACTTAATATCTAACATAGTACATCGTGATCACTAAAAAACAACAAGCGGACACTACACATCAGACATAAAATGTAATAATATTGTTACGGATTGTAACAAATAGTACTAATGTCGATGCTTCCTATATGATAAAAAGATAGAAATATTAGGGGAAAACGTTTGGGCAATAGATCCGTAGCATGTTGTTTTGAACTTTTTGGATTACTTGGGCATTAGAAATATACCCGTCGTATTTTGGCAGAGCATTTAGATCAAGTTGGGGTTTAACGTATTCGTTGTAATTTGGATACGGTTTCATTGTATCCACCTATTCATCTTTTGTTGGTCTTTGAAGAGAATCTGAGTGGTGTTGTTGATCCTTACTCATCCTTGAAACAAATTAAGAGAAATCTAATTTTTGAAAATTCGAGACGCTACGAGAAAGCACACTTTCGAGTGCTATATATAGGAAACAAATAATTGAATTATGTTTCGACAGCTTGGTGACGGTAGTGAGACAACTCTTCATTTTATAATATGTTAAGGTATGCACGAATGATTCGCAGTCATGTGGCTACGTACCATTCGTCTTCCATGGGTCAAATAATTGAGGACATGGCGTGCACGCTATTTTCGATATTGAAAAATTGTTGAATCCATCTACCATGCGAACCGGGGTCTTGTCAATTCAATTTCCTTCTGCCCCGTGGTAGCGTACACCATGTTCTTATCGTACGCATGATTCGCGGTCACGTGGCTGCGTACCATTCGTCTTCCATGAGTCAAATAATTGGGGACATGGCGTACACGCTATTTTCGATATTTAAAAGTTGCTGAACCCATCTACCTTGCTAACCGGGGTCCTGCCAATTCAATTTCCTTCTGCCTCGTGGTAGCGTACACTATGTTCTTATCGTACGCATGATTCGCGGTCACGTGGCTGCGTACCATTCGTCTTCCATGGGTCAAATAATTAGGGACATAGCATGCACGCTATTTTCGATATTGAAAAGTTGTTGAATCCATCTACCTTGCGAACTGGGGCTCTGCCAATTCAATTTCCTTCTGCCCAGTGGTAGCGTACACCATGTTCTTGTCATACGCATGATTCGCGGTCACGTGGCTGCATACCATTCGTCTTCCATCGGTCAAATAATTAGGGACATGGCGTGCATGCTATTTTCGATATTAAAAAGTTGCTGAACCCATCTACCTTGTGAATCGGGGCCCTGCCAATTCAATTTCCTTCTGCCCCGTGGTAGCATATTCCATGTTCTTATCGTACGCATGATTCGCGGTCACGTGGCTGCATACCATTCGTCTTCCATGGGTCAAATAATTAGGGACATAGCGTGAACACTATTTTTGATATTGAAAAGTTGCTGAATCCATCTACCTTGCGAAACGGGGCCCTGCCAATTCAATTTCCTTCTGGCCCATGGTAGAGTACAGAATGATCTTATCGTACGCATGATTCGCGGCCATACGGCTGCGTACCATTCGTCTTCCATGGGTCAAATAATTACAGACATGGCGTGCACGTTAATTGGGGACATGATGTGCCCGCTACTTTCGAGATTTAAAAATTGCTGAATTATTAATGAATTAACTTCATTTACATTATATATTTATAAATATTTTAGTTTGTTTTCAAAAAAATTATTAATGGCTAATTCACCTACGTATTAGTTAGACAGAATGAATGAGCACAATCGAAACAGAGGTTGTATATTAACATGTTATTTTATAATTTATACCAATATATTATAATATATCAAATATTAAATAATTATAACCAAGAAATGAAAAAAAAGGGAAAACAAACGTTGGAGATGGCCAAGTCCGTCTCTAACAAATGGAGACAGACTGAGCCGTCTCCAAATTGAGAGTCCATTTTTCATTTTGAGAAGGCCTGTCCATCTCTAAAATGGAGACGAGACAGGGTTGTCTCCAAAATGGAAAGCCCAGTCTCTATTTTAGAGACGGCCTAGGCCATCTATTGTGCGTCCGTCTCCATTTGGAGACGGACAAGGCCGTCTCCATTTGGAGACGGACAAGGCCGTCTCTTAAATTTAGACTGGACCTAGACCGAGGTCTAGTATCTATTGTGGAGATGGCCTGGTCCGTCTCCATTTTGGAGATGGCCTGGGCCGTCTCATAAAATGGAGACTGGACTGGACTGTCCAGTCTCCATTTGAAAACGACCCAGGCGTCTTTATTTTGGGGACGGACAAGGCCGTCTCCTAAATGGAGACTGGACCTAGACCGAGGTCTAGTCTCCATTGTAGAGACGGCCTGGTCCGTCTCCATTTTGGAAACGGATAGGGCCGTTTCCAAAATAGAGAGCCCATTCTCCATTTGGAGACGGCCTTGGTCGTCTCCTAAATAGAGACTGGACCTGGACCGAGGTCTAGTCTCTATTGCGGAGATGGCCTGGTCTGTCTCCATTTTGGAGACGGATAAGGCCATCTCCAAAATGGAGAGCCCATTCTCCATTTGGAGACGACCTGGTCCGTCTCCATTTTGGAGACGAACAGGGCCGTCTCTTAATTGGAGAGCCTAGTCTCCATTTTGGAGACGGCCTAGGCCGTCTCCACAGACCAGGTTGTCTCTATGGGGACCCTTTTACGCCGGTCCCTAAAGATTGGGCGACGGCCCAATTAGTCACTGGGCCGTCGCCATGGGAAACCAGCCATTATACACAAAACAATGAGGGCAGCAACTGCTGCCCTCTTCTAATTCAAAAAAAAAAAAAAACGAATTGCCCCCCATCCCTATTTTAGAGAACGCAGAACAACGCCCCTCCCCCCCCCCCCTCCCCCCCTTACCCTCTACCCCATACCCCCTTCCCCCTACCCCTTATATATATATGTATGTATACACATATATATACAGACATATACGTATAATACATATATATATATATATGTATATAATTATGTGTATAATGTGATTGAGATCTTTATCTAGTTTTATTATTATTTTTTTTCAATTTTCGGTATTTTATTTATTTTATATAAAAAAAATGTGTTTTAATTTGTAGGTTTTTTGGTAGTTTGAATAATTTTTGCTTTTTTTTATTTCTGATTTTATTTCCTTTTTTCAGTTATAATTTTTTTTTGGCCGAAAATATGTTGTCTAAATTTAATAAATATATATTTTTATATATGTATATATAACAATTTATTTATGTAATGTTTTTTTTGTACTTTTTCGTGAAGTTAATACAATTATTTTTTAATTTTATTTTCTGATTAGTTTTTGGGTTCAATTTTCTATTTTTTTAAACCGTTTTATTATCATTTTTTTCAATTTTTGGTATTTTATTTATTTTATATAATAAAAATGTCTTTTAATTTACCAATACTTTGGTTGAGCAATATTTTTTTTTTATTTCTGATTTTTTCTTTTTTCGGTTTTATTTTTATTTTTTTCCCTAAAATACATTGTGTTAATTTAAGTGAATTTTTTTAATTATACATTGTATTTTTTTGATTAATACAATGTGTTTGGCTTTTCTTTGGAAGGTTTGGGGCTTCAGATATTTGGTTGCGACTTATCTAGTTTTCATCGGCTCAGGTGAGTTTGATGATTGTACGAGTTGGAAGTTTTACAATAAATTTATTTGTAATTGTAAATCCGTTTAATTAAATTAAAGTTATTGTGATTATTTGTTATGTATTTGATTTTGTATATTATGAGAATTGAGTTGAAAGTGTATTGTGAAGATGATGTTTGTGTAAATGGATAAAGGGGTGTTTTGTTGTTGGTAGAGAATTGGTTTTTGAATGTTGTAGTCATCTGTTTAAGTAAAGTTAAGTTAACTCAAGTGAGAAATTAAAGGTGATTAACAAGTAAGAATATCGATTTGATCTTCCATGTGTGTCTTGACAATTAAGTAAGCTAAATTAGGTTAGACGGCCGCCATGATAGTATGATATGTTAACTTCCCAAAAAGTAATTAAAGTTGAGATAATGGAGTAAGTAATTAAATAAGTTAGCTTAATAAATTAAGTTAATTAATAAGTAAGAAATATAGATAATTTAATTTCATAAGTTGAGCAAGACAAATAAATATGTTATGTTAACAAACTCAGATAAGTAAGATAAGTAGTTTAGTATGTAAGAAGTATAGGTGAAATAGTTCATTTAGATGTTCTTTCACTTAAGAAGTATAGGTCTTGCATGTATATGTGTTTCTTGAACAATTGTATTTTGAAGTTATATATTGTATGGCTTGTTTGGTCATAGTACGTCTTGTAATTACTCTAATTATATATTATGTGTTTTAATTATCTTCAATGCTTGGTTTTGTTAATGAATGTTTGATGGTAGACTTTAAAGTTTCAATTTATTCCACATTTATTCCCTATTGTTAGAGTGGTAAGATAAGTAGGAAAAATCTCACATTTATTCCCTATTGTTTGCAAAAAATTTTAGTTTAGTCCCTATTAAATAAAATGTCTCAATATAGTCCTTATTGTTTCCGAAAAAGTTTCAATTTATTCCATAATGTTTAAAGTTTTCAATTTCGTCCTTATTGTTTCGATTATTTCTAAAAAAAAATCAGTTTTGTCATTGGATAATAGAGACGAATTTAAAACTTTAAGAAAATAATAGGGCTGAAATTTATACTTTTTAAAAACATTAGGGACAAAATATTTACTTTTTGAAAAACATGTTGGGACTAAATTGAGACATTTTAAACAATTGGACGAAATTAAAAATTTTGGTTCAACAATAGGTACTAAATTAAGATATTTTAAAAATAGGGACTAAATGTGGAATTTTCCCTGATAAGTACTACTATTTGCATTTAGAAGAAGTTGTGTTCAGATTACGTTAATAGTTTAACTTAAGATAAGTTAGGAAGTTAACTTAAGAAGTAAGTAGTTAATTTGTTGCAATTAAGATCTTTATCTACATGGATCTTGGTGAAATAAACTATGTTACATATATTTATCATGTTGTATTTATTACACATAATGTTGCATAGAACAAGGTCCGTGTAACTGTTGTAGTCCTAATATTATGCTGTAAATGTAATGAATTCAAAAAGTCATTTATTGAATATGTTAATTACTACATAGGACATTTTTGTTCAATATGGATACAAGTCGTGAATGGATGTATCATCGCCACGATCCTGACAGACATCTTAACGAGGCATTTATTATTGGTGTACACGAATTCGTAGATTTTGCATGTGGTCAAAGATACTACATGGATGGTGAAAAAATAAGATACCCGTGTGCCAAATGCAAAAATCGCAGTTTTTTAAAATCAGACGAGGTCATACTTCATCTTTATAGGAAAGGTTTCATGGTAAACTACTATAAATGGACTGAACACGGGGAATATATGTCAAATAATTATAATATACGTACGTCAACTTTTCAAAATAATGATTACAACGAGATGATTGAAGAAAGAAATAACTATAGGACAATGGTATTTGACATTGTTGGCCCAGAATGGTATGGTGATGAAAACTTTTATACAGAAGAACCTAACATTGAAGCACAACAGTTTTTTGAGTTGTTGAAGGCTGTTGATTTACCATTGTATAAAGGTTGTGAAAACTTGACGCAGTTATCTGTTGTGTCTCGTTATATGAATGTCAAGGCCGAGAATAACATGAGCGAACTTTGCTTTAACACAATGATTGGAACAGTTAGGGATTCGTTGCCGAATACGCATACGATGCCTGAAAACTTTTACAGGTGTAAGCAATTAATTAGACCCTTGGGACTAGGATATGTGAAGATTGATGTTTGTGTAAATGGTTGTACCTTATTCTACAATGATAGAAAATACCTGGATTCTTGTCCGCGTTGTCATCACCGATATTTCAAACCAACAACATGTGGTTTAAAACAGAGTAAGTTGAAACCATGTCAACAATTACGGTTTTTTCCATTGACTCCAAGGTTGAAAATGTTATACATGTCAAAGGTGATAGCTGAGCACATGCAGTGGCACAAGAATCGGCAAGTTGAGGAAGAAAAAATTTGTCATCCCTATGACGCTGAGGGATGGAAATATTTTGATAGTGTACATCCTGAATTTGCATGTGAACCCAGAAATGTTCGGCTTGGTTTGTGCTCAGATGGTTTTAATCCGTTCAGTTCAAATGCGAAACCTTATTCTTGTTGGCCGGTCATTTTAAGACCATACAATTTGCCACCATGGATGTGCATAAAAGATCCTTTCAAGTTTTAACCCTGCTTATCCCAGGTCCCAAATCCTGGGAAGAATATTGATGTGTACCTAGAGCCTCTGATCGAAGAATTGCAAAATTTATGGTTGAAAGGTGCACCTTGTTATGATGTTGCCACAAACAAAAATTTTATGTTAAGGGTTGCTTTGATGTGGACAATAAATGATTTCCCAGCATATGGTATGTTGTCTGGATTGAGCACACATGGAAAGCTGTCATGCCCGTATTGTACGGATAAGTCTAAAGCATTTCGATTTCCAACAGGTAGGAAAAATTCTTTCTTTGATTGTCATCGTCAGTTCTTACCGTTGAATAGTGCATTACGGTGTGACAAAAAGAATTTTATCAAAGGTAGAGTTGAAACTGATCCGACACCGCCAAGATTAGATAGTATGCAGTTGTGGGAATTAGTGAAAGATTACCCGAAAATAAATGACATGAGAGAAAGCAAACTATACGGTTTTGGGGATTGGCACAATTGGACAAAGAGAAATATTTTCTGGGATTTGTCTTACTGGAAGACACATCTTGTCCGACACAATTTAGACGTGATGCATATTAAAAAAAATATGTTTGATAATGTTTTCAACACGGTGATGGCAGTCAAGGGTAAGACAAAAGACAACCTCAAAGCTAGAGTTGATGTATCAACTTTTTGTGACCGTCCAAAATTATGCGGTGAGCACGATTTGAAGATGGGTGTTTACACACTTCATGTGGAGAAAAGGAAAGCATTGATTGAATGGGTTAGAGACCTACAACTCCCTGATGGATATGCTTCCAATTTATCCCGATGTGTGGACATGAAAGAATTGAAGATGTCATACATGAAGAGTCACGATTGTCATGTATTTATGGAGAGATTGCTTCCGATTGCTTTACGTGAGCTACTACCAAAACATGTTTGGCAAGTTTTTGCCCAACTAAGTTTATTCTTTACCAATTTATGTTGCATAGCTCTTCAAATGACCGATTTGGAAATGATGCAGGAAAATATTGTCGTCATACTTTGCAATTTGGAGAAGATGTTACCCCCTAGTTTCTTCGATTCGATGGAGCATTTAACAATTCATTTGGTATATGAAGCCATTTGTGGTGGTCCGGTATAATATCGATGGATGTATCCGTTCGAGAGGTTTTTGCAAAGATTGAAGCGGAAGGTAAAGAATAAAGTACACGTTGAAGGATCAATTTGTGAAGCTTATCACATTCTCGAAATATCAACATTTTGTTCTTATTATTTTGAACCACACGTGGGTACTAGAACGAGAAGTATTCCGCGGAATAACCAATATAACGAGGTGACATACCCTGATGGTTGTTTATCTATATTTACTTACCCGGGATGTCCAATTAGGAAGGAAACAAAACGAAACTTAAATGATCAAGAACTGCATGCGGCACACATATACGTTTTGACCAATTGCTGAGAAGTTTCCCCCTATATCAGGTACGATTAAGTATATTATTTGAAAATTGGAACGCACAGTTCCTCATACACTTAACTACAGGATTTAGCCGACATATTTTAATTTTTTTCCACAGCATGTTCGAGGAATATCTTCGTCAAAACTATCCCGAATTGTGTTCGGCAGAAAATCAATATGAAGTGTACAACACTTTTTCGATGTGGTTATATCACAATGTAAGTATATATTAAGAAGTGTAATTGGTGTTAAATTAACGAGTTGATTTCACTTTATATAGTAACCTTATTATGCGATTTGTAGTTGATAGGCACTAATGGCATTGATGATCGTGTAAAATGTCTTTCAATGTGGCCTAGTAGACGGGTTCGTAGTTGGTCAAGATACTTGGTCAACGGTTACCGATTTCATACATTAAATTTTGGAAAATTAAAATCAACATACAATAGTGGAGTGTTTGTTAAAGGGTTAAATGATAGTAATATTGATCATGTTGGATACTATGAAGTGTTGAACGACATTATTGAACTTGAATATCATAATCCAACATTGCAATATACAAGGGTCGTTCTTTTCAAGTGTGACTGGTATGATTCCACAAAGGACAGAGGGGTGAAGTATCATCTAAAGACCAGACATGTTGAAGTGAACGTTAAGAGAAAGTATCAAAAATATGAACCATTTGTTTTGGCTGAATAAGCACAACAAGTGTACTATTATAAATACCCAGGAGCGAAAAGGGATCAAATGGATTGGTGAGCTGTGGTTAAAATCCGTCCAAGAAATTTATATGACCTATTAAGACAACGGAGTGTAGAAGAAGAAGAAATAGCTTTTCAGTCAGATAACATGAATGTGGCCAAAGTACAACCAACTGATGCAGACTTACCTCCACTTTGTCATGCATCGGGTGACAACATAGAAATATCATACGAAGATATTAATGATTTACATGCTCAACATGTAACGCCCCGATCCCTCACGAGACCGGAGGCTCTAATGACCATGCTATTCTCAACCCAATACCAAGCCCGGTCATAAAATTTTAGGGGAAAAACGGACAGAGTCTCCCCTGTACCGTGGACATTCTGAAAACCTGTAAATACTCAAACAAACTCCCAACAATACAATACAAGCTTTTCTCAATTAAACATCAAAGTTCTAAGGCCATCCGAGCCTTATAGTACACAATAGTTCCAAAACACCCAAGCATGCGAGAACTTATTATCAACTTAGTTTTATAATCATGACATTCTAGGAAATCAATTAAACATAATTGAAAGATCAAACATTTCTACTTTAAGCCATTCACTCCCAAGCATGCGAAGAAGCTAATAGCAGAAATATAAGTTATTACAAGATATAGGTTCCCAAATCTACACTACAACCAACTATCCTTCAACTTCTTACAACAACAAATATAAACAAAGCCCTTAGGCCACAAAATAGGTACACAAATACCAAATAGAAACAAGAAGGCACAGCCACTTCAGAATAACACACAGCAACTAGGGCAACTCCTCCAACTGCGCCACCTGAAACATGTTAGCGAGGTATGAGCAACCACTGTTGCCCAGTGAGGGATATAGTCCCAGGGCGTGCAATGCAACGTACAATACAATCATACAACAAATAACACTTAGACAATTAAAGAAACAACGATAACTTAAATAATCACACATTTAAAAGGATACGTTTCAACAATCCCCTATACACCAATCTTCACTGGTCTTCAATCACGATCCACGAACCACGAGCACGATCACGATAAGCCGGCATAACCCCAATCACTCCAGTGGGTGTACTCCGGATGTACCCCGAATCCTACGACCCAACATTCCCTGGCAATCTCCGGACCAGGCGAATGAGGGAATAGGGCACGGAGTTTGAATATCCACCGGCAAGCCCTCTGCCGCCCAGCCGATATTCAACACATCCGCCCCGACACTATGGTTGCGCAACCACTATGCAATGCACTCAACGATGGCAAGTTAATAACAATAATATAAGTATTAACACATAT
This sequence comes from Ehretia macrophylla, assembly GCA_037974665.1. Taxonomy (NCBI): domain Eukaryota; kingdom Viridiplantae; phylum Streptophyta; class Magnoliopsida; order Boraginales; family Ehretiaceae; genus Ehretia; species Ehretia macrophylla. The sequence continues at coordinate 21,620,520 of CM075782.1, read as the reverse complement.
GAGGATCAACAAAGTAGGTTGACCTCGTTGCAATTAGGATAGAAGCAAAGATAGAAGCTAATAAGCAGTTTACAAATGAACTTATACCAAATAAGCATAGAATCATTCCAAAAGCTCCAAATCAATTTAAAATCACATATAAACACTCAAGAAGTCCTGACATGGGTTTAGAAGTGTGAGACAACTTAAATTGCACCTAAACCCCTTTGTTTTTCGAACTATTTCTCTTCTAAACTAAAGTTAATGATTTCATTTTCAAAGGAAACTCTCCCAACCTTCTAACTAACCCCCAAGGTACCCTCTCAACCCTCGAACTCAATCAAATGCCCGCGTTTACCCCGAAAGCCCCAATTTCCCTCTTTTGGCTTTAAACCACACCTACATTGTCCGGGCTTCAAACAAGGGATATCAAGGCATCTATAGCACCTAGGTAGCCTAAGGATACTAGAATCGAAGCCCGAATCCACCCGGATTCGCATTAACCCCGAAAGCCCCAACTTAAAGTCGGCTATTTTACGTTTTATGCGATTTTAAAGCAATTCAAGTGCACGGGGCTATTAGGCTATCTTCATTAGCACCTAAGGCATCTATTAGAAGCATTGAATCAAGTTAAAACGCGCAATTACACAAAACCCTAGAATTCCCGTCACTATTCACCCCTACGAATTAACTATCGATTTCTACCGTTTAAAATGCGAACTAATAGCTCAAATGTGTTCTCTAGCACTTATATACAAGGTATAATAGCATAGATAAGCTTTGCAATAGCATTTGATAACATTTTCAACAAATCAAGAAAAATGCAACATTTTAGATATGCATAAAAAGTCATGAAAACCCTCACCAATTGCGCGTAGGAACTCTCGGGAGGCTAGCAAACACCCTAAACTACTTGCTCCTAGCTTGGCTTGGCTTGGCTTGAAGATTTGATGAGCAAAATCCTCTCATTCTCCTCCTACACTATTCTCGGATTTGCTACAGTAAAATTCAGCACTTTTTTGTTTTGATTTTTGCTAGTTATGATATAAGGTGAGTTGTTTGAGGGGTATATAAGCTTAGGTGAGTTGTTTTAATTTAAGTGTATGGTCAAAATGTGAGTCAAGCTAGTTAGAAACAAGTCCTAAGCGTAATTTTAATGTTAGCTAATTAAACTCCAAGTTGGTTACGTAACACTATTCATTCAACTACAAAAATCATGTTCTAAACGAGCCCTCCTAACGCTTCTAGCTCAAATGCACATTTTTCTCATTACTTTGACAATTAATATGATTTAATAAAAATGCTAATTAACTAATAGAAAGTAGTTTAAAAACGGAGTGAATAGTAGTCACAAAGTCAGTTAATAAGGTATAGAAGTAAATGCGCAAACAAGGGATGCAACAGTAATTAAATGCATGGCTAAATCTCGGGCGTTACATCCTCTCCCCCTTAAACTAATTGCGTCCACGCAATTCTTCTTCACAAGAGAACATCTGCATCAACTGAAAACCAACTCTGATTATTCGTCATCAGTTGCTAAGCAAGAATACCATATACGAATTCTCGTGGAAGCTCATTAAGAAATCCCAGTAGTATTGTCTGTGAACCTCACGTAATAAGGCCAAATAAAGGCTCCAATAGAGACGCTACTTCGAAATCCAAATAAGAATCCCGCTGGTACGAATACCATAGAAGAATAGAATCCCAACTAAGAGCGGAGAGAAAATACCAATAAAAGTTCCGAGCAGGAGTATTGTAAATAATACCAGATAATAAGGCTAAAAAGAATCCCATATACCAATTCTTCTGAGAGATGCCGACAAAAGAATACCAAATGAATAGCTGATAAGAAAATACCAAGAATATACTCCAGAGAACTGTCATATAGAAACCCCAAAAGAAGCTACTCATTTATGACCGCTAAGCACTGAAGAAGGCCTTAGAAGAATCCCAATAACTGAGCTCCAATTATATCCACCAATTCCCAAATAAAGGCTGATTAATTGCCTCTCATTTCTGCTAATCAACATAATTTGGAAGGCCTGCCACTAATCACCTCTCTTTAGGGGAGGAAGGAGTTTTTCTTACCATTCGACGGGTTATGTATGCATGCCAAACAATTGCATATGTATAATCATTCTTTAAACTATTACGCAAACACGTTAATAAAAGAGTTTGTGAAACAGTGTAATCATCAAAGTCATTCAAGCACGATAATCAAGTCAATCATAATACAACTCAATCAAAGACATTCAAATACACACATTACAAGCAACAGTTCAAGCAATTAATAATTCACGAAGTCAATTTGATGCAGAACTAGCCACTTTACTTCACTTAGCACACATTTAGCACGTAACACATAATTATATCACATAGGTGCACACATTCAATACCAGACACACAATCAAACATGCAGGCATACACTTTTAAGACACACACTTAATCAAGCACACACGCAAGGGTTACTACCCGACAGGCCGAGGACCCTGTCCCGGCTTAGAGCTAACTAAGCTCTGATACCACCTGTAACGCCCCGATCCCTCACGAGACCGGAGGCTCTAATGACCATGCTATTCTCAACCCAATACCAAGCCCGGTCATAAAATTTTAGGGGAAAAACGGACAGAGTCTCCCCTGTACCGTGGACATTCTGAAAACCTGTAAACACTCAAACAAAGTCCCAACAATACAATACAAGCTTTTCTCAATTAAACATCAAAGTTCTAAGGCCATCCGAGCCTTATAGTACACAATAGTTCCAAAACACCCAAGCATGCGAGAACTTATTATCAACTTAGTTTTATAATCATGACATTCTAGGAAATCAATTAAACATAATTGAAAGATCAAACATTTCTACTTTAAGCCATTCACTCCCAAGCATGCGAAGAAGCTAATAGCAGAAATATAAGTTATTACAAGATATAGGTTCCCAAATCTACACTACAACCAACTATCCTTCAACTTCTTACAACAACAAATATAAACAAAGCCCTTAGGCCACAAAATAGGTACACAAATACCAAATAGAAACAAGAAGGCACAGCCACTTCAGAATAACACACAGCAACTAGGGCAACTCCTCCAACTGCGCCACCTGAAACATGTTAGCGAGGTATGAGCAACCACTGTTGCCCAGTGAGGGATATAGTCCCAGGGCGTGCAATGCAACGTACAATACAATCATACAACAAATAACACTTAGACAATTAAAGAAACAACGATAACTTAAATAATCACACATTTAAAAGGATACGTTTCAACAATCCCCTATACACCAATCTTCACTGGTCTTCAATCACGATCCACGAACCACGAGCACGATCACGATAAGCCGGCATAACCCCAATCACTCCAGTGGGTGTACTCCGGATGTACCCCGAATCCTACGACCCAACATTCCCTGGCAATCTCCGGACCAGGCGAATGAGGGAATAGGGCACGGAGTTTGAATATCCACCGGCAAGCCCTCTGCCGCCCAGCCGATATTCAACACATCCGCCCCGACACTATGGTTGCGCAACCACTATGCAATGCACTCAACGATGGCAAGTTAATAACAATAATATAAGCATTAACACATATGAGGATCAACAAAGTAGGTTGACCTCGTTGCAATTAGGATAGAAGCAAAGATAGAAGCTAATAAGCAGTTTACAAATGAACTTATACCAAATAAGCATAGAATCATTCCAAAAGCTCCAAATCAATTTAAAATCACATATAAACACTCAAGAAGTCCTGACATGGGTTTAGAAGTGTGACACAACTTAAATTGCACCTAAACCCCTTTGTTTTTCGAACTATTTCTCTTCTAAACCAAAGTTAATGATTTCATTTTCAAAGGAAACTCTCCCAACCTTCTAACTAACCCCCAAGGTACCCTCTCAACCCTCGAACTCAATCAAATGCCCGCGTTTACCCCGAAAGCCCCAATTTCCCTCTTTTGGCTTTAAACCACACCTACATTGTCCGGGCTTCAAACAAGGGATATCAAGGCATCTATTGCACCTAGGTAGCCTAAGGATACTAGAATCGAAGCCCGAATCCACCCGGATTCGCATTAACCCCGAAAGCCCCAACTTAAAGTCGGCTATTTTACGTTTTATGCGATTTTAAAGCAATTCAAGTGCACGGGGCTATTAGGCTATCTTCATTAGCACCTAAGGCATCTATTAGAAGCATTGAATCAAGTTAAAACGCGCAATTACACAAAACCCTAGAATTCCCGTCACTATTCACCCCTACGAATTAACTATCGATTTCTACCGTTTAAAATGCGAACTAATAGCTCAAATGTGTTCTCTAGCACTTATATACAAGGTATAATAGCATAGATAAGCTTTGCAATAGCATTTGATAACATTTTCAACAAATCAAGAAAAATGCAACATTTTAGATATGCATAAAAAGTCATGAAAACCCTCACCAATTGCGCGTAGGAACTCTCGGGAGGCTAGCAAACACCCTAAACTACTTGCTCCTAGCTTGGCTTGGCTTGGCTTGAAGATTTGATGAGCAAAATCCTCTCATTCTCCTCCTACACTATTCTCGGATTTGCTACAGTAAAATTCAGCACTTTTTTGTTTTGATTTTTGCTAGTTATGATATAAGGTGAGTTGTTTGAGGGGTATATAAGCTTAGGTGAGTTGTTTTAATTTAAGTGTATGGTCAAAATGTGAGTCAAGCTAGTTAGAAACAAGTCCTAAGCGTAATTTTAATGTTAGCTAATTAAACTCCAAGTTGGTTACGTAACACTATTCATTCAACTACAAAAATCATTTTCTAAACGAGCCCTCCTAACGCTTCTAGCTCAAATGCACATTTTTCTCATTACTTTGACAATTAATATGATTTAATAAAAATGCTAATTAACTAATAGAAAGTAGTTTAAAAACGGAGTGAATAGTAGTCACAAAGTCAGTTAATAAGGTATAGAAGTAAATGCGCAAACAAGGGATGCAACAGTTATTAAATGCATGGCTAAATCTCGGGGGGTACACAACATGATGCTCAACAAGAGGACGAGGAGATTGAAGAAAAAGAAGAAGATGATGATGATGATGATGATGATGATTGACAAGACGAAGATGAAGAAGAAGATGATGCTGATGATGATGATGATGATGCTCATGATGACAAGGAAGATGATACTTAGTTTGTTTATTATGTAACAATCATGTTGATGTATGCAACTTATTTACGGATGAAGAAAAAAAATTATAATTCAATTAGCGGAACATGTGTATGTATGAATTAATGTGTATAGCACTGACATATAATTCCTTATTTGTATGTGTTGGGGAACAGACATGGCTGCAGGTAAAGATAACTCTTCAGGAGGAATTAGACAATTCCTCGGGATGGGGTTAGGTCGTGGAAGTGCAGGTCATGGACGTACATCTAGTACATCTACTGGTGGATATCATTCGACTAGTCATGGGTCAACAGGAGCACCACATTCAGTTGGTCATGGGTTTTCTGTCAGTCAACCATCGACGGGTCGTGGCTCATCGTCATCATTAATAGGTTTGGAGCATGTGATTCCACATAGTTCGTATCCCTCACAACAAAGGGTACATACTCATACTAGCACGTTGAGAGGGCACATTGACGCTGCATTAGGTCAGGTGCCTTTACACGTTCCATTACCACCACATGAGAGGTCTACCCTTTCCACATTATCGTCCGGCTTGAGACAAGGTATAGAGTGTAACACCCCGATCCCTCTCGAGACTGGAAGTTCCATCTATCAATCTAATCGCAACCCAATTCCAAACCCGGGCAAAATTTTAGGGAAAGACGGGCGGAGTCTCCCCTATTTCTAGGCAAAATGCAAACCTGTGACGGCATATAAGTGGACCAGCACCGTGTCCAACCATACAAACACCTCAAGGCCATCCGAGCCTTGGTTCTCAACAATTAAACACAACGAGTATACATACATTTCCAAGTACCAGACTATTCTAACTCCTTCTTTAAACAATACAAACATGCATTAAAGTTAAGCTATACTAACTAAATACATAAACTAACCTATCATACCACTTCAATAACCTAATAAAACTTATATTACATTCCTTTTTAACATTAAATACAAACAACCCATGAAACATACATCTTTGTATCTTTGACAACTCAAGCCACATAGCACGCAAGATAACTCTTCAAGCACGAACTTTCACGTAATCACGAACTTCCCAGCTAACATGGCATTTCCTGAAATGTGGTGGTGAGAAGTGAGTATACACAACACGTATACTCAGTGAGGGCGAGACAGATATCGAGGTGGAGAGAAAGAAAGTCGTGCAATGCAAATAAGGCAGTTAAACAACATAACTGACAAGTAAGCAATCAATATAAACAATCAATACATTAAGCAATTAATAAAAGCATTAACACAACCATTCAAAGCTATACCACACTCTGAAGGCTATGGTTCACTCATACGAGCAATGTACCAATCATGATTTCGATGACTTTAACGATGACGCGCCGGCTCACCCACCTTATAACTTCCGTTTAGAGTACTCCGGACATACTCTGTCAATTCTACAACCCAAAACTCCCTGGGCGGCAACCCAAGCGAGAAAGGGAATAGGATACGGAGCTAGAGCAACCAACACTGGCAACCCGAGGCTACCCAGAGAGGCCCATCACTCACGCGCCTGACACTAATGCAATGCAATACGAGACATATAACGATAATCAAGCAAGGCACTGAAGTGCAGGTTAGTAACAACATGCGATACAATAAGCATTTACAATCTATAAAGTAACAAGAACAACACTAACAAGCATTATCAACAATTGATATAAAATTCAATCATAACCAACTTTAACAAGCATAACAAGCAATAATAAGCATTCTACAAGCATATCACTATGAAAATCAACAAAAACACAAAACGACCCCAACTTTCTCAATGCTACTACTTCCAAACGAGTTACAAGTTTTGGAAACCGACTTCACCACTTCCCCCTAGGACACCATAAGGCACGTCTAAAGACCACGAAACCCTACTTTACCCTAGAATTCCCGCAAAGCCCCAATTTCTCCCTTTGCTCGTTTGAACTACAGCTACCTCAACCGATCACCCAACCAATGTCACAACTACACCAAAAGTGCTTCCATGACGTACCTCGACAATGCCTTCATGCAAATCGAGAAATTTCTAAACTCAACCGAAATGACCCCAACATGTACCAAGCCATTTTTCTCTGTTTTTTTCATTACACAATCCAATTAAACCATACATTTAGGCATTCTAGCATATCTAGCACCTTCTTACATCAACAGAACGCAAAACGAAACAACTTTAACGTAACAAGGGTTTACTATTCATATTTTACTATTCCATTAGCATTTTAAATTACAATTGCTATATTTAACCGTAGAAAATGCTAAAAAGCTACAAATACGTGTTCTACCATCATCAAGAAACATTCTTTAAGCAACAAAACAGATAAAATAACAACCTACGGCTAAATCACAAAAATTAAAGTTTAGATACAATAACTTCAAATGCGCAAATAACGATGAAACCCTCACCTTAGACGCTCCTAGACGCTAGGAAAACCATGTTGGATGCCTCGGAAACAACCCCGTGCAAGCTCACGCGAAGATTTGAAGATTTGAAGGTTGAAATCTTTTTTTTTCTCGCTTTGTATTTTCGGCCAGCCCTTGTTTCTGTTTCAGCTTTGTTTTTATTTTATTTTGTGCTATTTTAAGCTATGCTAAAAGATGACAACAAGTCAATGGTCAAAGCCTTGGTCAAACCACTTAAAAATTGGTCAAATAGGCTTATTTTAGGCATTTTAAAGCTTAAACAACTAGCACTATTTTAAATCTAATCAACAACAACTAAAATACTAAAATTAAAACACTAAAAACTAATTTTCACTATTTGCTGAAGACTAGAAATCATTTTCTAACTATCGCTCTCGATATGCTATGCACTTTGCGACAATAAAAGAATAACAATTAAATCTCAAAGAATTTAAGAAAATATAATTTTCGAAAAGTAACATAGTTCAAAATTTACTCCGGCTCGGAGCTACTTTTCATTTAATTAAAAATCGAGCATTAAGATGCAAGAAAAATAAAACCGATTAACATAAATATGAAAATAAAGCTACAAATGAATGTTTAACTAAAAATAAACACATAATTCAATGCTAACATTTATGATAACACTTAATTAAATGCAATTAAATGCCATTAAATGCATGCCGAGTTCGGGTTATCACATAGAGGATTTACACGTAAACGTTGATAGCGCGACTGCGCCCGACCCTATGCCTCAATCTGTACCGATTCCTGAACAACCTGAGTCATCTATTGCAACTCAAGAATGACCTACAAGGATAGAGCCATGGCAATATTATGGGTTCCCGTCGCACGATGCCTACGTTGCGTGGCCGGTTGACAGATGGACACATTTGACATTTGACGGTGGTGGTTAAGTATTTGATTTTGTATTTTTTCCATGGTTAACCTTATCCCAATGGTCCCTCCATGTTATGGCTGTTTAATATCTTATTATTTCTTTTGTTCATGTTTAGTTGGACGCCGTACGCAGCAACTAAAGAAGTCACTAGAGTAATGAACGTCGGGTATTCTCAGTCTTGGGCGAGTTGGACTGAGGTCCTCGATGATGTTAGGGATATGTGGTTTGTTAATTTTCAGGTATGATAAATAAGTATTTATATATTTTATGTAATGCTATTTATTTTAATCAATGGGTTGACTACTGTTGAAATAATATGTTATATGCATTAATTTATGGCTGCAGAAGGTCTACAAGTGGTACCCCAGTGAGGAAGCAGTGCTTTGCCGAATGTTTGATTCGAAAGCTGGATCTTGTATACGTGACCTCCTTAATAAAGGACAGACGTGTAATAAGAAGCCGAGGTGGGTGGGCGATGCCGTGTGGGATCAGTTGAAAGAAAAGTGGGAAACCCCTAAATAGTAGACAATTTCACAGCGAAATTTGAATAACCGACTGCATCGGCCATCTCCGCATCATTTGGGACCTATTCCCTATGAAGAGGCTCCAAGGAGATTGGTATGTAAGTAGGAAAATTTAATGAACAAAATGTCATAATTAAATTCAATTATATAACATATCATAAATGTTATTGTAGTTATGTTTTGGTATTTTAATAATTTGTAGGTAGAAGAACGGGTGGCACCAGTGACTAAGGCAGATGTTTTCGTAAGGGCTCATCGTAAGGGCTTAAACAGGCCATTCACAGACCCTAGGGCAGAACAGACCATGGTATGTGCAAGTTATTGATAATAGGAAAAAAAAACCATATATATATATATACCAACGAAATGTCTAAAATGATTAAGTATTTAATCTGTCGTACAGGCTGATTATGATGAATTGGTGCAACAGGAAACTGTTTCTTCTGAGGCCGATTCAGCAGTGACATCGATAGACTATGATGCACTCTTTTTGTAGGCTGTGGCCAAACCCAATAAAGGGCGGATATATGGGGCCAGGTTTTCTGGTTCAGTGTCGTCTGCACACCACAACCCACTAGGCAAACGCCAGATCACAGAGATAGAGATACATCAGGATGTTGCTCGGGCGACGACAACGTTGAATGAGAAGCTCGATTTACACATCTCGGAGAATGAGGAATTGCGTAAAGCGCAACAAGAACACACTGAGCGGATTGAACGACTTCAAGAAGAACACAATGCTGAACTTCGAGAACTGCGTGCATAGATCGCACTGCTGACAAAGATGATGATGAAGCCATGTGCTCATCAGGATCCCTCTCAACCCGATGATGGAAATGAATAATAATTTTCCTATTTTTCTGTTATGTTAATATGTGCAAAGAGTGTGTTTAATTGTGTTTAGGATTTGTTTATTTTATTAATGGTCTGGTACAATATAGTTTTCAATATAATATAAATATAATTTATATTATATGAATGCGTATTATATCTTCATTTAATAAAAAAATAATTATTAATTTCAAAAAAATTTAAAGGTTTTATATGAAAAAAATAATAATATTAAATTTCGAGATCGACGAGGACATGGAGACAGCATGGCGATGGTATTTTACGATTTAATTTGGAGACGGTTTGGCGACGGGATGGAGACGTCGTATGTTGGAGACGACTTGGAGACACTATGTTTTTCGAGACTACTTGGAGACGGAATTGAAACACTTTGTTTTGGAGACGGCTTAGAGACGGCAATGAGACACTATATTTTTGGCAACGACCTAGAGACAGATTGGAGACACTATGTTTTTGGAGACGCCTTAGAGACGGATTGAAGACACTCTTTTTTAGAGACGACTTGAAGACAGAATGGAGACACATCGCTTTTGGCCACGGTATGGAGATGATATTTTTGGGAAACGATTCGGAGATAAATTTGGAGACGACTAAAACTCCATCGCCAAAAGCAATGATATGGCGACGAGGAGACAAATTGGCGATGCTACTTTTGGCGACTGTCAATATTTATCTCCACGCCGTCGCCAACTGTCGCTAATACTTATTTGGCGAAGGAATGGAGATGACTTTGGTGGTCGCCTAAAGCAGTTTTTTTTTTGTAATGGGTAAGGAAGTGCTAAATGTGTGTTTATGACACATAGTTGGGCATCGGTTAAGGTACTTGTAGTTAAAATGCATAAAGGGAATTTTGGGGCTTTTGTGGTGATTGTGGGTTAAATGGTGATTTAAATGGTCTAGGAGGTGTCATAAAGTGTCATTAGAAGGTTCGAAAAATTGAGAATTCGGAACCTAGTGCTTCGGTCAAGAGCTAATTAACATAAAATAACAAAGGCAAAAAGTGGCAAGTTGGGGTTTTGAAGCATGTATTGGCTTGTAACTTGTTATTATGTGCTTCAATTCAATTTTATAGTATATGTGGGCTAGTGGTGAAGTTTCGTGAAATGTGATAGCTTAACTCCTTTGTTCGCATTTGGTTATTTTGTGTTATAACTTACTTTTCAACTGTTTTCGAGGGAAACCTACTTTGTTGTCCCTCTTTTGTGTTATTATATTATATTGCTATTATATTATCATTGTTTGAGTGTATTGCATCGATGGTTGCACAACCTCATCGTTCGAGACAGATGCGATGGGCCTCTCTGGGCAGCATCGAGCTTGCCAGTGTTGGTTGTTTTAGCTTCGTACCCTAATCCCTCACTCGTGTGGTATGGAGTATGCCAGGGGGTGTGGGTCGTAGGATCGAGTAAATCCAGAGTACCCATTGGTGTTTGGGATGTTAGCATATCGTGGTTCGTGGATCGTGGATCGTGGTTCGTGATTCGAGAATTGGAGTGATAAGGGTTATTGATCATATCCTTTTTAAATATGTGGTAATTATTGTCTATATGATATTTTGATTGTTTAATTGCTATACTAGTAGTTACATGTTGCATTGCACGAAAAGATTTTTGAAAACGCTTCGGTTAACTGTATCACATCCTTCACTGAGCAATTGTGGTTGCTCATTCCTCATTTTAAACATGTTTCAGGAGGTGCTGAGGTTGACCCCCAACTTATAGCCGTAGAGGATGAGGAGGTGCAGATAGAGCAGTTACCTTGAGTACTGTGTTGTTGTGATTACTTGTCTTATTGAGGTTGGAGTGTTTGTTTGCTGGACTGTGTGAAGACTTGGCTTTTATTGTATTATGTTCTGTTTTGAGCCTGTGTGTCACACCCCGACCCCGACCTATCGCTAGGCAAAGGCCGAAACATGACGTTCGTAATTCTTATCCCTAAGATAAATAACTTGATAGCTTTGTAACTTGTAGTTATTAATTAAATAACTTGTACATCCACTAATAATACCATAAGAAGATTGGAAAGACTTCCAATTATTCTCCCAAAACATCGACCTTAAAGGATTACAACAATTCAGAAACATTTACAAGACTTCAAATTCTCCTGTTCATACATAAAACTAACCAAAAGATCAGTTTCTAGATCTTGGAAGAATAATCATCCACTTAATGTTATAATATCCAACACTCACATTAAACAAACTTTATCACTGATAATTAAGATTTCAATCGTAATCCATCAAATTACAAAATACTTATCACCGGATATATATATACAAGATCCAGATTCTTCAATTTACAACAGGTATCTCATGTACTTAAACTATACTCTGCCATTACAACAAGAAATCTTTCATGTATGCAATCTTTTCCTTCAACTTGCACTATTAATTCAACCAGGCTTACCTGTAATTGTCATAAAAGAGGGGTGAGCTAGTCCTGCATATAGCTCAGTATGGATGAAATAGGAAGGGTTTTCACAAAGGTTTTATCATTTTGCAAACATTTTAGCAATTGTGCAATGCATAGAATACCATAATGAGTACATTCATTAGTAATCATTAATCATATCTTCCCCCAAGGTATCATTGGTTCCCAGTGATTAGATTGCTCCGGGGTATTCAATGGCGCTTGGCAAGAGAAGGAATCAACACAATCATAAATCATATCTTCCCCCGATGTATCATTGGTTCCCGACAATTAGATTGTTCCGGGGTATTCAATGGTGCTCGGCAAGAGAAGAAATCAATACTGTGGTAGCTGAGGTATACCGACGAGCCCGACGCTGCCCAGAGTTCCTGTCACTACCTCAATCAAGTATGGTTGCAACCTAACCGCGCATTTACAATTCATATACATATGCATTTTACATAAGCATGCAAGTTCAATCAATCATGTAGCATATTAAAATGCCTCCCATATTTCGCATCATATAAACGTGTCAAGCAATTATCACATACTCATAAGGACATGTAACACACACAATACCTAGCATGTAAGCTCCTTTAATACTAACACATAATAACGAAAATCTACAAGTTGGTCATCATACCTAAGTCAATATAAGAATGGCATAAAGCATATAAAGAGTCAGAGAAGTTGCCATCCTATATTGTCTACATTCATTAGTCTCCTAAGCAACATATGGTAGTTAGCAACTATATAGCACCCAAACTATGACACAAATCCTCAATTTAATTCTACTACGATAAACTAGGGTTCGATATGGTTCTAATGCTTCCGACCGTGCCTCAATCCGACATCTATAGCTCCCGAAATCACTAAAATAAGTTTATCGCATTTTGACCAAACCCAAAGCTTCATCAGCGGATGAGGGGTCCTCCACAGGTCGACCGGTAGAGGCGGGATCGTCCGATCATGCTGTTTATAGGAAAAACACAACTTCTACAATAATCAATCTTACAACCACACAACTCTCTACCAATAATCAAATATATTCAAGGTGACTATTAGGTATCATACACGAGTTCAAACTTTACCCAATCACCTCTCCTCAACAATCCACAGACACCCAACATGAAATTTCAATTCCTAGATCTACAATACACAATATTCTCAACCTTCACATTTTAGCTTTTGTATGCAAACTATAACAAGAGTAACATCATATCATTATCAAAATAACCTTGAATGAGCATTTAAAAATCAGTTTTGAAGAATCCCGCACCTTAGATGTATAGCAAAGAAGCAAAATATATGTTAGAACTTGCTAGCAAATGCAAGAGAATGGTTGAAAATAGCCTAAGCTTCATTCTCTTCTCTTCTTCTTATTCATTTCTTCTTCTCCTTCTTCTTTCTTCTCTCTTGGTCGAGTGGTCTTTGTGTGTGTGTGTGTTCTGCATTTTGTTGTATGTGTGGAGTGTGTTGTGTTAGATTTAAGTTAGGTAAAAAATATCCTAGGATGCTCATTGACCAAATCGCCCTCCTAACTTAATGCTTATTTCTAGTTTGCCACTTTGTTTTGTTTCAACTATTTTAGTTAGCTATTGCAATTGAGTAATAATTAATTAATGCCCATGATATCTAAAATACTCAAATGCACATAATTGAATTTAAATGCACGTTAAACGAGGCTAACACACGTATTTCAAAATAAATGCACGTAAATCAAGGTAAATACACATTAATTGATATAAATGCATATTAAATAATGTAAAAATATATGAAATGCTATAAAATGCATATGGGGTATTGTGCGGGGCTTCACACTGTGGGTTTTGTACATATTTGGTATTGTTGAAGGATTGTAATAATTAGATTAATGATGTATGGCTTGTATGGTAGTGGCCTGTAATAGTTTATAACTTTATCTTACTATTATGTTGCTTGCTTGTGTGTTAATGAAAGTTAGTTGGTTGGTTGGACTTAAATTATAAGTAAGTTTAATTGATAATATTAGAGTGGTAAGATAAGTGGATTAGAAAGATAAGATTTCAAGAGTTGTCAAAATACATGCTTGTGTGTTTACTATGTCTTGCTTAAGGCTCGGATGGCCTTGAAGCTGAGAGAAATTGTGGAGTTGAAGTTGAAGTATGTTGTAAATTTTGGTTTGTGGCTTTATTTTCTATTTACAGGTAACCAAATAGTCAACGGTACAGAGGAGACTCTGTCCGTTTGTCGGGTCCAGACTTAAGCTTTTAACGTGGGGTTAGGTTGGGGCGTGATAGAGCCCAGCCTAAAAAATTAGTTTGTTAGGAGAAAGAATCCATTCTACTTAAGAACCACTCTTTGTGAGGGTGAGATCCCGATGTAAGATCATTATATTCTACCCCTTTAAAGAGTCGGCGCCCACGTCAGGCTAGCCTATCGACACTAGCCCGATAGTAGCCCTCTCTTCTAGGCGGTTGCACTCACTTACCAATATTCAGTTTGGCACTTACCACACCTTATTTTAGCCTACAGTCTCCCCCCATGGAGTTCACTCTCAATGAAAGCACCAATATAACAACTCAAGCCCAAGAATGTAACAACTCAAGTCCAAGAACAGAGCTCAACCCAAAAGATTAGTCTGATAGGAGTGAGAACCCCTTGAACTTAAGAACCACCCATTGTAAGAGTGAGATCCCAATGTGGGATCATTAAAGTATTTTGTGGCAACTGTGTATATATGTGTGCATGTGTGTTTTTATGTATGCAAATATGTGTATATGTGTCCATCTTGTGTGTCTGTGTGCTTTTGTGTATGTATTATGTGTGCAAATATGTGTATATATATGCTGCTATGTGTATATGTGTATGTGAGAAAGAAAGAAGATAAAGTAGGAAGAAATTAGGTAAATAAAGTAAAATGAAAAATGACCATAAACCTACAAGTGTTGCTAGGCAAATATGTTAAGCAGGTGAAGAAAATAGAGGAAAAGAAGAAAAAAAGAAGAAAAATGAAATATAATAAGGAAGAAAGGAAAATGAAAAAAAAGAAAATAAATTATAAAAAAGGGTATAGATGTCAATTTACACATAAAATTTATCACCTCATTATCTAGTCTTTCAAATCCAAACAAAGGTCACGAAAAATCCTTTATAATGTTTTCTTTCATAATTTTTTTTGAATCCAAACAAGAATATTTTTAATCCATTCCTTTGTTTTATTACCCAATCATTTCCATTCATTTATTATACTTTCCCTCTTGAATCCAAACAAGGCCTTAATCATGATAATTTCGTTGCTAACAAAGTTTGAGAGCATTTTGTGATCGCTCAATAGTGATTATTATTCATTAATGAAGATTACAATCTTGTGTGGTATTTATACATTACATGTGATGTTCTAGAAGCTCTTAATACACTTATCAACATGTGTTTAAACAAAGCTGAGTCTAACTCTAACCACCATTCTTAGTTGGAGTTTATTGAGATAATGGGCTAACCACTTTGTCTGATGAGTTGACCACTTCTGCTGAGAGAGCTATTCAAAAGTGGTAGACCCCACGTCCTTTTTCTGTGAATAGTGCTACTTTTTAGGGTATGGGACTCTAAAAAAGTACAAAAATGTCCAAAAATAGAAATGTTTACATTTTAGAGCCCCCCATTGAGCTTGCCCTTAGGCCCCATCAAGCTGAGCTGAGAAAGACAAAGGGGAAGCTTGGCAGTAAGGTACTAATACTTAGCAAACGACAACGACTTAATAAACATATCAACTAGTTGCTCAGTTGATGGGACGTATGACACACAAAGTTGTTTCGACACTACCTATTCACGAATGAAGTGGTAATCAAGTTCCACATGTTGGTTCTGCCATGGAACACCGGATTAGCTGCAAGTGCTAAGGCAAACACACTATCAAACCATAGTGTTGGACAAACAAGAAGAATAGCCAAGTCTTTACAGAGAAACGATAGCCACTTGATTTCAGAGGCAGTGTATGCCATAGCATAATACTCCGCCTCAGTAGAAGATCGTGAAACAATAAGTTGCTTCTTGGATCCCCATGTTATAAGATTGTCCCCAAGGAAAACACAAAATTCAATAGTTGATCTACGATCTTGACTGTCACAAACCTAATCAGAGTGTGAAAAGGCTTGGAGAATGAGTGAGTTGGGCTTAAAGTGCAGTCCTTTGTTCAATGTACATTGCAGATATCGAAGTATACGCTTTAGAGATGCATAGTGGGCTTGTGAAAGTGAGTACATATGCTGACATACAACAATAACAGTATGTTGAAGATCAGGTCAAGTAATGGTAAGATACTGCAATGCTTCTACTAAACTTTTGAACAAGGTAGGAGAGGCATATGGCAGTCGAGACTGATCTGTAGGTTTTGTAGAACTGTGAATAAGTTCTGAAGTTAGAGATGGTTTACAATTCAACATGCCAGCTTTGTTGAGTAAATCTTAGGCATATTTGGATTGATGGAGAAGTAAACCACTATTTGTGTACTCAACCTCTATCCCCAGAAAATAGAAAACTTCCCAAGTGTCTTCATAGCAAATTTTGAATGCATAGATTGGATAAGATAAACAATTGCAGATTCAGAGCTGCTAGTTAGTAGAATATCATCTACATACACAAGTACAATAAGAATGCAGTTTGAGGTCTTTTTGACAAAGAGGGAAGTGTCGGTCTTGCTACAGTTAAAACCCTGAACTATTAGAAAGGATGAGAGTGATTGGTACCAAGCTCGAGGGGCTTGTTTCAAGCCATAAATTGATTTATGAAGCCTGCAAACATGATTAGGATGTTGTGGAAGGACAAAGCCTTGTGGTTGCACCATATAAACTTCTTCCTGTAATTGTCCATGAAGAAACGCATTGGATACATCTAATTGTTGACTTGACCAACTAGAATAGAGTACTAGTGAGAAGACAAGTTTGACAATTTGAATTTTAACTATTGGGCTGAATGTTTCAGAGTAGTCAAGCCCATATGATTGGTGAAATTCTTTGGCAACCAACCTCGCCTTATACCTAGCCATAATAACATCAGCCTTTTTTTTTATTTTAAATACCCATTTGTAGCCTATTGACACTTTATTGTTGGTTAAAGGAATTATACTCCATGTTTGCTATTTTAGTAAGGCTTGGTATTCATCTTCTATGGCGTTCTACTAATAGATATTTTTGACAGTTTCTTTAAAGGAATTGGGTTCAATTTGAGGAGGAGAGGTGTTTAAAGAGTGAGTAGAGTATACCTTAGGCTTTAAAGATCTACTTTGTGATCTTGTGACCACAGGATGAGTAGAGTGAGACGGTATAGGAATAGAGGGAGGATGAGGATTAAAATTTGAGCTTGAGGAAGATGAAATTGACTGAGCTTGAGAGTTATAAATATCGGTAGGAGGGGGCTATTGACTGAGATAAGCTTGATTCAAACTGAAAAGAGTCAGGTGGAGAGGGTGTTAGAGATGAAGTATATAGGGTAGTAGTAGGTAGTGTATTAATGTTTGAGCTGTAAGGATTAAGAGGAGAGAGTGAAGGTCCTATAGAGGTAGAAGAGGGATTAAAATTAAAAGAGTGAGAAGTCTGATAAGAAGCAGAGAAAGGGAAGGTGTTTTCAAAAAAATTTACATGCCAAGACATATAAACTTTGTGAGTAGTCAGATCTAAGCACCTATATCCCTTGGAATTAGTGACATATCTTAAGAACAAACATAGGCCAAATTTGGCTTCTAATTTTTGCTTGGCATATGCTCTAATCCATGAAAAGCACAAACAACTAAACACTTTGAGGAATGAATAATCTGGCTTAATTTTGTAGAGACATTCTAAGGGAGTTCTGTTTTGAAGGACTTGTTTAGGTAGTCGATTAACTAGATAATTGACAGTGCTTAGAGCTTCTAGCCAATAATTATGGGGTAGATAAGCTTGATGAAGAAGAGCAAACACTGTTTCAATCAAGTGCATATGTTTCCTCTCCACTTTGCTATTTGTTGTGTGATTTCTAACGCAAGTGCACGTATTGCAACAAGTAACAAAGTGATAAGTAAAGATCGTTCCCACGAGAACTATGATTATTAACTATCGAAATTAATGTAGCTCTAACTTTATTTGAACAACCACAAATGAGAGTTTGTAACTAACGACTAAAGAAATTATAGAACTTATAAAAATAGCAACTAAAACAAGATGGTAATTCAATAGTTAAAAAGCTCTACAGATTCCGATTTCACCAAGATTAATCCTACTTGAAGCTATTGATTTAAATCAATTGACGCCTATTCCCTACGTTGCTAGCAATTTCACTAAGGTAGATATTAATCTTTCTCAAGCATCAATAACCTATCCCAATAAGTAAGCTAACTATATCTCTATGATAACTGTAAACTTATGGAACGCATTAAGCCCTAGAAATTCAAGCACTGCACTAGACCTCATAACTATCTCTAGTTTATGACGATTTAATGGTATTTCACACGTGGTCTAATTTAGTTATCACTTCTCAGTCTCAAACCAAACCACAAATCATGTAATTGTTGATTAGCCAATCACAAGCATTAAACTTAGCGTGAAATATTCAACGCATATATGGAATAGTTCATCAATCAATCAAAACCAAAAGCATCAAATATTCATAATCTGGTTACATCGTAGCCCTAGAAAAATAGCTTAGAACGTAATCATGAAAATAAATGAAATCCAAAAACTTAATATAAATCATGATAAGAAAGATAGAGAAAACTAGGATTTGAAGAAAAATCATGGTAGAAGTCCGTCTCCGGATTGTTCTCAGTCTTCAACTCGCGAATCTTGAATTTTTCCTTTCTCTGGAACGTTGCTCTTCTCTCCCAAAACTAGCCGCCTCGAAAAGCTCCCCTCTCAAATGTGTGTTTTCTTCTCTTTTATCCTAGGGTTTGCTTCTTTTCGCGCTATTTTACAAAATTGCTCTTAAATTTTCTGCGATGTTACGCAACTCGCTATGACTACGCTACTTGTGATTTCTCTTCAATTTCTTCACATGCCGCATAAAAGCTTGCCCTTAGCCATGTTTCTTCAATCTTCGCCTAAAAACTTAGATTGTCTCTTGGAAATTACCTACAACACAAGTCAAATACAAAACCAATCAAATTGCTCATAAATTACTCAAGAACTAACCAAATTTAAATGAAAAGGTGCTAAAATCATATATCAATAATACACCCAACACTATTCTACTTAGTTGTGTATGAACAACTAGTTTGGTGGATTGTGCCTATGGATTGCAAATAAGATCTAAATTTAAAGTTAACATACTCTTTGTCATTGTCATTTTTAAACAATTTGATCTTGCAATCAAACTGTGTATTTACCATGGTTTGAAATGAACAAAAGCAGAATATGCATCAGCCTTAGTATGTAGAGGATAAAGCCAAGTAAATCTGGTATAATCATCCACAAAGAGAATATAGAATTTGTACCGCATAAAGGAAAGGATAGGGGATGGTTCCCACAGATCAGAATGTATTAGCTCAAAAGGCCTAGAGGTTATAGTATTAGACAAATGAAAAGGTAGTTTATGTGCCTTAGCAATGCAACAAGATTCACATACTAGACTATGACTACTAGAAGACAAGTTTAAAGCATGATGTAATGGTTGAAGTGTGGTTGTAGATGGATAGCCAAGCCTGCAATACCACAAAGAAGTAGGTTTAACTGGAAGAGAACTGAAGTATTGATGAGCTCAAGAAGAAGATGACTATAGAGTGGATGGCATAGTGTACAACCTATGCTTACAAGGGCCCTGGAACTTGACCTTGTGAGTTGAGTTGTCCACAATAAGGACCTCCTTAGAATTAAAGATAGATGTAGAATCATTATCGTGAGCGAGCTTAAAGACAAATAATAAATTGGAAGATATGTTAGGAACATGAAACATGTCAAATAAATAAAAATAGAGTTAGGTGTAGAGAGAATACGAGAACCAGTATATGCTATGTGGATATTAGATCCATTACCCACAAACACTAAATCAGATCCTTCATAGAGCTAAAATATGGAGAAATAAGCAAGATCATTAGTAACATATGAATTCGCACCAAAATCTAAGTACCAGGAAACTTCAGGTGCAGTAGGCTAAGAGTAATAAGTAGTCATAGCCTGCTTGTTTAGCTTAGTGCTGGCGTAGTTGGTCAAATCGAATCGGTGCCAACAATTAAGTGCACTATGATTTCTCTTTCCACAAATTTGACAATAGAGTGATGCATCAAAATTATGAGAAGTGACTGAAGAGATATAGGTATTGTTAGGTGCAGAACCTTTAAGTACATAGCCATCTCGTATTTTACCATGATTATTTATGTTGCCTTTAGAGTTGCGACCTCATCCTCGCTGATTGCCTTCATTGTTGAAGTTGCGTTGAGTATTCAACACAGTATGAACATCAACAGAAGACTATTCACTAATAGTTAGGGCTCCAGACATTTGAAAGTATAATTCTTCAGTGAGAAGTAGACTCGAGAGCTCAGAAATGGTGATTGGTTATGCTCTTACTCTAATAGATGCCTTAAATGAGTCATATTTGCTAGGCAATCCTTTGAGCACATAAATCACTAAATCATCATCTGAAATAACCTCAACAACACTAGCAAGAGAATCAGTTATAACTTTAATATCATCAAGGTAATTTTTCATTGACTGGGCTCCTTTAGTAATTGTGCGCAAACGCATCTTAAGTTGATGAATATGAGATTATGATAAAGAATTGAACATTTTCTCAAGATTTTTCCAAATCGATGATGTTGTAGCGAGTTGAAGTACTTGAAGAAGTACCTGAGGGCTAATAGAAGCAAATAGAAAGGTTTTCAAGTGCCAATCAGTCAAGGTCCACATCTAATACGCAGGATTGAGAGCAAAACCGCCATTATTGTTGGAGATTTGGTTCGGTGGACAAGTTGATTTGCTAGTGACTTGATCGAGTAATTGATGAGCTTGAAATACTGCTTGTAATTGATCATTCCATATGATGTAATTAGAGCTATCGAGTTTAATTTGGACAAGTGTGTGAAGATTTTGAAGAAGAAGTTTCACTCTTGATGGAAGTTGAGTGGCGAGGTCAGAGCTTGCATCAGCCGCCATTAATGGAGCTTCAGAAGATAGAAGAAGAAGATGAAGCATAAAGAAAAAAAATTTGCTTGGATATGAGTAAGACACTGTGTCTTCACAGCTCTAGATACCATAACAAAGTTTGAGAGCATTTGTGATTGCTCAACAATGATTATTATTCATTAATGAAGATTACAGTCTTGTGTGGTATTTATACATTATATTTGATGTTCTAGATGCTCTTAATACACTTAGCAACACGTGCTTAAACAAAGCTGAGTCTAACTCCAACTATCCTGCTTAGCTGGAGTTTATTGAGATAGTGGGCTGACCACTTTGTCTGATGATTTGCACTACAAAAAACAAGCTGATTTGTGACAAATTTTGTGATGACAAAAGAAATCGTCGCTAATGTGGGACGAAATTGCTACAAAACATTGTGGTGGTTAAACTGTGAGGACACGGTGATGAATTTGTGATGGGCACTATTAAACGTCACAAATTCATCACAAATTGTGATAATTTGGCCACACACGATAATTTACGGGCAGAAAAAACTATTGTCGCAAATTTGAGGCAAAATTTATGACGAAGTTGTGATGAAATGAACATTTACTCACGATTTTTATATTTAATAAAACTTTTGTCGCAAATTTGACACAAGGTTTATGACGAAATGGTAACGAACTTAATCATTTGTTGTAACTTT
Source organism: Ehretia macrophylla (assembly GCA_037974665.1). Lineage (NCBI taxonomy): Eukaryota > Viridiplantae > Streptophyta > Magnoliopsida > Boraginales > Ehretiaceae > Ehretia > Ehretia macrophylla. The sequence continues at coordinate 21,598,530 of CM075782.1, read as the reverse complement.
GATGTTATTTATGACAAAATTGTGACAAAATTTATTTGTGGCACAGTTGACACAAAGTATGTGACAAAATTGTGACGACAAGGACAATCAGAAATAGACAATATGCACTTTGTCACAAATTTGAAGCAAAGTTTATGATGAATTTCTGACGAATCGGATAATGAGAACATTTCGTTGCATAGTCGTGACAGTTAGCTACGTTTTTGTGACAATACCTATTTTGTCACAAATTTAACACTTTGTATAGTTAAATAAAAAATTACATGGGTAAAAAAAGGGGCCAATTAACCTAGCCCTTTTTTCACCAATACCCCATTTTCTCATTACACAAAAACACACGCACGCACTATCACCGCCACCTCGTACTACCAACACCTTGTACCATCGCCACCTCGCACCGCCACCATTTCTATAGACACAAATGTCTCTGCCTCGTCACCTTTCAACAAACTCAAAAGGTTAAATCATTTTCAAAACTTTCTCTACTTTTACTTTTTAGCACAAATATGTAAGCGGCGCCGTTTAATGGAGACTCGCCGGCGATTTGATGGACTTGTTGTTAGTGTTAGAAGCGGCGTCGTTTAATGGAGTTAAGGATTCAGTGTGGTCGATGTGCTTGTGGCTCTATGCAACCTCGTTGTTCTTCATCAACTAAGCTTCGATTTGCTGTCGTTTCTTTCAAGGTAAAAAATGTTAATTTTTTCGTTGTATTTTTTGTCCTCTTTTTACAGCAATATAAAAACAAATATTTCATTTCAGATACCCAGTTACCCACCCAATATACTTGGGTGTTGATTGCCGCTGTTCAGTACCACCTCACTTGCAATTTCCTCCTACTTCACTACTCATTGGGCTTCTCACAGGTTTTATGGTGTTGTTTTACATCCTCTTACTCTTCATGTTTAGCAGTTGATAGTGAATGGCTCATTATAGCACACAACTGTTTCTGCTATCATCACCTTAAAAATCCACCCACATCCCTATTGTTTTGTTACTACTCTTTCATTCACTACTCCTATCTTTAACTACACTGTTTCAGCATTTTAGGACAACTTACCTTTTTTTTTTCTCAATGCCTAAGAAATACTTGAGAATTACGGTGCATAATCAAATTTTTTTTTTAAAAAAAAATTGATGATTAATATTCATTAAAGCCATACTCAATATAATTCTATTCCCTTACAGGGAGTCGGGGGCACTACCATGGCAAAGTTAGCAATTAGGAGTTGGAGCAATCGTGTGAACAGAGAGATATAGGATATAGAAATTTTTGCTGATAATCAAGGTGCTGAGACTTGAACTATGACCGCAACAATCACAGTATAGCACTTATATTTGGGGTGTAGAACTATCTGACATTAGTCGAACTGTGGTATTGTATTCCTTTGCAATCGATCAATTGGTTGGCTTTTCTGACAATAAATCCGGTATACTAATTGTTAAACGTTCAGTTACTCCAATGTATGAACACTATATTCTTTTCATTTCTGTCTAACCAGAAATCTTTTGTACATTCAGACCAACAAATGGCATAAATTACTAGGCTCATTCTTGTTTAGATTAAGTTGTGAATGTACCTTTGCAATAAAATAAATTTCTATAGGAGACTTGACTTGCGCAGATTATATATATATATATATATATATATATATATATATATATATATATATATATATATATATATATATATATATATATATATATATATATATATATTAAAGAGAAAGCTCAATGATATTCTCTAACTTGAGACAATCACAAATTTATTTAATATTTCGATCGAAAACTACAAAAAGGAAGAGGGGGGAAGGGGAGAGGGGACTGGGGAGGGGCAAATCTTGAAAACGAAGGATGACAGAGAAGAAGCAAGATCACTTTGATGATGCAGCAGCAGCAGCATCCTTGTTTTAGTCTCCAATGGTTATTTATTTCCTTTAAATATATGAATAAGACTATGAATATTCATGTATAATATGTACGTCTGTTTTATGGACATGTTAATATGTGTATTTGCAATAGATTTATAGTAGAAGTGAAGATACAGTGCAGTAGTTTGGTGGTGATAGATGTTAACATATAAGGATTAATGTGAGCTTGATTGTTGCAATCTTCTGTTTGGAAGTATGGAATTGAGTAGCTTCGGATTTAGAAATGGAAGATAATTAAATTTGGATTTAGTTCGTAACATGAATTTTAGTTGTATGCCTTAAAGTGCGTAGCTAAGATGGTAATAAGGCCTTGTCAAAACCTGAAAAAAAGGAGGAAATTAGAATATAAAGGAAGGAGAAGACTACAAGGACATTTTTCTTCTTATAAAGAACAAAAAGTATATGAGAGCATGATGAACCAGTAGATGGTATGGATACCTCTAAGTGGTCGTTTTATTTGGTATCTATCCTTTTTATATTACTGTTAATGTGGAATTTTCTTCTTTTTTCTTTTGAACTTTCAAATCTTTAAAGATAACCTCATTTCGCTACTGTTTCTTTTCCTTTTGGTTCTGTTTTCTGAAATTTCAAACTATGTCGTTAGTTTGTTCTACATCATTATTTGTATATGAAAGTTACAACATAGTATCGGGGTTGTATTGGTCTTTGGGTTTGTAATAATAGTCCTGCTGTGTGCGTATGATAGTAACTACTTAAGAAAGCAACCAGCTGTATTTGGTCGAGAACGCCTAAAATTGACAAATACTTGGTGAGCTAATCTGTTTGCAGGACATCAGACTTCAACCTTCTTGTTTCCCCTCTCCTTTATCGCTACAACCATTGAAATCATATTAAGCTGATATTCTCATATCCCTGCCCCTTCCTTTCTTTCCATTTTCTTCTACTTCTTTAATGTAAATAATTACATGGATGGAGGAGAAAGTTGCAGCGAACAATTAGTAGTATGATTTCTGTTGAGCAGTCTTCATTGTTCAACATTGATAGAAGTCTGAAAACAAGAAGCTCTTCCTTTTTGTTTGTTATCACGGTGTCATTCTTTTCCTTATTCATGAATTGATTGTTACCTATGACACAGTTTACAGCTTCTATCTAGTGTGCATCTTTTACCTTTTTTGGTTTGTGATTCTCTTTTTTTTTACCTTTTCCATTTGGTGATTCATGGATAAACTCATCATTATCAATGACTTATGGTTCTCCTTTTTCTACACTATCAGCTTGTTCTAGTATGTGGAATTGAAACATTATGACTTTGTTCTTTTTAACCTCAAGGAAATGTTGATACGACTCTCACCAAAAGACAACTGCCTTCTTGGTATGTAGGACCTTAAGTATCAGCTGGCTGAATATATTCCAAAACAGCAGGTATGTTTTTCTAGGTTCTACAGTATTTATATCTTAGTAATATCAACTTTTCAAAATGTAATACCTACGTAGAGTTTTGTCATTTTCTACCTTTGGCTAGAGAAGATTTTATGCGTTTGTACATCTTCTATAGTGCATATATTGACTTGTTTACTAACTTGTGAAAAAAGTCAACACATTGGCATTGGCTATATACCTGGATGTATGTTTTATAGACTGTGAAATATATTTTAGCTATCTAAATTGTGGATGTTTATGTCCAAATATATTTCAAGTTGATGTTTAATGTATTTCTTACTCCATTTTGGGGGTCACAAGAGCGCCTAAAAAAACTCAAGTCAGAACAAGGAAAAGTCCAATTGGGAAATATTACAGTTGATATGGTAAAGTTCTTTCTTTCTTACCCATTAAAATAATTTTCAATGTTCTTTAACTTTTTATAATCTAATATTCATGAAAAACTTGATGGTTAGGCTAGTTCAAATATGGTTTTACAAGGGAAGCCTTCAACAAGATTATTTCCACCTATGTTTATAAATCAAAAGACATGAAGTAAGGTAAATTTAGTGCTTTGGCAAACAATCTAAAAAGTAAACTCAACTTTTTAAGACTAAAATCTGAACGTTTTTTAACAATATTATAAGTTCAATCTCTGTTGTGGTCTTTAAAGTAATTGAGTTAGTGAAAAATTCTAGACTTTGGAAGCTTTAAAATTTGTCTATGACTTTTAGTTTGTAATTAGTCGAAGAAGAAAAAGAAGGTTATAGATGTATCAAATCAACAAAGAATTACGGTTGTCTTGGTATTTTCTAGAGGAACCTCATGTCCATTTTATTATCTTTCTTTTTCTTCTATCTTCCCCCGTCTTACTTTCTCTTTTTATTCATTGCCTGGACTTAATTAACAAAAATAAATAAAAAAAAGTTGTTGAATTAGAGCTATTTTTCCAGAGGAACCTCATCTCCATTTTATTAGTTGCTTTGTTATCCATTTTATTATCTTTTTTTTCTTCTTCTATCTTCCTATGTCTTACTTTATCTTTTTATTCATTTTTCTTCCCTTTCTTTCATCATGCCCCAACTAATACATATACATGCTTGCAGTTTATATATAGTTCGTACTTAGGAAGGAAATGAAGGTTACAAATCTGAAAATTTGACGTTCTAAGTCTGTAACTATCTTTTATGCTGCTGAGGACGAACTTTTGTATGGATGCTTTTGTCCTTTGAAGTACTAAACATTGTGTACAAGTGAAAAGAAGAAAAGTTTGTTCTTTAGTTTTAGCTAATGGAACTTTGAACACATGCTGATATCTACTTGTCTTGTCAAAAGCTACCAAACTTCCAAAAAGTGAAGGTGGTACGTGGTCTTTAAGTCATTTACCCTTAATTTTACAATCGAACATGTTTCTTTTCCACATTTTTTAAATTTAGAATTTTGAACTTCAAAGCTCTAATTCATAAGCAAGGCAGTCATTTTTTCCTACCTAAAATTATAACATCGTTTTCAACTTGAAAAATATAGGCTATGTAGGGAACGAAGGAGTCGGGAACGCTGCTATCATATACTCTCTAAAGTCCAGATATTGCCTTCACAAGTTTCGCAAAAACCTCATTTGTTCTCAAGTTACCAATGACTGTAATTGATCTACGCAAGTAAGAAAAGAAAATTTGAAGAGAAACAGAAAAAATAATGTATATTTGGCTATTTGGCTTAATTTATATGTTCATAGTTTTGGACTCATAATTCTTGTCAAGCATGAATAGATGTAGCATCAACTTTATTGAGTCCATTTTATTAAATTTGTTGAAATTGTTAGGTATTTTATGTCAATGATTAGTATATTATTTGAGAGAGATGTTTAATGATGGCTGAATGAAGTACTAATTTGGTGATTTTTGTTCAGATTCATAGAGTACTGAATGTCACGCCCCAACTCGACCCCACCTACAATCAGTCAGGACGCAACGGAATTTCGGCAGCGTAACGACAGTAAATAGATTTCCGAGATTCTAAACCAACCTCATTAATAACATTAAACATCCAATTCTTTAACCATACAAACAATAACTCCTCAACAGCATAATAAAACACAACATAACCGTAATATACAATAATCAGTCTTCGTTATCTGCCTCCGTTCCAACATAACATACAATACCTCAACCTTATCATACATTTTAAAAATAAGTTGAGACACATCTACAACTTAACCATAGACAAAAGAAAACCACTAAGTTAACATCATTTGGATCATCATCTTTCAGCATCTATTACAATAAGAACCATAAAGCATATAAAAGTCTATTAAGTTAATATACATGACATTAAACAACATATAATTATGGATAAGACTCAGGAACATATGACTCGTCCACGTAAGGCACATTTTCCTCCTCAAGAGGCACGTACCCGTAATCCGGCTCTGCAACACCTGTAAGCATGCAATAATAGAGAGTGAGCTTACATACATAAGCCCAGTGAGGATCCGATAGATCTCGACAGTATTCACTACGCTCCTTGGATTTAGTCCTTTGAGCAAGTAAATACACAACAACAATAATAACATTATCATCACATAACTATATAACCATTCATTAAAGGATACTCTATTTGGTGTAGCTCCAAACGCCATCACGATCTCAACCGTTCTTCTTATAACTCCCCATTACTCACGCACCCGAGGTACCTCACTAGCCCCTCCCTCCATGACACCTCCGTCATGCGAGCTGGGGGTAGCCTATGGCAGTCATGCCGTTATCAACCCGACAGCCCAACGCTGCCCGAGAGGTGGCACACACATACCAAGACTCCATAATCATCAATCATCAATCAATCATCAATCAATCAATCAATTGGGAGATCAGCAACGAAAGTGCCCGATTCCCGAACTCAATAATAATCAATCAATAACTTAGTTAGATGACAAAGTAGGCCATCTAACCGGACATGCATAATATACACAATTAAACCCTAAATTACTCATCAACAACTCACCATTCAACACTCGAACACCACCCAACCATCTAAAGGCATCGTTCAAGAAATTAAAGAATGACAACCTAAACTTCTAAAATTCATAACTTACAATCTACAAATCCAAACATTGCCAAATCAGTTTCTATCACTCACCCATTCAACCTACTACATTAGCCCTCTCGAAAATCCACCATAACACCTCCAAATCATGCCCGATAACCCTAAAACCCTAGGATGTCATGGCTGGATTTTCCGGATTTTCACACGAACAATGTAATCGAAAATTCGGCATTACAACAGTGCTAACACGTAATTATCAAGTATTTAGAAATCGACGGCAATCGATTTCGATCAACACAACTCATTTAATTTAACTTTGAACATTTTAATCAAAATTAAATACCTGAAAAATAAAAATTATGCTACATCCGACAGAAATTCGTAGTATTAGCATATAACGATCCCTAGCATGCAAGGAGCAATAATCTATCATCAGATTTCAATTCTAACGGTTAAATTTTTATTTATGAGAAAAAACATAAAAATGACATTTTGAGATCTAGAATTTTTCTCTCACCTTTGATGCGATATAAGCCTAGGAATGCATGCTATGCGTGCCCAACAAGCAGAATCCAAGTCGGTGCAAAGTTCTACGGACAAAAACTAGGTTTTTCTTTAAAAAATTTGATTGAAAAGCTTTGAAAATCTCTTTCTTTTTCTCTCTTCTTTCTCTCGGCCTTGTGTGTGTTTGTGGTGGTGTTTTGTGTTGTGTTGAGTGTGTGTTGATGACATTAGCTTATAAGGTCAATAATTTAATAAAGTCAAAGTTAATTTAAATTGATATTTTTGTGTTTTCTTGACTTTAAACTCATTTTATTGCTCACCAAGCTCAAAATAATTATGCAACCCCCAATATATCTCAAGTGGATTATTTTTAGGTGACAAGAAGTTTTACAATCAAACAATTTCACCCGAGTTGGCTTAAAACTCGATTTTCGCAAAAGTCGGTGTAAAAACCCTAATAAATTCTTAAGCCGATTTTAAAACCGTTTTCATCAAACACAAGTCTATTAAAGTCCGTTGACTAGGTCTAGAAGGGTTAAAAAGACCAGTTTCAAAATTTTAGCGGACGTGTTTCGAAAACACTATTCACTGAAAATCGACGATAAAATTTCTGACTCCGTTTTTGATGAAAATTTCATGAATGCACATTTAGCACGTATTAGGAGTATTGACATCAAAATTATAACTTTCTAGGTCCTATAGCACATAAACAGATCATATGCACGCAAAAACGAGGTATAGCACGTAAAACGAGATAAGCAGGAAAGTGGGGTTTCACATTCTCCCCTCCTTATAGAAATTTCGTCCTCGAAATTCTTACTTGATATACGGAGTAGATCTGGGTATTGCTGCTGCATCTGATCTCGTCTCTCCCACGTAGCTTCCTCAATGCCGTGATGCTTCCACAACACCTTAACCATCGGAATCCTCTTCGACCTCAACTCTCGGTCCATCTGATCTAGAATACAAATCGGACGCTCGTCATAAGTCAAATTCTCTCGAAGCTGTAACGGCTCTAGCTCAAGAATATGAGAAGGATCCGGATTATATTTCCGCAACTTAGACACGTGAAACACATCGTGGACATTAGAGAAGTTCTCCGGTAAAGCCAACCGATATGCCAACTTACCAACCCTGCCAGTAATCTCAAACGGCCCAACAAATCTCGGACTTAGCTTTCCACCTTTATCATAACGAGAAAACCCCTTTCGAGGAGACAATCTCAAGAAAACCCGATCTCCGACTACAAACTCCAAGTCTCGACGACGCTTATCAGCATAACTCTTGAATCTACTCTGCGCCGTAAGCATTCTCTGCCTGATCAACTGAACATTCTCAATCTTCTCAAGAAGTTCTGGCATAATAGTCGGATCAATAGTCTTCATCTCTCCTACCTCGTCCTAATATAAAGGTGAACGGCACTTACGACCGTAAAGAGCTGCAAAAGGCGCCATTCTAATAGTAGCTTGATAACTATTGTTATAGGCAAACTCGGCAAGTGGTAGATGTTTCTCCCAGTTCTTCCCGAAGTCCAGAACACAAGCCCTAAGCATATCTTCCAGAATCTGAATAGTCCGCTCAGACTGACCGTCGGTCTGTGGATGATACGCGGTACTGAAGTTCAACTGAGTACCTAAGGTCTCTTGAAGTTTCTCCCACAAACGAGAAGTAAATCAAGGATCTCGATCAGAGACAATACTAGATGGAATACCGTGAAGTCTAACAATCTGATCCAGATAGAGGTCCGTCAACTTTGTAACCTCATCTCCCATCTTCATTGCAATAAAATGAGCTGTCTTCGTCAAACGATCCACGACAACCCAAACTGCATCATTACCCCTCGGTGATCTAGGCAATCCAGTGACGAAGTCCATCGTAATATGCTCCCACTTCCACTCTGGTATAGCCAACGGCTGAAGCAAACCTGCAGGTCGTTGATGCTCGGCTTTCACTCTCTGACAAGTCAAACATCTAGACACAAACTGAGCAACCTCCCTCTTCATGTTGTTCCACCAGTAATGTTGCTTCAAATCCCGATACATCTTAGTTCCACCGGGATGAATAGTATATTTAGAATTATGAGCTTCCTCCAGAATACCTCGCCTCAAGCCTGGTTCATCGGGAACACAAACCCTGTTCCGAAACCGAAGAATACCGTCCTCATGCAGTTTGAAGTCAGACTGATCATCTGTGATCTGATCCTTGATCTTCTGAAGTTTAACATCAAGCTATTGAGCTTCCCTGATCTGAGACAATAATAAAGGCTGAATACGGAGATGTGAACACATCACCCTAATCTGAGTCAACTCTGGTCTCCAATAACTAAACTCCTCAAGAACCTCCCACTTCTTGACAGCCAAACAAGAAATACTAGCCTTCCGGCTGAGAGCATCTGCTACAACATTTGCCTTTCCAGGCAGATAATTGATAGAACAATTATAATCTCCAAGAAGCTCCATCCACCTCCGCTGGTGCATATTTAACTCCTTCTGTGAGAACAAGTACTTTAGACTCTTATGATCAGTGAAAATTTCAAACTTACTTCCCGACAGATAATGACGCCACTTCTTGAGTGCAAAGACAACTGCTGCCAACTCAAGATCATGAGTCGGATAATTTTCTTCATAAGGCTTCAACTTTCGAGAAACATAGGCAATAACTCGGCCATCCTGCATAAGAACACATCCCAAGCCCTCCTTGGATGCATCACTGTAAATGACTATATTATCGGTCCCCTCTGGTAGAGCAAGTACTGGAGCGGTAGTTAACCTCTTTTTCAACTCCTGAAATCCACTCTCACACTTCTCATCCCAATTAAAGATAGTCCGTTTCTGAGTCAACTTAGATAGTGGCCCCGCAATCTTCGAGAAGTCCTTGACAAACCTACGGTAATAACCCGCCAAGCCAAGAAAGCTACGGACATCAGTAACACTCTCCGGCCGCTTCCAAGACATTACCGATTCAATCTTAGTGGGATCTACGGAAATACCGCTCTGTGTAATAACATGGCCAAGAAAAGAAATCCGTTGCAGCCAAAATTCACATTTGCTGAACTTGGCAAACAACTGATGCTCCTGCAACTTCTCTAATACAAGCCGTAGATGTTGCTCGTGCTCCGATTCAGATTTAGAATAGACCAAGATATCATCAATAAAAATTACCACGAACTGGTCCAAGTACGGCTGAAAGACTCGATGCATCAAATCCATGAATGGTGCTGGTGCATTAGTCAAACCAAAGGGCATAACAACAAACTCATAATGCCCGTACCAAGTCCTGAAGGCAGACTTCGGAACATCCTCCGTGTGAATCCGAAGCTGATAATACCCCTGCCTCAAATCAAATTTAGAATAGACTTTGGCTCCCTGAAGTTGATCAAACAACTCATCAATCAGTGGCAAAGGATATTTATTCTTGATGGTCCCCTGATTCAAACCACGGTAATCAATACACAATCTCAAAGTACCATCCTTCTTCTTCACAAATAAAATAGGAGCTCCCCAAGGTGAAGAACTCTGCTGAATGAATCCTTTCTTCAATAACTCCTGTAACTGAGTCTTCAACTCCTTCAACTCAGCTGGTGCCATCTGGTACGCCGATTTAGAAATAGGTTGAGTACTAGGAACAAGATTAATCACAAACTCTATATACCTCTCTGGCGGCAATCCTGGCAACTCCTCGGGAAATACATTACGATATTCCGGGATAATAGGGACTTCCTCTAGCTGTAGCTTATCAGATGGCTTGTTGATCAAATAAGCTAGATAACCCGAACACCCCTTACTCACCAACTTAACGGCTTTAGTTGCTGAGATAACAAAACTCATCTTAGCACCCCGGTTACCCGCTACTTCTACTACTGGCTGATCTGGCAAACGAAACTGTACTACCTTGGTTCTACAGTTCAACTGGGCATCATACTTAGAAAGCCAATCCATACCCAGAATAACATCATACCCCCGGATAGGAAATAAAATAAGGTCCGAAGGAAAATTATGCCCCTTAACATGTATTATACAATCCTTACATACTAAGCCAGTAACATATTTATCAGTCAAAGAGGTACTAATCTCAACCACATAAGGCAATCTTTCAGGTTGCAATTTAACACGTTGCACACAAGCAGGAGTAATGAAAGAATGCGTAGCACCAGAATCAATCAACACTTTAACAAGTTGATCAAGTATAAGGAAGTTACCTTCCACCACTGCAGTCTCCTCAGGCATCTCCTCCATATCAACTACATAAGCCCGAGCCTGAACCCGCTACTGCTATGGTACACTGCCTGTAGGCCTACCCTGGTAACCCTGAGTCGTTGCCCGACCCTCAGTCCTCGCATATCTAGGGCAATCCTTCGCCCTATGCTCGATGCTACCACAACCCAAACATGTCCCTGCCTTTACCTTGCAGTCGGACTCCACATGCCCTGGGCGCTTGCAGTAATTACACTGCGATGATGTGGCACTAACACTGCCCCTAGAAGAACCAGAAGCTGAAGAAGCAGCTGATACAGCCTGCTGCTGAGGTCTCACCACACTAGGCCTGTACTGACCCTGAGACTGCGCTGGCCTATACTGAGTCTGAACCTGATATGGCCTCTGCTGAAACTGAGGCCGATAGTAACTCTGCTGACCCTGTGGCCTATAAGAACCCTGCTGGGCTGGTGGCCTGTAGACAACCTGCTATACTGGAGGCCTATATATAACTTGCTGGCCCTGTGGCTGATACGGCCTCTTACTAGGCTGACTGGAGACAATCTGATCCCCTTTCCTCTTCTCTAACCTAGAAGCTGCATCAAAAGCCTCAGTAAAGATATCATAGTGATTCAGAGCCATTGCATCCTGAATCTCGGGCCTCAATCCTAACATAAATCTACGGGTCTTCCTCTCCTCCACAGCTACAAACTCCGGTGCATACCGGGACAACCTAGTGAATGTAGCCTCATACTGAGCCACAGTAGAATCCCCCTGTACCAAAGACAAGAACTCAGCCTCTCTCCTCTCTCGTGCAACCCTCGGGACATACTTATCCCTAAAAGCAGTCAGAAAGGTATCCCAAACATACGGAACACCCCGGGTCTCCCAACTGGCTCTCACAGTGCGCCACCATTCCTCGGCCTCATCATCAAGCAAATAGACAGCACAAGTCACCTTCCTCTCATCAGTGTACCCGAGAGAATCAAAAATTTTCTCTAACTTACTAATCCACGACTCGGCCTTCCTATCATCAGGCTCTCCCTGAAATCTAGGAGGATAGTACCCCAGAAACTCCTTCATAGTACCTCGACCTTGATTACCTCCCTGTACATTCTGTATCTGAGCCTGCAATGCCTGAGTCTGAGCAGCCTGACCTGCTAACAACTGGGCCTGCCCAGCCATCAAATCTGCAATCCGATCCATTGCTGCCCCTAACCTGCCATCACCCCCATCACTGCCCTGTGCCACATTACCAGGGACCTCATCTACAATCTCGGGCCTACCACGAGTCCTCGGTCTACCGGCCATCGTACTAATCAAAGAGTTAGCACAGGTTATAGCACATAAACAGATTATATACAACTTTTAACACATAAACAACAAACTCATATAAAGCACATAGATCACATAAGTTTCAATCACATAAGCAAATTGATCACATAAGCACTTAAATCACATAATCACATAATCATTTAATCATACCAATACATATTTCACTTTTCTTTCTTTTCATACATATTTCATGCTAAGACCTTTACCCACATTCCGAGAATACCCCTGCTGACAACTAACATGCGCTCTGATACCACTTAAATGTCACGCCCCAACTCGACCCCACCTACAATCAGTCAGGACGCAACGGAATTTCGGCAGCGTAATGACAGTAAATAGATTTCCGAGATTCTAAACCAACCTCATTAATAACATTAAACATCCAATTCTTTAACCATACAAACAACAACTCCTCAACAGCATAATAAAACACAACATAACCGTAATATACAATAATCAGTCTTCGTTATCTACCTCCGTTCAAACATAACATACATTACTTCAACCTTATCATACATTTCAAAAATAAGTTGAGACACATCTACAACTTAACCATAGACAAAAGAAAACCACTAAGTTAACATCATTTGGATCATCATCTTTCAGCATCTATTACAATAAGAACCATAAAGCATATAAAAGTCTATTAAGCTAATATACATGACATTAAACAACATATAATCATGGATAAGACTCAGGAACATATGACTCATCCACGTAAAGCACATTTTCCTTCTCAAGAGGCACGTACCCGTAATCCGGCTCTGCAACACCTGTAAGCATGCAATAATAGAGAGTGAGCTTACATACATAAGCCCAGTGAGGATCCGATAGATCTCGACAGTATTCACTACGCTCCTTGGATTTAGTCCTTTGAGCAAGTAAATACACAACAACAATAATAACATTATCATCACATAACTATATAACCATTCATTAAAGGATACTCTATTTGGTGTAGCTCCAAACGCCATCACGATCTCAACCGTTCTTCTTATAACTCCCCATTACTCACGCACCCGAGGTATCTCACTAGCCCCTCCCTCCATGACACCTCCGTCATGCGAGCTGGGGGTAGCCTATGGCAGTCATGCCGTTATCAACCCGACAGCCCAACACTGCCCGAGAGGTGGCACACACATACCAAGACTCCATAATCATCAATCATCAATCAATCAATCAATTGGGAGATCAGCAACGAAAGTGCCCGATTCCCGAACTCAATAATAATCAATCAATAAATTAGTTAGATGACAAAGTAGGCCATCTAACCGGACATGCATAATATACACAATTAAACCCTAAATTACTCATCAACAACTCACCATTCAACACTCGAACACCACCCAACCATCTAAAGGCATCGTTCAAGAAATTAAAGAATGACAACCTAAACTTCTAAAATTCATAATTTACAATCTACAAATCCAAACATTGCCAAATCAGTTTCTATCACTCACCCATTCAACCTACTACATTAGCCCTCTCGGAAATTCACCATAACACCTCCAAATCATGCCCGATAACCCTAAAACCCTAGGATGTCATGGCTGGATTTTCCGGATTTTCACACGAACAATGTAATCGAAAATTCGGCATTACAACAGCGCTAACACGTAATTATCAAGTATTTAGAAATCGACGGAAATCGATTTCGATCAACACAACTCATTTAATTCAACTTTGAACATTTTAATCAAAATTAAATACCCGAAAAATAAAAATTATGCTACATCCGACAGAAATTCGTAGTATTAGCATATAACGATCCCTAGCATGCAAGGAGCAATAATCTATCATCAGATTTCAATTCTAACGGTTAAATTTTCATTTATGAGCAAAAACATAAAAATGACATTTTGAGATCTAGAATTTTTCTCTCACCTTTGATGTGATATAAGCCTACGAATGCGTGCTATGCGTGCCCAACAAGCAGAATCCATGTCGATGCGAAGTTCTACGGACAAAAACTAGGTTTTTCTTTGAAAAATTGGATTGAAAAGCTTTGAAAATCTCTTTCTTTTTCTCTCTTCTTTCTCTCGGCCTTGTGTGTGTTTGTGGTGGTGTTTTGTGTTGTGTTGAGTGTGTGTTGATGACATTAGCTTATAAGGTCAATAATTTAATAAAGTCAAAGTTAATTTAAATTGATATTTTTGTGTTTTCTTGACTTTAAACTCATTTTATTGCTCACCAAGCTCAAAATAATTATGCAACCCCCAAGATATCTCAAGTGGATTATTTTTAGGTGACAAGAAGTTTTACAATCAAACAATTTCACCCGAGTCGGCTTAAAACTCGATTTTCGCAAAAGTCGGTGTAAAAACCCTAATAAATTCTTAAGCCGATTTTAAAACCGTTTTCATCAAACACAAGTCTATTAAAGTCCGTTGACTAGGTCTAGAAGGGTTAAAAAGACCAGTTTCAAAATTTTAGCGGACGTGTTTCAAAAACACTATTCACTGAAAATCGACGATAAAATTTCTGACTCCGTTTTTTATGAAAATTTCATGAATACACATTTAGCACGTATTAGGAGTATTGACATCAAAATTATAACTTTCTAGGTCCTATAGCACATAAACAGATCATATGCACGCAAAAACGAGGTATAGCACGTAAAACGAGATAAGCAGGAAAGTGGGGTTTCACACTGAATGCTGTGAGTTGGGGGATTTTGTTTTCCTTAGGGATCATCCTTGCTAGGTACTTGAGGACTTTTCCATCGTCTAATCGTTGGAGTTGTTGTCTGGGGGACTGGTCTTTAGCTTGGAAGTGAGTTGAAAGGGCGTTTAGTATTCTACTCATCGCAATATTGGGATTTCTTTATTCATTCTTGCTACCGTGAAGGTAATTTCTTTGGAGGATTTAAAAATTCTACCTTTATACTTGATCTGCATATATCATTGGGTTGCTGCCGTGTTTATGATTATGATTGATTTTGCCTTCATGATTTCCTGGACAATATATTGGTTATTATGAAATTGGATTGTGGTTTTCAAATGGACACGTTCAATCAAACATTTCAATTTCCAAATCACTGCATGAAGTAACATGGTCATGGAATATGGAAACGTTCAATTAAACATTTCAACCAACAAACATTTCCTTTTTCTCATAGCTTAGTAGAAGATATCCATTTTCCTTTTGTACACTTGTATTTTTCTTTTTGTTATTTTCTATTTCTTACCTCTTACTTGTTTTTCTGTTCCTTTATCAGTTCATGCTATATCTTTTCCTTTTCTTTTCTTTCACTAGTTTCTTGCTTAGAGAAATGAGCTTGGTCATTTGGAAATTGGTTTGGAGCTATCACCAACTTGGTCAAATTTGTTGAAATTATATTGTTCTATCTATAGTTAATAGGTTGGCTAAAGATGATAATAGAAAACTAAAAAATGTAAAGATCTCATGAATTTAAAGAATTAACTATGTAGTTTTCAAAACAACTACTCTGCCCTCGTTAAATATAAATGAGCATCACGTATATGTACTAATGAAAAAATGTATTTCTTACCAACAACTGTAGTAGGGCCCATTAACATATTGGGTCATGAGTTTATGATTTATATTTATTACAATTCAGACCATTAATTTTTGTTTTTCGAAATTAATACAATTCATACTCTTAAGTATGCAATCCATATTCTAAGTGTTTGCTACAATACAGTACTTAACCAAATGGATATCGATCATGAATGGATGAACCACCGTTTGGAACCCGACAGACAACTTAGTAATACGTTCATCAGAGGTGTACGTAAATTTGTTGCATTTGCAAGTAGTCAGCAACATTACATGGATGTTGATAAGGTAAGATGTCTATGTGCAAAATGTAAAAATCGTAAGTTCTTGGATCCTGACAATGTAAAGGTCTATCTTTATCAGCAGGGTTTTTTGCCGCATTATTACGAATGGATTTCTCATGGGGAACAAATTCATAATTATGGTAATACATCTCAGGAGAAATTTACTCATAATTATAATTACCCTGGGTTTGATGAAAGAAATACCTATAGGACAATGGTATTTGATGTTGCTCATCCAGAGTTCGTTATGGATCACGATCAACCACGTGAACCACCTAACACAGAAGCATCACAATTTTTTAATCTCTTGAAGGCTGCTGATGAACCATTATGGGATGGTTATGAAACTCTAACTCATTTGTCTGCTGCGTCTCGTTTCATGAATATCAAGTGTGAAGAAAATATGAGTGAACAGTGCTTCAATAGAATGATCAAGACAGTGAGGGAAGCGTTGCCTAAAACTCATAATTTATCTGAAAAATTTTACAACTTCAAATAGAAAATGAGGCCTTTAGGATTGGGATATGAAAAGATATACGTCTGCAAAAATGGATACACATTGTTTTACAAGGATAGAAGTGACATGGACTCTTGTCCCCGTTGCTATGAGCCACGTTACAAGAGATCAAGACGGGGTAAGCTCATAGCTCAGAAGAAGTTGCAATATTTTCTCCTAACTCCGAGGTTGCAAAGGCTATACATGTTAAATATTACAGCTGAACATATGCAATAGCATAAGAAGCACCAAGTTGAAGATGGGAATATATGTCACCCATCTGATGCTGAGGCATGGAAACACTTTGATAGAGTATATCCTAGTTTTGCTGTCGAGCCAAGAAATGTTCGTCTTGAACTATGTTCAGATGGGTTTAATCCATACAACTCAAGTTCTAAACCTTATTCTTGTTGGCTGGTGATTATAACACCATACAATTTGCCACCATGGATGTGTATGAAGAACCCTGTCATGTTCTTAACTCTTCTTATTCCAGGCCCAAAAAATCCCAGTAAGAATATTGATATATACTTAGAGCCCCTAGTCAAAGAATTGAAAGATTTATGAGAAGTAGGGGCACATTGTTATGATGTGTCAACAAAAACAAATTTTCAATTGAGGGCATCTCTATTGTGGACAATAAATGACTTTCCGGCATATGGTATGTTATTTGGTTGGAGTACACATAGGAAGTTGTCGTGTCCATATTGCATGGAACATTTAAAGGCTTTCCAATTGACCGCTGGTAGAAAAAATTGCTTCTTTGATTGTCATCGTCAGTTCTTACCACCAAGTAGTTCGTTACGGCGAGACAAGAAGAATTTTGTTAAGGGTAGAGTAGAAAATTTTGATCATCCTCCTATATTAGATGGTGAACAAATTTGGGAACGTGTAAAAGACTTCCCTACAGCAAATGAATTGTCAACAAGCAAGATTGCTGGCTTTGGGGAGGAGCATAATTGGACGAAAAGAAGTATTTTTTGGGATTTGCCTAATTGGCGTTCACATCTTGTGCGTCATAATTTAGATGTGATGCATATTGAGAAGAATATATTTGATAATATTTTCAACACTGTGATGAATGTCAAGGGTAAGACAAAAGATAATCTGAAAGCGAGAATGGATGTTTCTAACTTTTGTGACCGTCCTGAATTATGTGTTCAGAGTAAACCGGGTGGTGGTTATAAACTGAATATGGGTGTGTACACATTGCCTGTGTCCGAGAGAAAAGTAATTCTAGATTGGGTTAAGGACTTACGACTCTGCGATGGATATGCATCTAATTTAGGAAGATGTGTTGACATGAAAGATCTGAAGTTGTTGCATATGAAGAGTAATGATTATCATGTATTTATGGAGAGATTGCTTCCTATAGCTTTACGTGAGGTATTTCCTAAACATGTTTGGGAAGCTTTTACGGAACTAAGTTTGTTCTTCAAAGATATATGTTGTACATCTCTTCATAGAGAAGATCTAGCAAGGATGCAAGAAAATGTTGTCGTGACTCTTTGTAACCTGGAAAAGATCTTACCCCCTACCTTCTTCGATTCGATGGAACATTTGACAGTGCACTTGGTGTATGAAGCAATATGCGGTGGTCCTGTACAATATCGGTGGATGTATCATTTTGAAAGGTAATTATATCTTTTTCCCAAATTTATATGCAAACACTTGCATTAAACAATACTTAAATGTACATATCAATAATAATACAGGTTCTTACATCATTTGAAGAGGCGAGTAAAGAATAAAGCTTGGGTTGAGGGTTCTATATGTGAAGCCTATCTTTCCTTGGAAACATCAACCTTTTGTTCATATTCCTTCGAACCTCACGTGAGAACTAAAAAAAGAAATATTGGTCAAAATGACCAATATAGCGACATGGACTACCCTGATGGATGCTTAGCTTATTTACTTACCCGGGTTGTCCAATGGGGAAAGTAAAGTACCGAATGCTGGATGATCAAGAGTTATATGCTGCACACTTATATGTACTAATGAATTGCCAAGAGGTTCACCCTTATATCAGGTAAGGTGATGACATTTTGTACATTTTTTGTACACCAATACATATATAATATGAACCTCATATATTGCTCATAGGATGTTTGAGGAATATCTTTCCCGAAATTATCCACCATTAACAGTGACACAACTTCATAATAAGATTGACAATCTTTTCCCAAAATGGTTATACGACCATGTAAGTACACATCTAATTAATGGTTATTTTCATTGAAGTTAGCACTCAACTCTTTAACTTTCGGTAAATTCCTTGTTCTACAGTTAGCTTGCAGTAATGGTATTGATGATCGGGTAAAATGTCTTTCTATGTGGCCAAGTAAGAGAGTGCGCACGTGGTCAAGCTATTTGGTTAATGGATACCGATTTGACACCTTGGAATATGGGTCTTCCAAGTCCACAATGAATAGTAGAGTTTCCGTCAAGGGGACATATGATGGTACTACCGAGTACGGTGACTATTATGGAATGGTGAAGGACATTGTTGAATTGGAGTACCATAATCCAACACAGAAACATACAAGAGTTGTTCTTTTTAAGTACAAATGGTATGACATGCAAAAGGGCAGAGGTGTTAAGGAACATCCTAAGTATCGAATTGTCGAGGTCAATGTGAAGAGGGGATTTCCAAAATATGAACCGTTTATGTTAGCAGAACAAGCACATCAAGTCTATTACTGCAAATACCCTGGTGCTAAGAGAGATCGTGCAGACTGGTGGGTTGTATGCAAAAGCAAACCGAGGAATTACTATGATGCGCCCCCCGTAAGGAGTATGAAATAGAAGAGGAAATACCTTTTCAATCAGATGAAATGGATGTGCATGTAATACTACCAGATGATGGAGAGATGCCTCGACGTGTTCATGAATCAATTGAAAATGAAGATGAAGACGAAGACGAAGACGAAGATGAAGATGGAAATGAAAATAGAGATGACGATGAAGATAATGATAACGATTAGTGCTAAATACATTTAAAGGATTATTTCAATGTATTTATACTACTTATAAACATTTAATATGATTGTAATGTATTCAAATTGCATGTGTAGATCTACATTCTTTAATGATAGTTGGATTTTGTCCAAAACAGATATGTCTTCAAATAAAAATAAAGGTAAAGGTACGGCTAGAAAATATGTGCCTCCTGGGATGTTGCAGCATTCTATTGCACGTTCAGGTAGTGCACAAACATCCCACTCATCCTCCAATGCTGGGCAAACATCTACTTCATCCACTTCAATACCATTGAGTACTCCAGGGTTGATCTCACAGATTAGCAGACCTACAAATGATCAATCTCTGGCAACTACTTATTCCACTTTACCCACCAATAATCAATCTCCGGCAACTACTACATCCACGGGCTTGCCACAACACTTAGATGGTTTGCACGTTGACTCTAATAGCTCGCCTATGGCCCATTCCATACCATCTACTAACCAGTCGGAGTCTTCAGCTGCTGCTCAACGACGAACTGCTGGAGTACATTTAGAGGACTGGCAAGAATACGGATTCCCATCTTTGGAGGCGTACACTGTATGACAGATTGATAGACGCACACACATGACGATATATTCAAGTGGGTATGAGAACATTAAGTACAATTTTATATAATATGTACATTATTTTGTTTATTTTTTTCATTACAATTGTTAGTATACTTTTGTATCTTTTATTAATTGCAGATGGATACCGGCCGGGGCGGCACG
This sequence comes from Ehretia macrophylla, assembly GCA_037974665.1. Lineage (NCBI taxonomy): Eukaryota > Viridiplantae > Streptophyta > Magnoliopsida > Boraginales > Ehretiaceae > Ehretia > Ehretia macrophylla. Next base: position 21,578,115 of record CM075782.1, on the reverse strand, counting down.
AGAGGTCACCAATATATTAAATGTCGGGTTCAACGAGCCTTGGACGAGATGGGCTACGATTCCAGTTGATGTTAAAGAGAGATGGTTCATCTCTTTTCAGGTACTAAAGTATATGAAATTAATTTCATATATATATTATAGTTTCATATACCATGTCAATATATAAGTTGTATTATTAATACTTAATATATGACTATAGAGATTGTACAAGTGGTACCCCTTTGATGAACCAGTCATCCGCCAGTTATTTTTTTAAAACGTTAATACTCGGTTACGAGGCCTTTTCTATAGGGGTCGTGAAATCGAAAAAAAGAAAAAGATTAAGCCCAGTTGGTTGAGTGACAATGTATGGGAGGGACTATGTCAGCATTGGAACATAGATGCATGGAGGAAGAGGTCAGAGACAAACAAAAAGAACTGATTAAATAAGTCATCTCCACATTATGCCGGTTGTCTCCCATTTCACGAGGTCAAGAGAAGATTGGTAAGTGTTAAACTAATTATTTAAATTGTATTTCTATATGATAATTAAATATTTAATTTAGGAATTGTTATTTGATAAATGCTTCAATAGGAATCAAAATCGGAGGGACCAGTGATGAGGGCAGATGTGTTTGAAAAAGTTCATAGGAAAGGCGCCAATGGTCCATACTCTGACCCTAGGGCTGAAGAAACCATGGTATGTCATATATTTATTTGAACTTATTCCATGATTAATAATTAACATTAAAGTAAAATAACAATAATTACGTATTAATTGGAGGCCAAGTACAAAGAATTGGTCGAGCAGGCCACAACGTCATCACAAGGAGATCCAACTGTACTGCTTATTGACCGTGATGCATTGTTTTACCAGGCAGTAGGCGGATCAGCTAGAGGAGGACGATTGTATGGTTTAGGATCACAGACCATACGAGGGTCCGCGCATGACGTCCTGTCTGTTGCTCATCGAATCACAGAACAAGAAATGCAAGAAGCCGTCAATAGGGCAACATCAAATTTAAGGGCTGAATTGATTGCACAACAAAACAAGCAATTTAGAAAGTTTCAGCAACAGATCGCTCAGTTGGCCCAATTGTTGCCCCATCTACCCCAACCGCATTCGGATCAATCTCAGTCTCCCTCAGAACAGCAAGACAGTGGTGCCCAATAGGATCTATAAGGTCATGGTATGATAGATGTACATTTAGTATTTCTTTTAAAATGTATGTTTGAAGAAGGTAACTTTGTTAAATTGTGGCTATTATGTATATTTAGCTACTTTGGTGTAGATTTGTATTCATTTGAATGGATGTGTAGGTTGTATAATTATTTGAGATTTAATTATGGGGTTGCCTTCAGAAATTATTTGAGATTCAATTATGACTGTTATTTTGTAATTTAGCAGGACAAACAAGATGATATTACAAGCAATACAAGAATAATGGATTTGAAAATTGCCACGGTACACTTACCATGGAATTTGATGGTGAAATTATTAAGTTTAATATTTATGATGCCATGAAATATCCTAGTGATGATAATCATGTTTATTCTATTGATGTGATTGATTCTTTAGCATAGGAAGTTTTTGAACTTGATGGAAAAGATGGATTGGAAGTTGCCATTAGTAAGCATCTTGAGGAAAGGAATAAGGAGATAGCCTTCAGTACTGATTTGCAAGACATTGTTATAGCATTGAATGTTTTTCTGCAGGAACCTATTCCAGATTTGAAGCCTTTCCAAGAGGAGAATGTGGAAGAATTGGACTTTGATAATCCTGATTGAAGAATGAGGCATTGAGTCGAGCCAACGACAATAAACAAAGGCGCTGCTTGGGAGGTAACCCAAGGGTAGTTCGTCTTACTGGCTGCCGTTAAATGGATCCAGGTATTTTAATTTTTTAGGTATTAGTTAGTTTGACATTTTTATTGTTTCATAGAGTCGGCTTTAGTGCATCCCAGAGTTCGGAGCCTTTGTATGGGGATGTAAATAGGGTCAGCCAACAAAAAAATATAAAAATTAAAAAATATAAAAATGAAAAAGAAAGAAACAAAGTATTTTATTATTGTTGTTTCCTATTATTTTGCTTTTTCTTGTTTTCTTAGGCTTTACTGAATAGTTGCAGATTTAAAACGTTAATTTTCTTCTCTCTAGCAAGTGCTTCAGGTATGTGCTCCTACAGACTCTCTTTCTCTTACTTCACTTGCTTTTATGTTTCTACTCATCTTTGCATAAATTTGAAAGTTTATTTTTACTCATTGAGGACAATGAAAGTTTTAAGTGTAGGGGAGGGAATTTAGGTTGTGTTTTAATTTTCTTTAAACAAAAAACAAAAAAAAGTTTTCAATGGTTTTTTTTTTTAGCATGGCATGAGCAAGGTGCAATTAAGCTTGAAAGATTCAGAACATGATTGAATAAGTACTCTTTCCACTTATAATTAATTAGTTTAGTTATTTTCCTTGAGTATGGTAGTGACTGAATTACGTAGACAAAAGCTGATGAGATTTTGAGCCTTTAGACTGACACATCCATAATCAGACTTACTTTTTTTTTATGAGAGATATTCTTCCATAGATTTGTTTCTCTAGAACTTGCCTTGATTCTCTTTGAGGTCACATTGACACATGCATGCATGAACATGATTAAAGCCTTCTTTGATTTAGCTACATAAGCCAAATAACCTACCTTGCAATTAATATTTCCCTTTGTTAAACCCCTTTGAGCTTTATTGACCTTGTTTATTGTGAACCCACATTATAAACTTTAAACCCGAAAAATAATGTCTTTACCCAAGCCTTAGGACTAGTGGAGCATTGTTCAACGTTATGATATGTATGGGTGTGCAAGAAATAAGTATGGGGGTGTCTGGATTTGTTGTATGACTATGACTGGTGAAATGGAACATGTTTTCATTTTCGATATGTGAGTTCCATTGTTAATATAATTTTGGTGAAAAAAAAGAAAAAAAGGAAGGAAAAAAACAAAAACAAAAACAAAATAATAAGAAAAAAAGAAATAAAAAAGACAAGGAAGAAAGGAAGTGATGGAGGAAATTTCTTTTAAACTGTCCATGTTCAAATTCTTCCTAAAAATTCTAAGGAAGGGTTCTATTTATACATGATATATACGAAGGTGGAAGCTATTGAATGGAGTGATTGGTTTTTACATATCTTATATATTCGAGCTTGAGTTGATTTATTTTTGCTCCGCTAGTTTCGATGGCTTTTGAGCTACATTCCCAAATATTTCCACCTTGGTCCTTAAGCCCCGTTACAACCCTTGAAAAGTCCTTATGATTTGTGTTATGCATGTGATCTTAGTGGTGGAGAATGAGAAGATATATAAGCCTATGGTAGATCATTTTCATTGGAATGAATTTGAGCGAAACACATACCCTTCAAACACATGAGAGTCGAGCGTTTATTTCTGAGAGGGTCTACATATTTAGTTTACTCTATCTTCGAGTGAGAATGCTTACTAAGGCTATCCTCAATGGAGTCTCTATAATGGGTCTCTATCCATCATTTTAGAGATCCATATAGAGACCAAGATCAATTTTAAAGACTCACTTAGATACCAAGACAAAAAAACTATTTTAGAGACTCATTTAGAGATCAAAATAAAAAAAAATATCCCCAGTGACGGTCTCTATAAAATTGAGTCTCTCTATTCTGTTAATTTTAATTTTACATAGTAATTTAATTATGTGTTATTTTTTCTCGTGTGTTACATTTTTTTAATTAATTGTTATTTAAATTATCTCAACTTTTTTAACGAATATTTCAATCAAAAAATAAATAAATTGCAACAAATATAACATTTTAAAAATTAGAATTATGTTTAATTATATAATTGAATGAAAAAACTAATTAAAAAACTCTAATTAAAAAAAACCCTACGTAAAAAAAATCTTAATTAAAAACCCATTAATTAATTTTTTCTCGTGTGTTACGTTTATATTTGTTTTTTTCTTCTATATTTTATTCAATTTCTAAATTAATTAAATTTGTTAATTTAATCTCAATTACAATCAAAATAGTAGAAAAATATAATTAAAAAAATCTAATTAAATATAATTAAAAAACTTAATTAGAAAAAAATAGAACATAGATATAAAAGCCTTTAAATTTTTTTTTTTATGGTTTCAAATTTTGGTTGATCTCACAAACGTAATTTTACCTTACTATCACTGAACCATGTCTTTAAAGACGTACTTAATCCATATTTACCCCATGGAATATTTTTCCTTATAATTCCAATTCTCAAAAAGTAAAAAATTGGAAAAAAAAATGTAAGTGGAGCATATGCATCAGATTTAACAGATTCGTCACCCCTACGGCTAAAAAAGCCCCTTATTTTATTGTTTTATTTTGTGATTTTATTGTTTTATTTGAAAATGATGAAATATACTTTGGGCAGAAACTAGACGTTGGGCACCTTTTCTATTGGCAACTACCTCTTTCCCCGCTACACTCCCCTTCCCAACGCACCTACCCCCTATTTTTCCCTTTCATTTTCCTTCCGCTGCACCCCACTGCACCCCCTCCCCGCACACCCACCCACCCTCCCCCTTTCCCTTTCCCTTTCCCTTCCCCGCTGCACCCCACCCCCATCTTCCCCGCTGCATCCCACCCCCCACCCTCTTCTCCGCTGCCACCCCACCACTAGCGAAACCACCACCACATGGGTTTTTTTTTCTGTGTGTTTTTTTTTTTTTTTGTTTGTTGAAAAAAAAATTTGTTTTGTAATTTTTTTGCTATTTGTTAAATTTTTTTGTTGTTGTTTGTGCTCTTTTTTTGTACTTTTTTGTAATTTTTGTTTCAGATCTGATCTGACATTGTTTTTTTTTGGAGACTCGTTTTCGTCTTATTGTATAGTCTCCATTTTCTTTAACAAATTTGTTGAAGAAAATGGAGACTATGTGCTATTTTGGAGACTCAAAGCTTGAGTGATGTCATGATTTTGCCAAAAACTATCAAATAGTGTTTTAGAGACCCCCATTGGTGATGAATTTTGTTCAATGGAGCCTCTAAGTAATTATAAGTTGGTTAAGAATGTTTGTTCATGATATGTTATGAGTTTTGAAGAGCTTGGTTGTTCTTTGTTGATGGCATTGCAACTTTGATATTTTTGAAATTTTGAGTTTTGTCCGAGGACGAGCAAAGGTTAAGTGTGGGAGAATTTGATAAGAATTCAAAATGTTATATTTCTTTCCATTAATGTTTAATCTTTTACACTTATTTGATGCCAAAAAGTATTCATTATTTTTATATTTTGATTTAGGATGCAAATGGAGGCGTTAGGAGCAAAACAAAGCTAAAATCGCGCAATTCTAGATAGCTCCGACACTGTTACGATTTTGGGGCATAACTCTCTCATCTGAGCTCCAATTGAGGCAATTCAAGATGTTCTGGAAAGTCAAGAAAAAGATCCACAACTATTATGTTTTGAGTTTTGAGAAATAAAGGCTGCATCTAAGCTGAAATTGGATGTGAAGTTGCTACATCTGTGTTGTTGAACGTTCTGGAATGTTCTCTATCTAGAAGCTTCTAGTTGATGATAGAAGAGGTGGTGCACAAAAGTTCCAGCTATTTTGGCTATCCTAATTGTATTAGAACTTTTCTAGTTGTTTTAAGATTTCCTAGTTATATTAGGAGTTTACTTTACCTTTAATATTTTCTTATTCTATTTAGATTAGGATTCCATTATCTTAGGGGATTTTGTAGGCTTACAAACTCTAAATAAGGGGAGAAATCATAAGATTTGGACCTCCTCTCTTTCTCTCCTCTTAGTCTTCGAAATTTGTTTATGGCTCTGCGTGGCTAAACTTTAATTCTTGGTTGAAGGAAATTGAAGCCTCAGAATCAAGAAAACTGTGATATCTAATTAGTTTTCTTTGTTCAATTTATACTTTAAGTATTGAATGTTCTTTTGTTTTATTTATATGATTCTTGCGTTTAATTGCTAGGGTGGCCAACTAGTTTATTATTCGTTATAATCTATTGCTAAGTTAGATATCAAATCCGTAATTGTTTGATCCCTATAATTTGTGAAGCAACTAAGATTTAATAATTTGCTGCGTCAGAGATTATTAGATTTTAGGAAGAACGTTCAACGATATTAAATACAACCGCGCGTGCTTGTGTTGTTTAGCTTCATCGATCCCTCTAATTCTTAAGGCTACTACTAGATTAAACCTTTAGCGCGTGTCTGAGGTTGTTTAGTGGTTAGGATTAATTAAGTCGCGTGTATTCTAATAAACTACGACTAAGGAGAGATAGGAAAATAATTTCAACGGTGAATATTTAAAGTTTGAATTGATATATACTTGCATCAATGATCAGTTACAAGATTTCGATGGTAGATGTTGACTTAGACCAAGGTTCGTCTTCTTGATTAAATTCGATATTTTTAATTTTAATAATTTTTTCTTAAGTTTTCTTTATATACTCAAACCCCCCCCCCCCAACCTTGTTTACGTAACATAAAATTAGACTAGATACTATCTGTGGGAACGATCCTTACTCGCACTACTACATATATTTTTTGGAGTACAGGTTTTATTTTTGGTTGCCTACGACAGCACACCATTGGTTCATCCAGACTGTGTCACTGTTGGATATGGTAAAGTCGAAGCTGCCTCGATCGTTGCTTTCCACTACTGGGAAATTTGGAAGCAAAGGAACAAGGCCAACATTGAGGGGAAAGCAGTTGGTGCTGACTTTGCCCTTACGCAAGCTCAATGTTACAAATCGGAGTTCATTCGAGCAACAACCCAGAGATCCCCTACCATCTCAGTGAATCACCAGACCACCCATGACCCCCAGTCACACTGGTCCACACCCTAACGTTAGGAATTCAAGTTCAATGTTGATGCATCGTCCAAAGGCCCAGGTGTTGCAGCCATAGCTTTCATTGGTCGTGGTTCTAATGGTGCATTGGTCGCAGGATAAGCCTCTCATATCTATGTCTCCTCAGCAGCGGAAGCAGAAGCCCTTGCTATTAGAATGGCCAGCATCTATGCAAGAGATTATCCTCCCACAAATATCACCATTGAGAGTGATGCATAGGCAGTGATCAACGCAATCAGCCCTCCAGGTATTGCTTCCAATTGGAGAGTGAGAGCCATTTTAGAGAATGTTCAAAAGATTGTGGTAGGAAACCCAAATATAAGGTTCAACTACATTAGGAGATCTGCCAACCAACCTTGTGACTTGGTCGTGAAAGAAAAATTCAATGATACTTTCTTGATAGATTGGTTATTTAATATACCACCATGGTTATATCAACTTCTGAATTCGGATGTACACCCAATGGGGATCAGCTAAATTTGTACCTCTTTCATTCGATTAATATAATTTACTTGACCAAAAAAAAAAAAGTTTGTTTGATTTGCTATTCGACTTATATTATTTTGGTCTAAAGTCTGTGTTTCCTTTTGGGTTGCTATGTCTGGCTTGTCTTGGCCCATTTGTCTGTAATGTTTCTATGGGTTTTTATTTTTGGGCCCATTCTTTGTACATTTTTGTCTTTTACATATGATCAGGGGCGGACCTACGTTGATAGCTATGTATGTAAAGGCTTACACTCAACAAATGGTGATATAGCTTAATGGTTAAGGAGGCAAGTTTAGAATCAGTTGGGCAAATGAAGCCCAAGTTCGAATCTTGTTACCAACTTTTTAAAAATGCTTACACTCAAGTTCAATGGCAGCATAATATGAGAGTCTTTATGGCATGAGAGAAATGACAGAATTTTCAATAACAATGCAGCTAGTGAAGAGCATATTATCAACAAAATCATTGAAGATGTGAGGTTCAAGATGACATATAGGATAAATTCTAGAACAATAGGCACAATAGAATCCTTTGTGATACTTGGAATCTTAATGTAATTCTTGCTTAGTTTCAGGTTGATTCATTTTATCTGTTGCTATAGTATCTAGTGTAACTTTCTTTGATTTCTTGTATATGGATTTGCCATTTAGTTTTTGAGAAATGGAATGAAAATATCTTGCTGACTTAGCAAAAAAAAATATATATTTTTCCTTGTCAATATTTCTAGTAAATAATACTATAGATTATAATTACTTTTTTTTCTCTTTTTATATGTTTATATTTTTTTTAATTGCTAAAATGTACTTAATATGTATTAGTTTATATATAAATAAGTGTATTCGAACCCTTGATTATTTATTGTATCATTGTAGTGCATGTCTTAACCCCCGATTCCTGAGTCCGCCACTACATATGATTATATGAAGTACCTTCTTGACAAAAAAAAAAAATGAAAAAGAAAAAGAATAAGAATGGCCTCTGTGTATGGATTAAATGGGTTGTCCATATGGGCTTCTTGGATCAAAAGCTCTATTCTTTTTAGTTTTGTGGACTTCTAAAACCTAGCTAAGCTTGTTCTCCCCGACCCGGGAATGATTGTTGGGATCTCTGTGTTTGATCCAAAATGGTTAGTTCAAATTACTAATAACAAACTACATCGTTAATGTATGATGGACTAGTGACCCAAAAACTATATATATACACGAGGGACTTAGAAAGCATGGTCGAATTTAGAATCTTTTCTCAATAGGAGATATAATGCAATTTCAGTGAGGATGGCTAATTTTTTAACTAAAAATAGATTGATAATTTTAAATTTTTTATTGAAAAAAATAAAAAAAAAAACTTTTTTTTTTGAGTAAATGACCAAAATGGTCCCTTATCTTTGAAGTTTGTGACATTTTAGTCCCTCATTTACGAATTGCAACATTTTAGTCCCTTATCTTTACTTTTGTGACAACGTTAGTCCCTATCATCAAAACTGTTACAAATTTAACGGATTTTGCACGTGCAGCTTACGCGATAGCTTATTTTCTTTTTTAGCAAGGTCAAAAATGTCATTTTATCTACAAATCTCTCTATTTCTCTCAAATATCAGAAGCCCCAAATCCATCTCTCTCACCCTACTTCTATTTCTTTCTCTTCGAAATCCTTCTCTTCCTTCAAATCCCTAACACATTTTTCTCCAAATCCTAACCCATTTTCCCCAAACCCCTAAGCCATTTCTAAAAACCAATTTCACGACATCAATTTGGTGATATGAATTTTGCGACAACAATTTCGCGACATCAATTTCTTGACATCAATTTCGGCTAATTCAATTTATCATTTCAGCAAAGCCTTAACCCACATCGAAAATCCTTCAACTTCGACGAAATGGCTTTATCATGCTATTGCAGAACTCCGGCATTGTTGAAAACTTCTTGGACTGACGCGAATCCGGGGAGAATATTTTTTGGGTGCTCGAATTATGGTGTTGTTGGAGAATGTGGCTATTTTGATTGGGTTGATCCGCCAATGTGTGATCGTAGCAAAAATATAATACCCAGTCTGTTAAGGTCCTTGAATAGAAAGGAGGCTGATTTGAAGAAGAAAGAGGCTGAGTTGCGAAAACAACAACAGTCTCTAAAAAGGTTGAAGATGGCATTATTGATTATGTTTCTTTTGTTGTTGTTTTTGTTGATAGGTTAATAGGTTGTGTAATGTAGTTTGTTGATGTAATGGATTGTGTGTATGTAGGTGTTTCTAGTGTTGTGATTTCTTTAATTTAGTTGGATTATTACTGACGGATGTTCCATTCGATCAGTTAATTTTGTCTAAGTGTAATCCAACAATGTATTAATGTATTTTTGTTTTGTTTTCTCTATTGGTTCTCAAACATATTAGTTGGTTTAGGTAATGCTATAGAGGTGCAAGGCGAATTTGTTTGGAATAGACATATTTTTCATCGATTCTCAAACGCTAGCACTTTGCCTACTATCTTCTTCTGCGTAGAATGAGCAAGACAAGCTTTTTCTGCCATTGCGCTTGAGATGTAAAACTCTGTTATTAGCAGCTTGGTGGTTAATTATATCATGAGAAATCACCTCCAAAAGAGAGACCTTTTTTGGCTCAACATAAACATAAAGTTGGATGTATCCAATAGTTAAACATAGAAAAGTCACAAAGCAAAGCATATTACACCAGTAATAAGAATTTTCAGAAATGTCTGCCAATCAAGCTTCTAGTATGAAATGGCAGAAACTCAGGATATGACCCTATGGCTTATAACAAATGCAGATGAATTTAGTGCGCGGCATCATTTTTTAGGTTTACTTGGTGATAGAAGCAGAGGAAGATGATGCCATTTCTGACTGCCTATTTTCGCATGCACAACTCTGTTTTTTGGTACACACAATTTCACTATTTGACAAAAAAGAGAAGCAACCATCATGGTAAATATCAAATTATAACAACCATGCACAACCTGCATCATTCATTAACATGAAAAAGTAGCATAAAGTTCCAACCATAACAAACATTAAGTAGTATAATGTAGCAACCCTAACAACATCAAGTAGCATAAAGTAGTAACCTTAATAACAATTCACAAACATCTGTTTAAAATACAATTGCTCAATTCTTTGATGTATGCCTGCTCCTTGTCTTTTTCTTTGAAGATGGTTGGCCTTTTTGCATACTAGTTGAAGTAACAGTCGTGAGAGAATTTAAACTAATGCATCGTTGACCCTTCCATATTTGGCCAATAGCATTCAATGTGGTTGAGCCAATCTTCACTTGTTTGTTGACATGTATAGCAGTTGATGAAGATGGATAAGGAGCTCTCATATGTATGCCTGCTCCTGCTGGAATGAAATGTGGCTTTTTCGTTTGCATTGCACTAGGTAGAACCTTAATCATCTGCATGTTTAAAGTTTGCATTAGATTCAATAGTTCTATACATATAAACCATTGAAATGTGAAATTTAGAATGTCATATACAAACCTCCTCATTAGCATTTGCAGCCTTGGTAGGGAATTTGTTTTTGCTCATAGTTTTGCCAACCACATTCGAAGATATGTTGTCAGTGATTAAAGGGTCATTTTGTACTTCGGTGCAAGTTTTTCTTTTTCTTGACTTTACTTGTATGGTGCTATCATCAGCATCTAATTGCACTGAACTTTCAGTAGCAACCACTTGTATATTGCTGTCAATTGCATCCACATGAACTTCACTAGTCCTACCATTGACATTGACAAAGCTGGCAGTTGCATCCACATCTACCAAGCTAGATTTCACTTGCACTTGAACATTTGGACTTGAATTCAAATCCATTTGAACACTTCCAATTCCAGTTACCTCCATTTCAGGTTCAGTCCTTGTTTCTACATCTACACTTGTACTTTTTTGAGATGTAGGGTAGCCTCTCTTGTTATGGCCAGATTGATTGCAAACAGAACACTTCCATTTCATTCCTTTTCTACTCAACTTCCCTCCTGCACGGTTCTGAGCTTTACGAGTAGTTGAGCTTTGTTTATTTCTTTGTTCTTCATCTGGCTCTTTTCTTCTGCATTTTTTTGGTCTACCTGGAAGCTTGATTGTTTTCGGTGCAAGAAGAGGCCTCATACCAGTCTGAGGCCACAATTGTGGCCCATTAATAAGGCATATAATAGGTTCATAAGCCCTAAAAAACATTTCTTTGCTATAGCAAACATCTACAAAGTCCTCCGGATCATAGCCCAAACATGCCATTGCCGAAACTGCATGTGAACAACGGATACCTGACAGTTCCCAACTCCTACATGAGCAGCTTTTAGCATCCAAATCAACAACATATTGCTCTGAATCTAAGCACCCCACTTGGAATAACTTTTGTCCACAAAAGGTTGCATTCCAAGGCGCACTATCTTCCTTCCTCTTATTCACAATTTTATAAATCTTCGGGCAATAGGATCATCACATTTCATAATCCACTCTATTCTCTCTTGCATCCTCGTCATCAAATACATCCTAATTCTTTCCAACAACACCAAGATAGATTTATTCCTAGCTTCTATTATTGCAGCATTGAAACTCTCACAAACATTGTTTAATAAAATATCACACTTCGATGTTGACCTAAAATGTGATCTACTCCAAAATTTAGCTGGCACATTTTCTAACCACTCATAAGCCCTTTCATCCAGAACTTTTATTTCATCTATGGCTGCATTAAACTTCTGCACAACTGTAGATCTAGCTGCTTTCCACATTAAGTCTTTCAAAACTGTACCACCATGCCTTTTCTTGAAGTTTTGATACAAATGTCTTACACAGTATCTGTGTTCAACATTTGGGAGCATGTCATCGATGGCAGGGCACAAACCCTAAGAAAAGAGAAAACAACTCTTATGTTAGTAACTAAAACAAGAGAATAAATACATGAACCATATTACAAGAGAATAAATACCTTTTGTCTATCTGTGATGAACACCCATTTTTGTTGATCATAAATCTCTAAGTCTTGAACCAACAAATTCATGAACCAGCTCCATGATCTCCTATCCTCTTTCTCTACCACAGCATATGCAATAGGAAAGATGTTATTGTTAGCATCTATGCCAATAGCAGTTAGTAGGATTCCAAGATGTGGGCCTTTTAAGTGACAACCATCTAGTCCAATAACAGGTCTACATCCAGCAATGAAGCCTCTTCTACATGCATCAAGACATATATACAGTCTTAGAAACCTTTGCTCCCCTATCTCATCATCTTCTTCGGTTTCCATACACACAGTTGAACCAGGATTTGTTCTCCTAATCTCCTCACAGTAGTCCCAAAGCTTTTTGTATTGTTCTTTGTACGAGCCCTCAATCACTTCTCTAGCCAAGTCATACACTCTGTAACCTTGCCTTTTTGAAATGTTGACATTGAATTCATTGTGTACTTTTGTCTGGAAATCCGAAACATCACCATACATATTCAACCGGATGTCATTGATATAGTGCTTGCACAAGAATCTAGCACTTAAATTCTTGTGATTCACTGCATCGCCACATTTGTGCTTGTTGTACAAGTTTCTTATTACGAATGAACCATTCTCTTTGTTGCGAGCTCCATACACAAACCACTTACATCGTTTGTCATGGAATTTCGCCCTAATTCTATCTTTGTCATTTTTCTTCAGCCTTATATCCTTGCATTTTTTAGCTCCATGTAACTTAATTGCCTCCTTGAGTTGTGATGCATTATTGAAGACCATGCCTAGCTTGAAATGTGGATCAACCATATCAACTTCAGGTCTAAATCTTTCTCCCTTCTCTTTATTTTCATCAGAACTACCATGCAAACTGTCCAGATCTTCATCATTAAGGTCCTCTGATGAAGATTCATTCAGAGTCTTATCCTGGACCAAGTGATCAGTGAATAAAAGATCACATTCATCCAACAAGTCCTTTACCTTTTTTTTTTTGTCAGTACTAATTCCTGCCCCTCCAACTTCAATGTTTTCTTCATTTCCATCACTTAAACTATAGTCACTGTCATTCAAAGTAGAACTCTCATTGCCATCAGATTCAACCTCACTATCATCTTCATCGATTACCTTCCTTTTCCCTTTAGCATCATTAGCAGTCCTATTTCTTCTTCTAGGACTTAATTTCATCTTTCTCTTCCTAACTAGATTATCAGGACATCCTATTGGAACATAAGAAAGATATGCTATCTGATTGTCATCATTAACATTTTCATCACCATTAACATCATGTTCATTATTCACATTTTGCTCGTATACTATCATTGTCATATCATTGGATGAGCCAACTTCACTCATACTACCAACCATAAACACATCAATTACTTCACCCTTCTTCTTTACTCTACACATGTCTAACACTTCAACATCAGACTTCAAGAAAACCAACCCATTGTCTAAACCCATTCCAGGGATTCTATAGTAATACCCTGCATTCCCCTCATACCCTAACTTTTGTGCCAGTGTATCTAACTCACATAACGACATCTCATCAAAGTGACAGACTGTCGCTATTGTAGTATCACCACCAACATAATATTTCTCTGGAAAATCCTTAAAAAAAACCACCATAATGCAGCTTCATATCAAATGATTCTGAACATACATGTTATTACATTCATATTAGCAACTGTCAGAAAAAATATGTACATAAACCTCTCTAAGCGAGAAAATTGGTCAATTGAAAATTTTAACAGTATAAAACACATCTTCATATCATAGACATTTTCCATTATTCTAACAGTATAAAATAGAGCTTCACATCATACACATTTTCCATTCTAACACTAATCAGTTTCATAAAAAAGGTTCTGTAAATGAAAATCACCAAAGATTTACTCATTCGCACACATCTTATTCTAACAGTATAAAATACAGTAAATCAAGCAATATACATACCATAGACGTTTTCCATTAAAGCTCGTTTGGTTGTATTCAGCAGCTTTCAAATTTAATTGCGGGAGCAATCACAAAATAGGGTTTAGGGGATTTGGGTATACCGAAATGAGTTTTTCCGAAATGGGTTTGCTAAATAATGCGATTAAGTGAAATGGGGTTTACGAATTTGGTGGATTTTTTTGCTTCATTAACATAGAGAAATGGGGTTAGGGTTAGGGATTTTAGATTTTGGCAGCAGTCAAGTAAGGTTTACGAATTTAGGGATCTTATATTTTGATAGAAGAGAAGTAGATTTGAATATAAAATGACATTTTTGACCTTGCTAAAAAAGAAAATAAGTTATCACATGAGCTGCACGTGCAAAATTTGTTAAATTTGTAACAGTTTTGACGATAGGGACTAACGTCGTCACAAAAGTAAAGATAAGGGACTAAAATGTCGCAATTCGTAAATAAAGGACTAAAATGTCACAAACCTCAAAGATAAGGGACCATTTTGATCATTTACTCTAAAATTAACCATTGTGCTTAGGTCTTAAATCCTATGCTATTGTGGGCTCCACCCTTGAGAATGAATAGTCTTGCCTCATAATTCATGAATATTTGTCATTCTTGGAAGCTGCCTTTGATCAGAAGGGAACTAAAAGTTTAAAAAACTATAAATTAATAAATAAATAAGAGATCTAAATCATTTGACCACACACTTTCTTGTTGCAATATACAGTAACATAAAGGAGCTTTTAAGAAATACTTAATGGTAAAACATATGCTTATGGGTTGCTTTTCATAAGAAAAAAGTACAAGATGAATTATCCTAAATAAATTTTTGCTTTATTCTTTACTATTTAATGTCTTCCTTAACATAGTAATATATGGTCTGGGAGGGGAAAAGAGAGATGGAAAAAGAAAAAGAAAAGCTGAAAATGGGGAGCAACTTTAAGAATAATGCAGAAAGCAACTTTCTGTTGTCATGGAGACAGTTTTTTAGATGGTAAATCAAGCCAAAAAATCAAGTTTTATGTCATTATATAGATCGAGTTAATTATATGAATTTGACAATATCATGTCTCAAATCTCTTAGTAGAATTCAGTCTTAATCTTGGCTGTCGGTTAATTAACACCACCCTCATCTATTTAGACATGAAATCGATAATATCAAGAATAAAATCCTTAACAAAGACAGATTTCATTTTTAGAACGGTAATTAAAAAAAGTATCATTATGGAACTCGATGAAAAGTTTGAGATTAATAGAAACAGTCATGAGCCTGAAAGTTTTGAAGATTTCAAACCAAATTATTATGTGAAATAGTTAAGTCGAGATCAAAAAAACAAATAACTAAGTTTTTTCATCGAAGTGTAGTACAAACTCATTCTCAATGATTTCGACCAAAACCGACATATACCAAACATGAATATCTTCTTAAGACAGACATAGAATAATCAGAGGAGAGACCCAATCTTGAATGAAATGCAACTTAGATCTTTTTCAACATAATCATCATGCAGTAAATCAACAAAACCCAAAGTGATGCAACAAAAATATTAAAAGCGCTAGATACTCAACAAGTTAGACTATCAGTAACAAGAGGAATAAGAATAACACATTCTCTCCATGTTTGATGTTGGGAATGACTTCCAATAAAATCCAAAATTTTCTAAGTCATTAACATGCCTATTAACAGCTGTTTCAGAACCCAAGATCTCATGGAATAGTATAAAAAAATCAATCCCCATATGATTTTGACATTATTTTATACATAAATTTGTACTAACTAATCAACCAATCTTCTTCACATTACCTTTCACAAATCACTTAAAACTCTCTGTGTTTTCACTCTCCCTACCCCACCCGTCCACTATCATTCTTGATCTTTTCAAGCAGACAAAAAATGGTGGAAAAGTAAGAAGTTAAACACAAAACTAAGTGCAGTATGAATTTACAACATATGAAGTTTTTGTTCATCTTCTATTTTACTTAACATGTAGCCATTATGGTTTTTCCATGGTGGTGAAGAGAATTGATTTGAGTGATGAAGCATCAGTTTTACTATCAATAAAAGCAAGCCTTGTTGATCCGCTTGATCAGCTAAAAGATTGGAAATTGCCTGACAAAGCAGTGGTGAAGAACAATACAGTTCATTGCAGCTGGAGATGAGTGAAATGCAACTCCAATGGTGGTGTGGAGAAGCTTGATCTTTCACACATGAACCTTACAGGGATTGTATCTGATGATATTCAACAGCTGAAAAGCTTGACTAGTCTTAACTTATGCTGCAATGGGTTCTCTTCGCCATTGCGAAAAGCTGTCTAATCTTACTGCATTGAAGAGCATTGATGTGAGTCAGAACTTGTTTGTCGATAGTTTTCCTGTTGGACTTGGACAGGCTGCTGCAGGGTGATGATCTTGAACGCGTCGAGCAATAACTTGTCAGGTAATCTACCTGAGGATCTTGGAAACCCGACGATGCTGGAGATTCTAGATCTTAGAGGGAATTTCTTTGAAGGTTCAATTCCGAAATCTTACAAGAAGTTAGTGAAGTTGAAGTTTCTGGGATACAACACGTTTGAAGGTAGACTTCTGGCAGAGATTAGGAATCTTACCAATCTCAAATACCTTGATCTTACTGATGGCAACTTTGGTGGCGCGATTCCAGCTGAAATAGGGAAGTTGTAGCAACTGAATACAATTTTCTTGTACAAGAACAGATTCGAAGAGCTGATCCCATCAACGATTTGCAGCTCTTGAATTTGATGGGAAACAACCTATCAAGGTCAGTTCCTGCTGGACGCGGAGGTTTGACATAATTATCAGTACTCGAGCTCTGGAATAATTCTTTATCAGGTCTATTGCCGAGTGATCTTGGCTGTGATTCACCACTCCAGTGGTTGGATATCTCATCCAATATGTTCTCTAGTCCGATTCCTCCAAGCTTGTGTGATAAAGGTAACCTTACTAAGCTTATTCTGTTCAACAACGCTTTCACTGGTCCGATTCCAGATAGCCTATCGAAATGTATGTCTCTTGTTTGCGTTCGAATGCAAAACAATCTTCTTTCTGGAACAATCCCGGTTGGTTTTGGTAAACTAAGGAAGCTTCAAAGGCTGGAATTGGCTAATAACCATCTTACAGGCCAAATTCCAAACGATATTGCTTCGTCTATATCTCTTTGGTTAATTGATTTGTCCCACAATCGCCTTCAATCTTCTCTTCCATCTTCTTCTCGACATTCCGAATCTGCAGAACTTAGTGGCCTCGGACAATAACTTAGCAGGAGAAATCCCGGACCAGTTCCAGGACTGTCCATCTCTTACTGTGCTAGATCTCTCCTCAAATCATTTCGCTGGAAGCATTCCCAAGAGTATCGCATCATGTCAGAAACTAGTAACTTTGAATCTTCGAAACAACCAGTTAAGTGGATCAATCCCTCAAGCAATAGCTGCAGTGCCCACATTGGTCGTTCTGGATCTGTCGAATAACACTCTGACTGGAGAAATTCCTAAAAACTTCAGGAACTCCCCGACCTTGGAAATGCTCAATGTTTCTTACAACAGGCTGGAGGGTCCTGTTCCTGGAAACGGCGTGCATAGAACAATCAATCCAGATTATCTCATTGGCAATATTGGCCTCTGTGGCGGCATGCTTCCTCCGTGTTCTCAGAGTGCAGCATACATGTCCAGGCAGAGGAGCTTGCACGCAAAACACGTTGTTGCTGGATGGATTATTGAAATTTCAACACTTCTAACACTTGTTATCGCTTTTTTGGAATGCGATCTTTGTACAAAAGATGGTACGCTAGTAGCGGTTGTTTTCTTGAAAGATTTGAAACAAGCAGTGGGGACTGGCCTTGGAGACTGGTAGCATTCCAGAGGCTGGTTTCACCAGCAGCGACATCCTTGCTTGCATCATGGAATCGAATGTGATTGGGATGGGAACAACAAGCACAATTTATAAGGCTGAGATGCAACGGCTAAACACTGTCGTTGCTATCAAGAATCTATGGAGATCAGCAGCAGATATCGAGACGGGGGAAGGCGATGATCTTGTGGGCGAGGTGAACGTCCTAGGGAAGTTGAGACATCGAAACATTGTTAAGCTATTAGGATTTTTGCAAAACAATACTGATGCAATGATAATCTACGAGTATATGCAAAATGGCAGCCTTGGAGAAGCTTTACATGGGAAACAAGCAGGAAGATTACTCGTTGACTGGGTTTCACGATACAATATAGCACTAGGAATCGCGCATGGACTCGTCTACCTGCATCGATTGTTATCCGCCTGTCATCCACCGCGATATCAAGTCAAACAACATACTGCTTGACACAGACCTCGAGGCGAGGATTGCAGATTTTGTATTAGCAAAGATGATGCTAAAGAAGAATGAAACAGTTTCAATGGTTGCTGGATCTTATGGATACATAGCACCTGGTAAGTTAACTGAGTATTGATCTTCATTCACACATTTTGTGAAGCTATGAATGCTACATCTGATTTCCAACCAACTTTCATCGTACGAATGTTTCTGCAGAATATGGATCCACAATGAAAGTTGATGAGAAAAGTGACATTTACAGCTACGGGTAGTTCTCATGGAACTCCTAACTAGAAAACAACCATTAGCTCCAGAATTCGGCGAATCTGTAGACATAGTAGAATAAATACGCAGAAAGATTTGCGACAAGAAATCGTTAGAAGAAGCACTAGATCCTAGTGTAGGAAGTACAAAACATGTTCAAGAAGAGATGCTCTTAGTTCTAAAAGTAGCACTTCTCTGTATTGCCAAGCTCCCTAAAGATAGACCCTCCATGAGAGATGTTTTAACAATGCTGAAGAGCCAAAGCCTCGACGAAAAAGCAATCGCAACAACAATGGAGGCAATGCAAATACCAAAGATAAGCCAGTGTTTAGTTCATCAACTGTAAATGGCCTTTTGTGAGAACACCACCATGTTCATCACAAGCCACTGATTTTTTTTGTTTTCCATTAACTTATTTTTTTGTATGTAGAAGTTGAATCTGTAACTTCCCACCTGTAGAAAAAGATGTGCACAGGACCATTCTAACAGAGCTTAAGGTGGCATAGACTGACTTGAATTAGAGGGGTATCTTATATAGGCATTTATTTTGCAAATAATGCTGTAATTTTTTGTCATATAAGCAAAGATCTTTACGGTACAAGAATTTGTTATATCAGCATTGCAACAACAAATACTTACTAGATACCGATTTCAGACGACATACATATTTTCATTGCAAGAGATATTACACCATGACGATTCTTTCCCTTCGATGAGTAAAGGTATATTACAACTAATCTTACGGATGACAAAGAACTTAATAAGGTCAATACAATTAGAACTCTAGATCAACATTTCTAATCAACCACCAAAAATGAATCTGCTAATGAAGGTTACAGAAACGGTCAAGAGGAAGAAATCGATACATATTTTCATTGCAAGAGATGTTACACCATGACGATTCTTTCCCTTTGATGAGTAAAGGTATATTACAACTAATCTTACGGATAACAGAGAACTTAAAGAAGGTCAATACAATTAGAACTCTCAATCAACATTTCTAATCAACCACAAAAAATGAATCTGCTAATGAAGGTTACAGATTCGGTCAAGAGGAAGAAATAGAGGAACTCCTGAACCTTTGACGATATTAGATGAACACGGAGATCATCCAACCAAGTCTACTAGTCTGTCATCAAAAGCTTTAAGGTGAAATTAACTAAGCATAATCAATATTCAAACTCAAAGGTGATCAAGCAAGCTCTTTTAGCAGGTATATGATATGTACTCGAGAGAAAGAGCGGGAAATGGAAGCAAGTGAATGTATTAGTATTAAAACTGCTCTTCTGATAGATCCAAGTACAACAACCACGCCTACTTTCTTTTCATTAAAACGGACAAAAATAATCAGTTCTGGGATTCAGCAAGCTCGAAAGCCTATCCATTAATTACAATAGCAGAAGCCAACTTCTGGTAGAAGTATGCATATGTGTGTGTGTGTGTGTGTGTGTGTATGTGTGTGTGTGTGTGTGTAAGAAGCAAACAGCTAGGATTATATATTTTCCAGATAAGAGGGCCCTCCCAGAGAATGGGGTAGGTATGCTTGGAAATATGTGAATTTCCACGGAGAAAAGTAACAAGAACAAACCAATGACAGGCCACCGGAGGCCAACTGTTACTTTTAATAACATACTTCAAGCATTCAGCATCTCTGTCTTTCCTCCAGCATCTCATGCTTCTAGTAGCAACTTCTTTAATGAGGAGATGGGGATATCTAAATGGGCTTAGTCCTTTGTCTTCCGCTGCTTTCTTGACACCTTGGAGTTACAACACAGAAAATAGAATATATGAAGCGCAAGCATACACTTAATCATGCAAATTGGGATCTAGCATAAGTTGTGAATCTACTGACCAAGTCCATTGGCCTCAGACGTCCTCATGATTCAAAGCCTCTTCACAGAACTGACAAACATCCTAGTACAAATAACAAAGCAGTGTAAATACTTGAATTATGACTTTTATCAGTTTTCTAATAGCAGAGCATGCTGGATTCTTCCATAGGTGCTGGCAAGTAAGAATTTCGGAACAGAAACACAAGTAAACAAGCAATGACTCTAGGAATTTTGATGTAATTAGAAAGCACGGATTAAAACTGTAAAGCACTCAAATTTGGCCATATATGAGCACATTACGTTGCTGGCGCAACAAACTCATCCAGAAAAAACATTTACCTAAAATGCTAGAGACCTAGTGCAAAGATAAATTGGCATCCCTATATGGGATACCAGCCCACATGCGAGACAGGAGCTGGATATGAGAAATTTTCTTACCTTACGAACGTAAAATGTATATAAAAAGCACCTTTCAGGTAGAATGAATTGAGAACGAATTTTCATATTTTTCGGAAGTAAAATGAACATATTATTTTTACACCATCTTATTCTTCTTTCATCTGACATAACAGAAACCACACTGCTACTGCAGACAAAAGATAAGAGTCCCAACACCATCCATCAATGTCTTTGTGGTTAACCACCAACTTTTACATATACCCAGTATCCACTGCTATGCTAAAGACTTAACATGTATGTCTGAGAAAGAAGAGAAAGTGACAAAACGAATAACTAAATACAGCAGACATACGAGGCTAAAAACAATATCTGTGCTCTGTAATGTATTATTCCTTTCTTAGGGAAATAATTTAGTCCAAAAAGAACGTATATTTGTGTGCAGAAAGCAGCGCAAGAGATAGATGATGTTAGTGTTTTAACTTCCAGTAACAGAAAGGTGCAGACTCTATACTTGTGATTATAGTTTTTTTATTTATAATGCAATAATAGAAAGAAACGTACTCCCAAGGAACATCTCCAACAAGCATCCAGTCGCCCTTTTTGTCTTCATAGGTCAACACGAACTCAGATGATTCATCCAACAATAATAAGGATCTTGTTGCTTCCAGCATTAAAGCTTGCCGCTCTACATTTAATCCTGTTCAACCAAATTCGTTACTATCAATCAGCACTGAGACATGCGACAAGTAAATTAGAAAATAGTAAGAATTATAAAGAACTTTATCAAGATATTTAGATCCCATGCTTCAGAGGGATCCTTACGGATTTTAATAGAACACTTCCAACTCAGATTGCATCGATATTTTGTGATAATCCCAAACTCATCAATTCTCCAGATTTTATATGACATCAGTATAACTATTATGATTTATGTGCTATACAGGAGTTGCAGTTAATTATACTCATGCACAGAACCGCCCTCGTAACAAGGTTAAGTGAGTTGTTAAGTTCAACCCAATTAGTGAAGGCATTACATTAATATTGAAGATCTTAGGCCAACTCCAACAGCTTCCCTATTTTTTTCCCTACATGTAGAGATTTTGAACAATTTCTCTACATCTAGGGATTCTCTATTCCAGTTTCACTCCATCAGCTTCTCTACATTTACTCAATCTCTGTTTTTAGGGGATCCTTATTTCAATTTCACTTCAACAGCTTTCCTATTTTACAGATTCCCTATTTTTGTTTTATTTCAAAATCTTTTCTTGTTTTAATTAAATATATTATTTTAATTCAAACTTTATTATTAAATTTTTTATTTATATTTGTTAATTGTTTATGATGATGTTTATTTTTAATTATATTTCAAGTTTGACCAAAATAAAAATAAAAAAAAAATCAATCAAGCATAAAAACAGCCCCCAACCCAATCCCACGTCAACTTTGACCAAAAAAAACAAATCTCGCAGGCAACAACCCCCCACCCCAATCCCTCACTCACCACAACACCCCCCACCCCAATACCTCACTCACGGCAAGACCCCCCCACCCTACTCCCTCACTCACGGCAGTAATGGTAAGTAACAAAGCGTTATTATCATTTTTTTTTTTTTTTTGCCAAAAACAAACTGAAATCTCTTCAAAAAAATTGTTACCTGTGGGTTTGATTTCTGATTTTTTTTTTTTTTTTCACAGTTTTGTGTGTATATTTGCAAAAATATGGAGATTTGTTGTTGTTTTTTCAGATGTGCCTCCAACGGTCAGAAATATGACCGTTGGAGACCTTTTTTTTTAAGTCAGCAATTTTTTTTTTTTTCTAAGTTGTCAGATTTTTTGGGTCTTTAGGGCATGGATTCAGCATCTCCACATGAGATGCTGAATCCAAGTCCTTAGGGAAGCTGTTGGAGACAAAAGTCTCCAATAGCTTCCCTACACGTAGAGATTTACATGTTTTAGCTAGGCTGCGGGAGACAACCTTACAAACTATCTTTGGTTAATACATTTTAGAGGGGCTACCTCTTTCATTCTTTTCTTAAGTCCAATTTTCAAGATCAGAATGGGGGAAAGGAAGAAAGAAACTCACTTCTTGCAATCATAGCTGTGCTTGGTCTACAGAACATGTCATCAAGCTTTTTTGCCAAGGCTTCATAGCTGCCGTGAACATTCAGATCCACCTCCCTTCCAATTGGAATTCCATCCATATTCACTTTCACACACAGCGAAGTCTTGGCAGGCCCTTTCCCCATATTACCGTTGTTGCACTTCTCGATGCTGCTATCAATCTTGCCAGCAACATTATTTTTGCTTTTAACTTTCTCAACTGTTGAAGTAGATTCTTCAGCAACAGGAGTCTTTGCCTGGTTAATTAAGTTGTTTATTCTATAAGTTCTTACTGGAGGCCATCCCACAACCTGACTGCTTTAAAAAGGTGCACAAGAAAAGAAATCAGAACAAGTCGTACTGTATATGTAATAAATCAATTTACAAAGCTGAAAATTATGTCTAATCAAAGAACGTGGCAACATTTCCAACTTGTATAAACATTCCTAAAAATATACAAACGACAATTGCAAGTACTACGATGGCATGGTCCAAATATGACACACACCAGTAATGTAAGATGGCTAGCAACATTGTAATGCGAATTATAATGAGATATGAGCCTCATTATCAACATTCAATCACAAGTGTAAAGGCCATATAACAGTAAAACTGCCAAAACAACTATATTTAGACTTTAGAATCTTATTAGAAAACTGATCCTGTTATGCTAATGTTTCTAATTCCCATTTTTTATTGTACAGTCTTCTTTGACATAATTTCCCACACTAGAGAAAAATTTCAACACATATAGTTAAACCAGAATCACAGACAATGATTTTCTCATCTTTAAAAGATTTGGAAGGAACCCACGGCAGACGTAGTTACATGACTATTTAATGGCACAATGCTAAGAGAGGAAATGGAAGGTGCAAATACATTCTGATCGCCTAGTAGAACCCAGTATAGGGACCAAGGTGCTAAGTTTGTTGTATGAAGGCCATCAGGCACAGATGCCATATTAAATTGGTATCAGAGAAGTATCACCATTACCCTCCCATCCCGCTCGCCGAAAAGGCCCCAACCTCTTGCCCGCTTTTACAAGTTGAATAAAGAGAATGTAGAATTGAGGAACGGAGAAGGCACCAAAGACAAATAATCAGACTGCAACAGCAGAACAAGTATACACCAACAGACAATGGGGCACCTTAGTAATCCAGAAAATTTGTCGCGCTATTAGTTCACAAACTCTTAAGCAAAAATATGCCACCATCTCTCTAGAGGATCTTGAATCCAAGCAAGAGTAGAAGAACGTAATTTTCAAATAAATTGGAAAATCTTACTTATCCACGGGGATATTTCAAAATAATGCTATTTTTGGCAGTTTGGCATTTCCATTTTAGCTTTTGGAAGTTCTGAACACCCATTAATTGGCATAGTAGTAAAAGATAACCAATAAGTCTGCATCTTTACATCTTTTAGAACCTTTTCTTGACAAGATCATCATTCAACAAATTGAGGACATCATTAAGGAGACAAACATAATAATAATACATTTAGCTGTTCGGGGAAAATGCTAAGGAAAAGGAAATAAGAAAGAGTCTAGTTATGTATTAGCATGCCCAAATAGTCGAGAATATATGTACATCCACAAAGGATGTTCAAGCTTTTATAGGTTCTGCAATTCCCTCAATCAGGTTTCTTTAGTGTGATAACAAAAGCTTTTTCGGGTTCTGCCTTCACTTTGTTCATCAGAATCTACATTCCGTTCAACAGGTGGACCAAAAGAAAACGAAGGTTTATCGAAATATGCCTTTTAGTAGCTTTTATTCCAAAGGATAGATATGTATTTTACAACCACTTTATTTTCACGCGGCAAATCATATCTCTGTAGATATGAAGGGAAGCTTAAGTTCCTAAATCTGAAAGGGAGCACCGAGAGACACACATAAACCAACCTATGCATAATCCCACTAGGAAGTGTTATATCTAATCTTTAATAATCAGGAAAGGATAAACTACAAAGGGCAACTAGTTTCAACCGAGCTTTCTACTTGTTTTACCTACTGCCCCACGAAGATACTAAACCATCTAATCTTCCATCCTTGCAACTACATCAACTAATTGTAACACTTAAGTTCTCAGAAAATATCAAAACATATGATCGATATATAATTACCTACAAATATGTCTAAAAATAATTGGTAAGCATGTACGAACATGTATAAATGAACTCAATCTAATCAGTAGATACTCTTTTGCATAACTTCATGTAAACACTTCTATGGAAATACTAATTAGTGCCTATAAGTTTAGGGAAACTAATAAACAAACACCAATTAAAAGTGCATTTAATCACTGGCATCAAATTCCTCAAGAATAAAAAATTAAACAATTCAAGAGTATCTTTGCAGCAGGTTCCAGTTTTAATTAAAGAAAAAAAAGGGGGGGTTCTTTAAAGTCGTAATAAAACCAAATAAAGGACAGAAATTCCATTCAAATCCTTCAAAAGTAGCCATAAAAACATATCAGCCATTAACATATTACACATTTTGCAAAAAAGAAACCATATTACACATCTTTGCAAAAAAGAAACCATGGCACTTAAAAAAAAAAGCCAGAAAGTACATAATAAACCATCAAGAATCCAATACCCAACAAACTGAATTACATCTGTAATCAAATTAATAAAGGGAGCCTGGTGCTCGGTGCATGAACTCTCGCATATAGCGAGAACTGAGACTGGTGTTGCCTATTTTGAAGTCTATTGTAAGCCACCCTTGTCTTGCAAAAGAAAATTGTTTTTACCACTCAAACCCGCGCAACAATTTTACCATTGAGCCAAGTCTCCCTAGTCCTCTATAATCAAGATAATTGGACAAAAAACCAAAAAATGAAAATAGGGTGGCAAGAGAAAAGCTATACCTGACACCAGAGCGACGTGGTCAAACAGAATCAGCAGCTCTTTTGGTGCCACAAGAGGGATTAGCTTTGGTCCCAGAAGAAGAAGATGATGATGATGAAGACTTTGTTGATGGAAAATCTTTAGCTGTCAAGATTCTTGCATATTGACCACCACCCCATGCAGCTGCCTTTCCCTTTGCACCACCACCACCAAGACTTAGGCCAAGACCCAACTCAAGCTCAGCCTCATCAGGGTATGCAGTAGAAGAACAAACTTCACTAGACAAAACCACCATGCTTTCTTCTTTACACAAAGTTGACATTGACCCAAGACATTGACCCAAGTGCGTTTTTCAATCAAAGATTCAATCTTTTTTTGCTAAATAATCAAAGATTCAAACTTTAGAGCAAAGAATCACAAAGAAATGAAAGGGAAGAAACTTTGAGAATGGTGTGAAGAAAAGAAAAGGTAGGTATGGAGGTGGTTGGGGGAGGGGGAGGGGGAGGGGGTGGGGGTGGGGGTGGTAGAAGTGGTGATGAAGAGTGGAGTTTCGGGGGGGGGGGGGGGGGTGTGTGGAAGGGATAGGGGGCCCCACATGTCTGCTATGTGCGCTTCAGATCATTGATGATTGTTTGTTTTTTGGCCCCCACTGCCATTGTCTGATGCTAACTATCAATCCTTTTGATTTGTGTTTGGTTTTTGTGTCTGCGATAATCAAAACTCGGTAATTAGTTACTGGACATTTGATCTAGAGATTTGAATTTTGTTTTAAGGCTCCGTTTGTTTGTCGTAAAATAATTTATTTGTGTAAAATATTTTTTATGAAAAGTGTTTTCTTGAAAAATAAAATATTTTACATAGTTCTGTTTGTTTGCCGTAAAATAATTTATTGATGTAAAATATTTTACTAGAAAATAGAATACTGAAAAATATTTTCTGGTGTTTGGATGTATCGTAAGTTCGGTAAAATATTTTCTTATCCCAAAGGACATGAAAATATTTTACATAATTTTGTACTAGCCGCAATTGTTGACCGGAAAATATTTTACGGTTGACCAATTTTTCGGTGTTACCAAACACCGTAAAATTAAGAAAAAGCAGCCGTAATTTTTGACTGGAAAACATTTTACGGTTGACCAATTTTTCAGTGTTACAAAACACCGTAAAATTCGAAAAATGTTTTCCGGTAAAATATTTTACAGCAAACAAACGGAGCCTAAATATGAGTAGTTTTGAGATTTATTTTTGTGTACAATATCTTATATAATGTAAATTATAAATAAAAAAAACTTGATGTAATTTTGGTAAATAAGACTATATAAGTTTCTTGATATTTCTGGTATATTAAGTCATTACTTATGTTGAAACACTCTCTTGTAAAAATAAAATAAGATTGTGCATAATATATTTTAAAGTAAATAGATCATGTTTATTTTTTGTTGATGATGAGGAACTCATTTTAGGCAAGATTACGATAAATCCATTCAAGGATATAAGCTCGTTGGTGCAAAGTCATTCCGAAACGCATGCTTTTAGTTATTAAATAATCAGACAATATTTATGATAGAAAATATAGCTCTAAATATAGACTTTTGACTGGAAAAAAAAAAAGTGCTATTGGACCACTCTAGACAATCCTTTATGGCCAAATGTTCTTTAATTCTATTCGTAGTGAAAATTTTGTGAATGGAATCACATTATTACATAGTGACTCATATATTAATTTCATATGAATAGTAAAGACATAAATGATTGATAGAAGATTATTGAAGGGCTTACTATTGACTTAATAGAACCACATGATTCATGAAAACTCTAATTTTTAGATGATTGTACTAGTTTCTTTCAATTACAATAATGAAAGGGTATAATTTCCTAAGAGAAACAAAAAATGTCATACAACAATTTTGTCTTCTAATTTGCTAATATTTCATTTAAGAATGACCATGGATTATAATGCTATCATAAGGGTCAAGCTCACCTCAGTACTCAAACAATTATCAATTAAACTTTTTAGATAGTGTGTTTGTCCAGTAATTTTATTCAGCTGCTTCGTGCTAATATACAATACATTTTTTTTACTTTGTAAGGGACTGGTTAAATATAATCAAATGTCGACTTTTTGACAAAGAAAAAAGACTAATACACACCAAAAGAAAAAAAAATCTATTGAGTTATCGATTCTTCTCTAATTTTGATCATACTTTTGTGAATTTTGCATAGAGTGCCAATTCCATGGTTTGATCCATTTTTGGTAGTTACTCCATATAAGGTAGGAAATGTCGTTTTTAGGCATGGTGGTTGAACATTGTGTTCGATCATTTGTGGAATACTTAATCTCCTATTCAAGTTTTAAAAACAATCTCTATCGTAATAGTTAGGTACATCTAGTTTTCTTATATCTTACTATTTATAAAAGTTTTGTACACTAAATACGACTCAATATAAGATCAAATTTAATTTGACATCATAAAGCTCTCCTAGCGTGCATTATACAAAATTCATAGTAGTCATTAATAAAATATCTTAGATCTCTATTTTTTCAAATCGCGAGATCCCATTAACTTAGATGAACATATTGTGGTCTAATTCAAGACTCGATTTGGCTATTTGGTTATTTTCAAAAGAGAAAGCAAAACATGGTCGGGTTGGGGCATTATTTTGTATCGAACATCATTATATATTTACTTCTTATCTCTTCCCATTTTTTATAAGTTATATAATATAATTTTTATCATTGTAAGATAAAATCAATATTTGGTACATGAATTGTTTTCTTTTCTTATTCTGATAAAAAATATTAAATATATGATTTCGTAAGAGCAATTTCATCCCTACCAACTGAACCATACCTGTGAAAGATAGATACACGGATTGTTATTGAAAAACAAGATAAAGAGACTCTCCTATGGAAACCAATTAAATAAGATGTAAACAATTGACATAAAACATTAGTTGTTTTAAAAGTCGTGAGAAAAGGATTTTTCTTGATGCGGCACTTTTACCGCAAATTGACAAGACATGTTAATCTGGGAAAAATTGACACGTTTTGCATGGAGCCACCAAGCCATTAATGAAGCTGGTTCAAATAAGTAGCTTTTGTTTATAATACCCTTCATAATGAGATATAAAATTTATTATATGAAAATTGTCATAAGTGCAAAATGACAGAATTGGACACGTGAATAAAAAACAAAATATAC
Source organism: Ehretia macrophylla (assembly GCA_037974665.1). Lineage (NCBI taxonomy): Eukaryota > Viridiplantae > Streptophyta > Magnoliopsida > Boraginales > Ehretiaceae > Ehretia > Ehretia macrophylla. Next base: position 21,548,949 of record CM075782.1, on the reverse strand, counting down.
GTAAAATAACTTAAATGGGCAATGTACTAAAATAAAAAATCTTGGACTGCAAAGCCCCGCTCAACTACCTTGAACTTACCTCTATGTTTTTCTTCTTTTGGGTTAGAACTTATAGTAAATTACATTGAAATTTTTTTAATTGTCTTCCTAGATAACCTTTATTTTTTCTTTAATGTTTTTTGTCATACGATAAATATCATATATAATGTGAATGACAATGTAAAACGTGAAAATCGCCATAAATATGCAATTAGCGATTAGAAAATTCCAATCACAATAGTATCATTATAAATAAAGTAAAAATTCTCGGGTCACACTATATGATTTAAGAATAAAAAATATCATTTTTTTTTTTATTTTTTATTTGGTGGTAAAAAACACATCACCTAACCAATAAAATTATTTAACAAAAAAAAAGCAATAAAATTATAAAATCACCCCAAAAATGTAATTAATGATTAAAAAAAATATCAAATTATTATCAAAATCTAGAAATATGCATGTAGGTATCTACAAATAATCAAAATAGAATCTACGAATATACATGTAGGTATCTACAAATAACCAAAATAGAATCTACAAATATGCGTGCAAGTATCTGTTAAGTCAGTCCTAATTTTACGATACTTGACTTGTATGTTTTGTTGTATCTTATCGTTATCCTATAGGCTATAGTTATCACTAAGAGATTACGAATTTATAAGGAAGGTATTTGAAGTAGGATATATGTATGTACATGTTGGTATTCACAAATAACCAAATTAGATATCTATGAATAGAATGTCGTCGAGAAAAATGAACATATATAAAGAAAAGAATGTCAAAATAATATGTTTAGCTAAAATAAGAGAGAATATCAAAACAAAAATGAAAGAGTTCCTGCAAAAAGGAAGATATAGGATTGAAACTGAAATATGGATTCATAAAGTGAGGGATTGATTAAATGTAGGCTAGCTGTTATAGTGAAACTAAAATATAAAATACCTATATGTAGAAAAAGTGCTCCAAATCATCTACAGGTAAAAAGACAGGGAAGTAGTTTGGGGTTGTCCTTAAGAATGTGACATGCTAACTTTAAACACCAAATAGAAGGGACTTTTCTTTTCGACAATAAAAGTAGAATGAACTTTTGATATGAAATGACTTAGAAGTATAACCTGAAATTTATATCCAAACATTATTGTTAAAACTGACGTTATAAATTTCATAGTAAGAAATTTATATTAATTCGGGATATATTGAATTTAACGTAAAATTACAAAGCTTGTGTTATGCAGTGCTTGAATTTTGGTGTTGATTTAAATTTCGTTATAGCATGAATTTGAATTTTTTTTGCTTGAATTTCGTTAAAGAGGGAAATAAATTTTGATTTTGATTTGAATTACGTTATAGTTGGAAATTAAACTTTCAATTGCATTTGAATTTTGTAAAAGCAAAATCTTCAAGTGGATTTGCACTTGAATTTTTTTATGACGGGAACTTAAATTTAAATTTTGATATTGATTTGAATTTTGTTATAGCGCAAAATTAAACTTTCATTTGCAATTGAATTCTATAAAAGCGATTGCTAAATGGGGAATGAAGTAAAAAAGAAAAGTTTTGCAAAATAGCTAAATTAGGCCGTGTAGTGTTAGTTGCCATTACTGTTGGTTTTCTTTTTCATCAGAGCAGTAGCAATGGATTGGAGTACACTTGAGGGTTTTTTATTTTTGGACAAGAGTATTCTTGAAGTTGAGGAAGATGAACAGTTGCACGAATTAGGTCTTTGAATCTCAATGTTGCCTCCTCGTTTGGGGTGTATCTATATTTCCCTTTCTTTTATACACATGGTCTAAATTAGAAGGGTAATAAAGTCATATCATAAAGTAAATTAAGGGCAATCTCATAATTCTATTTAATATAAAGGTGATAATGGTCAGTTCAAATTTAAATTTATTACAAGGCCAGTTCTGTAATTTTCATGATATGATATTTAAAAAAAGAAGAAGATAGAATTCATATCAACCGTTGATGTCTGGGCTTTTTAGATCAATGGGTCAAATTCATGCTGCTGCCAAATGGCAGATGGAAATTAGGAAGTTGAGAGACACTACGGAGACAACGGAAGGTGGGGACAAAACAAGCATTGCTCCAAACGACAAGCCGACAAGATGTGGGTCACCAAAAGGTTCACACAGCGCTCAACACCAACACACCCAACCCTTGGAAGTTGGGCCACGTGGAACGCAAGAAAGCAAAGCAAAGACCCAAAAAAAAAAAAAAAAAAAAAAGCTAATTGTAAGCAAAGAGCAATGCTAAAGTTACCCCTACTTGTGTCTTTCTAAAACAATAACAAAACGTGTCCAATACGTTTATGCTAAAAGGATGGCTAAAAGTAACTCTAACAGTCTCTTTATTTTTCTCTACATATAAAGAGTTTGAAGTTACATCTTTAACTTTAAAGGCCTCTTATTTCAATTTTACTTCAACAACCTCTCTATTTTTAAATACATTTATTTCAATTCCATTTCAATAGCACTATCTATTTCATAGTTTATCCATCTCATTTCACTCTAACATCCATTTTTTTTTTAACTAACAAATTATTTTTATACTTTTTAGTTATTAATAGTTATTTTTCAACAATAAGTGATAATATTGATATTGTTAATATTATTTTTTATTTAATTTTATAAAATTCAAAGCTTTTTGAATAATTATATCATATTTTGAATTTTTTTAAATAATAATTTTAATTTATTTTATTCTTTTAATTATATTTTTTTATTAGTTTAAAGCATTTAGTATGAATAGAGAGCAAAATATAGCTCTCTACATTTAGAGAGACAAAATAAAAATTTACAGACTTTCTAAAATAAAGAGTCCCTTATAGGGGAGTATGTTGGAGCCAAAAAAATATATTTTGACTCCCTATTTTGGCTAAAAGTCCAAATTAGGAGTTTCTTGGAGATAGCCTATAAGAGAGAAATTTCTTCCATCCTGTATGTAGGTCCCAATCTTCGGTACTGTCATATATAATAAAACATGTTTAATGCGTTGTTAAGAGGATGGCGAGAAAGAAATTTATTTCAATTTTACTCCACACTAAGAGCATCTTTAATGAGGGTTTTAAAATACAAACTTTTTTAAATTTGGATATTTTTAGAGTTCAATGGCCCAAAAACAATACTATTCATAACAAAAGTATGAATCCACCACTTTTAGTTTAAAAGATGCTAAAATAGAGCCCCAATTTAATTTTTAGTCTCTAAATTTACTGAACAAAATAGAGCCTGGAGCTTTATTTTGGTATTTTTTAAGTCAAAAATGATAAACCTCACATACTTTTATTATAAATAGTATTACTTTTTAGGCCATAAAACTCTAAAAATATTCAAATTAAAAAAAAAATTACATTATAAAATCTCCATTGAAGATATTCTAAGAGTTGTATCTCCAACATTGATAGATGTAAGTCTAATTACCCTAGGACGAGATGTCATGTCTGCTAATTATAATAAACTTTTGAATTCATTCGGAGCTAACACGATTCGAGGGTTGTTGAAATAGACACATGGGAGGCCAAAAAAAACAAGTGTTGGATGTTCTACATGGCGTAGAATATGACACAAGAGTAATTTACTGTAAACGAGTAATGATTTGAATTAATTACTTTGAGTCAGTGTAGTTAAGGCTCAATTAATTGTTCTTAATTTATGACTAGTCTTGCTTGCTAGCTCAACGTTTCAAGTCCAGAGTATGTCAAATTGGTACCAAAGTGTGAGTCACAAAAATACAGAAACTAAGTGATGTACTTGACAAATTGTAATACCCACTTATGGGGCAAGCATCCTCTTGTATTGCTGTTGGAGAAGGATAAGATGGTTAGGACATCTCCTGACCTTATTATTTTTGAGAGTCCAAGATGGAAAAGAAAGAATAAAATTAAGTGATTTGAAGAAGTAGGAGTTTTGGTCTCATTAGACTTAAGGAAAGAAGATTGAGTTTAATTGGCTTTAAGCACAAGATTAGGATTAGAGCTCTAAATTTGCAAGTTATAAGGTTTTAATCTCTCATAAATTTTGAAGCAAAACAAGAAAGATAGGAGAGATATTATCAAGATTTTAATGCTTAGAAGACTTTAGTTTTGAGTTTCGATTTCGTGATTTTTGAGGTAAGTAGAATTTACCGTTCTTTAGTTACTCCTTTATTGATCAGTCTTCTTTAACATTCTTTATTAATTATTGTGGAATCTTGTTTATTGATTTTCCTGATAAGAGAAAATGCATGACACTTTGTTGAGCTTAAGAGCTACACAAGCTGTGTATTGAATTTTAGGCAGCTGCGAGTTAATTAGCCGTCTGTGAAACGTGCTGGTAAACAGTCAAAGTTTTGCCATTGTTTCATTAGTGTTCGATTTATGTTATTATATTGATTATTGGAATTCGTAAGATATTGATTATTGCCAAATGATTTTATTGACTGTTTTGAGTCTTCTTTAGAGTGAGTTCTATTTATTGGGTATTATTTCCATCACTCTTTCTTTGATTCTTGAAAAAAGAATGAGTAAATAAAAGGGTAGAGTGTTCCTAACATTGACAGTGAGATTTAGCCAAAGAAATTTAGATTTTTCTGTATTAAGATTATGCATCAAATATAATACTTCAGTTTTGGATAATTAATTGGAAATTTTAAAGTTTTTGGCTTTTTTGGGGATTAGACTTTCTATTTTGTGGTATTCATTTCAAGAATATTTTAGTAAATTGGCTTATCTATTTATATTTTCAAAAAAAAATACACTTTTCTGAAATGGACCAAAATGTTTGAGCAATTTCTCTATATTAAAGGTTTCGAGTTACGGTTGGAAGAAAGTATATGTCCTTAATTTTAGGTTTTTGATTAATAAGTAAAAAGAATGCATATTCTAACTTTCTTGCCTTGGACTAAACAAGTCCCTGAGGTTTCTTGTCTTGAAACATTTTGAGAAATAATAGGGATGAAATTAAAATATTTTAAATAATAAGGACGACATTGAAACTTATGAGAAAATAATAGGGGCAAAATTGAGAAAATTTAAGACAATAGGGATCAAATTAATTTTTTTTGAAACAATGGAGACTAATGTGACATTTTTCCCTAAAATTTACACTTAACATCAAAAGTTCTCAAAAATATGTACAATTAGGTCTACTTTTATTTCACTATCAAACAACGCATTAGTTTAGGAAAGATTATCTCTTAACCAGTATTTTGTTATAATATTTTAACATTACATCTAATCCATTTATTTCACTCAAAGTATCTAAAATTTCACTTTACTCTGATTTTAAATTAAATACGTCCAGCAAAGATTTGAGGTGAAATGCACATGATCCCATGTAATTTTTTGAATTTGCATACAAACAATTTTATCTTAATCTCAACAAAGAAATGAAAGTTAACTCTTCGCTTCTTGTCCTCTTACTCTTTTGACTTGTCTTGTGGAGATCTCTTGGGTGGCCACCATAGATCCAATCAGTTTCGTGATGAAGAGAAATCTTTTATGATCTTTCACTAAGAGAGGTATAACCATGACAACTCAACTTGTTGGTAAACTACTCGGGCTTTCTGGTTTAGTAGAGGGAAAGGAAAAATTTCTCCTCATCCGGGGGTTTATTTCTTCATTATGAACTAAAAAGTGTAAGGCTAATTAGTGAGGGCTTATAAACTTTTAGTATTGTGACTTTATCATAATCCTCTTGTGGTTTGTTTTAAACTAATCTAAATACCTACATCAGTTAAAAAAAAAAAACATATATTTTAAGAGAGGGTGTACCTCACCCTACATGCTTGATATGCAATTATTTGTATTTTTTTCCTTAAAAGGAGTATTTTTTGGAGAAAAAATGCCCCTAAATTAGATACATATTCTATTTTTTCTTTTTTCTTCTTCTCTCATCCACCCACCCCTTTTCACCAAAAAAAGAAAAAGAAAAGAATCCACCCACCCCCAACCCCAACCCCAACCCCCAAAACACCTTTGTCATCCTCCCACCCTAGCCTACCTCCTCCCCCAGACACCAGCTACACGTCAGCCCTATCCACGCTTAGTTTAATAATTTATGTTGGTAATTTGACGAGAACATAGGATTTAAGCACATATGCTTCGTTTTATGCTATATTTCAACCCAGGAAGTTATAGTAACATCGATTAGTATTTTGCCCTTTTAGAAAATCATAAGAGTTGTCTATATTTCAACCACGATTTGATGCATCACCTTCCTGCTCATATCTGCTATGATATAATCAAAGTTGATGCTAGAATATTGAGGATACACATAACACATGTTGTTAAATAAGGCAAGACTGACTGGAATTAATGGGGGGCGTGAGATAAGTTGTTTTGTATGGAGATTTAGAGATATACTACATTAAGAATTTGATTAATCAAACACATTAAAAACCATTTAATGTACTATAACCTTTCCGTACAAATATAGCTAAAGGGTGTAGTGAAGATCAGCCAATGACATATACTGCCATCATTTCCTAACTCTCCCTGCCCATAATTCGTCATGTCTACCAGTGAAGCAGATGCCCAAGATCGCATCAGTGCTCTCCCTGACGATATCATCCTCCTTGTATTCACCTTCTTGCCTACTAAATCTGTATCCCAAACAAGTATTTTATCGAAAAGGTGGAAACTGGATTGATTTTGCCATGGCAAGGCAAGTTCAATCCCTCGTGGCGGGGAGTTCAACCCTAGGTCAAGCAATTATGAGGTATGGCACCGTAAACACTAAATCGCTTGAAAACCTGGTGCTTTGTTACGTACATTATAACTGGGGTTTAAAGGTTATGCATCGCTCAAGAAAATTTATCTATATATATATATATGAATGCACACTCAATGAAGAAGCCCTTGAAACGACCGTATCTGCCAGTATGGTCCTGGAGAAATTAATACTGGGGTACGGTGTTACGGGTTTGCAGAAATCCCATTCTGCTGTATCGAATCGGAGCCTATTACACGTTTGGATTTCGTTCGGAATTTTGATTTAACCTAGTAAAAAGAGAAGAAGACGCCTAATCAAAAGAAAAGAGTACTGATATATATATAACTCGCAGCAAATATGAATGACTTAAATTACTGAATAATTGATAGTAACTTTTCACTGTCTTTACAATTCATATATACTTTCAGAAAGGTGGATTTGGAAAGTCAACAGGATCGTTGCAGCCTGAGTGTGTTGAACCAGCGCAAGGAATGGGATCCCAATCGGAGTCCACGCAGAAGTAGAGCTCCAGCAGCTGGTTTGTGTTTGTCTGGTTATAGTTGCATTTGACGTCAATTTGTAGTTGACTTGATTCCAAGAGTGCATTAGAGAAGTCATGGGATGAATAAAATTTGCCAGGTACCACAGCTGCAAACGAGAAGAATAAATTAATGTTGGAAGCTCAATATTGACGGATATTCTAAGGGTAATCCGGGTATGGCTGCGGCAGGTGGCATTTTCAGAGATGAGGAGGGTTGTTGAAAAACGGGTTTTGTTATTAATTTAGGTATTGCAACTAACAATGTTGCTGAGCTGACAGCGTTGAGGGAAGGTCTTCTTAGAGCTAGCCAGATGGGTATTACCAACTTGGATGTTGAGTCCGACTCTCAGGTGATTATTCAACTCGTGCAACGCAAGGCTGCCATCCAGAGCCCATTTAGACCTTGCATTGAAGATTGTCAAAACATTTTGCGGCATAACAAGGAGTATAGTTTGAAACATGTTTTCAGGGAGGCGAACAGGTGTGCGGATTGGTTGGCCAATTTTGGTCTTCGTCGAGCCTTGGGGGTTCAAGCTTTGGATCATCCGCCTGATGGGCTCAACACGCTTTTAGAGTATGATAGAAGGGGTGGAATATCCCATAAATTCGTGATCAACTAATTCCGGCTTTAGCCTCCTCTTTCAATCAAATATATATATATATATATATATATATATATAATATACACACATTAAATTAATTAGAAACAAATTAATTGGGATATATCCTAGAGAATACCATAATCATTTAACACTTCCACAATAGCATCAGGACCTTGTGGAAGACTGTGAGATTTCACAAGTTTTGCGTATATCTTCTCTCTAGCGGCAATGACGTTGGAGAAAAATTGCAACGGAGAGATGTGGAAACAGGCAGCATGCTTTTGCCACTCGTATCGCCAAAAATTCATGTCATTTCCCCTCAAGTTTGGCCAGTAAACGCCCAATATATGGACAAGTGGGGTAAGCTGAAAAACAAAAACAATATTAATTAGTGAAAACGAAAAGAAAACATTGCAATGGAGATTAAGTATAAAATAACATGCACGTACATGCCTCTTGCTGGTTCATGGGCAGATACGGTTTGGGGCAACTGTAAGGTTGCCCAAGTTTATCTACCCCAAATGCCCCATGAATGGTGAATTTCGTAGCTGTTGGGATTGAACAAGGGTTGGTGTGTGGTCGACTACGGCAATAGGACTCTGGCCATTGAAGTGCCAATTTCCAGGATGATGGTTTTCGGCCAGTTGGCTCAAGAAAGAGCGTTAACTTTGTTATCCCCAGAAGAATAACTGTGATGAGAGCTGGAAGCATCATGGAACGAGCCATTTCTATTCTTTTTTTGAGTATGAAGATGGAACATAATCAACTGGAATTTATAGCCGCGGAACACATTGCATGCTCTACAGTTATGAAATGAGAATTTTCTACATTTAGATGGCGTCTAACTGATTTTTTAACCTCACATATTTCCAAAATGAGCATTTTTAATTATCATCTTAATTAATTAGAAGAATTATCATGGTCTATTGTTATGTAGGAATAGAAGCCAACGCCATTTCGCCTTCTCTTCACTCTAGACAAAAGCGCTAGTGAAACATTGGCGCGAACATAGTCGTCTTTGACCAGGACCAGGAACCAATTTAAATTTGGATCTTGATAATTCAATAGTTTTTAACTATAGGCATTTTTCCATGAAGTTGCTAAACTCAATAATAAATTAGGTCGTCGGATTTGCTAGTGGTTTCAGGATGCCATAGAAAATGGTTCTTTTATGCCTTGTGTGATAGCCATTGCTTGTATTTGTTCAGTAATTATGCCCCCTCTTCATTCTTGGACCTCCTTTCTTAATATTATGACTTTTCCATACTATGTCTTAGGAACCTTTTTAAAACGGTCTAATTGCTAGCTCTTGTTCATAGTTTTGCTACAGATATCCGAGCTAACCAGGTAGCTCCTGAGTGAGTCACCCAATATCCGAGAACTAAAGAGATCAAATGAAATATTCTTTCACTGTCTTAAATTACGAAAAGAATTTGTACGTGGAAACCTCAATATCTGAGTAACCCAATAAGGAGTATACCGCCTAAAACACATAACAAGGTCCTAAAGAGGAACCGTGTTCACCCATAAAAGCGAGGAGACTCTTCCCAATAATATTATAAATACCATGTTCCATTGTGCATAATGATAACTCATTTTAATCACTTTCCTCTTTTATATTTTTTAATTTATTTCGAATTGTCCAATTACTTACTTGAGTATTGGAACCTATCCGACATAATTGAGTCCACACTATTCATTTTGCAAGTTTAGCTCGAATTGCTGCCTGAAATCTTCTTTTCGTATTTTACCTTATTATTAAATTTGCTTTAGTTTCATACTGGTGCTAGGAGAAAAGAATGGAGTACATGGTGTGAGTTGAAGAGTTTCTTATAGTTGAATCTAAAATATTTCCTTGTAATGTTTTAGTGTAACCTATATGATACAAAATTTTATCTTTAAAGAATTGCCTATAGCTAGCATAAGAACGGAAGCAATCAAATCAAGGAAAAGAAGAAAAAGACTATCGAAAAAAATTGCTTTCTTTTATTGCTTTTTTTTTTTGGTCAAAACTTTCTTTTATTGCTGACGACAACATAATCCCCGATTTGAACGTCACATCAATAGCTTTATAGTACCAAAATATTTCCCTTAGAATTGTCTAGCCTACAACAGAACACAACTATGCAGATCAAGAAAAAGAAAACAAAAACGTTTTTTTATGGTCAAAAAGAGAACAAAGACGTTACGTACAGTGATAAGAACTGCATATTTTTATGGTTAACAAAGCTATGCAGATCAAGAAAAAGAAAACAAAGACGTTTTTTTATGGTCAAAAAGAAAACAAAGCCGTTATGTACAGTGATAAGAACTGCATATTTTTATGGTTAACAAAGACACATTCCCCGATTTGAAAATCTATACCATTAACTTTTTAGCAAATTTATTTTTACCAAAGACATAATCCGCGATTTGAAATTCTATGCTAATAACTTTTTAGCAAATGTTTTTTCTTCAGGAATTGACTTCAAAATATTAAATATTTTGAACATCTCTCTAATAATCATGTGATTAGAGAAAGATTTTGAACTACGACCTTTTTCTTTTCCCACACCAAGCAAGATATGGTTAGAGAAAGGTTTTGAATGAAGTACAACCTTTTTTTTTACCCACACCAAGTAAAAAGTGGTTAGAGAAAGGTTTTGAAGTACAACCTTTTTTTTTCCACACCAAGTAAAAACATTCGCTTTCTGGCCAAGCTTATACTTCCATAGCTCCAGTCCTTAGTCTCACTTTTGTACTAAAGTTCAATTCCTTTTAAGAGTATTTGCCTCTTTAACACGAAAACGTAATATAGCTTGCTAATAATAGTAACGATTTTCCCTTTCAAATAAGTGTCGATCATGCTCAATTTCAACTAACACCACTACTGATTTGACATCAAAACCTTTTGATATCTGCCCTTTGTATGATAAAAATCAACTAATTCTTCACCTGTGATCGAGCCTCTCTGCAATCACATAATCAGAAGCATATGGTTAACATGCCATCTTTAGAAAATTATATAATGGTAAAATCGTAATTCTCAAACCAGACCTGATTCTTTCTAGTCTGATTTAGTTTCCAACCTCTTACAATCTTGAACACATACGAGCCGCTTCTAGAATCTTGTATTATCTAATTGATCCTGACATGTGGATGTGTTGTGCCTTTACGGTAACGATAAATTCTTATTGAGAAGTGTTTGTAATATCTCATATTGGTGTTATAGTGCTTTATAAATTATGATTCTAGAATTAAGAATACTCATTTTAATTATTTTGAATTAGTGGATTTAAAGTCCAAAATATTTATTCTTAAACCTACAAAAACTACCAGAAACCTGATATAGTCCCTTATATTTGACAAAATGAGACTTTGGTCCCTAATTTTGCATTTTATGCCAAGATACATACACCATACTATCGTAATTTTTCTAGTGAAAAAACCCTTGTTGAAATAACAAAATTCTTTGTTTAAAACATGAAGACCTAAAAGACACGACATAGAAAATTAACAACGAAAATGGTTTTTTTTTTATATATAAAAAGTTCAAGGAATGATTAACCCAAAAAAAGAGAGGAAGGAAAACATCAATTGAGATGGGCCCACATTAATAATTGTTGAGTTTTTTCTTTCACTAATGGGAAAATCCCACATTTAGTCCCTATTGTTTCAAAACAATCTCAATTTAGTTCTTATTATTTAAAATGTCTCAATTTTATTCCTATTAAATTTTAAAAAATTTAATTTTGTCCCTATTATTTAAAATATATCAATTTTATCCTTGTTGCTTTAAAAAAAATTTCAATTTTATCCCTGTTATTTTTCAAAAGTTTCAACTGAGTCTCTATTATTTTTCTAAAATATTTAATTTCGTCTTTATTGTTTTCTTAAAGTTTTAAATTAGTCCCTATTATTCGAAAACTAAATTTATTTTTTTTAAGAAACAATAGGGACGAATTTGAATTCTTTTAGAAAATAATAAGGACTAACTTGACTAATTTTAAACAATAGAGACGAATTTGAAACTTTAAAAAAATAATAAGGACCAAATTAAAACTTTTTAAAAATAATGGGGAAGAAATTAAAATTTTTGAGGAAACAATAGAGACAAAATTGAAAAAATTTAAATAATAGGGACCAAATTGAATTTTTTTTTTGAAATAATAGGGACTACATGTGACATTTTCCCTTCCCTAGTCTTTACGCAAAATGTTTCAAAATACTTTTTCCGACAAAAAAGTTTCAAAATACTTTTAAATTATCTTAATATTTTTATCTAAAAAATCATATACTACCCATGTTTTTACTAATTTTGGTCTCTAAAATTATTAAAATCTCACTAAATAAAAAATCCTAAAATTCATCCTTGAGCATCAGCACCAAACTTCGACTGTGTTCTTTTAAAATAACAAGGAAGATATTTAAAAACAGCAAGCCCGGACGTCCGAATTAGAGGGAAAGAAAAGAGAGGCGAAAGTCTCGAGTTATGCTCTAACAGGAAAAAAAAAGAAAAAGAAAAAAAATACTTTTATGTACTATGCAATTGATTTAAATGTTGAATCCACATACATATTAGGACTCGCTAATTCTGAGTTTCGCATGTTTACCCTTATCGGATCAAAGAATTACCTAGACAATAAACCCAAAACCAGTCCATAATCAAAATTTGTGTTCTAAATCCGGAATTAAGGATGTGCTTTGGGGTTCGCTTGGTCAACCATTAGCCATTGGGTGGTGGTTACTAACTTTTGTTTTTTGTTTTTTGGATGACGTGATAACTCAACTGTGAGAATCTAATAATCAATTGATAAATTCTCGATGCAGCATTGCGTCTTTATACATGTATAAGATCAATCAAGGATAAAACTCTATAGTAATAGAATATGTCAAACCCGAACGATTTTATCCCCACTAGCACCGGTAGCATGGTGATTTACAACTTGCTTTGAGGTGGGTGGGGATAGGGGTATTGTTATTATTTACTATTGTTAATACACTGATCTTGTCAGCGTTAGACAATGTCCTAAGCCATGGAGGACAAGGTCCACGGTTGTCTGTCTGTCGGAAAAATTTTCAATAAGTTCAGACTCGTCGGTTAGTCTGGACTTTTACTTACATGAGAGTGGGTCTTTTATGTTTTGTGAGTGAAAGTCCAAACTGATCGGTTAGTTTAAACTTTTTGAAGAGTTTCCCCTGTCTTAATCTACTAAAAACTGCAAATAAATAGCATATTTTCTCATAGTAATTTCTATTATATGCCCTTCCTCGTCTGTGGGTGTCTAGGTATAGCCCGCCGTGCGAGCCTCCCACTAGGGGCCTGCTATAAATAAGAATTCTTGAACAGCGAACAACCAGTTTAGATATTTACGACCAAGAAGTATTGGCTCAAGTAGGTACACCAAATAAAGAAAGGAGTTCTCGCTTTAGATTATTTGCATGGTACCTACTATTACCAACCAAGGAGAATGACAGATCGAGAGGCTCGAGAACAAAGAATACATGAAGTGGAAATTGTGCAGATTTAGCAACTGCATCGGAAGGAAACAAAAAAAAAAAAAAAAAAGAGGCAATAGAAAAAGAAACAAATTCAAAAATAAAATAGAAAAAATACAAAACATAAATAAAAATAATAATTTTATCAATACATTCGAGTAAATAGAATTGGATTAACATTTGAGAGTTCGTTTATTGAGGACCCACAAAAAGATTACTAGTCATGATTAGATACGATGTGAAATCATTATGTGTTTCCACGCCTAGTTTATTTTTTTCACTTTTTCTGAGAGCTAACCAGTGGCGAATATCTCCTATATTAGTGATTTGGCAGATAGTAGTACAGAGATGGTGTTGATGGCGATCCTATTTAGGCTAGAACAGAACTTGTACTAACTATGTTGAAAAAGTTAACACCACTGTCTTGTTATAAAAGCAGTGTCTTAATCACTACTCCTGTTCTTGGAAAAAAGAAAAATTACTACTAGTGTTTGATATAGATAGTTCATATCCTTTTTTCTTTGGACCAAGAACAAGTGTTTTAGTCTCCTAGAGATACATTTTAGGTGTGAGCGATATATTTGTTAATATTTTGATATTAAATTAGTAATGAAGTTAATTTTGGTCAATTTTGATAAGTTTTATATATAACTAATTTGGATTATATATATATATTTTTTGAGCAAGTCATGTGTCGTGTAATCAGTGGTCAGACTACGTTAGCTAAATTTTAACATTAATAAAAAACAAAACAAAAAGTAATGTGTCGTGTAGTTTGACAACTCTGGTGCGAGCACAAAAATTTTTTCAGAAATTTTTTTTCGTCATAAAGAAAAACAAATAAGATGATTTTTGGCTTCTCGAAAAATAAGGGAGCTTTGAATTTTTTTTTTTTTTTTGGTCGAAATGAAGCATATCATTACCCTGAAAGTTTGGAATATAAACACAGATTTTATGTCCCTCAAAAGAGGTGAAAAGTTTACAAATCAATCAATTACCAACTTATTTAATTTCTTTTCCTTCGCGAACCGAACAACAACAAAGTTGAATGTTCCCTTTGAACACCTTCTAATCAGTAGAAGTTGTGAGAGATTATAAGCAAATAATAAATAAATAAAGTGTGACATAATTTTAAAAAAAGCACTTTTTGAGCTTATAAATTTAGCCAAAAACTTTCTCAAACTATAATAAAGTAATGAGTCTAATAATAACTCTCTCTTCGCTTTAAAATTAGAGTCTTTACATCTCTTTTATTTCATCCCAGAAAAGAGTTTATTTCTTTAAATGAGTATTTTACATATTTATAAAACTCAAATTTTTTTTAGGATTAAAACCATTTTAGTTCCTGAGATTTGCTCTAAAGACCAAATTGGTCCCTCAGGTTTGCAAAAAGACCAAAGAGGTCCCTCTAGTTAACTTTTGTTAGCCAAATATTAATAGTCAAAGGGTTGACCAAGTTAAAAGACCATATATTATAAAAGAAAATTACAATAAAAGTCTAAATCAGTCTTAACAAAATATAATTCACATAATTCGCATAGGAAAAAAAAACAAAAACTAAAAAATATCAGTTCAATTATAAACAAATTAAAGTTAGTAATATATCGTTAAAAAATGAACAATCATGATTCATCCTCTTTTCTGGCCGGTACCCTCGTTGTTAATTATGTCGATGATAATTGTTCATTTTTTAACGATATATTACTGAATTTAATTTGTTTATGTTTGAACTTGTATTTTTTAGTTTTTGTTTTTTTTTCCTGCACAAATGATGTGAATTATGTTTTTTTAGACTGATTTAGACTTTTATTATAATTTTCTTTTATAATATATATTGCCTAAGGATATAATGGTCTTTTAACTCGGTCAACCCTTTGACTATTAACATTTGACTAACAAAAATTAATTGGAGGGACCAATTTGGTCTTTTTACAAACCTGAGGGACCAATTTGGTTTTTAGAGCAAACCTCAGAGACTAAAATAGTTTTTTCCCATTTTTTTAATGAAGGAAAATGAAAGGATTTACTAGTAATAACAAAAAAAAAAAACAAAGGGACAAGAATCATTTATTAGCCATGTTAGGATCAGAAAAGGAAAAAGAAAGATATGGACAACCTATAAAATTACTTTTATATTCACTCGTTATTTATGCAACCGATGCGTATATTCCAATCCCTTCATTTAATTTTTTTTCTCATTCAAAAGAAGAGAGGAATTTCTTAATCTCTCCCATTCTTCTCTTTCTTTCAAAAAAGCAAATAGAAACATTGTACAAGTGATCTTGTAAGTTCCTAACGGTTTAAGTAGTTTGTAGTTGACGATCCAATAAGCAGAGTGGTTTAAGCAAGCCCACAATGATTTTACACTTACGTAGACGCACTACACAAAATTTTGATGCTGGGTATTTTTTGGAGAAAATTAGCCTAAAACTTTTAGCATGTCACAATGAAAAAAGAGAATGGACAAGCGAAAGCCGAAAAGCATCACAGGGCAAGTTAGTACACAAAACTTTCATCATACACGGGTCTAGGAAAGGATAAGACCCAGTTTGAAGTCTATTATATGCAGTCTTACCTTGTATTCTGCAAGAAACTATTTTCACGACTCAAACCCGTACCTCCAAGTCACACACTGACAACTTTACCGATGCACCAAAACTTCCTTTAAAAAGTTTTTGCGTTGCAAAGTAACTGCAAAGAAATTAAAATAGTATTCAAAGCATTACAGCTTAACTTATGCAGCTATTGGGCTAACATCACCAAACAACCTACAGTATATGAGCAGCCAAGAATCATACACGTATGAAATGATATGACAAGCAAATGGTAGGCAGTACATGTAAACCAAACCCAGCCAAGCCTTATCCCGCTATGTGAAGTTGGCTATGATTTTTTACAAGTATGACGTTAAAATTATACCTTATTGTCTCTCTAACTACTGTCTTTACAACAATCTCACTAGACTATCAATCAAATTTTCTTTTGCAGAAAGATATCTACTATCCAGATTTCACAACTCTGGCAATTTACATTGAACACAAGAATTGGCTTCAACGTGGGGCATTTAATGTCTCAGACAAAATCTGTGAGTCCCATCTCAACACGCGGAACTATGCACCTGAGTTAAATGGTGGGGTCTATGGACATTTTGAAGCTCAACTCTTGAACACATTCTCTTCATTTTGCTATCTACACCTCATTTAATCTTCATCCACAGCAAAGCAATCAACATCTAATTGATTTGTTTTACACTTCTTCAAGTAAGAATGGAAGGTATAAATATTTGCAACAAGTTTCGAGCCAATGGTTTTGATATTCGGATCGTGTCATGAAGATGCAGCCACGCAAGTAGATTAATTGATCAATGGAGAAAGTGAATTCTGAATTGATCTACCATCTTTCGTCCCCAACCCAGTTGTTCTTCTCCTTCTGTCCACTATGACCTTCCTCTCCATATGACTCATTAGGCAACTTCCCGCATATGCCTTGTACAGAATATCGAACAGATAGAGGCAAACGGTTGATGATTCTTTCCAACTCATTTCCGGAATCATATACGATAGTTGGACCCCATTCTCTCATAAACTGTAACCAGCATGGCTCGATGACTACTTCATCTCCAAGATACTCCTCTGCTACAATTTCGTAGCGAATACTTGAATCCACATAATAACTACTGCGGGCAGCATCATTTCGTATTATAATCCCAAGTTTTGATGAACCCTGTAGATAGGTACCAGGATGAGGGAAGCTAGCATGGCCACCTTTTGATGAGTAAACTATAGCTTTATTCCCCTCGATAAACTCCAAATCAAAAATTTCCACCCAGAGACCACCACTGTGCTGTGAAAAATATATACTCCAAAGCTCTCCTGTAAAATTGCTTATCCGAAGAGTGAAATGCTCCCAGTCACCCACATGCTGATCGACCTTGCTAAGAGAAAAATTCATCATCCCTATTCTCAGAGTGGCAGGTCCATTGAAGGGGCAAAAGACCCACATTGCAATATCAGTAAAAGTCCCACCAGAAGCCGATTTTACATGAACGTATAGTTTTGCACTGTCTAAGTTTCCACGTTTTATTCTCTCCCTTCGACCATCATTTGGCAAATCTAACCAGTACTCACCATCATTCCTCCCACCACAAGGCAAGTTTTGAGCCCTCAGTATCTATGCCCACACCTAATGGTTCCCCCCGTCCCTACAATAGCGCTCAATTTTCAAAGAACCAACAAACAGAAGACGAGAAATAGCTCTCATTGGGATGGAAGAAGACAGTAGGACCATAATGCCCGACGAGTGCATGAATTTGATCAAGATTGAGCATTGCATGAAGAGATGGATCTAAGTTCTTCAAGCATGCGATATTCAGCTCTTCCCCAGGGGTGCCATCGCTACAGCAGAAAAAGGTACCTGCTGAGACACCTTTGCCTAGCATCCCCCTATGGTGCGGTCTTGTACTCCAGACTCCAAATGGCACTTGTGAAAATCTAGAGCTGGTGTTAAGTATTAAGCAGTGTGTTTCACAACGATCAGTTAGATCAGTTCGGACACATCTAATTTCCTCCAACTTAGGCCTCTGCGGGTTGCTAGTCACGATGAAGCCCAGGGCTTTATAGCCATCAGGTGGTTGAGGTAACCAGAAGTAGCCACATCCATCAAAGTTTTCCTCAGTTCCTTCTTTTGAACACCAAACTAGTGTGTAATCCAAGGGACTCCTCAATGCAGGCGAAACATCAGGGTTGCCAATGCCAGAATTTTCAGTTTTATCTACTTCTCGAGCTACAAGAACAAACCCTTGTAATGGCTTTTCATTAGATTGGCAGTAGTGACCAAGGCCAAAAAATTCTTCAGGTACTTCGTTTGGCTTATAGAAGCTGACACCCCATTTCCTGTCCCATGATAAATTACATCCCCAAATGAACTCGAACTTGGTGACTTTTCGAACTTGTAATTCTCCTAATTTAATCACTTCTCTAGCAAATCCCAAGCCTGAAAATTACATATAAATCGGAAACTAAAAAAGGATCAGAGGACTCGAAACTTCAATAAACCAAATCCTGATGTCAACAGGTCAAGATAACTGCAAATTGGGGCAGTCTTACTTCACGAGCAGCAAAGATAAACTTTTAGTCTTGTTCGAGGAGATTAAACAGAATCACATAAACAACCAAGAAAAGATTTAGAATATTTTTCAGTGACAAGCAAAATTGATCAACTTTTGATAAACAAAACATCCATATTGGGGGGCGGGGTTGAGGGCATTAAGCTATCCTCCTGCATTAAGATTCAATACTTATGCTGCTACACTAACACATAGCAAAGGCATCAAGAAGATCTGATTAGCTATTCTCCCGGCAGAACGATTTAAATTCATAATCACAATTTAGGAGTACATTCATTGATTAAAACGCTAACTTAAGAAAAACAATGAAATAAAGCTGCATTCATGAATGATTAGCTGGTTAATGGCAATACAAATTAATACCAAGAAAGACAATTAAAGAAAAGGCCGTAAAGGGTAAAAGTATCCCTATATTTTGCAGAAATCGCACATTAGATACCGTGAACCCTCATAACGACAAAAATCCTTCGGCTATTACCAACACAGAACAGTAAGCTACCCAAAAAGAAATGATGTCATTAGCAGATACAAGCCAAAAAGAAATTATGTCATTAAATTCACAATAAGCTGCCCAAAAAACAAATGATGTCAGTAGCAGAAATTTCCTCTATATTGACAAAGTTGTACGTTATTAAATTATTACAATACCATGATAGTTGGGTCTAACCTGCAACTTAAGCTAACCAAAACAAACTGACACCATTGGCAGAAATTTCCATATATTTTGCCGAAGTAGCACGTTATTAAATTATTACGATGCTCGAGTCTAAACTGCAACTTAAAGCTACCCAAAAGAAGAAATAATGTCATTAGCAAAAATTCCCTTATGTTTTCTCGAACTTGTACGTTATTAAATTATTACAGTACCAAATAACAGAAAATATAGCAGCTGATACTCTTTCCCGGGTACCATTTACTGGCTCTTTCGCAGCACTTACAACCTTACAGTTGCCATTTGTGGAGCAGTTGCATGAAGCTACAGCGAATGATCCAGCATTGGCCACTATTATTCAACAGTGGCATCAACAAAAAGAAATGAGGCCAGGCTATCACTTTCAGGATGGAATTCTTTTCTTCAATCATAAAATGGTCATACCCAAGGCCTTGCGTCATTTATTGTTGCAAGAGTTTCATGATACTCAGTTGGGAGGGCATGCTGGAGTTATACGCACTTACATGCGTTTAGGTGCAAATTGCTATTGGCCGACTATGCGCAAGGACGTGCACAAATATGTACATGAATGCCTCACCTGCCAACAAGCTAAAACGGTGAATACACACCCAGGGGGTCTACTTCAACCACTCCCCATATCATCTCAAATATGGGAAGACTTGTCGATGGATTTCATCCAGGGATTACTGCCCTCCAATGGATTCACAGAAATTTAGTGGTCATGGATAGACTTTCAAAGGCAGCTCACTTCATTTCTCTCCCAAGTAACACTATGAGTTCGAAAATAGCAGCAGTGTTCACAAAAGAAGTTGTCCGATTGCACGGTATTCCCAAATCCATTGTCACTGATCGTGATAAATTGTTTGTAAGTGGGTTTTGGAGGGAACCCTTTAAGATGCAGGGCATGGCGTTGAAAATGAGTAGCGCATACCACCCTCAAACGGATGGTCAAACGGAATGGTTAAATCGCACTCTAGAAACGTATCTCAGATGCTTTGTTATGGATTCTCCTAAGTCATGGTCTAAATATTTGCCATGGGCCGAATTTTGGTATAATACTTGCTATCACTCTTCTTCTGGAATGACTCCCTTCGAGGCAGTCTATGGACTACGACCTCCTCCTACATTGCTCAGCTACACTCCATTCTCTACAACTAATGCAATCCTTGATCAGGAGCTGCAGCAGCGAGATGCAATCTTGGCTAAGTTAAAAGACAATCTTCAACAAGCACAACAACGAATGAAAGAGCAAAGTGATAAACATCAAACTGAAAAATCTTTCGAGGTTGGGGATTGGGTGTTGGTGCGCTTGCAGCCTTACAAACAAGTTTCAATCAGAGGTCATACGAATCAGTAGTTAACAAGGAAATTCTTTGGACCATTCTTGGTGACTGCTCAAATTGGTCCAGGGGCTTATCGGCTACAATTACCAGATACTGCTAAGCTGCGTCCAGTCTTTCATGTTTCTTTACTCAAGAAAGCAGTAGGGTATCAAGGTTCGCCAAATCAAAATGTGGTGCCGCCGCCAGGTCCGGATATGCCAGCAATTCAGCCACAAATTATTCTTGCTCCAAGGATAGTCAAAACATAGTGGAGAGTAGGCAGAGGCATAGAAGAAATATTTGCATCTTTATTTTCTTTAATTTCTGCTTGTAATTTCTTTTCAATTGAATGAAAGCTCCACTTTGCTGTGATTTCCTTCTCTGTTAATAGTTTGGACATAACAACGGTCTAACGTGCAACTTAAGCTACCCAAAAAGATAGATTGAGCCATCTTTCCTTGTAATGAATTCAAGATCATAATTTAAATTCTACATATAAATCAATAAATTACAAAAAAAAAAAAAAAAAAACCTATCTTTTCTTTTCTCGATTTCATGAAAAAAAAATATATATAAAAAAATCTAAGATTCCAAAATGTGACCGAATTAACGCCCAAAAGTGTAAAAATACAAAGGAAAAGATCAAATTGCACCTTTCATTTTATTAACAAAAAAAAAATGAAAATTTGAAGATAGCTTGAGGCCATTGAGGAAGAGGAGCTGGAAGAGAGAAGGTTTCGGTTTCGGATTTGGGTTGCAAGAAATGGGTGACCCGGTTCCAGTAGAGGCATTTACAAGCATCCAACATCTTAACCAATCAATGATCTCTCAATCTTTTCCTTCTTCGACCAAAAAAAAAAAAAAATGTTCCTTCTAATTATTTGCTTTTTCTTCGGGGGGTTGAAGTAAGAATTTGATTGGAGTGGGTCAAATTAGAGAAATGTTTGGTGTCATGACATAACATGATGAATTTTGAAGGGTCAAATTTGAATTATTTTAGAGTATAGGGGTGTGGTTTTAAGTCCTTTTGAGAATAAAAGCTAAAAGTATTGGACCAGTCCTAAAGAGATTATTAAAAGAGTGCAAGTAATTTTATTGACAATAACACGCTTAGCCATTTGAGCCCATTTTTGACATCTTGTCCAATATTAATTTTGTATGAGTTAGTATTTTAGTTTGTAATGATTTAAATTCAAGGTTACTTTCAATACAAGTTTGAGTATTTTAAGTCGGTTGACTAAATTCAATACGTTGACAGAGTAATAGTTAAGTGTGGATTATTACACAATTTCTAGAGGCCAATATCCATACTTATAAAATGGAACAACCCAAGAGTTTGGTCAAATTTTAAATTCAAATCAGGACTTCGCCCTCTATTTTATTTTATTTTATCTTAAAAAGAGTAAGTATTAAAATGGGTGTCCTTCCAGAAGGTATTATTAATATTGGGCCTATTTTATGTCTTTTCCTTCTTTTGCACCCCTCCACTAAATGTTGCTTAACTATGATCACGAAAGGCTCTATTAGAATCTATTTAGATGGTAAATTGTAATTTGTGAAAGATACATGCGTAAGTTAGATAAGTAAAATTAATTTTGTCAATTTCAAATAGCTCACAATTTTTTTATTTGGTATAAAAGATATCAAAATCGTGGTGAAAGTCAAAATTATCGCATTTCAATTGCCCATTTTATCTAGTCAAGCAAAGAGTATAAAGAAGACATTCCAGATAAAGAAAATGAGGAAAAATCTAGATTATTTTGCCTTCATGTTCTAATTTTCATGCATATCAAGCAAAGAATTTGCTTCATGCTGTCAAGAATCCTAAGTCATCTTAAAACCAATTGATATAAGGAAGAGAAGTCTAGAATCTTAAAAAGAGATCTTCCAGTTTTTAATTTTTAATGTGGGATAAATATATATTCTAACTAATGTACGTGTAATCTAATTTAAGAGGGGTTACACGTAAAAAATTGAACACACGTGGAAGAAGATTGAACACACGTGATAAACGGAGACACATGCACGTGGAACGCATGTGAAAGAAGATTAAACACATGTGTAATATAATTGAAAAGGGTCAAACGTGGAAAAAGACGTGTAGGACACACGTGGAAGATGAATATAACTAGACCATGAACCTAACTTTAATATCATGTTAAGAATTATGAATTATCATCTTAAAACCAATTGATATAAGGTGGTTTAGAGTTTTTAATTTTTCAATGTGGGACAAGTGTATATTCTAACACATATTACTTCACTTGCACCAAATTGAATGTCTTGTATAACTTGTGACAAATTCTTGAAAACATCCATTTGAACAAAACGATCATGAGAGCGTGTAGACCCCATGCGATAGACCACTATTTCGTTTTGCTGGGCATTTTGAAATCTTTTCAATAATTTATTTAATCGATAGCTAGTATAGATTTGAACTTTTGAGTCCATTATAGATTTAAAAACATCATCTTTGAAAATAATACTGAAACTAAATTTAAGGCAATCACTAGCATTGGAAAAGATTAGCTCTTCGAGCATATTGTTTCATACATGTCAATGGCATATGATCTTATTTGTGTATACTTTAGAATGTCGATGAAAAGTATATAAATGACCAAGAGAAAAGATAAATTTATGAAAAAACTATTATATGAAATATTTATAGTTTTACATATCATCTAAGTCAATTGAAATATGACTTAAAATGTCTATTTTATCAAAATAAACATCAAATTTTGTATATTCAATTTGGAATAGAGCTATTAGAGATATGAACGCCTTAAGATCAATGAAATAGAAAATTTCTGTCCAACATAGCAGCAGTAATTGTCTCATGTAAAATTTGGGCAGGCTTCTAGCTTAGAGACGGAACAATTTCTTCTTGTTTTCTTACGAGATTAAACTCCCCTTGAAAAGTCATGCCACACCCGGTACTCATGACTCCATCCGGAGAAGGCATATACTAGGTTAATCAGGGATAAAATTTATCAAGATTTGCCCTTAAAGATATTAACTTCCTGACTTATTCGAACCTGAAATAAGAACAAATCTTCCACTTACGCCTGGATCGCTCCACCACTACGTTAACCCATTAAAATGGAGCAATTTCTGTCATTATCCTTTGCAAACAAAATCCTGTGTAAGCAAATGACACAACACCATCTTTTACAATCATCTTCCTTCTCCACGGTAAAGACAATAATCTACCACAGATTGATACAAGTCATAGTATATTTGAAAGTTTCAGAATCTCAATCAGCGTCCATCAAAAAAACGTCTACCAGGTTGTCCGATTGTCTAGCGTGTGAACCCCACATAAAAACGACAAATGTTTTTTAAAAAAATTTCCTAAATCAGATAGGCCGACCAAAGTAGCATTGAATCATGCATCATCTTCAAAATTAGATTTGTGTACTAAAATCTAGAGAAGTTGAACAACCAAATACATAGGTCCGGCCTTTCCTGGTCGGCAAAGATGAACGTGAAGAAGTTAACCGAACAGAATATGCTTGGCATGGAAAAGGAATACATGAGTGTGTGTGCGCGTGGGTGTGTGCGTGTGTGGAAGAGCTCGCGTAATCCCACATACTCTAAAGATATTTTGCAACATAAAATGACCAGAATTGAGGGAGGAGAGAAAGGAGAGCAGACAAATGTAGCATGTACTTCGATATGCTTGCGAACAAAATCACATATTGCTACACTGACAATCATTTTTCCAAAAAAAAAAGTACACTGACAATCCTGATGGCTTGTCAAATTCGTCACAGCAGTGAAAAGAACTCGTTGGTACCGCTCGAGTCATAACAACATGCGGCAAAATTGATCATGAATGATCTGACAAGCTTAATAGTAACTACCATAATATGTTGAAGGGCAACTGCCGCAGCTGGCTGTGCTGGAGTCAGCGTTGCTGCTGAAGCTACGGGTGTGTAACTTTGCTGGGCAAGAGCCTGTTGATAATAAGATGAAACAAGATTTAATACGTCAAGATGGACAAATCCATATACCCGATACCACTTGGTGAAGTAAAGCTTGGTTTGGTTTGAGATCACACGCTCACACCCGAAGACGCACTCAGAACCAAAGATGGCGAAACAGAACAAGAACACTGTTTCAAAAACACTTTCTATCTCAAAAAGTCGCCTCTAGACTAGACAAGACGCAACCTTGTTTAGGACTATAGTCAATATAAGATGGATTTTAGCTGGGGGGGAAGGAGGAGGAGGGGGGGGGGGTGGTGGAGAGAAAAGGCAGACTATATCCATGAGCAGTAATCGAGGAATGCAACAACAAAGAAATATGCTCAAAATGACTTAACATACTTACATAGGAAGTTCAAAGGAAGGGGGGAAAAAGTAAAAGAGCAGGACAAAGGAAAAGGTTCATGGTTGGGACGGCTGCATGGGAGATTGAGGGCTGCTACTACTATCTACTGTCAGTGAGAAGATAACTACGTCAAGCAATGACTCAGAAGTCTTTAATCTTTCCCTTTTCTATCACTTGATAGGACCAACAATTTGTTCATATAGGAAAGTTCAGGAATATGGCCAAAAACAAGTGAATACGCATCAAATATATCTTAACATAGTTGGATATCATGCAATTTATCTATGGATGACCAACACAAAAAAATAAAAATAAAATTCTCTGCAAGCATTTATCCCACAGCAAATGTATCCAAAATAGAATGAGACAAATGGATATTCGATAGATCATAAGTTACCTGGGCTGGATAGGTCCGAGGATAAACAGCATAAGCAGCACTCTGAGGCACGGAGGCTGGTACCTGAGGCTGGGTATAGTTGCTTCCATAACTACTGTATGCACCATACACAGCCTAAAGAAGTTCCAAAAGGAAATAATCACATTAGGAAAGTACATAAAGCATCTCTGCATACTTCTGCAAACACGAGTAGTACCACAACTTCAGAAATAAATCTACAAAGTGCAGCCAGGTTACGAACAGCCAAAAGAGCAATTCAACTTGTACTAGTGGGATTGGATCTCCACTTTTTCTCCCTAACTGATTCACTATGATGTGGCATTGTGTCATACAATAGCAAAGTTAATGACCAAATTTACCATACTTGACCTTATACATAAAGAGAAGCAGCTTAGAAACATGAGACATGTCAAGAGGTCTTCAGAGGTGCCTGGTTTTACCACGTCATAAACTATAATACTTCTGCCTAGCGCTAAACAAGGTCATGAGTTGAAGAATACTCGGAACAAAGAAAAATAATCCTTCTTCAGACCCTTACCTTGGGAAGCTGCTCGAAGGCTTTCTTTTTATAATACAGTTCATGTCTATACCCATGCCTGGGCATAATAGGTGAAGTATAGAATCGGATAACTGATAGACAACCAGCACACAATCCAAAAACAAATCGTCTCAACAAATGAACTGTAACTTGAAGATCATGTACCCGTTGGGCATAGCCAAGATTTCACCGTTGTCCTTGAGCCTGCGCACCTTGTGGCCCAAGCTTGAGGCTGAACACCATAACCTGCTGTCCACTGGTTTGGTGCATTAGGATAAGCACCTATCACAGATGGAGCGGATGAAGGAATAACAGACTTTGCTAGCTTAGTTTTGTCTGACATCAAATCATCCTCAGCTTGGCGTTTCTTCGACTTTGGTGAGCTGCTCTGGCATAAGAAGAGCTTAGCATGCCGATCATCAGCCTTCTTCATAGGTGTGCGTCTCCAAAAAGATCCAAAAACTGCAAAAATATGCCACCATAAACATTTCAATAAAACAAACAAACAGTATACTCAAATAGAGAAAGATAATAATATAAACTCCAAAATGCCCCCATAGAGTTTTCAGACGAGGACACATGTATATCTGTATCTGAGGCTTCCCTTCCTAAATGCCTGATTAGGAAACCTAGGTCAAAACAAGTCCGACCAAGCATCAGAAGAAAAAAGATGAAATGGGTAGATTTATTTTAATTTAAACTTAGCTCCACCAATGAATCCAAATAGTGAACTTTCTTTGGGAGTGACTGAATTGATTCTAAATGGATTAGAGCCTGCAGAATATACACCAAGCTGACAACCTTACCCAAAGCCCAACGTAAATGGAAAAAGGCTACTAGATTATTGAATGATATAGACATAGAGAGTCATCGCATAAGAATAGGTTGATTCTATTAGCAAGACTAAGCCCCTTCCTTATTTATAGGGCAATAATACAAGTACAAGAACTCCTCTCTTCCAATGTGGGAGAGAGGGGAAAGCTAAGCAATACAAAACAACACACACATAATACTTTCAACATAGATCATACAAGAGTGTGTGTATGTGTGTGTGTGTGAGAGAGAGAGAGAGAGAGAGAGACAGACAGAGACAGAGAGAGGCAGAAAGTACCTCCAGAAGTGGTTTTGACAATGGTACATTCTCAACTGCCTGATCAAGAATTTCCCTCGCTTTTTCCACTTTGCCAGAAACCTTCAAATAGAATGGCAGATGAAAAATGAGACATAAATGTAATTAACTACAGTACATCATGTGAATAACGAAGACATAACCATTCAACAAAAAAGTATGTCGCAGTTTTGGTACTTCCTGGTTTTCTTCAAAGAGGGATTTAGCTTGCGGAGTGTTGACTTTACACAACAACAATAACTATGTTCTGACCTCAAAACATAACATGCACACATCCATAATTAGAAAACCGGGAAAAAAAATGGAAACCCAATTGAAACAATCGACATGGATAGGAAAAATAAAAGCACCCCACACATAAAACAAAATACCTGACATCCAAACAACACAAGTGACCAATATAACTTGACAAAGAAAACAGAATTCATCAAATGAAATCATAGGACAGTTGAATCCCTCAGGACATTGAAACTATAGTAGAGCACGCAGGTCAGTCAAGCTTCGCCGTGTGTAGTTGAGAAAACCAAAGTTCTACAGATAATCTTTATTTTGATTGATTTTTTTTTTTTTTTTTTTAAAGATGGTGTACTAAAAGCCACGTGCATAAAAGGTAAAGATTTTTGATAACTAGGCACGGTATATCTGGACAAGGAAAAATGGCTTAACAAGAAATCAAATTATTTGTGTCCATTATCTCAACTAATAGAAGGGTCCAGCTTGATAGTAAGAATGGACCATCCAAGAACTTAATAATAGAAATTCAATTGAGTCGAAGACTAAACGGGAACTAAGGAAGCTGAGTTTAACACAATAAACAGAATGGAAGCGAGACTAAATTACGAAGCTAAATTATATGGGATATAAGAATGTAATCGTAAATAAAATGACTAAACACAAGCTTATTCACATGGATATAGAAATGCAATAAAGGGTGAAGTAAGTTTTATGGATAAAGGATATAACCAAAAGTTAACATAAGGAATCGATCACATGGTACGGAGACGTGACCAGAGTGACCAAATGGATATCAATCTTTAGAAAATAAGCAAACAGGGTAACTGAAACGAAGCACAAGGCTAAACAAATATAGACTCACTTCTGAGTAGTCTAATGAGGTAGCTATACTCAAGAGTTCACTTAAGACTGGGTTCAACTCACGTTATTTACACATTAAAAAAGGGGAGGGGAATACTAAAAGAGGTTTCATGTTCACTAAAAAGAGGTCTCTTGATCACTGACGGCAGAGCACACGAAAGGAAGTTAAGAAATTCTTTAAACACAGGAAACTCAACTCAACTAAACTCAAAGAATCCAGACTCTCAAAACATGCTAAAGGTAGACAGAGAGGAGAGACAAGACTCTCAAAACATGCTAAAGGTAGACGGAGAGGAGAGACAATCATACAATTTGAAGACACTAATAAGAATACCTATATCAGTCCGAGGGTATAAGACCTATATAAAACACAAGATAAACTTTAACCCACGGTGCTAATCGTTGAGAAGATCTATGAGCATAGACTACAAAATGAGAATTTACCCAATGCTTAGGGCCAACAGAGAAGACTTAATAAGAAAGGACCTCAAAAAAGAAGTTGGCAAGGAGTTAGACAATGGAATATCAGAAAAATTGACACATAGGGAGAACACTAAAATAAGCGTTGAGAGAAGTCACTTGAATTCAAAGTCTTAAAGTGGAAGATACAAACCAATTATGGAGATCACTGAAAAATTGGAAGGCCAGAATAAAATTCGTTCATCATTAATAAGATGTAACAACAATAAACTTGACAGATAGAATTTCAATAACTTTTCAACATAGGAAGATTGAAAGCTTGGAACTTTTTAAAGAAAACAACAACATTGAATTTAATATCTAACGATATTTCAAATCAATTCAAAACAGCTGTGAACAGTAATCATGTGAATTTAACAGGAGTTGGAGACGAACTACATTATCAGTCCCCAAAAAGTTATGCTAAGCAATAATTTCCCAAAGAAATTCACGATATACATACAAGAGCTATTATCAACAAAAATGAAATATAGGAACAAAAGAAAATTCAGTTTGTACCAAAGCAAAAGGGATGTCAGGTTTCTGTTACAAAATCTGGGGAGACCATGAAACGATGCGGCAATCAGACTTCACGATACACAAACGATCAGAAGTGACGCGTTAAAGAAAATCGAATTCAAAATCCAAAAATTATTCATCAGATTATTTCGAAAGAGAAAAAGAAGAATTAAACAAAAGAGGACATGGCGAAAATTATTCCTCACTTTACCTCGTCAAAGCTCCAAAAAATATTTCATACGCATCAAAACCCTAGGCCACTTTCACAACCACACCACACAAATCGTTATAAAAACTATCCATTCATCATGTTATTACTTGGCTATGGAATCATTAAAAAACAAAAACAAAAACAAAAAAATTGATGTTAAACTCCAAAAATTGCACATTCGCCCATGATCTTCCTTGAAAATGGAAGAAAATCCAAAACCAAAGGGCTTTCTCTCTTTCTTCTCAACACAAAATGAAAATCAGCCAAGCAAAACAAAAGCTCAAGATATTTATGTATATTTTGTTAGAATTAGAAAATAACCCCAACGTTTGGCAATCTCTATTTTGACACATTTTTTCTCCCACATCGGAGGTTTACTAAAGCAATCAGCGTGATAAATAATAAGGTTCAGAGAAAGGGGCTGCCGGGCTCGTTGATGTGGGCTTGTAACCCAAAGGGGGATGATAAAATAAAAGTATAGTTGGGATTTGTTTAATGCGTTGTGGGTAATTTAATATAAAATGTAAAAAATAAGAAGAGGTGGGAAGGCATATGCGATCCGTTCAATTGTCTCAATTAAACTATTATTTTCTATTTCATTCCATGTGGTTAATAAAATTGTTTTAGATATCACTAATCTTTGGTTAATATTAAATATGAAAAAAAATACGAAAAGTCGGGGAAGGGTCATCCGAGCTGTCCGATTGTCCCAGTTAAACTACTATTTTCTATTTCATTCCATATGGTTAATAAATTTTTTTCAGATATCACTAATCTTTGGCTAATATTAAATATGTGACACGTTGAATTCAATTCACTATAAAGTTTGTAATCTTACGATATGTGTCATGTTGTGTCAAGCACATTGTTGCACCGTGAAGTTTGTAATCTTACGTTAAATTTAATGTAATGTAGTTTTAATTGAGTTTTTCTTCATATATAGAAAAAAAAAATAGAGATCAACATGTATAAGCTGAGTAATCGGGGAGTTATTGTTGTGTAAATCAGTAAATGCATAGAAGACTTTGACTAGATACATAATTATTGACACTAAGGAGGTAGTTTAATGGTGGAATGGTTGAAATGTAGGTATAAAATTTGTTCATGTATCGAATTTGAATAAGAGATGTATATAGATTGCGTTGAAACTATCTGCGAAATAGTTTAATAA
Organism: Ehretia macrophylla; assembly: GCA_037974665.1. Lineage (NCBI taxonomy): Eukaryota > Viridiplantae > Streptophyta > Magnoliopsida > Boraginales > Ehretiaceae > Ehretia > Ehretia macrophylla. The sequence continues at coordinate 21,518,623 of CM075782.1, read as the reverse complement.
TGATGAAGGGCTCAGGGCATGACAAATTTAGTCCATATTCAAGAAAGTGAGCTACACAATTTAAATTCAAGGGCTTGAGAAATTACCTCATGACTGTAGATAGAATCTAAAATCAAATCAAATCACATTTAATTACGTACGGTAAATTCTTTGAACTTCCATTCTACAATAGTTGGTAGTCAGGTTTTACCGCTAGATTCTCACGTCAGCCAAAAGAAAAAAAGAAAATTGTTTGAATTATTACCTAAAATAATGTAAAAATGAAATTAATGCTCTCAATCAGCAATTCAGAATTCAGTGCCATTAGCAATTAGGCCTAGTGGTTATCACTTATTTATGGGCTCGTAGCATGTTAAATATCATTGCAGCAGGCCCAATCGCAAACTTCCTAGCACAAGAGGAGCTAATCAAGGGCCGGTGGGGGGTGCCCCCAAAAAAAAAAAATTTTTAAGTTTTTTATTTTTTTCAAGAAAAAAATTAAAATAATCAATCTATTTTTAGTTAAAAAATTAGCCATCCTCACTGAAATTGTATTATATCTCCTATTGAGAAAAGATTCTAAACTTTTTTTTTCCATTTTTAAAATTTTTAATGTTATTTTTGTAATTGTTCTAACATAATTAAAACTTTTTATCGCCATGTGTTGCCAATTGGCGAAGACACAGCGACAAAATACTCTTTTTTCGTTTTTAAATTTTTTAATTTGTTTATGTAATCAAAGCTTATTTTTTTTTTAAAAAACAATTAAACCATATGTTGCATGTCACAACTAACTGGCGACACCATGGCGATAAAACAACTTTTTTTAAAAAAATTTTAATAACAACTAAATAGGAAAGAAATACGAAACTAAAGAATATATATGTGCTCTGTGATTTTTTATTTTTTCTTGGAGAAATAATTTAGTCCAAAAAGAACGTATATTTGTGTGCAGAAAGTAGCGCAAGAGATCAGATAATGTTAGTGTCTTAATTGCCAGTAACATAAAGGTGCAGACTCAAATTTGTTACTATCAATCGGCACTGAAACACGCGACAAATAAATCAAAGACTATGAAGAATTATGAATAACTTTATCAAGATATCTAAATTTCGTATTTGAGATGGATCCTTATCGATTTTAACATAACACTTTCCAACTCAGATTGCACTAATAATTTATGACATTCCTAAACTCACCAATTCTCTTGATTTTATATGACATTATTAGCAATATTATGATTTATGTGCCAATCAAGAGCTGCAACTCATTATACTCATGCACGGAACTGTTCTCATCATAACAAGGTTCAATGAGTTGTTAAGTTCAACCCAATTAGTGAGACACAACATTAGTATTGAAGATCTGACAAAACTATATTTGATTAAACATTTTGGAGGGCCTACCTCTTTCATTCTTTTCATAAGTCCAATTTTCAAGATGAGAAGAGGAAGAAGGGGATAAATAAACTCACTTTTTGCAGTCATAGCTGTGCTTGGTCTATAGAATATGTCATCAAGTGTTTTTCCCACATCGATTATTCATCACACCTATTTCCGCTTTATATTAACTTACCCAAGTCTCCCTGCTCGTAGTTTATGATCTTGGAAGTATGAGGAAGGGAAGAACTTACTTCCAAGATCATAAACTACGAGCAGGGAGACTTGGGCAAGTTAATATAAAGCGGAAATAGATGTGATGAATAATCGATGTGAAAAAAACGCTTGATGACATGTTCTATAACTTCATTGAATCATAACTTTTTAGTTTTTTGTTTCTTTTTCCTTTGGATGTGGTAATAATCCTTTATCCCAATTGAATCATAAGAAAGCCAATATTATTAGTTCAAAAGGAAAAAAGAGCCAAAAGAAGAAAAAACCAGTATGGGTTTTGGAATGTGAATTTTTTGTCTGACTTACCTAGTGGGTCGGGCCATTGTACTTTCTGTGTTTTGGTTCTCAACTTAGCGATTAAACTATACGTTGTGAAATTGATGCACCCCATATTAGTTTGAGGTGATAGTCATCCGGTCTATCCAATGGGGCTGGTTAATATTGAGATATTTTTCATGGTATTAAAAAAAAAAGTGAAATTTTATTAATTATGTTAAAATTTTGGAAGGGTAATGAGTGCCTATAAGCACTTTAATTGTTATGTTCCAAATGGAAGTGAAACAAGAAGATTGAATTATAATTATTATTTTAATATTTGATTCGATGCGCTGGACAGAGAGAGAGGCCTTATGGAAACAAGTCTACTCCCACCTCGGAGTACTAAAGCCATTCGCTTCATATATAAAGTATTTATTCTACTCATTAAAATTTTCTAATGGCCATACTTATCATTTGACCCTAAACACAAATGAATCATATTTGTCAATTTCAAACCTAAGACATGTTAAACATAATGCTACAAAATATGTCTACTTTCAAGAAAAATCATATACTTTAAAGGATAATAAGAATAATATAAAATCAAATACAAATCAAATTAGAATTACATAAAGTTAAATATAAATCAATAATCGTATATGACAAGAAGATCTACAACCGGTTTTTGCATAATGTTATGTCACTCGCCTATCTATTGGAAAGCAAAGAACCAATCAACTATTGCGAGAGCATTTGCTGAGATAGAATATCGTGCCATGACAAACGCTAGTTGTGAGCTCACTTGGTTGAGATACCTACTTCATGATTTCAAAATGTCACATCCTGAACCAGCCATGTTATTCTGAGTGCAAAGCAGCTCTCCATATAGTATCAAATCCAATCTTTCATGAAAGAACTAAACATATCAAACTTGATTGTCATCTCATTCGAGAAAAGATTCAAACTAGATTAATCAAGACAGGCTATGTTCCTACTACTCAACAGCTAACAAATATTTTTATGAAGCCATTGGGACGGTCACAATTTGTTTATCTTCTTGGCAAGTTGGGTGTTCATAACTTGCACACTCTAACTTGAGGAGAAGTGTTGACAACTCACCTATGTGCATAAATATTAGAATATCCTGCAATCACCTCTGTTTCTTTGCTTGTATCCTGCCCTTAGGTCAGTAATTATTTCCTTGTATATTGCAATATCTTTCCTTGAGAACATGTATAAATGTATGCACACACTCAATGAGAATTATCAATTTCCTGGGTATCTTTTCACAGGTCCACATTTAAATCATCAGAGACAATCGGACAGACGTGTTGCAAAATCTGCTCAAAAGCTCTTGCGCCCACTGATGAGAAAACAACCTGAAAGTGAGTTTGGATGACACCCTTAATTTCATTGATGCTTTCTGTCCATTCCCCGTCATCTTTCTTAATCATCAACAAATGGTTCCTGGACCTTCGCTGAACAGTAGTAGCGTGAAAGAACTTTGTGTTCTTATCACCCCACTTGAGCCATTTCAAGAGTTGCTCAATGAAAACTATGAAGACTTGGCAACATTTTGTTCGTTTTAATCATGACTTGAGACGAGCACAATGGAGCATAGCCTTTCCAGACAAAAATTCAGGATTCTGATCGAAGCAAGCTGCCTATAGTGGAGAACATATTCAACCCACTAAAGAATATGTTGGAGCAAAATACATGCCACCTCCTATATGACATGATTTATCTTTCACTTTATGTGTCAAATGTCATATAAATTTATCTTCCGAACAAATGAATATAATTTACATGTAATACTTGCACAGAAAATCACATAAAATCCTAATTAAAATATGAAAATTTAAGTACCACGTAAAATCACATAACATACCATCACAAAGCAAAAACTTAAGTGGTACAATTTACTTGATATTGTGTCATAGACAATCAAGTGCAATTCTAAGCCGAATCACAGCTCAACAGCACTAGCCGTCTAAAGAGAACAAGACCCCACCGCATTAGACTGGCGAAAAACTACTAAATAATATATATACCACATGGGAACAATTCAATATATGTTTGACCAACCTTGGAAATACATTATTCGAGAGCACAAAATGATGGAATATCGAGCCATCACCACCCACAAGCACTTGTGGCTTTATGCCTCATACGTACATTCTTCATAACCTGCCATATACGCATTATACTATCAGTAATTTTGAAATGTCAAAACATTAATCCAACTTTTAGATTTATATAACTGATAATAAAATAAAACTTAGTTTGATTTGATTTGTAGTAAAAGAAATTTAAAAAAAAAAGAAAAAAAGAAACTTACTAGGATCACTTGTTACAACAACGCCAGTGTTGCTGAAGTCACAGTCATAGTCATGGCGACCATTGGCTTGATAGTAAGCATTCATGGCATATGCTGAATGTGATCGAATATTGTTGGGATCAAAACACGGTCCACTATTTTGTATGGGCTTGCAGTCCACCCCTGAACCGCAAACATAATCTATGTTTGCTTGCAGGGCCGCATCACTAGCATCTGTTTTAGGCACACACCATTTCTTTCCTTGTCCCTCATCCGCCTTCCCCTTTGGTGCTGGCGCTGCTGTTGGCGTCACTGGCATAGGGCTCATATCCTACAATTTTTTAAAACCCCAAGTATTTATCCTTGTCTAAATTATAAGTCGTCAAAATCTATTTCAAATTTTGGTTTCACAAAATAGAGCTAAAACAAAATTTAAAATGAATGATTGAAATTTTAAAAGAATTAAATCTAATAATCTATAATATACCTCATTTAAACAAAGAGAAAAAATAGTGAGAGAATCCAAACCCATGTTAAACGGTCATTAAGGGAGAGAATAAACATTAAAATTATTGACCCGTGAATTAAAGGTCTCGGCAATCTCTCACTTTATTTAAGGGTGGTATATATATTGAGAAGTAGCTTTACATTGCAAGATTAATAATAAATGGATCCACTGCTATCTTATATTAAAATGACATTTTATTCTTTTTTGTCGAAAAGACAGTTTTATACCAAAATAAAATATACATTAGCCAATTTCCCGTCTTGTCGAAGAATTAAATATTGTGAACGGGTTGTTCCTTGCTGCAGCGTTACTGGGAAATGAATGGAGATGCAGATGAAATCATTAACATTTCTAAAAAATTGTCAAAACCATACGTTTGGTAGACCTAATGTTCCGACTCACATCTCAAGGTACCCTGCCGCAAAGTGGAAGGACTATATTACCCTTTTAAAAATCAACAGAAAACATTTGACCAATTTTGAAGCCTAAGGAGAATGTCATCAACTGTTGGTAAAGCAATTGTCCACGTAAAAGGTCAAAAAAGTCCCACTGGAAAAGCTGACTCGCCTGAACAAAGATAAGCATCAATACCCCCGACAAATTTGAGAAAAATAATTTAAAACAAAAACTAACTTAATACACGAAATTACCTGTGAAAGGAAGATGTTTACTTTCAAGAAAGGTGAACGATCAAAATGTTCTATTATCTTTTAATTTTTTGATATTTTTGTTATTTATTTATTAAATATGATATTTCAGTCCCGTATTTTTTATTTTGTGACAATATTAATTTTTTTTTGTGAAATTACAAATTTGTCGTTAAATTTTTAACAAATTTAACAAAAAAAAACTAACGTAATCACAAAATAAAAAATGCGAAATTAAAATGTTACGTTTAATAAATAAAGAACAAAAATTTCAAAAACCTTAAAGGTAAGGCACCATTTTGGTCCTTTACTCTTCAAGAAATCATAGAAAACATTTGACAACTTTTTTGGGTAAATTGCATCCAGCCCCCTTGTGGTGGTTAATCATAAGTGTACAATACCCTCCTACACACTCGAAATTAACACATTACCCCCTTATGATAAATAAAAAAGGTGCATACTCTTCCAATAAACTAACTTTTGTTAGTTTTTTTAATGAAAATATTAAAATGACAAATATACCCCACAAAATTAAAAAAAAAAAATTCAGACCAAACCCCCCCCCCCCTGGGGAACCCAACCGCTTCACGTCCGGGAAAACTGCAACCGGTTTACACCACTATCAAAGCAGCGACCACCAAACCAACAATCACTGACCCAATGGCCACCCTATTCAACAAGGCGCCGTTTGGTGTAGGAACTTCAGATGGGGTCATCGCACCAGAAGGAGAAGGAGAGACAGTGGTAGAAGGAGACGGCGAAGAGTTGACGGTGTCAGGAGAAGGAGCAGGAGCACCTGAAGGAGTCATAGTTGGTGTAGGCGTTGGCGAAGGTGAAAAAGTGGGTGGCTCCACCACTGGAGACGGCGCTAGAGCGGTAGATGGGGGTGGCGTTGTTTCCCTAATTGGTGAGGGTGTTGGTGCCTGCAATGGTGATACACAAGAACATTGCAGCCATGATGAACATTCATAGACAGCATCACGTTGCTGACTCTTTCAGCGGTGTGCGACAAATAGTACCTATTAACTCTTCTTGCACATAGCTTAATTATTGACATAATTTATTTCACTTCTGCATGAGCTATGAACTCTTGTTTCACATTGACTTTGAACATGATGGTCCTAGATTTTGTCTTTCATTAGGCTTTTGTAAATAGTACACATTCATAGACACACATTGCACGATTTGGGAGTTGGGGTTTGGAATTGGGGATTTAGGAGTTAGGGATTTGGGATTTGGGATTTGGGATTTGGGGGTGAGGGTTGGCTTTGTGTAAGGATATTTTGATCTAAAAAGTCAATAAGAAAGTAAAAAACATCAATTTATTATCGTAAAATTGCAAAGAACGTGCGTGCATTACACTCTCAGTTAAATTAAACAATTTTCTTAATGGACGGGGTTCCTGCACCTTTTTTAATAATCACAAGGAGATAATGTGTTAATTTGATCAATACAACAGAATTCCGTGTACTTATAGTAAATCACAAAACTTATAGTAAATCACAAATAGTAAATCACAAAGGAGTTAGGCGCAATTTACCCTTTTTTTTTTTTCCAGAAAAGGATCCACACTTTTTCTTTTATTATAATATGAGAGAATTAAAAAAGAAAAGATTCGCAAATATCATTTACTTGACATAAAATTAAAAGATTCGTACTAAAATAATAAATGCTAAGGAGAACAAAAAACCTCCATCATAAAGGCAGAATCCTATAAATAAAAAGCTGATTCGCCGGAACAAAAATAAGCATCAATGCCCCTAAAAAATTGAGGGAGAAAAAAAAAAGAAAAGAAAGGAAAACTAATTTACCATTAAAGTAATCGAATCAAACAAACTTTAACTCCTATTTGACATTCTATGTAATTTTACAAGCATATATAAGATACAAATAAAACTTTATTTATTTAAAAAAGCAAATAATACGACATTTATCACATAAAAAGAACAGCGGGTGTAATTTAAAAGCAATATATAACATTACTTATGAAATATATATATATATATAACATTACTTGTAATTTAATACTGAAAAGATTACCTGGCCTTGGCGGAGCACGCCCACGTCGTAAACGGGCGAGAAATCGGGTCGAAACAACCCGAAGTTACGCTCGGAAGCAGAAGGCTTAAGATTTTCATTAAACAAGGCAAAGATATAAGTCTCGAAGGTTCTATTAGGCATCAATGGAGTACCAACACCGGAGCTCACATGCCTAATAAGATTACCATTAAACCTCACCGCATTGTCCAAGCTCACACCCAGCTGGTTCGGATCACCAGCAGAGGGCCAACCCGTTTCCGCGACAACGATGTCCACGTCACCATACCCAAGCTTCTTCATAGCTGAATAAACAGCGTCCATTTCAGCATCAAACATGTTGGTGTAATTCTTCTTAGTGAACGGGTCAAAAACGCCGACGTTTGGTTTGAACAAAGCGTAGTTTAAGCTATCATTTGACAAAGCGAAGAAAGGGTAAGGGCAGATCATGAAGGGTGATTTCATCTGCCGATGGAATTCAAGCATAGGTTTGAAGTCGTAGCTGGGCACGAACCGGGCTGTGCTCGGTGCTGGGGTGCCGCGGATGATGGTCATAGCGTGCGGTGTCGAGACTTGAATGTTGGTGATTCCGGTGAGATTTAGGGCGGTGGCGATGGATTTCATGGCGGGGACGAGGTGGTCTGCTTGATTTTTGTCGCCCCAAAAGAGGACTTCGTTGCCTACGCAGATACGGTCGATCTTACTTTGAGGGTAAAATGGTAAAACGTTGCTTGCTACCCATGATTGGGCGGCGGAGAGCTCAGACACAGCCGGAATATCGCCGTTGGCGACGGAGATGGTGACGGAGATATTTGTGTTAGCGAACCCTCGGATAATGTCAGGGTTTGCATCAAAGATCTTGATTTTGTTTATAGTGGTCTTTTGTTGAAGAAAGGCGGCAACTTGTGCTGGTGATGGAAGGTTGTCAGCGACAGTGCCGTAGTTAACGCCGATAGGGTTGTCCGCCGCCGTGCAGTGGTGGAGAAAGATGACGGAGAAAAGGGTGTAGAGATATAAAGAGAGCTTTACAGAAGACAGCATAGGCTTTTCCATGTCGGTGAGCTTGTGCGAAAAAGAGAACTGTTTGTTTTGATTCAGAAGAAGAGAACTGTTTGTAGCATTGAGCTTTATTCATTTCAACTTCTCCATACGACCAAAAAAAAAAAAAAAAAAAATTCAACTTCTCCTTTTTTTTTTTTTTTTGTCTATTCAATATTAGTGTACTGCCAAGTGTAAAAATTAAGTGGTCATACTTTTTTTTGTCTGAAAGTGGTGAAGCTTGAAAGCGAAAATACTTACGCGGTTAGATTTTTCTAGAGTTTGTATTGGGGTTTGAGCAGACTTGGTGGGTGTTCAGAGTTTATATTAAGGGTTTAAAACCGATCAGATTTTTCATTTTTTTTTGTTATTGTTTAGTTAGCCTTTTATTTTTAAAACAATTATATATTAGTTATTTATATTTGAAAATTGTGTCATCGTCAGTCCTTTTATCAAATTTCTAACGAAAATAACATGTGCAATGCATGTGATGCATTTTAGCAAGGGCAAAATAGTCAAAACAATAAAAACACACTTTATTTCTTTTATTTAACCCCATACCCAATTCTCAAACCCAGAATTACTAACCCATCACCAAAGCCCCCAATCCCTAACCCATCAAAAAATACTTCAACGTTGTTGTGACGCCCGAGATTTAGCCATGCATTTAATTACTGTTGCATCCTTTGTTTGCTCATCTTTTTCTATGCCTTATTAAATGTCTCCTTAAGTTACTATTCACTATGTTTTTAAACTTCATACTATTAACGAATTAGTATTTTTATTAAATCATATTAATTATTAAAGTAGTGAGAAAAATATGCAATTGAGCTAGAGGCGATAGGAGAGCTCGTTTAGAAAATGATTTTAGTAGTTCAATAAATAGTGTTACGTAACATAACTTAGGGAATGAATTAGCTAGCATTCATTTTACTATCTAGGCTCGTTTTAAGCTAACTAAGCGCATTTAGTGAACCATTTGAGCAAGCAACTTAGCCCCATTTAATATATAACTCACACAACACACACATTAGCTCATAACTTAGCAAAAAAAAAAAAAAAAAAGAGCATGCTGAAAACACTGTAGCAAATCCGAGAATTGCATAGGAGAAGAAATAGAGTTTTTTTGCTCAACAAATCCTCATTCCAAGCCAAGCCAAGCTAGGTGCAAGTGGTTTAGGGTGTCTACTAGCCTCCTAGGAGCTCCTACGCGCATTGGTGAGGGATTTCACGGCTTATTTTCGCATTTTAAAATAGTTGCTATTTTCTTGATTTGTTGAAAATGTGTTCAAATGCTATTGTGTTGATTATCTATGCTATTATACCTTGTATATGAGTGCTAGAGAACATATTTGAACCATTGTTTAGCTTTTTAAAAGGTTGGAATCGTTAGTTTAATTCATGAGGTAAATAGTGACATTTTTTCTAGGGTTTTGTGTAATTGCTCGAATTAGCTTAATTCAACACTCCTAATAGATGCCTTAGGTGCTAATGAAGGTAGTCTAATAGCCCCGTGCACTTGAATTGCTCTAAAATAGCATAAAACGTAAAATAGTCGACTTTAATAAAGGGGTTTCGGGGTTAAGACGAATCCGGGTGGATTCGGGCTCTACTTTTGGTATCCTTAGGCTACCTAGGTGCTATAGAAGCTTTGCTAATCCTTGTTTGAAGCCCGAATGAGGTAGGTGTAGTGTAAAGCTATAAGAGGGAATTTGGGGCTTTCGAGGTTATCACGGGCGTTTGAATGAGTTAAAGGGTTGAGAGGGTACCTTGAGGGTTAGTTAGAATCTTGAGAGAGTTTCCCTTAAAAATGGAATCATTAACCTTGGTTTGGAAGAGAAATAGTTTGAAAAACAAAGGGGTTTAGGTGCAATTTCGGTTGTCTCACACTTCTAAACCCATGGCATGACTTCTTGAGTGTTTATATGTGATTTTAAATTGATTTGGAATTTTTGGTATGATTCTATGCTTATTTTGTAAATGTTCCTTTGTAAACTGCTTATTAGCTTCTATAATTGCTTATATTCTAATTGCATCGAGGTCAACCTACTTTGTTGATCCTCCTATGTGTTAATGCTTATATTATTGCTATTAAATTGCCATTGTTAAGTGCATTGCATAATGGTTGCGCAACCATAGTGTCAGGGACGGATGTGTTGAATATCGGCTGGGCGGCAGAGGGCTTGCCGGTGGATATTCAAACTTCGTGCCCTAGTCCCTCATTCGCCTGGTCCGGAGATTGCCAGGGGATGTTGGGTCGTAGGATTATCGGGGTACATCCGGAGTACACCCACTGGAGTGTTTGGGGATTATGCCGGCTTATCGTGATCGTGCTCGTGGTTCGTGGATCGTGAATGAAGACCAGTGAAGATTGGTGTATAGGGGATTGTGTGAAATGTATCCTTTTAAATGTGTGGTTATCTAAGTTATCATTGTTTCTTAAATTGTCTAAGTGATATTGCTGTATAACTGTATTATCTGTTGCATTGCACGCCCCAGGACTATATCCCTCACTGGGCAACAGTGGTTGCTCATACCTCGATATCTGTTTCAGGAGACGCTGAGGGTGATCCCCAGCTTGTTGAGTTAGTCGAGGAAGAAGAAGTTCAGACTGATCCTCTACCTTAGTTGCCGTGCTTGATAGCTTGAGGTGGTTAATGAATTTGCTGCTATGTGGAAAGTTCAACTAATTGTTTATGTACTATTTTGTGGCCTAAGGGCTATGTATATGTTTGTTGTGCAAAGTTGAAGGATAGTAGATTGTGGTGTAGAATTGGAAGCCATGTCTTGTAATAACTTTTATTCTTGCCTTTATTTCCTTGCATGCTTGGGAGTGAATGGTTAATATAGAATGCATTATCCTTTAAGTTGTTTTATTGATATCCTAGAATGTCTTGCTTTTATTTTCTTGCATGCTTGTGTGGTTTTTGGAATTGTTATTTACTTCAAGGCTCGGATGGCCTTGAATCTTTGTTATATATAGCCATGAAAAGTTTGTTTACCTTGTAGTTACCTTATTTGAGAGTTTACAGGTTTTCAGAATGTCCATAGTACAGGGGAAACTCTGTCCGTTTTTCCCTAAAATTTTGTGACCGGGTTTGGTATTGGGTTGAGAATAGCATGGTTATTAGAGCCTCCGGTCTCGTGAGGGATGGGGGCGTTACAGGTGGTATCAGAGCTTAGTTAGCTCTAAGCCGGGACAGGGTCTTCGGCCTGTCGGGTAGTAACCCTTGCGTGTGTGCTTGTTAAGTGTGTGTCTTGAAAGTGTATGCCTGCATGTTTGATTGTGTGTCTTGTATTGAATGTGTGCACCTATGTGATATAATTATGTGTTACGTGCTAAATGTGTGCTAAGTGAAGTAAAGTGGCTAGTTATGCATCAAATTGACTTCGTGAATTATTAATTGCTTGAACTGTTGCTTGTAATGTGTGTATTTGAATGTCTTTGATTGAGTTGTGTTATGCTCGACTTGATTATCGTGCTTGAATGACTTTGATGATTACACTGTTTCACAAACTCTTTTATTAACATGTTTGCGTAATAGTTTAAAGAATGATTATACATATGCAATTGTTTGGCATGCATACATAACCCGTCGAATGGTAAGAAAAACTCCTTCCTCCCCTGAAGAGAGGTGATTAGTGGCAGGCCTTCCAAATTATGTTGATTAGCAGAAATGGGAGGCAATTAATCAGCCTTTATTTGGGAATTGGTGGATATAGTTGAAGCTCAGTTATTGGGATTCTTCTAAGGCCTTCTTCAGTGCTTAGCGGTCATAAATGAGTAGCTTTTTTTGGGGTTTCTATATGACAGTTCTCTAGAGCATATTCTTGGTATTTTCTTATCAACTATTCTTTTGGTATTCTTTTGCCGGCATCTCTCGGAAGAATTGGTATATGGGATTCTTTTTAACCTTATTATCTGGTATTATTTACAATACTCCTGCTCAGAATTTTTATTGGTATTTTCTCTCCGCTCTTAGTTGGGATTTTATTCTTCTATGGAATTCGTGCCAGCGGAATTCTTATTTGGATTTCGAAGTAGCATCTCTATTGGAGCCTTTATTTGGCCTTATTACGTGAGGTTCACAGACAATACTATTGGGATTTCCTAATGAGCTCCCACGAGAATTCGTATATGGCATTCTTGCTTAGCAACTGATGACGAATAATCAGAGTTGGTTTTCAGTTGATGCAGAGTTCTCTTGTGAAGAAGAATTGCGTGGACGCAATTTGTTTAAGGGGGAGAGGATGTGACGCCCGAGATTTAGCCATGCATTTAATTACTGTTGCATCCTTTGTTTGCTCATCTTTTTCTATGCCTTATTAAATGTCTCCTTAAGTTACTATTCACTCTGTTTTTAAACTTCATACTATTAACGAATTAGCATTTTTATTAAATCATATTAATTATTAAAGTAGTGAGAAAAATATGCAATTGAGCTAGAGGCGATAGGAGAGCTCGTTTAGAAAATGATTTTAGTAGTTCAATGAATAGTGTTACGTAACATAACTTAGGGAATGAATTAGCTAGCATTCATTTTACTATCTAGGCTCGTTTTAAGCTAACTAAGCGCATTTAGTGAACCATTTAAGCAAGCAACTTAGCCCCATTTAATATATAACTCACACAACACACACATTAGCTCATAACTTAGCAAAAAAAAAAAAAGAGAGCATGCTGAAAACACTGTAGCAAATCCGAGAATTGCATAGGAGAAGAAATAGAGTTTTTTTGCTCAACAAATCCTCATTCCAAGCCAAGCCAAGCTAGGTGCAAGTGGTTTAGGGTATCTACTAGCCTCCTAGGAGCTCCTACGCGCATTGGTGAGGGATTTTACGGCTTATTTTCGCATTTTAAAATAGTTTCTATTTTCTTGATTTGTTGAAAATGTGTTCAAATGCTATTGTATTGATTATCAATGCTATTATACCTTGTATATGAGTGCTAGAGAACATATTTGAACCATTGTTTAGCTTTTTAAACGGTTGGAATCGTTAGTTTAATTCATGAGGTGAATAGTGACATTTTTTTCTAGGGTTTTGTGTAATTGCTCGAATTAGCTTAATTCAACACTCCTAATAGATGCCTTAGGTGCTAATGAAGGTAGTCTAATAGCCCCGTGCACTTGAATTGCTCTAAAATCGCATAAAACGTAAAATAGTCGACTTTAATAAAGGGGTTTCGGGGTTAAGACGAATCCGGGTGGATTCGGGCTCTACTTTTGGTATCCTTAGGCTACCTAGGTGCTATAGAAGCTTTGCTAATCCTTGTTTGAAGCCCGGATGAGGTAGGTGTAGTGTAAAGCTATAAGAGGGAATTTGGGGCTTTCGAGGTTATCACGGGCGTTTGAATGAGTTAAAGGGTTGAGAGGGTACCTTGAGGGTTAGTTAGAATCTTGGGAGAGTTTCCCTTAAAAATGGAATCATTAACCTTGGTTTGGAAGAGAAATAGTTTGAAAAACAAAGGGGTTTAGGTGCAATTTCGGTTGTCTCACACTTCTAAACCCATGGCATGACTTCTTGAGTGTTTATATGTGATTTTAAATTGATTTGGAATTTTTGGTATGATTCTATGCTTATTTTGTAAATGTTCCTTTGTAAACTGCTTATTAGCTTCTATAATTGCTTCTATTCTAATTGCATCGAGGTCAACCTACTTTGTTGATCCTCCTATGTGTTAATGCTTATATTATTGCTATTAAATTGCCATTGTTAAGTGCATTGCATAGTGGTTGCGCAACCATAGTGTCAGGGACGGATGTGTTGAATATCGGCTGGGCGGCAGAGGGCTTGCCGGTGGATATTCAAACTCCGTGCCCTAGTCCCTCATTCGCCTGGTCCGGAGATTGCCAGGGGATGTTGGGTCGTAGGATTATCGGGGTACATCCGGAGTACACCCACTGGAGTGTTTGGGGATTATGCCGGCTTATCGTGATCGTGCTCGTGGTTCGTGGATCGTGAATGAAGACCAGTGAAGATTGGTGTATAGGGGATTGTGTGAAATGTATCCTTTTAAATGTGTGGTTATCTAAGTTATCATTGTTTCTTAAATTGTCTAAGTGATATTGCTGTATAACTGTATTATCTGTTGCATTGCACGCCCCGGGACTATATCCCTCACTGGGCAACAGTGGTTGCTCATACCTCGATATATGTTTCAGGAGACGCTGAGGGTGATCCCCAGCTTGTTGAGTTAGTCGAGGAAGAAGAAGTTCAGACTGATCCTCTACCTTAGTTGCCGTGCTTGATAGCTTGAGGTGGCTAATGAATTTGCTGCTATGTGGAAAGTTCAACTAATTGTTTATGTACTATTTTGTGGCCTAAGGGCTATGTATATGTTTGTTGTGCAAAGTTGAAGGATAGTAGATTGTGGTGTAGAATTGGAAGCCATGTCTTGTAATAACTTTTATTCTTGCCTTTATTTCCTTGCATGCTTGGGAGTGAATGGTTAATATAGAATGCATTATCCTTTAAGTTGTTTTATTGATATCCTAGAATGTCTTGCTTTTATTTTCTTGCATGCTTGTGTGGTTTTTGGAATTGTTATTTACTTCAAGGCTCGGATGGCCTTGAATCTTTGTTATATATAGCCATGAAAAGTTTGTTTACCTTGTAGTTACCTTATTTGAGAGTTTACAGGTTTTCAGAATGTCCATAGTACAGGGGAAACTCTGTCCGTTTTTCCCTAAAATTTTGTGACCGGGTTTGGTATTGGGTTGAGAATAGCATGGTTATTAGAGCCTCCGGTCTCGTGAGGGATGGGGGTGTTACAGTTGTCGTCATCGTCGTCCCACTACAGCACCATTTTGAGTCCTCCAAAATCGGCCAACGTCGTCTCAGTCCCTCAACATCGCCGTCACAGTCCCCCAAAATCCCGTAACGTCGTCACAGTAGCCGTGAAGAAAGCACCATTTTCACAATTTGGATTTTTGAGCTGAGCCATGAAGAAAGCACCATTTGTTAGCCGTGCCATTTTTGGAGTTTTGTTGTTTAATCGCACCATTTTCGCAACATTTCCGAGACTTTGATTTTCAGTTGCACCATTTTCAGATTTTTGCTCTTTAGTCGTGATTTGAAAGCTAACCATGGAAGCACACTGTTATTGTGGAAAACAAGGGAAAATTAGCACCTCTTGGACTGACTTCAATCCGTGGAGGAGGTTCATAGGTTGCGAACGTTACGTTAACGGTAAAGAATGTGATTTTTTTACTTGGGTTGATCCTCCAATGTGTGAAAGGAGTAAACAAGTAATTTTTGGTTTGCTAAGGTCGATCAATAGGAAAGATGACCAATTGCGAGAGTTACATGAAGTGTGCGAAGTTGAGAGAAAGAGACTGAAGAAGTGCTTCTTGTGGCTGATTTTGTGTGTCTGTTGCATGTTAATCCTGTTAAAGATGCTAATTAATAGGTCCATGTGTTGATTAATGCTGATGAAGAATAACTTAATTTCTATGCAGCAATGTAGTTGTTGAGTCGAGAAATCGACTAATTTTGCGAATTTAGCGTGCATTTGCTGTATTAGTAGTATATGTAATATTTTGTGTAGTGTGTACCCAAATGTCTAATAATATATTTCGTGCCTAATTTTGGTGTGCCTTTAAGAGAAGTTGAGGAGGTGTTTAATAGGCAGCAAGAAGAATTGACAAAACAAAGCTTTATCCATGATCAATAGCATAAAAACACCAAAACACAAAGCTTTATCTTAATAGGTAGCAAGTATGTTGTAAGGTGATGATTATGAAGCTAAAACAGACTTTGACTTTGCTTGAAAAACACCTAAAAATGAGATTCAAAGACAAAAATACCTAAAAATGAACTTACAAAATCTCACAAGTCAAATTTAAAATGTAAACCATATTTGAATTCCACATGTGGAATATACACACGCAAAAAATAGCATCTAGTAAACAACGTCACTTCCATCTACCATAAAAAGAGAATCACAATATCCAAATAAAGTGTTAAAACATCATTACCTCAAAGTCAAAGTCATCATAGAAACAAACTATTAAAAGTCTTCATACATACAAAGTACTCAAAGTAACAACATACACTAACTGAATGTAAATTGTTCATCAATACATCTAAACATAACTTCAACTTATCCATTCTTTTTGTCAATGGAGTTCAAACTTGGTTCTTTGCTCATTTTTGTTCGCTTGGTCTGAGTTGAACTTGCAATAGGTTTGTTTGTAGCACTTGTACTTTCAGCAACCAGTGACTTGAGGCTCACACATTTGCTTCATTTCCATGTAGATGCATTTGGTTTGATCATTGAAGATCCAATCTTGACTGGTTTGTCACAAGTAATTGGTGATGGTGCCTTGACATGCAAACCCGCTCCCGCTGGTATGAATGGTGGTCTTTTGGGTTCATTACGAATACCGGGTGCATCATTAACCTACAAAAAACAATGCAAGTGTCAATAGTGGAATTTGAAGGATAGTGTTAATATAATAGCGTTAATACCTTTTCTTTGGACTTTGAATGTGTAGAAGTGGACTTAGGAAGACCAAAAGTGCTTGCTTTCCTCTTCCTAACACTCTCTGCAACCTTTGAAGGACAAGTTCTCACATCATGACCTTGCTTCAAGCATACGCTACACCTTCATTTTCTCACAGGAAGTTTCGCCACATTTCTTGGCCTGCTGATATTAGTGATATCACTTCTAGAATCTGTATTTAATGCATCCACATTGACTTGAATAACAACCAAAAAGTATCTACAAAAACAAGCAACATATATACATAACAATAAACAAGAAGAAACCGAAATAACAAAGCTGAAATTGATAAGGGAAGGCTTTACATGTTATTTTTGGTTTTTGGTACTGTGTTTTTTTAATAGATAGACTTTTTTTTTGGTTTAATTTATTAGGAGCAAGTTGTGTTACCCTTCTCAAACACTACACTAATCAGGTTACTTCTAAGAAATACCAAATACCAAAACACCAAAACAGATTCATACATAGATGAAACTTAATATGTCGTAGTGAGAAAATTTGACAAATTCAGATTCATACATAAATGAAACTTAATTCTATCCCAATAATTCACCAATCATATATATATTAATCAATGCCCTAAATAATATTCAAAAAACGCAGATTTTATGTGGAAGATTCAAAAAAACAAACGCGGACTTACTTGTTCCCATCGCGACGAGCTCGGACTTCTGTCAGTGTCACCGTCGCGGCAAGATCTTACTTCGTTGATTAGAGCTTCGAGGTTACTTCATCGATTACTGATGCCTTTGGGGTTACTTCGTCGATTAGGGCTTTGGGGTCAAATAGGATTTAGGGCTTTGAGGTCAAATAGGATTTAGGGATTTTAGTTCAATTGGGTCTAATAAGGGAATTGGGGTCAACCGTGGCTTTGGCTAAAGATTAAAGACGCTATTGCCCTCAAAAGACCACATTGCCCTTGCTAAAATGCATAACATGCATTGCACATGCTATTTCTGTTAGAAATTTGACGGAAGGACTGACGGTGACACAACTTTGAAAGATGAGGGACTGACATATGGTCGTTTTGAAAATGAGGGACCAACTAGACAATAGCAAAAAAGATGAAGGACCTAATAGGTTATAAACCCTTATATTAATGGAAGAAATCTAAACACAGGAACAAGCAAGAGAGTTACATGGCACATTGGTAGTAGTAACACAATAATATGGACAGAGTGGGTCCTCGAAGGAATGGCAGTGGTGACGGTAGAGAGAAACGTGTGGGAATGGTTTGGTTTTAAGACTATCTTCAACAATTTTAATATATTTTTTCTTATAATATGGTGTTGGAATAGGTTTTTTAGCATTTTAAGAACTGTTTATTTCAATTTCACTCTAATAATATTTTCTATTTTAACTAAGACATTAATATTTTATCATTAATTTTGTCATTTTCGCTCAATCATGTCTACTTTAATGGGTCATATCATTAATATTTTATCCAACATCACCAACACAAAAGCAACTTCAGCAATAAAAATTTCATTTGGCGAAGCTCTTTCACTTGATAAATCTGGCGAGCAAATAAAACAAATTGGCAAGCTCTCTTCATTAGGGACTAGAATACCGTTAGAGCTTAGTTTTGGACAACAACCTTGTCACAATAACTAAGGAGCAATTTTGACGAGGTTGTTGGAGCCAGCCTAAAGGAGAAAGAAAAAATAAAAAAAAGAGTATTGTATATTCATAGGGAAGGGTGATATTTCAAGGTCCTTTGGAAGTAGTTATGAAAAGAGATTTAGGTGGAGATTGATATTATGAAATGAATTTAGATAAAAAACGAGTCCAGGGAATGATAAGGCACAACATCCATCCAAGAAAGTTAAGCTCAAAAGAAACGAGTTTAGGGAAAGTGACTTCTTTGCTTTTCTTTCTTCTTTATCTTTTAGCCTCTCTTGGTTGAGAACTAGTTCTTCGGTTTTTAGATTGCATATCAACTCATGTACCTTTAATTTTGAGTGATTTGTTGACTCTCTAATTGATGTCACTTTTGGCTTGTATTCCTTTGGTAGAGCAAGAAGAATCTTCCGGTTGAGTTCTTCATTTGGATAGGACTTTCCAAGAACACTAAGGTTGTTGATGATCTTTGCAAACCTTTGATGCATCTCATTTAATGTTTCTTCGGGTTTCATTCGAAATAGTTTATACTCATGAATGTATAAACCAATCTTTGTATCTTTGACTTGAGTTGTTCCTTGGTAAGATAGCTCAAGATGCTCCCATATTTCATGAGCCAATGCATATTGACTTACTTGGCTATAGTCTGTTTCATTGAGAGCACAATAAAGAACGTTCTTTGCTTTTGAGTTCTTGGTCATCATGACCATATCATAATCATCAAATTCATCTTAGGTTTTTAGAGTCTTCTTCTTGAATTTGTTTCCATCTTCTCCTTCGAATTCACAGATTTTTATTAGGATATAAGGACCTTTTTCTACAAGCCTCGAAAGAGAGTAATCAACCGATTCAATATAGGTATCTATCTTGTTCTTCCAATAAACAAAATTTGTACCTGTGAAAAATAGAGGTCTATTAGTTGAGAATCCTTCCAAGTAAGAAGATGTAGTAGTATTTCCCATTATCTTAACTTTACTAGCGCTTAAACTATATGTAAAACCCTAGCTCTAGATACTACTTGTTAGGCCAAATTATCCTAAGAAGGGGGTAAATCAGGATATAGGGGCAATGCTACTACTTTTTCGAATGTGTTTGCAACTAGTTGGTTCTATCAAACAATTTATCAAACACAAGGAATGCAATAAAGCAAAAAGTAAAGGAGATAAGAGATAGGGAGAATGAGCCAGCAATTTTATGGTGGCTCGCTACTCTACATCCACCATTTAATGTTCCTCCCCTTAGAATTTTCTACGAACTTCACTAATGTGCTCCTTCATAAGTTGGTGTAGCATAAACCAACATACAAAGCCACTCTTGAATCCACAAGAGCAAACCACTCTTAAATCCACAAGAGCAAACCGCTCTTGAATCCATAAGAGCAATTCAATTTTCTTCCCTTCTTTGAATCCACAAAGAATATTACAATCACTCTCTATATAATGAATCTCTCAAATATAGATCTAAAGTGTTTGTCTCACAACAAGATATAGATAATATTTGAGAAAAATGAATAACTCTCAAAAGTTGGATGAATACAATCAATGCATTCTTTAATGATCAGTGATTTGCAAGTTAAAACTCAATAAATGTGCAAGCAATGTGTTTTGAATGATAGGAAAGCTTTAGAACAATTGTTTGTTATTGGAAGAGATGAAATGAGCATTGGGGTATTTGAAAATATATAGAAAGTCTTTCCAACAGAATAGTAATAGTTATATTTTTCAAAAGCCAGTCAAGGATTCGGATGAGCCTTCATCTGACTTGGCTCGTTGGACTACCTCTGGAGTAGTCGGTCGAGAGGAGTCGGTCGCATCTCTCAACCGACTTACCTTTGCACTTCCCTATTTGAGTCGGTTGATGTGAATTGGTCGAGACCCTTGACTGGCTTGCTTCAACCGGCTTGTCCGGGTAATATTAGGCAAGTGGAAAGACAAGTTTTAAAAAGCATTTCACAAAGATAAGACAAGTTAAACGCAATAGGCTTTAAAAACTTTGAAACCTAATACTCATTTTAGAAAAACTTTTTGGAACATTGGAAACAACTTTCTTAAGAAATCCTTGACTGAGTAAAACGGTTTTCTAAAAAGAGTTTTAGAATGTATTTTCTAGCTTTATCGAGCATCTCAAGGTCATTTGACATTTAAATGGGTGTTACCCCGTATGACTCCATGTATCATTCCTTGTAACTCCCTCTTCATTCTTCAAAGACAAGATCTCGGCTTGAATAGTCTTTTAAACTTCAAAGATATTGATCTTTTTAGACACTTAAACATATTGAGCTTTTAATGAGATTGTCTTGCCTCTTGAATTAGGAACAAGGTAGACTCTACAAGCTTGATCTCTCAATCTATGAAAAAATCTCAAACATTGCAACACTTATATAGACCATGATTAGCCAATCTTTACCTAATGATTAAGATTTAGTTATCATCAAAATACGGGATTAAGACCATTAGGCCAACAGAAACGTTTAGGCCCCCTACCACACATGTCCCTTGAAGCAACTCCAGGTCCAACCCCCACCCCTAACCCCAACCTCAACCCCCTTAGAGTTCATCCTCACTTAGATTCCTTCTCTTGTTACCTTTTCCCCAGGTCAAATACTGCCTACTATTATATCAGTGAGACCCTTTCTTCGGTAGGGTCGAAGTTCGAAGACCATTCCTCTAAGGTTTCCCAGTGTACCATGAGAATACTAGTTTGGAATTGTCGGGGGTTAAGATCCCCCTGGACAATGTGGTACTTGAAGAATCTTATTGTACTACAAAAACTCGTGGTTGTGGGCCTAGTTGACACTCGCCTATCTGAAGCCCGGACCCACTTTTTCACTCGCCGACTGGGTTTCAAATTTTGGCAGTCAGTTAGTCTTGTGGGCCTTTCAAGTGGTTTACTTTTGCTCTAGAATAGTGGTGTATCGGTACATATTTTGGACACTTCTCGTTCTTGTGTTCATACTCAGGTACAACTATCTGACAAGCAGCCCTGTTTGCTCTCCCTTGTATATGTTTCCTCCTAGTACAAAAATCGTAAAAACCTATGGAATCAACTTTCTTGTTACTCGGTCTCTCTTAATACTCCATGGTTATTAATTGGTGATTTCAACGAGATTATGTTTTAGTACGAAAAGTCTGGGCTCCAACCCAAGGCACCATCTCATATCACGTCTTTCAATGCTTTTCTTGATCATAAGAACATGGTTGACCTTGAAATGAAGGGTGGTCTTTTGATGTGGTCCAACAAATGCAGTGAAAGCCATCTAGTCCAAGAACAACTTGACAAAGGCCTATGTACTCTAGCATGGCGTGATATTTTCTTGGATGCTTGGCTTGGGATTCACCCGATGTTAAGATCTGACCACACTCCTATCATGTTAACCACTCCGAATGATTTTGTGCTGGTCAGACGGCGTTTTAATTTTGAGTCTTTCTAGGCGGATGAACCAAAATATGGCTATATAGTATAGGCAGCCTGGGATCAACCATAACAGGGATCTGTCATGGTCTAATTTCAAGCAAAAATTGACCTTTGTAGGAAGTGTTTGTATAAGTGGAACAAACCTTTCTTTCACGATGCTACAAAGAGAATCAAAGATATTAAAGAATAATTACTTAAGTTGCAGGCTCTCCTCTCCCCTCCTCAACTCACAACCAGCATTTTCTTGACCTTCTATCTCATGAGATAGATGCGTTGTAGGTTCAGGAAGAAAAGTATTGGGTCATGCGCTCTAGGGTTAACTGGCTCAATTGGGGCGATAGGAACACAACATTCTTCCAAAGCTCCATTGTACAGCGATGGTCCCGTAACAAGATTTTCCGCCTTCAGTCTGCGGAAGGGAGATTGGGTAGAAGATATACTTGAGATCAAGACTGTCACAACCCGATCCCTCACAGAATCAAGTCTCAATATATCAACTCGATCCAATCCCTAAGTCAAGATAAGAGGGAAAACGGACGGAGTTTTTCCTATACTATGGACAATCCAAGACCTGTCAATTATACCCAATAACAACATACTACAATACCACAACAACACTTGAAGTTCCAACATCTCTTTATCTCATTTTTTTCCAATTCAAGCCTACTAATATTACAAGTTCAAATCAAATTAAATATACAAACATTACATTTCCTCAAAACCATTAAACAACTTGCATTCTCTTGACATTACAAGATAACTATGAACTATCACAAGCTAAAAGTAGTACTCCATGTAGTTAGGCCCGAAAACTATCAAAACACTTCGAATTCCATCTTGATTTACCTGAAATGATAGAAGAAAAAAGGGTGAGTAACTACGTGCTCAATGAAGGGGGATAAGTACGGGGAGTTTTCGAAAACTTTTTCGTGAATGCACATAAACCAACTATTATAGCCAATTAACAAATATACAATAGACAATAGACAAACACGAGAGTATAATAGAGATACAAGACATTCGTTCAAGCATATGAAACTACATAACCACATATGAAAAGGATACGGTTTCAATCCAAGCTTATCACTCCCACTTCCTTTGCTCCATTGTGATGCGATAACAATAACGATAACAATGTCGAAAAATCTCTTATAACTCTGATGGGTGTACTCCGGATGTACCTCGATAATCCTACAACCTAACACCCTAAGGCCATCACCGACCAAGCGAGTGAGAGAATAGGTCGCGGAGATTGGGCAACCAACCACTGGCAAGCCCGCTGTCGCCCAGTAGAGGCCCAACATATCCGTGTCGAACGATATGGTTGCAACCATCGATACGATAACAATAACGATATAACACTTGACAATCAACAAACAATCAATCCGATAAGCACATAAATGAAGGGATAACAAAGTAGGTTTCCCTTCGAGCACTTAAGCAATTAATGATCAATATAAGCAATAGTGCAATCCATATAACCGATAAAACATTTAAACACTTATACAAGCAATATAACCCATGAACACTTTAATAAATCAAGCATTGAGTAATCAATATATCCATTGAAACATTCATGCACTTATCATTGTCAAGTAAACTATAATTCACTTAGTAACTTTAGTAATAGTCCTAACTAGTTTACGTCAATTACATGCCATGATCTCATTAACCATCACGAACTTCCATCAAGCAACTATTATTCATTTAGCATTCATTTCACTGGAACATTCTCCCCCAACAATTACTTATACCACCAAGCATTCAAGTACCTATGATCAACCATTATTCATCTAGAATTTAACCATTAATACAACATAAACACTTAGTAATATAAGTTGAAATTCTAGACTGTGCATGAATTTACTGATTCGGTTATCAACCCTAATGGTCTCTAAACACTCTAAAACTACATAGACATGTAGTTCATCAAATGTAGATGGGTTTAACATCAAATGGATCCCAATTCAATGCTATATTGATCAAGATATAACCTCTAGAAGTTCATTGCGCAAACAGCCCTATACCTACGCGAGAATCAGAACCCTACTGAAATGGCTCTAAAAATGCATCTTAACGACATATTTAGAACTTGCTCCTAAAACAGAGTTTGTTCCTCAACATCTTGGACACAACATACTAAAATTTTAGCCAATTATAACAACGTTTACTATTTCAAACAAGTTCTACAAGTCAGGTGAGCAAATCTGTCCAGAACTTCTATAAACAATTCATCTAGCTCTATTTTCTTGCACTTCCTTAAATATAATCTCATGTACATTACTTGTTAAGCCAAGAACAATCACCCAAGCTTTTATCAATCATGTATACTACTTTTTCATTCATCATAGCAAAACTATAACAAATAACATTACACTAACCGTATAATTCACAATCACTTCACGATACTCATTCTAGCATGCAATTTCATAGCTTAAACCATCATTTAACTTCATAATCATAAACTTACCATTACAATACAACTATAAATATGCAAATAAAGCATGAACCTCTCACCTTGGCTTGTAGGAATTGCATGAAAATGGCTTGGTAGAGCTTAAAATTCCTCTTTTCTTCCTTCTTTTCTCTTTTTTCTTCCTTCTTTTTCTTTTTTTTCTCCCTCATGTTTTCTCTCTCTCTTTCCCCTATCTTCCATCTGATTTTCTTGAGATTTCTACAGCCTACACTTGCTTATTTAATCTTATATTGGCTAAAGTTGGCTGATTGGGCCCCAAGTTAACTGCTTGCAGGATTAATCAAGCCCAAATCAAATTAGTCTTCTTGTTGATCCTATTAAGCCCACTAAAATGTACCCATTATACTATGATCCATATAATCTTCTACTATCAATGCTAATTCCACTTACTCTAAATGCAATACAAGCACTCATCGATATGCATATCGAGAAACAAGCCAACTAATGCAAACAAATATATGCCAATTAGTAAAATAAATATTATCTTTAGGTCCGGGGCATCACAAAGACCTTAGTGTTGAACCACTTCCGCTCTTTGTACTAGCCCGAGGGCCAAAAATCCTATGACGTCATTCTCTAACATATGTTCGTGTGAGTGACCTCTTACATGAGTAAGGTATGGTTGGCTCCATCAAGGATTGATATGATTCGTAAGGTGGTTTAGAGTCTGGAGAAAAATAAAGCCCCAGGTCCGTATGCCTTCATTGGTCTCTTTTATCAAACATATTGGGATAATCTCAACTAGGATGTATGTTGGCTTGTGGAAGACTTCTTCAGAGGAGAGCCCCCACCCCTAGACTAAAACTATGCATCCCTTTCTCTGGTTCCCAAGATTCCAAACCCAAAACAGGTTTCCCATTTCTGACCTATCAGCTGCATCAACTTCTATTACAAAATCATTGTTAAAATGATTATTGTTCACTTACATCCATACATAGATCGTCTGATATCTCCACAACAAAGTATTTTTATCCATGGCTGAGTGATCCAGGATAATATTCTGGTGGCTCAAGAAGTGGGGTACTACCTAGCACGTTAGCGGCAGTCACACACCCATGTAGCTGATTTCAAATATAGCCAAGGAATACGATATGGTAGATTGGAATTTTCTTCAAATTCTCCTTCTCAGATTGGGATTTCATAAGGAATAAGTCACAGGGATCATGCACTGTGTTACTTCTATCTCGTATAACATCATTTTCAATGGTGAGGCCTAATCTTCTTTCTAACCGATTGAGGTCTACGCCAAGGAGATCATTTCTTCCCCTTTTTTTTCTCTTGTTACGAAAGGACTCTCTACTATTTTGTATTACTACCACACAACAGGACTTATTCAAGGGCTAAAACTCATACGGACTTGCCCAACCCTCACTCACCTACTATTTGTAATTAACTTCCTCTTTTTCAATAGGGCTATTGAGTCAAAATCTTTGTCACTTTAAGAAGCAATCTTTCAGTATTACTTTGTGTCGAGTCAACGTGTCAATTTCCAAAAATCATCCATTGTCTTTAGCAAGGGAACTCCATCCAATGCCAGCTTGCTCTCCTTGAAATCTCAAGAATCCCTCAAGCAAAGATACTCGACATATGCCTCAGCTTACTCTTTTGTTGGGCCAAGTCCAAGATACAATCTTTTTCCTGGATCACTGATAGACTTTAGGCCAAAGTACAAGGGTGGAAATAAAAACTTATCTCCAAAGTAGGTAGGGCAATCCTGATTCAGATGGTTCTCCAGGCTATACCGGCCTTTACTATGTCTATCTTCTGTTTTCTGACGGTGACCTATACTCGAGAATTTTATGGCTCAGGTGTTCTAGGATCATGACCCTAAAAACGGAGAGAGGTTTGGGGTTTCAAGACTTTGCAGCAATGAATCTAGCTCTCATCGTTGCCTAGGTTTG
Source organism: Ehretia macrophylla (assembly GCA_037974665.1). Classification (NCBI taxonomy): domain Eukaryota; kingdom Viridiplantae; phylum Streptophyta; class Magnoliopsida; order Boraginales; family Ehretiaceae; genus Ehretia; species Ehretia macrophylla. The sequence goes on along the minus strand of CM075782.1, from coordinate 21,492,309 downwards.
GCGATTATTGAAACATCCAGGCTCACTGGTCTATCAAGTCCTCCAAGGCTTATACTTTTCCACCATGGATCTTATCAGAGCTCCGACCCCTAAATGCGCCTCCTGGAGTTTGCGTAGCATGTTTGAAGGAGTCTAATTCATTCATCATCATTCTCACTAGCTAATTGGGGATGGTTTGTCAGTCGATATCTGGTCTGATCGATGGATGGATACAAAGATACCCCTAACCCATCCTATTAGCTGCCCTTACTCTATAATCAGGGGATCTCATGGTCTTAGGTTCCCAAAATTGGAACCTCTCTCTTATTAAATCCCTATTTTCATAGTATTTGACACACTAGATACAGGAAATCCATCCTTCTTGGGGATAGGCCCCAAATACACTGATTTGGCCCCAGTCTGTATCAGGTCAATATACTACTAAGTCTGGTTATACTTTAGCTTCTAGTGCAGCATTGCGCCCGGTCCAAACTGAGATGACGTCTTCCTCTTATTGGCTACCTCTGCAATTATAGAAGGATGTATGGCCAGCCCAAACTCAACCCTGGGTCAAATACTTCATGTGGCGTACATGCCAAGGTGCTTTGGCTACAAAAAAGAATCTCTATAAACATAGATATGCCAATTCACCAACTTGCCATTTATGTGACCAGGCAGATGATACGGTAGAATACCTCTTTCCATGCTACCCTTGGACCTATAAATTCTGGTTTGTCTTACCTTTACAGCTACGTATAGATCAATAGAACATATCTTAGTTTGATTGCTGGTTCAAGAAAGTTGTTGACCTTTGTGTTTAGATGGGATACCAACAGCTACAAGTTATCAATTTTATATTGCTATTATGCTGGTCCATCTGGCGGGCTTAGAACTACTTCACCTTTGAGGGTAAACTACCGGATATCTCTCTAATGCCTCAAGATCTCCACTACCATCTTTCTGACATTCTACCATATTCCCCACTAGATCCAAAGTTGTTGTGTCTTCTTCCTGCTCCATCTAGTGACATCTTCCACCGCCTAGGGCACTCAAACTCAATTGTGATGCCTCGTTCTTCATTGCTCAACAAGTTGCATGTATTGCTTTAATATGCTTGGACCATAGTAGAACTGTATGTGATTGGTAGGCACGAGCATTTAGATGTTCCATGACAATATAGGCGGAAGCTCTAGTATGCCAGCCACATCTGCCTCGGTGATATCGAGTCAAATGCAAGACTTGTTGTTGATGTTGAGAATTGTATTCCCTAAAGACCACTAGTACTAAAACATCTCAGTAAAAGGAGTATTTTTCAATTATAAAATCAGTGTATTCATTATGAGCATTTCTGTAACGACCTCCATAATATAAGGGCTTTTGGCCAAAAAATAAAATAAAAAAATAAAAAGGGGGTTGTTGAGATTTTAACGTTTGCATAGCCTTTAACTCTTGTGGAAGTTGTTTATCTCAAGCAGAAGTTCCATCCCACTACTCCACTATCGCACTAAACAGTTCTTACGTTAAAAATCTCTGTATTTTCATCCAACGACTATTGCAAAACTAAACAAAAAACTCTATATACATATAGATACGTTTTGCAACCTCAAAGATAGATTTGTGATATTATCAGGATTAAGGTAAGTAGAAGGACCCTAACTCTTTTACACCATTTCGGTATATGTTAAAAGAGATTCACTCTATGTTTATGGCAATCTAATTTGAATTATTCGTTTTTGTTGAATCGAGAAAAAAAAGATTATCCATTTACTAATATGTACGTCATGTATTTTTGACCTTAACAATTTTCTTATATCTTTGGTTTATGAATATTTGAGAAACTGTTATTTAGAATTTTCTCTCATAAATCTTTACATAAATTTTAACGTTTTAAGCAAAATCCCTATTTGAACAGTGGTTCGTCACTGTTAAAGCAGTGACTGAATCACAATTCATAATGACTAAGTCACTATCGTAACAGTGAATAAGTCACCGTTGGAACAGTGACTTTGGTTTACATATCTTACTTTTTTTTTCTTTTTTTGTTAATTTTTTATGTTACTTTTTTGTTTTTATTTTTTTTTAATTTACATTTAGTTTTGTTTGTGTTATGATTATTATGTATAATTATGTAGTAGTTAGTAAATGGTTTTCTTTTATTGGTTTAGATAATAATTCTTTAAGTGTTTCAATAATACCTAAAATTCTCTATTCATTATTATTTTTTCTTAAGTGCTCTTATTTTACTTAACGTTTTGGTCTAAATATTTATAATAGAGATTAATTGTCTTTTACTTATGTGAATTTTGTTTCACAAAATATTTCAGTAGTATCCAAGTCGTGGATTATTATAATTTTGTAGGCCAATTCACGATAGTTTTTAAAAGAAGTTATATACATATATGTTCATAATCATTGCATAACTTTGCAATTTCGTACTTATTGCATACTTGTGGTAACATTTTGGACCCATATGCCATATCCTTTAAGGCTGTGTCTTCGTTTAGCCCTCGGTGGTGGGGATTGTACGCTACTCTTTGGGTAGTGCACTACTGCTTCGTCAGGACTCTCATTTGCTTTTGGTGGTATATGCGACAACATATCACTCTTTGTCTTCGGCCACTTTTCTTTGGATTTCTATCCATCTTCGTTGTATTGGCATAATTTAGGGTCATTATGTACCTTGTTTTGTCAATAAGTGTGGGTTTTGGCCTTATGTTTCCTTTTCGAAAGTTATTTTCATGGTGCACGCCATTTAAATGCATGCTCTATTATTAGCATCTACATTTTGTTTCATATTGTTTTGGCAAAACTATAATGCTTTAGTAGTTTTAGGGTCTACTACTTGCTGGGATTATTATCTCATTACGTATTTTATTTTTTTTGAAAAATATATTATTTCGCAGATAGAGAGAAATAGATCACTTCGCTTGGATCTTGGGTTAGAGGACACCCTATGTTGCTGGATCTTTTAGTACATTGAAATAATGAAGAGTTTATCTCGCATTAAACTTGTCCAACACTTACTTTTCGTGCATTTGGACTTTTCATTTTGCACAATGTCATCTTTGAAGATATTTTAAGTTTCTTTGGAGGCGTGGATCATTTATCTATGTCTTTGGGAGTTAGATGCTCTGAATTTGTCTTTCTTGGTTGTGGTTGTAGAATAGTTGTATTTCATGCCTTGCGAATTTAGGAAGAAGTGTCCCTTCTTAGGTTTGCGGCAATCACGTTCCTTGAGGTTCGCTTTTGATGAATTTTGAGGGTGTGACGGAGTGGTATCAGAGCCTAGGTTATGATCAACATGGACCTAGGTTTGGGTTATGAGTGATTTCGGTAGCATGTTAGTTTCTAGTGACTTATATTCTAGTTATTTGTGCACTAAATTTCATCTTGTGGTAGGAATGAAATGGCACCCAAGAGAAAGAAAACAACAAGTACTAGTAATGCTTCAGCTCCTTAGACTATAGAGGAACCCGTTCCTTTAGCAGAGCTAGAACCTGAGCAATAGCTTGATGAAGAAGTTGATGAACACTTTGAGGGTGTAACAGAGGCTTTATTTCGTAAGATAGCATGAAGATCACGCCAAGATGACCAAGGGGAACTAAGTAAATTAGAAGTATTGGAGAAATTCTTGAACATGCACCCACCCCGTTTCTCATGTGAATGGGAACCCCAAGAGGTTCGCAAATGGTTAACTATGGTAGAAGGCCTATTCAGAACCCTTCGGTACAATGATGATAGGAAGATCCGATTTGGGGCACACTTGTTAGAAGGGTCTGCTCTGGAGTGGTAGAATCAGAAATTAGAAGAGACAGAAGAAGAATTGCAGAGTTGGAAGGAATTCCGTGACATGTTTGAGTTAGAGTTTTACCCAGTGGAGTAGTGCAACTTGAAGATCACTGAATTTACCCATTTCAGGCAAAAGGATATGAGTATGGCAAAATATGCTAGGAAATTCAAAGAATTGGCCCGCTTTGCACCTTTCATGGTACCAAATGAATACGTGAAGGCCAAGAAATTTAAGCTGGGTTTGAATCTAAACATTCAAAGCATTATGGCACCTCAATTGCATGATACCTTAAAGGGGGTGATAACCGCTGCAACCGTATTTGAGCGGGATATAAAGTTGATGCAACAACAACGAGGTTCTTCAAACAAGAGAAAAAATAGAGCTAGTTCATCACAGGATAAGAATGGACCTTCCAAAGGGAACTACAAGAAGCCTTATCCATCTAGGAGTAACAAGAATGACAGTAAATGTACTAAGTGTAGCAGTGCTCATAAAATAGAGAATTGTCATTGGGTGACTGGAGGATGTTTCAAATGTGGAAGCAAATAACACCGCATTAAGGATTTCCCAGAGATAAAGGGGAAAATCAGAGGCCACATGAAGATGGAAAGAAATAGCCTAATCATACCCGTCTTTTTACCCTTACCCATAGAGATGCTTAGGCCGCAGATGATGTGGTGACAAGTATTATCCTTATTATGTTTATCTTTGCTCATGTGTTATTCGATTATGGGTCAAACTATTCCTTTGTGTCATCCACTTTTGTCTCATTACTTAATGTTAGACCTGTACTATTAGATTCTAACATATGTGTTGAGACCCTTATAGAGAAATCTGTCATAGTAAGTACTGTGTATCGTAATTGTTTAGTTCAAATTAGGGAGTGGGAGTTGCCCGCTAATTTGATTGGGTTAGACTTAAAGAATTTTGATGTGATCCTTGGGATTGATTGGCTAGCTGCATATCATGGCCATATTGACTGCTTCAGTAAGAGAGTTATATTTTGCATGCCTGGGAAGGACAAATTTGAGTTTGTTGGTAGAACCCTTCAACCTCTGCTGGTGATATCAACTTTTAAAGCTTCAAAACTAGTGAGAAAGAGGTGTACAACATTCTTGGCAAGCATTGTGGAATCTGAAGGTAATGGGCTCAAGGTTGAAGACATCCCGATTGTCCGAGAGTTTCCTGATGCTTTCCCATAAGATATTCCAAGACTCCCCCTAAATCGAGAGATTGAGTTTAAAATTGACCTTGTACCTGGAACTGGACCGATATCTAAGACACCATACACTATGACACTTGTAGAATTGAAGGAGCTCAAGGTACAACTATAAGAACTACTGGATAAGGGACAAATTCGCCCCAATGTATCTCCTTGGGGTACACCGGTACTATTTGTTCAAAAGAAGGACGGTAGCATATGCCTCTACGTTGACTATCGGGAATTGAATAAGGTGACAGTCAAGAACTGTTACCCACTGCCGAGTATTGATAATCTATTTGATCAATTACAAGGGGCTAGAGTATTCTCGAAGGTTGACTTGAGATCAGGGTACCATAAGTTAAAAATCAAGGACAATGACATCCCTAAAACAACTTTTAGGACATAGTATCCACTACGAGTTTATTGTGATGCTGTTTTGGTTGACGAATGCTCCTACAACATTTATAGATTTGATGAACATGGTCTTCAAGCCTTTCTTGGATCAATTTGTGGTTGTATTCATTGACGATAATCTGGTGTATTCCAAAAGCTCTCAAGAACATGAGTCATATTTGAGAATAGTATTGCAGACACTCAGGAACAATCAACTGTATGCCAAATTGAAAAAGTGTGGGTTTTGGTTGACTGAAGTGGCTTTCCTAGGCCATAACATTTCAGAGAAGGGAATATTAATCGATCCTCAAAAGATAGAGGTTGTAGCTAATTGGCCGAGACCTAAGTTAGTAATGAAAATTCATAGCTTTTTGGGATTGGCAGATTATTATAGAAAGTTTGTGGAAGGATTTTTGAAAATTGCTACCCCGATGACTCGTCTCATGCGTAAGGGTGTAAAGTTTGAATGGTCAACAGAATGTGAAAAGGCTTTTCAAGAATTAAAGAAAGTTTAGTATCTGCGCTTGTGCTTGTATGGCCTAGTAGACTAGATAGGTTTGTTGTGTATAGTGATGCTTCCCATAATGGTTTGGGTTGTGTGCTCGTGTAACATGGTAAAGTTATCGCTTATGCTTCAAGTCAATTAAAGAACTATGAGAAGAATTACCCTACTCATGACTTAGAGTTAGCGGCTATGGTGTTTGCACTAAAGATTTGGAGACACAATTTGTACGGGGTGACTTGTGAGATATATACGGACCACCAGAGTTTGAAATATCTTTTCACCTAAAAGGAGTTGAATTTGCGGCAGCGACGGTGGCTAGAGTTAATAAAAGACTATGATTTAAAAATTTACTACCACCCAGGAATGGCAAATAAGGTGGCAGATGCATTAAGTAAAAGACATATAGGGAGTATGACAACATTGCCAACCTCACAAAATGAACTTATTATGGAATTTGAGAAGCTAAGAATCGAGGTAACAACAAATAGAAGGTCAACTATGTTAGCCAATATCACTGTTCAATTAATGTTGTTTGACAAAATTCGAGCCGTTCAAAGACAAGACCCGTACTTAGAGAGAATTCGTGCTGAATTGGAGAATGGACACAAATCTGATTTGGAACTACATGAAGATAGGACTCTTAGATTTAATAGAAGATTGTGTGTTCCTGAGGATCATGAAGTTAAGAAGGAAATTCTAGACGAAGCGCATGGCTTGCTTTGCAATCCATCCAGGAGGGACAAAAATGTATCATGACTTAAAAGATCATTTTTGGTGGCACAACATGAAGAATGATGTAGGATAATATATGGCTAAGTGTCTCACATGTCAAAGAATTAAGGCGGAACATCAAAAGCCATTTAGACCTCTACAACCATTAGACATACCCAAGTGGAAATGGGAATGTGTATCAATGGATTTTGTGACAAGTTTGCCTAGGACTCGTGATAAAAATGATGCTATTTGGGTAATTGTGGATAAATTGACCAAGTCAGCTCACTTATTACCTTTCCGATTAGGGACTTCACTAAAGAAACTCTCAGAGTTGTACAATCGGGAAATTGTGAGGTTACATGGGATACCTAAGGAGATTGTGTCTGATAGGGACACAAGGTTTACATCGCAATTTTGGGCAAGTTTTCAGAAGGCCATGGGTACTAGTTTGATGATGAGTTCGACCTACCATCCATAGACAAATGGACAAAGTAAAATAACTATCCAGATTCTTGAAGATATGATGCGGGTGTGTGTATTGGATTTTGGCAAAAACTGGGATAAATACATCACATTGGTAGAGTTTGCTTATAATAATAGCTATCAAACGAGCATCAAAATGGCTCCCTTTGAATCTTTGTATGGTAGAAAGTGTCGTACACCATTATATTGGGATTTAGGTGAGAAAACGATTTTGAGCCCTAAATTAATCGAAGAAATGGAAAGCAAGGTTAGATTGATACGATCCCACATCAAAGAAGCCCAAGATCGACAGAAGAGTTGGGTTGATTTTAAAAGAAAAAGAATAGAGTTCCAAGTGGGAGAGCATGTTTTCGTAAGAGTATCTCCGACTAAAATGGTGGTGCGATTTGGAATGCGTAGGAAGTTAAATCCTCGGTACATTGGACCTTTTGATGTTATGATCGCATTCGTGATATTGCTTATCGACTAGCCTTACCGCATTCTTTAGCTGGTGTGCATACTGCGTTCCATGTGTCACAATTAAGGAAGAATATGTCAGATGAAATTCCTGTGATCCGCCATGAGGATATTCAATTGAGGGAGGATCTATCATACGAAGTAGAGCCCATGAAGATTATAGACTACAATGAGCAGAGACTGAGGATGAAGATTATTCCTTATGTCAAAGTTCGTTGGAGAAATGAAACAACTAGACATGCAACATGGATGTTAGAGACTGAGGCTCGCGAGAAGTACCCTTACATCTTCCAAAACCAAGGTATATAGTGTCCAGGGCGAAACTCTTGCTAAGGGGAGAAGGATGTAACGACCTCCACAATATAAGGGCTTTTGGTTAAAAAATATAAAATAAAAGATAAAAAAGAGGGTTGTTGAGATTTTAACATTTGCATAGCCCTTAGCTCTTGTAGAAATTGTATATCTCAAGTAGAAATCCTATCCCATTACTCCACTACTGAACTAGACAGTTCTTAAGTTAAAAATCTTTGCATTTTCATCTAACGACTATTGCAGAACTAAACATAAAACTCTATATACATATAGATACAAGAAAGGAGCAAGAACACGAATCTATAGCACACGAAGGCGATCGATAGGAATTCTTGTGTTTTCTGCATTTAGGTAAGTACTTTTTAAGGCATCTTGAATTAAATTTGATTGCAAGATTACATAGATAAATTGTTGGGCGTGAAAGTTAATTAGTTATAGCATCTTTTCTTGTCTTATGAAATAGGATTTTGATCTTTGAGTTACATTTTGCAACCCTGAAGATAGATTTGTGATATTATCAGGATTAAGGTAAATAGAAGGACCCTAACTCTTTTACACCCTTTTAGTATATGTTAAAAGAGATTCACTCTATGTTTATGGCAATTTAATTTGAATTATTCTTTTATGTTGAATTGAGGAAAAAAAAAGATTGTCCATTTACTAATATATACGTCATGTATTCTTGTCCTTAACAATTTTCTTATATCTTTGGTTTATGAATTTTTGAGAAACTGCTATTTAGAATTCTCTCTCATAAATCTTTACATAAATTTTAACGTTTTAAGAAAAATCCCTATTTGAACAATGGTTCATCACTATTAAAGAAGTGGCTGAGTCACTGTTCATAGTGACTAAGTCACTGTCGTAACAGTGACTAAGTCATCGTTGGAACAGTGACTTAGTCACGGTTCCAACAATGACTTTGGTTTACATATTTTACTTTTTCTTTTTTTTTATGTTATTTTTTTATGTTATTTATTTGTTTTTATTTTTATGTAATTTACATTTATTTTTGTTTGTGTTATGATTATTATGTATAATTATGTAGTTAGTAAATGGTTTTCTTTTATTAGTTTAGACAATAATTCTTTAAGTGTTTCAATAATATCTGAAATTCTCTATTCATTATTTTTTTCTTAAGTGCTCTCATTTTACTAAACGTTTTGGTCTAAATATTTATAATAGAGATTAATTGTCTTTTACTGATGTTAATTTTGTTTCACAAAATATTTCAATAGTATCCAAGTTGTGGATTATTGTAATTTTGTAGGCCAATTCACGATAGTTTTTAAAAGAAGTTATATACATAAATGTTCATAATCATTGCAAAACTTTGCAACTTCATATTTATTGCATACTTGTGGTAAAAGTTTGGACCCATATATCATATCCTTTGAGGTCGTGTCTTCGTTTAGCCCTCGGTGGTGGGGATCATACGCCACTCTTAGGATAGTGCACTACTACTTCGTTAGGACTCCTACTTGTTTTTGGTGATATGTGCGACAACAAACCACTCTTTGTCTTCAGCCACTTTTCATTGGATTTCTATCTATCTTCATTATATTGGCATAATTTGGGGTCATTACATACCTTGTTTTGTCAATAAGTGTGGGTTTTGGCCCTATGTTTCCTTTTTTAAAGTTATTTTCATGGTGCACGTCATTTAATTGCATGCTCTATTTTTAGCATTTGCATTTTATTTCATATTGTTTTGGCAAAACTATAGTCCTTTGTTAGTTTTGGGGTCTACTACTTAATGGGATTATTATCTCATTACGTTATTTTGTTTTTCTTGAAAAATATATTATTTCGCAGATGGAGAGAAATAGATCACTTTGTTTGGGTCTTGGGTTAAAGAATACCCTATGTTGCTGGATCTTTTAGTACATTGAAATAATGTAGAGTTTATCTCGCATTAGACTTATCCATCATTTACTTTTCGCGCATTTCGACTTTTCCTTTTGGACAATGTCATCTTTGAGGATGTTTTAAGTTTCTTTGGAGGCGTGGATCATTTATCTATGTCTTTGGGAATTAGATGCTCAGAATTTGTCTTTCTTGCTTGTGGTTGTAGAATAGTTGTCCTTCTTGCTTGTGGTTGTAGAATAGTTGTCCTTCATGCCTTGCGAAGTTAGGAAGAAGTGTCCCTTTTTAGGTTCGTGGCAATCACATTCCTTGAGGTTCACTTTTGACGAATTTTGAGGGCGTGATAATTTCAATATCTCTCTTTTCTTGAAATATATTTATGCAAAAAGTTCCTTGATGCAATTGAATGACATAGGTACGTGGAGATTCGCACAGAAGGTCTATGACCATATGGCTTGGATCAAAATTATAGGTTTATAACCGTATAGTGAAGTTGGGCACTTCACTATGGTAAGGTTATAATCAGAGAGTCTCTTATTTGGTAGGGTGACATGCCTTAGTCATTAGAGGGGCTTTTTGGACTTCTCTCATTAGTGCATATGAGTGCATTGAACAGGATTGCAATAGATGTTATCTCAGTGACATTACTATCATTGTCAGAGAACTAAAAACATCTTAAACTACTAAGTGACCAATGTTTTATATCATGAGCATATATGGATGTATCAGCAGATTCTAGGTCATATGTTTTATTTCACTATGGGTGAGATCTTATAATGGGTCAGCAGCTCGGTGTTTTGGATATATGGACTAGGTTCAATAGATGGCATGTATATAAGTCATGATTTTATGATATCTTAAGTGATAATGAGCTACTAGCTTGGAGTAATCTATATAGTCATCCAAATCTAAGCGCTAATAATATAGCTCCGGCTATATTGGTTACTAAATTTGTAGGTCGCTCTCGAGAACAAGGGAATAGTATCTGTGTGGTGATTATATGAAAGATAAAGTTCCAAGGTATAGATGTAATCAAGATAGAATGATAGTGCGAATGCTAGACCTACTCTTGATTACGGGTAAAACATAGAAGGACATTTTAGTCATTTCACTTAGTAGAACAAAGATAGAAAACCTCTCTCAGAAGTTTATTAATTGCCATGGAGTGCAACCCTAACTTTTTAGTAGAATGAGTTAAGGTTAAAATGGTCAAAATACAATTAGTGTTTAGCAAGGGTATTTTGGTCATTTTGAAGCCACAACAGTTATGTCTTCGGGTCCCTCTCCTAGCCACTTTCCTAATATGGTGTACTGTTGTTTTTCTTAGATTGGCATTTGTGTGTTAATTGAGTATGATTTCCTATTTGGGAACACGTAGTTCAATTTAGAAAGTTAAGACATTAGGACAAAAGACACTCTTAAGACAAGAATCTTTGTCCTAGATGATATTGTCTTAACAGCATATGGTTGGCACAAGTTCTGCTGTGGAGGAGTATGGTAGGCGTGTGGAGTTAGTTTCGATAGGATAAGATTTTTTTTTTTTTAAATTTTAGAATTAAGAAGATAATGTCATTTATCTTCTGATAATTCCAAAGAAAATCAAATGAAACTATCCTAAAGTAACTAAACTACTTGATCTCCTAGATCTTCCTAATCACTATACACTACACGGCTATATCTCTTAGCCTATGCAGAGAAAAAAACACACACGATACACTACACACGCATATTGTCACTCACAGCCAAGAGGAAAAGAAAAGGCATAGAAGAAATCTTCCACTGATTTCACAAGCTATAGCTAATATCGTAGAATATGGGCTAAGACTCAAGGAGTTTCATTCATTGGGGGATTCTCGAGCCTTGGATGAATTTTTTATCCATTATACAGTGGCCTAAACATGTGAGTGTTATGGATTTAAGCCAACACATAAAGGTATTTTCACATACAAATGCAATAGCATGATTCTTTTGATTTCTAGTATGTGACTATTGGGGGATTCTCGAGCCTTGGAGGAATTTTTTATCCATTATACAGTGGCCTAAACATGTGAGTGTTATGGATTTAAGCCAACACATAAAGGTATTTTCACATACAAATGCAATATCATGATTCTTTTGATTTCTAGTATGTGACTATTGGATGATTTCGTAGATTAATCTTGTCTATGGTTAAGTGGCAGCCATATATTGTTTATAAACTTGTAAAATATTGTGACTAACACTAGAAATCCATAGACCATCAGTTGATGCTTTCGGGGGTTCCCCAAATTATAATTGGATGATCTCCTCCATTGTTCGCAATTCGTTTCTCTCCCTGTTTATCAATTTTGGCAACTTCTTTCGGTACGTCCCGCAGTCGGTTAACCAAGTAGCAAATTGGGTTCCACGAGCAATTAGGATATGGAGTGAGAGCGCCACTAAATTCTAAAGTTTGCCCGAAAGGAAAATGTGGTAGAGAAGATAGTTTCGCTAGATAATTTAACAAATCCTGTTTTACTTGTGAGTCTCACTGAAGAATATTTCATACTCTTATGAAGGCGAAGGGTACTAGAATAATTTGGTAGTAGTGCTCTTTAGTAAGACATCTTAGTATAAGTAATATTATTCAGTTATAAAATTAGTGCATTCATTATGAGCATTTCAATTTCTCTCTTTTCTTGAAATATATGTATGCAAAAGGCTTCTTGGTACAAATAAATGGCATAGATGCGTGAAGATCCGCATAGAAGGTCTATGGCCATGAGGCTTTGATCAAAACTATAGGTTCATAATTGAATAATGAAATTGGGCATTTCACTATGGTAAGGTTATAATCAGAAAGTCTCCTATTTGGTAGGGTGACGTACCTTGGTCATTGGAGGGACTTTCCAGACTTTTTTCATTAATGCATGTGAATGCATTGAACAAGACCGCAATAGATGCTATCTCAGTGACATTATTATCATTGTTAGAGAACTAAAAGCATCTTAAGCTACTAAGTGACCAATGCTCTATATCATGAGTATATGTGGATGTATCAGTGGATTCTAGGTCATATGTTATTATTCATTATGGGTGAGATCTTATAATGGGTCAACAACTCGGTGTTTTGGGTATATGGACTGGGTTCATTAGATGACAAGCATATAAGTCTTGATTCTATGCTATCTTATGTGATAATGACCTACTCGCTTGAAGTTATCTATATAGTCATCCAAATCTAAGCATTTAGTAGCTTGGGCTATATTGGATACTAAACTTGTGGGTCGCTCCCGGGAACAAGGGAATAATATCTGGGTGGTAAGTTTATGAAAGATAAAGGTCCAAGGTTTAGATGTAATCAAGATAAGATGATAGTGCGAATGTAGGACCTACCCTTTGTTAGAGATATGCCCTAATGCTATATATGTGGATGACATACTTAGGGGCATTTTGACATTAACTTGTATATTTTTGCATAGCTAGTCTATATGTTCTTTTACATATTGACTTGTAATAAACATTCATATTCTCCATCTTCATCATATGAATGAGCCCCTAGTGTTTATCATTAGAAGCGATGTATTCTAAAAAGGGTGTTTACAATATATTGACATATCTCTTTATCATGATAAATACTTAAAGTGTTCATAATCCTCAGATTATTTGATTGGGACTTTAATAATCTATTATAGACTATCACATGTCTTGTTACCTTTGATTAACATAGGGATGTTAATGATAAAGGATGGTGAGCCACGTACCATAATAGTATAGGATGCGATTAACAAACAAGTGAGTAATTATTAGTGGAATAGATCATTAAATATGACGTGAATAACAAATTACATGACTAAGGATTAATAATTTGTTATTCGTTGCGATTGTGCATGTAATCCTTTGACTTGAGACGTTACGACTGTCATATGTATCGAGGTTTCATATTAGTTTTAGGACAACACTTGTCTACTTTAATCGAGATTGGTTATGTCTTCTTGTGGTATCATTTGTCCGACATAGTGATTGACAGGTAATTGTCAAGATAGAATCAATTAATCTCCGACGTGAGGCGATGTTCTATGCAATCTAGTTATGGTAGTTTAATGAGAAAGTCCTCGGTCGGGGTGTACATGATGGAAAGGTGTTTTTTCATGTGTAATCTCTTATTATACCATTTAGATCTTTGCATAGAATCGAGTTTATGAACTTAATCGTATCATAGTTCTTACTCGACGGGATATTTAATGAAAGGATTGGTTTGCACGCTAATCAGCGACTATAAATAGATTCACTTGAGTCAACTTTATTGCCTTATATATTGTCTACGCATGTGGCTAGACGTTAACCTAGAACGTGGGGGTATTTTGAGAATGGAGGAGATATTCTTGAAATGGATTAAACCGTTTAATATTCCCTTATTGCTATATGGCGACGAATCTAGAAAGTCACACACAATAGAGCAAATGAATATGTTTTCAATTGAGCTTGTATATAGTGTATTTATGGATTGTTAAAGTGCTAACAATTATGTTTTGTTTTTTTTTATATTATTAAGGAGTTAATAATAGTGTAATTAACCATTAAAGGTTAATCGGGTCAATTTGTAATTAATTGTTAATTATGGGGCCAAAGTATAATTATCAATATTTGTTGGGGTTAATATGTAAATATAAAAAATTTATTTTCCATAATTTAAACTAATGGTGATTAACTTGAATTAATTATTTGCATAGTTGAAAGAATAACATTATATGTATATATGATATATGTATGTATGTTATGTCTTGAAGAAGAGAAGATGTCATTTGCTTGGACTACAATTGGTCACATCATCTCTTCTACCAACCAATTTGAATATATGGCTAAGATTAAATACTACATGGATGATGGATGTATTTGATATGCTAGCATGTATGAGGATGATATGTATGTATATGCATAGATAGAAATATATTGGTCAATGGTCTTTTGACCACACATATAATACATATACACATAACACAAACACTTAGAAGAAAACAAAAAAACAAAAAAACTCTTCCTTTTCTTGTTGAAGCTCACGACCAAAAGAGGGAAAGAAGAGGATAATTTTTCTTGCCAAAAAAACTTCATTACAAGCTCTTAGATCTTCAAAGTAGCCTAGCACAAACACTTAGAAGATAAAATAGAAGCTCTTTCATGCTTGTGTGGACCAACTTGATCTCCTAATGATATGGGAGGGCTAGTCAAGAATCAAGTGAGCATCCATGACTTCCAAGGCTTGCCTTCAAGAGGTATATCTTGAATCCATCTCTTGAATACATATGTTATATATATGCTTTTATTATGTTCACTACAAGAAAAAAAGGTTGAGGCGACGGCCAAAATCCGTAACCTAGCAGTAGCCAAATTGGGACGGGCGACCGCTTGGCTACGAAATACCGTCCGCAATAAAAAGCCTCGTCGCCAATTTGATATTCCGTAGCCCATCCGTAGCCAATTCCAAAAATTAATTTGTATTTATTTTTTAGAACTTCCGTAGCAAAATAGCCGTAGCCCATCCGTAGCCAACTTTTAAAAAAAAAATTAATTATTAACGTTCGTAGCAAATCCGTAGTCGTTTCGGTCATAAATTTCCGTAGCCCACGACTACGGATTAGTATCCGTAGAATATCGGTAGCCCTTTTTCCGTAGCCAATCCGTAGCCTATCCGTAGCCAACTAAAATTTTGATTTTGTTATTAATTATTAACGTCCGTAGCAAAGCAGTAGCAATTTTGGTCGTAAATCGGCCGTCGTCCACGGCTACGGATTGTTATGGTAGCCAATCCGTAGCCAATTGTCGCCAAATATCCGTGGCCTTTTGTCGGCATATTGTCGTAGCTATTTCGTCACTAATTCATTATTTAATATAAAAAAATAAAAACAATTATAAATATAAAAAAATTATATAAACAAAAAAAATTAAAAATACAAATTATTATTTACAAAAATTTTAATATTTACAATAGATTTATAATATTTACAAAAAAAACAAATACAAAAATAATATTAATTTACAAAAAAAAAACTAAAATGATCTACTATTGTCTTCTAATCATCTCGCTCACAAGATTTTAATGCCTGCAAAGCTTTCCTTTTCTCTTTCTGTACTTTCTCATGCTCTTCCAAAGTCATCTCATATTACACCACAAACAAATATGCATAAATAACACACAAATATTGCTTGAAGATATTTAAAACAGTTTAATTTATTAAATTCCTCATCTACATATATATATTGCCAAATTTCTTCTCCCGACACAATCTAACCAGTGAAATAGTATTAAAAAGACACCAAAAGCTCATGAGTTAGAAGAGAAAATAGTTAACGAGAAACTTGGAATCAGTCCAAGGCTTCTAGCAAAAAATGTAATTGAATATCCTAAGTAATGTTTTGCGTATGGAAGTGTCGTTTGTATGAAATTACCTTATTATCTACCCTTCTAATATATAATTTTTCGTAACATCAATGCCATTTGCATAAAAGGGGATACAAGTTGGAGAAAATTGATGCATTCATATAGAAAAGAGAAATTCTACCACATTTTGAACCATTGTAAGCCAGATCTCAATAGTCCTTAATAGGGATAATTTTATCGTCAAACATATAAGAAAAATGTTCAGTCACGTTCCCTCTACCGAGTATGTATTTAGAAAAGCTTGAAAACACATGGACATAGTACTTGTAATACCACAACACTCAACTCCATATGAAGAAGGATTATCTTCTCCAACATCATCCTTCCAATTCGATAAATACTCGAATGGATCATTCTCCACTTTTTCTTTAAATCTCAACAAAGTCAATCCTAAATCACTTAACAAAAGAATTTCATTTAAGCACGTGATTCCATTATTTCAATTCTAAATTAACATGACTTTATTATTTCAATTCTAAATTAGCTCAACTCTATTATTTCAACTTTAAATTAGCACATGACTTCATTATTTTCACATATAACAAAAGAATAGCACCACTAATCAAATAACATTTCATATTCGCTACATCGACATTAACATATACATATTATCGGCATTAACATATATACATATTGAACTATAAGTGTGGTACATATTCAACTCTAAACTATTTACCTATAGATAGAGATAGGAATATGATGGTGGTACTCTTGGTGGTGGTGATGGTGCCATTGGTGGTGTTGATGATGCCCTTAATAGTGGTGATAGGGTGGTACTCTTGGTGATGTCTTTGGTGATGCCCTTGGTAATGATGACGAATAAAAATTAAATAAATAAATGAAAAAACCAATAAATTACAAATAAAATATAAATTATATATATATACACATACAAATATAAACTAGTATATTGCACTACCTTTGATGGTGTTGGTAATGCCCTTGGTAGTGGTGTCCTTGGTGTTGATGGTGTCACGCCCCGACCGAACGCGACAATAATCGGACAAAGTCTCCCCTTAGTTGGCTACATTCGAACACTTGTACAGTTATACTCAATGCCAACAACAAATACACAAGAACACCTTCTTGAAGCTTTGCTTATGCATAACATGCTAAACACAACATTTCTTCATAATGGTCTATATAAGTCTCACAATATTAGCTAGACCTGCCTTTACTCACAAGTTCTCAAGATGAATTACAATCCATAAAGCAAAGACTTTCTAAGTTCAAAAATAAGCTAAGTATGCTTTAGTTACATTTCCAAAGTGATTCATAAACTTGCAACTAAACTCTTTGATTTCTATAAGTCAAAAGCTATGATCTAACATGTGCATAATGGAACTTTGTTGCAAAACGAACTATAAAACTTGCAAAACAGCATAATCCAATCGTTTAATTCAATATAACTCATAAAGCATTCACAACCAATAATTCAATCATTTCACAAATCTAGTGATAGCAAAGTAGGCTACCACTTATAGCATTCACACATATTTTACCTAATTTCCGTTAGCAATTAACTTGTAGGAGAGCACCATTAAGTTCACTTGGTAATCATTTTTAGCAATCTAACTAGCTAAGAACATAAACAAGTCACATTTCCATTTGAAATCCAAGGAAATTTACAAGATTCCAACTTTAGACCTTATTTTGCAAGCATGTATCATGTATATATGTTGTATGCAATGTATGTAGGCTAAAAACAATCATTCAAGTATTTTATTAAACATATATTTAACATATTATACAACTACATCAAACTACAACACCCACATAAAGTCTCTAACTTTTAACAACATTCTACACATGTACTTCACATTTACTTCATAATAAACAACCTAGCATGTGAATTCATAGCCCAATTTAACACTAAAGGCCCAAAATATTTAAGTAGTATATTGTACTACCAAATAACATTTCATATTGCACAACCAAATATAACTACAATACAACATTTTTAATTCACGCAATATTTATGCCAAATATTTATGTCAAATATCACTAAATAAAATTAGAAAAAAAATAAAATTAAGTACAAAAACTATAGATTGAACAAATAAAAATCTAAAATTCACACACACATACATATATATATACACACACATATATATACATATGTGTATAGTAGACAAAAAAGAGGGGAAATATAAACCTTAAACTATTTACCTATAGAAAAGAGAAAAGGAGATGGTGATCATGGTAATAGTACCCTTGGTGGTGGTGGTGGTACCCTTGGTGGTGTTGGTAGTGTTAGTGGCGCCCATGGTGGTGGTTGGTGGTGGTGATGGTGCCTTTGGTAGTGGTGATGGTGGCCATGGTAGTAGTGGTGGTTGATGGTAGTGCCTTAGAGAGAAGAAAAAGAAAATTTCGTAGAGAGAGAGAGAAGAGAAGGAAAAAAAGTAGAGGGAAATGAAAAAACTTGAAAAACATTTTGTAGTTGTATCTGGAAAAAAAAAAGACGGGCAACGGAATGGCTACGGGTTTGCGTAGCCATAAAATAAAATAAAATAAAATAAAAAATTGTTTCGCTGGAAGGCCGGCGGGCCATCCGGTGGTGGACCGAGGCAAATGTGAAGCCTCTATCCGCGCCGGCAGGCACTCCGGCCATACCGGCCGGCCCTCCGGTAGTCCTTCCTGCCGGCCAAGTTTTTTTTAAAAAAAATTTAATTTTTTAATTTTTTAAAAAAAAATTTCTCATTTCTAAAACATCCCAAATTTATGTTTTTGCAATATTCATAGGCTTATTTAATTTAGCTATTTTTTTTTAAAGTTTATATGTATTTTATTATATATATGATATGTTTAGTTTAATTTAACTTAAGTTTGTATTAGCCAATTGATTTCTCTATAAAAGTACGCACGTTAATGAAATACGGACCAACTTTATTTTTATTTGAAAAATTTGCAACTCAAGTGAAGTTACTACGTTGTAAGTGCAATAAAAATTCCATAATTCAAATTAAAAACGATAAATCTAAATTTTTTGTTGAAATCCGTAGCCTAGTAGTAGCCAATTACTGCTGGGCTACGAAAACGTTCCAGTCTGTAGCCTGGCAGTAGCCAATTGGCTACTGCTAGGCTACGAAAAACTAATAATATGTATTATAACTTGTTAATAGGTAGAAACAACGTATTAAAACATGTTAATATCTTCATATTTTTCTTGTTTATGAAGTTTAGACACAATGTGAAAGTTTTTCGACTCTTAGACTGAACGTTTATTAACATTAACACAATATTAAGTGAAAACATGATAAGTTCGATTTAAACGGTAATTGATTTCTCTATAGAAGTACGCACGTTAATGAAATACGGACCAAGTTTATTTTTATTTGAAAATTTTACAACTCAAGTGAAGTTACTACGTTGTAGGTGCAATCAAAATTCTATAATTAAAATTAAAAATGATAAACCTCAATTTTTTGTTGAAATCTGTAGCCTAACAGTTGTCAATTGGCTACTGCTGGGCTACGAAAACGTTCCAGTCTATAGCCCAATAGTAGCCAATTGGCTACTATTGGGCTACGGAAACGTTTCAGTTCGTAGCCTAGCAGTAGCCAATTGGCTACTGCTGGACTACGGATAACTAATAATATGTATTATAACTTGTTAATATGTAAGAACAACGTATTAAAACATATTAATATCTTCATATTTTTCTTGTTTATGAAGTTTAGACACAATGTAGAAGTTTTTCAACTCCAGACTGAACGTTTATTAACATTAACGCAATGTTAAGTGAAAACATGATAAGTTCGATTTAAACGGTAATTGATTTCTCTATAAAAGTACGCACGTTAATGAAATAAGGACCAAGTTTATTTTTATTTGAAAATTTTGCAACTCAAGTGAACTTACTACGTTGTAGGTGCAATCAAAATTCCATAATTAAAATTAAAAACGATAAACCTCAATTTTTTATTGAAGTCCGTAGCAATTGGCTACTGCTGGGCTACGGAAACGTTCCAGTCCGTAGCCAGCTGGGCTACGGAAGCGTTCCAGTCTGTAGCCTAACAGTAGCCAATTGGCTACTGCTGGGCTACGGACAACTAATAATATGTTTTCTAACTTGTTAATAGGTATGAACAACGTATTAAAACATGTTAATATCTTCATATTTTTCTTGTTTATGAAGTTTAGACACAATGTGAAAGTTTTTTGACTCCTAGACTGAACGTTTATTAACATTAACGCAATGTTAAGTGAAAACATGATAAGTTTGATTTAAACGGTAATTGATTTCTCTATAAAAGTACGCACGTTAATGAAATACGAACCAAGTTTATTTTTATTTGATAATTTTGCAACTCAAGTGAAGCTACTACATTGTAGGTGCAATCAAAATTTCATAATTAAAATTAAAAACGATAAACCTCAATTTTTTGTTGAAATTCGTAGCCCAGCAGGGGCCAATTGGCTACTACTGGGCTACAAAAACGTTCCAGTCCGTGGCTACTGCTGGGCTACGGAAACGTTTCAGTCCGTAGCCTAGCAGTAGCCAATTGACTACTGCTGGACTACGGACAACTAATAATATGTATTATAACTTGTTACTAGGTAGGAACAACGTATTAAAATATGTTAATATCTTTATATTTTTCTTGTTTATGAAGTTTAGACACAAAGTGAAAGTTTTTTCAACTCCCAAACTGAACGTTTATTAACATTAACGCAATGTTAAGTGAAAACATGATAAGTTCGATTTAAACGACATTTGATTTCTCTATAAAAGTATGCACGTTAATGAAATACAGACCAAGTTTATTTTTATTTGATAAATTTGCAACTCAAGTGAAGTTACTACGTTGTAGGTGCAATCAAAATTCCATAATTAAAATTAAAAACGATAAATCTCAATTTTTTGTTAAAGTTCGTAGCCTAGCAGTAGTCAATTGGCTACTGCTGGGCTACGAAAGCATTCCAGTCCATAGCCCAGTTATTGCTGGGCTACAAACAACTAATAATATGTTTTATAACGTGTTAATAGGTAGGAACAACGTATTAAAACATGTTAATATTTTCATATTTTTCTTGTTATGAAGTTTAGACACAATGTGAAAGTTTTTCGACTCCTAGACTGAACGTTTATTAACATTAACGCAATGTTAAGTGAAAACATGATAAGTTCGATTTAAACGGCAATTGATTTCTGTATAAAAGTACGTACGTTAATGAAATATAGACAAAGTTTATTTTTATTTGAAAAATTTACAACTCAAGTGAAGTTACTACATTGTAGGTGCAATCAAAATTCCATAATTAAAATTAAAAATGATAAACCTCAATTTTTTGTTGAAGTCCGTAGCTTAGAGCTACGGAAGTGTTCCAGTCCGTAGCCCAGCAGTAGTCAATTGGCTACTACTAGACTATGGATTTGGTTATTTTATTTTTTCCTATTTAATTAAAATATATGTATTTATTTTTTTAAAACATTTTTTGAATAATATATATAGTCCGTAGCCAATCCGTGGCTATTGGCCACTGCATGGCTACGGACTTTTTATGATTTTTTTTGCCAAATTAATTAAATAAGCCGTAGCTAGTCCGTAGCAAATTTGCCACGGCTAGGCTACGGAATATTATTTATTATTTTTTTATTAATTAAAATTATTGTCCGTAACTAATCCGTAGCAAAGTTTTGTCACCATTTCAACGGGGCGTAAGTTGGCTACTGCTGGGCTACGAAATTTTTTTTCCGTAGCCTGGCAGTAGCCAATTTACTACGGAAAAAATCCCTCGCCCAATTCCGTCACCCGAGCGCTGTTTTCTTGTAGTAGTTAATCTTATGAACTCATGCTTAGGGTTTCATGAACGTAATGCCTAATCTTGAGAAATGTTTGAAATTCACCTATGCTTCCGCTATTGATTAGTGCATTAATGATATTTATAGCCCTAATTGATCTTTCACTCTTGATTAGGGGTAAAATATATAGGGGCATTTTGGTCATTTTACTTATTAGGACAAAGATAGAAAACCTCCCTCGAAAGTTTATTAATTACCATGGAGTGAAACCCTCACTCTTTAGTAGAATAAATTAAGGTTAAAATGGTCAAAATACAACTAGTGTGTAACAAGGGTATTTTGGTCATTTTGAAGCCACATCAATTATGTATTCGGGTCCCTCTCCTAGCCATTTTCCTAATATGGTGTACTATTTTTTTCTTAGCTTGGAATTTGTGTGTTAATTGAGTATGATTTCCTATTTAGGAAAATGTAGCTCAATTTAAAAAGTTAAGACATTAGGACAAAAGATACTCTTAAGACAAGAATGTTTGTCCTAGATGATATTGTTTTAACATGTTGTTGGCACAAGTTCTGCATGTGGAGGAGTGTAGTCGGAGTGTGGAGTTAGATTGGATAGGATAAGATGTTTTTTTGATTTTAGAATTATGAAAATAATGTCATTTATCTTCTGATAATTCTAAAGAAAATCAAATGAAACTATCCTAAAGCAACTAAACTACCTGATCTCCTAGATCTTCCTAATCACTATACATTACATGGCTATATCTCTTAGCCTAGGCAGAGAAAAAAAAAACACACGATACATTACACTCACATATTGTAACTCATAACCAAGAGGAAAAGAAAAGGCAAAGAAGAAATCTTCCACCGATTTCACAAGCCATTAGCCAGGATCGTGGAATAAAGGAGAAGACTCAAGGAGTTTCGTTCATTGGGGGATTCATGAGCCTTGGAAGAATTTTTCAGCCATTATACATCAGCCTAAACATGTGAGTGTTGTGGATTTAAGCCAACACATAAAGGTATTTTTGCATACAAATGCAATAGCATGATTTTTTTGGTTTCTAGTATGTGACTATTGCATGATTTCGTAGATTAATCTTGTCTATGGTTAAGTGGTATCTGTATATTGTTTATAAACTTGTAAAATATTGTGACTAACACTAGAAATCCATAGACCATCAGTTGATGCTTTCCGGGGTTCCCAAAATTGTGACTGGAGGATCTCTTCCATTATTCACAATTCGTTTCTCTCCCTATCTATCAATTTTGGCAACTTCTTTCGGCACGTCCCGCAGTCGACTAACCGAGTAGTAGATTGGGTTGCACAAGCAATTAGGATATGGTCTCTTCCCTTACAATGGTCTAGTACACTACCCCTAGAATTATCACAACTTGTACTTAGGGACGCTACCCCTACGGGAATAGGCTGATAGGATGTTTCTCTCTTTAATTCTATACCAAATTGCCAAAAAAAAAAACCAGAATCGAAAGAAAATAACGCTGAAAACTCAATTTCGTTACTCTATAAGCAACTCAAAGATACTTTACAAAAATAGTCATAACCTTTTTTAGAAAACTCCAATTGATAAAACACTTAAAATATTAGAAACTAGACTTGTAGGTCTTTCCAACCATATATAGATTGTCATTCTATTTCTTTCCCAATTGTAACAGTTTTTAATTTGAGATTGGCCCAAAAATTGATTCGTAACTTTGTAATATTTCAAACTTTGTAAAATATTTCAAACTTCTTTCATTAATTTCAGAGTTAAAATATTTGCTTGAGCTTACATGTCTATGGTAAATTCTCGGCATTAATTTTAATAAATTTTAAATTATATATTAACTTGGAGGTGTTGAAACGTGATATAACAAATACTGTTAATTGACAATGTTTTAATTTATCTTTAACTCGCATTTGGTTAGGAGTATTACAGAAAGGACCTATCGTTTTATTGTTTGCAAAAATTGGATTCCATTTTTGTCACTTTTGAAACAAAGAAAACTAATTTGAAAGTTCATGTAAACTTTAAAAACTAGCGGTCAAATTCACCCAAACTAAAGAATTTGTTTATATAAATAGCAAATTATGATATTCAAAAGTTTACACATTTCTGATTCAAACAGCCATTTTACATAGAAATCGATTTTGGAGGTATTCATAGGGTCCCCAAGTTGCTTTGTAGAAAGGTTACTGTTTACCGAGTTTCTTAAACTCATTTTTCTTTCGCTGTTGAAGATAATAGGAAGTATTGACTTGGGGTAGAATGGTAAATATCTTAAACATTTCAAGATATCAGTTATTGAGCGACTTTATCTTTATTCGACTTTCAATTCTATTTATTTTGTTTATTTATGACGTTTGTATTTGATAATCATTGTATCAAAGTTTACTTTTGATTTGGATTTAGTTGCTCTAAAAGTTGTGACCTCGGTTTGTGGTCTATAAAATTTGATATCTCTACGTATTAGAATGTCTTAAAATTTTAGGTTTTGCTAAAAGATCAAAAGATTTCGATGCTTTCACAGATTCACAATAATAGTCGGTCATTTTAACACTCTATATATAAATTGTTTATTTTTGTGATGAATAAGATATGACAATGCGATTTCACTAACGCCAATATTGTACCACTTTAAAATTTAGTACTTTCAACTTTGTAGGAGTTATAACGTTGATTCTACTATATATTCCACACTTTTAACTGAAGCAAACAACACTCTAGACATCATTTTCCGTTTGAAAGTGCATGAATTTGAGATTCATATAGTACTGATAATGAAAAGAAAGAAATTTGAAAGCTTGAACAGTACCAAAACATATGATTTCCTTAATCTAAACTCGAATACAAGAAATATAATTTGGAGGAGACGATCGATTACCAAGTCTTCCATCACAAGTCGTTGTAGGCATAACTCATGATCATTGAGGGAGGGCTGCACAGGGCCACTCGCATAGAAAATATACGCACACCGTTGTCCACTGGTCAGCGATTCTTATCAATTTTCTTCTTTTTATATCATACAAAAATGGTTTGCCAAACAATTGTAAGACCATTTTCAATAGAGGCTCTAAATTTAGAAACTTTTTAAATTTGGGTGTTCCAAGGCTGTTTTTAGAGCCTTCAAACCTAAAGAGCAACACTATTCATGACAAAAGTACGTAGGGTTCACCATTTTTTACTTAAAGAATGCCAAAATAGAGTTTGGGCTCTATTTTGTTCAACAAATTTAGAGCCCCAAATTTAAATTGGGGCTCTATTTTAATATCTTTTAAGCCAAAAGTGGTGAACTCCACATACTTTTATCATAAATAGTAAGTATTACTTTTTAGATTTGAGACTCTAAAAACAGATTTGAAATATCCCAATTTAAAAAGTCTCTAAATTTAGATATTCTATTGAACTTGTCCTAAGAAAATCTCCATCGAATTCAGTGGATGCATGTGCTTAACAATAACGGTTCCAATACTCTCAACGGTACCACCACTAGCTGGATTCCGTTGGATCATCTCCATCAAACTCACTCTATGTTTCATGCTCCACACACTGTTGCCATGGCCGTGGCCGTCGCCGTCGCCGTCGCCATATTTTAAGACCCATATCTCTATACAACGCGTACCACTTCTAACCCCTGTTCTTGAATAGAAAATTTTTCCCTTTGACTGGCTTACGTAATCAGACCTGATCCTAAAAGTTTCTTGAGGCAAGTTTATTATTTGTACGCTTTCCTGTGCACGATCGTAAGCCACTAAAGCTAATCTTGGATCTTTCCAGTATATTATGTCTTTCAACACGATAACATCTGTGTTAGCCACAACCAGTCTAAATGGTGAGGGAGAAATGATTGAAGACTCTTTCCATTCACCAGTCTCAGAAGAAAAGATTTCTATCTCAAGAATTGTCATCAATTCTCTAGGATTTGCCACTCCGGCTCGGACTACCTCATAACAAAACTCGCCAAACGAAATGCCATCGCCGCTGCAGATAAATGCCAGTGCTACATACTCATAAAACCTATTGGGTTCACAGGATTGCATATAATATAATTCATTTTTTTTCTTATATCGGTGGTACAAAGAAGAAAACCATGAGAAGAACCCACGATATGGAGAGTCTGCTGAAGAAAGCTTAACAATGCATCCCAGGAACCCCACTTTCCGGCTTTGAGGTCCTTCCCTTGGCCAAAGGTAGAAATGAATTTAGCACATGGTCGCGGCGGGGTAGTCAACCCAAACGGATCAGCATGAATTAATGATTGTGGTTGCAAAAAGAAACCAATGGTAAAAAACCTTGAGCTGGCGATGTACATCTGTAACACAACAAAAGAAGAAGAAACATAGAGGATTTAGAGAGAACGCTAGATAACATACAATAGCAAGGTACTGTCCAGAAATTTCAAGCAAGAGGTGAAAATACAAGGTTTGAGATCCATTATTTTCAGTAGCTATGTCGACACGTTTTAGAAATCTAAGATAAAGAGTCCTGAGTCATCAATTCGTTGCCTGTACCCCATTTTACATGGAAAAATATAAAGCGGCTCTACGAAAATTGCTCTTGGAAATAGGATAAAATTACAATCATATTTTCTTCCATAAAATTAGAAATTCAGCACCAATCAAGGTATTAACCGTAGCTCAAGATCCTTCGTACTTCATATGTTGAACATAACATTTCTACCATCGTGACGAGGGCCACAATGACGCATGAAGCCTGGAAAAGATAATCAGTACAAGGTATGCAAATACGTCCAAGACCAGAATCTACAGCCTCTGTAACACACTCGTTAAAACCACAAAGGATTCACTCTATTCATGACTATATGGAAACTATAAATACTATTGCTAATGAATTTGCATTATTAAAAAATATAATAGAACTTTTAACGTTCTTTTGGGACAAACTGTATCCAGGTCTCCGCTTAGTGACTAGGAAATCGTGGTCACTGATTTATCATGATCGGGCGATGATCATGAAGAGATAAGCACGGCCTTCTGTGCTCTCAGACAGAAATACTATCAAATTCCAGCCAAGTCAATCCAAATTTTCCTTCTCAATTGAAAACTTTTAGTAGAAGGCTTAACAATCTGGTGTTCAAGAAAAAGAGAATATAGGAAAAAGGTAAGAGTGTTAATTTTTTTTTAGCCAAAAGAATGTTAATTGGAATCATTAAATTTGTGCATACGCTGAACAGATTTATTAAAGCTGCGTTTTCTGGGAATCTTTTCCTTAAGCCCCTTTTATCCTTTCTTTCAACACAAAAAGAATGAAACGATGACAAAAAGTGGAATTAAATTAACGGCGTGTGATCTCTAATGTGTGAGTATTAACAAATAGATATAGATTGCTCAACTTTACCTCGATGCCTCGCTTTGTTGCTCCATGTTTAATTGCTAATCGTCGCCTTTCGTGCTGATGGATAAGATTCCAGTAATGCTCCGTGTCGCATCTCTTTCTCGTACTGAGGTATTTATAGATGAAGCTTAAGCATTTGTCAGTCACAATTATACCAGAAAAAGGAGTCTTCTTTCCCTTATCGAGTAGAAAAAGGAGGCGATTATAGATATCCCTTTTCCAACGGGATTTCGTTCTTTGGCTCTGTTTGTGTGCTGTAAACTATAATCTTGAAAAATATTTTTCTTATTTTTTGTTATTTGATAATACTGAAAATTAATTAAACAGAAAATATTTTTCACTCAAAAAAAAATATTTAGTTGAAATGAGTAGAAAATATTTTTATTTCGTTTAAGAGAAGAATATATTTTTCACTCATTCTACCCACTCCATCCCATGCCACCCCACCCACCCCACTCTTGTCATATGTTTAATTAATTATTATTAAATAAAAATTAATTAATTTAATAATCAAAATTAATTAATTAAATAATAAAAATGTATTTTAAATATTAAAACATATTTATTTTATAATAAAAAATTTATTAATTTTAATTTAATGACTAATAGATTAATTAAATTAATAACTAATAAAATTATATTTAATATTTAATTAATTATTTATTTGATTAATTTAAAATTTTTATTCATTTAATAACTATTAGTTAATTATATATCTAATTTTATGAATTAATAATAATTAATTAAAAAATTAATTATTCAATTAATTTAAGATATTTATTTATTTTTTAACTATTAATTAGTTATTTATCTAATCAGTACAAGAAAACAACTCTCGAGCGACGGATTGGGGCGATGGACTTTGTTTCCATAGCTATTTGGCGATGGAAAGACGACGAAATTATAAACCGTAGCCAAATGGTTATCAAAAAGCGACGGACAAATAAATTCCGTAGCCTTTCCGTGCCCAATATAGGAACGGTTGAGTGGCGACTAAAATGTGGCTACGGATTTGTGACGGAGAAAAAATTTAATAAAAAAAAATACATTGAAAATAAATTTATGTAGCCATGCGGTAGCCACATAGCGATGGACACTATTTGTTACTCGAATAAAAATTAAGACATAAATTTTTGAAGCAAGGCTGTAGGTAATTGGCTACAGAATGACGACATACGTTAACGTATCCGTAGCTAATCCATAGCCATGAATACTATTTAGTTTATTTTTACTTATTAACAATTATACATAGAAGGTAATATTGTTTCCGTAGCAAATCCGTAGCAAGTTGGCTACGGATTGGCTACGGACTTTTGTGTGTCCGTAGCCACTTACCATGAATTGGCTACGGACAGTTAAAAAAATAAATATGAAGTTATTAACTCATTTTTACACATTTTTCTTATATATTAACAAGTTAAACGCGGAGAATATTAATTTCTATAGCCATTTCGTGGCCAATGGCTATGGTCTTTTATATATCTGTAGTCAATCCGTAGCCAATGGCCACGAAATGGTTATGGACATCTACCATTCCATAGCCACTTGTGACGGATTGGCTACGGAGTTTATAAAAAATTGAAGTACATCGCATTTAATACTAATTATCAACGTGCGATTCGACCTAAAACGAAAGACAATAAGAAGTGACTTATATTGTTGTCGGATAAAAACAAATTTGACCCGTTTTTTGTTACTATAGGCATTTTTCTAGAAAAATATCATAGAATCCAATAACCGATTAAATCAAAGTTCATATATTCTCCTAAAAATTTGCGTTAATGTTAATTAACGTTGAATCTATTAGTTTAAAACTCTCACATTTGGTTTGTATCCCACAAACAAGCAAAATATTAAGTTATTAACACGTTTTTACTATATATTAACAAGTTAAACGTGGAGAATATTGATTTATGTAGCCATTCCGTGGCCATTTGCTACGGATTGGCTACGGACTTTTATATATCCGTAGCCAATGGCCACGGAATGGCTACGAACATCTACCATTCCGTAGCCATTCTATAACCACTTACCACAAATTGGCTATGGAGTTTATAAAAAATTGAAGTATATCGCATTTAATGCTAATTATCAACATGCGATTCAACCTAAAACGGAAGACAATAACAAGTGACTTACATTATTATTAATTTATGAAATTATTAATTAATTAGTTTATTTATTATGTATTAATTAAAATTTTTATTAATTAATTATTTTAAAATCTAATAATTTTAATTAATTAATAGTTATTAATTCTTAATATTTTATAAAAAAATAATAACCTAATAGTTTTAATCAATTTTTCAGTATTACATCCGAACACTAGAAAATATTCTATTTTTCAGGAAAATATTTTCAGATTTCCCATCAGCAAGTTATTTTAAGGCAAACAAATGGAGCTTTAATGTTTTGTTTTTTACTTATGTTTTAATGCTGATTGTGTATCACCAAGGTTCATTGAACCCGCATCCTAAGGGGTTGCCCTAGTGGTAAGTGGGGAGTTAGAATAATCGTACAATCTGGGTTTGAAACTCTTCTCTATCATTGGAATATATTTTGACTTAACTGGTACATGTCTTGAGTCAGGCCGCTGTACCCCGAGAAATATTCTAATAGTCTCCTACTTGGACAACGTTAATTATTTCTAAAAATTTTGAAGGTCTTTATACCTCGAGAAATATTCCATAGTCTTCCACTTGGGCAACATTAGTTACTTTATTTATTTATAAAAATTTTGAAAATATTTATTAGGGTGAATAAGTAAATATTATACGACCACAAATTTGAAAACACTCTGATTCACAGAACAACACCTCGAATGCAACCTATTCAATAAAATTGTGAAACATTGAATCATATTGATCATAGTATTCTATATCAGCACATGACCTTCCATGGTTACAAATGTCAACAACTCTATTGACATGGATTAATATACGACAATATAGCAAGAAAGCAACACCAACATATGATCAAACATGTTCTTTCTTTGTCAGTCCTTAATATGATTTCTCCAAAATTGGCAGTCAAAAGGTCAAAGAAATCAACCATTCATATCCCCCCAAAATAGTAGTCAACAGGCTAGAGGAAAAAATACTTATCTCCAACAAAATAATATTCTCTTTGAGATATTTAAACTCAGTAGATGGTCTTATCGAAATGGACACCAAACTTAAGACCCTTAACATTCATATGAGTATTCACAAAATAATCAATTATGTTATAAAAACATTGAAAATATGCTATTGAATGAATGAACAAAAAGTGTAAAACAAAATCACATAATAATGAAAATGCAAAACTCCTATTAGTCAATAGCATCAAAGATAGTAGAACACACCTATTATGCAAAAGCAATGCCAAGCCTAGTGCACATTTGAGCATTCATCAAGCTCTCAACATCACTACTATAAGGTACATCTTTCAACATGATATGTAAATATTTTGGTCTTAAACCTCTTATTAGAAGATTATTAAGTATTGAGTCTGTTTTTATATTGTTAATAACAATGTCTCCTTTTTCTTGTCAAATCCATGACTATTGGTAATAAGGGAAACTAGATTAGAATATGGGTAATCATAATAACTCGCAATAAGAATAAGTTATCTTTGAGACCCAAGTGTATCATCAATACCTCCCCTTTGGACGGACAAATCCCTATAAGTCATGCATTCTCTTAAACTAGTAAATTGAAAAGATACTTGTCAAGTTTAGCATGGAAGACTCTAAGAAAGACATGTTGTCTTCTATACATGGAGTTCTTCTATCTCGAGATTAGTGTCCAAAAATACCTGAGAAGATAAAGAGCATGAAGAAGGTTCCACATGCGTTGGCTATAGGTAGTCTCATGTATGCAATACTATGCACAAGACCATATATCTGTTACGCCGTGGGCATGATCAACAGATATCTGTCAAACACTAGACTGAGTCATTGGTTCGCGGTTAAACACATATTTTTTGGGATTTGTATGCGCCTTAAAGACCACTGGCACTAAGACATCTCAGTAAAGGGATATTACAACGAATAATAATCAGTGCATCATATATGAGCATCTCTTAACTCTCTTTATATTATTCATATATGCCTGTTAAGGCTCCTTGATTTGAGTGAATAGCATAGGTATGTGGAGATCCGCACATAAAATATATGCCATGAGACTTGAATCTAAATTATAAGTTCATAAATGAATAGTAAAGTTGGGCACTGTAACACTCTGATCCCTCACGAGACCGGAACCCCGATCCCATTCCTAAAGGCACGAAAAATGAGGAAAAACTGTCACGCCCCAACACGACCCCACTTATGATCAAGTCAGGACGCGGTGGAAATTCAGCAATATAATATCTGTAATATGGACAACAAAACCCTAAACTAGTTTCATCTTCAAACAACCATAGCCAACAACAACTTCATATTCCAACCAAACAACATTAAAACCAGATATAACGCCTTCGTCTCAACCATACAAGACAAACCATAACATACATATTCAAAATAGACACTAAGCTAGCCTATCGACATATACACAACCAAAATAAGGACTGTAAGCTAGCATTATACAATCCACTAATTAAAAGTAAGTTATACATTACAAACTTTAATCTTTTAATACAATACAACATAAACATAAGTTTAAGATCAACATATGAAACAATCCAAGCAAGCACTCAAGAATAAGACTCTGGCACATAAGACTTGTCCACATAAGGCTCCTACTCAAGCTCACCTGCAAGGGGGTAACAAAGAGAGTGAGTTTCCACCAACTCAGCGAGGGTTCAATAAGAGGTTTTGAAATCCTTTTCATGAAAACCCTTTTGAAAACATCCTTGGAAACAATGAATGCACAACAACATTAACAATTCAAATATAACAATATAAGTAACCAAACAATAATGATACGATAAGAATTGTTGATGTAGCTCCTTATACTGCTATCACGAACTCAACCGACTTCTTGTCTCTCCCACTGATACATTCCAGAAGTACCCAAACTAGACCTACACCCTATGATCATTCTCCGATCATACGGGATAAGGGATAGCACATGATAATCGTGTCAATGCAACCCGGTAAGCCCAATACCGTCCGAGGTGACACAACCCTATCATGGCTCACAACATATATCACTTAACACTTAATATTCCGAGAGAACAACAAAGTAGGTTGTCTCTCGACACTTCAACATTCAACAACCAACTAAACAACACTTCAACAATCAACAACTCAATAGTTACAAAACAACTAAGACACTTAAATTAGATGACAAAGTAGGCCATCCAGACTCAACACACACTTCAACACTCAATCAACCCTGTGCTTACTTAACACCAACTCAAGTTCCAACCACACAAACAACACCAAACAATTAAAGACAACATTTAACTAAATCAAAGAAACATAACCCAACTTTCCAATAACGTAACTCAAAATCTACCAACCGAACAACTCCCGAACCTTCTCCTATCACTTAACCACTTAAGCAAGTACCTAAACCAGCTCGAAAGCAACCCAAAAGCCACTTGAAACAAGCCCAACAAACCCAACAAAGCAATGCATAAGCGGCTGGAATTTTAGGCTTTTAAACCAACTATCATTTCAACATTTTTGCATTACAACAGCTTAAAAACAACTAACACAACAAGAATTAAACTAAATATTGACTAAATAATCAAAATAAAACATATAAAATAAAACTACAACATTCTACCATTTAAATTAGCTAAAATCAAAATATGTTAGTCTACAACACTTAACTAACAACAATCATAAGCCAATTTAGCTATACAACAACTATATATGCAATATCAAAATTTTGACATAAACTTTAATTTTGAGATTTAATTTTTCCCTCACCTTTGACGCAAAGAAAGGTTAGAAATAGGTAGAACACAAGCCCAACAAGCAAAAACAAGCTTGGAATGAAAAGATTTGGCTTTGAATC
This sequence comes from Ehretia macrophylla, assembly GCA_037974665.1. Lineage (NCBI taxonomy): Eukaryota > Viridiplantae > Streptophyta > Magnoliopsida > Boraginales > Ehretiaceae > Ehretia > Ehretia macrophylla. The sequence continues at coordinate 21,459,156 of CM075782.1, read as the reverse complement.
AAGAAATTTCTCTTCAAAAATGGCTTGAAATCCTAGAAAACCATTTTTTCTTCTTCCCCTTGAACTCACGGCAATGTGTGTGAGATTTGAGTGTGTTTTTTGCTGATTTTGTTTAATAAATAGACTAAAATGAAAAGTCAATGCAAGAAAATTGGTCAAAGTTGGTTTATTTTGATTTTAAATGGCAAAAGACTAAGTTAACCTTTGATTTTGATTCATTTTTCATGCATGTCATCCTAGGATAATTTAATATTATAAAATATTTATTTGTAATATATACTAGGTCAACAGAAGTCAACGCAAGAGCTAAACGTTACTTTTCCCCCAGAAAAAGTCTACTTTAAATTCCTAGTTTGTTTTAGAAATAATTTTTATTAAATCAGGGGTCAATTAATAGTGGAGGAAAGACCAGTTTCAAAAATTTAGCGGACGAGTCCTCAAATGCTATTTAAAGGCACTTTAAATAAAATTTTCTCTATAAATCTTTATGAAAGTTTTATGAATGCACATATATCATGTAATAGGAGTAGTAATCACATAAATTACACATATATAATTCAAATAGCATATAAACAAGTCAAAACACGTAATTGCACAAAAAGAAAAATTTCGGGGTCTCACAAAAACGGGCGGAGTCTCCCCTGTACTTAAGCCAATCCAAAGCCTGCAAGCAGAAGAATTCACACAACAACATCCCAAAACATATATATAAAGTTCTGAATCCAATTCCTAAGACTATTCTAGCTCTTTCCTTTAGACAGATACATACATGCTAGGTTCGGATTTAAATAATACTAATCTATCACATTTACTATGTTATCATACTACTCTAATTAACTTTAATTTAAACTATAATTACATTCGAGACTACAAAATAGGATACAAGCCAAGCTATTCAATTACTTTACATAAATTCACGTAGGACGTCCATTCAATGCTACAAGCAATCACAGGGACACATGATCCTTCTCTTCTGCCTCTCGAACTATTTCCGTCATGCCTGTAAAATGTTAGAAAGAGGGGTGAGCAAAACACTATTGCTAAGTGAGGAAGGGAGCAGTTATCCGGGGAGGTTTGAAAATATTTTTGTGCAATGCATATAAACCAAAGAATCAATTAACAAAATAAAACACTCATTCACATAATAAAGTTAAGCTACACATTTAGAAAACTAAAATTAAGCAATAACAATATATATAAACAATTAAAGACTTTTAGTAAACTATAACTAGGTAACAAGCTATGTACAACAATAGAGGATGAACAATACAAGATGCCACGTCGACACGAAAGAATCAACTAACAACACAAATTGAATAACACCTAAGCAAATAATATAATCATAGGTAACTCTCCAAGGACTTAGGGCCCAAGCGAGAGTTACTTAAAAGGATACAATGTCAGTCACGAACACGAACCACAAGCCACGAACCACGAACCACGAACAAGAGTTAATAAAGTTATCAATAACGAGATCAATAAGTCAACATCCCCTATACACCAACGGGGGTACTCCGGATATAACACTCCGTTAATCCTACGACCTAACTCTCCCAGGACGGCATCCTTAGTGAGATAGAGAATAGCTACAGAGTTAGAGCAACCAACCCTGGCAAGCCCGATACCGCCCAAAGAGGCCCATAGCATCCGTGTTGATGATAAGGTTGCACAACCGTCGATGCGAGAATTATGAATATAGCACACACAGGAAATAGTTTAACAATCCAATAACACATAAAGAGGAACAACAAAGTATGTTGTCCTCAACTCAATATAGCAACAATAAGCACATACAAACTCAAGCAATTATACTAAATCAAACAATTTATAAGCAAGAAAATAAACTGAGATGCACAAAAGAATGAAATTTCCCTAACCTCTACCAAGCTTCAAGATGCATGAATGGCTTCAACTCACTCTCAATCACCTTGGATAGTCAACTAAAGCATTCTTGTGGCTATAAAATATTCCATAACTTCCTAGTGACATTAACTATATTAATATTTAACAAGGTAACCTTTATAACAAGCTCAAGCAAACACCTCTTTTGTAACAACCATTAATAATCCAATAATTCACATATAAATAGCAATTTACATTTAGGCAATTTAACTCACAATTTTATGAATCTCTTCAAACATCTAAATATCAATACTTCAAAACTCCATTCAATTCCAAGTATTTGCACAAGAATATAGTTTATCAAACACCTCATGCCCATAGTTCTAATCCATTTAAACTCAACATGCAAATAACTAACTAGTCCAACAAGTTTACTTCACAAGAATATGCTTTAACATCCATTTTAAGTTAACAACTTAAAGATAAGAACATTATTTTAAGGATTTAAGCTAAGGCAACCTAACTACAACTAGAAGCACAAGCAATAAGACTATAACAAGCTATTCTACTTAACAAATAAACAATCCGATTTCTATCCAAACTATTTTTCTAGCCAATTAAACCCCTTTAAGCATGCATTAAGTTCATTCAATTGATACAACTACCTAACAATTCACAAGCATACTAGGCATACTTTTGCTACAATTATAATATAACTAAGCACATTTAACAACAAACTACTTCAAGAGCACACAAAATCATTCTTAACATTTGATTAACATAGTTCATTCCAACTAACACACATATACACACACTAAGTTCAACTTTTTCCTTAACCATTTTACACCCATTTCTAGTCCTAATTCAACTTACGGCACAAGAATTAAACATTAGATTAAACATTCAAACCATAAAGCCATAATCACCCCTTTATGCTCAAACTAACAACACCTAGTTTCCACCAAGGTTTAACCATTTTACACACATGACTAATCTTTACTACACTTAGGGCACCTAAATTAGGCATATAAGTCCTAATTACATCAACTCCTTCCTACACACACAAAGGGGCCATAAATTCCGATGTTAACAAAACTTGATAAATTTTATCGAGTAACACTTTAAGCACCCCTAGAGCATATATCAAGCATTAAATCAAAATTTGAAGTAGGAATTCAAAGGTCTGGATGAATAGTGTCATTCTTTAACTTTGTTAAATTCAACTATTGCATACACCACATAAATACATGCAACAACCATAAAAGTGTATTTTCCTAGTCCTATGGACACAATATATAGCATCAATATAATTTATAGCAAGCATATATACCATAAACAATTTTTGACATAAACTACATATGAATTTAATATGCAATTTTGAAGAAAACCCTCACCAAAATTGAGTTAGAAATGCTTGGAAGAAAGCTTGGATTGCACAATTGAATCAAACCCTAAGCTAGCTTTTTCCCCTTTTTTTTCTTCTTGTTTGGCCGTCAACCTCCTTTTATTTTCCTTTAGTTTTGTTTGTTATATAAGTGTATATATGTGTATAATACACTACAAAAAACAAGCTGTTTTGTGACGACCAGTAATCGTCACATTTTCGTCACAAACAAGCAAATATGACAAAATTGTGACGACATGTTAGTTGTCGCCAAACATGGCGTCGCAAAATCATTTTTCGTCACATTTTTGTGGCCTTGTGACTAATTTGCGACGACATGCAGAGCTAGAAGTGTTCATGACAAATTAGTGACAAATGCGACTAATATGCCACAACATGTAGTAGAGGCCATTTCGTCGCAATTTTTTCGTCACAAATTTGTGGCTAATTTTTTCATCACAAATTCGTGACTAATTTTTTCGTCACAAATTCGTGACTAATTTTTTCGTCACAAATTCGTGGCTATATTTCATTCCTTTTGTCACAAATTCGTGGCAATTTTTAAATAGTTTTTCGTCACAAATTCGTGACAATTTTTAAATTCACTATGCTAATGTTGCTTGTAATATCATCTTGTTTGTCTTGCCAAATTACAAAATAACATTCATAATTGAATCTCAAACAATTTCTGAAGATAAAACCATAATTAAATCTCAAGTAATTACACAACCTACATATCCATTCAAATGAACACAATTCCATACCAAAATAGTTAAGTATACATAATAGCCATCATTCAACAAAGTTACCTCTTCTAACATACATTCTAAAAAAATACCAAATGTACATCTATCATGATATCATCTAACTTGTTTGTCTTGCTAGGATAAGCTCCTAAAGAGAATTTGTATGCAAAGAAAAGTTTTCAACATTCTCCATTGTGGCACGCCATCCTTGCATGGAAGAGAATCCAAAGCCTACCATTATCATCATCTTCAAACAATCCATGTCTTATATCTGCAAACAGGAAAATAACCAAACCTAAAGTCTAATACTCAACCAAAAAAACTCTTCAGTTAAAAATGAGAATGAAAGCGAAAGCAAATTATAATTTTTACTTGTGATGATAATAGGCCAAAAGTGCACCAAATTGCCCTCAATTTTCGAAATGCGGTGTAAGAATTATATAATATACTTGAACCCACTTACTTATTAAGGTTCACAATAATTTTCCAAGCTTAACAAAGTTAATTTAATTCCTAGATTATCAAAGTTAATTTAATTTCCTTATAATAGGTACTATATATTTTCCCCTTAAAAGGTTAAAAGGATTCAAATTCACAGGATTGCTTAATAAGGGAATCATAAGAGTTGCATTTCTCTGAAGATAACTAATGTAACCAGATTATCTCCTTTTTTATACATATTTGTTTATGTGTCTCTTTTTAACTTTGTTTTCTTTCATTGTATCTAACATACCAATTCGATATATGGGTATTACAACCTGCCACAAATAGATTCAGCTTCAAACCACGCAATAGTTGCAATTAGTACTAGTAGATGGACTATCTTTCAGATAAAGAGTCAAGCATTAAAGAAATTTATGAAATAGGTATAAGCATTATCTTCATAATGTTACGAGAAAGGCAGAATTTACCGCTATCTCGTCTTTAGGCAATGACCAAAAAAGGAAGTCTTAAGGCACAGTCATAACAATTTAATGCAACAAAATTTAGTGATCCATTACGCACGTCTCAAACCTTGAAAAACTGACCTGTCAAGAGAGTTAACAAAAATCATGGTCTTAAATATCCCCCGAGATCTATTCCTAAAGAACAAGTGAAGAAATGTTTAATGAACCTACAATAACAAACTACTCTAAGCCATTCATGCAAATATTCAATAACAAAGAAACGTATTTGTCGTATTCATAAACTATTAAATATTAATCAGATTAGAATTGAAGTGCATGTACTAAATTGGTAGTTGTTATCCTTTGCTGAATAACTTTGATAAATGAGTTGATTTAAATTGGTAGAGAAAGACAATATTAGCATGATAGCTGTGAGGATTACTAATCAGAAAAGGAATAAACAAAGGTTTGGAAAGTTAATGTTTAAACTATCACGTATATACCTTTTAAGTTTAGCACAATTGAAGGTTGAAACAATCATAAATTATCTACCTACTCCTCGATCTTCATATGTTTTGCAAATAGCTTTGCAGCGTTGCACTCTTCGTTCAAGGGTTGTACTTCCCTGCATAATATAAAATCAAACCGTTATTAGGAAGAAGAAGCAATGGTAAAACATATGTCATATAGTAATACATAGTTACATATATAAAAGGGCATCCAAATGCATATAATCCACAAGATGCACATGTACGTATAATATATAACATACTTCTCCAAATTAGTTAAAGGATTAACCTGTGAATAAGTGCTGAAATTATTTATTGCTCCTGCAATAGTTTGACCACAACAAAATCTTAGGCTAGGCCTACAAGGCCTTAACAGAACCTTAAGACCAAGAAAAACCACAATTAACAAAAAATCTTCCACCAAATGTATAGGGTACAACTAATATTGATGTTTTTTACATGTAAAGCAGGCATGTAGAGACTTCACTTGCCTTTTCCTTAGAAAAACAATATGAAATCTATTCTTGAAACCAATGCTAGAAATTTCTAATTTGATAGATTAACATCAACAACTAGATTTTTCCTTACGTGCCGTACTTATATACAACCTCAATCAAGATCTCTAGTCCAATTAGTAACAACCACTTCATCGGAAGAAGTATCTTTATCACCCTTAGAAGAATAAGGATCCAGCATTAGGGGTATGAACAAAAGGCTTTAGTATGAATGTGACAATTAAGACATAACCACAAAAGTTGGTACTTTTTATCATGCATAAAGAATAAAGAAACCAGAAGTGAAAGATAAAAATGTCAGCAGCATATAAGAAGGAAAGAAGAGCAACACTTACTGTCTGAATAACATATAGGTAGAAAGGCAAAATAGCAATTCTTCCAAATTCATCTTTCTCAAACTTCATAAAATTGGAAGGACTGAAAATCTCCGACATTTGGGGCCTATTTGTTCTGCACATACAGAGGCAATGTGGCAAAAGTCCTCATAATTCATTTGGAAATGGCACACAAGATGCATTTCAGCCATACTTTCATAAGTAGACAAAAGTCACAAATGCCAACAATATGTTAACCTACGAAAATTCAAGAGTGAAATAGAGACAATTGAAAAAAGAGAGAAGAAAGATGTAGGAGGAACAAGAAAATAGAAGATGAACAAAAAGCTACAATCATAGGAAAAGGTTCAATGTTAAGAAGAATTTGATCCAAACTACTAAATATTTGACTGGAAAACCCAGGACAGTTTTCGGGTATTGAGGTATAGTAATAATTAATGTCTTTTCCTATAGAGTTAATCTTTCTATGTTTAATTAATCTTTCTATGTTTAAAAGCAAAGAGGTAGAGGAAGCAAGGCTATCAACAACTTCAACATTAGCTTGACAATAACTCAAATAAGAACAGTTCTATCACGATTCCATAGCAACTCAAGTTAAAGTTAACATTTAACAAGTTAATATTAACTTGTAACAACTAACACATTTTACATAATATTAATACATTAGAGGGGAAAGGAAAAAAAAAAGAAGTATGGCAGCTCAACTGTGCCGGCGCTGGGCAGCCAGCTAAAACGCCACACACACACATGCACCTAATAAATTAACTCCATTTGTTTGCATTGCATGATCACATAAGCATGGTTCTACTTTCTTTAGCTTAGAATAACATTCATTTGCACAATTCGACAAACACAGGAACTTCACTAAACTTCATCTTCGACATTACAACAATATCAACTAAAAAGGTAGAAATAAGGAAAACAAATTAACTATGCACAACTTTTGCTAACAATATAATTTACCTTAACGACATTTCCATGCATACTATCCCTTTAAATTAACCAATGACTTCTACTTAGGTAACATTAAGTTCACTAGGTATTCTTTTTCAATAATTATAATTAGTTAACTTACATTTCTAACCTTATTAGTTTGCACTCAAAGCTAGAATCTTCTCAATTGAAAATGTATAGCTAAATGTAAGCTAAGCTCGATTGCAGTTGAACTATCACTTGAAACTTGCAACTATTACACAACATACTAACAACCAGGCAACTAACATTCAACATAAAAGCTTTCCAACTAAATTTAGTGACTAAACATTCTAGTGAGGACTACATTCTAGCTAGCATATGAAGTGCAATTAACTACCATTCCAATTAATAATTAGTTAGCTTTATAAGCAAGAATAACCAACTAAAATCAATAACTAATCATAGCCAACTTAACCAATATCTAAATATGTACATGACTTGCCTTCAATTACACAATCAAGTGACACAAAAGAAAGGAAGACATAGCAGCCCCAAGGACTGCCGACAGTAATGCCAACAGTCGCAAGCAGGCCACCAGCACCGGCGGAAACAGCCACGCCGGCGCTGCTACTGGGCAAAACAACCCAGCCGAGCACACACACACATATATTCATCAATTTTCTCAAAAGATAATTCACTTGATCTGACGGGTACAACACTCACAAACATATATATAGACATGTATACATGTATATATAAACAGATCTAGAGAAAGAACGAAAAAAAATTAAAAATTTCTAGATCTGACGGGTTTAGAGGATGAAAGCCATCCTAATTGGCTCCTCGAGTAGCAAGTGAGTCGAATGAATTTTTGGGAGAGCAGAGAGGTACCTTGGGGACGGAAGAAGATGGTGGTGCCGTGAGATGGTGTTAGTGGTATCGCAGCGGTGGTGTCGCGAGATGGTGGTGTGCGTAGTGGTGGAGGTCGTATTTTGTTGTGGTGCCGTGTAGTGGTGGTGGTGATGAAGTGTTAGGGTTTGGGGTGGGGTGGAAGAGGGGGAAGGGGATGAGGAAAGGTGGGGGCACTGCGGGCTGTGTGTGGGGGACTGGGATGGGGGTGAGGGCACTGTAGGGTGGGGGTGGGGGCATTGCGGGGTGGGGGTGGGTACCGTGGGAGGGAAGGGGACTGGTTTGGGGAAGTTTTTTTTTTTCTTTTCTTTTTTTTTTTGGTCAAGGTTTAGGAAAGTTGAATTTTGAAAAAACATGCGACTTTTTTTTCTTAAAAAACCCAAATTGGAGACAGATTTTAATTTTTTATTTTCTTAAAAAACCCAAATTCCATTTTTTGGAAGCGGACCAAAGTTTGGTCCATCTCCAATTTTTTCCTTAAAAAACCGAAGCTCAATATTTTTTAAAAATAATATATTTTTTAATCTATAATTATATATTTTTTAATAATATTTTTTTTTGTTTTAACAAAATAAGTTGATTAGTTTTTTTTTACTAATTTTTTTTAAAAAATATTTTTTATGTGTAATTATATTTTACTTATGTATGGCGTCTCCCAGAAAAAAAAAATATTGGGTCGTCGCTTAGAAATTTTCGGCCGATAGCCCAGTAATTAATAAATAAATAAAATTTAAAATTAGTTAAATAATTAATTAATCTTGAGTATGACTTATTAGTAAAATATTTATTAAGAAAAAATTATTACTACTAATTTATAAAATTAGAAAACTATTTAATTAATAGTTATTAAATGAATAAAAATTTTAAATTAATCACAAATATTGCGTCAAATTTGTGACAAACCTCTATTTATCTAGTTTCGTCACAAAATTGTAGCAAATAGCCACGAAATTGCGACAACCCTCTAAAACTATTTCTTGTCGTGGCAAAATTGTCACATATTGTGACGAATTAGAGTTGATATATGTTTTCCACGCTAGACTATTGCATGTCGTGGTAAAATTGTCACTGTTTGTGACGAATTTGTGACGATTCTTGATAGTCGTCACGTATTTGTCACAAGTTCCACATATTTTGAGCGCATAACTATTTCGTGGCATTTTCATCCTATTTTTGCGACGAATTTAATTTCGTCACAAATTGTCGTCACAAAACAACTGTTTTTTTGTAGTGATAGATATATATGGGATGGGTTAAGGGTTTCGGCTTGGTTTAGTTTAAAGAAAATGGGTTAAGTTGGGTAATTTGGCTCAAAATGCACTTTAGTTGTTACTATTCATACGAGTCCAAAACATTTTCGTTACTCACTCACCCGGTATGCTATGCTAGAAATTTCAATGAAAGTTTGTTAAATATAAGTCAAGTAATAGGGAAAAAATGCAAAATTCAGAAAATAAAATAGTAAAAATTTTGGTCTGGGCTTGAGTTAATTTAAAAACACTTTGAATGAAATTTTCTTTAAAAGTCTTGATGAAAATAATTTGAATGCACGTTTATCATTTTCTAAAATAAATGATTTCACAATTTTTATATCAGAAGTTAATTAAACATGTAATTTCACGTAAAAAGGTAAATAAGCATTTAATTACACATTTATGAAAAACAAACATTTAAGCAAGTAATTGCACAAAATATATGCAATTATGTATGACATATGCACGCTCTAGGGTTTGGGCATCACACCTACCTTGGTCATTGGATGTGCTAATGGGCTTTTCGGACTTTTCTCATTAGTGCATGAGAGTGCATTGAATTGGACCATGGTAGCTGTGATCTCTGTAAAAGTACTATCGCTATGATGAGATCAGAAACATATCAAGCTACTAAGAGAACAATGCTCTAGTTCTTGAGCATATGTGGATGACTAACGAACTCAAGGACATGTGTTCTGATTCAATATGGGTAAGATCTTATATGGGTCAGCAGCTCAATGTTTTGGATACACGGACTTGACTAGTTGGCACATACATATGTGTCAAGACATTCTATGACATCTTTATTGGTGGGTCATAACCCCTTTGTGACATTCTATTAATCATCTAAACCTAAGAACTTAGTATTATTGTCAATCGGGACTATATTTAGATATTAAACTTGTGGGTCACTTCATGGATCAAGAGAATAATATCTAGATGATGATTATTGGAGGATTAAAGGCACAAAGAATAAAGGTAATAAAAAAAAGTTGATAGTGCAAGGTTAAAACCTAGTATTGATTACAGGTTCTACAAAGAAGGGCATTTCGATCTTTTCACTTAGTAGGTCAAAGACAAATGTCATATCTTTATGACAAGCTTTTGCGTGGGTACAATAATCATTCTAGCGTGCAAGCCATGACTCTTTAGTGGAATGAGTTGAGGTTTGTTTGCCAAAATGTAGCTAGGGGCTAATAAGGGCATTTGGGTAATCTCAGAAGCTAGGGGGATTATGTCTTCGAGTCTCCCTTCTAGTCGAAATCCTTAGTTGATGTGTTTTGCAATAAAGTGTGGTTTCTAAATATGAAATTGCATCAAATTTAGAAAGTCCTAATGCAATTGGGATTCTATATTAGGAAAAAGTTTCATTCTTCGAGTGAAACTTCATAAAATGGACAATTAAGCTCATTATGGAAATTGTAAGATAAGGCAACATGTGCCAAACTTATCCAAGAGAGTGCCAGGCATAGGGAGAGAGTGTATAGGCATATCGCTTGATTGAGCTTGCAAGAGTTATCAGTAGAGAATGCAAGAAGCCAAGAATGTGTCCAAATACAATCCAAACTGCAGTAGGACTCTGTAATTTGACCTCCTACATAATCAGAACAATATCTATAGGATATAATCAGTAAAATATATGCCTAAGTCTCTCTAGGTCGTGCCTCTCTCACATATACACGAAAATACACACCAAAAACCAGCCTTGCAAAGTGAATCAAATCCCACAAGTCGATATAACATCAAATCAAAAGGTACTTGGTCATAGGAGGGAAGATCGTGCAAGGAATACCCCTCGAAGGATTTTTCCAGAGAAGAGTAGCCTTCTTATCCCTCCATACAGTCCATTCAAGGTTCTTGTGTTGAGATTTTAAGCCAACACATAGAGGTAAAACCTATACTAGCCAATTTAGTCATTGTATATGTTCGTATTGCGTGTTATGGTATTCTTTAGCTCCTTCCATGATTTCTTGTAATCCGTTGTGTTTTATTCCTACATATAATGATATATAGGACTTATAAAGGTTTAGAATTCATGGATTCTATCATGTGGTATCAAAGACACGCTAAAACAAAACATAATCCCATGAATGAATGGCTATAAGATTGACTAGGGCAGAATGGCTTCGATAGTTCTTAGAAGATATTCCAACTTGGCCAAAACCTATGCCAGCTATCTGCATACACTGTGATAGTCAATTAGCAATTGGAAGGGCACATAGTAGTATGTATAACGGTAAGTCTAGACATATTCGTCGTAGACATAATACCATTAAACAGTTACTCTCTAATGGGGTAATCTCGATTGACTATGTAAAGTCAAAAGAGAACATTGTAGATCTGCTTACGAAAGGTTTAAATAGAGAGCGAGCGTACAAGTTGTTGAGGGGAATAGGTCTTAAGCCTATTTCTAAAGAGTCGTCATAATGACAAACCTTACCTTGTTGACAGGAGATCCCTGGATCTAGGTTCAAAGAGAAAAATTGAATTATGAACAACTTAGTGGGAGCACAGTGGGGGGTATCTCTCCTACCTATTCATTTGACGAGCAAATAGTGATGCCTGTATGTGGTAAAGCTATACTTTTAATGATTCTTATATCATGGAAAATTCAAGTGTAGTATTGCAGGGATACTCTTAATAAGTAATCACCTATATTAGTAGGGAGTGGGCCACTCCTATGAGAATTTTAAGGCTAAATTCTCTAGAATACTCATGAATCCGGGAGCTGTTCAGGGCCTAAATGAACACAACCGTGAGAACTGAAATATGGTTAGGAGGATACTGTGTGAGTTCTATTGTCTTGGTTTAGACAATCATGAGAACTGTTTACTGGTTAGTGAATAAATCTGATAACTCTCACTAAATAAGGTTCAAGGCCAAAAGCTACGTATCTTGAAGCAGTATCTTTCTTTTAAACTTTTTCTTATGTCTGCATGTTTTGAAGGAAAATGGTGTTAAGTTACATGATTCATATTCAAAAATTTCTATGAACATGGCAGAAACAATCATGTAGGATCTTACTGTGATTAAACATGTAATAGTAAAATAAAAAATAGTTTATAATTTAATTTCCAATTGAAACAAGGATCTAGGCATACCTCTTGCGAAGAACGATCCAAAAACACAAAACACCTTGATCTACAAGCCTGGGAGATCTTGTTTCCACTCCTCTACTTTGATCTTCTCCTTTATGACCAAAACCTCTCTATAGTATAATCTAGTTGTGGGACTAGATTTGCTAAACTAAAAGATATAAACTAGAATTGAGTTTCTTCACAAAGGCGAAGCTTTACTCAAGAGAGAGAAGAGAAATCTCAAAAGAGATGGTGTGTGGAGCATATTTTAGAGTTAGAAAAGAGGTTTATTTATAGGCAGAAGATCTAGAGAAAAATTCATGAAATTCCGATGTGGGATTTGGTCAGAGAAAAGTCCAAATCTCTTCCACAAGTAATTTTCTACTTTTTCTCCTTCTCCCTTCTTTTCCTCCCTATAGTCAATTTTCCTAAGGTGGGTGGGTCCCACCTTCTGTGTCTAGCCTTGACTTGTGAGCCATGGTCCTGGTTCAGCCAACTTGCTCCAATTTAATTTAATCTTGACAATAATTAAAAAAATAGAAATCCATTTCCATAAAATAAAAAGTCTATCTTTAAATATCTAATTGCCAATAAATTAAATACTCCTTGATTAATTCCAAAAGTCTAAATCCAAACTACTATTTAAGAATAATCTATTTTTCCAACAATGAAAAAATTATCTTAAATATCTCAGTAGTCTTCTAGAATTTAATTAATTAATTAATTACATAATCCAATATCTTGACAATTCTCAAAATAGAAACTCCTTCCCAAAATGGAAGGTCTACTTTGATTCTAATCGTCAAAGGATTATATCATCTCTCAAAATAATATATCTTAACTAAGTTTAGATACTTAACAAGGTAAATGGCTAGAAGATGGACCAAAGACATAATTAACCTTTCTTCTGGAAATGAATAAAATATTCTCGCTAATTCCCTAGCAATACTTTACCATCTCAACCAAGTCTATTCCACTAAAGACTTTGGCTGCACTCAAGGATAATTACTGTAAGTACAAGAGTCAATCAATCTATACATGACGCTCTGTCTTTTGACCAACTAAGTATTATATTGACCATAATGCCCCTTTATACTCACTTATAGCCAAAGACAGGTTCCAAAGTGTACTATCACCTCTTTGACTGCATCTTGTCTCCTTAGAACCTTTGATCCACAATCTAACCATTCTCCTGAAGTTATCCACTTATCTAAGGGAACTACCCTTAAGTGTAACATTCAACACCTCAAGTGTTACTGTGGCCATAGATTGAGGATGATCTAGCTTAGATTATTTTAAGGGAATGATTAATGTATAGACTCCTTATTGCATATGCACGTCCCTTCTAATCAAGTTCCTATACATCCAAATCACAGAGTAGGTGATCTAACTATTAAGACCAAACCTATAATGGATCAAAGTGCAAGCACTCAACTTCGTTGGTTCATCCATATATGCTCAAGATTAAGAGTTATGGTCTACTTAAAAGCTTGTAGGTTTAGGTGAACTCTTTCTTTGATAGTACGTATTTAGAGTCCACATCTACGGGGTCTGTCCAATGCATACACATGCATAAGCGTAATAAGTCTGGAACAAATCCATAATCAAGGCAGATCACCCTTCTTCAAAGAGAACTTATTTCATTATGACTTCTACCATAGTAAAGCGCCCAACTCTACTACTTAGTCATGGACAATGTTACTTTGCTTATTCAAGTGACCATGACTTAGACCTTCTGTGTGTAACCACCCCGCACCTAAGTCACTCCTTGAAGCAAGGACCTTATATCCACACACACACACACACACACACATATATATATATCCATCTAGATGTTCTAATGACTTAGTGCTAGTGGTCTTTTGGGCATACAAATCCTAACATGTTTCATGCATTCTGGACACCTATTTCCATTCATATGGGGGACTATTAGAGTGTGGTGAATGGAAATACTTTTTGTTGACTTTTTCCAAATCTACCTCTTCAAGAAATGTGAAATGTGGTGGTGCATGAGATCATGGGTGGTAGTTTGCTAGTGGAGATCGTGGCTTTGAGGATAGTTAACTGCATGATGAGATCGTGGCTTTGAGGATGGTGCTTGTGTGATGTTGACTCCACTTCTTGAGACATGAGATCATGGACTTAGTGGATGCTTTGCTTATGTCTATAAATAGGCACTTAGTTGATCAAAAAAACATATCAGAGTAAACAAGTAAGATTAACATTTATATTTGCATTCTTAGATTTTTAGATAATAGAGAGAATTTAGCCTATTTTCGATTCACTAGTTTTTGTAATTGGGTGTGCTTCCATTACGAATAGAAATATCGTTGTATCTTGGGAGGCTTGCGCAGTTCATCCGTCAACACCGTAGCAGAGCATTAAAGTCTTAAGGACATTGAGTCAAACTCGAGTCTCGATTCTAAATTCAGTTTGCATTTCTTTTTTTTTTCACTTTCTTCGTATCGTATAATTTATTACTTTATTAACTATTTGTCATATCCTACAAATCTATAAAATGATATGATATATAATTTGTGATTGTAATCCAAAATGCTAACATTATCTAAAAGAAAATTTTGCTAGCACACAATCGCTTTTTAGACAAAAAGTGGGTTTGTCTCTCTAGGGTTTCACTATTAATCCTGTACGGGTTTCTCTGTGGATACTCTTGGAGGGTTCACGTTTAGGGAGCTTGTTTCAGATTCACCTAATGATTTCTGCAACCCGATGTAATTCTAAAATCCTAAATGTATATTTAATTCAACTATATATGCATATTTATTGATTTACGTAATTAACCATGAATAAATACATAATTTATTTCAGCTGAGTTAAATTAAATTTTAAATCTCATGTATGCAATCTTTCATTTAACTCATCTTTTTATTATCACAATAGGTCGTTTAATGCTTATTAATTTTTTTCTTCCACATGGATAGTTAGGTCCTTCCATAGTTTCAATGGATGACAAAGAATAAATGGTGGGCCACTTGACACCAGTTTGCCTGGGCCTTGGAAACTCACTTTGGGCCATCTAATTAGGATGATCATCAAGGAGCTTTTCGTTAAAATACAAAACAGGAGAGCCGAAGAATTCCAGTCTCAATTTGAATGTCTAGTTAATCATACTTTAGGCCTTTTCCCCTCGTTCTTAATCAGTTGCTTTGTTGCCGGGCTTCGATCAAATATTTGGTGAGGCCATTACTTTTTGTCCTGTTTCTCTCACACAAGCCATGGGGCTTGCCAAACTCCCAAAGGCTAAACTATTCGACCTTAAGCAACAAGCCCACTATTTTGACAAATTCGTGGACCACAAAATTGATACCATTCAACCAGCTCACCCAATCTATTCCTTCAGCTATATAATAACTCACCATCCTCTCTCTCTATCATGTTACACTTGTCTTCACCAACCTTATCATCACCAAAATCTAAATCTTTCCTATTCAACCTTTTTCTCGAAAATTACACTCTATAATTTCAAACACACCATCTACTTTCTTTACTATGAAATTATTAACTCCACGGGAAATGCAACAAAGAAGTGACGAACTCTCTATTATAATTGTGATGTGAAATACTCTCTAGGTCACAGTTGCAAGACTCAACCATAGTTGTTCCTTCTTGTTAGTCCTAAATAAGAACACTCATTCCTTAAACTATGAAGGTAAAACTAAAAACATATTACTTTAGCAAAAAAAAAAAAAAGGAAAAAAAGAATCTAGGGGCATGAGTGTTATTTAGTCAAAATGAAGAGGTCTAAGTGAAATACTCTCTAGGTCACCGTTGCAAGACTCGTCCATAGTTGTTCCTTCTTGACAGTACTTAATAAGAACACTCATTCCTTAAACTGTGAAGGGGAAAAGAAAAATAAAAAATAAAAAACTATTATTTTAGCAAAAAAAAAAAGAAAAAAAAAGAATATGGAGGCATGAGTGTTATTTAGTCAAAATGAAAAGGCATAAGTGAAAATTACGGGTTTTCTTATATTTATCCCCCATGTGTGGACTTTAGTATCACTTAAGGGTGTGTTTGGA
Organism: Ehretia macrophylla; assembly: GCA_037974665.1. NCBI lineage: Eukaryota > Viridiplantae > Streptophyta > Magnoliopsida > Boraginales > Ehretiaceae > Ehretia > Ehretia macrophylla. The sequence goes on along the minus strand of CM075782.1, from coordinate 21,442,744 downwards.
TTGAGGGGAATGGAGGGAAGGGGAAGTTTAATAAAAGAGGAGTTTAGTCCTTCCCTTGTTTGGTTTGGAAGTTTTCTAAGGGGGAAGTAAAGGGAGGGGTCAAAGCAATCCCTCCCAAGCTCACTTTTTCTCTCCCTTCAATTTGGGGTAAAATGGAGGGGAGGAAGAGTAACTCTTCTTTATGAAACTCATTTTACACATAAAATTCATCCATCCATTTCATTTTCTTTCTAATCCAAACAAAAGACATTCATACTCCTTTGTGATACTCTCCTTCTCTCAAATTATCCAATTCAAACATGATTTAATCATCTCCTCTCATCTCCTTTATAATACTCTCCCCTCCTCTCTTTTATTAAATTTTCTCCCCTCAATCCAAACACACTGTAAGAGTCTGTTTGGATTAAATGGAATGAAGGGAAGCAGATGGATGGTGAAGGACCTCCCAATCTCTCCCCTTGTTTGTTTTCAAAGGTTTGGGACGGGAGATAAAATGGGTATATGCTCATTCTCCCTCCTAAGCCCCAAAATTCATTTCCCCCAAATTGAGATAAAATGGAAGGGATGAAAAATTTACTATTTACAATACCTATTTTATCCCATATTTTTTACGCAAATTTCAAGCTTACATTCGCCATTCCATCATTTGTTTCTTCTTCATCTTCTTTCTTTCTCTTCTTTACTATTTTTGTGTATCTATGTGTGCGATGTGGGTGTGTGTTTGTAGTGGTAGAATTGGATGAAATGGTAGAAAGAAGACAAGTTGGTGGCGAGCCTGATGGTACTTGTGAGTGAATGTTTGTTGTGTAATTTTTTTTTTTTTTTAGAACGGCTTGTGACCTGCAGTAGAAGAATGAAGAAGATGATGACTAGTAAGGAAGATAGGGATAATTTCACATTCAGTCCCTATTATTTATAAAGTGTCTCAATTTAATTTTTATTGTTTAAATTTTTTTAATTTAATCTCTATTATTTTATCAAAAATTTCAATTTCATCTCTATTATTTAATATGTCTTAATTTAATCTCTATTATTTTTAAAAAATTTTAACTTCGTTTTTATTATTTTTAAAAAATTTTAATTTCATCCTTATTATTTTCTTAAAATTTTAAATTTGTCCTTATTATTCAATGATTAAATTAAATTTTTTTAAAAAATAATAAAAATAAATTTAAAGTATTTTAAAAATAATAAAAACGAAATTAAATTTTTTTAAAAAATAAAATTAAAAACTTAAAATAAAAAAAATAAAATTAAAACTTTAAAAAAAAAAATAAAAATTAAATTAAAATATTTTAAAAAATAAAAATTAAATTAAAACATTTAACAAATAATAAAAAACTAAATATAAAATTTTCCAAAAAAAGATATATAAGGATAATAAAAAAATAAAAAAATTATAAAAGATATAGACAAAAACAAAAAAATGTATAAAAGTCATTTCATATATATAATTTAACACTTCTATTCTTTTTCTAATTCAAAAAAAAAAAAAAAAAACATCAATCTTTAAAAATTCCTTCCAAATATTTCAATCCAAACATAATTTAACCTTCTCCTCCACTTTCATTTTCCCCTCATTTATTACACTTCCTTCCCTCAATCCAAACACACTGTTATTTTCATCTGGTCTACAGGATGGCTAGAAAGTTCTTCGTCGGAGGCAACTGGAAATGCGTACATACTCATTCTAATAATATTTCTTGAACTTTTTTTTATTTTTTTCATCACTTTTTACTTAATTTTGTTGTTAGTTCTGATGTATTTATCTGTTGATTAACTTATTAATTATCTGTGATAAGTAATCATGTGATACACATTGGCATTCTAAAGAGCTATTGAATTTGCAGAATGGAACAATTGAAGAGGTGAAAAAGATTGTAACAACATTGAATGAAGCTGAAGTTCCTCCTGAAGATGTTGTGGGTAAGACTTAAGATAGCATTTAGGTTTAAGTTTGATCCGACCCTCCTCGGACCTCGCATATAGCGTTAGTTTTGTGCACCAAACTGCCCTGTTATGAGTTGGGGAAAAAGGGGGGGGGGGGGGGGGGGGGGGGGGGGGGGGGTTGGGGGGGGGGGGGGGGGAGTGTTGGTGGTGGTGGTGTTTGTGAGTTTTATTTCTTGAAACTCGTATTCTGATTGAGTGGAAACAAAAGAAAATTGAGTTTAAAATGTTTAGCCCCAAAGTTTCGACTCACTGTGAATTGTATCTCAGTACACTAAGACAATTTTCTTGCTATAATTTGACTTTTGTAGGATAAGCTTAAAATGTAACGGGAGTACAAAATAAAAGCCTTCATTCGTTATTCTGTGATTGAGTAGTAGCTGCAGAGGAAAGATTTTTTTAGGCTTGCTTCTGCATCCTGTGTGTACAACATTTGGATGGAAAGAATTGATCGAATCTACAATGCGGAGAAAGTCATTTGAAGTTAGGACTAAAATCTCCCTACATAGAGAATAGAGTTATAGCTGCACTAATGGGATCATATGTTCAAATTTGTAACTGGGAGACATTCTTGTGTAAATTGTTCCCCTGCCTCTGATTGTACTGCTCTTTGGGTTTTTGTTGTGGAACGAAATCTTTTACTTGCCTAGCCAAAAAAAGAAAAAAAAAAAAAAAGAAAGCCTTCATACAAATTGCAAATGGAAATACATCAAATGCACTTTTGACTGCACCATAAATGTACTTCTAAGTTCAGAAGTAGTGCCATTTTTTTTGAAGAAGCTCGCTTTCGGGTTCATCATTTCATATTGAACCCTTCCATTATACACCTTGTCTTGATTATTCAATCACAAGATAAGCTCAGAATTTATGGTATCTAATATTTTCTGTATAAGACCTTGTTCATTCCTATATAATATGTATCTACTTAGTGGTTTTTGTAGAGTGATAAAGTCCTTACAACAGTCCAGATTTTGTTACACACTTCTTGCTCTTTATAGAATGTTAATAACACATTTCAAGTTCTTTTGTTTTGGCCCTTTACATCTTTTAGCAATTGATAACACATAGAAGCGTATTTTTTACAGAGGTTGTGGTCAGTCCTCCATTTGTGTTTCTCCCTATTGTCAAAAGCTTACTGCGTTCTGATTTTGCAATTGCTGCCCAAAACTGTTGGGTGCGGAGAGGAGGTGCTTTTACGGGTGAGATTAGGTATGCTTTTATTTTTCGGTCAGATCTTATTGTAATCCTTCTAATGTATGCCTTCCCCTTTCAATTACATGACATGCTCATCTGTGGTGTCCATACCGAAGTATAGTCTTGTCACTAAAATGCTTCTTACCTTAAGATCTATTGTTGGTCATAATGGTTAATAGAAGATTCCTCAATCGTGTTTTCCTTTCAATTCTGGGTGATTTATTATTGCCTCGTCTTCTAGATGTTTAGCTTCAGGCAAGACAAAGTTTCCTTTTGCATTATGATGTTGTGTAATATGTTTACTAACATGCTTATTGTGGTCCTCTGAGAATTTTCTTTTTTGGGCTGATACTTTATGTGGCCTGGCTTTATTAACTGTTTATCTTTTTAAAGTATATTCAGCTTTGTTTACACCCTTTAGAAGTTATTTTGAATGTAAAGGGTGACTGGTACAAATCATAGTTTCTCTCTTGTATAAAAATTTCACTTAAGATTATAATATTTTCTTGCTTCAGATGCAATCTTGTTATTCCTTACTGTTTACTGTTATTTTTTGGAGGGTAATGATAATGGAAGTAATTTTGTGTTTCATTATATATTTGTCATTTTTTTTTTAAATCTGGTTTTCATAAGATCACATTTATCTCTGGCACAGTGCTGAAATGCTCGTCAATTTGGGCACTCCTTGGGTCATTCTTGGTCACTCTGAGAGAAGACTTCTATTAAATGAATCAAATGAGGTAAAAGTTTACCAGCGGCATAGGTGTAAAATGATGTTCTTTGTATGTAAGATGAACATCATCTGCATCTGATTTCTTGTCTGTCCAACCTATTGAACTAATTGTTGAATCATAACGTAGTTTGTTGGAGATAAAGTTGCATATGCACTTTCTCAAGGCTTAAAAGTGATTGCTTGTGTTGGGGAGACGCTTGAGCAACGAGAATCAGGATCAACTATGGCTGTAGTTGCTGCACAAACAAAAGCAATTTCAGGTGCATATGATCTCTCGCTTTGGTTAGAAATTGTTGGTGTTTTAATCTGACTAACCAAATCAGCAACGAAAAAAGTGCAGCATGCTCTTTTTCCTTTGGTATGATGATTGGGTAACTTGCTTCCAGATTCATTAATGGTGTCCTTGTTTGAGTTCTATTAGTTGTCCACTAATATATAAACTCGCATACCACTATCTGTCATATAAGAGTTTTCATCGATGATGTGTCTGTCACCGTATTGAGTATAAACTAATCTTTTGCAGAGCGAATCTCAAACTGGTCATATGTTGTATTAGCTTATGAGCCGGTTTGGGCCATTGGAACCGGAAAGGTTGCTACTCCAGCTCAAGCTCAGGAGGTAAGTTTGATCCTCGTTGCTATTTGGCTAAATGTATAATTTTTAGTTCAATTGGAAGATATTATGCTTATGTCATTGATTTATGTGCCAGAATAACCATTTTGTTCTTTTCCCATTCTTTCTTTATTCTTTACAATGTCTTTTAATAAAGGAGCAGAGTAGTTACTCTGGGTTACTTGGCAACTGGCGTATTGTAAAATATTGGGTGATGAATGAAATATTACGGCTGCTACTTGGCGATGAATGAATACACATCTTTTTTGTTTTTAGCTTTGAGTCTAAATTTTGTTGAACAACTAGCTTAGGTTGTATTGGCTAAATTATATCTTCTACTTCTAAATAAGACAATATGTTGCTTCTCTTGATCTTATTTGGCTTTCTGTGAGGGGTGCTTATGACTTAGTTAAGCATATCATGGGTCGTGGAAGTTAGGACTGCATTATCATACTTGATGTTGGCTCTTTTTCCAGCATGATTGCATACGTACTGTGTGATTAATCTTTGGGTAACTTTAGATCCACATGTACTTCTTTTCACATCATTTTGGTATAGTTGAAATGGGGTTCTAACTGTAAATTTATCCAGGTGCGTAACCAAAGTCTTGATGCATTTTGTTATATTTACTCCAAAAACAGACAACTATTCAAACCAGCATGAATTTAAAATCTTATTGGCCCTTTGTTCTCCCTTAGATTGATATTGCCCTCCATAATATATTCTTAAATGTTCTCTTAATGTTATCTATTGAATCTTATCTCTTGTACTAAGCTGCATTCTTTTAAGTTATTAGCTATTCATTTTTCTATTATCCATTTTTTCTCCATTCATCTCTTATTAGAAAGCTGCTTGTATTATTTCATGCTCAAAACTTTTAGAGATGTTTATCTAAACTAGGTTCATTCTGATCTGAGGAAATGGCTTCATGATAATGCTGGAGCAGAAATTGCTGCATCAACCAGGATTATATACGGAGGTACAAATTTAACGCCTGCCTATCTGTAATTTGCGTGAATACTAACTTCCATAAAAGAAGTAAGACCAGCAAGTTTTAACTAATTGAAGATTTGTTAGTCATATTATTATATCTAGGGGTATCTTAAAGAGTTTGTTTGTAACTTGTATGGATATCATATAAAAGCCAATAACAGATATTCTCCACATGCTATGTAAACATCCCGCATTAATTGTGCCTGTCTTTGTTGATATATGTAGATACACCTTGTGGCTTTTACATAGGACATAAATGACATCAGGCTGGACCGCCACTTTCTGAAGTGCTTAAAATTAAATTGGCTCTAACGGACAGGATAAGTCTAGGTGCTCTTGGCAATTAAGTTATACTAGATGAATTATTGCAGTTGCAAAGGAATGTCTGATTGTGCCATATCTTATCTTATATTTAGTAATCTTAATTGATATGATTATTCAGTCTAGTTGTTCTCTGTGGGAGACTTCATGCAAAGGAGCCTGGCCCTTTCTTAAACGTGTGTGATTGTGAAATTTAACTGCATGAGGAGAATTCCAGCTAGTATCATGCCCTTTGTGTTTCTTTTTTAGATATACGCAGTTGTTTCTTATAGCTTTAATTTTTATATTCTCATCTCTATCTTTTGTCTCTTCTTGCTGCTGCTTTTTATTTTTCTCCTCTCTTTCTTGTTGATTTTATGGTCTGTTTATCGTCCTCATGTTTATCACATCCTTCCCTTTGATGGGATTACAATTTGAGGATCAGTTAGACCAAAATCAAACAGTTTATTATCATTAATGGGCCTCAGGCATAACGTTAATGATCCTTAAATGACAACTGTAGGCTCGGTGAATGGAGCAAACTGCAAAGAGTTAGCAGCACAGCCAGATGTTGATGGATTTTTGGTTGGTGGAGCTTCTCTAAAGGTTGGATTTCTCATTGCTACCATCCTTTAGCTTTATTCTTTAGGAATATTTCGGCTGACTCTTTCCTTCAAACCTTTGTTACGGTACAGCCCGAATTCATTGACATCATCAAGTCTGCAACTGTGAAGAAAAGCGCTTGAACTTTGAAAGCAGGTATTTGGTGCAGGCACAGCTCTATCTTTCGCCCAAATTTCGTCTCTTTGGCAGCATGCTTATTAAGTCTTCATGGTGTTCTCTCTTAACACTAAGGATGTTTTACTTGCTTCCTTTTGAATGTTACATGTGCTTTGTATATACCCTAGATTTAGATTGCTTTTGTGAATCTTTAATGGGCTGTTTCTTTCTCGTTATATGTATTCTCCACATGACTACAAAATAAGAGTAATAATGGAGTAAAGTTCTTTGCTGGTGAGTTGGAATTTTGTCATTGCATTTTAATTACTATTTTGGATTATTTTTTTGGCAAATAAAGATGCTTGTTAATGCCCAAGAGAGATGAATCTGAAGATTGGTTTAGTAAGTTTCGAGTGACTCGGTGGTCTTCACCAATAAGACCGGAGACTTGTCCTAAGAAACAGAACTATTGTCTAGAGACAAACCTGCACGATGATATACCTGGCATAGTGTTGACTTATGAGTTGAGTATCCCCTTATATGGTTAACGTAATAATATTTTGTTCATAACGTAATAACATTATTATGCATAATCATTCATGTTATTGTCAAGATTTCTTTCAGCATAACTTTATTGTTAATTCACTTGTAGTCTATCTGATCCTTATCATGCTAGCTAGTACAGCAGTGAGGATCCTTGAACCCTGACATTGAATTGCGCATGCGGAAGACAATGAAAGTAGGGAAGACACTTGCAAATGACCCGACAGTTCGAACGATCAGGTTATTTGTAAGTGAACGATCGGGTTGTGACGGGAGAGTTGCGTGGGCTTAGTCCAAACTGTTGGATGTATTTTAACTTGGTGGCAAACATATTCTTTTTATCAAAAGGAATAGCCCTTCTTTGGCATCCTTCCCTATGAATTCTCAATTTCGGAAGTTCTTGTCGATTGGTTAATTTCTAGCATTTTTCAAATGAGGCTAGCCCCAACCCCTCCCCCCCTCCCCCCTCCTCCTCCCTGAATGACGAAGTATTGGGGTCTCCTTCCGGGTGGATTAATTACTCTCTACTTGGGACATGAGATGACCTACTGACAAAATACTATTTCTAATGAAAGCGTTTTGTGAATTTGAATTCCTGTACCGTTCTCCCTCAAACTAATTGACGACAAAAACTAAAGAACCAAAAAAAAAACAAAAAAAAGAGAGAATAATAATCGAGCAAGTACATGTACCACAGTTTTGAATAAATAATACAATTATACAAAGAAAATCTTAGGAGTTCATAATTATTAGATCTCTCTCACTCATTGTGTATGATTCACTTGATTGATATAGTTCTATTGGATACATTGTAAGGTCAACTCAACAATTTCCTTATTTTCCTTCCTACATATAGGGGATTTAAAGTATTTTTCTTACATTTGGGGATTTTTTATTTTAATTTTACTTCAACACCTTACATAAATTTAATCAATCCCTGATTTTAAAAATTCGTTATTTTAATTTTACTCCAACAACTTTTTACATTTCATAAATTTTATCTTTTTATTCGTTGACCCATTTTAGGGGATGGGATACAAGATTGTGTCTTCTCCCCTACCTGTAGAGATCTTGAAAATAGATTAAAGAATATCTTATGATTTAGGAGATCACTTAGAAAATATGTTGGAATCTATTTTCACCATTTCCTTTTCTTACATGTAGGGTAAAGAACCATGAAAGAATGCTTCTAGATTAGTAATTTTAATATTGTATTCATCCTTCTCTAGTATCAAAAAGTTAACACGGGGTACATTCTCAAGAGGCTACTATTGCACTTGATCTTTGAAAGGAAAACGTCAATTCATGTCAACGACTCAACTTTACTCTAGTAGGATAATAAGTAAACATTTCTGTTCAAGTCTTTTGATCATGTTGTGATCTCTTTTCGCGAATAAAGTAGTTGATAGTGATACTATTTAACACAGATTCAGTCACTAAAAATTTAGGTTTTGGCTTAAACTTTAAGTAATTAACACAGTTTCCACAACCATTACCAAGTGGGAATTGAAATATATTGTTTCAGGGTCATTTTAGTTTTGGTTTGTTTGAAAAGAACATTTTATGAACAATCGTGCAGCCTAGTATAATATCGAACCATCTGATATTCCACTAACTTGGGTGTAGTGCAAAGGTTTTTATGGTACCTGCATGTCAATGTAATAGCAACTCGGAAGAGGTCGGCTATTTTAAACTTAATTGTGGTGGGTGAGCGAATTCTAGAATTTATATAGTAATATTGAAATTTATGACTATTCATGTTATATAATTGATATTTCATAATAGTTATTTATGTGTGACTCGTATTAATTGTTAAAGGCGCTATAACATGATTAAAGAAGTAATAAATTTCTAAAAATTGTGTATACCAGAGTTGATTTGAAAAGAGAATGAGTCTATTGTGGATGGATAAAAATATTGGACGAAGACCAAATTTTGATGTCATGATAAATACAGTAGAATCTTTTTAAATTAATAGTTGATAAATTAATAAGCTCTTTTAAATAATAAAATTTTCTAGTCCCAATTTGGGACCAATGTAATAAATTAATAATCTCAATAAAATTATAAGATAATACATTTAAAATAATTCTATTGTATTTTATAAGCCCAAATATTTTAAAATTAATAACTAAATTAAAAAACATATAATAAATTGATTGTGAGATTTTCTCAAAAGATGAACCAATAGTAGTTTATCTTTTACTGAATTTCAAATTTAGCTGAATCTCATCTTTTGGAGTTACTTTCTCGTATTGTAATAAAAAGTTTTGAAGTGTTATTGATGCTTTTAGTGCTTCCTTTGTGTGACATGGGTTCTAAATGTTATGTATCATCACCAACTTCAACTTCATCTTGAGAACACCTTGTCATATTGTTAATGATTTCATTAATGCTCAAAAACCTCTATGCCGCTGTCATTTTCATTGAAAAAATTCAAGAGGTGGTTGACATCTATTTTTTGACAATATCTCAACTCATAGATTACAATCCCCAATTCATTATTGGCATCTCTAAGGATTTATCAAGGGTCTAGAGATTATATTTTCCATGGATCGTATCTTATAATTGAGAAAATTGTAATCTATTTACTATTAAGCCAAAAAAAATTAAATATCTTTAGAAATTAGTAACTATTAATTTATCGATAAACTGATAACTCACTAAATTAATAGAATTTAGGTGGTTCCAACACTACTAATATAAAGAGGTTATACTGTAACTTGAGATTTAATTTTAAAACAATTGGTGTTATGTAGTTTATATTCTTAACAAATAGATCTATAAACATGATAAAATTATGTGGTTTAATACACAAAAACAATGGTTAGCATCTTCTTCTAGCGTCTTGGACATAATCTATTCATAACCTACAGGATCAGAAGTCGAAGAGGAAAACAAAATAAAAAGACAAAGGAAGATGACAAAAACACGTATATCATATGACTTGCTTAATTAGATAGGTTTTTATGTTTGTTAACTATTTGCTTTCCTCAGAGTGCTGTCTTCTCCTCTTTTCTCTATCTCTCAATCTCTCTCATATTCACCATGTTTATTGCGTGTAAACGTCAAATCAAATGGGTTCTTAAGTTGTGAACATTTAATTCAAAGTCGAATCCGTATTTTGAATTTTGATTCGCGACTTCTAAACAGTGGAATAAGCGTGGGATATTTCCTGCAAATTCTTCCACATACTACGAGGTTAGTATAATTTTATTTGGTTTATGAAGAATATGTACTGTAGTGTTAAATTTTTTCATCGGTATTAGAGAGAGTGAGAGAGAGAAAGAACATAGGAGAAGACAACACTCTATATTCTGTTTTCTCTTATTTTTTTCTCACAAGAATTGAGTTCTTGGCTTTAATATGACCCATTATCCACAAATGGGTCGGGTCGGGTCAACAAAAGGAAAATGAATGGTGATGATTACAAAATATGGCATCATAAAATTCAGAATATCCTTGAGGAGCAAATAGGTGCTAGAAACACTGACTTTTGTTGTGGTGAACCCTCAGGGTGGTAACACCACTCATCATAGGAGGTAGAGGCTATCAGGCTGGAATCATGCAATTGCTTGCGACATATGCTGAGCACCATATGCATAATACCTCATTTGTTGCTTACGAAGTATGACCCACTGATGTGGGGATTTCGAAGGCTTTGAAAGAGAAGTTCAATAGAATTTCTATTTTTAAGCTCAGTCAACTTCTAATCAAGTTCTATACAAGCAAAAAGCGTTACAATGCTCTTGAGATGCAACATTTGCAAGATGTCGAACATGATTTGGGAGCCGAACGTAGTTTGCCACATTCTCACTAATGAACAACAAGTGCAAATTGTCATCATATCCTTTTCATCTAAGCTAGGTGCGTATGATTGTCAACTTGATGCACAATGGGAATGTTAAGACATTCTAAATGTTGAGCGTCACTTGCAGTTTACGCAGAACGCCTCATGGCTGTCTAGACCATTGGTCAAGCTTATGTAGTTAAGTCCAATATGCAAAGGTCATTTGGATCCAAACACAAAGGGACAATAACTCTAATGAGAAAGATAAAGGTAAGCTGACCAAGAAGATCAAGAAGGTCAGACATATGTGTGACAAGTACGATTCAACATTGTGATGGCTATGTGCTACAATTGTCACAGAAAAGGTCACTAAACTTGGGATTGCCTTAAGCTAAGACCAAGCTTCTAACCTCATAACTAGAAATGAAGGAGCATTAGTGAAATATCGTTAGATTTTAGCCGAATCACATTGTATATTTATAAGAAATAATTCGAGAGTTTGAAGACAAGGGCATCAGATCTTGTTAACTACCACTATGTGATGGTCAAACTCTAATTTTTCCATGTGTCCTGTATGCTCCAGTTCTAGAAATACTTGGTCTATAGATTAAATCCTTTTACGATTAGGTTCTTAACTTTGTATATTTAGTACTCAATCATATACTCATTTAGATCTGGCTCTATTGTGGTTGGTATTTTCTTGTTCTACAAGTTGAACATTAAAACCATTACTATATAAATAAGTGTTATTAATGCTACATCATTAAGATCTGTAGCATAACAAGCTAGGCATATAGGGCAAGATATAATGAAAAGACTTACAAGAAGAGGTCTTTTGTAGTTGTGGTTAGCACAATTCTATCTGCCCCTGTGTGCAAGTTGTCTAGCCAATAACTCTATAATAAAATGTTTGGTAAAGGCTTGCGAGCTAGTTTTCCATTGTCATGAATTTATCTTGACATCTATGATCCAAAGATTTAAGGGCAAGGCGTACAGCCTCTAATTCGTTACTTTTCTCAAAGTTTTCACAAGATTTGGTCTTGTTATTTTGATTTCTCACATGTCCGAAGTTTAAATGCATTAGACGTTTTTTTTAATCATGTTGAGAATCAAACAAATAGAAAGTGAAATCTTTGAGAACCGACCATCTTCGGTAATATCTATTTGATTCGTTCAAAAAGATTTGTGACAAAAAAGGTATAACAAGAGAGATAATAATTCTTGAAGCTTCTCAACTATGTAGGGTGTAGAAAGAAGGAATAAAACTTTACTGGACATGGTTACGTGTATGATGGCTCATATAAATTTCACAATTATGTGTTGCGAAAAATCAACCATCATATATATATTTAACCGAGTGCCTTTGAATTCAGCCACTTCAACTCCATATGAGTCATGGACAGGTAATTAACCAGTCTGCGATGACTTGTGACCCTCTGAGTTGGCTACTTTGTTCATGACATTTCTCATGAGCTTAAGAAATTAAAATCGAAAGGAAATAGGTGTATTTCCATTTGGTACATTGAACACTCCAAAGGGAATATTCATTGATGAACAGATAATTGGAGTATGTCTGAACTCAACATTCTTGGATATAGACATTCTTAATAGGAGATTTAGTTATTTGAATTGAATGCTCCTAATAGTTTTATCCCTCACAATTTTTTAGTTAAAAGGAGGACTTGTTTCCGTTCACTAACCCAAGTGGGAGATAGACACCGGTTTGGTCAACTTGATTTTGTTTCAAGATCAATGTGAGTTCGTTTCACTATCGGTTTGTGGATCATGTTCACTTGCAATAGTAATACCGGTTTGGTCAACTTGAATCCATTTCACGATCAATGTGAAATCGTTTCATTGCCGGGTAATTATGAAAATAAGTTTTCCATACGATTACTAGTTAAGATGATGATGGGCCTAAGATAGTGGCTAAAGCTCTCTCATCTTTTTGTAAGGGAAATTCAGATGAAAGCAATAGAAATGTAATTGAATCCAATATGAGATATAAAGCTCGCCAGTAGCTAAAAGTTGTACCTAAATAGCGAGTATAACTTGTGAGCAAACCTTCTTTTGTTGTTAGGTTTGCCTGAATTCACCTATTTTTGACCATGTTACTCAATTGAAACTCAAATTATATTAGGTGGATGTCAATACGACGTTTCTTAGTGAGGAAATGTATGAAAAATTCATTTGTATGATCTTCAAATGGTTCAAGAAGGCATCTGTGTATATGTCAATTGATCTGAAAGTAGATATGTGATTCTATCTCTATAGATGACAAGGAGTATATAATCACTATTAGGAAATGGTTGTCCTCAACCTTGTGGGACGAAGGACGATGGTGGAGTAGCTTATGTGTTTAAAGTCAAGATCTAGAGGGATCAATCTAAAGATTTTTGTTTTGTTGCAAGAGTCATATGTCAAAAAAGTTCTTGAATGACTCCACGTGTAAATCTACAAACCTATAGATGTTCTTGTAGCCAAGGGTGAAAGCCTAAACCAAGGGATGTGCCCTCAAATACCAGAATAGTTTGATGAGATAAGAATGTTCCTTATTCAAGCACTATGGAAAGCCTAATAAATAATGTAGTGTGTGTATATAATTGGATATTTATTTTTGCCATAAGATTGGCATAAAGTTATCAATAGAATTTTAGACAAGCTTATTGAAGCGTTGTCAAAAAGATCTAGAGGTATTTGAAAGGCAATTTAGATTTTTGCCTACGCCATTAAAGTATTGATCTCTACAGGAAGAGATCCACAGATGCTGAGTTGGGTGGTGATTGAGATGAGCGACAAGTTACCTCTTAGTATGCTTTCTTGCTGATCAATGGCACTATTTCGTGGAATAGGAAGAAGCAAATATACATAACATTGTCAACTATAGAAATTGAGTTATGTGTCATGCTCAGTAGCTATGTAGGGGGCAGTATGACTTGAGAGATTATGATGGACTTGAGATGAGTTAGTTGTTAGACAAACAATGATGATCTATTATGTCCACTAATTAGCTATCACCTATGTTAGGGATCCTAAATTTTATGGCAAGACCTAGTATATAAACATTAAGTATTGCTTTGTATCATAAAAAGAAGCGAGTATGGTACACTCACCTACACATAAGATGACAGTGACCCACTCTATAAGCCTATCTCCAGAGATATGTATTTCTTGCAGTAGAATCTCTAGGATTATATAGGATTTGATATTGATGTTCTATAAGATGATATGTGTTCACTAAAGTACTCATACTAATGTATATTTGATGCCAGTTCATAGTAAACGAGATTTTCTTCATGTGTTTGCTTAGTGCCTTATCTTTGTGATAAGCTTGGAAGAAATCGAGTATAAGTATGCTAGTACATATTGGCATCGAAAAGTATATGGACAGGTTGATGAGATTGGCTCTCTCACACGAACAATCACCTCTGGCACAGTGGGAGCGTGCAGAGATGAAACGATATGAGTTGGTTAATATCCGTCGGGAAATACTATACTCATATAAGATACGTCGCCATAAGTATTGGTTTAGAATTGGTTTATGTGACAATATTAAGATGAGACCACTTAATTGTATATGTTACAATTAAAGACTGATATGAGCTCGATATAGATTCCCACGGTCCATTTGACCTGTTTGTAGCCAGATTTGAAACCTTGATTACTAAGTATATTAAGTTTGAGGATTCAGATTAGTTTCTAAGTGATAACTAGACCAAGATCTGTACGGTGTTTGATTTGAATAAAGACATACGCCCTTTAAAGGAAAACACACCATAACACATGCTTCATACCATGTGTGTTTTGTGACCGTATAAGGAAGTGGGTAAATGAATCCCTGCTTCACCATTGCGTGAGTCCTTAAAGCAATAGATGCTTCTTTGTGATACCCTTAGTGACCTACGCTTATATTCTGATACGTCAAGTTCAATGTTAGCTACTTTGGTGTGTCACCTATAGATCATGTTAGATTTGATCAAATGGGACATGTCCAAGAAAGTGGTTGGATTGGCTTAGAAGGATATTAGAGCTAAAGGAAGATTGTTCGCATCTGGGCTCGCATGTGTTCATTGGTCGACCAGTTATACAATATTTGTGATTGAACAATCTTTGTAATTGAACATAACTATGAATACATAATTGAGATTTAAGGGTCAAACATAGCCTACGAGACATAAGGTATGTGTTGACTGATGTGAACTTAAACTGGTCGAGGATATAGCGAGACTTTTTTCTTTTGTTGAAGACTGTAGCTCCTATGTCATCCCAAACAGGTGCATGGTCTGAGCTTCTACTTGTTGTGTGCTCGCAGGTCGCACAACTTATTTGCTCGTATGAATTTGGAGATGGTTCCCAAAAAGGTCGTAGAGAGAGATAGTGGTGGATAAAGGTTTACCCATCTTGTGTGAGTAGGAGATGTTGGATTTTGGGGTTGGGTCACCCACTATGGGTTGACCCAACCCGACCAATTTGTGGATAATGGGTCATATTAAAGCCAAGAACTATACGTTCAATTCTTGTGAGAAAAAAATAAGATAAAATAGAAGACAGAGTGTTGTCTTCTCCTCTGTTCTCTCTCTTTTAATCTCTCTCATATTCACCATGTTTACTACATGTAAACGTCAAATCAAAGGGGTTCTTAAGTTGTGAACATGTAATTCAAAGTCAAATCCGTACTTTGAATTCTGATTCGCGACTTCTAAACGGTTGAACAAACGTGGGCTATTTCTTGTAAATTCTTCTGCATACTATAAGGTTAGTATAATTTTATTCGGTTTATGAAGAATCCATACTGTAGTGTTAAATTTCTCAGTGCATATTAAGTCAGAATAGTATCTAGAGAAGTCACTTGACTGTTTGCTCATTCTAAAGGGCAAAACTTCACTAACCCACAATATGGAAAAGACTAACGAACAAAATATCACGTTACCCTCCTGTGATATGCGAAACTATCACGGTTGTTCTCAAAACTATCAAAGCCCCCCCTCCCCCTATTTTTTGAAACTCACCACCCTTCCCCCCTTTGCAGTTCGTTAGTTTTGTTGTTGAATGTGCAATCCATGTGCGTAAAAAGCAGCTTGGCAAGTTTTTGAGCTTTATATGAACCATAAATTGACCAAAAAGCACCTGAACATGAGATTGGAGCCCCGATTCAATACCCGAGGTCACGAAAAATAATGGAAGATGAACGGAGTCTCCTTGTTTATAGGACAATCCAAAACCTGTGCACGCAGTTATATCCTCAAAACCAAAGTCCAACCTTCTTCGTAAACCCCAACAACCATTAACATCACATACAACCAACTCCTCAAAGTCATCCGAGCCTTCGAACCTAACATCGAAGACATATAAGCATGCAAGGTCAAACCTATTGAATTTCTGTGTTTTAGAACCGCTTATCATATCACTCTAATATTATCAATTTAACCTACTTATAATTTAAGTCTAACCAATCAACTAACCTTCACTGACCACACAAGCATGCAGCATTGACAATAAAGCAAAGTTAAAGTTATTACATGCCGCTACAATCCAAACTATGCATCAACACATTAACTATTACAATCTTCCAAGCTAGTAAATAAATACAAACAAGACCAAATGTCTCAAAATTGAACATATACATGACAACATCACATTCTTCACACAAGCCATCCAATCTTGGTAAGCAACAAGTCAAGGCATTTGACCAAATTAAACCTCTTCTTCTTAATCTCTAAAGGGCCCAAACCTGAGATGATTAGAAAGAGGGGTAAGCATACAACACATGTATACTCAGTGAGGGAGGGAAACAATTAACCAGGGAGATTTTCGAAGACCATTTCGTGCAATGCAACAAAGATAAGAACACAAGTAACACAATATAACAAGTTAACCGAATAAGCATTAAACACATTTAAAAAGGATACGATTCATCTTCCTTGTCTTCAATCTTGAACCACGAATCTCGATCCTTGCTAACAAGTGCTGCCAAATCCCCTTATTCTTCCAATGGGGTATTCCGGATGTACCCCGATCATACGACCCATTTCTCCCTAGGTAGGTCCGTATGCCCCAACGAGATGAACTACGCCTCTGGATAAGGGAATATGCCTTAGAGAGAAAGGGAATAGGCACCATGGTAGCCAAGTTAGACCGATAGCCCGATGCTGCTCGGAGTTTCTCAACACTACCATGTCCGAAAAAGTTGTGCAACCCAGAAATAAAGAATCACGAATCTCATTTCTGAATCAAGTGGGGAGGTAGCAAAGTAGGCTAGCCTCGCCCCATATACAACATATAACTCAAATAATGATCAAGTATAACAATTATAGCATTTATATCAATTCAAGTAGCTAATTAAGAACAAGCTCAAATAATTCTCAAGAAATCTAACAAATCTCCTTCTACATGCTTACAAACTTGTTTCCAACCTCCACATAAGATAACAAACTTCAATTCTAACTTCACTAATCTCAAGTGGTCACTTTATGATGCACATAAACGCAATAAAACTACATTTTAAGTCATGCTAACACAAAAACTTCGAAATGCCTTAGGTGATTTGAACTATAGCTCCCTAATCCGATTAGCAAAACTACACCATAATTACATTTAAAGGGCTTCCTAACACTTCTAAGACTAATTACATATTCAAATGGATCAAATTCAACATTTTGTTCCAAAGTCTCCTTTCTAAATCAAGCTATATTTCCAATTCTAGTCAAGCTATAACCAATTTTATAATACATATAGTATTCTTAAGTGTTCTAGCATCTAATAGAGGCAATAAAACATCTAAAAATGCAAAACCCCAATTTAGGCACAAGTTACTATTCGCGTTCTTCCTACAACATGCATTCTCAAATTCTAACCGTTCAATTTACTATCAAGCTTCAAAAGATTGTTCTACAACCTCTAACAAGTGTATTTCAAGCATATATAAGCATAGGTATAACAATAATCAATATAACCCTAGAATTTTAGAATGCATATAAGATAAACTTCCTCACCTTTAGAAATCCAAACCTGCGAGAACTAACGTTCATTTACTTATAAACACCTTGGACAGCTCAAAAGCTCAGACCCTAACATGTCATAGAACACTTACTTACCCCAAATAATTCCATGGATGTCATTTATGGCCAATGCAATAAATAATATAAACAAGTAACTATGCAAACCGATTTCTTCAAAGGATTAAACATTCTATGCAACACAATTAAACTCTCAATTAAACAATTGAAAACCACTTACTTGCCATTATTTTCCTTTTTTTTTATATTATAAATCAGCTCCTTTAGTCAAATTCACTCATATTAGCCTAAAGTCATGCAAGATAACATGTACAAGACAGTTCACAAGCAATAAAACAATATAGTATTTCAAATAATTAATCATGCAACCAATTCAAATAATTCACATAAAATTTAGCTAAACCCTTTTACAACGTTTAGTATTTAAGCCATATATTCCACACAAGTGAAAGAACAACTCAAGTAATAGTCAAACATAGCCATTAAGTAATCTAAATAACCAACTAGGTAATAAGCTTATCTAATTCACATAAAGTCCAACAAAACCCCTTTAAGCTCAACAAGCCAAAACTAGTTTTCATCAAGGTTTAGTTAATCAAAGCATCTAGCTATTTTCTACTACATTTATAGCACCTAAAACAAGCATTAAACTAGTTCTAAAGGCTCTATTTGCATCAATCCTAACGTGCGCATACAAAGGGTTATGAAAATCAATGTTCTCGGAATTCGATAAATTTTAACGTGGGGCCGTTGTAGCAACCCAACAATATATATTTAGCGTTAGATTAAGGTTTAGAGCAATATTTCATGGGTCTGCATGAATAGTGCCAATTCAAGACTTTACAAAAATGATTTCATACATACACTTCATAAACACATGAAATAACTATATAAGTGTCTTCTCCTAGTCCTAGAGGCATGATATAAAGCTTCAAAATGAATAATAGCAAGCATATATAACAATGTCAATTTTGGACATAAACCACAATAGCAAATAAAATACAATTTTTGTAAAATTCCTCACCAAACTAGAGATGTAGGAGCAAGGGAGAAGCTTTTTAATGGCTTGGAATCCTTTGGAAGAGCTTGGAAGATCAAATTGAGCAAAATTTGCAAGAAAAGTATTATTCCTGTAATAGGGTTTTTTTGGCTGATTTTAGGTAATTTTTTGCTTTTTTGAGCATTTTGGGCTATTATATGTATATAATATATGGTATATGGGTAGATGAGTTTAGTTGTGGGTTTTCGACTTGAGTTTAAATGGATTTTGGACTTAGTTTAATTAGTAAAATGTAAGAGAAGCTAATTCTAGCCCAAATAAATAACATAGTTTTTACTATTCATGTAGTATCAAAATATTTTCGTACATCACTCAACAAATATGCAATGAACATAATTTTTGTAAACGTAAGTTAAATATAAGTTAAATAATAATAGAAAATTATGAAATCCAAAAAATAAAATAATAAAAATTTTAGTCCGGGCTTAATTTAATGTAAAACTCTTTGAATGCAAGTTTTACTAAAAGTCTTTTATGAAAATAATTTAAATGCATATTGATTATTTTCTAAAATAGATTAATTCACCATTTTACTGTTAGCAGTCAATTAAACATGAAATTTTACATAAAATGTCAAATAAGCATGTAATAGCATGTTATGACAAATAAACACTTAAATAAGTAAAAGCACAATTTATATGTACATGAATGATAAATGTATGCATTGAAAGTCGGGCGTCGCAGTAAATGTTAAATAATAGTTAAAATATTTTATTTAAATTATTAGTATTAGAGTTCTTTCTCTTTTTTTAAAAAAAGAAAATAAGAGAAATAAAAGAAAATGAAACTACTAGGTAAATCATAAATGCTAAAATAAACACATTCATACTTATAAAACTTAAATTGACAACAATTTATATGCAATTAAGTATACTATGCTACATGTTGAGTCTGAGCCGTCATAAAAGGGGTGACTAACAAGGCTGGGACTGGGGCTGGGGCTGGGGATGGGGACTGACAAGTGGATGGAGGGTAATGGCTGATGGCTAAGGGATGCCGCGCCCGGGGGGGGGGGGGAGAGGGGAGGGGAGAGGGGAAGATGATATTTTAAATTTTTTTTTTATTTAGTAAAAATGGGTGGAGATGAAAAAAATAATATATATATATATATATGTATTCTCACTCTTACAAAGTCATATTAAAAGAAAGGCAAATCGGTCACTTTATCTATTTTTTTAACGGTGTTAGATTAAAATAGACGAAGAGGACCGGTGTTACAAGTTTCAAAAAATATAACGGCATTTGTTTATAGTTTTTCTCTATACCTTTTAATATTACTTAAAATGCAATTAATTTTCGACCACATTTCTAAACTAAGGAAACAAGCATGTCATCAGAGAGTCATAAGGCATGATACAGACAAATTGTTGATCAGGATTAGGAAAGGGTGATAGATGAAGTTTTCCAACATTTATGAAACAAACTTGTCATCAACATTGTTGCAAGTCATTAAACAAACAAATCAATTGACTAGGATAAGATAAAGGTCATAGATGACCTAATAAGATAATTAGAAAAACACTATTTGAGGAGCAACTAATCGTCACTCTAATACCAAGAAGCCTGAAAACACTACTATTTGAGGAGCAACTAATCGTCAATCTAATACCAAGAAGCGTAACTCGATGCTTTTTAGCCGATTTCTGTTCGTTAATACATAAATAAGTATATCTTGAGTTTTTTATTTTCATTTTTGTTTCCTTTTATTGATAAGTTTTAGTTGATTTTATATATGTGAACCCTCCAAAATACTATTCTAAATTATCATAAATTTATAGGAAATGGAATAACAATGTATATACTATATTAATCTGGCTATGGGCTAGATTTTATAGAAATTCTTTACCCATATTTGAAACATGATTTTGTCTTTTCTCATTTTAGTTACAAGTTAATTATATTCCATATTGTATTGCACGTTGAATTTTTGATCTAGCATATAGTGAAACCTCTCAATTATTAACTAGTGCAAAAATTTATAAATGATCAAAATATATTATGAAGACCACATATAGTGTGTGGACCTCACTAAAAATAACACATGTTACGATCTAAAATTATTAAACTCAGTCGTTAAAAATAACCAAATTGTTTGTAAAAAAATTCCGTGCACTAGATACATTGTCGGACTTTAATCTAATTACCAAATCATTAAAGTACATTGTCACATTTCAATTTGATTATTGAATTACTAAACTGTACGCTTAAAATTCGAAAAATATCTTCTAAAATTATAAAAACGTGCATATTTTATATGTAAAGCAACGGCAATTGTCAGTTGGCAACTTGCAAATGTAAAAATCACACGAAGCTCCCTTAAATCGTCTTATCTCATCTTCTCAAAATACAAAAAGGCAGAGATATATATGTAGAGAGGGAGAATAGTCCAAAGACGTTAACGTTAAGGCTGGACCAATCCGCCATTCTCCCCAATTGCTCTTCTTCAAAAGAAAAAGAAATCCACACACACACCAGCCTTCTATTCCAAGACACATCTTTAGCAAAAAGGCTCTTCCATGGAAACCATAATTTTGACCACTTCTCTACCTGAACAAAGACCTTAATACTACTAATCCTAAGCAAAAAGGAGGTGGGTATTCCTTTTCTTGAATTATCATTTACTTCAATATTAGCAAATGTGATTTCTTTCATTTTTATTTTTTATTTTTTTTGGTTGTCAATGGTGTATGAAATGTAATAGCTTTCTGTAGAGTAGGAAAAAGTTGGATGTTCATGCAAATTTTTTGAAAACTTTTGGATATTGTGAAGTTATGTACAGCTGGGGAACAGTAGTACTTACCTATGTTGTATTTATTCTGCAGAGTTGAAGAAGTTTTTGTGAAGACCAAAGAAATTAATCATTGGTGGATTGTTGTTCACTATAATGGGTATTTGTTTGAGTGCTATAATCAAAGCTGAAAGCCCTTCTGATACTGGTATTATATGTCTATTCATCTTGCTTGTGAAATTTGATATTATTTTTCATGTTCTTAACTTGAGCCGTGAATGGCGTATTGTTTCCCTTTTTT
Organism: Ehretia macrophylla; assembly: GCA_037974665.1. Taxonomy (NCBI): domain Eukaryota; kingdom Viridiplantae; phylum Streptophyta; class Magnoliopsida; order Boraginales; family Ehretiaceae; genus Ehretia; species Ehretia macrophylla. The sequence goes on along the minus strand of CM075782.1, from coordinate 21,420,807 downwards.
GTGTTTGGGGCTCAACGTTTGTACTCGGAAGGTTTATATTTATGTGCAAAATATGGAATTTGGCTATAGCTCCCAAACCACACCCCCGACCACTGCGTGAATAAAAAGAGAGAATGGAGAAGAGAAGTTTTGAAATTTGATTTTATCAAAGCTTTGTTTGACTTGTTGCTGAAAACAACACGAGCAATTATTGGAGGTAATAACTAGTTATAGTCTAATAAGCCAAATGTAGGTCTATTTGATGGTTGCTCGATCGCCATAGCTAGTTGAGGCTTGAGAAGCTAAATTTTTAGCTTCTTGTCAGCATATTCATACTATGCAAGTAGTTTTAAGTGATTGATTGTTCATGTATCTGTGAAGCTGACCAAAGGAATCTGGTGTAATATAATAGTACTTTTGTGAAGCAATAATTAATTTTAACAGCATGTCCAATAAGCTTTACTGAGTGTAATCTTTAACTGATCAGATTCCTCCTCTTGAAAGTTATAACGATCATGAGTGATTATAAGGATTATTGCATTGGTTTGATCAGGGATATGTATGAAAGACATTAGCGCAGATGACAATAATGTTAGCTGTTCGAGTAGTAAGATCTCATCAGTATCAGTGCCACTTACTCCTAAGAGAGAGGGTGAGATCTTGCAGTCCCCCAATTTAAAGAGCTTTAGTTATGCCGATCTCGAAATGGCTACCAGGAACTTTCGCCCTGGTAGTGTGCTTGGAGAAGGTGGATTTAGCTCTGTTTTCATTGGCTGGATTGATGAAAATTCATATACAGCTTCCAAACCTGGGACTGGCATGGTCATTGCCGTGAAAAGGCTTCACCAAGATGGCCTTAAAGGCCACAGAGAATGGCTGGTAAGTATCTTCTATACATTTTGGAAGTTAAACACATACAAGTCTTTGAATTAAATAAGCTTAATTGAACTGCTGTCGCAAAAACTTATCCAGGTGGCCATTAGACATAACCTTGATAGAGTTAATGAAATTGAGTGAGTTATGTGAACTTCTATTTATTTTATTGCATTTGTGGTCCTATAGGTGGAGGTGAATTACTTGGGGCAGTTTTGTCACCCTCATCTTGTTGAACTAATTGGCTATTGCTTGGAGGATGAACACACACTTTTGGTATATGAATTCATGCCTCGTGGAAGCTTAGAGAACCATCTATTTAGGAGTGAGTTCTCGCTCTTCCCTTTACAAAGTAGCATATGACAACCATAGTACAATGTATAGTTTTTGGATTATTATTGTAAATTGTCTATGACAGGAGGGTCTTATTTCCAACCTCTCTCTTGGAGTCTTCGGTTGAAGGTTGCTCTTGGAGCTGCAAAGGGTCTTGCTTTTCTACACAGTGCTGAGACAAAAGTGACCTATAGGGACTTCAAGACTTCCATCATTTTGCTTGATATGGTATTTAGCCATTTAGTTAAATCGTTATACATTGCATTCTTTTGTTCTTCTACCGAAGTGACACCTTGTATGTCTTTCTTTCTTTTATCACTGGGAAGAGGAGTTTGGAATTTTAGAAACTGGAATTCCCTTTTCCGGTTCTCATTGAGTTTTCAATATGCCAGAACTACAACGCAAAACTCTCTGGTTTTGGATTAGCCAAAGGTGGACCAACGGGGAATGAACGCCATGCCCCCACAATGTTCATGGGAACCTATGGGTATGCAGCCCCCGAGTATCTATCCACTGGTATGGTTCAGTTCACACTTCTCTCCCCTCCCCTTCTGACATCTATGTATGTGGCTCCCTACTTGTTTTAATAATGGTCCAAAGTGTATGAATTTCATGTTCTTAGTTTTAAGTGTAAAAAGTTACTGCTTTAGTTTTCTTTCCAATTTTTGTCGAAATATCTTCTCCTTATCATGGATCATTCATTCGTAATTTGGATAACGATTTCTGGTGCAGTCCTGTCCTACTAGCCACCTTTGCTTCAATTTCTTTCCTTTCATATTTACCAGTCCTACAATAGGCTCACAACATTTCAATACATGTATGTTTGATTGTAGGCAAGCCCTACTCTCTTGTCCCCACATGTACTTCTGAAAGTGTTTGCATCTAATTATTGTTGTGATGTGCGATTACCATTTCTTATTTGAAACTTGGTTTCCATGATCTTCTAACTTAATATTATTCTTCGAATTGCCATTTCTATAACCTTGAGATACCTTACAATACTCTGTATTCATCTTTTTCATTTTCTTGTATGTAAAGTAAAGTTTGTAAAATTTAAACTACTTAATTTTGGTGTTCTTCGCCAAGCTTGTAGACTATAACTACAACCAAATCGCCTGTTTTCTCATGTTACTTCCAATTTCCCTCTCATTAATATAGGCCATTTGACTGCCAAGAGTGATGTGTACAGCTTTGGAGTTGTTCTTCTTGAAATGCTTTCTGGCAAGAGAGTAATTGATAAGAATAGACCTTCTGGAGAACACAACCTAGTGGAATGGGCTAAGCCCTACCTGGCCAACAAACGTAAACTCTTTCGTGTTATGGACAACCGTCTCGAAGGCCAATATTCATTGGATGTGGCCTACAAGGTAGCTGACCTTGCCTTGCGATGCCTCTCAACAGATCCTAGGCTCAGGTCAACCATGAATGAGATAGTTGAAGAACTGGAACAATTAAAGGAGTCCAACGCTGCAGTTAATGCATGCAGCAATTCAAGCAACGAACCTAGGCCTCGTAGGAGGAGCACGAGTGATGTTAGCAACAAAAATGCTCCTGTTACCGATCCACGGCTATCTGCTTCCCCACTTGTACCCTAAGTAAATGAAAGTTGAACAGGAGATTTGGAAGTAGTTCAGATGGTTCGGTAGTGATCTGAACTTGTACAGTTTTCGCAATGGCTAATATTTGAGATTTTAGCTTTTACATAGCACTATATTCTGGTCGCGTTTGTAAGTTGTAACCCCAGAAATGCTAAAAAGCTTGTCTGGTTTCCTGAATTCCCATAATGTTTGTAACAAAGTAGAGGGATGCAAGTACTGTTGTTTGATTGTATTAGCTCTTTTTCTTGCTGGGAATTTTTCCTTTTTTCCCTTTTTTCCCGATCACAGACTTTTGTGTTCTTTGTTATGTCTCAAATTTCATAGTAATTTGCAACTTATGTAATTCTGTTTATATAAGAAAAGAAAATATGGATCAGATTTTACTTTGTCTAATGTTTTTGTGGACACATTAGCAACTATGTGTATTGGCTACAGCTTCAATCACATCTTAAAGAAATCGTTTCAGGTAAATGGAGGGAAGACAAGCAGGCATCGGGACAGAATTTGCTCATAATGTTATGAATTTTATGAGTGAAATTCTGTAGTTGTAAATTGTTGATAAACTTATAATGAAATGATGGGAATAATTTACAATCGTTAAATTTCGTTTATAATATTATTTATAATATTATGCTTTATATGAAGATTAGGAAAGGCCATGGAAAGTTGAAGTTGGAAAATGGCAACATCAAAGTTAGTCAACTACGTGGAAAAGTTGAGGAGTGTGGCCAAGGTTCGCAGAGATGTCTTTGTTTGCCTTCTGGAAGTGCCATCCGATTAGAGCTGGCAAATGGGCCGGCTTAACACGGTCGTTTGAATTGTGAGTTAAAAAAATTAGTTTGACTTGGCATATATATTTAGTGGACTGAGTTGGACTGAACTCAATTCTTGAAATATAGGACTCAACTCGGCCTACGAGTCCGTTACCATGAGTCGCGAGTTAGGCTGGGCTAACCCATTTTTTTTTATTAGTGTGTTCTGAATTTTGATAGTTGGATTAATAACGAAAAAAATTTAAGCTTAACTTTTTTTACGAAAAAGTTAATTTAACAATTAACAAAACATAAGTTGATTGATAATATTAATATAAATGATAAAACATTACTTAACAAACTAGAAGTTCACGAGACATGGATACGTTACAAATAAACATAAAAAAAGAACATTACATAAATGCTTGAAGAAAGTTGGTGGAGAAGTTCTTCATTTTATTATACTCCTTGTGCGGGTGCTGAGCCTGTTGGTGGTAGTGGTGGCTGTGCTTGAGGATTAAAATAGTTTGGAACATTTGAGTGTTAAGATACAAGATGTCTTACAAGCGTTCCAGTTCTAAATTGACGACAAAATATATATTTACGTTCACAATAGTTACAAATTACATACTCATATTCTTCAAAGTAAGCAAAATGATTCCAAACATTTAAACGTTATCGTTGTTAAAGATTTTCTTCCCCCATAGTCACATATATTGTGTATTCTTTTGTAGTAAAATAAAGAGACAATAGGTAGTAAAATAAATATATAGTTTTGTAGTAAAATGAAGTTGAATACACTAACTATTTATAAGAAAAATTAAATGTACAAATTATAATATCATGATGGGATTTATCTGGGCTTGAATTGGGCCTGAGCTGGGCTTGAACTGGGCTTGTGCTGGTTCGAGCTGAGTTGAGCTGGGTTGGGATTGGACACAAATGGGATGGGCTAGCTCGGCCCACCTATATGTGGTGGGTTGAACCGAGTCGAACTCACTTTCATTCGAGATGGACTGGACCCGAATTTTCATGTGTTGAACTGAACTGAGCCTGTGTCGGCCCGACCCAAATGCCACCTCTACATCCGATAACATCCAAAAGTGCAATAAAGATGATAGGTAAGGAAGTATTAGTTTTGGAAGAATCCTAAAGGACGTGTGCGCAAATAGTCATTGTTCCCATAAAAATTTTAAATTCGTTTTTATTGTTCAAATAAGTTAATTTAGTCATTATTATTTTTTAAAAATTTCAACAAATTCATCCATATTATTTAAAATTAGTTAATTTAGTCTATATTATGTCCTAAAAAATTAAATTTAGTCCCTGTCTAAATTGGTTAAATTGAAACTTTTTGGGAAATAATAAAGACTAAATTGAATTGACTAAATTGACTAATTTTGAACAATAAGAATGAATTTAATTTTTTTTGAAAAATAATAGGAACCAAATTAACTAATTTTGAGCAACATAAACTAATTTAAATTTTTGGAGAAACACGTTTATGCAATTTTCCCTATCCTAAATGTAGCCCATTGTGGGAATCTAGTGTGTGTTCTTGCTTGGATTTAAATTCTGTCATAACTATAACATTATAAAAGATATTTAACGATAGTGATCTTTTTCAATTCATTGCACTATTACTACACGAACATGTATGTATAAATAGTCTACTACCGGTAGATTTCTTTTATAATATAATAATAATGAGAGAATTTAAGTCCAACTTTGTGGGAGCATGGACTGACACTTGGTGATCTGCTGTACGGGATGCTTCTATTTAAAAGAAAAAAATTTTAGTTAAACAATTGGTAGAAAAGTATATGTGAACCTTACATGTATATAGGGTCCATCATCACATATATCACAGTCGAACATCCGTCAATCAAACGGTAGCTTTTCCCTACTTAAAGCCATGATTTTATAGCCTTTGGCTATAACAGTCTTGCGGCACTTGATTCTTTTTTCTTGTTCAGGACCAGCAAAGGGACTTTTTTCTTTTTCTTTTTTTTTTTAATTTATCAAAAACTAGAAGAGGGACTCGTATATCAAGCTTCGGGTTCACATAGCAATCGATCATTACAAGATCAGAGACCTTTTTTTATGCTTTGGTATCAAATTGGTTAGACAACTGTAGCCAATGAAAACAAAATAAAAAATAAAAACAATTAAAAAAAGAAAAACCAAATAAAAGATCTCTAATTTCTTCTAAGAAATACTTATTTGTTTCATTTTTCAATCAACTTATGAAGCAATTGGCTTCGACATACTTTTCTTGACTAGAAAAATTAACATTGTCTTATAAATATAGATCACGTGTCTTTAGTTGAAAAACAATAAACTTTTTTAGCCTAAACTAAGATAATGGATTTGCTTGAGCAGCCTTAAATTACCATTCTCTGGAGGTATTTTGAATGTGTTCTCACAATTTGAGTATTGAAGTGTTTATTTTTAGACCGACTTGTTATTATTGTTTTAGAAGTAGTTTGTCCAACTTTGAATAAAGTTTTCCTTAATAAAAGAAAAATAAACAAAATTTTTGAATATCTACATATTATAGACGAATTAAGCTAAGATTTTAATCGTGAGCAAATTTGAAATCCGCATTATCATTTCTAGTTTACCTTCGATTGTGGTCGAGATTTCGAGAGTTTTTTTTTTTTTTTTTTTGTCGGTAGAGACTTTGAGAGTCGGGTGGGTAAAAAGACAAGAAAATTGTTCTGTAATTTGAAATGGTCCAATGAAATGAAAAAGTTTCATTGAATGGATAAAAGAAGCAACTTGATTGAATGGATAAAAGAAGCAACTTGACCACTTTAAATTTGATTGGTTTGGTGGGTGTACCTAAACAATATAAATACCAAAGGGCCGCCTAGTTGTGACCTCTTCACATGATTGTACAAAGATGATGGATGTTAGCGAACATATTGAACCACCCCACAGTTAAGTTGAAGCAAAGCGTTATGGGGGCGTTCAACAATTGAAAATGACTGAAGAAGGGAACGAATATGCAAAGAATAATACTAGTCAATTCATTAGTAAGTTTGACTTAATTAAAGAAAAAAAAAACAAATCTATCCAAGCTATCTCTAGGTAGCAGCAAGCCAGGGCCAATCAAACCCTTATCATGGTTGGATTGGAGGAAGAGATTAATTTGGGAGGGTTAAATTTAAAATTCGTTCTCTTGTTAATTTGGTTTGGAGAGTTAAGAAAAGAACACTTATAGGAGATAATCCTGTTTATACTCCAAATCTCAATCCCTCAATTATTTGGGACTTGGTTCATCTACAATTTTATTATCTACAATTCTACACAATATTCATTTTGCTTAATACCATGTGTCACTGAATATTATCTACAGACTATATTAATCTTGCTAAACTAGTTTTCCAATTATGATTAAAAAGCATTAAATAGCAAAATCTAAACTATCATATTTAATTAGCAAAATAAATATAAAAATTAAATAATCGTATTGTTACTTTATCACCAATAATTTCATCATAACATTATAATGAATCATTCGAAAGGAGCTCTGAGTATTTTGTTCATCTTTGCGTCATAGTTTGACAATGATTTCACCAAAATGTTAGTAGACAGAGTTGTCAAGTTTTGTATAACTAAACGTAACTAGTCTTTAATTGTAGCGAGAAAACAAAAGAATGTTCTTTACATTCAGTGGCGGACCTAGACACCTAGGGTTAGGGTGTGCACTATAGGCATTCCAAGTTAGGGGTTAATAAGTGGGGGTTGAAAAAACTCATCCATTGATAAACTATTCAAGCACATTATAGCAATTATGAAGAAATTAGTATTAAAGTATATAACAATTATAAACATATAAGCACTAAAACAAATATAAAGTCTTTGTAAATAGAAAAAATACATTTTATAATTATCCCGACATGACTTTATCTTTTGAAATTGTTCAATAATCAACTCATTGTCAATACTATTAAATACATCTCTCTATATAAGTTATCAAGCAATCATTCATTCAAGCATATTCCATTTTCAAAAATTTATTCATCAATTCAAAAATCAATAACTTGCATATAAAAATAAAAATTATATCAATTCTCGAATGCACAAGCTCAATTAACTCAAGATTGTCCACGAATAAACATATGCAGAACATGAAGACAAACATATGCATAGCGATCAATTCATAAACCAAAAACTTAACATACAAAATTAAGACACATTTTTATCTCTATATGCTACAGTAATCAATTAAAATAAATATATAAAAATAACAATTACATCAATTAAAATAAATATTTAAAAATAATATATGTAAATTAAAACAATGAACAACAATAACAACTAAATTAAAATTAATAATCAACTATCATAACTAAAACCAAAAATAAAAAATAAAAACAACTATAACTAAAAAAAAACAAGTAAAACTATAAATAAAAAATTAAAACCACTATAACTAAATTAAAAATAAAATAATAAAGAACCTTCACAAAAGTAAAACTAACAATAAACAAATTACTAAAATTAAACATAAAAATTATGCATAAATAGACATTAAAAATACTGAGCAAAAAAAATAGACATTAAAATAACTTTCTTATTTTTTTGCTTTTTTTTTTTATAAAAAAAAAAAACTCATGGCTAACACAGCCGCGGAGGGTGGTCTCACCACCTGAGATATTGTCACTAGAGGCTTGGAGCTCTGAGGTAAAATTGTTGAGTGTTTTTTTTTAGTTTGATAACTTTTTTTTTTTATTCCTTACAAAACTTTTGGTCAAAAGGTGACCAAAAGAAAAGAAGTTAACTTTGTCATGTTGCTTGCTAGGTGCAGACAGTTGATGTCCACTTTTCTTTGTTTTTTAAATAAAAATTAGAAAATTACAAAAATGTTAGGATGTGCATTTTTTTAAAAATAAAAAGTAGAAAATTATGAAAACGTCAGGATGTGCACGTGCACATGCTGGCCAAGCTGTGGGTCCACCCCTATCTACATTCTTTTGTATTTATTTATTTATTTTGTTCATCGTGAAATTTTTATTTTTTTACTGTGAAATTTAAATCCAACTAATTGAATCACATTAAATTTTGTCTTTTGATTATCTCTTTGATGTAGCTTGACTTAATTGTTGGTTTTTCGATTTGTTTTCTTAGTTCAAATTTTTACATTATCATAAATTAAAAGTTTCTCTACATATAAATAAACTTGTTCATATATATATACACACACACACATATATATATACACATATAATACTTAGTAACTAAATGGTTTTTCAAAATAAAATCCCTTTTTGGACTGATGTGTGCTATATTATAGGTTGTATATATACAGTGACACATGCGGTTCAGATCATTGAAGCTCACTAATTTTAAAAGTAGATTTTTTGAACGAAAAAGACAACTATTTTATATTGATAATTAGATTATCTTCCAAAAAAATATAGCGGAAAATAAAAAATTTAATAATTGACATTTAGATGAAGAAAAATTTCGTCATAGTATTTTTTTAGAATCTTATGCTTACATATTTGTATTGTTAATTAAATATGGTAGCTTAAATTTTGGTATTTAATGCTTTCTGACCATGGTTGGAAAGCTAGTTTAGCAAGATTAATATAGTCCATAGATCATATTTAGTGACACATGGCATTCATTAGGATAAGTATTGCATGGAATTGTAGATAATAGAATTATAGAGGAGCCAAGTCCCTCAATTTGAGGTCAAAAGATAGAAAGGATTATAGCATTTTCTATAATGCTTATTAAGCGGGTAAATAATGAATTTAGTCCTCATTGTTTCTCCAAGATTCCATTTAGTCCTTATTATTTCAAAATGAGCAAATTCGTCCCCAATATTTTTAAAAAAATTTAATTTAGCCCCTATTGGTTAAAACTTCGTTAATTTTGACGGATTTAAATAGTGTTTTAGGGATAAAATTAGTAACTCATTACAAACAAACGAACACACACAATCAAGAATACACAAACACACCAAGAACACACACAAAAATACACACAAACACTCCAAGAACACACAAAAAAATACACATGCACACATGCACACACACAAGAAACACAATCACACATACAAGAACACACAGCATCACACACATGCTGGTGGATCGTCGTTGGGTTGGGGGTGGGGGTGAGGGTGGGGGTAGGGATGCCGTTGGGGTAGGGGTGGGGATAGGGATTATGGGTTTGATGCTAAGGTGGGGTGGGGGTGGGGATAAGGATGGTAGGTTTGTTGCTGGGGTAAAGGTAGAGGTAGGGGTTCGCTAGGGAAGGGGAAGAGGAGTAGGGTGTCAAAGGGAACATATGGTAAGGGTAGAGGTAGGGGTCATCGGGGAAAAAAAAGGGCAAGGGGGTGGCAAATGGGGGTGGCATGGCGTGGTGGGTGTGGGTGTGGGTGGGGGTGGGGATGGGGGTCTTCAAGGAAAGGGAAAGAGGTGGCTTGGGGATGGGGTACCTTTTTTTTTTTTGGACAAAGGTGGGGTTAGCTGGGGAGAGGAAGAAGAATGGGGTTAAGTTTGTAATTTTTCTAATTTTAGTAGGGGTAGTTTAGACATTTTAATATTTTTATGTTAGTCTTTTAACTGTAGAACTAAATTGAATCTTTTTGGAAACATTAGGGACTAATTTGTCCCTTTGAAATAATGAGGACTAAATTAAATTTTGAAGAAACAATTGGGATTAAATGCACTATTTACCCTTATTAAGCCCTTGTCTTTCGTTTTTTTTTTTTTTTTTCTTTTAGGAGGTGCCTGGTTCATCGAATCTTACAAATTTTTTAAAAAGTAAATCAAAAAATATGATATTCTTATGTTTAGTTCACGGAATAAAATAATATATATTACATTTACGCGAATGCAATATATCCATAGAATCTCCAATTTTATTCCTACTTGAGGAGGGTGAGAATCTAACTTTCCTGAGTTGGGAGATGTTTTGGGAATAATAAAAAGGCAAAAATACCCATACCTAAATATATATATATAGAGTATATAGTATATTTGAAAAGATACACACAAACCGCACACTATTCCAACATTAGATCTTCTCACCACTACCTTCACCTCCACCACTACTTCCACCACCTCTACCTTACCACCACCACTTCTTGCACCACCCCAACCTCCACAACCTCTACCCCCACCCCACCACCACCATATCTCCACATCCACCTCTTCCTCCCCCACCACCACCACCACCACCACCACCTCCACCTCCACCTCCACCTCCACCTCCACCTCCTCTACCATCACCACCACATTCTCTAATATTTTTGTCTTTTTGAGTTAGGGGTAGTTTGAAATTTTGTTTAAGATTCCCAAGAATTATTGAGTATAAACCAAATATAACAATATAAAATTCCAAAAAATTTGGTGAAATATTACTAGAAATTTTATTATGTGAATCAAATGTTCCATTAGTTTTTCAGTTCGTTAAAGGATAAATATGTCGTTCTATATATTTACCTTTTCCCTTTCCAATCCTGACAAATGGTACACATAATTCTTTATAATAATTTCCCTTTATAATTTGTCTAAATTCAAATATTTAATCTTCCTCTCTTTCTTTTATGATTTAATCCTTTCATTTTCTTCACTATCATTTTGCTACCAAATCCAAACGACCCATTAAAGTTTCACGATCTCAGAGAGAGATTGTAAGAAAGTCACTATTTGTGGATCACAAAATATTATCAATTTAAAATCTGCCATTAGATTACCGTCGTTTTAGAGATTTTCCATTTGTGGATGGAAAATAAAAATTTCTCAACCTTTTTCACCAATTTAAAAATTTATGTGTGTAAATTGTATTGTCCACTGACTTTCATTCAAATACAACCTTCATAGTCACTTTCAAAATTTCTTCGTAGTCATTATGTATATACATGTAAACTCCCAAGATGGGAATGCAATTTTCAACTACAAAGTAAGAGCCGTGTCACCTAAAAGAATTGATCCTGTCTGGGCAAACCAAAAAAATGGCAGCACCATAATGCAAGGCCTCATAGCTAAAACAATTCATGCCTTCTGAATGCATCTTCCTCGCTCCCTACACACAATTCTATGCAGAAATAACAATGCAAGAAACGACGAACTTCCATTCTCTCCAGAGAATCTGTTTTATCAGCCAGGTCCTGAATCCAACCGGAGAATGTGGTCACCGCGTCCCTATTAGACCAGGTCTCCAATTTCTCCAATCCAGCTTCCCGATTGATCTGTTTCTTAAGCTGACAATTTCTCTAAAATCAAAACCCTTCTTTCGGTTATCATTCCCCGGCTTTTCAGATTCTGCTTCCTCCTCAGGTTCTTCCCTGTCCTTGGTATCTTCACTTTCTTTCAAAGATTCCGGTACACAGTCAGCTTGAGGCAATGTTTCACTGATGATGCTTCCAAGAATCTCAACCACCTCACTCATTTTAGGGCGAGATTTAGGATTCTTCATGAGGCATTTGTTTGCAAGGGAAGCAAGTTTCTGAGCTGACTTCTTCATGCAATCCTGCCCATTAAGTCTTGGGTCCATAATGAGGTGGAATTTTTTTGGATCTGACACATATGGTCTCACCCATTCCAAGAGTTTCTGTTCACCCCGTGGTAAATTTCGCTCCAGCACTCGCCTTCCAGTGATAAGCTCATAGAGTACCACTCCAAAGCTCCAAACATCACTTTTTGTAGTAAGTCTACCAGTCTGGACATATTCAGGGGCTGCATAACCTACCGTACCTACAACCTAAAGAGAAGAAATCACTTTGTCAAACAAAACAAGGCAAAAGGAGAAAAAAAAAATGCAGGAAAATTGTTGGAGATACGATCTAAATCTGCTGAAAGGAGTTAGAACCCATTATTAAGCAAGTCTAATTTGTACGTCTTAAAGTTACTTGAAAGATCCAACTCTCAGAGTTGATATTAAAAATGTTCCTAGTAAGATTATGTCCACATTGAGGAACAAGACATCCTTTCCCAAGTTGTTGCAGCCCAAAAGCAATGGAGAGAGAGAATTAGATGAGAGTGAAAATGAAACCTACTGATGTTGAAACATGACCCAATCCAGAAGCTGGACCCTGCCTAGCCAGCCCAAAGTCAGAGAGCTTTGCATTGAAGTCTCCATCCAGAAGAATGTTTGAAGTTTTGAAATCTCGAAATATTAACTGGTCAAGGGACAAAGCAAATCAGAACCACATGAACAAAATGAAGATCAAAGATTTCTTTCCCAATAGAAGCACTGATGGGCTAGATGTGGGGATAGAATTTAAGGCAAACGTCATTGAAAGCATAATTTAACAATGCAGCTTGGGTTTAAGTATACTTAATAGAATTCTTAGTTAAGGAATCTTATTGAAAAAGTTTTACTTAGGGAGAGCATCACTTAAGATAAAAGTCTCAAGTATGATGGAGAGCATTAGTTAAGATAGAAGTCTCAAGTATGATGGACGCGAAATGGTAATAGTTTGAAGTCATCGTTGTTATCTTCTATTTTTTCCTTTCCTGAACTTCCTATATACTTTACTTTTCTGCAACAGGTACATGCAGCCACATCAAAGTCACCTAAGCCGGTCATATCTGTGCTTAACTATAGGAAGCACCACCAATCAAGATGTCATCCGTGTAATAGCCATTTAAAGAGAGAGTTTCTCTTTTATCTCAGCTCTTTTAGTAAGTCACTTAATACAAATACTGTCCCTTGATAGAGATAAAAGAATGACGTAAATACAAACCAAAAAGTTCTAGAGCCCAACATTAATTTAGCAAACGAATTTGTTTATTAACTAATCAATTATTTCCAATATTGTTCTTGCTGAAACATAAAACTTTCCCCAAGCTCCCAGAATATTGCCGTTCTACAATTTCATGGAGGCTGCAATGCTGGCATCAGCATACTTCAATTGCCAATCTAGACTTTTCTTGAAATGTTATGCTTTCATTTAAAGATGCTTTCTCTTGCATCTCTATCATGAAAGGCATAGCCTAGCACCAGGTAGTAAAATGCGATACAGGTACTAATTAAACTGTATATTATGAAAAATATCATTTATTTCCTATAAGCTAAATTTGTTGTCAGAGGATGTCATCATAATTTTGCCTCTATTTTTCAACGTCCTTCAAACAGCATCATATATGGAGATAAGTAAGAGTTCGTTTGATGTTAAGGCTCTGGACTTTCTGATGTTACACATAAAATTGAAAAGGCTCAACAGGAAATTTTTCCCAAAAAGATGGGTAGCTATATTACAAGTGTTGAAATAAATGTGACGAAATACGGCATGGGCAAACTTAGCAAGCACTACACACTTATTTTCCTTTCCTAATTTCATATATATGCATAGGATATGCTAGGTCTGAGAGCTTCTATGTACTTATATTTTCAAGGAAAGAAATCTAAAAGCACATGCCACATTTAACAAAGATACATTCAGAAGCAGATGTTGACAGTCTGAAGATAGAGTGACATAGATAGTTCACGGAAGTCTTTATTTCAAGAAGAAATGAATTTGTACGAAAGGCAACCATGAATCACCTGGAAATCCATTTCTTCATGAAGGTATGCCAAACCACGGGCTGCATCCTGCGCTATTTTCAGTCTAACCACCCATGGAAGAGTAGAAGATGATCGAGCCAACAAATGGTCTTCCAAGCTTTTATTCTGCATGAGCTCATAAACTAAAAGCCGTTGAATCCCTCTTTCATCATCTTCTGCACAATAACCAATTAACTTGACAAGATTTGGGTGGTTGACAATGCCCAAAAAGTTAACTTCGTTAATCCACTCCTTGTGCCCCTGGATACTAGAATGCAAAAGTAAAGAATTCATGAGCGTCTCTCAAAATATAATATGAAAAACAAAACTAACTCCTTTAGGACAGTTCAGGACAGTCACATTCGCTAAGGACACAATTTTTGTTAAATAGGACTATTATTTATAGCTGAAACTGAATTGGAGAGGGACAGTGATATAGCATCCCTGTGATTTGAGAATTTCTGAGTCCAACTGTACATTAAGCATTGAAAATCACTACATTTTACAAAATCAAAAGCTCCAAAACAGAGGTTGTAGGCCACGACAAAAAGATTGACAAAACTAATATTCTTGCACTCTCAACACCAAAGATTATCAGAGCCTTGACTCAAGACTAACACCTTATATCTTCAGCTTTCCATAATGGGGGATCAGAAATTTCATTACACAAGCAATCTATCATCTCGGTGAAAATAAAAACAAAATTGCTATGGAGATTCCAGGGAGCTACGAGAACAATTAGGCCTCGTACAAAACCCAACTTTGACCCAAAACCTTAAGTTATTCGTATTGAACTTAAACGTGTATATTAATAGCTATTTCTTCTCGTATAATTCCCATATGAGACAAACGATTTTCTACTAATCACCATGGGAAATCCTAACAGAAAAACTAAAACCACTAGAAATCATTTTCATCAATAGATTACTGTAGCCAAAATAACAACTTTCCTCAAAATGATTATATATTATTTTCTCATAAAACCGTATACTGTATACCCACGTTAAATAATACCATGAAAAAATGAAAACAAAATTGTTCTGGCAATTACAGAGAGTCACGAGAACAATTAGACCTCCTACAGAACACTAGATCCAAAACGTTAAGTTATCGATATCGAACGTAAACATGTATATTAATAGCTTATTTCTTCTCGTATTATATGAAAACGAGACAAATGGTTTTCTACTAGTCACCATGAAAAATCCTAACAAAAACTTAAAGCGCTCATATACATTTTCATAAAATAAAAATATATATACAATAAATATGAAAAATAAGGCATATAAAGAAAAAAGGGCATGCCTGGAAACCATTACGATTCAACTGTTTGATAGCAACATCCATCATATTATTATTACTATCCGAATCATCCGAAACGCTGCTTATACGCCCTTTGTAAACGCACCCAAAACCACCTTCCCCAATCATAAGCGCTCGACTGAAGCCTTTCGTCGCAGCTTTAAGCTCCGCAAACGTGAAAACTCTCAAATCATTCGCTCTTTTCTGACTCAAAAACTCGTAGAACCCGAACGAGTCATTGAAGAAGTCGTCTCTTGACTCCGACGAGTCACCCAACTCGGACCGCCGAGTTTCCACGCTGCTGGAGGCCAAACTCAATGACCGCGCCCATGATACTTTCGAATGGGTGGTTGATGTTGACCGTGAAACGACGCCGTCCTGGCTATCTTCATCGCCGTTGTTGCTCCTTTTCTCTCCATTTGAAAAATGAAAGCATTTCATTTTTATTTTTATTTCCTTTTTTTCTCTTTTTTATTTTTTTCGGGTTTTTGACTTTTCTGAGGAGGCTAAGGAGGCATTGAGAGAGGAGGTGAGCTGTGCAACTAAGTTGTGGATTTATCAAAGTTTGACGAAAGAGAGATTGTTAATATTCGTTAGTGTTAAAGAAGTTTTGTTTTATTTTATTTATTTATTTATTATGAAAGGTGTTAGCATGGCTTTTGTGTATAGGGATTAAAGTAGAGAGTGGAGCAGGTGCAGGTCGTTATGGTTGGGCGTACAGTGTGTCGTGTTGCAGCAGAAAGTAGAGGTGGGGGGAGGGAGTCACGAGGGGTGTGCAGAGACTCTGGTGTCATGCCAGTCTATGTTTTGGTACACCAGCGTTGTTCTATGATGTGCATCGCCTCGTTGTATGCGGGCCTTATTATTTATTTTTTTTCCCTTTTTGTCAAAGCGTTATTATTGATTCAATTTGGCTCATACGTACATTGTTTCGCTAGGTGCCTGCATTATTGTTGACTCACTTTGCGAATTTTGCTAAAAAAAGACGTTCGGAATGTTTCTCTCACACGTGAATACACGCATCACAAATAAATATGAGACCCATAACACATTTGCAAACCTGACCCCTCAATTTGATTATACATTGTTTTGTTAGATGCGCGCGTTATTGTTAACTTAATTTGGCTTATACATATATATGTTCTTGCTAATTAGTTAGATGCATATGCTATTGTTGACTCAATTTGGTTTTATGTATATTGTTTCGTTAAATGCGCGCGTTATAGGTTGAATCTTGTTGGCTCTTATGTGTATTGCGCTAACCATTGTCTATCTAAGTTTTAATCTCATATTTGTAAAGGGTTTTTTTAGAAGCGAATATTAGTTTAGTAATATTTTTGAGATATGACCTTTCCAGGTAATAGTAATTTCTAGAAAATTTGTTATCGTCACCATAATATTTTTAGATGAATAAATCAATCAAAATTAGTTTTTGAAGATAGTTTGGTGGCAAAAATAACCCTTTCCAATTAAAGGATCCAAACTCTATACTTTTTCTTTTAACAAAAGAAATACTCAGTAATTTCTTTGAAAAAATAATAATTTTGCAAAAAAAAAAAACATAAAATTATCCATAGAATAAGTACAGTATATATGCCTTTAACTTTGAATGTAGCAAACGAGTGGAACT
The DNA here is from genome assembly GCA_037974665.1 of Ehretia macrophylla. Taxonomy (NCBI): domain Eukaryota; kingdom Viridiplantae; phylum Streptophyta; class Magnoliopsida; order Boraginales; family Ehretiaceae; genus Ehretia; species Ehretia macrophylla. The sequence continues at coordinate 21,403,831 of CM075782.1, read as the reverse complement.
TGCATTTCAATAATTCTAATAATATCCTACATCTTTTAACATATAGGGAACGGATGATTTTTGCAGAAATAAATTTGAGGGGTGCATTTATTTAACTTGACATTTACATTTTTTACCGTGATATTTTCCTAACCAAATAGGACAATGGGAATCACAATTAGTGATGAAAGATGTTAATGACAGAATTCACCAGTAGAATAAGGGCTTATAGAATCGTTTTATGTTTCTAAGCCTTTATGAGGAAACCACTGTGGGGCTTAAATGGATTCTAACGGTGACGAGCAAATTTGAAATTCTGAATTCGAATTCTCGTCAATAAGATCATTAGCGTGTGAAGTGGATAGAAATTGTTTTGAGTGTTTCAAGAAGGGAAAATCTCACATTTAGTTCTTACTGTTTGCAAAAAAATTCAGTTTAGTCTCTATTATTTAAAATATTTTAATTTAGTGCCTATTTTTTTTAAAAAGTTTCAATTTCATCTCTATTATTTAAAGTTTTTAATTTTGTCCTTATTATTTTTCAAAAAGTTTTAATTTTATCTCTATTGTTTTTAAAAAGTTTTAAATTCGTTCCTATTATTTCTCAAAAAATTTTAATTTAGTCATTGGATAATAGGGACGAATTTGAAACTTTAAAAAAATAATAAGGACGAAATTAAAACTTTTTTAAAATAATAGAGACGAAATTGAAACTTTTTAAAAATAATAGAGACTAAATTAAGATATTTTAAACAATAGAGATGAAATTAAAATTTTTGGTGAAATAATAAGGACTAAATTAAGACATTTTAAATAATAAAGACTAAATTAAGATATTTTACAAACAATATGGACTAAATGTGTAATTTTCCCGTTTCAAGAACATTGATATTGGGGAAAAATCATTTTGATCCCTGAGGTTTGGGTAAAGTCTCAAACAGGTCATCAGGTTTGGAAATTACCCAAACTAGTCCTCCAAGCTAACAACCGTTAGCTTAAAGGTAACGGTCAAAGCTTTGACCGATTGAAATGAACTTTATGCCCCTAAAACTATTACACATCAGCCCAAAAACATTACACATCATCTCCAAAAGCATTACATATCACCCTAAAAGCATTAGAAAAAGGAAATCATAAAGAACATCAAAAAAGGGAAACTACAATTATATTCTTCTGTTCATACATCCCAAATATAAACAAAGTAAATAAATTTACCTAAAAAACTAAAAAGTTATAATTTATCAAAAATATTCATAATTTGTCGTTCCACGTTAAAACAAAGAAATGGTTTATATTCTTCTTCAATTGGTATCTCCCTTCCTAATTACTCGAAAGTTAAATTGGCCTCTATCTATCTCCTCAAACACACACTTATCTCTTACTTTCACGTTATGTGCGTCGCGTAAGGCAGGCCAACCACGGGAGACGAAGTAGCTCCCAACCTCTCGTCAAATGCGAAGACAATGTTGATTGTTATGACAATCAACCACTGTTATCGTGCCAGTCGCAAATATTTCAGTTCCTTCTGCAAAGTCATTTGCGAGCCACTACAATATATTTCGAATATGACAACTAGTATGTAATCATGATTTATGATTTGGTTAGGAGAAAAAAATTGAAGGAACAAGAAAAAAGAATTACCATGTAAGTTCTTCCATTCTTCACTAGTACATCCAAACAATAACGCTCATGTGCGATATGCTCAACACGGTCTTCATCACCGATCTCTTCACTTTCCTCATCATCCATTTCAATTTCTTCTTTCACCTCCTCGCTCTCATCACTCTCAATCTGAATGGCCTCAACTATATATTCATCATAAAAAAATTAGCACGATTATGATTACTATTAATTAACCAAATTAATGATCGATACAAAATGTAGAAATAATAGTTAAATCACTTAACATTAATCTCTCTTTCTCAACCACTGTGACTGAAGTTCAAACTGTAAATGTTGCCAGGCCTTTGAATGAAAAGACTATAAACTCTCAAATTTTGACAGAAATAGCATTCGCAAACTCTATCCAACATTCAGCAAAGTAATAACTATCATATATTTTTCCTGTGCCACCCTCCATGACACACCGTTACACTCCAATGTATATGTTGGCATTATGTGCTCGCGATATTTCTCAAAAAACTTTGTTGGCATACTCAATCTCAATTTAGCAAATAAAGCAAAGTCCAAGTTTAATTTAATTAAGTGTAATTGATACGAGATAAGTCTATCTAGACTTACAAGTCTAGTCCTAGAAGGGTTCATAATACAACTAAAAAAAGATGGTGAAGTTTCCATAGTTATATAGTAAATTACCTTCAATTAATATTCAAAATAGCAATGAATCAATAATTTGTTTTTCACTTGTGCTTGCTTATGCTAAAAATCAACCCAATATGCAAAATACTACAACCAACCAAGTAAATACATTTTGCATAATTTGTATTAAACACAAAATGCAAATTCACACTTCACACTTATTACAATATAAATTGTATTAAACACAACATGCATGTAGAAGAATCTCATTTTTACTCCAAAACTGATATCTTAAGATGATTACAACAAATAGGTTAAAATCAAAAATCTAGAATGCATACAATTAAACATAAATCTAATTTTGTCTCTAAAGGTTGAGATATCCCTATATTTAAGTAACATTAATCACATAAATAATCCATTAACAAAGTTATGAACCAAAAGACCACGAAGCTAATAGTGCCTTCATGCAATATTCATCATATGTTGCAAAAGTATAATAGATATGATCACAAATAACGAAGTTAAACAGTATCACTTAAGCAGTCAGGATTTAGAGATTGATCTAAGCAACCTCGATAAATGTCAAACCTCTAAACAATCTTTATTCATCATCATCCAATTGCAAATCATAACAATCTAGCCACAGACTATATACTTAAACATCACAATTTATTTACCAAGTTTGTCGAAGGATTTTGACAAAAATTACAAGTCACAAAAAGCTACGACTGCCTTTTATAGCCTCCAAATTATTGAATATTTGATGCAAAACCTTATTGTGAAACTAAATTATTATTCGGGGATAGACTATAATAGTAAATGAGTGTTTGATTTATAAGCATCATATAATAAAAAAAGTAATTAATAAATAAAATAAAATAAAATAAAATAATAATAATAAAAAGTATCCATAAAGTACCTTTAATCTTCGGTATATGTGTGTGTGTACGCCGGTATTGGTGTCTATTGATTGTGTACGTCGGCCGATGATTATGTGAGTCGTGGTGTGTGTGTATGTGATAAAGTCGCAGTGTGTGTGTGGGGAGGATGTTGGTCGCAGTATATGTTTGTTTTTGTGAGGGGGTTGTTGGGAATTGTGTATACCCTAAAGACTACTAGCACGTGATTGTCAATTTGTCTAGATGTTTGCATGAATGATTAAATCCATTTTTTTATTTATGAGCATGTTTTCTCTTTATAAATGTGAATGATATAAGCAAGTGACTTGAAAATGTGGTGGTTACATACAGAAAGTCCAAGTCATGATTACTTGATCGCATAAACTTTATCCATAACTGAGTAATAGAGTTGAACATTATATTATGGTAGAAGTTGTAGTGATAGAATCTCTTATTTGAAGGGTAATCTACCTTGATCATTGGAGGGTTTTCCGCACTAGTCTCACTTGTGCATGTGTCATGCATTTGACGGGACTACCATAGGTATGATCGCTAGAACAGTACTATTAAAAGAGAGGGATCATATACACCTACAAGCTACTAAGTGGATCAGTGCTTTCAATTTGGAACATATGTGGATGAACTGACAAAGTCAAGTTCTTACAATTTAAGTCACCATGGGTGAGATCTTGGATGGGTAAACATCTCTATGATTTGGGTGTACGGATTTGATTAGAAGGGATATGCATATGCAATAAGGAATATATACATTAATCACTCCCTTAGAATTATTCAGGTTGATCATCATAAATCTGTGCATAATGATATAGTTTGCTATATGGGTTGTTATACTTGACTTGTGGGTCGAGGGTGGTTGAGGTTCTAAGGAGAATATATAGTCAGAAATGTGATAGTACGATTAGTAGACAAACTCTGGCTATGAGTGAGTATAGAGGGGCAGTTTAATCATTTCACTTCGTGGGTATATGACAAAGTGTTATACTCAATATGACATACTTTTGTGAATATAGTAATTGTCCTAGAGTGCAGTCATGATCTTTTAGTGGAATATATTTAGGTTAAATGACAAAATGTGCTATTGACTAGTAGGGACATTTTGGTCATTTTTAGTAACAGGATAATTATGTCTTTTGGTCCCCCTTCTAGCCACTTTCTTATTTAGTATTGTATCTATATTTGGTGTTGCTAAATGTAGCATGAGAATGAGAATTGAAGAGTCCTAATGCAACTAGAAATCTTAAGTAGACTTTTCATTCTTGGAAGGACTTTCTACTTTTGACAATTGAGCTTATTATGGAACTTTGTCGCATTTTTTACAAGAAAAAGAAATAGTAGCATTGGGTTCTAGGAAGAGGGGATAGATGTATAGTGTGAATGCAATGGAGATAAGATGGAATCCTAGATTTTAGGGGATTTGAATTATGTCCTAATTCTTGAAGTGCTAAATCTTTGATTCTTTCTTCCATGCAATTTAATTCGCACTAAACTAGCTCTCCTCGCACTAAACTAGCTCTCCTAGACTTCTTTATATAAAGCCCCATACCCTAAGCTTTTTCTCTGCACCTTTCATGCTTAAAAGGCTTTATCTCCCTCATGTGTTCTCTCTCATGCCATAGCACACACACACACACAGAGTAGTTTAGCAATTCAAGATCAATTCCCACAAGTTGATCAAAACACTATAGCTTGGAATATGGCCATAAGAGGGAAGACCAAGAGGTCTTTCACTTTGCTCGTATGATGAGCAACTCCTCTCCAATTTCGTGAGTTTTCATGATAATTACATCACTCATAATCAAGTAAATTGAAAACTATGCACTTATGATAAGTAGTTTGCAACTATTGTTGACTATTCATGTGTTTATCGATTTTAAAAGTTCTTGACATGATTATTCCTCCTAATATAGGCCATAACCAACCTAAGATGTGTTAGAATCATACATTATAATGTTTTCCTTCAGGAGGATCGTGGTGTGTGTGTGTGTGTGTGTAAGGGAAGGAAGGGTTGTGGTGGTGTATGTTAGGTAAAGTAAGAGACGAGAGAAAGAGAGAGACCTTTGACTGACCTCTTTTGTCATTTTGCCCTTTCAGACGTTAATTTTGGCTAACTACAGTTAGATGGAGGGACTAGTTTGAGTAATTCCCAAACTTTAGGGACTAATTTGGGACTTTACCTCAACCTCAATGACCAAAATGGTTTTTTCCCCTTTGATATAATATTGGTATTTTTGTTGGTTGATCTTTATTTTATTTTTTCTAAGTTTGGTTGATCTTTATTTCTGCCTCTACATGTTGCTTTTATAGACTTTCTTTAGTAATAATTGCTTTTTATAGTAGACGATTATCTTACTCATACATCTCCCACTTTGCAGATTAGGGGTTGATGGTTTTGAAGGCACTCTCGCTCAAAATACAATGATTGCAGCATAATAAAGCAATAAATATGCAAGACTCTTCATGGATTAAGATCAATAAATGCGTAAAAACCCATGCAAGAAATATAAACCAATGTACAAAACTCATAGATTACAGATTAACATTATGAATGTAGTTGAAAAAATTACTTGACCAAGACCTAGTAGTGCAAAGTCCTTCACACTCACGTACAAAACCATGACAGTCCAATGGACCAAGCCTACCATAAAAGATGGCACGCTTCCTGAGGAGATGCACCAATGCCGAGGGGGAAGAGAAAGTGGCACCATCGGGTAAGGGACTAAGGTTTGTGATGTGCTCAGGTTTTCTTTGATATGTTTAGGGTTTATAAGTGTTATTAAATATACACTCTCAACTTTTGGTTATTCACCCTTTGACCCCCGAAGCTATTTCGAGTTCAAACATTATGCACCAAAACTTATTAAATTGACTTGGACTCAATTTAAATCGACTCCCAAAGTTAACTTTGACCATCATAAATTTATTTTTCATTGCTTATTTGAATAAATTCCAAAGTCAATTCTAACCATAAGGAGCATGCCAATTAATATTCTTTAGGAAAATGCAGGACAATCCTCGTGCTAGAATAATATTTCCATTTTACCCCTCATAACTCCAAGCATAAGCTTGTGTGCGATCCTATAGGTTCAAGCACCAAGTTGGTAATAGCTGGGATAAGCACCACACAACTTATTGCCACTAAAACCCTTTCTAGTTACTACTAATAGATATTAACATCTAGTAATATCTCTTAAAGGTCAAACGATCTTTCTCATGATCACTTTAGTGACTAGTTAACAAACAGTCTATTCCTTCCACTAGATATCCTGAACTAACCCTAGGGTATAGTCAACATAAGTCACACCCTATCAGGTTTTCCCTGTGATACCATAGGCTCTTGTTGGTCTTTCTTGTATGATCCAATCATAATACTGTAGCTATGTATTTTATGGTCAATATCTCAATGAGATAACACGGGAGATTCCCCTTTTTTCATTTAGGGTAATGGATTCTCGCGTTGGCACTCTCTAGCTTTATAAGTACTTGACGACACTTGATTCCTATTCAAGTAGATCTTATCTTCAATCTTTTTGTCTAGAGCCAAAGTATAGTGAGTTGCTTACAAGCTATTATGGTGTCTCAAGTCAAAAAAGTATCTTGTACAACTATCATTTGAGAACTCACTCATTGACTTGGTGAAGGCCCCACTAAGTGTCCTCTGCAAATCCTATCCAGTGTACATATCTCTATACGCACTTATGCATTAGCCTTGGTAGATAATATAAGTGATTGATGAGATCAACCACACTTCCAAAATAGGTTTAACTGCATATTGATCTTGATTGATTTATGAATGTCTAGTCATCATAAATCCTAAGGGCTAAAAAAAGTTTTAGGTTTGTCTCAGGTTTCAATTCTTATATGCCACAACTCTTATAGTTTGACTCCATATCAACATATCCAAGGGCTCTATGATTTAAAAATAACATGCACATAAATGATAAAGTAATCTCATATAGTACTTTTATTATATTAAAAATATTATCTATAGACTATTGAGTAGTCTGAAATTATTAATTATTTTATTTAATTATTCTAGATTATTTAAAATAATTAATTAACTTATTTATTATGTATTAATTAGAATTTTTATTAATTAATTAATTTAAACTTATTTTTAAATTTTTGTTAATAAATTAATGATTTTAATAAGTTAATTAATTAATAGTGATTAATTATTAATAATTTTTTTAAAAAATAAAAAAAATAATTTTTACATCCAAATACCATAAAATATTTTCTAGTGTGACAACCAAATACTAGAAAATATTTTTCCCTGAAAATATTTTTCACTAACAAGTAATTTTACGACAAACAAATGGAGGCTAAATTGAAACTTTTTATAAATTTTAGGGGTTAAGTGCGTCACTTTTGTAATAATATGGATGAAATTGAAAACAAAGTGTAAATATGGGAGACCAAACCCGTCACTTTTAAAATAATAGGAACAAAAATAAAATAACGTGCCAACATTGGGGACAATTTGTGAATTGATGGGTCACAGTTCCTCCATGCTAATTAATTTAGTTCTTAGTCAACAATTAAGCTCAACATCGTCGACTGCGTTGCATTGACATATACTCTGATCATAGACATTCCTAAGGCACCACCAGTTACAATCAACAATACGTTTCCTAACCAGAAATGTTGACCAAAAAAAAAAAAAAAAAAAACCAGATTTTTGACTTTTGCGTTACAATTATTGCCCTTGTGCGAATAAATTTAATTATTAGTCTCAACAAGTTTTTAATAGAGGAATTTCGCTTTTTGAAGCCGCAGACAATTCTAAGTTACGACATCAGCAGTGAAAAGAACACAATCATGTTGAAAATTGTCTCTTGTATAAAGTGGAGGATGCACTAACACTAATATTATGATATTTCAAATTTATATAAAAAATTTACCTGTTACGCTGACTGTTAGTTACCTAAGTTATCTGCTTCTTTACACAAATTTGAGACTATAATGTTAGAAATAAAATCATAAATCAAGAGTGTGAAGTCTGAAGGAAAATGTCATATAATATAAAAAAGAAATTAGTGGCAATTATAATGGTTGTGGAGTAGTTTAGAAGGACCGCATACCACCTAAGCTGACAGTGGTTCGCTTTCATAACCTTCGTGACTGCTTGTAATTAGTCTTGGTCCTATATAGATGGCTTGAAAAAATAGAGTGATTTCAATTCCTTCTTTAACGAGTTTTAAATCTCTACCAACCATAAAAATATACAGTTTCAATAATTCCAAGCATGAATGCTTGAATGGAAAGGATATTTAATTGATGGGGAGGTAGGGTGGTTAGGGAAGGTATGTTGAGAGAAAATTCAATTTGTTGATTTATTCATGACGAACAAGTTAATTTTTCTAAAATCGATCTTAATAGTTGTGTTTAAATAACTTGGACTGTCTTTTTTTAAACAGGGTCATGTGTCTTGAATTTTGACAATCCAACGTATGACTTCTTAGAAGAACTCCATATAATAGTAACAAAAATTTCATTATTGACAAGCCATCATCCAGAGAAGGAGTTAGGTACCGGAGGTTAGTGTAGGCACTCGGTACCTAACTCCGCTCTGGAAGACGACACGTATCACTTTTATTGAATTTGAATAATTTTTATAAGTTCAATTGTTATTTTCAATTATTTTTAAACATGATCTCCCCCCTCCCCCCTCCCCCTAGTGATGCCCCTTGTAGTCGTGAGACATATACTCGTATTTTATAAGATAATAATATTATGAAATGAAACAATTATTTACATTAATCATTGTGACATGGGATATATATAAGAGTGTTATATATGTTTTTATTTTGCCTTAAAAAATAATTTGGGGTAATTATTATGTCATGAGACATATATATAGAGTGTTTTTTTTTGGCTAAGCATATATAGAGTGTTTTATAAGTTACTATTATAAAATTTAAGTAGTTATTTGGATTAATAATTGTGGACCTACAAATTTAAGATTCGAAATAATTATTTTTAAACCTATAACACTTGTCTCATTTGGCAATTTAGTATTATGAACTTGGTGTAAAACAAGCATAATATTTGAAGTCCTTACTGCTACTGAGTGATAGTGTATTTGATGCAAGAAATATGATATGCGTTCATAAATTAGTGTTGTACTTTTAAAATTGTGAGACATAATATTAATGTTCTTTATAATTTAATGTTACAATTTTAAGTAATAATTTGAGTTAATCATTTTGGAATCATTGTAATCGTTCTAATTAATAAATTAGAAATAACATTTTTTTTGGTCAGAGAATTAACTATTTTGGTGTGAAGCATTAGCATATACACAACACAACACTGCACTACACTCAACTCACTTGAACTGAATGGACCTGCAAACTTTCGACCAAAAAAAAAAACAAAAAGACCTGCAAACTAATTAACTTTAGCAAAAAAACCAGCATAGGCACGGGCATACACTGATGCCAGTCTTGGTGACATATCCATTAAAATGTTGCTAATAAATCAATACTAGTCATTTGCTGCAAATTGCAATGATTTTACTCATTGATTTTCTTTCTTCTAGCCCGAGATTTAGGACTCAAACAGTCAAGCTTGTTTTAGAATTAATAGGGTATATATATCTTGAATAAGGGATGGAGTCTGGATCTAGAAATCAGCGGATATATTTATACAGTGAAAGAAGTTAGCAGATGCACTCATACATTAAAAAGAGGCTGATTAATATAATAATTTTGTTTTTAAACTTTTTTCATTTTTATTTATTTTCTTAATTGAGGGTGTGTACATACACACTTTTAAAATCATGTGGCTCCGTCACTGTCTCGAATTCTAGACAGACATCCTCCAATAGCTTTGTAAATTTTTATTCCTCAGTATATAGCAAGGGAAATTACAGCATACCACATCATGAATGCAAAATTTGTTACTTATCCATCAAGCCAAAGCCATTCCTCTATCCAATAACGAAGACATTCTCGATTTCACAGAAGCCAAGCGTGATCGATATATTCATTACACGTGATTTTCAAGCAAATAAAAACATCTTGTACAATACGAAACCTATTTCTTGTCTTGTACGCGAGGATTTCTCTCTTTTCTATTTCTCTCTCAATAACAAATTTTTTAGGAACTCACAAGAGAAAAGAAAAAGAACGAAAAAAACAAGAACAGAACTATGACTTTGAAGCTAGTTATAACAACGTTTCTATACTAAAATACACAGAAAGTTGAGATCTTAGTCAAAGGAGGATTACCTATAATATGAACAAAGAAAAATGTGAAAGGAATTGTTGAAATTAGCTAATCATGTTCATGGCTCCTTTTATTGGCAACTTCCTTCACGTCATTCTCGTATTTGAAAATCTTTCTATAGACGAAGTCTACATTATTAGACGCGTGAAGGCTTTCAATTATTTTGAACTCACTCAAAAATTATCAAAAGAATGTCATGAAACTAGTGGCACCTAGCCCATGTCGTTGTTACATTTTTCCAAACTCGATATGAAGCCAATTTTTGTTTCTTTCATATTTATTTATTTATTTTTTCTGGATGGGGATGGGTAAGTATATATGAGCTCAATTAATATGAACAATCTTGAATTGCAAGCATGACATGTTAGATTTGGCCAAATAAGGATGTAATGATCGTGGAAAGAGAAGTATTTGATTTTAGTTCCATGAGTTTGTTGCTGACTCTTCCACTATCACTAATAGAAGCTCGATTTCTTTCCCCAAAATTAGCTAATGGCCTTATAATAGACGGAACATGATTCTCTTCTAATCTTATTTCTATTTTAATAGTTAGGAGGAAGATCTTGATCATTGACTTAAATTTTTTAGTTTATGAACTTTTAATAATTAAAATACTAAGCCTAATAACACAATAATTACATATAAATTTACCACTCAACAACTATCCATCAATTCATTTTATGAAAATCAAAAGAGTTAGTTAATGTAAGACCATATAATAAGATTTTTCCAACAACATCGATCTTGTTCATTGGTTTATTTACCCGACAACTTCATAAAGCATTCCAGAGACGCAATGTTACAGGATTAACACAAAGAATTGTTTGTACGGCTTGGGACTTTTTAGAGTTATCATTTATCTTCATTTCTGCAGTCCATTTAAGATGTAGAAGGTACCTGAAAAGGATTGGAAAGAGTTAGGCTCTTGATATGGGTGTTGAACACCGAATCGATCTGGGATGGGCATGAACCGACCTGAATTTGACTCCAGGCGCGTAATCCCAGTCAACATTAATTACGGATGAGATATAAAGGTGTTATCCGTTGGATAATAGCATTACCCCTCGGATAAACGGTTAAGGTCTGACATGAATAGTAGAGGCACCATTGCGCATTTAATGTTGCCCGTCATTAGAGTTAGTATAAATAGCCTATTCAATGCACTCACCTAAGGTAACTGATCTTCATTTATTGCTATCTTTCTCTTTAGTAATTATTTGAGCTCGGACATACTAACTTATTATCACACTGGAGGGAAAGATCGGGTCATAACCCCCGCCATCCCTTACCTTCCTTTGCAGATTTCTACTGAGCTCGGGCTGAAGATCACATTCAACCCTTATCAGTTGGCGCTGTCTGTGGAAAACCACAACCCAAATCCACTGAGTAAACCACGATGGTAAACACTCGTAGCCATATCCATATGGCGGGGGATCCATCACCCATGGATCAGGTGCAAGGTACTATTCAAAGACCCTCTGTGACAGAAGAAGTCGTGCTTGACACGAACCCATACACAAACCTAACCCAAACCCAAGCCGGACCAAGTCAGCCCATACACTTGACCGCACCAGATATAACACTTCCGCCACCGAGGTAGTAGACCCCACGATTGCTATGAGCCCTGAGGTGAAGTTACTATTTCAAATGGTTAAAGAGTTGCAGGGCACGGTGAATCGCCTGACAGGAAACTAGACCGCACCACCACAAAGCTGGCCTCACATCCAAATAGCCAACCCCTAACACAGGGAGATTGTCGACAAGCCCATGCAAGGGCAACGACATGAAGTAGATGATCGAGGGTCCTCAGGGACTGTGAATCGTCCCTAGGTGACGAAGGGGAAATGGGTGATGTAGTACAAGCCTAAGCCATCCAAGACTACAACCGCGATCACCATGGTGCTGAACCAATTCGGGGCAAGTCCCTTGGCCCTAGAGATTCTTGCAATACCCTTACCAACTCGTAATCGTATGCCAAACTTGGTGAGCTACGCGGGAGAAGGTGATTCTGCCAACTATCTGAGAAATTTTGATCACAAAATGGTTTTGTACGACATCTCTAACACTGTGAAGTGTAAGGCATTCTCGACCACGTTAGCGGGACATGCGTTGACCTAGTGCCAAGGTTTTCCCAATGGTTTGATTGATACATTTGCAAAGATGGTTGAGGCCTTCCTAGCTCGATTTTCCAGTAGCCATCGCTCAACGAGGCATACCACGGTACCTTTATTTGTAAGACAATAGAAGGGAGAGATCTTGAGGTCTTACACATCTTGGTTCAATGAGGAATCTCTCAAAATTCCCCACCTCAAGGATCTAGTGGCCCTGATGGCTTATCAGAGTGGGCCTTGGTCTAGATCTCTTATATCCTCGTTGGCAATAGATTTGGTAAAAACTATTGCTGACCTGATGCTTAGAGTTGAGGGCTATATCCATGCGAAATAGATCCACCAGGCCAAGAGAAATATGGATAAGAAGAAAGAGCCTGCGAAGAAGGTGGAGGCTCAAAAGTCAAGGGGTCAGACAGGGAATAAATCTCAGGGAGATGTCAAATCTCAATAGTAGTAGCCTCAACAAATCCCAAAGTTTACAGTTTTCACCCCTCTTAATACCCCTTGAGAGTAGATCCTAATGGAGATCAAAACCCAGTACAACATACTGTTAGAGAGATGCCCTAATGTTATAGTTAGATGACCTATATAGGGATATTTTGATGTGTACATATATATTTCATAATGGCATATAGTGGACATTCATATTCTCTGTCTAAAATATATATGTGACAGTGTCTTTAATGTTTCTTTGGAGGAGAAATATATTCTAAAAGGGTTTAGAATACGTCGGCATATTTCTTTGATATGATAAACACTAGAACCTAATTCGTAGCCCTTAGATTATTTAACCAGGACTAGAATAATCGAGTACGGGCTATCATATGTAGTTACATTTGATTAACATGGGGATGTTAACGATAAAGGATAGTGAGCCTTGTGCCATAACAACATGGGGATGTGATTAATTTACATATGAGTGATTATTAGTAGAATGGATCATTGAATGTGATGTAGATAACAAAACTACATGGCTTCGGATTAATAGTTTGTTATCTGTTGCAGATTGTGCAAATTAATCATTTGACTTGGGAAATTACAGCTGCTGGATATATCAGGGGCTAAATATAGCGTTTGGACAAAGCTTGCCTTTATAAAGGTGAGATACGGCCTCTTGCAGTTTATGTTGGAGATATGCCCTAATGCTACATACTTAGATGACATATATTGGGGCATTTTGACATTAACTTGTATATTATGACATTCATGTCTATATGTGTGTTTTCATATTGACATAATTAGCACATTCATATTCTCCTTCTTTAATGTGTATGAATGAGTCCCTAGTATTTTCATTATAAGAATGTATTCTAAAAGCGTTTAGAATATGTTGGCGTATTTCCTTAATATGATAAATACTTAAAGTATTTATAGTCCTTAGATTATTTGATTAGGACTTCAGTAATCTATTACGGACTATCACATGTGTTGTTACCTTTGATTAACATAGGGATGTTAATGATAAAGGATGGTGAGACACATGCCATAACAACATAGGGATACGACTAACAAACATGTGGGTGACTATTAGTTGAATAGTTAATTGAATGTGACGTGAATAACAAATTACATGACTTTGGATTAATAATTTGTTATTCATTGCGATTGTGCATGTAATCCTTAGATTTGAGACATTACAGTTGTCATATGTATTAGGGTTTGATTCTAGCGTTTGGACAATGATTGTCTCGACAAACGAGATGAGGTACGTCTTCTCACAGTTTCATTCATCTGGTATAGTGATTGACAAGTAGTGGTCAAGATAGGATCCATTAACCTCTGGCGTGAGGCGATGTCCTATGCGATCCAAGTTTGATTGTTGAATGAGGAAGTCCTTGGCCAAGACATGAATGATGGAAATGGGTTTTTCCATGTGTCATCTCTCATTCCACCATTTGGATCTATGCATTGTTTCAAGTCTATGAACTTAATCGGATCATTGTTCTTGCTAGACGGGACAATTAATGGAAGGATTGGATTGTATGATAATCGGCGACCATAAATAGATTCACTTGAATAAGACTTCATTGCTTTATAAACTGTCTTGATATGTTGATAGCTAGAACATCACTCAAGAACTCTGAAGGTGTTTTGAGAATGGCGGGAGATATTCTCTAAACAAATCAAATAGTTTGATTAACATTGAAAGTGTTCAACGTTTCTTCAATGCTATATAGCGGTGAATTTAGAAAGTCACACACAATAGAGCATAATGAATATTTTTCCTATTGAACTTGATTTAGTTTCTCTTAAATTGTTAAAGTGTTAACAATTGCGTTTATTTTCTCTTGAATTGTTAAAGTGTTAACAATTGCGTTTAGTTTCTCTTGAGTTATTAAAGTGTTGACAATTATATTTTGTTTCTCTTATATTGTTAAAGAGTTAACAATTGTGTAATTGTTAAGGAGTTAACAATAGTGTAATTGACCTTTTAAAAGTTATTGGGATCAATATACAATTATTATTAAGTGTTGAGGCTAATGTGAAAATATGAAAATGTTGTTTTCATAATTTCAACTAATTGTGATTAGGTTGAATATTTAAATACATTAGTGAAAAAATACTACAATAAAAGAAACAAAAGATAACAAAGTTGTCATCTTTTCTTTTCTAACAAAGAGACAACACAACCAAGAATTAAGAAAGGTTACCTTCTCTTTTGTTTAAAAGTTGGGACAAAAATGAGGAAAGTAAGGAAAAAAGATGACAAGGCTTGTCATCTTTCTCTTCTCTCCACACGTTGGAGACAACAATCAAGAGAGAAGAATTGTCTTCTTCTTTGCTTGGCTAAGCCTCCATGGCTGAAATGAACAAGAGAAAAAACGCAGCAATGAAGAAGCCTTCTATTCTTCATCATACATGGCTGAAAAATAAAGTACGTAGAGAAGAAGTAGTCTTCTCTTCTTCTTCTTCATAAAAAACGCAGCCATGAAGAACACAAGAAGGAGGAAATGGTTTTGCTCTTTTCTTCACAATTAAGCTCATAAATCTTCCATGGTAGATCTAGCACAAAACAACCATGAAGGTGGAGAAGCGATTCTTTGCTCGTGTGGACGGACTAGAGCTCTTGTGCTTTCCAGAGGAGGTGTCTTCCATCAAGTGAGCAAAAATTTCAGATTCATACTTCCATGAGTTGTCTACAAGTGGTATACTCTTCTACTATCTCTTGTCAATATATATACTTGCTATATATATGTTTTGCATATGTTAATTACATGATATCAAGATTAGAGTTTCATATGAACATTTGCTTTGAATTCCTGAAAAATTTTGAATGTCATGTTTCGCTTCCACTCAATTCTTAGCTAGCTAATGTTCATAGCTCTAAATATATGAGATCCTTCAGTTTAGTCTTGTGATATAGAGACCGACAGGTAATTGTCAAGATAGGATCCGTTAACCTCCGACGTGAAGAGATGTCCTATGCGATCTTATCACGGTTTATGAACGAGGAAGTCCTTGGCCAAGGCGTGAGTGATTGATGGAAAAAAGGTTTTTCCATAGTGTCATCTCTCGTTCCACCGTTTAGATCTAAGCATAGAATCGATTTAGTGGATTTAATTGTATCATGGTCCCCACAACGATCGGGACATATTAATGAAATGATTGGATTGTACGCTAATTCGCAACTATAAATGGATTCATATAAGTCGGACTTCATTTATCGTATAAATTATCTTGACACGTATGTTGCTAGGCGTCACTCTTGAACGTGAAGGTATTTCGGATGATGACAGAGACATTCTCTAGAATAGATTAAAAGCATTTAATAGTCCTTTATCACTATACGGTTATGAATGTAGAAGGTTACACACTAAAGAACATCATGAATAGAGTAATCGATGAGCTTATATGTGATTTAGAAAGAATATTAAAAAGTTAACGTCATTTCTTTTGGTCATTAAGAGTTAATGAGCCAATTGTGTAATTATTGAAAGTATGGGGCTGATTGTGTAATTAATGAAAAGTGTTTGACCGAGTCTTGTAGTAATTAATGAGAGTATTGGGTGTTTGAATAATTACTAAAAGGGCGTTTGGGCCGTTTGAGTAATTACCAAAAGTTTTAGGGCCATTGTGCAATTATTGAAAAGTGTTTCTAATTAATTATTCTAATAGAGATTAGAATTAATTAATTAATTGTACATTGGGTGTTTGAATAATTACTAAAAGGCGTTTGGGCTGTTTGAGTAATTACCAAAAGTTTTGGGGCCATTGTGTAATTATTGAAAAATATTTCTAGTTAATTATTCTAATAGATATGAGAATTAATTAATTAATTGCACATAATTGGTGGATATGCATGTACATGTGGCGTGTACATGCATGTGTATATGGAAGATTGGATTGCATGGCTAGGGTTTGCCAAGTCATCAATCCAATTCATCTTTTGATGATGTCATATTCCACTAACTCAAATGGATAACCAAGATTTAATCTTGAAAAGTAGAGCCTTTGCATGACTAGCTTTTCTAATGATTGCAAATGCAACTTGCATTGGAGAGAGAAAACTTTTGAACACTAAAACACTCAATCTAATTACATAATCAAGACAAAATCAAGGATCAAGATTAAGCTAATCTAACTCTCTCTCTCTCCTCTCTCATCTACACGGCCAAACACACACAATTAACAAGAGTTCATCTTCTTCTTCTTGAAGATACACACACGACCATGCTTAGATAAAAGAGAAGGAGTTTTCTATTGAACTTCTAATGCACATACAAGATTTA
This sequence comes from Ehretia macrophylla, assembly GCA_037974665.1. Classification (NCBI taxonomy): domain Eukaryota; kingdom Viridiplantae; phylum Streptophyta; class Magnoliopsida; order Boraginales; family Ehretiaceae; genus Ehretia; species Ehretia macrophylla. The sequence continues at coordinate 21,386,600 of CM075782.1, read as the reverse complement.
AACACCTTAAAACAAGCTAGCACATATAGTTTTTAAGTGTAGATCACTCTTGGATGTTCTGTATTTCTGCCTAGATCCTTCACACTTGAGGAGCAGCTAGTCCGCATCATCAAGGAGATTCTACAAGCTTATTGGCAATCTACAAGAGGTATAACTTCTCTTATACCTTGTATTTATATATTTAGTTGATATATATATTGAAATGCATGTTTGTTTATGGACATCATTTGAAGATAACATGTGAATACAAAGTTTATGGAATAGAAAATTTTGAAATGCCATCCTAGTATTTTCAGCCATAATAGTTGTGATTTACATGTTTTTTTTTAACGATCCTATCATAATGTGTTGTGTTGTATCTCCTTTGCATACCTCCTATACCGAAGATAGGTGGCCGGTTTGATAAGAGGAGCAAGACCATGTATTACCATTTTCACAATGATTACGGTCACAATACTGAAGATTGCAAAGAGCTCAGAAAAGAGATTGAGATGTTACAACGGGGCCACCAGAGGAAGTATGTTGTAGGCGAGGCTCACCCGAATCCGATTCAGGGTGAAATGAGAGAAAGAGAAATAAGCCCGAGGAGGGGGGAACCTAGGCACCAAGCTATGATTGAGACCATAGCAAGAGGCCTTGCGATTGGTGGAGAGATTGCGGTTGGCAGGAAGAGTTATGTCAGGGCTGGCCGAGAGTAGCCACCCATGCAAGGAATTGTCTGAGACTTGGAGAGAATGACATTCTCCTTTGATGACTTCAAAGGGGTACTCCTACCACATGATGACCCTCTGATGATAAGTGTTATTATATCCAACCATCTGGTCAGGAAGATCATGATTGACACTGGGGAGTTCAGTTGAGGTGATCTTCTTAAAGACTTTTGAGCAGCTAGTCTCGACCGAAGTAGATTGAGGCTGATGAGGGGTACTCTAGCAGGGTTCACTGGGCATAGATTCCAAGCCGAATGTATAATCAACCTCTCACTGACTCTGGAGGTGGAAAACAAACGGGCTACTATGTAGGCTAATTTCATTGTCATGGACTATGTTTCGGCATACAACGACATCCTGGGCTGGGTAGCATTGAATCATTTCATGGCAGTACCCTTTATTTATCATCAAATCCTGAAGTTCCCGACCGCGCAGGGTATTACCGAGCTTAAAGGGACACAATTGTCAGCACGGGAGTGCTATGAGATGTCCTTGTGCTCGAAGTATTAGGTTGATTGGGTCTAGACTTTCCAAAGAAGAAGAGAGATGCAAAGAGGGGAAGCCCAGCTGAGGAGTTGCAAGAAATCCTACTATTGTCAGACAACAAGAAAGCCAAGATTGGGAATGGCTACCTGCTCACCTTAAACAAGGTATAAGACGATTTCTTTTGCAAAATAAAAAAATATTTTTTTGGTCTGCTACTGATATGACAGGTATCGACCCAAGTGTGATACAATATCTCTTGAATGTTGGGCCCGATTAACGAGCAGTTCAGCAGAAGCGTACACATTTCCATTATGATAAGCAGAAGATCATAGGGGAAGAGGTGGACAAGCTAATTGACGCAGGGCATATCCGGGAGATATAGTATCCGACCTGGTTATCCAATGTTGTCTTGGTCCCTAAGACCCTAGGGAAGTAGAGATTGTGCATTGATTTCACCGATCTGAATAAAGCATGCCCCAAGGATTACTTTCCTTTACCCTAGATTGATCAGATGATAGTTGCCACCTCAGGTTGTGAGTTGCTGACCTTCATGGATGCCTTTAAGGGTTATAATCAAATAAAAATGGCCCTTAAAGACAAAGAAAATACTGCATTCATTACTGACCAAGGCTTCTACTATTATGAGGTCATGTATTTTCGCCTAAAAAATGCCGGGGCTACATATCAATGAATGGTAAACAAGGTTTTCAAGTCTCAAATTAGGCAGAATATGGAGATATATATCGATGATATGTTGGTCAAGAGCAAAAAGGCCGAGGATTGTATTGCTGATGTTGAGGAATCTTTTGCCATGATGAGAAAATTTGGGATCAAGCTGAATCCGGAGAAGTGTGCTTTTGGGGTTAAAACTGAGAAATTCTTGGGTTTCATGGTGACAGCTCGGGGCATTGAGGCCAACCTTGAGAAGATTCATGCTATATTGAACTTAGCTCCCCTAAATTGTGTGAATGATGTGCAGGAATTGACCGGCAGTGTGTCCTTTTTGAGCTGTTTCATGTCCAGATCGACAGATAAGTGTGCCCCATTGTTCAGTCCTTAGGAATCCTAAAAACTTTGAATGGACGGAAGAATTTCAAAAGACATTTGATGATCTCAAGTACTTGTCTTTACCACCCATATTGTCCCGACTTAAGGTGGGGGATGAACTCGTATTATACCTAGCATGCTCCAGGATAGTAGTAGTGGTCTCGTTAATTCGAGAGGAGGGGAAAAACCAAAAACCAGTGTATTATGTGAACAAAACTTTGAGATGTACAGAGATTCAGTATTTCTCCATTGAAAAAGTTGCTCTCACTTGGGTGACAGCCTCGAAAAAGTTGAAGCCTTACTTTGATGCATAGGGTGATGACTGATACCCTGCTCAAGTCCATTTTGCATAGGTCAGAAGCTTCAGGAAGGCTCTTTAAGTGGGCAGTCAAGCTGAACCAGTTTGATTTGCTATATTAGCCGAGGACTGCTATAAAAGCTTAGGCAATCGCTGACTTTGTCATGGAATACACTGGTAGGGTCGAGCATAATCTAGAGAAAGTGTGAAAAATAGAGATAGATGGAGCCTCGAGAAATGATGGTAGCAGAGCTGGGGTTGTAATCCTTGACCTGATGGGTCATGAAAACCAGTACTCCCTGAAGTTTATATTCTCAACTTCTAACAATGAGGTTGAATATGAGGCATTGGTGGCTGGATTGAAGATAGTAGCCCAGCTCGGAGCTCAAGCTATAGAGATGTACATTGACTTCCAATTTTTGGCAAACCAGGTGACATGAGAGTTCGAGGCCAAGGATGCAGTAATACTTGCCTACCTCGGGAAAGTGAAAGAGTTACTCTCTGGATTCCAATGATTCTCGATCCAGCAGGTCCCCAAGGCAAAGAATGAAAAAGCTGATGCTTTATCCAAATTGGCGGCCATTGAATACAGACAAACATTGGTGCATGTCGATGAGATTACCAAACCTAGTATCCAACTAAGGGGAGGTGAGGTTACCAAAGTCAATGTAAGTTCAGATTGGACTAAACCAATTCGGGACTTCCTGGAAAGGGGAATAGTTTCGAATGACGAGAAGACAACTAAGAAAATTGAACGTCAGGCTTCAAGATTTGTCATTGTTGTTGATCAGCTATATAAGAGAGCTCACACCTGGCCTCTTCTAAAATGTGTAGGACTCGAGGAGGGAAACTACATATTAAGGGAAATCCATGAAGGAGTTTATAGAAATCATATAGTAGGAAAATCTTTGGCTCGAAAAGCTTTGTAGCAAGGGTATTTTTGGCCGACCTTAGAGCATGATGCGAAGAAATTGGTGAAAAGATGTGATACTTGCCAAAGATTTGCTAACGTGCAGAGGAAGCCCTCGGTAGACCTAATAGTAATGATAAGTCCATGGTTGTTTTATTAGTGGGGTTTGGACATCAATGAACCATTCTGGAATAGTATAGGGTAAAAAAACATGCATTCGTAGCTGTAGACTACTTCACCCAATGGTCCGAGACCAAGGCAGTGGCAAAAATCTCCGAGAAGGCTGCTTTCAGCTTTGTGTGGAGGTTCATTATTTGACGGTTTGGGGTACAAAAGATCATGGTGACAGACCATGGGAAACAGTTTGATAGTGCATACTTCTGAGGACTGTGCAAAGATCGGGATCGACCTTAGATTTTCGTCTATTGCTCATCCCAATGTAATTGTCAAGTTGAGGTCACTAATAGATCTATTTTGCAGGGACTGAAAACCAAGCTGGGAGAGGCAATGGGCCAATGGGCGAAGGTGCTCCCCGAGGTCCTCTGGGTTCACCACACCATACCCAGCTCAGAACGGGAAAATTGCCCTTTAGTCTGACTTTTGTCATGGAGGCAGTTCTTCCAGTGGAGATCAGCTCTCCCACCAGTAGGACCCTGCTCCACCAAGAAGAAATAAATGGACCAAGGATCCGTGAAAAACTGGACTTGTTTGAGGAACTACGAGCAAAGGCTCAGGTCAAAATGTTGGCAAGCAAAAAAGCCATGGAAAGAGATTTTGCAAAGCAGGTCAAGCCCCAGCCTATCCAAGAAGGGGACTTAGTTTTTAAGAGGGCTATTTTCCAGCCAACCTCAGGCGGTAAGCTCACCCCAGCGTAGGAATGTCCATACCAAGTAGTAAAGGAAATCCGACCTGGAACCTTCTACTTACTTGATAAAAATGGGAAAGAGTTGAGGAATGCTTGGAACACCGAACACTTAAGGCGATATTTTATATAAAATGTAATAGATAGACCTTTTTGCTAATATTAGTCTCTTTCTGCCCAATCTTGCAAAATTCCATTATCTCTCAGCTCGATACATTTAAATGAACTCTGTCTATAACGGGAGTGAGGTCGTGATAATTAACACATTCATAACTCGATAGACTAGAAAGGCTGTTATAAGCCTAGCTGCGTGTGAGACCGTCTTATCTCCTTCGCAATTACTTTCAGCTCCTCGCTAAGGTCGGGGATATGCCAAAAATTCGTTGAGGGCAACTCCATTATTTCGTTGAATGAGGACTTGAGCTCGTAGTTCAGGGTGTTCGTCAGGACCTTAGACTTGAGTTGTCCCTAGAAGTACCCTTTGGCATAAGCCATGTTGGCAATGTCACTAGAGAAGCTCGCCACGAACTCGTCTCCCTCCTCACTATCTTTGAAGGCCTAGACAACCTTCTCGCTGTTAGGATCGAGCTTGTCCTGTAGAGCCTAGAGCATTTTCTCGGCTCTGGTTCTAGCCGCTTTTTCTTACTCTAACTCCTCAAAAATATTTTTTTCCCATTCCTGGCGCTCGGAGGCCTCGACCTGAAGGGTCTGGTATTTCTCCTTTGCCACCTCCAAGTCTTTCTGTAAGCGCTCGACCTCAAATTTGTCGGAGGCAACTTTTTTTTTCACCGAACGCTTGTAGGAGGCGAAGGATGTAATGCCATAATCCCTCGCAGAATCAAGATCTCGATCCAAATCCCTCAAGTTACGAAAAATCAGAGAAAATGGACAGAGTTTTCCCTGTTTCTAAGCCATTCCATTACCCTACACACAGAAGAATCATCACACAAGAACCAACATATATATAAACTTAGCCCATTTCAAGTTCAAAAGGTAATTCCAATTTTTTTTCCTTGGCAAAATAGACTATAAGCATTCTAAGTTGGGTTTTCACAAACTAAAACATTAACTTAAATATTACATTCCACTATTCTGGATGAGCCTTTCACTTAATTAAATTCTTTGCATACATCAAATATACACAAGGTTCACATGCCTAAAAAAGAATACATATACATTCACATATTTATATAGGGAAACATCCACCTCAAGCTAACAACAGGAAATCAGGGCGACTCTCGAGCTTCCTCCTCCACAGTCTCTGGAGGAACTGAACGTGCCTCGCTTGAAAATGTTAGATAAAAAGGAGTGAGCATACACTTATGCTCAGTGAGGAAGGGAATAGTTATTCGGGGAGTTTGTGAAAATATTTTTGTGTAATGAAAATATTTAGGCTAGGCACAAAACCAACATAAGATAACAATTAAACAACAACTATATCACACATTAAAAATGATATGGTACGATAACTCTTATCACTTCAATTCCACGATCATGATCTCGATCCACGAAACACGAACCACGAGCCATGATCTCGATAACGATGTGCCGACATCCCAAACACCAATAGGTACTCTAGATATACCCAATACCTACGACCCAATACCCCCTGGCAATCTTCGGAGCAAGCGAGTAAGGGAATAGAGTACGGAGCTAGAACAACCAACCCTAGCAAGCCTGATGCTACACAGAAAGGCCCATCGCATCCGCATCGACGATAAGGTTGTGCAACCATCGAGACGATAACACAACACAACATTGATCAAGTAATATTTTCAATATACACATAATTGAGGAACAACAGAGTATGTTGTCCTAGCTCATAACCACAACACTCAAATATATTCTAATTCAATATAGAACTCAAGCAGTCACATATACAAACATTCTTTTATGTTTTAAGTAATTACAAGAACACATTAACATAACAAATAACATATACATTAGCAATGGCAACTCATATAAGCAGAAACATATTCTAATTCAATGCATAGTTTCAATTCAATTATATTTAAATAATAAGGTATTCATTAGAAATTAGGCTATCCATTTCCAATCAAGACTATTACTTAACACACTAAAACTCTTCTAATGCTCGAGACTAATCAACCTAAATCATGACATGCCAACTAACAATCATTAGAATATAGCTTAACCCGATATATAAAAATCAAACCATTTGTGTAGCGAATTAGTTTAACTTTGTACCATGAAATTTAAAACTTGTTCTAATTCATTGAATTAACTCGATTAACCACAAAGATGCCACCTTTAACCAATCCAACTAAAGTTCACATATAACTAGTACTATAAGCCCATGACAATTAAACCTCACATATGCCAAGCAATTCCACGTAATCGACACACAAGATAATACAATGGGCATCTCATAACCATCAATTAACTTAATTAACCCTAAATAACACACACACACACATGGCTAACCACACACACACACACACACACGGCCCCTTTGCATACACATGAAGTTCACCAAATTCCGGTTATAATTGAGCTAGTTAAGCAATCGTATAACAATTCCAACATCTTTAGAACCTAACTTAAACAAACATTCAATCCAAAATCCATAAACTTGTAAGAATAATACTATTTATCATGTTCTTCATATAACCACAAACAAGCTCTAGCTAAATACATGCCATATCATTAAAAGTTTGCTCTACTAGCCATATGAACAACAAATCTTGCATGATCAAGCTTTTATAACTAACATTTATAACATTATCATTATTTTCCATAATCAAAATACAACTTTAAAATGCAATTAAATGAAATCCCTCACCTTTAGAAGGCTAAATAAGCAAGAAAATGACTTTGGATCTCTTCAAAACAAGCTTGGATTGCACAATGGATAAAACCCTAGCAAGATTTTTCTCCCTTTTTTCTTTCTCCTTGAGGCCGACTCTAGGCTTCGCTTTTCTTTTTATTTTTGCTTTGTGTTATACATATATATGTTATATAGATATAATATATGGCTTGGGATTAAGTTGTGTCTTGGTTGGGCTTAAGTTAAATGATCCAAGTCTAGAAAAATAGGTCCAAGGCAATCCTAACTTCAAATGGCCCAAAAAATGCAAACTAGATTTTACTATTCATATGAGACATTAACTATTTTATATCACACATTCCCGATATACTATGTACGTAATTTCAATGAACGAATACTTATAATATGTCAAGTATTGAGGAAAAAATGTCAAATTAGAAAAATAAAATAGTTGAAAATTCATTCCAAGCTCAGAGCTCATATTGTAAAGAATGAAAACCAACTATTGAATGCAAGAAAATAAATTCAAACAATGCAAATAATAAATTAGTCAATATTTATTTCATATAAATTAATTAAATATTATTTGCACATGTGAGGAAATATGAAAATTAAAGCTACAAAGTAAATGCAAAAGTTAAAGTAAACACATAAATTCACACAATCACTTAAAATAAACACATAGGCATGTACAAATAGATACAATTCACTATATGCTAGGTCCGGGGTATCATAAAGGCAGTCTTCACGGCCTAGTAATGGAAGTCGATGTCAATGAATAGGGCTTTCTTCTTCTTTACCAGGGCAGGAAGAGTAAGAATGTGGAAATCTGCTTGTTCCAAACAAAGCAAATGGGTAAGAGACTTGAAGGATAGTAACGGGCAGGGAAGTTGCCTTGAAAGCTTACTATGGCTGAGGTCTTCTGTATCTCGTTTGAGACTTAGTTGTCAGGCCACCTGCTCAACATAGGGTCCTGAGGAGTGAGGATTGAAGCGGTTATCTCAGTGACAAAGGTAGGTTTTCCCTTGTTATCGGTGGCCTTCTTCGCCATCTTCTTTTGAGGAGAGACCCCTTTGGCTCGGGTGGCACTGGGCTCGTTGATGCTCATGCCTTGGGAAACTCTCTTTCGTGCTGGAGTAGAAACCTCAGTCGAGGCCTTCTTGTTCCCCTCATGGTCTTTTGAGTTGACTTCCCTAGAGCTAGGGTCAGGTCGGCCTTTGGCCTTTTCGATAATGGCCTCGGAGGTCTGCTTCCTTGGTTGGTTGGAGGTCTAGGAGGCAATTATGGCCAGGTTGGACCCAACGGGAGCTTGGGGTTCCAACCCCTCGAAGGCTTCTCTTGCTTAGGGTGCCTTGGCTTGGGTATTGGCAAAGATCTTGGCTGCTCTGTCCATACCTGGCAGGTAGCAAAAATGAGAGGATGTATATTTGTAATATGAAGAGGAGAAATTCAGACTCTATAAGTGAATGGGAGGCCGAACATAGATCCTCAAAACGAGGGGTAAGACTAACACTTCTTCCTCTTCTTCTTAGATGGGTCCTTGGGTAGGAGCCCGGGGTGAGATAAGCTGGACTCAGCGGGCTTAGTACCAAATAGCCCCGAGCTCTATATCTTTTTCCACTTGAGGTAGCAATCTGCCTTCATCAAGTATTTCTCTAGTTGGAGTACCTTGAGGCAGTCATTCTCTGCACATGTCAGAGTGGGAGGATTGTTGATCCTGGAGGATAAGTTATGTGCCTATTCCTGAGGAACCCACAAGCCGGACTGGAAACTCACGAAATAATACTAGTGATGCCAACCTTTGTTGGAAGAAGCCCACTTATCAAATATTGTGTACCTATCCCGAGCAGAGAAGTAGAACCACCCCTTCCTTTGGGATTTGGTTTGGCAATGAAGCACTTCCTGAATAGAGTGTAGGTCGGGATCACATCCAGCCTACGGGCGTAGATGAAGAAGGCTACCAACATGGCCCAACCGTTAAGAGCTATTTGTCCCGAGCTTTCCAAGATGCAAGAGAGCAGTGAACGTTTGATGAAGTCAAAGGCTATGTCATAGAATGTCACCTCATTAGTCCTCACACAACAAGCTGCCTCATCTCGCCTCGGTATCCTTATTCTAAATTAATGGGAGAGGGCACTTTCGTTCAACCTCTTACTGATCTCGAAAACTTTGGTCTTGCATGCCCTATCATAGCTTGCGAATAACCTCTTCTTGCCCCTCGAGGATGTTGTTGCTTCTCCACTGGTGGTTACTCTCGAGCTTGATGGGGGCTGTATTCCTAGAGGTCTGATATGCGGCGACGACCTTAGGCTGGAAGAAGACCTAGGGGTTGAGAAATGATTAGAAATCGGCACGAGAGGAAGGTCAACCCTTTGCAATTTATCTAGAGACGATCTTCCGCCTCCATCAATTTCTTCTACATTTGAAAAACCCTCTACCCGGTTAGAGTCTTCACTTTTTCTCTCTGTTCTCTCACCATTTGGCTCGTGTTCAATAATCTCGACCTCACTACCACTCTCTGACTCCGAGCTGGGTTGTTGAGAGTGCTCGACCTCAGAACTGCTCATTTCTTCATCACCATCGTAGGACTAGGCTGACAGTTCTTGAGAATATTTCGAGTCCGACCTCACCATTTATGGGAAGAAAAGATAAAAATTTAAATCTAGACAAAAAGGTTGGGGAACGTACCTAATTCTCGTGCTTAGCAAACTAGATTAAAGGGAAAAGAACGATCGTTCAAATTGGAGTGACAGAGCTAGCTGATTCGAGAGAATATCCTTGCAAATTAGAAATGTGTAAGGCATAAAATACGGTTTGAGTTGGTGTTCGCTTATTTATAAGTGTGAGTAGTGGCCTCGGGAAGACCAACCGTCATACCAGTCAAAAAAGTTGATGACGTGGTAAGCCATTAATTGATTTCAAAATTCAAGCGGCTCAGTCCATGAGATCTTCTTTCTAGACCTCTACACTTAGGGGAGGGGAATTGATATGAGTGTTGAATACCGAGCCGACCTGGGACAGGCATGAACCGAACTGGATCTGACCTTAGACGTGTAACCCCAGCCAACATTAATTACATATAAGACATAAAAGTGTTATCCGCTAGATAATAGCATTACCCTTCGAACAAACGATTGAGGTCTGACATGAACAATAGGGGTACTATTACACATTTAATGCTGCCCGTCATTAGAGTTAGTATAAATAGTCCAGTCAATACACTCACCTAAGATAACTGATCCTCATTTATTGATATCTTTCTCTTTAGTAATTATTTGAACTCGAACATACTAACTTATTCTCACGCCGGAAGGAAGAGCTCGGGTCATAACCCCCGTCATCTCTTACATTCTTTTGCATATTTCTACTGAGCTCGAGCTGAAGAGCACTTTTAACCTTTATCAGCTCTATTTGGCCTTCACTACTTCGCCTCTTTGTTGGACTTTCTCAGTTCGATTTACAATCAACGTTTTCGTTTGAGGACTTCGTTCCTCAACAAAGACCTACATCGAATGGTATCTACATAAGCCTCGAGTCTCCCAGTGGAAAACTTAATGCAGCCCATACATAACCTAAACCTATTACCTTAAAGAAGGGAAATCTACCACAAGCACGGGGTGACTCATGAAAGACAGCGGGAAAGCATTTTTAGCCAAAAACATGTATGAGCAGGAGCCCGGTGAAAAGGTGAAGAGTTGGATGAAGTCGGCTCCTATACCGCTAGCTATGCCCTGCTTGGTTCCCAAGCACAGTGGCATGGGACTCGCCCTTTATTTGGGAATAAAGAACGGAAATATAGCATGTCACAAGAGCGATGTGAGGTTTGGAATCCTACTGTGAAAGGGACGCCTCGTGAGCCGGGCTTTTAGAGATGTTCAGAAATACCGTAATGAAAGGAACATAGGAGTTTGTCATTGAATAGGCGTAAGAAAGTTACCTTGAACATCTTCTGAAGTTCTAAATAATCTACTGATGTAAAATTTTAGCTTTTTGAGGTGTAGAGCTTTGGTTAGAAGTGATGTTGAACAATAGTCGTTGACTGTTTGACCTTTGTTGGGCAATGTTGAGCTTTTAAAAAATTTGAGGGCAATGTTGGACTTTAAGAAATATGAAGATGTATATTTGAGAAAGAAAAAAAAATAGCTTCTCGCATTATGTAAAAATAAATTCGCAAAAGCCTATTTTGAAAAGTTTTAATTTGGAGATTCTTGTTTTTCAACTTTTTTTTCAGCTTCAACTTAACCTAAAAGCACTTTCAGAAATAGGCCAAAAAGGATAGCATCAGCTTTTAAACTCACATGAAGTGTTTTTGGGTGTCAAAAAACTAAGCCAAATAGATCCTTAGTCAAAGTTAAGATTAGATTCTGAGCTTAAGTGAATAGCCGATATGATATATGACTGAATAATGTTTAAGGCAATAAATAAACATAATAACTTTCTCTCTAACGGTTTAAGATTTTTAGACAGGGAGGTAAATTAATATGATATCAGAATCTTAGTTACCAAATGATTATTAGTTCAAGTCTTGTCACTATCTATTAAAAAAATAAAAAGAAATTATTTACGTATAAAATTTAAAACTAAAAAAAATTGTTCACGTGTAAGGCCTTCAAGCATAAATGTAATAAATTTTTCTCAACGATTTTAAGCTCTTAGAAGATGAGGTAAATTAATAAACAACGATGAGTATGTTTCTATTTTTTCTACGATCAAATATAATGAGGAAGCTTACCATCAAAATTTTCATATATGCCTGATGGTATTGTGTACTTCCAAATGAACAGATTCGATCAAATTAGAGTGCCTTTTCTCTCCGAGACACTAGCATTTTTTTTCTCCAGCTTTTCATTAGCCAGCGACTTTTAGGGCTCCGTCCTCTTTTTTTTTTTTGGTCATTATTTTGCTACACCTCGCTTCATCACCAATTGTACTATTATGATATTATGGACAATCAAGTTACATTCGCAAAATAGGTTATTCTAAAAAAGCCCAAACACTAATACCAACTTCATTTCACTCTATCCAAATAGTCCATCGTCTGTTAATATGATGACAATGAAAAACAGTTAGATTTAGAATTTATGGGTATTTGACCCAATTAAAAATTTGATTATGAAACTAATAGATCATCCATTCGAGTTTGATTTTAATAATGGATTATTAATGATTAATCCGATAAAGTTTAGTAATAGACTTCAAGAAAATCTATAACTAAAAACTCAATTGAATATATACATGATAATAGCTTTTAAATTTTAAAACAAATTAACCCATATCAAAACCTATTGATATTTGGGCCTTCCCTTCCGCTTGGGCTAGGCCTGGTTCTAACAAAGCTGAATAGCCATGTCTCAAGCAGAAGTAACATGGAATTGGGCTAATAATCTTTGAATGTTCTCTGGTCCATTAGTTAGGCTTCCTGTATATCTGGCATCAAAGGGATGGGCATTTTGGAAGGTAAGACCAAAACCATAACCCAATATGCTACTCTTCTTTATAAAATCTCATACACAGACCTCTACTTAGAGAGAATACTCGAGCACTAGGTTTGGATTTTAACTCAAGTCCAACAAGCAAAACCCACTATGGCGGCAGTAGTCGAGCCCGTACAATTGAGTTTAGCCTCGCTTTGTATTAGTTTGCTCCCAAAAGCGATAAAAACTTACAATCATGGATAATGGGCTTTCAATCGTATGCAACTCCACCACCATATCTCTTTATCATGTATTTTCAAATTTGTTTTTAATTCCCCTCTTTTCTACTCCTTCACACGCACTTTATTGTGTTTTTAATTTTGATGTATAAATGAAACTTTTCATCTTTCAATTTAAGGTGATATTTTTAATTTTTATTTCACAGTCGGGTCTGGGTTAAACCCTTATTCAGTAGTCTATTATTATTGGGTTTGGGTTAGGTAAAAAATCTTAAATTCGTTGAATTATGGGTTTGTGTTTGAAAAAAAAATTATAAATGGGTTCAAGCTTGAATACCCACAATCTTGTAGAACACGACCCATTCCCATCTCCTATCTACATAGATAGCCGGTGAGCTTCTCTCTTAGCTACGATCTTGATGAATTAGCGCTCAGAGGTTAAACTATATAGGCCAGCCGGGAAGACTCTCGAATCAAAGATCAACGAGCCAATAACTTTATATTTTCTTTGCTGGCTTCATCAATGGTTTGGTCTAAAACAAGGGTGGTGGCGGTAACTATTGCTTCAACTCTGTACTCTAATCCAACATCTAGCCTTTCTTCCCTACCAACCAACTAATCTATTGAAACCGGCCTAGGACTTCTATGCCTTGTTAATTCTTAGTCGATATGATTATTTTTAACAAGCATATCATGCTTAATGTGATATAAAATATAATATATAGATTTTTATGGTCTCAGCGCTCAACCGAAATTCTAGGTCAAGTGTCAAACGTTTTCATCCTTATCATAGACCCACGTCTGATTCTATTAGGCCAATGGCTACGCCCGACTTATGATCGAAAAAGAAAGGGCACTAATGTGAAAGCCTTGTGCAATAGCCCACACATCTGTTTCTGGCTGGGTTAAGCAAACAGATTCATCCTAAAAAAATGAAGGGGCCAACCTCACCACTTCCTTTCCCCTTATCACGGAAGCCACCAAAGTATAGGCGGCTCGCTCAGTGTTTATGAATGATGCAGAATACAAAACCTTATGCCTTAGTCTATATAAGGATTCTACCTTTTCTGGTAGCAATGGATTGATGACCTCATACAAGAGTTTTAACCTTTACTACACTTCTTTCATAGTTCAAGCCTTAGTTTGCCTCTCAACTTTATCACCTAGAATCACGTCCACCAAATCAATAATCTCTTTCGTAAACTAGAAGAACTCAATATGACTGACGAAGATAACTTGGGGATCAACCTAAGAATACATATTAACGGAATATCTAAAGAACTTACTCTTGGGTTTCTCCTTGAGCTGTGGCATATTTGGGGTCAACTTTTCACTTGAAAGACTCAACAAATTTTGCTATAACTACATAATCCTAAGCCATGATTGAAAATCATGCGCAACCCATCAAGCATAGTGTTTACTATTACATCCTCTATTGATTTAAACCAATTGTCATCTTAAATCAAACATCTACCACCAAGAGCCAATCCTCTCGTATTAGACCTTTTAACATCTAACGGATACTCCCTCAAACAAATCTCTTCTAGTTAATAATTACCTATGGTGCACCAAGTCTATCCTTGACACATAATAGTCAACTTGCGGATATGCTAAAGCGATTTGAATTTTCTATGGGTCTGTTCTTTTTCCCTTTAATCTTAAATGTATTTATTGCTCCCCTTCTTTATCTAACATTTATATTATCCTCTTGTGATAATTACCCCCCTAAGGCTTGTTATTGATTCAAAGCCTACACATTGAAACTATCGCATTTTTTTATTGTACTATGTCCAACAAAGCACGATTTCTTCACTAAGAAAGCCCATTTAATTGTAGTACTTTGGGCATTGTTAATTTCGATACTATACCAAAATTTGGGATACTCAACCAACTAGTACTTAAGTATTTTTACCATCACGATCCAATCATAAGGCAGTAATACCTTTTCCTATACGAGCCTATTATGTAATAACTCTTGTCACGCCCCAACACGACCCCACTTATGATCAGTCACAACGCGGCATAATTTCGGCATTATAACGTCTGTAATATGGACAACAGAACTCTAAACCAGTTTTTTACAAACACTCCACAACCAACCACAACTCCAAAAACAACATCATCATCAAACAACGCATTCAACAACTTTCATAAACCAACCGTCCAACATTTAAACAACAAACATAATGCCTCTCAACAACATACATCAAACTATACAATACATATGCAAAATAGATAACAAAGCTAGTCTAGCAACCTATTCATATTCCAAAAGAAAGTCTACTAAACTAGCATTATACAATCCATTAACTTTAAAGTAAGTTATACATTACAAACTTAAAAGCTTAATACAACACAACAAAAGTTTAAAACAACATATGAAACATCTAAGCAAGCATTCAAGCCTCGGCTTGTCGACATTATCTGACCACACATACTTCACGTACCCTAAATCTGAAGCACCTGAAATGATAGCAAATAGGGTGAGCTTATATATAACAAAGCTCAACGAGGGTTCAATAGGAAGTTTTGGAAACACTTTCATTTGGAAAACACCCTAGGAGTAATGAACATTATAAACATCAACAACAACACAATTAAAGCAACACAAGTAACCAAGCAATAAGAAAATGATACACTAGTTGATGTAGCTCCATACGCCATTACGAACTCAACCAACTTCTTAACGCCTAGTGATACATTCTGGAAGTACCTCAATCTAGACCCACACTCCATGATCATTATTCGACCACACGAGATAAGGGATAGCACATGATAGTTGTGCCAATTTTAACCCGGCAAGCGCGATATCTCCCGAGAGGTGATACTCACTATCATGACTCACAACAGTTAATACTGAACACTTAATATTCTGAGAGGACAACAAAGTAGGTTGTCTTCTAGTACGACAACATATAACAATCAATTTAAACAATACTTCAACAATCAACAATTAAACAATTCCAAAACACTTAAGTTAGATGACAAAGTAGGCCACCCAACCCAACACATACTTCAACATACATTCCAACCCGAGCCTACTCAAACCAACCCAAGAATCAACCACACAAACAACACCAAACACCTAAAGACAACACTTATCCATTTTAAAGAAAGACTACCCAAACTTCTAAACAACATAACTAACAATTTAGCAATCAAACAACCCCCAAACCTTTTCCTACCACCTAACCACTCAAGAAACTACATAAACCCCCTCAGAAACCAACCAAAAGCGATAAAAAACAAGCCCAGCAAGTCCAAAAAATGTAAGGCACCAAGGCTGAAATTTTTGACTTCTACAATGGCATTCAAATTGAAAATTTGGCATTATAATATTACTACACAATAATTAACAAGTCTATAGAAGCAACTACAACATGAAAACAACTACTACAACTATAATTATTCAAAATATAAGCCAAATTATCAATTTAATACATGGAAAATAAAAATACATGTTGCTACCTTTTAAAATGGCTATAATTACACTAAGTTGATCTATATCACCTAACTAACAACAATCTTATGTCAATTTAACAAAACAACAACTATATATGCAACAATAAAAATTTGACATAAACTTTAAAAATAGGATCTAGTTTTTCCCTTACCTTTGATCCAAAGCAATGATAGGAATAGGTAGAATAGGTGCCCAACAAGCTAAATCTAGCCCGGAATGAAAAGATTTTGCCTAGAAATGAAGATTTGCCTTTGAAAAATGCTTGAAAACCTAAGTGAAAATGCTTCTTTTTCTCCCTTGAAGGCCACGGTCTAGTGTGTGTGAAACCCCAAATTTTGTCTTTGTGTGAAATTGCATGTTTTGACTTATATATGTGTTATTTGACTTAGAATGCACTAATTTTGTGATTTCTACTCCTATTACATGCTATGTGAGCATCGATGAAGTTTTCATAAAAATCGGCATTGAAAATTTTATCGTCGAGTTTTATGAATAGTGTTTTTGAAACACATTCGCTAAAATTTTAACACAGGTGTTTTTAATGTCTTAAAACTTAGTCTTCTATTATTAATAGACCCGTGTCTGATTAAAATAGATTTTAAAATGAGTTAGGAATTAAAAGGGATTTTACACCTTCTTTTGCAAAAAAAATTGAGTTTTGTACTTAGTTGTATGTATATGTATGCATATGAAAATGTTGTCAACTATAATTAGTCTACTAAAATATAGTATATATGATAGATATATATATATGTAAGCAAAATAGACTAAAACAACTAAAATGACAAAAATTGACAACTTTGACTTTTACTTAACTTGTTTGACCTTGCATTATATTAGCATATATACAAACAAAACTCATAAAAATAGCTCAAAGCCCCTCTAATTCTCACACACATGGCCAAAACTCCATAGGCAAGAAAGAGATATTTTTCACTTGGTTTTCAAAGTAATTTTTCATTAGAAAACTCATTTTTTGTCCAAAGTTTTTCATTCTGAGTTGGGGCGTGACATTAAGTGGTATCAGAGCGCATGTTTAGTTGTCAGCCGGGTTATTCTCGGAATGTGGGTAGTGGTCTTAGCATGAAAGTATGTATGAGTGAAAGAAAAATGAATTATATGTTAATGTGATTAACTTGTTTATGTGACTAACCCTTATGTGATCTATGTGCCTTACGTGAACTTCGTTCTTATGTGCTATTAACTGACTATGGTCTGTCTATGTGTTATAACCTGTGCTAACTCTTTGATAGTAGAATGGCTGGGTGTCCAAGAACACATGGTAGGCCTAAAAAAGATAATGAGGCACCGGGGAATGCGGTACCAGGCCAAGATCAGGGTTATGATCATCTTGCAGCGGCTATAGACCCGATAACGGAGGTCATAGCGGGGCAGGTACAGATTTTAGCAAGGCAGGCTGCTCAAGCACAGACTGTGCAGACTCAGTTGCAAAATGCGTAGGGTGGTTATCGAGGGGGTAGTCTGTTGAAGAAATTTTTGGGTTATTATCCACCGAGGTTCCAGGGTGAGCCTGACGATCGGAAGGCTGAAGCTTGGATCAGTAAAATTGAGAAAATATTTGATCCCATTGAGTACACTGATGAGAGAAAGGTTACCTTTGCAATGTATCTATTTGACGATGAGGCTGAGGAATGGTGGCGTATGGTGAGGTCTGATTGGGAAGCTCATGGTACTCCCTATATTTGGGCTAACTTTCTACGGGAGTTTCGGGCTAAGTATATCCTGAGGATTGCCTGAGAACGACGGGATGAGGAGTTCACATCTCTGGTTCAGGGTAATTCCATAATGGCTTAGTATGAGGCCAACTTTACCAGGCTGTCCTGGTATGCACTGGAGTTTGTGGCGGATCAAGAACGAAAGACCCGAAGGTTCATTTTGGATCTATGGCCTGAGATTTAGGATGCGATGGCCTTGATACAGTATGATGAGTTTTATGCGGCCTTTAATGCGGCTTTTAGGTTGGAAAAGAGGAAATGGGAACCAATAGGTTCTAGTCAGGCTAATTAGAGGTCGTTTCAGCCTCAAGGTTAACAGGTTGTTTATAGGCGTGCAGGGCAGCAGAGTGGTTACAGGCCCCAGTGCAGCAGGGTTCTTTTAGACCTTAGGGGCAGTAGAGTTAATTTAGGCCCCAGTTTCAGCAAGGATCCTACCAGACACAGTCACAGCATAGGCTAGCACAATCTCAGGGTCAGTACATGCCATATGTTGTGAAACCTCAACAACAGGCTGGTACGACTGCTTATTCAACTTCTGGTTCTTCAAGAGGCAGTGTTAGTGCTCTGACACTGTAGTATTGTAAACATAAGGGCCATTTGGAGACCGACTGTTGGGCAAAGGTAAGGACATGTTTAGGTTGCGATACCAACCAACACAGGGCGAGAGATTGTCCCAGGTATCAGAGATCTGAGAGTCAGCCAGGGTTATCAGGGTAGACCTGTAGGCAGTGCACCTCGGCAGCAGCGGGTTCAAGCTCGGGCCTACGCAGTGGACTTGGAGGAGTTACCTGAGGCAGCGGCGATTGTGGAAGGTAGATTTCTTATACTCAATCAACTTGTTAAGGTATTGATTGATTCTAGTGCTACACACTCTTTCATTATACCTACCTGTGTGCAACGTGTTAATGTGCAACCTGAAAAGTTACCTTATGTGGTTGAGATTAGTACTTCTTTGACTGATAAGTATGTGACTGGCTTAGTATGTAAAGATTATAAAATACATGTTAAGGGTTAGGATTTTCCTTCGGACCTTATCTTAAGGGTATGATGTTATCTTGGGTATGGATTGGCTTGCCAAGTATGATGCTCAGTTAAACTGAAAAACAAATGTGGTACAGTTTTGGTTGCCAGAACAATGGTCGAGGAAACGGGGAACCAGGATGCTAAGACGAGTTTCATTATCTCATCAGTTAAAGCTATTAAGCTGGTGAGTAAGGGGTGTTCAGGTTATCTGGATTATTTGATCAACAAGCCATCTGATAAGCTAAAGTTGGAGGAAGTTTCGATAATTCAAGAATATCCCAATGTATTTCCCGAGGAGTTGCCAGGATTGTCGCTAGAGAGAGATATTGAGTTTGTGATTAATCTAATTCCCGATACTCAATCTATTTCTAAATCAACGTACCATATAGCACTAGCTGAGCTTAAAGAGATGAAAACTCAATTGCAGGAGTTATTAGAAAAGGGTTTCATTCAATAGAGTTCTTTATCGTGGGGAACACCCATTTTATTTATGAAGAAGAAGGATGGTACCTTAAGATTGCGTATTGATTATTGTGGTTTGAATCAGGTGACCATCAAGAACAAGTATCATTTTCCACTAATTGACAAGTTGTTTGATCAACTTCAGAGAGCCAAAGTCTACTCTAAGATTGACTTGAGGCAAGGGTATTATCAGCTTCGGATCTGTACGGAAGATGTTCCAAAGTCTGCTTTCAGGACTCGGTATGGGCATTACGAATTTGTAGTTATGCCCTTTGGACTAACTAATGTACTAGCAGTATTCATGGATCTTATGCATCGAGTCTTTCAACTGTACTTGGACCAGTTTGTGGTAATCTTTATTGATGATATCTTGGTGTATTCTAAGACTGAATCGGAGCATGAGCAACATCTACGACTTGTCCTACAAAAACTTCAGGAGCATCAGTTGTTTGCGAAGTCCAGCAAATGTAAATTCTGGCTGCAACAAATATCTTTTCTTGGCCATGTGATTACTCAGAGTGGTATTTCAGTAGATCCCACTAATATTGAAGTGGTAATATCTTGGAAAAGGCCGGAGAATGTTTCAGAGGTTCGCAGCTTCCTTGGTTTGGCAGGTTATTACCGTAGGTTTGTGAATGACTTTTCTAAGATTGAGGGCCACTTTTGAAGTTAACTCAGAAACGAATCAGCTTTACTTGGGATGAGAAGTGTGAGAGTGGGTTTCAGGAGTTGAAAAAAAGATTGACTACCGTTCCGGTACTTGCATTGCCAAAGGGAATCGATAATATGGTCATCTACAGTGATGCATCCAAGGAGGGCTTGGGTTGCATACTTATGCAGAATGGTCGGGTTATCGCCTATGCTTCTAGAAAGTTAAAACCGTATAAGGTAAATTATCCGACTCATGATCTTGAGTTGGCAGTAGTTGTATTTGCATTGAAAAAGTGGCGACACTATCTGTGGGGCAGTAAGTTCGAGATTTTCACTGATCACAAAAGTCTGAAGTACTTGTTCTCACAGAAGGAGTTGAATATGCGACAACAGAGGTGGATGGAACTTCTAAGAGATTATAATTGTTCTATCAATTATCTGCCTGAGAAGGCAAATGTTGTAGCAGATGCTCTTAGCTAAAAGGCAGGTATTGCTTGTTTGGCAGTTAAGAAATAGGAGGTGCTTGAGGAAGTTAGCTATTGGAGACCAGAGTTGACTCAGGTTGGGGTGATGTGTTCATATCTCCGGATTCAACATTTATTGTTGTGTTAGATTAGAGAAGCCCAACAACTTGATGTGAAACTTAAAAAGATCAAGGATCAGATCATGGATGATCAGTCTGACTTCAAAATACATGAGGATGGTATTCTTCTGTTTTGGAACAGGGTATGTGTTCCTGATGAACCGGGTTTGAGGAGAGGTATTCTGGAGGTGGCTCATAATTCTAAGTACACCATTTATCACGGTGGAAACAAGATGTACCGGGACTTGAAACAACATTACTGGTGGAACAACATGAAAATAAAGGTGGCTCAGTTTGTGTCCAGATGTTTGACTTGTCAGCAGGTGAAGGCAGAACATCAATGACCCGCAGGGTTACTTCAGCCGTTGGCAATACTAGAGTGAAAATGAGAATATGTTACAATGGACTTCGTCTCTAGTTTGCCTAGAACACCTAGAGGATGTGACACGGTATGGGTTATTGTGGACCGTTTGACAAAGACAACTCATTTTATTCTGATGAGGATCGAAGATGAAGTTGTAAAGTTGGCAGATTTTTATTTGGATCAGATTGTAAAACTTCATGGAATTCTAGCTCGTATTGTCTCAGATCGAGATCCTCGGTTTACTTCTCGACTTTGGGAGAAACTTTAGGAAACTTTGGGTACTTAGTTGAACTTCAGCACATCGTATCATCCTCAGACCGACGGCTAGTCAGAGAGAACTATTCCGATTCTAGAGGATATGGTCAGGGCTTATGTTTTGGACTTTGGGAAGAACTGGGAGAAACATCTACCACTAGCCGAGTTTGCCTACAACAATAGTTATCAAGCGACTATTAGGATGGCACCTTATGTAGCTGTCTACGGCCGTAAGTGCCGATCACCTTTGTATTGGGATGAGGCAGGGGAGATGAAGGCTATTGATCCGACTATAATGCCAGAGCTTCTAGAGAAGATTGAGAATGTACAGTTGATCAAGCAGAGAATACTGACAGTGCAGAGCAGATACAAGAGTTATGCTGATAAAAGCTGTTAGGATTTAGAGTTTACAACCGGGGACTGAGTTTTCTTGAAATTGTCTCCTCGTAAGGGTTTTGCTCGTCATGGTAAGGGCGGTAAGTTGAGTCCGAGGTTTGCGGGCCTTTTGAGATTACTGGCAGAGTTGGCAAGTTGGCGTATCGGTTGGCTTTACCGGAGAACTTCTCTAATATTCATAATGTTTTCCACGTGTCTACTTTGAGGAAGTATTTTTCGGATCCTTCTCATATTCTTGGACCATTGCCGTTACAGTTTCGTGAGAATCTGACTTATGATGAATGACCGATTCGCATTCTAGATCAGATGGAATAGGATTTGAGGTCGAAGAAGATTCTGATGGTTAAGATATTGTGGAAATATCACGGGATTAAAGAAGCTACTTGGGAAAGAAGAGATCAGATTCAACAACAATACCCAGATTTATTCCAAACAGCAAGTAAGAATTTCGAGGATGAAATTTCTTTAAGTGGGGAGAATGTGAAACCCGAAATTTCATCTTTGTGTGAAATTGCGTGTTTTGACTTGTATATGTGTTATTTGACTTAGAATGCACTAATTTTGTGATTTCTACTCCTATTACATGCTATGTGAGCATCTATGAAATTTTCATAAAAATCGGCATTGAAAATTTTATCGTCGAGTTTTGTGAATAGTATTTTTTAAACACGTCCGCTAAAATTTTAACACAGGTGTTTTTAATGTCTTAAAACCTAGTCCTTTATTATTAATAGACCCGTATTTGATTAAAAAGGATTTTAAAATGAGTTAGGAATTAAAAAGGATTTTACACATTCTTTTACAAAAAAAAATTGAGTTTTGTACTTAGTTTTATGTATATGTATGCATATGAAAATGTTGTCAACTATAATTAGTCTACTAAAATATAATATATATGATAGATATATATATATATATATATATATAGTATATATGATAGATATATATATATATATATATATATATAAGAAAAATAGACTAAAACAACTAAAATGGAAAAAATTGACAACTTTGACTTTTACTTAAATTGCTTGACCTTGCATTATATTAGCATATATACAAACATAACTCATAAAAATAGCTCAAAACCTTTCCAATTCTCATACACATGGCCGAAACTCCATAGGCAAGAAAGAGAGATTTTTCACTTGGTTTTCAAAGCAATTTTTCATTAGAAAACTCATTTTTTGTCCAAAGCTTTTCATTCCGAGTTGGGGCGTAACGGTGTATGTGTGTTTGTGGGGTTTTATGCTTTGTGTAATTGTATTATGTATGTATAATGTGTATATAATGTATGTATATGCAAAATCAAATAAATATACTTTGGTCAAAGTTGACAACCTTAGTTGTTTTTAGCCTACAATGCTTATATATATATAATCTAACATATACTATATATTTAGTAGACTATATTTTGGGGACAACATTATATATAAGCTTACATATATATACAATTAAGGTACAAAGCTCAATTTTGCAAAAGAAGATGAAAATCACATTATTTATTTTTCAAATGTCTTGTAAATGCACTTGGAACCTAAGATCACTTAGTAGCACATATATATACATATATATTAATTCTAATAGCATTTAAACAGGTAAAACACGTAATTACAAATAAGGCAAATTCGGTGTCTCACATTCTCCCCCCCTTAAAACAATTGCATCATCGCAGTTCTTCACTC
Source organism: Ehretia macrophylla (assembly GCA_037974665.1). Lineage (NCBI taxonomy): Eukaryota > Viridiplantae > Streptophyta > Magnoliopsida > Boraginales > Ehretiaceae > Ehretia > Ehretia macrophylla. Next base: position 21,363,228 of record CM075782.1, on the reverse strand, counting down.
AAGTGCTGATGGCTCAAGCATACGAAATGAAAGACCGAAAATCAAATTTCGAATACCAATTGAGAACACCAAGCAAGAACACCGAACAAGATCATCAAATAAGAATCCCCAAATGAGAAACCTGAATCAAAACGAAGAATAAGAACACCAACTAAGACTTTCGAATAAAAATTTCCAATAAAATTACCGAAGAAGAATGCCAAATATGGATCCTGAAATAGAACATCGACCAAGAATACCAATTAAGAACTTCGAATAAGATCACCGAGCGAGAATACCGAATAATAATCCTAAAATAAGAACTCTGGATAACACCATATAAGAATTCCACATAAGAATACCGCATAAAAAAATACAAAAGAAGAGTTCCAAAGAAGTACACTGAATAAGAATCTTCATATAGAAATCCCGAGGAAGAATGCTGAATAAGATCACTATTTGCCAAAAAGAATCCAAATAAGAATTCCAAAGAGAATACCGAATACTGAAAGTCATATAGTGAATAAGAACACCAAATAAGAATCCTACTAGACAGTACATAGCCGTAGAGTAACTTGATAGCTCTAGTTGAAGAAATAAGCGAATTCCCAAAGAATTACTATTCCCCGTTACTTCTACCATTGGTCGGTCTATATATGAAATTTCACCTTCAGAGTTCTACATTCCAACGGTGCATGATACTCCGCAAGCCAGTCTATACTCAATATAATTTCTATAATCTTGAACGGGAAGTAAGGTGAGGTTAACAACAATTCTTGATCCCAAATCGGAGTTTCACATACTACTCAATCATTAGTTGATATCATGCACGTGCTAACTTCAATCATATAAGGCAAACTTTCTACTTTCATATTAGCACGTTACACGTAAGGAGATGTGATAAAAGAATAGATAACACGAAAGTCAAACAGTACTTTAACCAACTAGTTAAAATTAGAGCTTATCGTCAACCTTGGCTGCTAACACCTGTGCTTGAAGTTTGCTTTTGAGTCTTCTTATATTTTGTGCAATCTTTAGCCCTATACTCGCTATTACCACAACTTATGCATCTCCCTAACTGCCTCCAATAACTAGACTTGATATGGCCTTTTCGCTTGCAGAAGGTACAATTTTTAACTTGATCTACAACACGATTCCCGGAAGAATCTGGTGCCAAGGAAGTAATTGAACCATCTTGTTGAGCTCTCACAATAGTAGACCTTCCTTGGCTATCCCTGTATTACCCTGATCCTTTTCGAGATCGAAGCTCCGATCCAATACCCGAGGTCACGAAAAATGAGAGAAAATAGACGGAGTCTCCCCTGTTTATAGGACTAACCAGTTACCTGTATTTAGAAGAAATAGCAACAAAACAATAAACCAACATTTATCACAAACCCTATCCTTCAAACCATACCCTCCTTCTATCCTTAAGGCCATTGAGTCTTAACTAAGACAAGATAAACACACAAGCATGCATGACTTAAGCTATTGGAAAACTATGTTTATAATTTTCACTTATCATACCACTCTAACATTATCTATTTACTATTCTTATATTTTAAGTCTACTATCCAACTTCCAATTAACCAAACAAGCATGCAACCTACTAAGCAATAAAGTAAAGCTTTAACTTATTTCATACCATTACAATTATTACATCATACAACATTAAAATTTCTATTACAATCCTTCATAACATAATTCAATTACACGCAAGACTTCTACTTTACAAATTATACTATCACGAGCAAGCAACACTTCAATGCTTAGGAGGCCAAACAACTTGTAGGCACTACAATTGCTTCGTACTAAACCTGAAAAGGTTAGCTAGATGGGTAAGTATACAATACACGTATACTCAGTGAGGGAGAGAACAAGTATCCGGGGAGTTTTCGCAAAAGGTTTTCGTGCCATGTGGCAACTAAACACAAGAATATCAACTAAGCAATAGGGAATCAATAAAGCAATTGAATACCACACATTTTAAAAGGATACGATTTCGATAACCCTAAACACTCCAGGTCTTGGCCTTCAATCACAAACCTCGATCCACAAACCACGAACTTGATCAATGTGCTGGCATCAACCCAAAACACTCCAGTGGGTTTACTTTGGATGTACCCCAAAATCCTACGACCTAACACCCCTGACAATCTCCGGACCAAGCTAGCGTGGGACTAGGGACCATGGTAGCCGAGGTATACCGGCAAGCCCGATACCACCCGGCTTCCCCGATACTACCATCCCCAAATGGTTGCGCAACCATGATTAATGCACTCAAGATAACAATAAACAAGATGATTCAATAAACACATAATCGAGGGATAACAAAGTAGGTTGCCCCCACACGTATGTTCTAATTAATTAAGCATTATAACAATATAAGCAAGAGATAAACATATTCACTTAATTCTTAACAAGGTACACATAAGTATAAGCAATTATATTAAACTACACAATTTATGAACAATAAAATAACTAAGATGCACAAAAGAATAAAAGCTCCCTCACCTTGGACTAGGCTATGTATGCACGACAATATATTAGATTCCCTCCAACCCTCCTTGAATTAGCTCAAAGGTGCAAACCCTAACTTATTCATATAAGTATAATACTTAGCCATCAAGACTTAGTATAGTACTATACAAGTAAACTAGCATAAAACCTTAACAATTAATTATACAACTTCTAACTTAAATATTATACAAACTCAACACACAACAATAGAAGTTATAGAATCACTTATATATGTCATATTATTACATTGGAAAAGATATGCATCATCAGGTAATAGAGATATTAACTATTTACATGTAAACTTGAAGTACTATGACATATTATTAGCATCTACAAGTTGACACATAGTTCTACACAACCATGTATTAACTCTATTCTTAGTAAATCAACCAAACATTAGAGCTTTTGGTTTCTTATAAAGTTTTCTCGTATAAACAAGAAATATTTCAATAGAATTGATACATTAAAAGCAATTATAGTTAACCATTAGTTAAAGTAGCACAAGCTCATCGTTAAGTTAGCTTGTAATTAGTGACAACTTAAGAACTTCTCAGTTTGCAATTCAAGTCTAAACAAAAGATAACTTCACAAGGCATGAAAGAGTTGTCTTAACTAGTACACTAGAGTTTGATGCATTTGAATGAAAGTTTAGTTAATTCAACTATCACATGTTCATAAATTGTTCAAGATTTCCTCCTTTACCATTTACATATAAAGCTCGTTCACTTTTACTTGCACTTAGCTAGCTATAGATCAACTTAGAAATATTTCTCTTAAGAATCTAAAGTTAATAAAATTTAAGTTCCATAAGGTTCAAGGAGTATTAAACATATTCTTTCATATGGTTTACCTTTCCCTTCTAAGTGTTCGCTAGTTTGCACATTTGTAGCAAAAACTAATTCTACTAATTGAATTATTTAGCAAGCATAAAACCATTGTATAATTTAGTAGCACTTAACACATTTGCTTCCAATTCATAATTTTTATAGCTATACTTAACTGTCCATTTCCAAATAATTTAAAAAAAAAAATCAAAGTAAACATTAGAGTATAATCACATTCAACGTATCACTATGTTTCTTGTATAGATAGTGTGACATTCTTTAACTCTAATCATTTAATTTTATTTAAAAGATCTTGCTTTCTATCTAATTGCTTTATTGAGCGAGAACACAACTAGGTTAAGATCTAGAAACCAAAGTATATAAGTGATAATATACATTTTCTTGATGAATAAGGGAAATTAACCAAGTAAGTTCATTCTCAACACATAAATAATAGAATATAGATATCTTCTAGTGTTCATGTAGGCATTTACATAAGCATGTAACACACAAACATTAGGCACTGTACTAAGTCCTTAACAAGCACTTGCTTTCTTACAACTAAGCTATGCATAGTTAACTAGTGTGCTTCAAAGGTGAGGTGTCTTAAGTACACTAAACTTGCATTATTCAACTAAGGCTTAACGTAATGGTAGAAACATCTTAGATTCTCAATAGACAAGTTCTCTACATAATCCATAAGTTAGCACGTTAGTCTTTTAGTAATTACACTTTACATAAGTCAATTAATTTCACATAACTAATTCATAATAAAATTCAATAAATATATTAAACTATCATATAATTCAAATTATGTATATGTGCATCGAGAATTCATAGTTTTACCATCTAACGAACTCAACCCATAATGTCAATTATCAAATTAGCTAAACAACCTTCAATTCCTAACAGAAGCTTGACTTTATTTGATTAGTAGCCTATGCTATTGAACTCCATATGCCCTGTTCTTTATCTATAAATGTAGCTCTTCGAGTGTAGATGAATTTAGACTCAAACGGTGTTCAATTCCAAGTTGAATTCTAAAAGTTATAGTCGTTTTCATGCAACCACTCTAATTAGCCCTGTTTCCTGCGATTTATAGCTACTCCTTTGAAACGGCTATGGCAGAGGGTTGTAATGGATGATTCATGTGAGACCCCAAATTTGTCCCTATTTGCAATTACGTGTTTTCACATATTTAAGTGATATTAGAATTCATATGTATGTATATATCTAGGCTACTAAATGATCTTAGATCAGTTGTGCATTTAAAAGACATTTGAAAAATAATTAATATGACTTTTCATCTCCTTTTGCAAAAATATGCATTGTAAATTATATATATATATATATATATATATATATATATATATATATATATATATATATATTGTCAACTAAAATAGTCCTACTAAATATATTATATAAGATAGATAGTATATTTAAGTCTATTTTATGCAAAAATCAACTAAAATAACTAAAATTGCCAACTTTGACCAAGACTTCTTGCTTTGACTTTGTATTTAACTTAATATATACACCAAAATCAGCCAAAACACCACAAATACATACACAAAAACGTGACCCCTTGGAGAAGGAAGAAAAATAGTGTTTCTTAAGGATTTTCAACCATTTTTGAAGAAAAAAACTCAATTCAAGGCCAAATCCTTCCATTCAAAGCTTGTTTTTGCTTGTTGGGCTTGAATTCTACCTATGTCTAGCCTTAGTTTGCATCAAAGGTGAGGGAAAAACTAGATACTTTTTTTTTAAAAGTTTGTGTCAAATTTTAATTGATGCATTTGTAGTTGTTATTTTGTTAAATTGATGTTAGATTACTGCTAGATAGATGATAAGGACCAACGTAGAGTAATTGTAGCCATTTTAAACGGTAGCAACATGTATTTTTATTTTATGGGTATTTAAATTGATAATTGGGCTTATATTTGAATAAATGTAGTTGTAGTTGTTGAAATTGGATGGTCATTGCTTCTATTGGCTTGTTAATTATTGTGTAGTAATGTTGTAATGCCAAATTTTCAATTTGAATGTCATGGTGAAAGTCAAAAAATAGACTAGTGTACGTTGCCATTCTTGACTTGTTGGGCTTGTATTAAATGGATTTTTGTTGGTTTCCGAGAGGGTTTATGTACTTGCATTAGTGGTTGAGTGGTAGGAAAAGGTTCAGAGGTTATTTGGTTTCTAGATTGTAAGTTATGTTGTTTAGAAGTTTGTGTAGTCTTTCTTTGAAATGTCTAAGTGATGTGTTTGAGTGTTTAGTGTGTTTGTGTAGTTGATACTTGGGTTGGTGGTGAGTAAGGTGGAGGTTGAATGTATGTTGTAGTGTGTGTTAAGTTGGGTGGCACTTTGTCATCTAACTTGGGGTGTCTTAGTTGTTTAATTGATGTTGTGTTGATTGAAGTGTTGTTTAATTGATTGTTGAATGTTGAAGTGCCGGGAGACAGACAACCTACTTTGTTGTTCTCTTGGAATATGATGTATCAAGTGTTAATTGTTGTGAGTCGTGATAGTGTGTGCCACATCTCGGGCGGTATCGAGCTTGCCAGGTTGAAAATGACATGACTATCATATTTAACCCCTATCTCATGTGGTCGGAGAATGATCATGGAGTGTGGGGCTAGGTTGGTGTATTCCGGAATGCATTTGGTGCACATGTAGGGTTTGTGATTGGTGCACGGGGAGAATGGCTTCAACAGAACAAATGTATCGTATCCTTATTATTTGGTTACTTTTATTGTCATATTTGTATTGTTGTTAATGTTACTTGTGTTCATTGCTCTTAGAGTGTTTTCCCAAGTGGTAAAAGAAAGTGATTTCAAAGCTTATTATTGAACCCTCGTTGAGCTTTGTTATATATAAGCTCACCCTCTTTGCTGTCATTTCAGGTGCTCCAGGTTTAGGGTACGTAGAGTATGTGTTGTTAGATAATGTGGACAAGCCGAGGCTTGAATGCTTGCTTAGATGTTTTATATGTTGTTTTTCAAACCTTTGTTCCATTGTATTGTTTTAAGCTTCGAAGTTTGTATTGTAAACTTAACTTAAAGATATTGGAATGTAGAATGCTACTTTGGTAGTCTTTCTTTTGGAATATGATTAGGTTGCTAAACTAGCTTTATTATCTATTTTGCGTATGTATAGTATAACTTGATGTATGTTGTTGAGACGGAGGCATATGTCTTGTTGTTGGAATGTTGTTTGGATGGTTTATGAAGTGGTTGAATGTGTTGTTTGTTGTTGAAGTTGGTGTTAGAGTTGTTGTTGAAGTTGTAGTTGCTTGTGTGATGTTTATAAAGGACTGGTTTAGAGTCCTGTTGTCCATATTACAGAGTTATATTACCGAAATTCTGTAGCGTCCTGACTGATCATAAGTGGGGTCGAGTTGGGGCGTGACAATTCAGCTCTTATACCCAAAAGAAAATTTGTTCCTCTATGTCTTGGCTACAACATATCCAAAATTTAGCTCATTTTGACTATGATTGCTATGTCAAACATGCTCTAGACTACAACAAGGTCAATCTGCCAGATTTTTCTTCTTTTGCTCCTCCTCTCCTTTTTAGTTAATTTTCTTGCTTTCTTGAACTAAATTAGGCATATACATTTCATAGTGAACTTTCATCAAACATCTGACCTACATACAAGAGTTCCATTTAGCATAGACATAATATTTTCAAGAATAACCAAAACAATACACAAATCTTGCAAAAGTTTACTCAATCAACATCATACATGCTAAAATTTTACTTTTCTTTCAACCATAGTTCAATACTCAATCATATAATTCATAAACCACACCATAATAACAAGATACTACAATAAATTGCAACAAGGATGCAAACCCTCACCTTATACTTGCTCAAAAAGCGAGTTAATGCACGAAAATACAAGGAAATCGGCTCGGGGTTGCTTATTTCTTCTTATTATTTTTTTTTTCCTTCTTTTCTTTCCTTTCCTTGCTTCTGCTGTGCTTGTTTGTGTGCTGAATTGTGTGTGTGTGTTTTATGTAGTTTATTTGCTTTAATTAAGGTCAAAGTTAGGTAGGATTTTTTAGAAAAACTCAAAAGTCTATCTTGCCCCTTTAACTAGTTTGATATTTACTAGTTTGACATTAAGTTGAAATCTAACAATTCTAGTTTCTATTTGCAAATTGATAACACTTAAATAATGTCGAAGATGCTTAAAACTCGTAAATGCGCGTGAATGCACATAAATGCATGTTAACGAGGCAAATGCACATTTTCCAAGAAATATGGAAATTAAAGTTGACAAATACATGCAACTAATCATAGTAAGCACATAATCATTTATAAACACTTAAAAGAATCACGTAATCATATAGAAATAAGAGTATTGACTATATGCTCGAGTCGGGACGTCACAATCCTTGTTTGTTGTCAACCCCCAATCATTATGCCATTTACGACAGTCATTTTTCATGTGTTGATCACTGCCACAACCTACACACTTTTCCATTTTCTTCCAGCATCCGGTCTCAACATGGCCCTTCTTGGTACAGATGGCACAAAATGGGACATGAAGATCAGCATTGTAACCTACAAAATCCTGCACTAACGAAGCCTCTAAACTGCTTTGCTGTAACATCATGACCACCGGCCTATTCTGCCTCTGGAGCTGACTCTAGCGACTTTGAGGATGAAAATAACTCTGCTGGTCCTAAGGCTGAGAAGGTCTCCTACTCGGCTGACTCGACCCTGTACCTACCTCAATATTTCCTTTCTCAGCTCTTGTTGCAGCAGTAAGGGCTTCACCGTATGTGGAAAAATGAAAAGAAGCCAAGTTGTCTCAAACTTTCGGCCTCAACTCTCGAATGAATCTCTAGATCCTCTTTTCAGTAGTTTGCACCATCCCCAGAGCATAATGTGGCAGATTATGAAATCAGGCCTCGTACTATGTAACAAACAGGCTACCTTGCTTTAAGGACATAAATTCATTCCTATGGAGTCTTTCTCTGATTCCAAGAGTTCTGACAGTCTTTACTTCACCCAAAAGAGTTACCTACAATTATAGCATATATACAATTATATCTCATAAAAACAAGTACAACATAAAGCATGTTTATCATATAATACAACATTATCACATAACACACAATTCAGCACATTAGAATCCAATATCACGTAAATAAGTTATAAACAATTAAAGTCACAAAAGCAACAAACTGCTCATGAGGCAAGTTGATCACATAACTCACATTGGTCACTTAAAGTATATTGAGTACCTAAAGCACATTGTTTCATATAAGAAAGTTATAAACAATTAAAATCACATAAACAACTAATTTTACAGATGACATTTCGATCACATAAAACACATTTGCCACATAATACACATTAATCACATAATGCACATTGGTTGCATACAACACATTGAGTACATAAGGCATGTTGTCACATCAAGCATATTGACCACCTTAGCTCACTTAACACATAAGGCATATTGATCACATAGAAAGTTAGTCACATAAGTAAGTTAATCACATAAACATATTAACATGTAATTCACTTTACACTTAGTACATGCAATCATGTTAAGACCTCTACCCATATTCTGAGATACCCTGACTTACAAGCAAACTTGGCTCTGATACCATTTAATGTCACTCCCCAACAAGACCCCACTTATGATAAGTCAGGACGCGACGGAATTTTGGCATTATAATGTCTATAATATGGACAACATAAATCTAAACCAATTCTTTACAAACACTCCACAACCAACCACAACTCCAACAACATTTTCATCATCAAACAACACATTCAACAACTTTCATAAACTAACCATCCAACATTTAAACAACAAACATAATGCCTCTGTCTCAACAACATACATCAAACTATACTATACATATGCAAAATAGATAACAAAGCTAGTCCAACAACCTATTCATATTCCAAAAGAAAGTCTACTAAACTAGCATTATACAATCCATTAACTTTAAAGTAAGTTACACATTACAAACTTAAAAGCCTAATACAACACAACATAACAAAAGTTTAAAACAACATATGAAACATCTAAGCAAGCATTCAAGCCTCGGGCTTGTCGACATTATTTGACTACACATACTCCACGTACCCTAAATCTGAAACACCTGAAAAAATAGCAAATAGGGTGAGCGTATATATAACAAAGCTCAACGAGGGTTCAATAAGAAGTGTTGGAAACATTTTCATTTGGAAAACACCCTAGGAGAAATGAACATTATAAACATCAACAACAACACAATTAAAGCAACACAAGTAACCAAGCAATAAGGAAATGATACACTAGTTGATGTAGCTCTTTATGCCATCACGAACTCAACCAACTTCTTAACGCCCACTGATACATTCCGGAAGTACCTCAATCTAGACCCACACTCTATGATCATTCTCCGACCACATGAGATAGGGGATAGCACATGATAGTTGTGCTAATTTCAACCCGACAAGCCCGATATCGCTCGAGAGGTGACATACACTATCATGACTCACAACAGTTAACACTGAACAATTAATATTCTAAGAGGACAACAAATTAGGTTGTCTTCCAGTACGAGAACATATAACAATCAATTTAAACAACACTTCAACAATCAATGACTAAACAATTCCAAAACACTTAAGTTAGATGACAAAGTAGGCTACCCAACTCAACACACACTTCAACATACATTCCAACCCGAGCCTACTCAACATCAACCCAAGTATCAACCACACAAACAACACCAAACACCTAAAGACAATACTTAGCCATTTCAAAGAAAGACTGCCCAAACTTCTAAACAACATAACTAATAATTTAGCTATCAAACAACCCCCGAACCTTTTCCTACCATCTAACCACTCAAGCAACTACATAATCCCCCTCAGAAACCAACCAAAAGCCATCCAAAACAAGCCCAACAAGTCCAAAAATGCCAATGCACCAAGGCTGAAATTTTTGACTTCTACAATGGCATTCAAATTAAAAATTTGGCATTACAATATTACAACACAATAATTTACAAGTTTATAAAAGCAACTACAATATGAAAACAACTACTACAACTAAAATTATTCAAAATATAAGCCAAATTATCAATTTAATACATGGAAAATAAAAATACATGTTGCTACTGTTTAAAATGGCTATAATTACACTAAGTTGGTCTATATCACCTAACTAACAACAATCTTATGTCAATTTAACAAAACAACAACTATATATGCAACAATAAAAATTTGACATAAACTTTAAGAATAGGATCTAGTTTTTTCCTCACCTTTGATCCAAAGCAATGATAGGAATAGGTAGAATAGGTGCCCAACAAGCAAAATCTAGCCTAGAATGAAAAGATTTTGCCTAGAAATGAAGAGTTGCCTTTGAAAAATGCTTGAAAACCTAAGTAAAAATGCTTCTTTTTCTCCCTTGAAGGCCACAACCTAGTGTGTGTGTGTTTGTGTTGTTTTGTGCTTTGTTTAATTGTATTATGTATGTATAATGTGTATATAATGTATGTATATGCAAAGTCAAATAAATATACTTTGGTCAAAGTTGACAGCCTTAGTTGTTTTTAGTTATTTTTAGCATACAATGCTTATATATATGTAATCTAACATATAAAATATATTTAGTAGACTATATTTTGGGGACAACATTATATATAAGCTTACATATACATACAATATATTAAGGTACAAAGCTCAATTTTGTAAAAGAAGATGAAAAGTCACATTTTTTGTTTTTCAAATGTCTTGTAAATGCGCATGGAACCTAAGATCACTTAGTAGCACATATATATACATATATATTAATTCTAATAGCATTTAAACAGGTAAAACACGTAATTACAAGTAAGGCAAATTTGGGGTTTCACAGCTCCACATATATCAATATGTACTAATCCAAACAATTTAATAGTTCAAATCCTTTATGAAACAAAGGATGACTTGGTTATCATTCTAATAAATAAGATCTATAAGTTGATCAAACCAACCTAATCATTATCTTATTATTAGAACAACCGTATCACTTAGCAACTGCAATTGACTTGGATTATTTGAGTAATCTCCAAATTTGGTAGATGGTTATAACAGTTAACAATATATTGGCAATACATTCTTTCGTCCATATTAAGATAATAAAGACTATACCATAATGTGCTTTTACGAGCTTTAAGAATATACACTTTATTCCTAACACATTTAGATATAATTCTTATAATTCAAAAGATGACCAGATGGTATTCAAACAAGTTGTCTTTAGCTAGTGCAACAACCTTTGTTTCATTTGCTAACACCGAAACCAATCCATGGTTCTCAAAGCGCACTACTGTGATTAAAATTCTATCCATGAACACATACACCAATGTTTCACTAGAATAAAAAACACAAAGTAGTTCCAATCACAATCAAAGAAGATTTATAATTCAAAGTAGCTTTACAACCTTGACATTCAAGCTATAAAGACACTTTGGATTAAAACCTCTTTTAGTGTCCGGTTTCTAGGCTATGAAAACACCTTTTACACAGGTCTATATAATCCTTAATTTTCTTCTTAAATATGCTTCCACTGGCTAATAGAAATCATCTTTCTTTGTCTTTCTTCTTTGCATTACCACTAACCAAAGAGGAAATACAATTATGAGAATGAATTCTATTTATATTCAATATCATGCTATTGGATATGCTTACCACACAACACTTTGCTAGTTTAGAATCATATTTTTTACATCTTGCATACACTTATGCAAAATATGTAAGAATACAAATTAACAAATTAAAGTTATTTTACTTAGCAACCATAAGTACTACAACTTTTCATTTTTGATACACTATCAAGATGAAAAACAATGGAATATATAATTCTTTGACTTGATTAAGTTTCTAAGAACCATTCTTAGATGAAAACATTAATTAAAAAGTTTGGTCCGGTTACGCAATATAAAGTCTAGTTAATTAAAAACGCCGATTCATAGTTGTAGCCTTAAATGCGTGCAAAAAATAAGATCGTTAGTTGACATAAACTTGTTGAAACATTTAATTTGGCCTTTAATTAAAAGATACCTCCCACTAATTTTATCGAATCTCACACTTCCTAAATGAAATCGTAAATCTAATTAAAGATTCATTAGTAGGTGACCATAGTTCTCTTTAATATAAATACCCCTCAACTTTAGTGCATTATTGGAATATACAAACAAAGAGTTAGCAACAATTACTATCTATATCAATATATAGGATATGACCTTTAGCCCCTAAATCCGCGTAACCTTAGCTTTGGTGCATTATTGGCCATGTGATTTAGTTAGATTACACCCACCATCACAGTGTTGTGACAATTTGAATCCCGAACCTTAGCTTATATTGGAACAATACAACATCACTATGCTTGCTAGGTAAACATCAGACTTTCATGGAATATGCCTTCCTACCTTTGAGCCAAGACATACCCAATCAAGCACATATAACCTAGAACCGTGGAGGACAACGATAAACACCTTTAGCACTTTTCAAATGCCTTCATAGGTCTTGAATCCTTGTTTTCTTGAATGATCCAAAAGGCCTCCAACTCTTTGAAAGTCTTCAACTATCTCTTGCAAACTACTTGTACATCTTACATCAAAATGCCTCACTAGAAGTGTCACGCCCCAACTCGACCCCACTTACAATCAGTTAGGACGCAACGGAATTTTGGCTATATAATGTCTGTAACATGAACATCAAGACTCTATCCAATCCTTTAAAAAAACATAACACAACCAACTCCAAGTTCAGCAACAACTCCAACATCCATTCAACAAATACAAAGCCATTCATTTAACATTCATACGACATTCCAACATAAGTCATAAGCCTCCGTTTCAACAACACACTACAAGCTATACTATACATTTGTAAATTAGATTATAAACTAGTCTAGCAGCCTAATCATATTCAAAAGGAAGACTACTAAACTAGTATTATATAAACCATTATCTTTGAGTAAGTTATACAATACAACATACTATAAAAGCTAAGACATAAACACAGAGCACTTCAACATAACTTATGGATAAGACTCCGGCACATAAGACTTCTCCACATAAGGCACATACTCAACTTTCTGAGGGACGTACCCAAAGTCTGGCTCAGTTATACCTGATGACAATAAACGAATGAGGGTGAGCTTATATATAACAAAGCGCAGTGAGGATTCGAAAGATGTTTTGGAAACCTTTACTTTACCACTTGGGAAATCATCCTATGAGCAATAACACACATTAAACATCATTAACATCACCATTACATTTTAAGCCACATAAATAACCATTCATTTGAGAAAGGATACACTAGTTGGTGCAGCTCCATGCCCCATCACGATCTCAACCATCTTCTTATAACTCCCATAAAACATAACCGAGGTACCTCATCTAGCCCCTCCCTCTATGGCATCTCCGCCCATGAGAGCTGGGGGTAATCTATGATAGTCATGCTGTTATCAACTCGACAACCCGATGCTGCCTGAGAAGTGGCACACACTATCAAGATTCATGACAATATTAATAAACATTCATATTCTGCGAAGACAACAAAGTAGGTTGTCCTCCAGAGGATCATCAATCATCAATCAGTTAACTACACTTTAATCAACATAACATCAATTAAACAACTAAGACAACCAAGTTAGATGATAAAGTAGGCCAGCCAACTTATCACACATATTGTCATGCCCCAACTCGACCCCACCTATAATCAGTCAGGACGCAACGGAATTTCGGCGGCATAACGACAGTAAACAGATTTCCGAGGTTCTAAACCAACCTCATAAAACATCATACATCCAGTAATTCCTCAATACAAACAACAACATACAACACAACCATATTATACAATAATCAGTCTTCGTTATCTGCCTCCGTTCCAACATAACATACAATACCTCAACTTTATTATACATTTCAAAAGTAAGTTGAGACACAACTACAACTTAACCATAGACAAAAGAAAACCACTAAATTAACATCATTTAGATCATTATCTTTTCAACAACTATTACACTAAGAACCGTAAAGCATATAAAAGTCCATTAAGCTAATATACATAACGTTTAACAACATAGAATCATGGATAAGACTCAGGGACATATGACTCATCCACGAAAGGCACGTTTTCCACATTCTCCTCTTCAGGAGGCACGTACCCGTAATCTTGTGAAAGTACACCTGAAAACATGCAATAATAGAGAGTGAGCTTATATACATAAGCCCAGTGAGGATCCGATAGATCTCGACAGTATTCACTACGCTCCTTGGATTTAGTCCTTTGAGCAAGTAAACACACAACAACATAAATAATGCTATCATCACATAACTATATAACCAATCAATAAGGATACTCTATTTGGTGTAGCTCCAAACGTCATCACGATCTCAACCGTTCTTCTTATAACTCCCCATTACTCACGCACCCGAGGTACCTCACTAGCCCCTCCCTCCATGACACCTCCGTCATGCGAGCTGGGGGTAGCCTATGGCAGTCATGCCGTTATCAACCCGACAGCCCGACGCTGCCCGAGAGGTGGCACACACATACCAAGACTCCATATTCATCAATCATCAATCAATCAATCAATTGGGAGATCAGCAACAAGAGTGCCCGATTCCCGCATTCAATAATAATCAATCAATAACATCAATATAACATCAATATTAAATTAAACAACAAACAACGTAGTTAGATGACAAAGTAGGCCATCTAACCGGACATGCATAATATACTTAATTAAACTTTAAATTACTCATCAACAACTCACCATTCATCACTCGAACACTACCCAACCATCTAAGGCATCGTTCAAGAAATTAAAGAATGACAACCTAAACTTCTAAAATTCATAACTTACAATCTACTAATCCAAACATTGCCAAATCAGTTCCTATCACTCACCCATTCACCCTACTACATTAGCCATC
Organism: Ehretia macrophylla; assembly: GCA_037974665.1. Classification (NCBI taxonomy): domain Eukaryota; kingdom Viridiplantae; phylum Streptophyta; class Magnoliopsida; order Boraginales; family Ehretiaceae; genus Ehretia; species Ehretia macrophylla. Next base: position 21,347,955 of record CM075782.1, on the reverse strand, counting down.
TCGGAAATCCACCATAACACCTCCAAATCATGCCCGATAACCCTAAAATCCTAAGATGTCATGGCTGGATTTTCCGGATTTTCACACAAACAATGTAATCGAAAATTCGGCATTACAACAGCGCTAACACGTAATTATCAAGTATTTAGAAATCGACGGCAATCGATTTCGATCAACACAACTCATTTAATTCAACTTTTAACATTTTAATCAAAATTAAATACCCGGAAAATAAAAATTATGCTATATCCGACAGAAACTCGTAGTATTAGTATATAATGATCCCTAGCATGCAAGGAGCAATAATCTAACATCAGATTTCAATTCTAACGGTTCAATCTTCATTTATACGCAAAAACACAAAAATGACATTTTGAGATCTAGAATTTTTCTCTCACCTTAGATGCGATATAAGCCTAGGAATGCGTGCTATGCGTGCCCAACAAGCAGAATCCAAGTCGGTGCGAAGTTTCACGGACAAAAACTAGGTTTTTCTTTGAAAAATTGGATTGAAAAGCTTGAGTTTTCTCTTCTCTTTTCTCCCTCTTTTCTCTCGGCCTTGTGTGTGTGTGTGATGGTGTTTTTGTGTTGTGTGAGTGTGTGTTGAGGACATTAGCTTATAAGGTCAAATAATTAATTAAAGTCAAAGTTAATTTTAATAGGTATTTTTGTGTTTTTAATGACTTTAATTGCATTTTAGTGCTCACCAAGTTAAAAATAATTATGCCACCCCCAAGATACCACAAGTGGATTATTTTTAGGTGACAAGAAGTTTTACAATTCAACAATTTCACCCGAGTCGGCTTAAAACTCGATTTTCGCAAAAGTCGGTGTAAAAACCCTAATAAATTCTTAAGCCGATTTTAAAACCATTTTCATCAAACACAGGTCTATTAAAGTCCATGGACTAGGTCTAGAAGGATTAAAAAGACCAGTTTCAAAATTATAGCGGACGTGTTTCGAAAACACTATTCACTGAAAATCGACGATAAAATTTCTGACTCCGTTTTTGATGAAAATTTCATGAATGCACATTTAGCACGTATTAGGAGTATTGACATCAAAATTATAACTTTCTAGGTCCTATAGCACATAAACAGATCATATGCACGCAAAACGAGGTATAACACGTAAAACAAGATAAGCAGGAAAGTGGGGTTTCACATTCTCCCCCCCTTATAGAAATTTCGTCCTCGAAATTCTTACTTGATGTACGGAATAGATCTGGGTATTGTTGCTGCATCTGATCTCGTCTCTCCCACGTAGCTTCCTCAATGCCGTGATGCTTCCACAACACCTTAACCATCGGAATCCTCTTCGACCTCAACTCTCGGTCCATCTGATCTAGAATACGAATCGGACGCTCGTCATAAGTCAAATTCTCACGAAGCTGTAACGGCTCTGGCTCAAGAATATGAGAAGGATCCGGATTATATTTCCGCAAATTAGACACGTGAAACACATCGTGGACATTAGAGAAGTTCTCCGGTAAAGCCAACCGATATGACAACTTACCAACCCTGCCAGTAATCTCAAACGGCCCAACAAATCTCGGACTCAGCTTACCACCTTTACCATAACGAACAAACCCCTTTCGAGGAGACAATCTCAAGAAAACCCGATCTCCAACTGCAAACTCCAAGTCTCGACGACGTTTATCAGCATAACTCTTGAATCTACTCTGCGCCGTAAGCATTCTCTGCCTGATCAACTGAACATTCTCGATCTTCTCGAGAAGTTCAGGCATAATAGTCGGATCAACAGTCTTCATCTCTCCTACCTCGTCCCAATACAAAGGTGAACGGCACTTACGACCGTAAAGAGCTGCGAAAGGTGCCATTCCAATAGTAGCTTGATAACTATTGTTATAGGCAAACTCGGCAAGTGGTAGATGTTTCTCCCAGTTCTTCCCGAAGTCCAGAACACAAGCCCTAAGCATATCTTCCAGAATCTGAATAGTCCGCTCAGACTGACCGTCGGTCTGTGGATGATACGCTGTACTGAAGTTCAACTGAGTACCCAAAGTCTCCTGAAGTTTCTCCCACAAACGAGAAGTAAATCGAGGATCTCGATCAGAGACAATACTAGATGAAATACCGTGAAGTCTAACAATCTGATCCAGATAGAGATCCGTCAGCTTTGTAACCTCATCTCCCAACCTCATGGCAATAAAATGAGCTGTCTTCGTCAAACGATCCACGACAACCCAAACTGCATCATTACCCCTCGGTGATCTAGGCAAACCAGTGACGAAGTCCATCGTAATATGCTCCCATTTCCACTCTGGTATAGCCAACGGCTGAAGCAAACCTGCTGGTCGTTGATGCTCAGCTTTCACTCTCTAACAAGTCAAACATCTAGACACAAACTGAGCAACCTCCCTTTTCATGTTGTTCCACCAGTAATGTTGCTTCAAATCCCGATACATCTTGGTTCCACCGGGATGAATAGTATATTTAGAATTATGAGCTTCCTCCAGAATACCTCGTCTCAAGCCCGGTTCATCGGGAACACAAACCCTGTTCCGAAACCGAAGAATACCGTCCTCATGCAGTTTGAAGTCAGACTGATCATCAGTGATCTGATCCTTGATCTTCTGAAGTTTAACATCAAGTTGCTGAGCTTCCCTGATCTGAGACAATAATAAAGGCTGAATACGGAGATGTGAACACATCACCCCAACCTGAGTCAACTCTGGTCTCCAATAACTAAACTCCTCAAGAACCTCCCACTTCTTGACAGCCAAACAAGAAATACTAGCCTTCCGGCTGAGAGCATCTGCTACAACATTTGCCTTTCCAGGCAGATAATTGATAGCACAATTATAATCTCCAAGAAGCTCCATCCACCTCCGCTGGCGCATATTCAACTCCTTCTGTGAGAATAAATACTTTAGACTCTTATGATCAGTGAAAATCTCGAACTTACTGCCCCACAGATAATGACGCCACTTTTTCAGTGCGAAGACAACAGCTGCCAACTCAAGATCATGAGTCGGATAATTCACCTCATAAGGCTTCAACTTCTTGGAAGCATAGGCAATAACTCGGCCATCCTGCATAAGAACACATCCCAAGCCCTCCTTGGATGCATCACTGTAAATGACCATATTATCGGTCCCCTCTGGTAGAGCAAGTACTGGAGCGGTAGTTAACCTCTTTTTTCAACTCCTGAAATCCACTCTCACACTTCTCGTCCCAATTAAAGATAGTCCGTTTCTGAGTCAACTTAGATAGTGGCCCCGCAATCTTTGAGAAGTCCTTGACAAACCTACGGTAATAACCCGCCAAGCCAAGAAAGCTACGGACATCAGTAACACTCTCTGGCCGCTTCCAAGACATCACCGATTCGATCTTAGTGGGATCAACAGAAATACCACTCGGTGTAATAACATGGCCAAGAAAAGAAATCCGTTGCAGCCAAAATTCACATTTGCTGAACTTGGCAAACAACTGATGTTCCTGCAACTTCTCTAATACAAGCCGTAGATGTTGCTCGTGCTCCAATTCAGATTTAGAATAGACCAAGATATCATCAATAAAAATCACCACGAACTGGTCCAAGTACGGCTGAAAGACTCGATGCATAAGATCCATGAATGCTGCCGGTGCATTAGTCAAACCAAAGGGCATAACAACAAACTCATAATGCCCATACCGAGTCCTGAAGGCAGACTTCGGAACATCGTCTGAGCGAATCCGAAGCTGATAATACCCCTGCCTCAAATCAAATTTAGAATAGACTTTGGCTCCCTGAAGTTGATCAAACAACTCATCAATCAGTGGCAAATGATATTTATTCTTGATGGTCACCTGATTCAAACCACGGTAATCAATACATAATCTCAAAGTACCATCCTTCTTCTTCACAAATAAAACAGGAGCTCCCCAAGGTGAAGAACTCTGCTGAATAAATCCTTTCTCCAACAACTCCTGTAACTGAGTCTTCAACTCTTTCAACTCAGCTGGTGCCATCCGGTACGCCGATTTAGAAATAGGTTGAGTACCGGGAACAAGATTAATCACAAACTCTATATCCCTCTCAGGCGGCAACCCTGGCAACTCCTCGGGAAATACATTAGGATATTCCCGGATAATAGGGACTTCCTCTAGCTGTAGCTTATCAGATGGCTTGTTGATCAAATAAGCTAGATAACCCGAACACCCCTTACTCACCAACTTAACGGCTTTAGTTGCTGAGATAACAAAACTCGTCTTAGCACCCCGGTTACCCGCTACCTCTACTACTGGCTGATCTGGCAAACGAAACTGTACTACCTTGGTTCTACAGTTTAACTGGGCATCATACTTAGAAAGCCAATCCATACCCAAGATAACATCATACCCCCGGATAGGAAATAAAATAAAGTCCGAAGGAAAATTATGCCCCTTAACATGTATTATACAATCCTTACATACTAAGCCAGTAACATACTTATCAGTCAAAGAGGTACTAATTTCAACCACATAAGGCAATCTTTCAGGTTGCAATTTAACACGTTGCACACAAGCAGGAGTAATGAAAGAATGCGTAGCACCAGAATCAATCAACACTTTAACAAGTTGATCAAGTATAAGGAAGTTACCTTCCACAACTGCAGTCTCCTCAGGCATCTCCTCTAAGTCAACTGCATAAGCCCGAGCCTGAACCCGCTGCTGCTGTGGTACACTGCCCGTAGGCCTACCCTGGTAACCCTGAGTCGCTGCCCGACCCTCAGTCCTCGCATATTTAGGGCAATCCTTCGCCCTATGCTCGCTGCTACCACAACCCAAACATGTCCCTGCCTTTACCCTGCAGTCGGACTCTACATGCCTTGGGCGCTTGCAGTAATTACACTGCGATGATGTGGCACTAACACTGCCCTTAGAATAACTAGAAGCTGAAGAAGCAGCTGATACAGCCTGCTGCTGAGGTCTCACCACACTAGGCCTGTACTGACCCTGAGACTACGCTGGCCTATACTGAGTCTGAACCTGATATGGCCTCTGCTGAAACTGAGGCCGATAGTAACTCTGCTGACCCTGTGGCCTATAAGAACCCTGCTGGGCTGGTGGCCTGTAGACAACCTGCTGTACTGGAGGCCTATATATAACCTGCTGGCCCTGTGGCTGATACGGCCTCTTACTAGGCTGACTGGAGACAATCTGATCCCCTTTCCTCTTCTCTAATCTAGAAGCTGCCTCAAAAGCCTCAGTGAAAATATCATATCGATTCAGAGCCATAACATCCTGAATCTCGGGCCGCAACCCCAACATAAACCTGCGAGTCCTCCGCTCCTCGTCTGCCACATACTCCGGTGCATACCGGGACAATCGAGTAAATGTGGCCTCATATTGAGCCACTGTAGCATCTCCCTGGACCAAAGCTAGAAACTCGGCCTCTCTCCGTTCCCTGCAAATCCTCGGGACATACTTTGCTCGGAAAGCCATCAGAAAGGTACCCCAAACATAAGGAATACCCTGTGCCGCCCAGCTAGTCCTTACCGTGCGCCACCACTCCTCTGCCTCGTCATCTAACAAATACACGGCAAAAGAGACTTTCTGCTCATCAGTATAGCCAAGTGGATCATAAATCTTCTCCAACTTGCTAATCCATACCTCCGCCTTCCTATCATCCGGCTCCCCCTGAAATCTCGGTGGGTGATATCCTAAAAACTCCTTCAGGGTACCACGCCCGTGGTTACCACCCTGAATATTCAGAAGCTGAGCCTGCATAGCCTGATTCTGGGCAGCCTGCCCTGCTAATAACTGTGCCTGACTAGCCACTAACTCTGCAATCCGCTCCATAGCTGCTCCTAATCGGTCATCACCCCCGTCACGGCCCGGTGCCACGTTACTCGGAGTCTCATCAGTCATCTCAGGCCTACCTCTGGTTCTCGGTCGACCGGCCATTCTACTAATCAAAGAGTTAGCACAGTTATAGCACGTAGACAGGTTATAAACAACTATTAACACATAAATAACAAACTCATATAAAACACATAAACAAATTGATCACATAATCACATAAGCACTTTAATCATATAATCACTTATCACTTAATCATATTAACACATATTTCACTTTTCTTTCTTTTCATACATATTCCATGCTAAGACCATTACCCACATTCCGAGAATACCACGGCTGACAACTAACATGAGCTCTGATACCACTTAAACTGTCACGCCCCAACTCGACCCCACCTATAATCAGTCAGGACGCAACGGAATTTCGGCGGCATAACGACAGTAAACAGATTTCCGAGGTTCTAAACCAACCTCATAAAACATCATACATCCAGTAATTCCTCAATACAAACAACAACATACAACACAACCATATTATACAATAATCAGTCTTCGTTATCTGCCTCCGTTCCAACATAACATACAATACCTCAACTTTATTATACATTTCAAAAGTAAGTTGAGACACAACTACAACTTAACCATAGACAAAAGAAAACCACTAAATTAACATCATTTAGATCATTATCTTTTCAACAACTATTACACTAAGAACCGTAAAGCATATAAAAGTCCATTAAGCTAATATACATAACGTTTAACAACATAGAATCATGGATAAGACTCAGGGACATATGACTCATCCACGAAAGGCACGTTTTCCACATTCTCCTCTTCAGGAGGCACGTACCCGTAATCTTGTGAAAGTACACCTGAAAACATGCAATAATAGAGAGTGAGCTTATATACATAAGCCCAGTGAGGATCCGATAGATCTCGACAGTATTCACTACGCTCCTTGGATTTAGTCCTTTGAGCAAGTAAACACACAACAACATAAATAATGCTATCATCACATAACTATATAACCAATCAATAAGGATACTCTATTTGGTGTAGCTCCAAACGCCATCACGATCTCAACCGTTCTTCTTATAACTCCCCATTACTCACGCACCCGAGGTACCTCACTAGCCCCTCCCTCCATGACACCTCCGTCATGCGAGCTGGGGGTAGCCTATGGCAGTCATGCCGTTATCAACCCGACAGCCCGACGCTGCCCGAGAGGTGGCACACACATACCAAGACTCCATATTCATCAATCATCAATCAATCAATCAATTGGGAGATCAGCAACAAGAGTGCCCGATTCCCGCATTCAATAATAATCAATCAATAACATCAATATTAAATTAAACAACAAACAACGTAGTTAGATGACAAAGTAGGCCATCTAACCGGACATGCATAATATACTTAATTAAACTTTAAATTACTCATCAACAACTCACCATTCATCACTCGAACACTACCCAACCATCTAAGGCATCGTTCAAGAAATTAAAGAATGACAACCTAAACTTCTAAAATTCATAACTTACAATCTACTAATCCAAACATTGCCAAATCAGTTCCTATCACTCACCCATTCAACCTACTACATTAGCCCTCTCGGAAATCCACCATAACACCTCCAAATCATGCCCGATAACCCTAAAATCCTAAGATGTCATGGCTGGATTTTCTGGATTTTCACACAAACAATGTAATCGAAAATTCGGCATTACAACAGCGCTAACACGTAATTATCAAGTATTTAGAAATCGACGGCAATCGATTTCGATCAACACAACTCATTTAATTCAACTTTTAACATTTTAATCAAAATTAAATACCCGAAAAATAAAAATTATGCTATATCCGACAGAAACTCGTAGTATTAGTATATAATGATCCCTAGCATGCAAGGAGCAATAATCTAACATCAGATTTCAATTCTAACGGTTCAATCTTCATTTATACGCAAAAACACAAAAATGACATTTTGAGATCTAGAATTTTTCTCTCACCTTAGATGCGATATAAGCCTAGGAATGCGTGCTATGCGTGCCCAACAAGCAGAATCCAAGTCGGTGCGAAGTTTCACGGACAAAAACTAGGTTTTTCTTTGAAAAATTGGATTGAAAAGCTTGAGTTTTCTCTTCTCTTTTCTCCCTCTTTTCTCTCGGCCTTGTGTGTGTGTGTGATGGTGTTTTTGTGTTGTGTGAGTGTGTGTTGAGGACATTAGCTTATAAGGTCAAATAATTAATTAAAGTCAAAGTTAATTTTAATAGGTATTTTTGTGTTTTTAATGACTTTAATTGCATTTTAGTGCTCACCAAGTTAAAAATAATTATGCCACCCCCAAGATACCACAAGTGGATTATTTTTAGGTGACAAGAAGTTTTACAATTCAACAATTTCACCCGAGTCGGTTTAAAACTCGATTTTCGCAAAAGTCGGTGTAAAAACCCTAATAAATTCTTAAGCCGATTTTAAAACCATTTTCATCAAACACAGGTCTATTAAAGTCCGTGGACTAGGTCTAGAAGGATTAAAAAGACCAGTTTCAAAATTATAGCGGACGTGTTTCGAAAACACTATTCACTAAAAATCGACGATAAAATTTCTGACTCCGTTTTTGATGAAAATTTCATGAATGCACATTTAGCACGTATTAGGAGTATTGACATCAAAATTATAACTTTCTAGGTCCTATAGCACATAAACAGATCATATGCACGCAAAACGAGGTATAACACGTAAAACAAGATAAGCAGGAAAGTGGGGTTTCACACATATCAACATGCATTCAATCCCGAACCTACTTAACAACAATCCAAGAAACAAGTACACAAACACTACCAAACAACTAAAGACAACATTTAAGCATTTTAAAGAATGACTACACAAACTTCTAAAATTCATAACTTACAATCTACTAATCCAATAACCTCCAAACCACTTCCTATCACTCAACCATCAATGCAAGTACATTAGCCCCCTCTTAAAACAACCAAAAGCCATCTAAAACAAGACCAACAAGCCCAAAAATGGCAATGCACCATGGATGGAATTTTTGACTTTTGCTACGATATTCAAATTAAAAATTCGGCATTACAACATTACTAAACAATAATTAACAAACTCATAGAAGCAACAACCATTCAATTTCAACCACTACAACAACAATTATTCAACTATAAGCCAATAAATCAAATTAAATGCCCAAAAATTACAAATGCATCCTACTATCGTTCAAAATGGATATAAATGCATATAACTAGTCTTTTACATCTTCTAAGTAATAATCTAACATCAATTCAACAAAATAACAACTAACAATGCATCAACTAAAATCTCAACTTAACTTTGAAATAATGAACTATATTTTTCTCTCACCTTTGATGCCAAATGATGTTAGAAATGTGTAGAATGGATGCCCAACAAGTAATTTCAAGCTTTGAATGAAGTGATTTGGACTTGAATTGCAAAATCTATGAAGAAATTACTTTGAAACCTAAGCAAAATGTCTTTTTTTTCCCCAAGGAATGTCACGGTTATGTGTATGTTTTTTGAGTGTGTTTGAGCTTATTTTTATGTATTATGAGTATATTGTGCATATAAGGCTTGGTCAATATTTTGCAAAAGTCAAAGTTAACAACTTATTTGTTTTTGTTAGTTTTTCTAGTCTATATGCTTATATATATATATTCTAACACTTATTCTATATTTAGTAGACTAAAATTAGTTGACAACATTTAATATATGCATACATATACATACAAGTAAGCTATAAAACCCGATTTTGCAAAAGAAGTTGAAAAGTCACACTATTTGTTTTGCAAATGTATTTTAAATGCAAAACCAATATATAATCACTTAATATCACATATAAATTCACATATATATAATTTATAATATATACTATATCAATTAAAGTCAATGTAAAAATCGAGTTTAGCAGAAATCACTATTTTGCTAAAAAAATGCTACTTTTTGCCCAAAAAGTCTATTTAAATTATTATTTTATTTCAGAATCAATTTTTATCAAACACGGGTCTATTAATAACAGAGGACTAGGTTTTAAAATGTTTAAAAACTAGTTTCAAAATTATAGCGGATGTGTCTTCAAACACTATTCCCAAAAACCAACGATAAAATTTTCAATGTAGATTTCTATGAAAATTTCATGAATGCTCATATATCATGTAATAGAAGTAATAATCACATAATTATCACATTTGAATTCAAATAACATATAAACAAGTTAAAACACGTAATTGCAAATAAGAGCAAATTCTGGGTCTCACAAGAAGTTTCTCTTATTTGCAAAATAGTAAAATGAGACTTATGCCTTAAATACAAACCAATGAATGATAGAATTAATATTGCAATGCCATCTTATGAAATTACAACCAATCAACCATTCGTTGACCTAGTCCATGATCAAATTCACCATACACCATCTAACATCAACCATGTAAGGATAAAGTTGATAAAGCATAGAAAAATATCTCATACATAATCTATTAAAAGCTAAATAAGCTACTTAGCACAACTCATGTATCAAATACACAAATACCACAAAAGATCATGCTTGCAATAAGTTTCATATCATGAGCTTTTAACATGTCATGTTAAACAACACAAAAGAACTCAATAAAACCAATTTTAAGCATATAATTGTTGGACAAGGCCCAATACAAATCCTTTGTTAATTTCATGGCCCAATTTGAATTCTTAGGCTTATTTTAATCTTCGCCAAGACAACCTCATCTAATCTTATTATACTTAAGCCCATTGGGCTTAACCAAAATTCAATCAATTAGTCATGGCTTTTAATTTATGACCCATCACAAATTTTCTGTACATGCACTAACTTTATTGATTCGGTTAGACTATCTACAATTCTTCAAAAATTCTAAACTTTTTCAGAGACAGTTTGTCAAGTGTAGATAGTTTTAGAATCAAACAAAACTCGATTTGGAGTAAAATTCACTACGTTATGTTCCTTAGAACAGAACTGTCCAATCTGTCCAGTTTTACACGTGATTCAGTAAACTCACTGAAATTGCACAAAATGAAAACCTTAACCACGAAATTAGGAAATGAATATAAAACATCATATGTTATACTATCTCTATAGCATAACATATCAAAAAAGTTAGCCACAAACAACAAGATTTACTATGTCAAATCAGCCATGCAAATTCAGTGAGCAAAAAACTTGCATAAAACTTCTAAGCATCAAACAAGCAAATATTGTGTTCTAATTCTTTTGTGCTCACCACTCTAGAAACTTTAAGCAAACACATATGTAATTGCATAGACAACACAACCTAGGCTCTGATACCACTTGAAGGAATCATTCAAGGTGTGAATCACAACTACTTATAAGCTTGGTGGAAGCAAACCATAAATTTCAAAAAAATTAGCATTATAGCATTTGTATTCACATTAATACCTCAATTTAAGTCCATGCTACCAACATAGTCTAAACATATATATATATATAGATGTAGGAATGAGCTTATTTGAAGTATTGAAACAAAAGAACAATCCTACCTATTTTTCCTTACCATTGTCGAGAACACAAGGAAAAAGGAAGAATATGAAGTTTGTTCTTGTATTGCTACGTTATTGTGTTGTGTTTGTAGTAACTTTCCATTAAGACTTGCTTTAGTTAGTGGATTGTAGATAATATCTAGACAACTCCACTAACTTACAAGACCAGGGCTAGTTCCACTAACTAGCGAAACCAATACTAGTTCCACTAACTAGCAAAAGCAAGACTAGTTCCACTAACTAGTTGTTAGTGGAATATGATGTCCTTCTTCACTAACTAATCTTAGTGCAATACGACACCTCCACTAACAAGCCTTAGTGGAATATGACACCTCCACTAACTTTCCATGTATTAAATTTTAGCCATAGATTTGAATTTAGTAGAAATCTTAGTCATTGATTTGAATTTAGTGGAAATATGACTTGACAATTCCTATCATCTTTTATACTAAAATACATATACACTTATATGTATTTTTCCACTAACTAGTATAAACAATTAAATTAATCCTAATCACCATTAGATTAATTTATGGAAACTAACTTTTTATATTTATACTTTGGCCTCAATACTTTTGGTAATACACTTTTGGCCCATTAACATTTAAGGACCAAACACAACATCATTAACTCTTTAACATCTCCAAACTAATCACAAGCTCATTAGAAACTCTTTCATAGTGCTTTAATGTGTATGACTTTCTAGATTCATACTGCATAGCAATGAGGGAATATTAAACCCTTTTAATCTATTCTAAAAATGTCTATGTCATTCTCGGAATACCCTCATGTTCTAGAGTGACGTCTAGCAACGTGTCAAGATAGTTTATACGGTAATGAAGTCCAATTCTCATGAATCTATTTATAGTCGCGAATTAGCGTATAGTCATATCCTTCTGTTAATATGTCCCGATCGAATGAGGACCATGAAAAGATTAAGTCCATAGGTTCGAGTCTATGTCTAGATCTAAACGGTGGAATGAGAGATGACACATGGAAAAACTCATTTCCATCATTCATGTCTTGGCCAAGGACTTCTTCATTCAACAACTGAAATTAGATCGTATACGACATCGCCTCATGTCAGAGGTTAACAGATCCTATCTTGACAATTACCTATCGGTCTTTATATCAAAAGAAGAAACTGCAAAAGGCCGTAACTCATCTTTATCATCAAAGATAAGTTTTTTCCTAATGCTAGAATTAAACCCTGATATATTCGACAACCGTAATTTCTCAAGTTAAAGGATTAATTGCACAATCGCAACAAATAATAAACTATTAATCTGAAGTCATGTAGTTTATTATTCATGTCACATTCAATGATCTATTCTACTAATAATCATTCATATGTAATTTCATTGCATCCTATGCTATTATGACACGTGGCTCGCCATCTTTTGTCATTAATATCTAATATTAATCAAAGGTAACTACATATGATAGTCCATAATCGATTATTTTAGTCCCGGTCAAATAATCTAAGGACTATGAATAAATTTGAATCATTATCATATCAAAGAAATATGCCAAGCTATTTTAAACACCTTTTAAAATATATTTCTTCAATGAAAAACATTAAGGACACATTCATATGAAAAAATAGAGAATTTGAATATCATAAGCATGTCAACATGTATACAAACATATATAGACAATATTGCCTTAAAGTACAAGTTAATGTCAAGATACCCCAAATTATGTCATCCAAATTTGTAGCATTAGGGCATAACTCTAACAGTCAAGATGTGCAATTTTGTGGAAAAGTGTAAAGCAAACGTGCATCGTAAATTCTGCCATGGAAGCTAAGGATTGTTAGTGATATGTCCTAATACTATATAATTTGATGACTTATCTTGGGCATTTTAATGTAAACTTGTTTATTAATCAATGGCTTTTTATGATATTCATATTCTCTGCTTTCAATTATATGAATGTGTCCCCTGATATCTTCATAAAGGAAATATATTCTAAAAGTTGTTTAGAATATCTTGGCGTATTCCTTTTATATGAAGAATATCTAAAAGATTATTCGTAGTCCTTAGATTATTCGATCGGGACTAAAATAATCTATTATGGACTATCACATGGATTGTTACCTTTGAATGATATTGGATATTAATGATAAAGTATAGTGCGCCATAAGCTATAACAGCATATGTGAAACCTCACTTTTCATCTTAATCTCGATTTGCGTTTTTTTGCCTCGCTTTGCGTGTTTTGACCTATTTTATATGTTATATGAGTTCGAATGTGCTAAATATGTGATTTATATTCCTAATACATGCTATGTGTACATTCATGAAATTTTTATCAAAATCGGCATCGGAAATTTTATCGTTGATTTTTATGAATAGTGTTTTAAACGCACGTCCGCTAAAATTTTGACATGGGTGTTTTTAGGGTTTGAAAACCTAGTCATATATTATTAATAGACCTATGTTTGATAAAAATTAATTTTGAAAAGGAATAGGAATTTAAATAGATTTTACGGGTGAAAAAGTACGTTTTGAGCAAATTTGATAAAAATTAATTTTGAAAAGGAATAGGAATTTAAATAGATTTTACGGGTGAAAAAGTACGTTTTTAAGCTAAAATAGTGATTTTTGCTCAAAACGATTCTTGTGTTGACTTTCATTGACCTAGCATATATTAAATACAAATTATATTTTATTTTAAATATTTATAAAATGGCACAATTGAAAAATGTATTTAAAAGACATTTGAAAACAAATAAATATAACTTTTCACCTTCTTTTGCAAAAATCGAGTTTTCACCCGAGCGGGTGTATGAGTATGCATGTGAAATGTTGTCACCCATTCTTAAACTACTAAATATAGTATTTTTTACTTGAGTAAGCAAAATAGTCAAGAAAAACTACTTAAAAGACTAAAAACATTAATTAAAAGACTAGAAAATCAACTTTGACTTTTAATATTTTTGTTGACTTTGAGTTTATATCATCAACACACATTAAAACAAGCCAAAAACACCCCCAAAAACACACACAAAAACCGTGAGTTCAAGGAGGAGGAGGAATAAGGCATTTTCAAGGCTTTTCAAAGCATTTTTCTCATAGATTTTGCAATTCAAGTCCAAATCATTTCATTCAAAGCTTGATTTTGCTTGTTGGGCATCCATTCTACATCTTTCTTGCATCAAAACACATCAAAGGTGAGAGAAAAATTCTAGATCTCAAATGTCATTTTTTATGTTTTTGCATATAATTGAAATTTGAACTGTTAGAATGTTAATTTGATGTTATATTATTGCTCAGTGCATGCTAAAGATCGTTTATATATATTCTTATAAGATTTGAACCGTTGTAGCATAAATTTTTATTTTTCGGGTATTAAAATTGAGTTATTAGCTATTTGGTGATTATTTTGAGTTGTAGTGGTTGTAATCGATTGCCGTCGATTTGTAAAAGTTTGTTAAATACGGGGTAGTGCCATTATAATACCGAAATTTTGATTGTGATGTTGGTGTGAAAATCCAAAAATTTCAGCCAAGGTGCATTAGGGTTTTAGGGTTGTTGGGCTTGATTTGGATGGATTATGGTTGGTTTCCGAGAGGGCTAATGTTGTTGATTGAGTGGGTGAGTGATATAAACTGGTTTGGAGTTGTGCAGATTAGTAGAATGTAAGTTATGATTATTAGAAGATTAGGCTGTCTTTCTTTAAAATGTTGTTATATGCCTTTAGATGATCAGGTGGTGTTTGAGTGATTGAATTGTGAGTTGTTGATGGTTAGACTAGGGTTTGGTTGTGTGTTTAATGCCTGTTGAGTTGGATGGCCTACTTTGTCATCTAACTTAATTGTTTCATGATTATATAGTTGTTGATTGTTAAATGTTGTTTAATTGATTGTTAAAATACGGATTGATTGATTATTGATTATTGATTGTTGTTACAAAACCGTGAAGAGCACGCTCGGGGTTAATCCGGGGTGTTACATTGTTAACTGATTGTTATTGTTTTTATTAGTCGGAAGTCGGGCACCTAATGTTATTGACTTCTTGAATTGTTATTGTTATTGTTATTATGAGTCAAGAGTCGAGCAGCCAATGTTGTTGACTTCTCGAATTGTTATTGTTATTATTATTATGAGTCGAGAGTCGGGCAACCAATGTTGTTGACTTCTCGAATTGAGTCCCATTGTTGTGAGCTTTGATAATGTTGTGTCACCTCGGGAGGCATCCTGGGCTGCGGGCACAGTTATCATGGCTAATCCCTATCTCGTATGGGCGGATAGGCCATAGGGTGTGGGTCTAGGTCAAGGTACCTCAAGTTTGTGTCATTGAGTTTGGAGGAGTTGATGAACATTGAGCTAGTATATGGAGCTTCATCAGCAAATGAATCGTATCCTTATTGTATATTTACAGTTATTGCTAGTGTTGCTTTTATAACGATATTGATGTTCATTGTGTGTTTACTACTCAAAGGAATATTTCCAAGGAGTATAGTAAATATTGTTAGAGATCTATTGAATCCTCACTAGGCTTATTTTATATAAGCTCACTCTCAATTATTGCATGTATGCAGGTGTTACTAAGCCTGACTAGGGGTACGTGCCTCTTGAAGAGAGAAATGTGCCGTATGTGGATGAGTCTTATGTGCAGGAGTCATTGCCATGAGATTGTCTTAGTTGTTGTAACACAATGTATTATATAACCTATCTTAATATAAAGACATATGTATGTTGATTTAGTAGTCTTTACTTTGATCATGACTATATTACTAAGTTGGTTATAATCTATTTTGAAATGAATGTATAGCCTATGTATTATGTTGGAACGGAGGCGCGTAACTATGAAAGAATTGATGAAAGAATGTTTAATGTATGAAGTGGTTGTGTTGTATGTTATTAATTTGATTGTGGAGTTGGTTGGTGATTTATGGAGTTTGATGTATGTTGTTCTCAAGGGTTAGTTTAGAGCCCTGGTGTTCATGTTACTGTCGTTATGCTGCCGAAATTTCGTTACGCCCTGACTGATCGTAGGAGGGGTCGAGTTGGGGTGTGACAGCATATGATGCGATTAACAATCATGTGAATGATTATTAGTAGAATAGATCATTGAATGTGACATGAATTACGAGGTACATGATTTCGGATTAATAGCTCGTTATTCGTTGCGAATGTACACGTTATCCTTAAACTTAAGAAATTACGGCTATAACATATATCGGGAATTTAATACTAGCAACTGGACAATTCTCATCTTCAATTTGTCAAGATGAGTTACGGCCTCTTGCATCTTCTATTTCCGGTATAGTGGTTGACAGGTAATTGTCAAGACAAGATCTGTTAACCTTCGGTGTGAGGCGATATCATATGCAATCTAATTTCAGTTGTAGAATGAGGAAGTCCCTGGCCAGGGCATGAAAGATGGAAAAGCGTTTCCATGGATGTCATCTCTCATTCCAACTATTAGGTGTTTACATCGTTATCGAGTTTATAGACTTAATCATTTCATGGTCTTTGCTCGATCGGGATATGTTAATAGAAGGATTAAACTGTACGTTAATTCGCGACTATGAATAGATTCACTTGTTTGACTTCATTGCCATATAAATTGTCTTGATACGTTGCTAGACATCACTCTAGAACGTGAGGATATTTTGGGAATAGCGAAGATATTCCTGAAATATATTAAAGTCGTTTAATGTTCCCTCATTGCTATTTGGCAGTGGATCTAGAGAGTCACACACAATAAAGCGTAAATGAATGTGTTTCGGATAAGTTTATAATTGGTTGAGATACGTTGTTAATGTGGGCTATTAATTTGTAATGGGCCAATTGTGTAATTATTATTAGTGTTAGGGCTAATGTGCAATTATGGAAAGTTGTTTCCTTAATTTAAACTAATAGTTATTAGATTAAATTAATTGTGCCAATTTAGGATTAATTAAGTATATATATATATGTATATGTGTGTGTGTGTGTGTGTGTGTGTGTGTATTAATCTCATAAAGTAAAAGGTGCCAAATGTTTGGCTAGGAGAGCTCCACATCACTTGCTTGGCCTTTGGTTGGTGAATTGAATGGCTAGGATTAAAAGGAGACAAGTTGAATGGGTCTTGTGAAGTGTGTCATAATCCTCTAAGCCTTGTCTCCTAGATATTACACAACATACAATACATACACATATACAATATACAAGACAAGATAATATATGTAAGATATCATCTTCTCTTTTTTCTTCCTTGTGATTTTCGACCAACATAGAAAAGGGATAGGATGAAATTTGTTTTGCTTTTCATCTTCTTCTTTCTTTTTCAATATCACCAAGAAAGCTAGCACAATATCTTGGGTGGTTAAGGAAGCACATTCAAGCTTGTGTGGACAACCAAGGGCTATTGCACTTGTGGGAGGTTTTGTCAAAGCTTGAACTTGAATCGTTCATCTCCTTTGCTAAGATCTACAAGAGGTATACCTTGTTTATCTCTATGCTTTATATATATATATATATATATAGATGTATATATATGTTTGTACCTTGTTAATCATATGAAATCAAGACTAGGATTTGTGGATGTACATAGCCTTGTTATAGAAAATTTTGAAATTCTAGCCATGGATCTCTCTTGGTTATTAGCTATGTTATCTCCATGATCCTAGAGATGGTCCTTTCAAGGATGTGGCGGCGTCAGAGGCTACTAAAAAAGTTGTTTGGTTAACGAAGTTCCTGTTAGAGTTGGGAGTAGTGCCTGCCGTAGAGAAACCCATAGTCATATGCTATGGTAAGAGTAGTACGATAGCACAAAGTAAAAAAAGCCAAGGAACCATAGGAAAGGCAAACACATTGAGAGAAAATATCACTTGATTCGTGAGTTTATCCATAGAGGAGATATAGTGGTAGATAAGATTGCCTTCGCAAATAACTTAGCAGATCCCTTTACTAAGACTCTTGCAGAGATGGTATTTTCTGTACATGTTGAGTCAATGGGAGTGAATTTGTTAGGTTACTTAGCCTAGTGCTCTTTCGTGCAAGTGGGAGTTTGTTGGGAATTGGATATGCCCAAAAGCCTACTAGCACTTTGCTATCAATGTATTTGAATATTTGTAATGATTAATTAAATATTATCTTACTTTATGAGCATGTTTTCTCTCTTATGTGATTGACTTATATATATGTATGTAATGTCCTTGTTTCAAGTGTTGACTTAGGTACGTGGTGGTTACGTACAAAAGGTCTAAGTCATGGTTACTTGTTAAGCGAAACTATTTAGTCCATAACTAAGTAGTAGAGATGGGCACTCTACTATGGTAGAAGTTATTGTGAATAAGTTCCTTTTATGGAAGGGTGGTCTGCTTTGATCATGGATGAGGTTCAAAACTTACTTCACTTATGCTTGTGTTTGCATTGGATGGGGCACCGTAGGTGTGATACTCTAAATAAGTATTATCAAAGAAAAAGGTCACCTATACCTACTAGCTTCTGAGTGGGTCAGTGCTTTTAATCTTGAGCATATAAGGATGAACTGACGAAGTCAAGTTCTTGCACTTTAAATAACTCTGGGTGAGATCTTATATATGGGTCAACAACTCCGTGATTTAGGTGTTTAGGACTTGATTAGAAGTGACATGCATATACAATAAGAAATCTATACAATAATCACTCCTTTAGAATGATCCAAGTTGATCATCCTAAATCTATGTATAGTAGTACAGTTTGTTGTATTGGTAATTACACTTATGGGTAGCTCCCATGTATAAGTGGATAACTTCTGGAGGATTGTTAGATTATAGGTTAGAGATTGTAAGAAGAACAAGACGTAGTCAAAGAGGTGATAGTAAACTTGGTAAACTTGTCTTGGCTATGAGTGAGTATAAAGAGGCGATTTGGTCATTATCACTTAGTTGGTTTAAAGACTAAGCATCATATATTATTGACTAGCTCCTGTTTATACAGTAATTATCTTGGAGTGCAACCATAGTCTTTTACTAGAATAGACTAAGGTTAGAAGACGAAATATTGCTGGGAAACTAGCGACAATATTTTGGTCATTTTCAGTGCAAGGATAATTATCTCTTTGGTCCCACTTCTAGCCATTTACCATATAAGTGTATTTACTAAAATAATGAATTACTAAATTGAAGAGAGGATTTAATCCATTGACAATAAGAGATCCTAAATAGACTTTTCTATTTTTAGAAAGGAGTTTCTATTTTTGATTATTGGCTGAATTTTGGATTAAATGATTATTAAATAACAATTAAATAATTAATTAATTAATTAATTGAAGTCTAAAGGCTACTAAATATTTAAGATAATTTTTCCATAATTGGAGAAAGGTTCTATTCTTAAACAATAGACTAGTTTTGGATTTTGGAATTAATTAAGATTAATTAATTAAGTTGAATTAGAGCATATGCGTTGAGCCAGGACCCATGGCATGCGACCCAAGGTGGGGCGTTGGGTATGGGACGACTAAGCCTTGGTTAGGGCAGCCACATGGATGAAATTTGAGAATGAGAAGGATTTCCATTATTTAATGGAATTAAATGATAATTCTAAGCCCTAATCCTTTACTCTTTTGGATACTATTTTCAAACAGAATTACCTTGCATATTTTCACATATATAAAGGCCTCTAGCCCAAGCTCTACAATTGCATCATCTCCTTTGAGATCTCTCTATTTTTCTCTTACTAGTAAGATTCAACTTTTGAATAAACTCAAATAGTTTTTCTTTTAGTTTAGTTTAGCAAGATCAAGTCCCACAACTTGATCAACACTTAACCTATAAATTTGGAATAGAGGGGAGGATCAAAGTTTAGGAGCAGAATCGTTGTTCTAGGCGTGTAGAGCTTGATGTTCAACAAAAGTATAGTTTTCCCCTTTCGTTCTTTGCGATAAAGGTATTCCTGAAAACTTTATTTGCTTTTATAATTAATTTGTGAACTATTTAGGTGTTTAAGTAGATATTCATGCTTTATTCGTTTCAAAGATACATGCATGAATGTTTCTGCCTTATTCTTGTAATTATAGAATTTGATTCATGCGATATAACGTTTCCCTTCACATAGGAATTCATGTGGCCGCGTACAATCGTAGTTTGGTCCTCATAGGATGTTATGTGGTCATGTACGGCTATAGGTTGGTCTACATAAGACTTCATGTGGTCACGTACGACCATAGGTTAGTCTACATAGGACTTTATGTGGTCGCGTACGATCGTAGATTGGTCCACATAAGACTTCATGTGGTCGTGTACGACCGTAGGTTGGTCCACATAGGACTTCATGTGGTTATAATGGACAACTACCTTAGTAGGTTGGTTTTACCAAGCTAGAGCCGAAACCCTTACACATGCATGCCTATCTCAGATCACGCGAAACAACCAAGGTGAACATGCTTTGCTTGTACTGCATTATATGGTCATCAGGATTAGTGGTCTTATCATAGAGTCTCATGTTGGGAAAACTAAATTTGGCGGGCATCTTGTTCATGACGATGGCATCGACAAAGTTGTTTGCTGCACTTCTCTTGATGGGTGTAGGTACCTCGGGATTCCTTTGAATGAGGGACTCTATTTCTCAAAATTGTTAGAAGAAATCTAGGTTTAGCGCTCCTTCTTTCGTTTGTTGAACAGAAGTTGCTCTAGTATAATGGTAAGGAGCGGGTAGACTCTGCTCTTGGGTGTCAATTGCAGCGTGGATCCAAGAGGTTGCATAGGTACTACCACTTGGCTATGGGTAATAGACTTTTCATGGCTGGGCGGAGTGGCTACTGTTACTGAGAGGGCCCGGTTATTCTCTTCTAACTTGAGGTTCTCTTGACAGATCACGGCGTTTTCCGCCTCAAGTTCTTTCAACTTGTCTTTGCATGCATCCATCTCGGCTATCAGGGCTTTCATCTAGGCTTGGAGATCATTTTGATTACTAGTTTTGACCATGGCTTTTATGGTAGGTGAGAGTAATCGAGGGTTCGTAGCCTTCTGTTTGGATTAGTTAGTTGCTAGGGCCTCATGGTGGGTGCCAAATTGTAGACGTCAAAATCTACAATCACGAATATTGGGGCACCAATAACCTACAAGGATTGAAGGCAACAGAATGACGTAAGTCTTGGGACACCGATATAGTGCTGGCTGAAGATACTTCGATGCTCAAGTCAGTAGTTTATCGAAAAAGATAAGAAAATGTCAAAAATATAGATGAAAAAGAGGAGAGTACCGTGGAGTCGGCATCAATATAAGGAGTATAAGCCATGGATATGTAGAGGGAAAAATGAGAGTATTGCTAGGAGCAACTAATACTCGATGCCTTCTCCTTGTGTAGGCACGACCTACTTATAGGTAAGGGTAGGCCAAGAGTCACGGACTCTTGGGATTTGTAATCCTAGTAGACTACATGATCGCCTATCGTGTATGTGAAGACCCGAATTCGGATTTGTGTGCAAATTATGTGCTTATTCGAATCTTATGTGTAATTTATGTGTTTATTTACTTTAGGAGATAATATATGTGCATTCATATGATTTTCATATAGTTACTAAGTGAAAATTTCATTTAAAGTATATTTAAATTGCATTTGTTGACTTTTCTTATAATTTGACTAAACTAGTCTTTTATATATTTAAATAACTAGTCTACCATTATAAATTGACTATTGACTTAGAAAAATTGAAATTAGAAGCAAACTGGACGGTTAAAATTGACTTTTGGCACTTTAAAAATATCATCCTAAGCTAAATAGTGAAAACTCACTAAGTATTTTATTGCTTTGACTTGCATTGACCTTAACTGATACCATTTAATAGCAAAAATAGCCAAAAAACCCCCCTCATTTCTTCCCCCAATTCAGCCGAGCATCAACAAGCTTAGAGGAATAATGATTTTTCAAGGGTTTTTGCAAAAAGTGAAAGAAAAGAATAAGATCAAAGGCCAAACCAAACATTTTTGAACTCGTCTTAGTGTTCTTTAGTGTCCTAGCACCTCAAACTAGCTTTATTTTCTAAAAAATGTGATGTGTATTCTTGAAACCAAGTTTTAAAATTAATGCATATGTTTCATTTTTGTATATATATGTTCAATAATGATGTATATATTTATGTATATTGCTAGATAGGTTATTTAGTACAACATATGTGAATTTTAGCTAATTTAATCGGTAGCTTGATAAATTTTGAATATATGTATTGTTCTTGAGTTAGTTAGCTATAGTTGAATTGAACCTTGTGTTAATGCTTGTATATGAAGTGTATAAACCTAAATGAACATCCATAGCATTAACAAGTGGCATGGTAGCAAGTTTAGGGGTTGAATTGGGCTTGGTGCCTAGGCTGATTTTTCAGCATTTTTTGGGCTACCCATTTTGGGCAGTAAAATGTAGCTCTTGGACTATCCATTCGTGCAAGAAAATGCTTGGTATGTGTTCTAAATGTTAGGTAAAAATGTGGTTAGGAGAAGGGCCTTGGTTGATTAGAAGAACCTTGTTAAATTGTTTGTGTTTTTAGTGTTAAAAGTTAGTTGAAATGTTGTTTAGAGTGTTTCTTTTATGAATGTGTTGCTAAGGTTTGATTGGTGTTAAATGTATGTGGAATTGAATGAAGCTTGAATGTATATGTTAAGTGTGGTTTAAGTGCTTGGTTGCTTGGATTATGTTGATAGAGGTTGGTCTAAATGTTGTTAGAAATGAATCAAGTGTTGTTAAGTTGTATTTTGTAGATTGTATAGCTATGAAAAAGTGTGGTGCCTATTGTGGTTGAGTATTAGTGAAAGCATGAGGTGTTTGCTTGTGGTTGGATGGCCTACTTTGTCATATAACCAATGTGTTCTAAGTGATATTTAAGTGTTGAATTACTGAGTGTTATAATGTTAAAGTGTTTGAATTGTTCAAATGCATGTTAAGTGTTAAAGTGTTAAGTGTTGAAATGTTATATAAATGCTGTGAGGCATGGTAGCGTCGGGTTGTTTTGGGTGGCATCGGGCTTGCCAGACAATACCACGTCTACCGTGTTCTATCCCCTATCGCTTATGGACGGAGTATGGAGAATGTTCATAGGGTGTAGGTATTGTGAGGCATGGTAGCATCACCATGTTCTATCCCCTATCCTCAGGGACGGAGTGTGTCATGGGGTGTGGATCTAGGGTTCCAGAATGTATTCAATGTAGTGAAAATGAATCGGCTGGGAGTGAAGATGATGGTAAACTAAACGATAGCAACAAGTGACAAGCGTATCCTTTTTGAATGTTTATATATTGTTTTGAATGCATGCTAATTGCTCATTGAATGTATGTAGTTTAAGGTTTTCAAAGGTAAAATGTTTTCTAAATCTTCCTTTTATTCCATCCTCACTGAGTTTGTCGAAACTCACCCTCTTTCATGACCACAATACATGTTAGATTGAGTTGTTTTAGAGACTTTATTTCAAATATGTAAAGTGTATTAAGTGTTTAGCTGTTGCTTTAAAGTTGAAAGGTTTGAAGGACTTTGTTGTAAATTCATAAGTTTACCTTTGAGCATGTATATATATATTGCTAGCCTAGATGATCTATGTTGAGCTATTGTACCTTTATGTCCTGGTGTAAGGTAGCCTGGCCAAGTGATTTGTAAAGTTGAGGTATGTGTAATGGCCAGTGGATGTATTGTTTGATTCTATTGTTGTTAAATTAAGTGTTGTATAGGTTTTGGTTTGGCCTAAGTACAGGGGAAACTCTGTTCGTTTTTTCTCATTTTTTATGCATTGGGGAGTGGATCGTGTTGTTACTATTGAGACTTGATTCCGCGGGGAATCAGGTCGTCATAGGCGGTATCAGAGTTTAGATAGCTCATAAGCCAAGACAAGGTTCTCGGTCTGTTGGGTAGCAACCCTTGAGTGAATGCATGCGAAGTGTGTTAAGTGGACAATGTGTTACATGTATAGTATGTGTTAAGTGTGTATTATATGGCCACAATATGTGACAAGTGTTCATAATGTGATATTTGCTTCTTATGTGTATAGAATGTGCATTATGTGATAAATATGCTTTATGTGACGCTTGTTTCTTGTATAATATCAATTGCTTACAACCTGTTTATGTGATATTTGCTTCATGTGTGTCATGTGATAATATTGCATTATATGATAATTAAGCATTATGTTGTACTTGTTTTTCATGTGATATAATTGTATATATGTTATAAAATGTTGTCACGTCCCAATTCGACCCCACTTAAGATCAGTTAGGACACGACAGAATTTCGGTAATATAACGTCTGTAATATGGACGACAGAGCTCTAAACCAGCTCTTAAAAATACCTCACAACCAACCACTACTTCAACAACAACTTCAACAACATACAACACATTCAACCACTTCATAAACCATCCAACCAACATTCCGTCAATAAGACATATGCCTCCGTCTCAACAATATACATCAAGCTAAACCATACATATGCAAAATAGATAGTAAAGCTAGTCTAGCAACCTAATCATATTCCAAAAGAAAGACTGCTAAACTAACAATATACAATCCACTATCTTTAAGTTGAGTTATACAATACAAACTTCAAAGCTTAAATACAATACAACATGTTTCATAATATAAGACAACATAAAGAGCACTCCAGCAAAGACATCAAGTAAAGACTCTAGCACATTGGACTCATCCACATACGACTCATTCATAGCCTCCTGAGGAAAGTACCTAAGACCTGGCTTAGTTACACCTGAAAGGTTAGCAAAAAGGGTGAGCTTATATATAACAAAGCTCAGCGAGGGTTCAATAGGATGTTTTGGAAACACTTTCTTTACCACTTGGGAAAACACCCTAGGAGCAATGAACACTCAATAAACATCGTCAACAATAACAATTCAATTTAAGCAACACAAGTAACTATTCAATTGAGAAATGATACACTAGTTGATGTAGCTCCATACGCTATCATGAACTCAACCAACCTCTTACGCCCTTTGATACATTCCGGATGCACCTCATTCTAGACTCACCCTCCATGTTCATTCTCCGATCACACGAGTTAGGGGATAGCACATGATAGTCATGTCGTTTTCAACCCGGCAAGCCCGATACCGCCCGAGAGGTGTCACACACTATCATGACTCATAAAAATTAACATTGAACACTTAATATTCTGAGAAGACAACAAAGTAGGTTGTCTTCTAGTACAACAACATTCAACATTCAATTAATAACAGTTCAATCAACACAACATTAATTAAACAACTAAGACACCCAAGATAGATGACAAAGTAGGCCACTCAACTTAACACACATTTCAACATACATTCAAACCCGAGTCTACTCAACACCAAACCAAGTATCAATTACTCAAACAATTAAAGACAACACTTAAGCATTTCAAAGAAAGACTACACAAAATTCTAAACAACATAACTAACAATCTAGCAATCAAATAACCCCCGAACCTTTTCCTACCACTCAACCACTCAAACATCTACATTAACCCCCTCGGAAACCAACCAAAAGCCATCCAAAACAAGCCCAACAAGTCTAATTTGGCAATGCACTCAAGGCTGAATTTTTCGACTTCTAACATGGCATTCAAATTAAAAAATTTACATTACAACATTACTACACAATAATTAACAAGTCCATAGAATCAACTACAATCCAATTTCAACTACTACAACTACATTTATTCAAATATAAGCCAAATTATCAATTTAAATACACGAAAAATAAAAATACATATTGATACCGTTTAAAATCACTATAAATACACTAAGTTGGTCCTTATCATCTACTTAACAATAATCTATAAGCAATTTAACAAAACTACAACTATAAATGCATCAACTAAAATTTGACACAAACTTTAAAAAAAAATCTAGTTTTCCCTCACCTTTGATCCAAAGCAAGGATAGAAATAGGTTGATTAGGTGCCCAACAAGCTAAATCCAACCCGGAATGAAAAAAATCTAGTTTTCCCTTGCCTAGAAATGTATTTTCCTTTGAAAATTTTCTTCAAAACCTAAACAAAAATGGTGTCTTCTTCTTCCCTAAGGTGGACAGCCTACTAGGTGAGTTTTTGTGGTGTTTTTCAACTTATTATATGTATTGTGTATGTATAATAGCTAATATAATGCAAAGTCAACAAAATAACTAAAGTGAAAGTTGTCAACTAGTATTTTTTAGTTGTTTTAAGCCTTCTATGCATATATATATATAAACTAACACTTATACTATATTTAGTAGAGTAAAAATAGTTTACAACATTTTATATATGCATACATATACATACATTTAAGGTATAAAACTCAATTTTGCAAAAGATGTTGAAAAGCTACATTATTTGTTTTGCAAATGTATTTTAAATGCAAAATTAGTCTAAGATCACTTAATATCACATATAAATTCATACATATTAATTCTAATAGCATTTAAATAGATAAAACACGCAATAGCAAATAGAGCAAATTTTAGGGTCTTACATTCTCTCCCCCTTAAAACAATTTCGTTCGCAAAATTCTCAAATTCACAGACAATGAAATCCTCAATCGTTACACTTCAACAATATTTCTGTTAGTTCCTATTTATCTCCTAGGACGACACCTGAACAAAGACCTCAAAAAAAAAAAAAAAGCTCCGTTGACTGTAAGTTGATAATCACAATTCCAAGACAAGCCTCAATTCATAATTCACTCCACCTAATATCATATTGCATATTAAAGAAATCACAACTCCAAGATCTTAGTATGACACCACTACTTATCAATAATCCATTACAACACAAAAAGGGTTCTACAGACACCTCGAGAGTTTCAAAACTCATTCACAATAACATGAATGATTACTAATCAAAGGAATATCTCAAAAGTGACCTTGGTGAGATTATGGCTCTTATGAAATTTATAAGGGAATAAGGTTATGGAAAACCACATACAAGCCAACAATAAATTGTACCAAAGGTCAAACAAATTAGAGAATCAAGATACTAATAGTTCAATAAGAAGGCATGACAACCAAAATAATGACTATCTCAGCACCTATCAATTAAACAAGTACGAACAAGGAATGATGACGAGACAAAGCAGTGCTGAGTATGTTGATCAAACATTCTTGAATAAGTAAACATTTCAATTCTCGATGATTATTCAAGGAACCAATAAGTAAGTTGTACTTGAGGCTAAATGAAATTGGAAGCTAAGAGATTATTACTTCAATAGGAGACATGAGTGACAATATAATGAGTATCTCAGCACGTAATACGAAAGAAGTACGAGTAAGAAATGATAACAACAGGACAGTACTTAATACTTCGAGCGAGCAATTACATGCAAATGGCTCAGCGTTTAACAATAAAACAATAGGATTAACAAGGATTAACAAGAATAATAATAATGCAATTAGGTATTGGGTACATTAAACAAGGGAGATTTGAATAAGTAAAATGTTATACCCGAGGAGGAACGTACCCTCAAATGAATAGTAATAAGATGAAATGAAGTAATAAAACCAATGGCTTGAGATATAGAATGAATATAGAAGTCTCAAACCTTTACTTCAGTAAGTGACATTGCTACAAGAAGCAAATATGAATGTTAGGAATAGAAACAACGACAAATGAGTATAGGATCCATTGATCCAACAAACAAAACTTTTAAATAAAACAATTGATAGGCTAGAAAAGTGTAGCTATCTCTCAAATAAGTGAGAACAAAGTAGAAAATAATTGATACGCTAGAAAAGTACAACTCGCTCTTAAATAAGCAGGAATAGAATAGAAGAGAATAATAAGACCAATGGAAATAGGAAGCACGAAAAGGTGTCCCACTTACACACTTAAACACCACTAAATCAAATCCTACAATCTACACCTCTCACCAAAACAAGATACTTATATACTTCAAGAAACCAGTCACTAGACAAGATAAATCATTAGTTACCAAACAAGATTCACTGATAAAGACTTCAAAAGTGCAAGATCATAACCTCAAGGGAACCTCTACTCATGACTCATCTCCAAGTAATAACAAGTTACACATGGCAAGAAAAATGACTTTAATGGCAAAAATAAATTTTTATTTCCTCGAACAACCTTATTCTCGCTAAAGGAACATCAAGATCAATCCATTAAGCTGAGACTAAAATCCATAAACATAATAATTAGAATCTCACTGATAAATTACTAGAGTAATAATAATAATTCAAAATCACGGCCTACCTCAATTTCCGAGAGCTCTTGTAGTCATCCTTTGACATTAAAAGGTCACTCACGAGTTACAACATGTATGCAACTATATCACAAGAAAGACAAGTACAACATATTGCATGATTATCATATAATACAACATTATCACATAATGCACAATTCGGCACATAGGAAGCCAATATCACGTAAACAGGTTATATCACGTAATCAAGTTATAAACAATTAAAGTCACATGAGCAACATACTGCATATAAGGCTAGTTGATCACGTAAATCACATTGGGCACCTAAAGCATGTTGTTTCACATAAGTAAGTTATAAACAATTAAAACCACATAAACAACTAACTTCACACAAGACACTTCGATCACGTAAAACACATTTGTCACATTATACACATTAATCACATAAACACATAATCATGTACTTCACTTTTTCACTTAATACATACTTTCATGCTAAGACCACTACCCACATACTGATGATAACCCAGCTTACAGCTAAACATACACTTTGATACCACTAAATGTTAAACCATAACTCGACCCCACTTATGATCAGTCAGGACGCGGTAGAATTTTGGCAATTTAACGTCTGTAATATGGACGATAGAGCTCTAAACCAGCTCTTAAAAACACCTCACAACCAACCACAACTTCAACAACATACAACACATTCAACCACTTCATAAACCATCCAAGCAACATTCCATCAACAAGACATATGCCTCCATCTCAACAACATACATCAAGCTAAACTATACATATGCAAAATAGATAGTAAAGCTAGTCTAGCAACCTAATCATATTCCAAAAGAAAGAATGCTAAACTAATAATATACAATCCACTATCTTTAAGTTGAGTTATACAATACAAAGCTCAAAGCTTAAATAAAATACATGTTTCATAATATAAGACAACATAAAGAGCACTCTAGCAAAGACATCAAGGGAAAGACTTTGGCACATTGGACTCATCCATATACGACTCATTCACAGTCTCCCGAGGAACGTACCCAAGACCTGCCTCAATTACACCTGAAAGGTCAGCAAAGAGGGTGAGCTTATATATAACAAAGCTCAGTGTGAGTTCAATAGGATGTTTTGGAAACACTTTCTTAACTACTTGGGAAAACACCCTAGGAGCAATGAACACTCAATGAACATCGTCAACAATAACAATTCAATTGAGAAAGGACATACTAGTTGATGTAGCTCCATACGCCATCACGAACTCAACCAACCTCACCTTATTCTAGACCCACCCTCCATGATCATTCTCCGATCACACGAGTTAGGGGATAACACATGATAGTCGTGCCATTTTCAACCCGGCAAGCCCGATACCGCCCAAGAGGTGACACACACTATCATGACTCACAACAATTAACATTGAACACTTAATATTCTGAGAAGACAACAAAGTAGGTTGTCTTCCAGTGCAACAACATTCAACATTCATTTAACAACACTTCAATCAACATAACATTAATTAAACAACTAAGACACCCAAGTTAGATTACAAAGTAGGCCACTCAACTTAACACACATTTCAACATATATTCAAACCTGAGCCTTCTCAACACCAAACCAAGTATCAACTACTCGAACAATTAAAGACAACACTTAAGCATTTCAAAGAAAGACTACACAAAATTCTAAACATAACTAACAATCTAGCAATCAAGCAACCCCCGAACCTTTTCCTACCACTCAACCACTCAAGCATCTACATTGACCCCCTCGGCAACCAACCAAAAGCCATCCAAAACAAGCCCAACAAGTCTAATTTGGCAATGCACTCAAGGCTGAATTTTTTGACTTCTAGCATATCATTCAAATTGAAAATTTGGCATTACAACATTACTGCACAATAATTAACAAGTCTATAGAATCAACTACAATCCAATTTCAACTACTGCAACTACATTTATTCAAATATAAGCCAAATTATCAATTTAAATACAAGGAAAATAAAAATACATATTGCTACCGTTTAAAATCGCTATAAATACACTAAGTTGGTCCTTACCATCTATTTAGCAATAATATATAAGCAATTTAACAAAACTACAACTATAAATACATCATCTAAAATTTGACACAAACTTTTAAAAAAATCTAGCTTTTTACTCACCTTTGATCCAAAGCAAGGATAGAAATAGGTTGATTAGGTGCCCAACAAGCTAAATCCAACCCAGAATGAAAAGATTTCACCTAGAAATGTGTTTTCGTTTGAAAATTTTCTTCAAAACCTAAACAAAAATGGTGTCTTCTTCTTCCCTAAGGTGGATAGCCTACTAGGTGAGTTTTTGTGGTGTTTTCCAACTTATTATATGTATTGTGTATGTATAATAGCTAATATAATGCAAAGTTGATAAAATAACTAAAGTGAAAGTTGTCAGCTAGTATTTTTTTAGTTGTTTTAAGCCTTCTATGCATATATATATATATATATGCATATATATACATACATCTAAGGTATAAAACTCAATTTTGCAAAAGAAGTTGAAAAGCTACATTATTTGTTTTGCAAGTGTATTTTAAATGCAAAATTAGTCTAAGATCACTGAATATCACATATAAATTCATATATATTAATTCTAATAACATTTAAACAGATAAAACATGTAATAACAAATAGAGCAAATTTCAGGGTCTTACAAATGTGGGTGATTGTTTTGGGGGTAAAGTGAGGATAGTTGTCAGAGTTCTCGGAATCAGGGGAAGACTTCGGAGGAATGAATTTATGATCTTTCAGCAAGGAAATTTAATAGTTGCACAGTATGAAGCCCGATTTAATCAATTGTCACATTATGCGTCAGGGATGGTGCAAACTACTGAAAAGAGGATTAGGAGATTTATTCGAGGGTTGAGGTCAGAGATCCGAAACAACTTGACTCATTCTCAGTTTTTCACCTACGGTGAAGCCTTTTTTGCTGCAACAAGAGTTGAGAAAGAAAAGAATGGGGAAAGAACAAGGCTGAGTTAGTCTAGCAGGAGGCATTTTCAGCCCCAGGGCCAGCTGAGATATTTTCATCCTCAGAGTCGGCAGAGTCAGCTACAGAGGCAGGATAGGCCGATTGTTGCGAGGGTTCCACTAGGCAGTTTAGTGGCTCCATCAACACAGGGATCCTGGGGTACTAGTGATGCTGCACTAGATCCATACTGTACCTATTGTAAACGGAAGGGCCACCTGGAGGACAACTATTGGATGAGATTGGGAAAGTGCTTAAGATGCAGAGGTAACCAGCACAGAGCTAAAGATTGCCCAAAATTTAAGACTCAGACTCAGGGTCAATTTAGGCCGGCTATTGTGAGGTCTCAACATGATGGTTCAATTACTTCCTTCCCTCTAGGTTCTTCTAGGAATAAGGCTGTGGATCAAGTTAAAAATTGTGCCTTTTGTAAATGCAAAGGCTACCTCGAATCTAATTGTTGGAGAAAATCTGGGAGTTGTACACGATGTGACAGTGACCAGCATAGGTAGAAGAACTGTCTAAAATGACCAAAGAATCATGCCCAGACTATAGGTAGAAGTGCCCAGGGTAGGCCTACAAGTGATGTATCTACTCAGCATGTACCAGCCAGAATTTGTGTTGTTGACTAGTAGGAATTGCCTCGAGGTAACAGTTGTGGTTAAAGGTAAATTCTAATTTTAAACCAGTTGGTTAAGATATTGATTGACTTTGGTACCATACATTCTTTTATTACATTTCCTTGAGTACAATGTGTTAATATGCAAGTAGAGAATTTGCCTTATATAATTGAAGCTAGCACACTTATGGTATTGAACTTGTGACTGAGTAGTATGTGGAGCTGAAGCATGTGAAATTCTGACTAAGGACCAAGACTTGTTGTTGACTTTATCTTACTTCCTGTTCAAGACTATGAAGGTATATTGGGGTGGACTAGCTTGCGAAGTATCGTGCACAGTGAGATAGTGGAACCTAGATTGTGAAATTTTAGATACCAAACTGACCAGTAGTAGAAGTATCAGGGAATCGTGATTCTTCGGGGAATTTGCTTATTTTTTCAACTAGAACTATTAAGCTTATGAAAGAAAATGCATTTATAATTGATGTGCCACTAGAAACACTACCTAATACCAAAGATCGTATTATATGGCACGTGGGTTAATTGGGATAAAGAAATATGGCATCTCCGGCTATGTACTGTCAATTGATATTATTGTTTGGTATTTTTAGTTGGTATTCGGTATTCTTCTTTGGAATTATTATTTGGGATTCTTATTCGGCAATCGGTATCCTTATTCAACATTATTATTCAGTATTCATATTTGTTGTAAATTCATAAGTTTACCTTTGAGCATGTATATATATATATATATATATATATATATATATATATATATATATATATTGATGGCCTAGATGATCTATGCTGAGCTATTGTACCTTTATGTCCTGGTGCAAGGTAGCCTGGCTAAGTGATTTGTAAAGTTGAGGTATGTGTTGTCGCGAGTGGATGTATTGTTTGATTCTATTGTTGTTAAATGAAGTGTTATACAGGTTTTGGTTTGGCCTAAGTACATGGAAAACTCCTTTTGTTTTCCCTTGGGTCGTCACAGTGTAAGATAAAGGTAGTCTCTATCCCAAGTCCTTCAGTAGTCATCCGTTCTTCGTAGGCTACTCAATTAAGATAATTCATTGGTCGTTTATCCCTTGAGACAAAGCCAACCTTTATCTTAAATCCGCCAATCGTTATCTCGTCTTAGCAGCCTTGGTCATCTATCCGAAGGTAACTAGTAGAGTTTGAGTTGCTCTTGTACTTGCGTAGATAATGCTGAGGTCCACGCATAGCCAAAGGCTTTGGGCCTTTAGTAGACTTAACTTAGGAGTAGGCCGTAACGCATGGCTCTGTGTGTGAGCCTTGGCCCAATAATTAGCATTGTGCGGGGCCAAATGACTCATCATGGTTAGACCATGGGTCTAAGCCCAAATTTTGCATCAACAAGTAGTTAAATATTTATACATACATATATCTCTCAAAAAAATTAATTAAAAAAATTGAAAAAACTGAAAATTAAAAAAAAATAATTGTGCTTTGGTTTGAGTTTAATTTTTTGCATTGTTTACTTTGTGGTGTTTTTTTTCTCTCTCTCAAAAAACAAAATTGCTTGGACTTGAGTTTATAAAAATTGTGCTTGGGATTGAATTTAATTTTTGGCTTGTTTAGTCTGTGATGTTTTCCTCTAAAAATTCAAAAAAAAATCATTTTCTTCTTCAAATTTCCTTATTCATCTCTTTCTCACAACCAAAAAAAACAAAGAAAAAATGTGGCTAAAAAGGTTTTAAAAACCTTAACCCTACCATTTCTTTCCTTCATTCCCTTCTTCTCTTCATCGCCGCACACGCTCCTTCTCTTCAACAATTATCATCTTTTCTCTCTCCATTACTCGATCTTGTTTCATCAACTCTAGATAGTTGATCCAGTTTTAATCCATGCATTGTCATTCATTGTGGTCATCTTAGGCTTTGTCTTTTTCTTGTACGTCTTCCTCATCTATTTCGTGATTAGGATAGGATGAATCCAACATGGAACAAACCAAGACGAAAGAAAAAAAATTAGTTTATGAGTTTGTGTAATAAGTTATTTTGTGATGTTTAATTTGTTGTTGTAATTTTTATTATCAATGAATGTTTTCATTTTTTTGTTTTTATCATTAACTTGAAAAACAAAAACAAAAAAAATAGTTATGCTAGTCTTTGTTTTCTTTATTTTAGATCAATGCTTATTTTATTTTATGCATATGCAATGGTTTGTACTTATGTTTGTATATTTATAAGGTTTGAGTAGATCACGAACTAGAAAAAAAAAAGGAAAAATTTTGATTTTATTGCTCGGATTTGTACTGACCACGAACAAGATGGAAATTATTTGTGAAAGTTATGAAGGATGATGGTGGAGATTTTTGGGGAAGAAGACGATATTGTTTTTATTTTTTTCAGAAAATTCAAATTTTTTTATAAAAAAATAGAAAATGAAAATACAAAAAAAATGTTAAGGCTAAAGATGATGATAAGTTTGATTTTTGCTTCCTTTATTTTTTTAAATCCACAAAAAAAAATTGTTTATTTTGATTTGAGTGGTTTTAAAGAATCTATATTTTCTTTTATTTTGTCAAACAAAAATACAATTATAAAAACAAGATTTTTTTTTTAAAAAAAAATAAATCTTGCGAAAACCCAATTGTATATAATTGAGTTTCATATCTTTTTAAATTTTTCAAAAAGTTTGTTGTATATAGTTTTAATTCTATTTTATCATCATAATATATGTTGGTGTTTGGAGCTTCGAATGATGATTCTCTTTCAAAACCAATCGAGGACCAATGCTTGGACTTTTTATCAGGTTGTATCTATCTTCTTAATTTGCAATGAATTGCTATTTTCTTACATTGATGGCAATGTAAGGTTTGGGCTTGAGGATGAGAAAATATTCGATACCACCTGCAAAAATTTTCAAAATTCCAAAATTTTTGAATTTTCATTTTATGCTTCATTTATTCATGATAATTAAATTTGAGTAGTTAATTGTTGAAATTTGGTTGGATTTTGATAAAACACCTAAATTAATTGAGTGGATGGAACGAAAAAATGATTAACCACTAGAGTTGAGTTTGTATCTAGGGATTTTTACTCTTGAAAACTTCTTAATTGTTACTTTGTCCTGACAGCGTTACATGATTCAATTAGAGGTTTTTGATTAATTATCAAAAGAGGAATTAGATTGAAGTATTTTCAATGTGAGATGTTATGTTTTATTAAAATTTGACTATTTTTTCTAGGTCGGTGTAGTCCCTAGAAAAGAAAAAAAAAGTTAAAGTATATATATATATATATATATATATATATATATATAATTGAAAAAAATACATATTTTAGATGACTCATGCAACATCGTTCAAATATTCAAAGTATTGATTCAACAAAACAGAGGCAAAAAAGAACGTATAACAAGTGCTTTCTCTAACCATTTTTTTAGCACCTTTGTTATGGAAAAGCTATTAATTCAAAATCCTACCAGACAAGCCTCCTTTCACCAAATACAATTCAATCAATGAAATACAACACTTCAAAGAAACCAAGAAATCAACCATTATCCATTGACCAAGTCATATATTCAAAAAAAAAGGAGTATTACAGGACTTGGAAAGTAGTTGATTTTTAACATTACATGACAATCCGTAAGAAATATTTTATGTAACTCCCCAACTCGACCCCTCCTACAATCAGTCAGGACGCAACGGAATTTCAGCAGTATAATGACAGTAATTAGGACATCGAGGCTCTAAACCAACCTCTTCGCAACTCATACAACCAACTCCACAAACAATTCAACAATTAAACAACACAATCATAATATACATTAAACATTCTTTTACCATTGCATCCATAGGTTATACGCCTCCGTTCCAACATCAAACATTTACTATTTAACATGCATTTCCAAAATAGATTATAACCAATCTAGCAACCTAATCATGTTCCAAAACAAGACTACTAAGCTAGCAACATGTAATCCATTATCTTTACAACATCTTATACATCATAAACTTCTAAGTAAATACAAACCAACTAGTTTTAATATACAAGATAACAAAAGAGTACAAAATCTCAGATATCAAGGACAAGACTCTGGCACACAGGACTCGTCCACATATGGCACATTCTCAGCTCCCTGAGGCACGTACCCGTAATCTTGTTCAATATCACCTGTATGCATGCAATAATTGAGAGTGAGCTTATATAAAACAATCTCAATGAGGATTCAACAGATCTCTTAACAGTATTTACTATACTCCTTGGAAATCATCCATTGAGTAGTAAACACATAATAATCATCAATAA
The DNA here is from genome assembly GCA_037974665.1 of Ehretia macrophylla. Classification (NCBI taxonomy): domain Eukaryota; kingdom Viridiplantae; phylum Streptophyta; class Magnoliopsida; order Boraginales; family Ehretiaceae; genus Ehretia; species Ehretia macrophylla. Next base: position 21,311,625 of record CM075782.1, on the reverse strand, counting down.
CAATATAAGCACATTAGTAATAATAACCAATCAATAAAGGATACTTTAGTTAGTGTAGCTCCAAACGCCATCACGATCTCCACAATTCTTCTTATAACTCCCAATTACTCACGCTCCCGAGGTACCTCACTAGCCCCTCCCTCTATGGCACCTCCGCCATGCGAGCTGAGGATAGTCTATGATAGTCATGCCGTTATCAACCCGACAGCCCGACACTGCCCGAGAGGTGGCACACACATACCAAGACTCATGACAATAGTAATAATCATTCATATCTTAGGAGGACAACAAAGTAGGTTGCCTATCTCCCGGCTTTATCAATAATCAATAATCAATAATCAACTAATAACATTTCAACAACATATCATCAATTAAACAATTAACAACTCAACAACTAAGTTAGATGACAAAGTAGGCCATCCAACTTATCATGTATTAATCCACTCAACCAAACCCGATTCTAACCAACAACAACCCATAATTCAACCACTCAAACACTACCCAAACAACTAAAGATATTATTTCAACATTTAAAGAAAGACAACCCAAACTTCTAACAGTCATAATTTATAATCTACTAATCCAATGACCTCCAAACTAGTTTCTATCACTCACCCACTAAAGCAACTACATTAGCCCCCTCGGAAACTAACCACAATCCATCCAAACTTAGCCTAACATCCCTAAAACTTCAATGCACCATGGCTGAAATTTTCGGACTTTCACCTCGACATCACAATCAAAATTTCGGCATTACAACATTATTACCACGTATTTAACAAACTTTTACAAGCTAACAACAATCGATTCCAACAACCACAACTCCAATTATTCAACAAATAGCCAACAACTAAATTTTAATACCCGAAAAATAAAAATTCATGCTACAACGGTTCAAAACTTATATAAACACATATAAACAATCCTTAGCATTCACTGAGCAATAATATAACTTCAATTTAACATTTCAATGGCTCAAAATTCGATTATATGAATTAACATAAAAATGACATTTTGAGATGTAGATTTTTTCTCTCACCTTTGATCTGAAACAAGCCTATGAATGCGTGTCCAACAAGCGGAATCCAGTTCGGTTCACAAAACTATGGACAAAAACTAAGTTTTTCAAGAGAAATTTGCTTTGAAAACCTTTGAAATTCTCTTCTTTTTTTCTCCTATGGCTCTCGTCCTTGTGTGTGTTGTGGGAGTATGTTTTGTGTTGTTTCTTGTGTGTGTTGATGCATAAGGCTCAAGGTCAACAAAAACCAAAAAGTCAAAGTTGAGCAATTTAGTATTTTTTTAGTCTTTTAATCAATATTTTTAGCCTTTTAAGTAGTTTTCTTGACTATTTTGCTTGCTCAAGTAAAAATACTATATTTATTAGTTTAAGAATAGGTGACAACATTTTCACATGCATACTCATACACCTTCTTGGGTAAAAACTCAATTTTTGTAAAAGAATGTGTAAAAACCTTTAAAATTTCAAAGCCGATTTAAAATCCGTTTTTATCAAACACGGGTCTATTAATATTCGAGGACTAGGTTTTAAGACACCTAAAACACCTGCGTAAAAATTTTAGCGGACGTGCGTCCAAAATACTATTCACAAAAACCGTCAATAAAATTTATGATGCCATTTTTTATGAAATTTTCATGAATGCACACTTAGCAGGTAATAGGAATATAAATCATAGATTTAGCACATTCTAACTCATATAACACATAAATAGGTCAAATCACACAAATCGAGACAAATACAGAAATATGAGGTCTCATATTCTCCCCACCCCCCCCCCCTTAAAGAAATTTCGTCCTCAAAATTCTTACTTGCTGTACGAAAAAGATCTGGATACTGCTGCTGCATCTGATCTCGCCTCTCCCAAGTAGCTTCCTCAATACCGTGATGCTTCCACAATACTTTGACTATCGGAATCTTCTTCGACCTCAATTCCCGTTCCATCTGATCAAGAATATGAATCGGTTGCTCATCATTAGTCAGATTCTCATGAAGCTGTAACGGCTCTGGCTCTAGAATATGAGAAGGATCCAGATTATATTTTCCCAAATTAGACACGTGAAAGACATCGTGGACATTATAGAAGTTCTCTGGTAAAGCCAACCGATAGGCCAACTTGTGAACCCTGCCGGTAATCTCAAATAGCCCTGCAAACCTTGGACTCAGCTTACCACCTTTTCCATAATGAGCAAACCCCTTTCGAGGAGACAATTTCAAGAATACTCGGTCCCCGACTGCAAACTCCAAATCCCGATGATGCTTATCAACATAACTTTTGAATCTACTATGCGCTGTAAGCATTCTTTGCCTGATCAACTGAACATTCTCAATCTTCTCTAGAACCTCTAGCATGATAGTCGGATGAATAGTCTTCATCTCCCCTACTTCATCCTAATACAAAGTGATCGGCACTTACGACCGTAGAGAGCTACAAAAGGTGCCATTCCAATAGTCGCTTGATAACTTTTGTAATAGGCAAACTCGGCAAGTGGTAGATATTTCTCCCAGTTCTTCCCAAAGTCCAGAACATAACATATCCTCCAGAATCTGAATAGTCATCTCAGACTGACCATCGGTCTATGGATGATACGTTGTGCTGAAGTTTAACTGGGTACCCAAAGTTTCCTGAAGTTTCTCCCACAAACGAGAAGTAAACCGAGGATCTCAATCTAAGACAATACTAGATAGAATCCTGTGAAGTTTAACAATCTGATCCATATAAAGATTTGCCAACTTTGCAACCTCATCTCCCAACCTCATCAGAATAAAATGAGCTATCTTCATCAAACGGTCTACAACAACCAAAACTACGTCGTTACCTCTCGGTGTTCTAGGCAAACTGGAGACGAAGTCCATCGTAATATGTTCCCATTTCCACTCTGGTATTACCAACGGCTGAAGTAACCTTGTGGGTCATTAATGTTCGGCCTTCACTCGCTGACAAATCAAACATCTGGATACAAACTGAGCAACATCTTTTTTCATGTTATTCCACCAATAATATTGCTTCAAATCCCAGTACATCTTGTTTCCACCGGGATGAATGGTGTACTTAGAATTATGAGCCTCCTCTAGAGTACCTCTCCTCAAACTCGGTTCATCGGGAACACAAACCCTGTTTCGAAACTGAAGAATTCCATCCTCATGTAATTTGAAGTCAGACTAATCATCCGTGATCTGATCCTTGATCTTCTGAAGTTTTGAATCATGTTGTTGGGCTTTTCTGATTTGAGACAGCAATAAAGGTTGAATACGGAGATGTGAACACATTACCCCAACCTGAGTCAATTCCGGTCTCTAATAACTGAATTCCTCTAGAACCTTCCACTTTTTGACAGCCAAACAAGAAATACTCGCCTTACGGCTAAGAGCATCTGCTACAACATTTGCCTTCCCAGGCAGATAACTGATAGAACAATTATAGTCTCTGAGAAATTCCATCCACCTCCGTTGATGCATATTTAACTCCTTCTGTAAGAATAAATACTTCAGACTCTTATGATTGGTGAAAATCTTGAACTTACTGCCCCACAGATAATGACGCCACTTTTTCAGTGTAAGTACAACGGCTGCCAACTCAAGATCATGAGTCGGATAATTCATCTCATATGGCTTGAACTTCCTAGAAGCATAGGCAATAACTTGGCCATTCTGTATAAGTACACAACCCAAGCTCTTATTGGATACATCGCTATAGATAACCATATTATCAGTCCCCTCTGGTAGAGCAAATACTAGAGCGGTAGTCAATCTTTTTTTCAACTCCTAAAACCCACTCTCATATTTCTCATCCCAAATAAAGCTGGTCCATTTCTGAGTTATTTAGAAAGTGGTCCTGTAACTTAGAAAAGTCTGTCACAAACCTACGGTAATAACACGCCAAGCCAAAAAAGCTACGAACCTCCAAAACATTCTCCGACCGTTTTCATGACATCACCACTTCAATCTTAGTAGGATCTACTGAAACACAGCTCTGTGTAATCACATGGCCAAGAAAAGATATTCATTGCAGCCAAAATTCACATTTGTTGAACTTCGCAAACAACTGATGCTCCTGCAGTTTCTGTAAGACAAGCAGTAGATGTTGCTCGTGCTCCGATTTAGACTTAGAATAAACCAAGATATCATCAATAAAGATTACCACGAACTGGTCCAAGTACGGCTGAAAAACCCGATGCATAAGGTCCATGAATGCTGTCGGTGCATTAGTCAGTCCAAATTGTAACGCCCCCGTTCCCCGGGTGGAGCCCACCACGGAGTCTCACGGGACACGTCACTACAACAATATTGTCCGCTATTGGCAGTCCTTGGCCCGCAGGCACAGGTCCCTTACGGCTTTGTTTCTCCCACGGTCTCCCATGGGAAAAGGCCTTGTTGCTAATACAAAGGACTTCGTCCTATATATTCAAGAGGATCACTTCACAATCTTTCGATGTGGGATTGTGTTACCACATTCCACCCCCCTTAAGAGGCCCCGCGCCCTTGCGGGCACGAGCACAAGGGAAGACCTGCTCTGATACCACTTTGTAACTCCCCCGCTACCCGGGTGGTGCGCACCATGGAGTCTCACGGGACACGCCACTACAACAATATTGTCCGCTATTGGCAGTCCCTGGCCTGCAGGCACAGGTCCTTCACGGCTTTGTTTCTCCCACGGTCTCCCATGGGAAAAGACCTTGTTGCTAATACAAAAGACTTCGTCCTATATATTCAAGAGGATTACTTCACGATCTTCCGATGTGGGATTATGTTACCACACAAATGGCATAACTACAAATTTATAATGCCCGTACCGAGTCCTGAAAGCAGACTTTGGAACATTGTCTGTACGAATCCGAAGCTGATAATACCCCTGCTTCAAGTCAAACTTAGAGTAGACTTTGGCTCCCTGAAGTTGATCAAACAACTCATCAATCAGTGGCAAATGATACTTGTTCTTGATGGTCAGCTGATTCAAACCACGGTAGTTGATACATAATCTCAAGATACCATCATTCTTCTTCACAAATAAAACAGGTGTTCCCCATGGTGAAGAACTCTGCTAAATGAAACCCTTCTCTAATAACTCCTGTAGCTGAGTTTTCAGCTCCTTAAGTTCAGCTGGTGCCATCCGATACGTTGATTTAGAAATAGGTTGAGTACCGGGAATCAGATTAATCACAAACTCAACATCTCTCTCTGGCGGCAATCCTGACAACTCCTTGGGAAATACATTGGGATATTCCCGAATAATAGGAACTTCCTCTAGCTTTAGCTTATCAGATGGCTTGTTGATCAAATAAGTTAGATAACTCGAACACCCCTTACTCACCAGCTTAACAACTCTAGTTGATGAGATAATAAAACTCGTCTTAGCATCCCGGTTCCCTACTACCTCAACCACTGGTTGATCTGGCATACATAACTGTACTACCTTTGTTCTACAGTTTAACTGAGCATCATACTTAGAAAGCCAGTCCATACCCAAGATAACATCATACCCCCGGATAGGAAATAAAATAAGGTTTGATGGAAAATCCTGACCCTTAACATGTATTTTACAGTCTTTACATACTAAGCCAGTCACATACTTATCAGTTAAAGAAGTACTAATCTCAACCACATAAGACAATCTTTCAGGTTGCATGTTAACACGTTGCACACAAGTAGGCGTAATGAAAGAATATGTAGCACCAGAATCAATCAACACTTTAACAAGTTGATTGAGTATAAGGAAGTTACCTTCTACAACTGCCGCTGCCTCAGGTATTTCCTCCAAATCCACTGCGTAGGCTCGAGCCTGAACTCGCTGCTGCTGAGGTGCACCACAGGTAGGTCGGCCCTGGTAACCCTGGGTCGCTGCCTGACCCTCAATCCTCTGAAATCTAGGGCAATCCCTCGCCCTATGTTGATTGCTGCCGCAACCCAAACACGTTCCTGCCTTCACCATACAGTCGGCCTCTACATGGCCCTGACGTTTGTAGTAAGTACATTGCGGTGACGAAGCACTGATACTGCCCCTAGAAGACCCATAAGCTGAATAAGTGGTTGTGCCAGCCTACTGCTGGGGTCTCACAATACTAGGCCTATATTGACCCTGAGACTAGGCCGGCCTGTATTGTGACTGAGCCTGAAAGGAGCCCTGTTGAAACTGGGGCCTGTAGAAACCCTATTGACCATACGGTCTAAAAGAGCTCTGCTGAACTGGTGGCCTGTACACAACCCGCTGTACTGGAGGCCTATACACACCCTGTGGCTGGAATGGCCTCTTACTAGGCTGAGTAGGTCCAATCTGTTCCCCTTTTCCTCTTTTCCAACCTAGATGCCGCCTCAAAAGCCTCAGTAAATACATCATACTGATTCAGGGCTATTGCATCTTGAATCTCCGACCTCAAACCCAACATAAACCTCCGGGTCTTACGCTCCTCATCAGCTACAAATTCCGGTGCATACCGGGACAGTCTGGTAAAAGTGGCCTCATACTGAGCCACTGTAGCATTCCCCTGAACCAAGGATAAGAACTCCATCTCTATCCTTTCCCGTGCAATCCTCGGGACGTACTTAGCCCGAAACGCTCTAAGAAAGGTATCCTAAACATACGGAGTACCTATTGCCTCCCAACTGACTCTCACTGTGCCCCACCACTCCTCCGCTTCATCATCAAACAAATAGACTGCAAAAGTGACTTTCCTCTCATCTTATAGTCTAGAGGATCGCATATCTTCTCTATCTTATTGATCCAAGCCTCTGCCTTTCTATCATCTGGCTTGCCCTGGAATCTAGGTGGATAATAACCCAAGAATTCCTTCAACATGTTTCGCCCGTGGTAACCCCCCTGTGCCTGCACAGCCTGTGCCTGGGCAGGTTGCCCTACTAATAACTGTGACTGACTTGCCATGATTTCTGTCATTCTATCCATAGCTGTAACAATACGCTCATCACCCCTATCTCGGCCCGGTGCCTCATTATTTGCCTTCGGTCTACCTCTTGTTCTCAGTCTACTCGCCATTCTACTATCAAAGAGTTAGCATAGGTTATAGCACATAGACAGGTTATAAACAATTATTAGCACATAAGTACAAACTCACGTAAAACACATAAATCACTTAAGTACCAATCACATAAACAAATTGATCACATAATCACATAGTCACTAAATCACATAATCACTTAATCACCTAATCATATTAACACATTTTTCACTTTTCTTTCACTTCATACATACTTTCATGCTAAGACCATTACCCACATTCCGAGAATACCCCAGCTGACAACTAAACATAAGCTCTGATACCACTTAACGTAACGCACCAACTCGACCCCTCCTACAATCAGTCAGGATGCAACGGAATTTCGGCAGTATAACGACAGTAATTAGGACACCGAGGCTCTAAACCAACCTCTTCACAACTCATACAACCAACTTCACAAACAATTCAACAATTAAACAACACAACCACAATATACATTAAACATTCTTTTACCATTGCATCCATAGATTATACGCCTCTGTTCCAACATCAAACATTTACTATATAACATACATTTCCAAAATAGATTATAACCGATCTAGCAACCTAATCATGTTCCAAAACAAGACTACTAAGCTAGCAACATAAAATCTATTATCTTTACAACATCTTATACATCATAAACTTCTAAGTAAATACAAACCAACTAGTTTTAATATACAAGATAACAAAAGAGTACAACATCTCAGATATCAAGGACAAGACTGGCACATAGGACTCATCCACATATGGCACATTCTCAGCTTCCTGAGGCACGTACCCATAATCTTGTTCAATATTACCTGTATGCATGCAATAATTGAGAGTGAACTTATATAAAACAAGCTCAGTGAGGATTCGACAGATCTCTTAACAGTATTTACTATACTCCTTGGTAAACACATAATAATCATCAATAACAATATAAGCACATTAGTAATAATAACCAATCAATAAAGGATACTTTAGTTGGTGTAGCTCCAAACACCATCACGATCTCAACCATTCTTCTTATAATTCCCCATTACTCACGTACCCGAGGTACCTCACTAGCCTCTCCCTCCATGGCACCTCTGCCATGCGAGCTGGGGGTAGCCTATGATAGTCATGCCGTTATCAACTCGATAGCCCAACGCTGCCCGAGATGTGGCACACATATACCAAGACTCATGACAATAGTAATAATCATTCATATCTTAGGAGGATAACAAAGTAGGTTGCCTGTCTCCCGGCTTCATCAATAATCAATAATCAATAATCAACTAATAACATTTCAACAACATATCATTAATTAAACAATTAACAACTCAACAACTAAGTTAGATGACAAAGTAGGCCATCCAACTTATCATGCATTAATCCACTCAACCATACCCAATTCTAACCAACAACAACCCATAATTTAACCACTCAAACACTACCCAAACAAGTAAAGACATTATTTCAACATTTAAAGAAAGACAACCCAAACTTCTAAAAGTCATAATTTATAATCTACTAATCCAATGATCTCCAAACCAGTTTCTATCACTCATCCACTCAAGCAACTACATTATCCCCCTCGGAAACCAACCACAATCCATTCAAACTAAGCCCAACAACCCTAAAAGCTCAATGCACCATGGCTGAAATTTTCAGACTTTCACCTCGACATCACAATCAAAATTTTGGCATTACAACATTATTACCACGTATATAACAAACTTTTACAAGCTAACAACAATCGATTCTAACCACCACAACTCAAATTATTCAACAAATAGCCAACAACTCAATTTTAATACCCGAAAAATAAAAATTCATGCTACAACTGTTCAAAACTTATATAAACACATATAAACGATCCTTAGCATTCACTGAGCAACAATATAACATCAATTTAACATTTCAACGGCTCAAAATTTGATTATATGAATTAACATAAAAATGACATTTTGAGATCTAGAATTTTTCTCTCACCTTTGATATGAAACAAGCCTATGAATGCGTGCAATGTGTGCCCAACAAGCGGAATCCAACTTGGTTCGCAAAACTACGTACAAACTAGGTTTTTCAAGAGAAATTTGCTTTGAAAACCTTTGAAATTCTTTTCTTTTTCTCTCCTATGGCTTTCGGCCTTGTGTGTGTTGTGTGAGTATGTTTTGTGTTGTTTCTTGTGTGTGTTGATGCATAAGGCTCAAGGTCAACAAAAACTAAAAAGTCAAAGTTGAGCAATTTAATATTTGTTTTAGTCTTTTAATCAATATTTTTAGTCTTTTAAATAGTTTTCTTGACTATTTTGCTTGCTCAAGTAAAAATAATATATTTAGTAGTTTAAGAATAGGTGACAACATTTTCACATGCATACTCATACACCCGCTCAGATAAAATCTCAATTTTTACAAAAGAAGGTATAAAAACCTTTAAAATTCCAAAGTCGATGTAAAATCAATTTTAATCAAACACGGGTCTATTAATATTCGAGAACTATGTTTTAAGACACCTAAAACACATGCGTAAAAATTTTAGCGGACGTGCATCCAAAAAACTATTCACAAAAATCGTCAATAAAATTTTTGATGTCGTTTTTTATGAAATTTTTATGAATGCACACTTAGCAGGTAATAGGAATATAAATCTCAGATTTAGCACATTTTAACTCATATAACACATAAACAGGTCAAATCGCGCAAATTGAGGCAAAGACGAAAATATGGGGTCTCACATTTTCAATTTGACAAATCTTGCGTGATTAATTTTCTTACCTTTTAATTAAGTTACAAGTGCCTAAAAATGCTTTAAGGATTTTTTGTAATTTAGATGTGTTTCTTTCCTGTTAGATACAAAAATAACTTCTTGGGGCAAAATTATTTGGAAGACAGACTCACCATTAACCTTGTGTTTTATAGCATATAACTATGTAGATATATTTACTATTCAAATTTGATATCTTTGAATTTATGAAGTATTTGATCAGGCTTTGCTTGAGGGCAAACAAAGGATGAGTTTGAGTAAGTTGATAAATTCATATTTTTCGTATTTTAACTCATTAAATCATGCATGATTGCACCATTATTGTGAGCTTAAACTAAATATTTGATACAAATTTAGTGCAATGTAGGTTTTGAAGGAAAAATGGCAAAAATGATATCAAATGCCAACATTTGAAAACGATCATCGATATAACACTAAAGGAGGAAGGTAGAACGACCTTCACACAAGAAAGTAGAAATTGAATTTGGCCAAACGGAGTGCGCAAATGGACTCAAGACGCTGAAAAATCTTGAAATAGCCTTGGTCAACTTTTTGGTCAAAGTGAAAGATAACAGTCAAACTGTCAACGCTTGAATAGAAAACGGCTGCGCGTGAACAGTAAAACTGTGTGCAAACCACGTGAATAGTACTATACAAATAGTAACCGTAGAATAGTATTGTGCAAATAGTGAACTGTGGACAAGTACATAATTTTCTTCTATAAATACCCCTTTCCCCATATTATTTTTACATATTTTGTGAGGCCCGACCCCGAATAACGTGTCTTACCTCGATTTATGTGTCTTAGACCCCGAATTATATGACTGACCTTGGATTACATGCCCTGTCTTAGTTTTTATGCATGCCTCGTCATGCGTGTCTTAACCTAGATATAAGAGTCGTACCTCGATTTACGTGTATTGTATCGAAATACGTGTCTTACATTAGTTTACGTGCATTACTTAGGGTTGCGTGCATTTGTATTGAAATCCGTGCATTTATCTTGAAGTACGTGCCTTACCTCGTAGTTCGTGTCTACCCCGTGATTCATGCCCCATATTGATTTCTGTATGTGCCTCGTAGTGCGTACTTTAAACCTCGAACTGTGTGCCTACACGCTAACCTAGAAAGATTCCTGCGCAAAGCATAAGACAATAAAATAATCCTACACAATCCATTAACTATTAAAATAATATTATACTAATCCTACATATTCCACTAACAATATTCTAATCTTAATTCAAATTCTCTACAAAATCCACAAACAATATACAATTCTATCTACACAAACACCTAAACATTCTTTATTCTCACCTAAAACCAATACACCTCAAATTCCACACTTATTATATAACATTATATACTTAAAAAGAATATGAAATTTCAAAATTTACAAGCCCTTGGCCGGCCATACACCAATCAATTCAAAAATTGTCAAGTCAAATGCATGCATTATTATAATCATAACATTATTCTATGGTTTCCACTTTCTCCAAACACAAGACTTACCTTTTATCATGCCTAGACATTCTCTTACACCTTAGACTACCAAGACAATAAAAAACAAAACTCACCTTGACCAAATACTAAGCCAAAACCGACACACCACAAGAAAATCACACAACAACTCATCAAACTCTCTCTTTTCCTCTCAAACTCTCTCTTTCTCTCTCATTCTCGGCCATGGCTTCCCCTTTGAGTTCCATGGCTCAAGCTCACTCCCAAGACTTCTAACAAGCTCTCAAGGACTCTCAAGACCACTCCAAGCTCGGCCCTAGCAAGCAACATAGCAAGAAAATCTCATACAAGCTCACAAACTCATCATTTTTGGCCATAGGTAAGTTTTGATGATTTTCTTCCTTGTCTTTTGGTTTCACACACATGCACATCTCCTACACAAGCTAACTAAGCTAGGATTTAAGGAAAGTCAAGCCACCACTCGGCCAAAGCAAGGAAATAGGACCTTTTGTGCGTTTTCTAGAGCAATCTTGCATTTTCAGCCATCAATAGGCTAAGGTAAGGGTTAAACTCTTTTAAACGCTTTCAAAACTCACATGCATGCTCTCGTATGGCTATATTTACCTCTGTCGTTATTGTATATGTGTGAATATGAGCCTATCTACTCATGCATGGCTTGATTTTGGCTTGAAACTTAGAGACATGTAAACACGTTTTTCTGGCAGATTACTGACCTTACAGAACGAAGTTCTTTTGGCCTAGTAAATGTTGATAAAAATGCATTAAATTTGGTAGGTCACTAGATTTGTTAGTTATGAACATATTTTGTAGAAATAGGCCAAGGCAAATTTTGAATCTAAGACTTCCAAAATGGTCAAATATCGTAATGTGTCTAAATCTGGAAAACTTGGAAATGTGAAGTAGGTTTCTGGCAGCTTTCTGACCTTGTAGAACGAAATAGTTTTGGCCTAGTAATAGATGTCAAAAATTTATGGGGCAAAAATCATTTTAGTCCCTGAGGTTTGCTCTGAAGACTAAATTGGTCCCTCAGGTTTGTAAAAAGACCAAATTGGTCCCTCCAATTAATTTTTATTAGTCAAATGTTAATAGTCAAAGGGTTGACCGAGTTAAAAGACCATTATATCCTTAGGCAACATATATTATAAAAGAAAATTATAATAAAAGTTTAAATCAGTCTAAAAAAACATAATTCACAACATTTGTGCAGGAAAAAAAAACTAAAACTAAAAAATATCAATTCAAACATAAACAAATTAAATTCAGTAATATATCGTTAAAAAATAAACAATCATCATCGACATAATTAACAGCGAGGGTACCACCCAGAAAAGAGAATGAATCATGATTGTTCATTTTTTAACGATATATTACTAACTTTAATTTATTTATGTTTGAACTGATATTTTTTAGTTTTTGTTTTTTTTTTCCTACGCGAATTATGTGAATTATGTTTTTTTTAGACTGATTTAGACTTTTATTGTAATTTTCTTTTATAATATATGTTGCCTAAGGATATAATGGTCCTTTAACTCAGTCAACCATTTGACTATTAATATTTGGCTAACAAAAGTTAACTAGAGGGACCTTTTTGGTCTTTTTACAAACTTGATGGACCAATTTGATCTTTAGAATAAACCTCAGGGACTAAAATGGTTTTGACCCAAAATTTATGAAATTTGGTAGGTCACTAGATTTTTCAGTTCTGAACATATTTTGCAGATATAGGCCAAGGCTAATTTGGAGTTTAAGGGCCTCAAAAATGGCAAATATCGAGATGTGTATGAATCTGGACAGTTTTGCGTAGTCTCACGGTTTTGGTCATAACTCCTAAGTCCGAACTCCAATTGCAGCGAGGTTTGTTCCTAGATTTAAAGCACTCATTTAGATTCAATTTGAAATTTGGTTCACTGAATTTGGAGGTTATTTACTTGGCTAAATGAATGAGGAAAAACAGACCATTGCAGTAAGGTTTTGGCTTGGTAATATGCTTTGAATCATGTTGTAACTTGACTTGTGGTATTGAATTCTTGGAATTGTGGCAATTAGAAGTTGTGTGGGGTATTTTTGTTGGTTGAGGATGCTTAATTGATTGATGCATAGCTTGAGTTTAATTACATGACAAATTGTTGCTTAATCGCATCTGTAAGCACGAAATTGAGGCCCTATCGCTTATGACTACTTGCTAAGTGATGATTCATATGGTTAAATGAGTCAATTGAGTGGTTAATAGGCTGTTAAATAATTGCTAGATATGCTTGAAATGGTTTAAGAGTTACTTGTGGTCCTTAGCAAACAAAATCAAAACCCGAGCATGGCTTTGAAAATCCTAATGGCCATGTAGACTCCTAGGTCATAAACCACTCTTGTGTGACTTATAATTAATTTTGAGGAATGTTAATAAGCTACCCGGAATTGTCTTTATAGCTCTAAATATGATTCTCGATGATTTCATGTTGATAGGTGAACTATTCTTACACCCGATTTTGTGTAAGTGTCGTTGCATGCTTGTATGATCTCAACACTTGATATATGAACCCGAAATGAGTTATATGACTTGATTTATATGTGTTACTTGGCTGCCCGCTTAATGTTCATATACCTCTAAGTGTTCTACAAAGTGAAATTACATGTCATAGCATGCCTCGTGCGTTCACTTGTCAATATGTGATCTTATAATTGCTCGGAGGCAATCTACTTTGTTGTCCTCCTAATGTGAATTGTTAGATGGTATAATTGTGCATTGCATACAAGGTTACAACCTTTCATTGTGGCATAGTAGCATTTCACGATCGCTGGGCGGCATAGGGCTTGCCGGTGCTCCCATGACTACCATGGTCCAATTCCCTCTCTCTCTTGCCATTCTACCCTTAGAGAGTTGGGTCGTAGGATTTTGGGGTACATCCGGAGAACACCATTTGGAGTGATAAGTGGATAATTGAAGTCGACCGCGACAATTGTTATCGAAAATGAACTTGAGAGCAAAAACTCATCGTATCCATGAAATGATTGGTAATTGTATCTATTGTTCAATCTGATTCTTATATTTTGTGTACATTATTATTTGTATTATGTGACATGTTTTCAAAAAGGGTTTTTTCATAAGGTTAACCGGAAAAGATTTTCAAAACGTTATCTCTCGTTCCTCCTCGTTGAGTTCATAATGGCTCACCCTCTTTTGTCAATACAGGTGAAGAAGATTTGGATCAGGTGCTTGAAGAGAATGTGCTAGTTGATGAACCTCTGGAATGACTATGTGCATTTACGTGCTTTTCATGAACATGGATGCTATTAGGGATGTTGTGTTTGTTTGCGGACTCTTTATTTCGTTAATATAAATGACCCCGATGTAATTTGGGTCTAATTTTGGCTTGTACTATCTATAACCGGACGAACTCTTTATTTGGTTGTTTGTTTTCATTTTCTTGATTAGTAGTTATCGTAGGCGTTTAAACCATTAGGTGAACAATCAACTAAGTTGACTCTATCCAATTCCACTTAGATACTCATTCGTAAGCTAAAGGATAATAGTTACGTGCATGATAGGGGTAAATTGACAAATAAACGGGACATAGTCATCACGCTAGGCTTATTAACCAAATGGGACCTTCAAGATAAATTAGTAGGCATATCGGTTGATAACAAAATAGGAATGATAGTTGGCATCAAATTAAAGATTTTGGAATTTTTAAGGTGTTCTAGAAATTAGGTCAAACTAAAGGTCCTAAATACAACCGTTATGCTACCGATTTTTTAAAAAGCTTTTGGAGTTCTATGTTAACGGATAAGCATTAACCTTCATCAATCGGTTATAGACGTAAAATAATGATAATGATTAGTTCATACCCTAGTCTAGCCTCTATAGGTCAGGTTAGGGCATGACACCTTATTAGAATGGTATCCGAGCTTAGTTTACTAACTAGGCATTAGTCGGGTTCAACTCTCGGACCATGGGTAGAAGCCCTAAGGTAATTATGATGTCTTGTTTATATGTGTTAATATGTGTTAATGTGCTTTAATTGCTTTGTGCATTGAATATCATGTGCCTTATGGACCATATGTAATTTGTGTCATGGACACCGACACGTTAGTGCCCTCAATAATGCATGCATGCTTTTATACTCCTCCCTTGATACATGTGCATGTTATATGACCATGAATGACTGTTTATACATATAGATAGTTAGGATTAGGACTTTCAGGGTAGTGAATTTATGCAGGAAGAACAGAAAGGCTCGGTTAGATATTTCTCACATCTTCACAGGTACTCGATGGATCGTATGTATTATTGGATATGCGTATATAAAATGAGTAGCATAGGTATAATTGTTGAGGTAAAGTTATTTCCTTATCTTTGAAATGCCCATACCTATGATTAAGGTTTCAACTTTATAGCTATAAAGTTCTTGATTCTGTTAAACCCTTCTTCTAATTGTGGTTCAAGTATAAAGGTTAATGACATACAACTTTCCTTAAATATCAGAGTATATTGTTGGACATGTGGAGTAGTATATATATATATATTCATATGCTTATAATGGAAGTTTGACTTAGGAGTTGCTTTTGAATCAAATTCTTATACCTTAAATTGGTGTAATAGACTATTTATATGATTGAATTCTTTCTTGAGTAGAATTAAGTATTGATAATTCTAATATAGTGTATACTAGCGAGTTTCAAGTTCACTAAATGGTAAGATTGTGGCCTAGAAATTAAGAGATAAATTCGTGTAAGCTGACGATAGTTACTTTTAGGGGTTATATTATTAAGACATGAATAGTATATTTAAGTGACTTAACCGTGGATAACCTCAAGACATGTAGGAAACTCTAGAAACTGAGTTTAACTAGGTTAATGATTCTTTAGTATAACAAGATATAGGGATGTTGGAATTGAGGAATTCACATAGCTAGAGTTGTGTTCGGAAGACTATACCTAAAATGTTAGGTCGAATAGAAGCGTAAGGTATTGAATTATGCATTAGATGACTAATGTTGCTAAAGGTCCTAAGTTGGATATCGATGATATTGAGAATCATGGTATTAATTTGTTGCCCCTCAGATTTAGTTGTGATTATGCAAGTAAGTCATTCTACACACTAGTTATTTGGATACCCTAGAGGATGTTAGGAAGCATACATCCCTAAATAATATCGATGGACCTAGTATATAAAACATGGAACCGAGATTAAAGCATCTGGTTGCAAAGTGGAGTCGTTAGGGTATGATTAGTAATCCTAAATAGCTAATAGTGGGTATGCATGATGATTCATGGTAAACCCTAGGACCTAAGGTCGATGAGTCTTGATGCTCTTAGCTAGTTGAACATGTAAAAGAGGAGAGTAAGATCTCATATAGTTAAGATATAGATGAATTAGAGTTATGATGACCGAAGAGACTTTTGTTAGACAACCGTATTTATGTGCACCGTTTCACGTCTAAAAATTAGCTGTTGATAGACTTCGAATCGTGGTCGTTGAATATCGGGTAGATCTTGTAGTGATAGTTAAATGAGTGGTTGATTACTTTTGAAGTTCTATTAGATCATATTAAAGGAAGCCTTGTGGTTATAATTCTTATGATGACATAGCCTTGAAGTTATTTCGTGTAACAAGCTACTTGGATTAGTAAGGTAAGTGTCTTATGAGCTGGATCATTTCTGTAACACCCCGATCCCTCTCGAGATTGGAAGTTCTATTAATCAATCAAATAGCAACCCAATTCTAAACCCAGGCATAAAATTTAGGGAAAAAACGTACGGAGTCTCCCCTGTTTCTAGGCAAAATGCAAAACTTGCGACAACATATAAGTGGACTAGTACCGTGTCCAACCATTCACAATTCCTCAAGGCCATCCGAGCCTCGGTTCTCAACAGTTAAACATAACAAGTATATATATATATTTCCAAGTACCCAGACTATTCTAACTCTTTTCCTTTGGACAATACAAACATACATTGAAGTTAAACTATACTAACTAGATACATAAGCTAGCTTATCATACCACCTCAATAACCTAGTTAAACTTAAATTACATTCCTTTTAACACTAAATACATACAACACATGAAAACATACACCTTTGCATCTTTCTGCTACTCAGCCACATAACACGCAAGACAACTCTTCAAGCACGGGCTTTCCAGCTAACTCGGCAACTCCTAAAATGTGGTGGTGAGGAGTGAGTATACACAATATGTATACTCAGTGAGGGCGAAACAGATATCGAGGTGGAGAAAGAAAGTCGTGCAATGCAAATAAGACAGTTGAGCAATATATCCAATAAGAACAACAATCAATATAATCAACATTACAATAACAATTAAAGAAGGCATTAACACAACCAGTCAAAGCTATACCACACTTTGAAGGCTATGGTTCACTCATACGAGCAATGTACCATTCCACGAGCAATACATCAATCTCGAGCTTGATGTTGACAACGATGACAATAAGTGCGCAACCACCTTATAACTTCCATTGGGTGTACTCCGGATAGACCCCGACACATCAACGACCCAAATCTCCTAGGACGGCATCCCTAGCAAGAATGGGAATAGGACACGGAGCTAGAGCAAACCAACCCTGACAGCCCGAGAGTGCCCAGAGAGGTCCATCACTCACGCGCCTGACACTATGCAATGCAATACGAGATACAAGCAATTAACGAGCGATAGCACAAAAGTACAGATTAGTGGCGATATACGAGATATCAAGCATTTACAATCAATACTAGCATTCAATTAACTTTTCAAGCATGATTATCATTAACATCAACAATAACATTAACTAAACAAGTAATAGCAGTTCAAACACGAAAACGACAAATATCACTATTCAATCTCTAACTTCCAAAGGCAATTATGAGCAAACGAGCTACGAGATTTGGAAACCGATTTCACTACCCTCCTCCAGGCACTACAAGGCACGTTTCTA
Organism: Ehretia macrophylla; assembly: GCA_037974665.1. Taxonomy (NCBI): domain Eukaryota; kingdom Viridiplantae; phylum Streptophyta; class Magnoliopsida; order Boraginales; family Ehretiaceae; genus Ehretia; species Ehretia macrophylla. The sequence goes on along the minus strand of CM075782.1, from coordinate 21,293,478 downwards.
TGGCACGAAACCTCACTTTTCCAACCGAAGCCCGAAAGTCCACCTATTGCGTTTGAACTACAACTATGCTAACCGGTCACTCAATCAACGCCACAACAGCGCCAAAAGGGCTTCCATGCCTTCAATAGCAAAACTCCCAACTCAATTCGAGCACGGTCAACTCTTGGTCAAATGGCCCCTTTTACGTTTCTTTGTCTAATTTTTCAATTTTAACAAAGGCCGGTCTGTTTTTATTGCACATTTTATCTTTATAACATTAATGGCACCTAACCAAATCAAGAAAACGCAATTCGGATAAAAAAATCTAAAAATCTAGGGTTTTACTATTTATTTTTACTATTCACGTTCTTCCTTAATTTCAATTTGCGTTTCTAGCCGTAAAAATCACTAAATAACTAACAAGCAATGCTCTACGAACCCTAAGGAAGTTATTTCAAGCAATAACAGACATTATAATGCAATAAATATCAAATCTGAAAATTTGTAACAAAAATCAAATTCAAATAAAAATGCACAAAAACGTGAAAACCCTCACAGAGATTGAATACCAAGACCCGCAAGGACCCTAGCCACGATCCTCATCCAATTCCACGTGAGATTGTAGAAGAAAATTGAAGAAAAATCTTTTCTTTTTCTTCCCTTTGAATTTCGGCCATGGGAGGGACAAAATGGGAATTTTGGGTTTTGTTTTTGAGTTGATTTTACCTTGTTTTTGTTTTATAAGGTGACAAGGGCATTTTGGTCCTTTTGTAAAGTCAAGCTTAAGTGAAAATATGGTCAACAAGCTCATTTAATTAACATTTAGTCTAATTCAAGTTAAAACAATGCAATTAAATGAAAATAACTAAAACTAACTCAATTATGCTAAAAATACTATTCACTAAATCTGATAAATATTTCTCTAACTCTCGTTTTCGATACACTACGATCAAACGGTCAATAAACGATCACTATTAGAATGATAAACAATTTTCTTTAAAAAATAATTTTTTGAAAAGTAATTTAGTTTAAAATTCACTCCGGCTCGGAGTTACTTTTCTCATTTAATTGAAAACCGAGTAATTAAATGCAAGAAAATAAAACCGATTATTAAAATAATCAAAATAATCAATATTCATTTAAAAATAAATAATCTAACTATTTCTAGAACATTTTAAAGAATTATGAAATTAATGCTAAGATACAAATGAATAAGTTAATATAAACACGTAATCCAATATAATTAAATATTAACATTTAAAATGACACTTAATTAAATACAAGAAAATAAATCCAACTTCTATAAATAATAAAAATAGGTAATAATCTTTTAAATTAATCAATATAAAAATTATTTGAATATTTTTAAAAGAAATATCAAAATAGTGCAAAATGGATGATTTAACTAATTAAACACTTAATTAAATGCAATCAAATGCTATTAAATGCATGCCGGGTTCGGGGTATCACATCCTTCCCCCCTTAAAACAATTGCGTCCTCGCAATTCTTCTTCCAATAGGACTCAGCATCACCTGAGATCCAACTCTGACCACTATTCATTGTTTGCTGAGCAAGACACTGAATAAGATACTCGTAGGAAAATCAAATAGAAATCCCAACCAAGAATGCCGAGAAAATACCAACTAAATACTGAAGCAGGGATACCGTAGATAAAATTAACATCACATATTAATGACAAGAAGAATGCCGAAGAATACCCCACATACGAATCTCCAGTAGAAGTTCAACAAGTACCAAATAAGGAAGTCAACGGATAGCTAGAGTAGATGTAGCACATATAAGACCAAACTCCAAGACCTCATCACCATTTGTCGAGTGCAAACTTTATACAACTTACCACCAAGAAAGCCCAAAGTATTCCACAACATACCGTAAGCAATATAAAATAATAAGTCTGAACAAGATTCCAAGTGTAAGACTTCCAATAAGTGCCATCAAGGAAAATACTAGTAGAATGCCCACTAAAAATTCCAAAGAATACCGTAAGTGGTACTATACAATAAGTATGATAGGAATTCCAAATACCAAACCTACTGAGGAACACTAAAGAAAATACCCGAAACAATGCTCCAATAAGAAAGTAGCAAGAATTGCCTAATAAGTAAGTACTAGATAAATGATCACTAAGAATTCTATAGAATACCATTGAAGAATTTCCAATAAGGGATGCCAGTAACACACCAATAAAGACCGAGACACATATGCCATAAATAATACCATGCAGTAAGTCCGATTGAAACCCCAATAGCCAAGTCTACCAAGAAGTGCCAACAGAAGTTTCCAAAGAATACCCAATAAGAAAACCAAAGAATGCTCCAGAGAACAACCAAATAGAACCCCAAAAGAAAGCTACTCTTTCACAACTGTTAAGCACAGAGGAGGACCTTAGAGATTCGCCAATAACCGAGCTCCAAAAGCAAACACCAACTCCCAAATAAAGGCTAGTAAAAAACTGCTCATTCCCGTCAATCCATATAACTTGGAGGGCCTACTACTAACCACTTTCTTCAGGGGAGAAAGAGGACTTACTTACCATTTCCACGGAACATATATGAATGCCAATATATCCCATTTATACATATTTGCTTTAAACTATTATGCAAACATGTTTATAAAATAGTTTAATCATCAAAGTCATTCAAGCACGTCAATCAAGTCAATCACAACACAACTCAATCCAAGACATTCAATTACACATATTACAAGCAACAATTCAAGCAACTAACAATTCATGAGGTCGATTCGATTCACGAGGTCAATTCAATGCACAACTAGACACTTCACTTCACTTAGCACACATTTAGCACATAATACACACATTCAATTCAAGACACACAATCTCACATAAAGGCAAATACTTTCAAAACACACCTAACAAGAACACATTCAAGGGTCACTACCCACCAAATTGAGGACCCTGTCCTGGCTTATGAGCTAACTAAGCTCTGATACCACTTGTAACACACCGATCTCTCTTGAGATCGGAAGTTCTATTAATCAATTTAATCGCAACCCAATTCCAAAGCCGGGCATAAAATTTAGGGAAAAAACGGATGGAGTCTCCCCTGTTTCTAGGCAAAATGCAAAACCTGTGACAGCATATAAGTGGACTAGTACCGTGTCCAACCATTCACAATTCCTTAAAGCCATCTGAGCCTCGGTTCTCAACAATTAAACACAACAAGTATATATATATTTCTAAGTACCCAGACTATTCTAACTCTTTTCCTTTGGACAATACAAACATACATTGAAGTTAAACTATACAAACTGGATACATAAACTAGCTTATCATACCACCTCAATAACCTAGTTAAACTTAAATTACATTCCTTTTAACACTAAATACATACAACACATGAAAACATACACCTTTGCATATTTTTACCACTCAACCACATAACACGCAAGACAACTCTTCAAGCACGGGCTTTCCAGCTAACATGGCAACTCCTGAAATGTGGTAGTGAGGAGTGAGTATACACAACACGTATACTCAGTGAGAGCGAAACAGATATCGAGGTGGAGAAAGAAAGTTGTGCAATACAAATAAGACAGTTAAGCAATATATCCAATAAGAACAACAATCAGTATAATCAACATTACAATAACAATTAAAGAAGGCATTAACACAACCAGTCAAAGCTATACCACACTTTGAAGGCTATGGTTCACTCATACGGGCAATGTACCATTCCACGAGCAATACATCAATCTCGAGCTTGATGTTGACAACGATGACAATAAGCACGCAACCACCTTATAACTTCCATTGGGTGTACTCCAGATGTACCCCGACACATCTATGACCCAAATCTCCTAGGGCGACATCCCTAGCAAGAATGGGAATAGGGCACGGAGCTAGAGCAAACCAACCCTGGCAACCCGAGACTGCCCAGAGAAGCCCATCACTCACGCGCCTGACACTATGCAATGCAATACGAGATACAAGCAATAAACGAGCGATAACACAAAAGTACATATTAGTGGCGATATACGAGATATCAAGCATTTACAATCAATACTAGCATTCAATTAACTTTTCAAGCATGATTATCATTACCATCAACAATAACATTAACTAAACAAGTAATAGCAGTTCAAACACGAAAACGAAAAATATCACTATTCAATCTCTAACTTCTAAAGGCAATTACAAGCAAACGAGCTACGGGATTTGGAAACCGATTTCACTACCCTCCTCCAAGCACTACAAGGTACGTTTTTATGGCACGAAACCTCACTTTCCCAACCGAAGCCCGAAAGTCCACCTACTGCGTTTGAACTACAACTATGCTAACCGGACACTCAATCAACGCCACAATAGCGCCAAAAGTGCTTCTATGCCTTCAATAGAAAAACCCCCCAACTCAATTCGAGCACAGTCAACTCTTGGTCAAACGGCCCCTTTACGTTTCTTTGTCTAATTTTCCAATTTTAACAAAGGCCGGTCCATTTTTATTGCACATTTTATCTTTCTAACATTAATGGCACCTAACCAAATCAAGAAAATGCAATTCGGATAAAAAATCCGAAAATCTAAGGTTTTACTATTTATTTTTACTATTCACTTTCTTCCATAATTTCAATTTGTATTTCTAGCCATAAAAATCGCTAAATAACTAATAAGCAATGCTCTACGAACTCTAAGGAAGTTATTTCAAGCAATAATGACATTATAACACAATAAATATCAAATCTGAAAATTTGTAACAAAAATCAAATTCAAATAAAAATGCACTAAAATGTGAAAACCCTCATAGAGATTGAAGACCAAGACCCGCAAGAACCCTAGCCACGATCCTCGTCCAATTCCACGCGAGATTGTAGGAGAAAATTGAAGCAAAATCTTTTCTTTTTCTTCCCTTTGAATTTCGGCCATGGGGGGGACAAAATGAGAATTTTGGGTTTTGTTTTTGAGTTGATTTTGCCTTGTTTTTGTTTTATAAGGTGACAAGGGCATTTTGGTCCTTTTGCAAAGTCAAGCTTAAGTGAAAATATGGTCAACAAGCTCATTTAATTAGCATTTAGTCTAATTCAAGTTAAAACAATGCAATTAAATAAAAAACAACTAACACTAACTCAATTATGCTAAAAATCCTATTCACTAAATCCGATAAATATTTCTCTAACTCTCGTTTTCGATGCACTACGATCAAATGGTCAATAAATGATCACTATTAGAATGATAAACAATTTTCTTAAAAATATAATTTTTTGAAAAGTAATTTAGTTTAAAATTCACTCCGGCTCGGAGTTACTTTTCTCATTTAATTGAAAACCAAGTAATTAAATGGAAGAAAATAAAATCGATTATTAAAATAATCAATATTCATTTAAAAATAAATAATCTAACTATTTCTAGAATATTTTAAAGAATTATGAAATTAATGCTAAGATACGAATGAACAAGTTAATATAAACACGTAATCCAATACAATTAAATACTAACATTTAAGATGACACTTAATTAAATACAAGAAAATAAATCCAACTTCTATAAATAATAAAGATAGGTAATAATCTTTTAAATTAATCAATATAAAAATTATTCAAATATTTTTAAAAGAAATATCAAAATAGTGCAAAATGGATGATTTAACTAATTAAACACTTAATTAAATGCAGTCAAATGCTATTAAATGCATGCCGGGTTCGGGGTATCACAATTTCGGTACCCATTTATAGTCCTAGGACTGTTTTTGTATGGCCGGTAACCTAATGGAACATTGATATCCTTACATGGCTATAGCCTTAGCTTAGTAACACTAATGTTGAAGATATATTGGCGGGCATTAGATGTTCAAAGGAATGACTAGGTCGCTAAGTGAGTAGGGCTATTATCTTTTTAAGTATGACGTAACCTTGGATTGAGGTGAGTGAAATTTATTGGAGGTTGAAACTGTTCGCCTTAAGAGTCTTGGTTAAGATTAAAAGAAATTCTGAAGCTTCGTGACTTGAAGATAGAGATTTGAATAAGGAAATAAATTGTGGATCACAAGGTGATGAAATTTACTTATAAGTGTTGAACTAGTGCAACATGATTAGTTTAACCATACAATTTCGATGGTAATTTGTTAGTGGTACTTAATAAACCTTAGAGTTTGAGCTCAACGAATCTCAACGGTCTTTCTCCTTGATTACGAGTGTGAAGGTTAACGAAGCTGAGAAAGAATGTTAGTGAATAGGAACCTGTAACCGGGAGACTAGTTATTAGAAGATTTGATAATCTAATGTACCTACGATTTAAGGACTATGATACCATCGATAGATGACGACTTGAGATGAATTAGTTTGTTTGGTGAGCTCTTCCCAAAAATAGGGTCGTATTGTGGAAATGACCCATAACATGTGTATGTCCTACGTGTTAACAATTTTGAAGCTAGTTGATATGTTATGTAAATTGGATATAGACCTATCATCTTGAAATTAGTGTATGGTACCATAGGATCATGATACTATTGTGATATTCCTTTTGAGGTATGAATGCAAGATTGACACGACATAAGTCATGATTTTGGAGTTATAGTTATATTGTTAGAATACTGATGCAACTTTGATTATTATGCTTGGAGGTTCTAACCTTAGTTAACGAACTCGACCTTAAGATCAATAGGAGAAAATAGAGTCGTTCAAAGGAACGAACAGTGATGTAGGGGTCACACCAAATTAACGATTAGAGAAAGTTTGGAAGTGAATTGGTTTTGGAAAAGGGGATCACTGAGCAAGCAATGGCCCGGAATAGATATATCAAAGGCCAGAACCTATCTAAATGACCTCAACAAGTAAGAATGAATTTCGGGATGAAATTCTTTTAAGGACAGGAAGATGTGAGGCATGACCCTGAATAACGTGTCTTACCTCGATTTACGTGCCTTAGACCCAGAATTATATGACCGACCTTGGATTACGTGCCCTGTCTTGGTTTTCATGCATGCCTCATCATGCGTGCCTTAACCTAGATATAAGAGTCGTACCTTGATTTACGTGTATTACATCAAAATACGTGTCTTACATTCGTTTACGTGCATTACCTAGGGTTGCGTGCATTTGCATTGGAATTCGTGCATTTATCTTGAAGTACGTGCCTTACCTCATAGTTTGTGTCGACCCCATGATTCGTGCCTCGTATTGATTTCTATGCGTCCCTCGTAGTGCGTACCTTAAACCTCGAATTGCGTGCCTACACGCTAACCTAGAAAGATTCCTGCGCAAAGCACAAGACAATAAAATAATCATACACAATCCACTAACTATTAAAATAATATTATAATAATCCTACATATTCCACTAACAATATTCTAATCCTAATTCAATTTCTCTACAAAATCCACTAACAATAAACAATTCTATTACACAAACACCTAAACATTCTTTATTCTTTATTCTCACCTAAAACCAATACACCTCAAATTCCACACTTATTATAATCCATTATATACTTAAAAAGAATCTGAAATTTCAAAAGTCACAAGCCCTTGGCTGGCCATACACCATGCAATTCAAAAATTGTCAAGTCAAATGCATGCATTATTATAATCATAACATTATTCTATGCTTTCCACTTTCTCCAAACACAAGACTTACCTTTTATCATACCTAGACATTCTCTTATACCTTAGACTACCAAGACAATAAAAAACAAAACTCACCTTGACCAAATGTTAAGCCAAAACCGACACACCACAAGAAAATCACACAACAACTCATCAAACTGTCTCTTTTCCTCTCAAGCTCTCTCTTTCTCTCTCATTCTCAGCCATGGCTTCCCCTTTGAGTTCCATGGCTCAAGCTTACTCCCAAGACTTCTAACAAGTTCTCAAGGACTCTCAAGACCACTCCAAGCTAGGCCCTAGCAAGCAACATAGCAAGAAAATCTCATACAAGCTCACAAACTCATCATTTTTGGCCATAGGTAAGTTTTGATGGTTTTCTTCCTTGTCTTTTGCTTTCACACATATGCACATCTCCTACAAAAGCTAACTAAGCTAGGATTTAAGGAAAGTCAAGCCACCACTCAGCCAAAGCAAGGAAATAGGACATTTTGTTCGTTTTCAAGAGCAATCTTGCATTTTCATCCATCAATAGGCTAAGGTGAGGGTTAAACTCTTTTAAAAGCTTTCAAAACTCACATGCATGCTCTCATATGGCTATATTTACCTCTGTAGTTATTTTATATGTGTATATATGAGCCTATCTACTCATGCAAGGCTTGATTTTGGCTAGAAACTTAGAGACATGTAAACACGTTTTTTTTGGCAGATTATTGACCTTGTAGAACAAAGTTCTTTTGGCCTAGTAAACGTTGATAAAATTGCATGAAATTTGGTAAGTCACTAGATTCGTCAGTTTGAAACATATTTTGCAGAAATAGGCCATGGCCAATTTTGACTCTAAGACCTCCATAATGGTCAAATATCGTAATGTGTCTAAATTTGGAAAACTTGGAAATATGAAGTAGGTTTCTAGCAGCTTTCTGACCTTGTAGAACGAAATAGTTTTGGCCTAGTAAACGATGTCAAAAATGCATGAAATTTGGTTGGTCACTATATTTGTCAGTTCGGAACATATTTTGAGAAATAAGCCAAGGCTAAGTTTGAGTTGAAGGCCTCAAAAAAGGAAAATATCGAGATGTGTATGAATCTGGACAGTTTTACGTAGTCTCACGGTTTTGCTCATAACTCCTAAGTCCGAAATCCAAATGTAGCGAGGTTTGTTCCTAGATTTAAAGCACTCATTAAGCTTCAATTTTACATTTGGTTCACTGAATTTGGAGGTTATTTACTTGGCTAAATGAATGAGGAAAAACAGACCATTGTAGTAAGGTTTTGGCTTGGTAATATGCTTTGAATCATGTTGTAACTTGACTTGTGGTATTGAATGCTTGGAATTGTGGCAATTAGAAGTTGTGTGGGCTGTTTTGGTTGGTTGAGGATGCTTAATTTATTGATGCATGGCTTGGGTTTAATTACATGACTAATTGTTGCTTAATCGCATGTGTAAGTACGAAATTGAGGCCCTATCGCTTATGACTACTTGCTAAGTGAGGATTCCTATGGTTAAATGAGTTGATTGAGTGGTTAGTAGGCTGTTCAATAATCTCTAAATATGATTGAAATGGTTTAAGAGTTACTTGTGGTCCTTAGCAAATAAAATCAAAACCCGAGCACGGCTTTGAAAACCCTAATGGCCATGTAGACTCCTAGGTCATAAACCACTCTTGTGTGACTTATAATTAATTTTGAGGAATGTTAATAAGCTGCTCGGAATTGTCTTTATAGCTCTAAATATGATTCTCGATGATTTCATGTTGATAGGTGAACTATTCTTACACCCGGTTTTGTGTAAGTGTCGTTGCATGCTTGTATGATCTCAACACTTGATATATGAACCCGAAATGAGTTATATGACTTGATTTATATGTGTTACTTGGCTGCCCGCTTAATGTTCATATACCTCTAAGTGTTCTACAAAGTGAAATTACATGTCAAAGCATGCCTCGTGCATTTACTTGTCAATATGTGATCTTATAATTGCTCGGAGGCAACCTACTTTGTTGTCCTCCTAATGTGAATTGTTAAATGGTATAAATGTGCATTGCATACAAGGTTGTAACCTTTCATTGTGGCATGGTAGTGTTTCACGAACACCGGGCGGCATAGGGTTTGCCCGTGCTTCCGTGACTACCATGGTCCAATTCCCTCTCTCGCTTGGCATTCCACCCTCAGAGAGTTGGGTCATAGGATTTCGGGGTACATCCGGAGTACACCCTTTTGGAGTGATAAGTGGATGATTGAAGTCGGACGCAACAATTGTTATCGAAAATGAACTTGAGAGCAAAAGCTCACCGTATCCTTGAAATGATTGGTAATTGTATCTATTGTTCAATCTGATTCTTATACTTTGCATACATTATTATTTGTATTATGTGACATGTTTTCAAAAAGGGTTTTTCATAAGGTTAACCAGAAAAGAGTTTCAAAACGTTATCTCTCGTTCTCCCTCGCTGATTTCATAAGGACTCTCCCTCTTTTATCATTACAGGTGAAGCAGATTTGGATCAGGTGCTTGAAGAGAATGTGCTAGTTGATGAACCTCTGGAATGACTGTGTGCATTTACGTGATTTTCATGAACATGGATGCTATTAGGGATGTTGTGTTTGTTTGCGGACTCTTTATTTCGTTAATATAAATGACCCCGATATAATTTAGGTCTAATTTTGGATTGTACTATCTATAACCGGACGAACTCTTTATTTGGTTGTTTGCTTTCATTTTCTTGATTAGTAGTTATCGTAGGCGTTTAAACCGCTAGGTAAACAATCAACTAAGTTGACTCTATCCAATTCCACTTAGGTACTCATTCGTAAGCTAAAGGATAATAGTTACGTGCATGATAGGGGTAAATTGACAAATAAATGGGACATATTCATCATGCTAGGCTTATTAACCAAATGGGACCTTCAAGATAAATTAGTTGACATATCGGTTGATAACAAAATAGGAATGATAGTTGGCATCAAATTAAAGATTTTGGAATTTTTGAGGTGTTCTAGAAATTAGGTCAAACTAAAGGTCCTAAATACAGCCGTTATGCTATCAGTTTTTTGAAAAACTTTTGGAGTTCTAGGCTAACGGATAAGCATTAACCTTCATCAATTGGTTATAGATGTAAAATTGATAAAGGTTAATGCTGTCAGTTTTCCATATGTATTCTTTAAATTTCTTGATTTTCTATATGCCTTTATGTATTGTAATTGTTATTATGACATATTAAACCACCTCGAATTAATTTGATTTCTTGATTAATCATGCATAGATTTGATGTCATGTTTTCGTTAATCAAGAATACATATGCGTTCGATTTTGTAAACCAGTGGTGATATGAAACTAACTCGGATGGATACAGTTTGGTTGTCACGCCCCAACTCCACCCCACCTACAATCAGTCAGGACGCAACGGAATTTTGGCAGTATAACGATAGTAATTAGGATACCGAGGCTCTAAACCAACCTCTTTAGAACATCATACAATCAAACTCCTCAATACCATTAACAACATACAACATAACCATATTATACAATAATCATTCTTGGCTATACGCCTCCGTTCCAACATAATACATTAACTTTAACATACATATCATAATAGATTATAAACCAACTAAGCAACCTAATCATAACAAAAGAAGACTACCAAGTTAGTATCATTTGGTTCATTATCTTTACTACAACTTATACATCATAAACTACAAAGTAAATAAAAGACAACTAGTTTAATATACAAGATAATAGAGTATACAACATCTCAAGCATCAAGGATAAGACTCTGGCACATAGGATTCGTCCACATACAACACATTATTTCCTTCTGGAGGCACGTACCTGTAATCTTGCTCAATAACACCTGTATGCATGCAATAATAGAGAGTGTGCTTATATAAAACAAGCTCAGTGAGGATCCGATAGATCTATAACAGTATTCACTATACTCCTTGGAAATAATCCTTTGAGCAAGTAAACACACAATAACATCAATAATACTATCATCACATAATCTATAATGACCATTCAATAAAGGATACACTAGTTGGTGTAGCTCCAAACGCCATCACGAGCATAACAGCCTTCTTGTGACTCCCATAAACTCACGCACCCGAGGTACCTCACTAGTCTCGCCCTCCATGACACCTCCATCATGCGAGCTGGAGGTAGTCTATGGTAGTCATGCCGTTATCAACCCGAGAGCCCGACGCTGCCCGAGAGGTGGCACACACATACCAAGACTCAGTAATAATAATAAACATCATTCACAGGAGGACAATCTAGAAGAATTGCCTAGCTCCCGGTTCATCAATCATCAATCAATAATCATCAATAATCATCAATTATCATCAATTATCACCTTTCATCAATATAATATCAAATAATCAATTAAACAGTAATCAACTAAGTTAGATGACAAAGTAGGCCATCTAACTTAACATGCATTAAACACATAATCTAACCCTAGTCTAACCACCAATAACTCACAATTCAATCACTCAAACACCACCCAATCATCTAAGGGCATAACTTAACATTTTAAAGAAAGACAATCTAAAGTTCAAATATTTATATCTTACATTCTACTAATCCAAACAACTCCAAACCAGTTTCTATCACTCACCCATTCAATCAACTACATTAGCCCCCTCGGAAACCAACCAAAACACATCCAAATCATGCCCAATAACCCTAAAACCCTAGTGTGTCATGGCCGAAATTTCCGGACTTTAGCACCGACCTCGCCATCGAAAATTCGGCATTACAACGGCGCTACCACGTAATTATCAAATGTTTAAAAATCAACGGCAATCGATTTCAACCAATACAACTCAAAATATTCAACATTTAGCAAATTAATCAACTTTAAATACCCGAAAATAAATAATTATGCTACAATGGTTCAAATATCGTAGTAATACACATAAATGATCTTTGGTATGCACTGAGCAATAATATAACTTCAAATTAACATTCTAACGGTTCAATATTCAATTATATGCAAAAACACAAAAGATGAGTTTTGAGATCTAGAATTTTTCTCTCACCTTTGATGCGATATAAGCCTAGATATACGTGCAATGCGTGCCCAACAAGCGGAATCCAACTCGGCACGAAGTTCTACGGACAAAAACTAAGTTTTTCTATGAAAAATTGATTTGAAAACTTGAAGAAAACCTTGGCTTATTCTCCCATGGATGTCTTGGCCATGTAGGTATTTTTGAGGGTGTTTTGTTTTGTGTTTAGTGTGTGTTGATGCAATATTAAGTATATAAGGCTTGGTCAATAAAAAAAATGCAAAGTCAAAGTAGATATTTAGTCCTTTAATTCATTTCTTAGTCTTTTAATTCATTTCTTGAGTATTTCTTGCTCAACTATTAAATTAACACTTAAATTAATTCTAGACATTATATTTTAGGTGACAAAGAAGGTTACATTAAAATAGTTTCACCCGAATTGGCTTAAAACTCATTTTCTTGCAAAAGAAAGTGTAAAAATCTTTAAAATTCCAAAACTGATTCCAAATTCGTTTTAATCAAACACAGGTCTATTAATACTCGAGGAATAGGTTTTAAAACGTTTAAAACACCCCTGTAAAAATTTTAGCGGACGGGTGTTCAAAAATACTATTTATCACAACTGACGATAAAATTTCAGATTCCGTTTTTTATGAAAATTTCATGAATGCACACTTAGCATGTATTAGGAGTATTAATCACAGAATTATCACATTCTAAGTCATATAGCACATAAACAGGTCAATTCATGCAAAACGAGGTAAAGCATACAAAACGAGATAAAGCAAAATATGGGGTTTCATATTCACCCCTCCTTAAAACAATTCCGTCTGCGCAATTTTGCATTGAACCGAAGACAAACTCAGGTGCTGACTCAAACATACTGATTGAAAGACCAAATACCAAATTCCAAATACCAACCAAGAACACCTAGAAACACCAAATAAGATCATCGAATAAGAATCCCCAAACAAGAAGCTTAAATAGGAACGCTGAATAAGAACACTGACTAGAATTTCTGAATAAGAATCTCAAATAAATTACCGAAGAAGAACGCCAAACATAGATCCCGTAGTAGAGCACCAATCAAGAATACCAATTGAGAACTTCGAACAAGATTACCATTGGAGAATACCGAATAATAATCCCGAAATAAGAACTCGAGATAACACCATATAAGAATTCTGCATAAGAATACTGATAGAAAATACCAAAGAATAATTCCAATCAAGTATAACGAATAAGAATATTCATATGGAAATCCAAAGGAAGAATGTCGAATAAGATCACCAAATGAGAATTCCAATAATCAATATGTAGTCGTAAAGTAGCTTGACCCCTAATCAGAATTTCATATGCTTCAGCATCACATATTACTCAGTCGCCAACTGATATAATGCACATGCTAACTTCAATCATATAGGGCAAACTTTTTACTCGCATACTAACACATTGCACTCAAGTAGACATGATAAAAGAATATATAGCACTGGAATCATTCAATACCTTAACTAATTGATTGAGAATAAGAAATTACCTTCCACTACTGCTGTTGAGATGCACTGCCCGTAGGTTTACCCTGGTAACCCTAGGTCATTGACTGACCCTTAGACCTCGGATACCTAGGACAATTCCTCGCTCTGTGCTGATTGCTGCTACAACCCAAACATGTTCCTGCCTTATTCCGACAGTTAAACTCGAGATGGCCTTTTCGACGGCAGAAAGTACAATGTATGACTTGATTCGCAGCACGATTCCTAGAAGAATTTGGAACCAAGGAGGTAACTGAATCATCTTGTTGAGCTCTCACTATAGTAGGCTTTTCCCGGGCATCCCTAATTGTAGTCAAACCCCGATCATTTTGCCATTTATGACAGTTTGCTTTCATGTGTTGATCACTGCCACAACTTAGACATTTTCCCAATTTCTTCCAACATCCGGTCTCAACATGACCCCTCTTGGTACAGAAAACACAAAATGGAACATGAAGAGCAACATTGTTACCCACGAAACCCTGAACTGGAGAAACCGTTAAACTGTTCCGCTGTATCCTCAAGTCTACTGGCCTATTTTGCCTTTGGAGCTGACTCTGCCGACTTCGAGGATGAAAATATCTTTGCTGGTCCTGAGGCTGAGAAAGTCTTCTACTCGATTGACTCGGCCCTGAACCTACCTCATTCTTTCCTTTCTCAACTCTTGTTGTAGCAGTAAGGGGTTCACCATATGTGGAAAACTGAAAAGAAATCAAGTTATCTTGAACTTTCGGCCTCAACCCTTGAATGAATCTATTAATCCTCTTTTCAGTAGTTTGCACCATATCTGGAGCATAATGTGACAAATTATGAAATCGGGCCTCATACTGCGTAACAGACAGGCTACCCTGTTTCAAAGACATGAATTTATTCCTACGGAGTCTTCCTCTGATTCCAAGAGCTCTGACAGTCATCCTTATTTCACCCAAAAGAGTCACCCGCAGTTATAACATATATACAATTATATCACATGAAGACAAATACAACATAATACATAATCAACATATAAAACAACATTATCATATAACACACAATTAAACACATAAGAAGCCAATATCACGTAAACAAGTTATATCACATAATAAGTTATAAACAATTAAAGTCTTATAAGCAACAAACTACCCATAGGTCAAATTGATTATGTAACTCACATTAATCACTCAAAGTTCCTTGCGCACTTAAAGCACGTTGTTTCACATAAGCAGGATATAAACAATTAAAACCATATAAACAACTAGCTTCACAGAAGACACTTCAATCACATAAAACAAATTTGTCACATAATGCACATTAATTACAACACATTGAGTACGTAAGGCATGTTATCACATAAAACATATTGACCACATTAGTTCACTTAACACAAACTATATTGATCACATAAAAAGTTAGACACATAAGTAAATTAATCACATAAGCATATTAACATATGTTTCACTTTTCTTTCACTTAATACATACTTGCATGCTTAGACCACTACCCACATTCCAAGGATACCCCGGCTGACATCTAATCAAGCTCTGATACCACTTAAATGTTATGCCCCAACTCGACCCCACCTATAATTAGTCAGGACGCAACGGACTTTTGATAGTATAATGATAGTAATTAGGACACCGAGGCTCTAAACCAACCTCTTTAGAACATCATACAATCAAACTGCTCAATACCATTAACAACATACAACATAACCATATTATACAATAATCATTCTTAGTTATACGCCTCCGTTCCAACATAATACATTAACTTTAACATACATATCAAAATAGATTATAAACCAACTTAGCAACCTAATCATAACAAAAGAAAGACTACTAAGTTAGCATCATTTGGTTCATTATCTTTACTACAACTTATACATCATAAACTACAAAGTAAATAAAAGACAACCAGTTTAATATACAAGATAATAGAGTATACAACATCTCAAGCATCAAGGACAAGACTCTGGCACATAGGACTCGTCCACATACAGCACATTATCCCTTTCTGGAGGCACGTACCCGTAATCTTGCTCAATAACACCTGTATGCATGCAATAATAGAGAGTGAGCTTATATAAAACAAGCTCAGTGAGGATCCGATAGATCTATAACAGTATTCACTATACTCCTTGGAAATAATCCTTTGGGCAAGTAAACACACAATAACATCAATAATACTATCATCACATAATCTATAATGACCATTCAATAAAGGATATACTAGTTGGTGTAGCTCCAAACACCATCACGATCATAACAGCCTTCTTGTGACTCCCATAAACTCACGCACCCGAGGTACCTCACTAGTCTCGCCCTCCATGACACCTCTGTCATGCGGGTGGAGGTAGTCTATGGTAGTCATGCCGTTATCAACCTGATAGCCCGACGCTGCCCGAGAGGTAGCACACACATACCAAGACTCAGTAATAATAATAAACATCATTCATAGGAGGACAATCTAGAAGAATTGCCTAGCTCCCGGTTCATCAATCATCAATCAATAATCATCAATAATCATCAATTATCATCAATTATCACCTTTCATCAATATAATATCAAATAATCAATTAAACAGTAATCAACTAAGTTAGATGACAAAGTAGGCCATCCAACTTAACATGCATTAAACACATAATCTAACCCTAGTCTAACCACCAATAACTCACAATTCAATCACTCAAACACCACCCAATCATCTAAGGGCATAACTTAACATTTTAAAGAAAGACAATCTAAAGTTCAAATATTTATATCTTACATTCTACTAATCCAAACAACTCCAAACCAGTTTCTATCACTCACCCATTCAATCAACTACATTAGCCCCCTCGGAAACCAACCAAAACACATCCTACTCATGCCCAATAACCCTAAAACCCTAGTATGTCATGGCTGAAATTTCCGGACCTTAGCACCGACCTCGCCATCGAAAATTCGGCATTACAACGGCGCTACCACGTAATTATCAAACTTTTAAAAATCGACAGCAATCGATTTCAACCAACACAACTCAAAATATTCAACATTTAGCAAATTAATCAACTTTAAATACCCAAAAATAAATAATTAAGCTACAACGGTTCAAATCTCGTAGTAATACACATATATGATCCTTAGCATGCATTGAGCAATAATATAACTTCAAATTAATATTCTAACAGTTCAATATTCAATTATACGCAAAAACACAAAAGATGAGTTTTGAGATCTAGAATTTTTCTCTCACCTTTGATGCGATATAAGCCTAGATATGTGTGCAATACGTGCCCAGCAAGCGGAATCCAACTCGGCATGAAGCTCTACGGACAAAAACTAGGTTTTTATATGAAAAATTGATTTGAAAACTTGAAGAAAACCTTGGCTTATTCTCCCATGGATGTCTCAGCCTTGTAGGTGTTTTTGAGGGTGTTTTGTGTTGTGTTTAGTGTGTGTTGATGCAATATTAAGTATATAAGGCTTGGTCAATAAAAAAAAATGCAAAGTCAAAGTAGTTATTTAATCCTTTAATTCATTTCTTAGTCTTTTAATTCATTTCTTGAGTATTTGTTAATCAACTATTAAATTAACACTTAAATTAATTCTAGACATTATATTTTAGGTGACAAAGAAGGTTACACTAAAATAGTTTCACCCGAATCGGCTTAAAACTCGTTTTCTTACAAAAGAAAGTGTAAAAATCTTTAAAATTCCAAAACTGATTCCAAATCCGTTTTAATCAAACACGGGTCTATTAATACTCGAGGACTAGGTTTTAAAACGTTTAAAACACCCCTGTAAAAATTTTAGCGGACATGTGTTCAAAAATACTATTCATCACAACCGACGATAAAATTTCAATTCCGTTTTTGATGAAAATTTCATGAATGCACACTTGGTTGTACCAACAGGTCAATTCACGCAAAACAAGGTAAAGCACGCAAAACGAGATAAAGCAAAATATGGGGTTTCACATTGGTTGTACCAACACCTCTAGGTTACGTAAGTGAAAGATTAATTGTGATTTCAACATCTAAGATGGATACAATTTGGTTGTACCAACACCTGCAGGCTGAGGCCTGATAATCTATTAATCTTGCCACTTATGTATCTGAGGTTAACTCAGAAGTAGGAGCTTGTAGCCCGATTTCTAAAGAATTTATTCTTTCAATATGAATCCATAACATTATACTTGAATATTTCGAGCCATTTTCCATCCCAAATTACATTTGATTCATCGGACTTAACTCATATTCTCGTGGTGATGTTGATGATTGAGAACACATAATTTGATATCTTTTTGATCTTGCAAGCTTCTTTAGATCAATCACATTTCTCCTTTCAAGCAAGATCCACTTCTTCTCTATAACATCAAAAACTCACAAGATATTTGGGCTCATTATGATATTAGTACAAGATTATCCACACAAGCCAAAATATTCAGCTCATTATGATATTAGTACAAGATTATCCACACAAGCCAAAATATTCAAACTCATTTATTGCATAAGCAAACAAGTGTGTGATTAGGCATATAAACATATTGACACAACCATACTTGATAAGTCAAGTTGATCATACTTGCATTCTTCATTAGATTAATACAATTCTTTTCTCTATGCAAGTCATTCATCCAATCAATATATGACTCAAAGCAAATATGTACCATTTATACACAACAGTTATAAGTGTGAGTTTAGCAATATATACACATTATATCAACCACACTTGACATAACCAAATAGCCATATTTGTTATCATCAAAATCATGCATTAGGCCTAAGGCCAACAATTTTCCCCTTTTTGATGATGACAAATCATTCCATGCTATAACCATGATCATAAACGAGTTAAGCACATTATAGCACAAACATGGAGTCTATTAAGCATGACTCGCCCTTACACTATGTATTTAATACATCTTGTGTCAAGGTAGTAACATCTGTAACAATAAAGCACATATGGAGTCTTTGACTCCCTCTCACATTGTTGGAGATATAGTCTAATTCTATATAGTTAGATGACCTATTTTGGGGATATTTTGACATTAACTTGTACATAATGTCATTTACGTCTATATGTTGTTTACATATTGACTTGTTTATGATGTTCATATTCTCTGTCATTCCTTTTATATGAATGTGTCCTTAATATTTTTTGGAGAAGAAATATATTCTAAAAGGGGTTTAGAATACATTAGCATATTTCTTCGATATGATAAACATTCAAACTAATTCATAGGCCTCAGATTATTCGACCAAGACTAGAATAATCAAGTACGGGCTATCACATGTAGTTACCTTTGATTAACATAAATATGTTAATGATAAAGGATGGCGAGCCTTGTGCCGTAACACCATGGGTATGCGATTAGCTTACATATGAGTGATCGTTAGTTGAACGGATCATTGAATGTGACCAGAATGACAAACTACATGACTTCAGATTAATAGTTTGACATTTATTGCGAATTGTGCAAATTAATATTTTGACTTGAGAAATTACGGTTGCCGGATATATCAAGGGCTAAATCTAGTGTTTGGACAAAACTCGCCTTAATCTAGGTGGGCAACTGTCATGCCCCGGCCCCGACTCGTTGCCAAGACAAGGCCGGAACATGACGTGGACTGGATAGATGACCCTGTACAATCATCCATTCATGACCTAATCATTTGTAATATCCCCAAGTAACTTCAAGAAAGGTGCCCAAATCTATCGGCACTTCAACATTCATTAACCTGTTCATTCATATATACAAGGCTTATATTCAATCTCCAGGCACGCCACAAACATCAATGCCTTCTAGGCCTAAAAAGAATAGACTAACAATAAGTTTACAATCCCACGTTTAGAAGTTAGTTACACAACCAAATCCAAAAGAATATTACAGTACTTGAAGTTGTTCAATATTAACATCGTTTAACATCCAAAATAGCATTAACAACAAGCATGATCACAGCAAGCAGAAGTCTGACTCGTCATACAAGTAAGTCTCGCCCTCAGCTTGAGTCCCTAGCACAGGCTCAGCCTCGGCCTCACCTGAAAAATTGTCATAATAAGGGGTGAGCTACACTTAGCTCAACGAGGGTTAATGGTCTCCGGTGGTTTTCGCAAACAATTCAACATTTGGAAACCTTTCATGAAAACATGATATGCATGAGTGCAATTAAGTACAACAATTAATAAACAAGCAATAACACGTCATTCTACCTTCCGAGGTCATCAAGGGCCCAAGCGAAAGTAGGTTTACCATATATCAAAGGATACAATTTCTCGTACTGTTGTTGGAGATGGACAGTCTCAAGTCAGCTTCCAATATAACCCAACACACCAACCAATAAGGGCATTTTAGAGGCAAGCCAACCACAGTAGCCGAGTCCGTCCTGGCAGCCCAACGCTGCCCAAGCGGCCCAGAACTTCGACTATGGCGTTCAATAACTTAATCATACCAACCATCTCTCCAAGGAGACACACCAAGTGATAGAGGAGTTTAATCATAGTAAACAAGCTCGGAAGCAACAAGGTAGGTTGCCGTCGGTTAGTACAAGCGATAAATCACGAAATAATATAATCATGTCAATGATGGAACTCATATAGCATGTAGGCAGGCAAACAATTATAAAATCGTTCATTTAGAACTCTCAAGTTATAATGTGGAGGTCAACAAGAATGGTTGTTTCGTCATTCAAGTGTTTCCAATATTCTTGCATTAGCTTAACTTAAGAGGTAAATTTGCCTACTTTCCCAAACTCCAATTAATCTGATTTTGGTATAGAATCGAATATTATCAAATGTAGTACCTCTAGAATCAAACAGAACTCAATTCAGAGTTGAAACGAATGAGATATGGCCTCTAGAAAATCACTGCGCAAAGTTGTCAAACATCCGGGCGTTGTAGCCTTCATCCGGTCGACCGGATGAAGCAGGTAATGCCCGTATGGGAGTTTTCTGCCGGGCATTGGGGCTTCTATCGGGGCGATCGGATAGAGGCTATAATGCCCGGATAGCTGAATGGGAAAAACCCAAATTCTACCAAAATCATCCAAACTACAACCCATCTACCTATCAACCTTCAAACAAGTTCAAAATGACTATTAGGCATCATACAAGGGTTCAAACTTCAACCAAAATACCCCACATCAACAATCAACATTTGAACCCAATAATTCTTGTACAAGCTTCATAACATTAACACTCTCAACAACCTCAATACACCACTTAACAAGTTCAAATATACATATATAACCACATGTAAGCATCCAATCAAGCTCTAAACACATGTATAATCATAGACCATGCTTAATGTATCTTGAAAAGCATTTGAAAAAAACAACCCTCACCTCAACAATGCAAGAGGAATGCTAGCTCAAGGTTGTAGGATGCAAGACAAGCTTAAAAAATGACTAACAAGAGCTTCTTCTCCTTTTCTTCTTCATCTTTCTTCTTCTTCTTCTCCCTCTTTGATTGTGTAAGTGAGTGTGTGAGTGTGTTTGTACAGGGATTTTGTGTGTGTATGAGGTGTATTGTGTGTTTTGAGTGGGCAAAATATTATAATGGTTATATATAAAAATATGATTTTGCCAAATGACCTCTTTACCCTCCAACTAAGTTATGTATTGCTAGTTTGCCATTTTGGTTGAATTACAACTAATTAGTTACTACTCACGACTTATTTGAGTACTATTAATGCCTACGACGCGTAAAACTCCATAATACACGCAACATAACATTTTTGGCATGTAAAATGATGAATATGCACGTTAAATGTTATTAAGGCATACTAATTGATGCTAATACACATGAAATGATATAAATGCAACATTATTGATGTCAATGCATATGAAATAATATGAATGAATTATAATTAATATAATTATATATAGACTCTTGTGCCGGGTTTTACATCCTCCCATCCTTAAAAGAATTGCATCCTCGCAATTTCTTCTTACCTTGAAAACAACTCCGGATATTGCTTCTCCATTGGATCCTGTAACTCCCAGGTTGCTTCCTCAATTCCATGGTTGTTCCACAACACCTTCACCATAGGAATCTTCTTCCTACGCAACTCTCGTTCTTGTTCATCTAAGATTTGCACGGGCCTTTCTTCATAGGAGAGGTTTTCTCGAAGTTGTAGTGGTTTTGGCTCTAAGATATGAGAAGGGTCGGGCTGATACTTCCTCAACATCGAGACATGGAACACATCATGTATACCATAAAGATTTGTTGGTAGACTTAATCGGTATGCTAAGTTGCTAATTTTCTTCACAATCTTAAACGGTCCCACATACCTCGGACTTAACTTACCACCCTTGCCATGCCGAATCAATCATTTTCGAGGAGACAATTTCAGAAATACCTTATCACCCACTTCAAACTCTAAGTCTTTTCTTCTTCTATCGGAATAACTTTTCTGCCTACTCTGAGCAGTAAGCATCCTTTTCCAGATTAATTGCATATTCTTTATTTTCTCTATCATCTCCGGTAATAATGTAAGATCAATGGCTTTTATCTCACCAACTTCACTCCAATATAGAGAGGATCTACACTTCCGTCCGTACAAGGCTTCGTAAGGTGCCATGCCAATCGTCACTTGATAGCTGTTGTTGTAGGCGAATTCCGCCAATGGCAAATTGTGAAACTCCAGTTTTTGTCTTTACCTCAATTTGCGTGATATGACCTGTTTATGTGTTATATGAATTAGAATGCGCTAAATATGTGATTTATATTCCTATTACATGTATGTGTGCATTCATGAAATTTTCATAAAAATCGGAATAAGAAATTTTATCGACAGTTTTTATGAATAGTATTTTGGACGCATGTCCGCTAAAATTTTTACACGGGTGTTTTAAGTGTTTCAAAACCTAGTCCTCGGATATTAATAGACTCGTGTTTGATTAAAACGGATTTTAAATCAGTTTTAGAATTTTAAAGGTTTTTACATTTTCTTTTGCGAAAAACGAGTTTTTACCTAAGCGGGTGTATGAGTATGCATGTGAAAATGTTGTCACCTATTCTTAAACTACTAAATATATTATATTTACTTGAGCAAGCAAAATAGTCAAGAAAGTAGAATTAAAAGACTAAAAATACTAAGTTAAAAGACAAAATACCAACTTTGACTTTTTAATTTTGTTGACTTAGCTTATATATATGCATCAACACCTACTAAAACAATACAAAACATACTCACTCAACACACACAAGGCCGAGAGGCCTTAGGAGAAAAAAAAGGAAGAAAAACTCAAGGTTTTCAAAGGGATTTTTCATTAGAACTTGCAATTGAAGGCCAAATCTTGTCAACCAAAGCTTGAATTCACTTGTTGGGCATCCTTTGCACATCTTTCTTGCATCAAACACACATCAAAGGTGAGAGAAAAATTCTAGATCTCAAAATGCCATTTTTATGTTAATTCATATAATCGAATTTTTAGCCGTTGAAATGTTAAATTGATGTTATATTATTGCTCAGTACATGTTAAGGATTGATTATATGTGTTTATATCAGTTTTGAACCGTTGTAGCATGAATTTTTATTTTTCAGGTATTAAAATTGAGTTGTTGGCTATTTGTTGAATAATTGGAGTTGTGGTGGTTGGAATCGATTGCTGTTAGCTTGTAAAAGTTTGTTAAATACGTGGTAGTAATGTTGCAATGCCAAAATTTTGATTGTGATGTCGGTGTGAAAGTCCAGAAATTTCAGCCATGATGCATTAGGGTTTTAGGGTTGTTGGGCTTGATTTGGATGGATTATGGTTGGTTTCTGAGGGGTTTAATGTAGTTGATTGAGTGGGTGAGTGATAGAAATTGGTTTGGAGGTGTTTGGATTAGTAGAATGTAAGTTATGACTTTTAGAAGTTTGGGTTGTCTTTCTTTAAAATCTTGAAATATGCCTTTGGATGTGTGGGTGGTGTTTGAGTGATTGAATTGTGACTTGTTGATGGTTAGACTAGGGTTTGGTTGTGTGGTTAATGCATGTTAAGTCGGGTGGCCTACTTTGTCATCTAACTTAGTTGTTTATTGCTTATTTGACTAGTTGTTGTTATGTTGTTGAAATGATTATTATTGATTGATTATTGATGAGCCAGGAGATAGGCAACCTACTTTGTTGTTCTCCTGTGATATTTGATTATTGATGAGCCGGGAGATAGTCAACTTGATATGTTGTCCTCATGAGATATGAATGTTTAATATTATTGTCATGAGTCTTCATATGTGTGTGCCACCTCTCGGGCAGCGTTGAGCTGTCAGGTTGATAACGACATGACTATCATAGGCTACCCCCAGCTCGCATGGCGGAGGTGCCATAGAGGGAGGGGCTAGTGAGGTACCTCGGGTATGTGAGTAATGGGGAGTTATAAGAAGAACGGTTGAGATCGTGATGGCGTTTGGAGCTACACCAACTAGAGTATCCTTTATTGATTGGTTATTATAATTAATGTGTTTATATTGTTATTGATGATTATTATGTGTTTACTGCTCAAAGGATGATTTCCAAGGAGTATAGTAAATACTGTTAGAGATCTATCGAATCCTCACTGGGCTTGTTTTATATAAGCTCACTCTCAATTATTGCATACATACAGGTGTTACGAATCCATATTATGGGTACGTGCCTCCAGAATAGAATAATGTGCCATATGTGGACGAGTCCTATGTGACAGAGTCTTGTCCTTGATATCTGATATTGTATTCTTTTGTTATCTTGTATATTAAAACTAGTTGGTTTGTATTTACTTAGAAGTTTATGATGTATAAGATGTTGTAAAGATAATGGATTAAATGTTGCTAGTTTAGTAGTCTTGTTTTGGAATATGATTAGGTTGCTAGATTGGTTATAATCTATTTTGGAAAATGTATGTTATATAGTAAATGTATGATGTTGGAATGGAGGCGTATAACTTATGCATGCAATGGTAAAAGAATGTTTAATGTATATTGTGGTTGTGTTGTTTAATTGTTGAATTGTTTGTGGAGTTAGTTGTATGAGTTACGGAGAGGTTGGTTTAGAGCCTCGGTATCCAAGTTACTGTCATTATACTACCAAAATTCCTTTGTGTCTTGACTAATCGTAGGAGGGGTGGAGTTGGGGCATTACACAAATGATTTTCCCATGTTCCTCCAAAGTCCAATGCACAAGCTCGTAGCATGTCCTCCAAGATCTGAATGGTCCTTTTGGACTGCCTGTTAGTTTGAGGATAGTAGGTTGTACTAAAACTTAACTTCATCCCCAACGCCTCTTGAAACTTTTGCCAAAACTGAGATGTGAACCTTGGATCTCTATCAGATACTATGCTCACAGGTACACCATGCAACTTCACAATGTTAGCTATATACAAATCAACTCGCTTCTCCAAGCTATCCGTCTTATTCATTGTGATGAAATGGGCTATCTTCGTCAATCGGTCCATAACCACCCAAACAGTATCCTAACCTCGAGGTAACCTCGGTAACTCTGTCACGAAATCCATTGTTATGTGCTCCCATTTCCATTGTGGAAGTTCTAAAGGTTGCAAGAGTCTTGCTGGTCTTTGTTGTTCGGCCTTAACCCTTTGACATGTCAAACAACGTGACACAAACTCCGTAATCTCCCGCTTCATATTATTCCACCAATAAAATTGCCTCAAATCTCGATACATCTTCGTTCCTCCAGGATGCATTGTATACCTCATGTTATGAGCCTCTTCAAGTACTTTTCTCTTCAACTCTGGGTCATTCGGTATACAGACTCGATTTCTAAATCTCCACAATCCTTCTTGCTGTCTGAAATCTAGATTGTCTTTCTTATATCTTCTGAAATTTTGGATCTTGTTGTTGAGCTTCCATGATTTGAGATATCAATGATGATTGAATCATTAGATGAGCATTTACCCCTAATCTCGCCAAGCTTGCCTTTCAGCTCAATGCATCTGCTACCACATTAGATTTTCTGGGCACATAGTTGATGGTGCAATTGTAATCCTCCAAGAGTTCTATCCATCTCCTTTGTCTTATGTTGAAATCCTTTTGAGAGAACAAGTATTTTAAGCTCTTGTGGTGGGTGAAGATCTCGAACTTGCTTCCCTACAAATAATGTCTCCACTTCTTCAATGTGAACACTATCGCCGCCAATTCCAAGTCATGAGTGGGGTAATTCATTTCATAAGGCTTTAGCTTCCGGGAAGCATAAGCGATGACTTGACCATTTTGCATCAGAACACATCCCAATCCTTCATTTGAAGCATCACTGTAAATGATAAACCCTTGACTTCCCTCAAGCAATGCTAAGATAGGAGAGGTTGTCAATCTCTTCTTTAACTCTTGGAAGCTATTTTCACATTTACCATCCCATGTAAAGATCACCTTCTTTTGTGTCAATCTTGTAAGAGATCCCGCAATTTTTTAGAAGTCTTTCACTAACCTCCTGTAATACCCAGCTATCCCAAGAAAACTGCGTACTTTCGAAACATTCTCAGGCTTCTCCCACGTTTGCACCATTTCAATCTTTGATGGATCCACTGCTATCTCTGCTTGGGAGATTATATGCCCTAAGAAAGCAACCTGATGAAGCCAAAACTTGCATTTGCTAAACTTGGTGTACAACTGATGTTCCTACAACTTCTGTAACACCATATGTAGATGCTTCTCATGCTCCTCTTCGGTCTTGGAATACACCAAAATATCATCTATGAATATTACCACAAACTGATCCAAGTAAGGCTAGAACACCCAGTGCATCAAGTCTATAAAGGCAGCAGGAGCATTCGTTAGTCCAAATGGCATCACAACAAACTCATAATATCCGTACCTTGTTCTAAAAGCTGACTTGGGCACATCTTCCCTATTGATGCAAAGCTGATAATAACCTTGCCTCAAATCAAATTTCGAATAAACTTTGGCTCCTTGTAGTTGGTCAAACAACTCATCTATCAATGGCAATGGATACTTGTTCTTAACAGTTATATGATTCAATCCCCGATAATCGATACATAACCTCAATGTGTCGTCTTTCTTCTTTACGAACAATACTGGGGCTCCCCAAGGAGATGAACTAGGTTGAACAAACCCTTTTTCTAGCAATCCTTGCAATTGAACCTTCAATTCTTGCAACTTAGTCCGGTCCATCCGATATGGTGCCTTTGAGATGGGTTGAGTGCCTGGCAATGCCTCAATCATAAAGTCAATTTCCTACTTTGGTGGCAATCCCGGTAATTCTTCTGGAAATACATCAACATATTCTCTTACCACTACCACCTCTATGAGCTTAACCTGATCAGTTGGCTTATTAATCAAATAAGCCAAGTATCCACTGCATCCCTTTCTCATTAATTTCATAGCTTTGATAAAAGAGACAATAGTATTACTTGAAGTATCACCTCTACCCTTTACCTCAATTACAGGTTGACTCGGTACCTGAAACTTCACAATCTTCGCCCGTCAATCCAATTGGGCATAGTTGCGAGCTAACCAATCCATTCCAAATAGAATATCATATTTTTGAAAAGGAAGTACAATGAGGTCAACCAAGAACTCTTGGTCCTTTATTTGAATTTTACATTCACTACATCCATATTTAGAAACATGCTTGGTGCCCATGGGATTGCTAACTTCTACATGATATGTTAAAGGTCCTACTTGCAACTTGATGCGATGCACACATTAAGGTGAAATAAAGGAATGCGTTGTTCCAGTATCAATAAGCACATTTACCCGTTGTTGTAAAATTAAGAAAGTACCTTCAACCACTGATATAGCCTCTGGAATCTCCTCTTGATCAACTGTATATACCCGGGCTTGGACCCTTTGTGCTGGGGCATTGACTGTGGTCTGGTGCTGCTGATATTTGCCTTGCCATTTAGGGCACTGCCTTGCCTGATGTTGATCACTGCCACATCTAAGGCATCTACCATTCTTTCTCCAACATTGGGCCTCCACATGCCCCTTCTTGTTATAATGCTTGCACACAACTTTACGGGCGGTAGTAGTATTACCCAAAGAACTACTAGCCGATTGAGTAATTGAAGTACTCGGTTATAGTCAGGTAGGGGCTGATCTAGCTTGACTTGAAGCTTGACTCTAGATTAAGTATGTTCTATGTGGTGCTTGTGGCAACATTAGCCTCTTACTCACTTGACTCGGTCCTCCACGAGTATCCAATCTCCTCTTCTCAACTCGCGATGCCCAATCAACCATCTCGGCATAAGAAATGAAACGGTGGGATGCAAGAAAATCATGAATTTCAGGCCTTAGTCCCCAAACAAAGTGTTTGATCCTTGCACTTTTTGTTTGAACCAATCCTGGCAAATACTTTGAGAGTTTGTTGAATCGAGCCTCGTATTGTACCACAGACAAGCCCCCTTGCCTCACAGTTAAGAACTCTTCTTCCTTTCTCTCTCGTTACCTTTAAAGGACTCCACAAAGTTGGCCTATGTTGTTGGGGTGCCATTCTGTTCCCAACGAGTCTTCTCATTTCTTTACCATTCCGCCGCATCTTCCTCCAACAAGAAAGTTGCAAAGGCCACATTCTTTTCATCATTATAGTCCATAGCCATGTAAATCTTCTCCACCTTGGCAAGCCAAGCCTTTGTCTTCTCACTGTCTGGCTCTCCCAAGAACCTAGAAGGTTCATACCCTAGGAAGCCTTTTAAGGTATCATCTCCATCACCTCGGTTGTTATTGTTGTCGTTGCCACCACTATTGTTATTATTATTATTGTTGTTGTTACCCACACTCATGTTCGCCTGTTGTTCCATCATCCTACTCATACGATCCAACACAGTTGCCATCATATTGAACATGGCTATTCTGAGGTTGACTAGGTCAACATTCCCTTTCCTTGTGCTCTGGCATTTGCGTAGGTATTACGACCTGCCATATATAAACATAGCATATGGATCACTCATGGTTATATAATATGCATGCCTTATGATATGAGATTAATGTAAATACATGTGTTAATAATGCTCCTACACCTAGGTTACACATAGACAAGAAGCAAATACATCACGTTAAGCACATAAGCTCACCTAAGCACATAAGTTCCTGAAAGTACTCCGACATACTATCATCTCAAGTTTCCTACCCACTAACCAGGGGTTCTAAATCTAGCTTACGCCTAGCTAAATAGCTAAGCTCTGATACCACCTAAAGGTGTCATGCCCCGGCCCCGACTCATTGCCAAGACAAGGCCGGAACATGACGCGAACTAGATAGATAACCTTGTACAATCGTCCATTCATGACCTAATCATTTGTAATATCCACAAGTAACTTCAAGAAAGGTGCCCAAATCTATCAGCACTTTAACATTCATCAACCTATTCATTCATATATACAAGGCCTATATTCAACACCCTGGCATACCACAAACATCAATGCCTTCTAGGCCTTAAAAGAATAGACTAGCAATAAGGTTACAATCCCATGTTTATAAGTTAGTTACACAACCAAATCCAAAAGAATATTACAGTACTTGAAGTTGTTCAATATTAACATAGTTTAATATCCAACATAGCATTAACAACAAGTATGATCACAGCAAGCAGAAGTCCGACCCATCATACAAGTAAGTCTTGCCCTCAGTTTGAGTCCCTAGCACAAGCTCAGCCTCGGCCTCACCTGAAAATTTGTCATAATAAGGGGTGAGCTACACTTAGCTCAGCGAGGATTAATGGTCTCCGGTGGTTTTCGCAAACAATTCAGCATTTGGAAACCTTTCATGAAAACATGATATGCATGAGTGCAATTAAGTACAAGAATTAATAACAAGCAATAACACGTCATTCTACCCTCCGAGGTCCTCAAGGGCCCAAGCGAAGGTAGGTTTACCATATATCAAAGAATACAATTTCTTGTACTGTTGTTGGAGATGGCCAGTCTCGAGTCAAATTCTAATATAACCCAACACACCAACCGATAAGGGCACTCCGGTGGCAACCCAACCATAGTAGCCAAGTACGTCCTGGCAGCCCAACGTTGCTAAGGCGGCCCAGAACTTATACTATGGCATTCAATAACTTAATCATACCAAACATCTCTCCAAGGAGACATACCAAGCAAGAGTGGAATTCAATCATAGCAAACAAGCTCGGAGGCAACAAGGTAGGTTGCCGCCGGTTAGTACAAGCGATAAATCACGCAATAATATAATCATGTTAATGATGGGACTCATATAGAATGTAGGCAGGCAATCAATTATAAAATTGTGCATTTAGGACTCTCAAGTTATAATGTGGAGGTCAACAAGAATGGTTGTTTCGTCATTCAAGAATTTTCAATACTCTTGCATTAGCTTAACTTAAGAGGTAAATTCGCCTATATTCCTAAACTTCAATTAATCTGATTTTGGTCTAGAATCAAAGCTTATATAATGTAGATAACTCTAGAATCAAACGGAACTCAATTCGGAGTTGAAACGAATGAGATATGGCCTCCGAAAAATCACTGCGTAGAGCTGTCAAACATTCGGGCATTGTAGCCTTCATCAGGTCGACCGAATGAAGCAGGTATTGCCCAGATGGGAGTTTTCTGCTGGGCATTGGGGCTTCTATCCGGGCGACTGGATAAAGACTGTAACGCCCGGATAGCTGAACGGGAAACACCCAAATTCTACCCAAATCATCCAATCTACAACCCATCTACCTATCAACCTTCAAACAAGTTGAAAATGACTATTATGCATCATACAAGGGTTCAAACTTCAACCAAAACACCCCAAATCAACAATCAACATTTGAATCCAATAATTCTTGTACAAGCTTCACAATATTAACACTCTCAACAACCTCAATACACCACTTAACAAGTTCAAATATACATATATAACCACATGTAAGCACCCAATCAAGCTCTAAACACATGTATAATCATAGACCATGCTTAATGTATCTTGAAAAGCATTTGAAAAAAACAACCCTCACCTTAACAATGCAAGAGGAATGCTAGATCAAGGTTGTAGGATGCAAGACAAGCTTCAAAAATGACTAACAAAGGTTTCTTCTCCTTTTCTTCTTCCTCTTTCTTCTTCTTCTTTTCCCTCTTTGATCGTGTGAGTGAGTATGTGGGTGTGTGTGTGTGTAGGGATTTTGTGTGTGTATGAGGTGTATTGTGTGTTTTGAGTGGGCAAAATAGTATAATAGTTGTATATAAAAATCTGATTTTGCCAA
Source organism: Ehretia macrophylla (assembly GCA_037974665.1). NCBI lineage: Eukaryota > Viridiplantae > Streptophyta > Magnoliopsida > Boraginales > Ehretiaceae > Ehretia > Ehretia macrophylla. The sequence continues at coordinate 21,262,276 of CM075782.1, read as the reverse complement.
ATGACCTCCTTACCCTCCAACTAAGTTATGTATTGGTAGTTTGCCATTTTGGTTGAATTACAACTAATTAGTTATTACTCATGACTTATTTGAGTACTATTAATGCCTACGACATGTAAAACTTCATAATACATGCAACATAACATTTTTGGCACGTAAAACGATGGATATGCACGTTAAATATTATTAAGGCATACTAATTGATGCTAATACACATGAAATAATATAAATGCATCATAATTGATGTCAATGCGTATGAAATAATATGAATGCATTATAATTAATATAATTATATATAGACTCTCGTGCCGGGTTTTACGGCAACGGACTCTCGCAATTTAGTCTTATAATATAGGGACCGACAAATAATTGCCAAGATAAGATCCGTTAACCTCCGACGTGAGGCGATGTCGTATGCGATCTGTTTTCAGTTGTTGAATGAGGAAATCCTCTGCCAGGGTATAAATGATAGAATGATGGAAATAAGTTTTTCCATAGGTGTCATCTATCATTCCATCGAATAGATCTACACATAGAAATAGAGCAAAAGGACTTAATCGTTTCATGGTCCTCATTCGATCAGGACATATTTAACGGAAGGATCGGATTGCATGCTAATTTGCAACTATAAATAGATTCATAAGAGTTGGACTTTATTACCGTATAAACTGTCTTGATATGTGTGTTACTAGTGCGTCACTCTTGAACGTGAGGGTATTCCGATGAATGATAGAGACATTCTCAGAATAGATTAAAAGCGTTTAATAGTCACACACAAATAAAGAACATCAAGAATAAAGCATTAAATGAGCTTGTAATTCATTTTGGACATTAATTGTTAAGTAGGCCAAAAGTACAAATACTAGAAAGTAGTAGGGCCAAAGTACAAATATTGAAAAGTATTGGGGCCGAAGTATAAATATTGAAAAGTATTGGGGCCAAAGTATAAATACTGAAAGTATTGGGCCAAAGTATAAATACTAAAAAATATTGGGGTTTCTTTCCAATTAATTATTCTAATGGGGATTAAAATTAATTATAGGAAAGAATTGCATGGATGACAAGTGGTATAGCTTGGAACCTTTCAATGTTATGACACTTGGCAAATGAAGATGTCTTGAAAATGCATGCTTAACACTTGGCATATGAAGATGTCTTGAAAATGCATGCTTGACACTTGGCAAAGGAAGATGTCTTGAAAATGCATGCTTGACACTTGGCAAAAGGAAGATGTCTTGAGAGAATGCATGCTTGACACTTGACAAAAGAAAGATATCTTGAGAAGATATATCATGCCACTTGTCACAAGCTAAGACAACACAAGACATTATATAAAGACCATCATTTCTTCTCCATGGTGGAGGATTTTTAGCCAACACACAAGAGAAAAGAAGACAAAAATTTCTCTCACTCACTTTTGCTCTCTTTGTTTCTCGGCCCAAGCAAGAACACCAACTAGGTGTTTTCTTTTTGCACTTTCACATACATACAAGCTTAGCTCTACTACCAGGAAGCTAGCACATTTACTCGATTGGTGGAGTTTCTTTTTGGATGCTCATGTGTATCGATCTAGAACCTTTGCACTTGTGAAGAAGGCCCGTCCACGCCATCCCATTTCCATCATCCTTCGGCTATCAACGTGAGGTATACCGCGTTTATCTCTCATTCACTTTGTAATATATTTGATATATTTCTTTATTCATGTTGGTTACCATGGACTTTAGTTCTAGACATGTGAATACAAATGATTATGGTGTTGAAATATTTTAAAACTTCAACACTTCCGCTTTTAACCATAATGGGTTGTGATTTGCATGTTTAAGTCAAACCGATCCTTACGCTCCCTTTCAAGTGATATCAGAGCCACAGTTTCTAAAGTCCATGAAATCATATGTATAGCCAAAGATCTAATCTTTAAAGTATGTAAAATGACCGTATCTCATGATTTTACATATGTGCATGTAAAGATCTAGCAAAAGAAATGATGGTACAAGAACAAGCAAGTAGAACATTTTTTTCCCGTGACATAGCCAAGATATTCTAGGCCTTGAGGTGGTTGAGAAATATGTTCCTTCATATGTATTGTAGGATGGAACATGAGAGTAGAACCTCTTCCTAGCCTTGGTCGTTTTTTCTTTTTAGCCTTGAGGTTATTTTTTGAGAAGTGTGCTCCTCTATGTGTATACAATGGAACATGGAACATGCAAGTAGAGCCTTCTCCTAGCCTTGGCCATTTTTTCTTTTTGGCCTTGAGGTTGGTTTTTGAGATGCGAGCTCCTTCATGTGTATTGTACATTGTATACGATAGAATTTGGAACATAGAAGTAGAGCATTTTTCCCTTACCATGGCCGAGAGTCTTCTTGGGATTATAAAGGTGAAAAAAATGTTGCTCTATTGCTTGGACTTGTTATAATAATTGATCTTAACTTGGATTTGTGATATAAGGAGTTATAATCACGGAATCTATTGGTTTACATGCATATTGGCAAGGGGTTGCTAATAGAGTTTAAAGATTAGATGGTTATGTTATGTTTTGTATGTGATGCATAAGATATATGATAGCTTACTTATCTAGCTTGGATTATATGTTGATATGTTTGATCTAAAGCTATATGAGTTTGATTAGTTTGAAGAATGGTGAATTCGATCATGGACTTAGTGTTTGAATGGTTGTAATTTCAAAAGAGGTTTTGTAATTAATTGATCCATTCATATGGTTTGTAATCGAGACATAAGTCTCACTTTACTTTTTTGCAATTGAGAGAATCTTGTAGTGAGGATTATGTGAAATCTTTTAAGAAGATTTGCAAGAAGACCATTGATGGCTTCCAAGAAGTTGGAGGACCTTTGGAGAATACAAGGAGTTGAAGACTATGAAGACATTTGATGTGCTTTAGTATAGTCTAATTTATCCTTGATTGTGTTCTAAGTCCAAGTCCATGATCCACCATTCCTATATGTTGTATGTGTGCTATATTATATGTTCTATGTGTTAGTATCTTATGATTAGCTTATGTATGCATGATGAGATCTTAATGTATGATTCATGCATATGTGTTTATTTGTTTGCTTAAATGTGATATTCGCTTATAAATGAACTAATGTGCAAAATGAGACCTTAACAAATTCAAAACCTCCCTACATGCAAACTAATATTAGATTGTTAAAAATGGTAAAATGAGTTTTATCGTAGCTCTCTGCCATCCTAGGACTTAAATGAACTTAAAGTGAATTATGTTTGGTTTAACCTAAAGGTAGAATGATGTGGTTCATAATAAGTTTATTGAGTCGCTAGTATAACATAGTGATGTAGTTATCTTCCAAAATCAAATGGCTAAGAATACCACAAAGGTTGAGGTCATTAGATTCGATTTGTCGGATAACTGGGAGATGATGGGTTTAATCTAACTAGATCACTTAATCAATAATGCACTAAAGCTGAGATCAAAATGATTTAGGGGCTAAAAATATTGACCATATCCTATTTAGAGAAATAGATGAACAAAGAGTTGTTGACTCTTGATGCCTATATTCCAAGAATACCACAAAGGTTGAGGGATATATGAGATTAAGAGAATTTGGTCACCCACTATGGAATCTTCATAGATTCACACTTCTCAATTTAGGGAGTGTGAGATTCGATAAGAGTTAGTGGGAGGTATCATCCAATTAAAGACCAAGTTAAATGATTAAACGACTTAAAGTCAACTAGCAATCTTATTTTTCCGCATGTTTATGGCTATATGAACCCATATTTGTTTTAATATTCCAGACTTATATCGCATGAATTAGACCAAACTTTATTGATTAATGTTGTCTAAGAATAGTTTTTGAGAAACTTAATCATATGATTATATTAGAATGCACTTAAGTTTCCTTCTTGATAATGTGTCAAAAAGAAAAGGTGTGATACTTATGGTTGATAAGTAAAACAATTTTAATATGCTATTGAGTTATATTCTTTTTGTATAAGAGTATACAAGATATAAAAGGAATATGATTCTAAATCTACAAAGAGTTGTGTGGTAAGCATATTTCATTGGCGTAATATAAGAAATCAATTCATGGTCGTATTTCATCTTTGATTATCATTAATACAAAGAAGAAAGGCATAAATCAGATGTTTCTATTAAGCCAGTGGGAGCATAATCTAAAAGATAATTAAGGATTGTAAAGGCATATGTAAAAGTGTTTGCATAACTGATAAATTTATCATTAAAAAGATGATTTAGTCAATATAGCTTGAATGTCAAGGCTATGAAGCTATAAATGAATGGTAAATGTGAAACTCCACTTTTCTGCTTTAACTCGATTTACGTGTTTTGTCTCGTTTTGCATGCATATGACCTGTTTATGTGCTATAGGGCCTAGAATGTTATAATTTTGATGTCAATACTCCTAATACATGCTAAATCTGCATTCATGAAATTTTCATCAAAAACGGGATCAGAAATTTTATCGTCAATTTTTAGTGAATAGTGTTTTCGAAACGCGTTCGCTAAAATTTTGAAACTGGTCTTTTTAACCCTTCTAGACCTAGACCACGGACTTTAATAGACCTGTGTTTGATTAAAACGGTTTTAAAATCGGCTTAAGAATTTATTAGGGTTTTTACACCAACTTTTGCGAAAATTGAGTTTTAAGCCGACTCGGGTGAAATTGTTTGATTGTAAAACTTCTTGTCACCTAAAAATAATTTACTTGAGCTATCTTGGGTGTTAAATAATTGTTTTGAACTTTGGTGATCAATAAAATGCATTTAAAGTCAAGAAAACACTAAAAATAATTAGTTTCCACTTTGACTTTCTTTTATTTATTTGACCTTTGCTTAATATATGATCAACACACATTAAAAACAAAGCAAAACACCACCAAAAACACATACAAAACCGTGGCTCCTTGGAGGAGAAAGATGAAGGCATTTTCAAAGCATTTTTCTCATAGATTTTGCATTTCAAAGCCGAATTGAGTGATTCAAAGCTTGATTTCACTTGTTTGGCATCCATTCTACACATTTCTTGCATCAAAACACATCAAAGGTGAGAGAAAAATTATAGATCTCAAAACTTGTCTTTTGCATTTTTGCGTATAAATGAAGATTGAACCGTTAGAATTGTAATATGATGTTAGATTATTGCTCCTTGCATGCTAGGGATCGTTTAGTGGTAATACTACGAGTTTCTGTCGGATGTAGCATAATTTTTATTTTTCGGGTATTAAATTTTGATTAAATTGTTCAATGTTGAATTAATTGAGTTGTGATGATCGAAATCGATTGCCGTCGATTTCTAAATACTTGATAATTACGTGTTAGCGGTGTTGTAATGCCGAATTTTCGATTACATTGCTCGTGGGAAAGTCCGGAAAATCCAGCCAAGATATCCTAGGGTTTTAGGGTTATCCGGCATGATTTGGAGGTGTTATGGTGGATTTCCGAGAGGGCTAATGTAGTTGGTTGAATGGGTGAGTGTTTGAAACTGATTTGGGGTTGTTTGGATTAGTAGAATGTAAGATATGATTATTTGAAGTTTAGGTTATCTTTCTTTAAATTATTGAATTGAGCCTTAGTTGATCGGGTGTGGTTTGAGTGACTGAATTGTGAGTTGTTGATGGGTAAACTAGGGTTTGATTGTGTGTTTAATGCATGTCCGGTTGGATGGCCTACTTTGTCATCTAACTTAGTTAATTGTTGTTAAATTGATTATTGATATGATTATTGATGATGATAATATGATGATTGATGATTATTGATTGATTATTGAGTATGGGAATCGGGCACTTTCGTTGCTGATCTCTCAGAATATTGATTGATTATTGAGTACGGGAATCGGGCACTTTCGTTGCTGATCTCTCAGAATATTGATGATTGATGTTTATATTTATTGCTGAGTCTCTGGTATGTGTGTGCCACCTCTCGGGCAGCATCGGGCTGTCGGGTTGATAACGGCATGACTATCAAAGACTGCCTCTAGCTCGCATGACGGAGGTGTCATGGAGGGAGAGGTTATTGAGGGTACCCTGGGTGCGTGAGTAATGGGGAGTTATAAGAAGAATGGTTGAAATCGTGATGGCGTTTGGAGCTACACCAACTAGAGAGAGTATCCTTTATTGAATGGTCATATAGTTATGTGATGATAGTATTATTTATGTTATTGTGTGTTTACTGACTCAAAGGATTATTCCAAGGAGTTTAGTAGACCTTGCTCGAGATCTATCGGATCCTCGCTGGGCTTATTTTATATAAGCTCACTCTCTATTATTGCATGCATACAGGTGTACTTTTGCAGGATTACGGGTACGTGCCTCCTGAAAAGGAGAATGTGAAAAACGTGCCTTACATGGATGAATTTTATGTTCCATAGTCTTATCCATGATGTCGTACATGTTTTATTATCTTGTAAATTAACTTAGTAGACTTTTATCTGCTTTGTAGTTTATAATGTATAAGATGTTGATAAGTTAATGAATTAGTTGATGTTGTCTTAGTAGCTTTTCTTTTGTTTATCATTAGGTTGCTAGATTGGCTCAATATGTTTTTGTATTGTATATTAAGGGTTCATGTATTATGTTGGAACGGAGGCATGTAACGAGAAATGTTTATTGTATGATATGGTCATGGTGTATGTTATTATGTTATTGAGGAGTTGTTTGTTGTATGGTTTATGGAGTTGATGTATGATGTCCTATGGAGGTTGGTTTAGAGCCTCGGTATTCTATTTACTGTCGTTATATTGCCAAAATTCCGTTGCGTCCTGACTGATTATAGGAGGGGTCGAGTTGGGGCGTGACATTTAAGTGGTATCAGAGCGCATGTTAGCTGTCAGCCGGGGTATCCTCGGAATGTGGGTAGTGGTCTAAGCATGCAAGTATGTATTAAGTGAAAGAAAAGTGAAACATATGTTAATATGTTTATGTGATTAATTTACTTAGGTGTCTAACTTTCTATGTGACCAATATGCCTTGTGTGTTAAGTGAACTAATGTGGTCAATGTGTTTTATGTGATAACTTGCTATATGTACTCAATGTGTTGTAATTAATGTGCATTATGTGATTAATGTGCATTATGTGATTAATGTGTATTATGTGACAATTGTGTTTTATGTGATCAAAGTGCTTTATGTGACGTTTGTTGCTTATGTGACTTTAATTGTTTATAACTTACTTCTGTGATATAACCTGTTTATGTGATGTTGGCTTCTTATATGCTGAATTGTGTGTTATGTGATAATGTTATATTATATGATAATCATGCATTACGTTGTACTTGTTTTCATGTGATGTAATTGTATATATTCTATAACTGTGGGTGATTCTTTTAGGAGAAGTAAGGATGACTGCAAGAGTTTTCGAAAATAGTGGTAGGCCATGATTTTGAATTATTATTATTCTAGAAGTTTATCAGTTAGATTTTAATTGTTATGTTTATGGATTTTAGTTTCGGCTTAGTGGATTGATCTTGATGTTCCTTTAGCGAGAATAAAGTTGTTCGAGGAAATAGCAATGTATCTTGATGATTATAATTACTTTTGTTGCCATGTTTAACTTGTTATTACTTGGAGATGGATTATAAGTTGAGGTTTCCGTGAGGTTATCATTAGACAAATTTGGAGTCTCAACTCAGACTATACTGCCTTGAGGTTATTTTAGAATGAATTTATTTGAGGAATTAGTGATGTATATTTGTGAATGGAATGAAGTGTGGTATAACATGTGAATAGGTCTACTATTTGGGATTGCTATATTATTAATGGGTATTTTGGAGTTTTGATCTTTAGACCTTGGAGACAATTGGAGTGATTCCTGACTAAAGTTACTTTATTCGAGGATGTAATTGTTGGGAGATAGAATTATTTGAGGAAATAAGAATGCATTTTGGTGACTGAACATTTACTTGCCTACATCAAGCTTTTGGGTTCTAGGTAGTATGACTTTCTAAATTGTTGATTGGGGATTCTGTTGTGTTATAATGGGTTAATATGAATCTGTATTGTATTATCAGATTTTGGAGTCTTCATTAGTTAATTTTCTTGGGTAATCGGTGATTTATCTTGTTTGGTGATTGGTCTGATACGGAATGTAAAATTTTGGAGTGATTTATCTTGTTTGGTGATTGTTATGACTCCTTAGGTTCTTTAGATCTCCTTAGTGTGTTGTTTTGGAGGAAGATAGATTGTAGGATTTGACTTGTTGGTGTTTAAGTGTGTAGGTGGGACACCCTTCTTGTACTCCATAATTCTATCAGTCTTATTATTATTTTTTACTCTATTCTCACTTATTTGAGAGAGAGTTACACTTTTCTAGCATATCAATTATTTCTTGAAAGTTTTGCTTATTGGATTAATGGATCCTATACTCATTTGACATTGTTTCTATTCTTAACATTCATATTTGCTTCTTATAGCAATGTCATTTATTGGAGTTAAGGTTTGAGACTTCTATATTTCATTCTATATCTCCAACCATTGGTTTCAATATTTCATTTCATTCTATTACTATTCATTTGGAAGTAATTTCACCTTTGTTATACCATTTTACTTATTCGATTTCACTTGTTTGATGTACTCTTTACCTAAGTACATCATTGTTATTCTTGTTGATCTTTGTTAATCCTATTATTTTATTATTAAATTCTGAGCTATTACTTTGCTTGTAATTGCTCACTCAAAGTACTCGGCACTGTCCTATTGTTATCATTTCTTATTCATACTTCTTTGGTATTGCGTGCTGAGATACTCTTGCCACTCATGTTTTCTATTGAATTAATCATCTCTTATTTCTTAATTTCATTTCGCCTCAAGTACAACTTACTTAGTGGTTACTTGAACAATCATCGAGAATTGAAATATCTACTTGTTCAAGAATTTTTGTTCAACATACTCAGCACTGTTTTGACTCGTCATCATCCTTTGTTCGTACTTATTTAACTGATAGGTGCTGAGACATTTCTTATCTTAGTTATCATGCTTCCTTATTAAACTATTAACATCTTGATTCTCTAACCTGTTTGACCTCTTGTTCACTTGATTGTTGGCTCGAATATGACTTTTCATATTCTTATTTCCTTGTAAATTTCATAAGAGCCATATTCTGACCAATGTCACTTTTGAGATATTTCCTTGATCAGTAATCATTCATGTTATCGTAAATGAGTTTTTAAACCCTCAGGGTGTTCATAGAGCTTTTTTGTGTAGTAGGGGATGATTGATAATTAGTGGTGTCATGCTAAGACTTTGGAGTTGCAATTTCTTTCATATGCAATATGATGTTAGGTGGGAGAGAATTATGAATTGAAGATTGTCTTGGAACTGTGATCATCAACTTGCTGTCAACAGAGGTTGTTCTTTTGAGGTCTTTGGTTAGTTGTCATTTTAAGAGATAAATGGGAACTAAGAGAAGTATTGTTAAGTGTAACGATTGAGGATTTAATAGTCTGTCAGTTCGAGAATTGCGCGGACGCAATTGTTTTAAGGAGTGGAGAATGTGAAACCCCACTTTTCTGCATTAACTCGATTTACGTATTTTGTCTCGTTTTGCATGCATATGACCTGTTTATGTGCTATAGGGCCTAGAATGTTATAATTTTGATGTCAATACTCCTAATACGTGCTAAATGTGCATTCATGAAATTTTCATCAAAAACGGGATCAGAAATTTTATCGTCGATTTTTAGTGAATAGTGTTTTCGAAACACGTTCGCTAAAATTTTGAAACTGGTCTTTTTAACCCTTCTAGACCTAGACCACGGACTTTAATAGACCTGTGTTTGATTAAAATGATTTTAAAATCGGCTTAAGAATTTATTAGGGTTTTTACACCGACTTTTGCGAAAATTGAGTTTTAAGCCGACTCGGGTGAAATTGTTTGATTGTAAAACTTCTTGTCACCTAAAAATAATTTACTTGAGCTATCTTGGGTGTTGAATAATTGTTTTGAACTTTGGTGATCAATAAAATGCATTTAAAGTCAAGAAAACACTAAAAATAATTAGTTTCCACTTTGACTTTCTTTTATTTATTTGACCTTTGCTTAATATATGATCAACACACATTAAAAACAAAGCAAAACACCACCAAAAACACACACAAAACCGTGGCTCCTTGGAGGAGAAAGATGAAGGCATTTTCAAAGCATTTTTCTCATAGATTTTGCATTTCAAAGCCGAATTGAGTGATTCAAAGCTTGATTTCACTTGTTTGGCATCCATTCTACACATTTCTTGCATCAAAACACATCAAAGGTGAGAGAAAAATTATAGATCTCAAAACTTGTCTTTTGCATTTTTGCGTATAAATGAAGATTGAACTGTTAGAATTGTAATATGATGTTAGATTATTGCTCCTTGCATGCTAGGGATCGTTTAGTGGTAATACTACGAGTTTCTGTCGGATGTAGCATAATTTCTATTTTTCGGGTATTAAATTTTGATTAAATTGTTCAATGTTGAATTAATTGAGTTGTGATGATCGAAATCGATTGCCGTCGATTTTTAAATACTTGATAATTACGTGTTAGCGGTGTTGTAATGCCGAATTTTCGATTACATTGCTCGTGGGAAAGTCCGGAAAATCCAGCCAAGATATCCTAGGGTTTTAGGGTTATCCGGCATGATTTGGAGGTGTTATGGTGGATTTTCGAGAGGGATAATGTAGTTGGTTGAATGAGTGAGTGTTTGAAACTGATTTGGGGTTGTTTGGATTAGTAGAATGTAAGATATGATTATTTGAAGTTTAGGTTATCTTTCTTTAAATTATTGAATTGAGCCTTAGTTGATCGAGTGTGGTTTGAGTGATTGAATTGTGAGTTGTTGATGGGTAAACTAGGGTTTGATTGTGTGTTTAATGCATGTCCGGTTGGATGGCCTACTTTGTCATCTAACTTAGTTAATTGTTGTTAAATTGATTATTGATATGATTATTGATGATGATAATATGATGATTGATGATTATTGATTGATTATTGAGTATGAGAATTGGGCACTTTCATTACTGATCTCTCAGAATATTGATTGATTATTGAGTACGGGAATCGGGCACTTTCGTTGCTGATCTCTCGGAATATTGATGATTGATGTTTATATTTATTGCTGAGTCTCTGGTATGTGTGTGCCACCTCTCGGGCAGCATTGGGCTGTCGGGTTGATAACGGCATGACTATCAGAGACTGCCTCCAACTCGCATGACGGAGGTGTCATGGAGGGAGAGGTTATTGAGGGTACCCTGGGTGCGTGAGTAATGGGGAGTTATAAGAAGAATGGTTGAGATCGTGATGGCGTTTGGAGCTACACCAACTAAAGAGAGTATCCTTTATTGAATGGTCATATAGTTATGTGATGATAGTATTATTTATGTTATTGTGTGTTTACTGACTCAAAGGATTATTCCAAGGAGTTTAGTAGACCTTGCTCGAGATCTATCGGATCCTCGCTGGGCTTATTTTATATAAGCTCACTCTCTATTATTGCATGCATACAGGTGTACTTTTGCAGGATTACGGGTACGTGCCTCCTGAAGAGGAGAATGTGGAAAACGTGCCTTACATGGATGAGTCCTATGTTCCAGAGTCTTATCCATGATGTCGTATATGTTTTATTATCTTGTAAATTAAATTAGTAGACTTTTATCTGCTTTGTAGTTTATAATGTATAAGATGTTGATAAGTTAATGAATTAGTTGATGTTGTCTTAGTAGCTTTTCTTTTGTTTATCATTAGGTTGCTAGATTGGCTCAATATGTTTTTGTATTGTATATTAAGGGTTCATGTATTATGTTGGAACGGAGGCATGTAACGAGGAATGTTTATTGTATGATATGGTCATGGTGTATGTTATTATGTTATTGAGGAGTTGTTTGTTGTATGGTTTATGGAGTTGATGTATGATGTCCTATGGAGGTTGGTTTAGAGCCTCGGTATTCTATTTACTGTCATTATATTGCCAAAATTCCGTTGCATCCTGACTGATTATAGGAGGGGTCGAGTTGGGGCGTGACAGTAAATCTCATTTGTTAATGGTTGTCCTTACTTTATGGTTTTGATTCTTTTGTGACATAAGTATATGTGCATTTGAAAGAATTTTAATCAAAGTGTGCTTTGGAAGCATGGAATGGTTTCAATGTTATTAAATGGAATAATTGTTGTTGCATTAGCTAAAGGACAATTAATTTGTATACTTTTTTATGCACATTATCTTAATGTGGGCGAAAGAATGTATGACAAATATATTATTAACTGTAATAACCACATACCGAATATATTTTGGATAGTTTGTAACCCAAGTCAGTTGTAGACTCTTCATGACTTAGTTAGTTCCAATATAAGATGGTGAGTAAGTTGGTTTTGGATCAACTTATTTATCTTATTTTAGGAAGGTAATCGAGTGATTCTCTGTTTGATAAAGGGCTAAAGATACTAAATTGTTTGGATTAATACATGGTCATATATGAGTTTTTTGTGAATAAGCTACAATTATGCTTTCTCTTTTATGTAACCTCACTTATGATAGTCATAGTAAGGTTATGTGTTTTTGTTGAAGAACGTGTCTAAAATCTTTTGAAAATTTCAAAGAGCATTAGACTAAAGTAGAGAAACCATATAGGAAAAATGTATTATTGCACTATGATGTGATCATGATTCTAAAAATACTTAAGTACTATTTGGATGAGTATCTCAATTTTTTGGTATAGTATTGTAATTAACAACACCTGATGTACCACAATTAAATAGGAGTTTCTTAGTGAAGAAATTGTGCTTTGTATGACTTAGTATAAAAATTGATTAGTTTGACTAATCATACTATTTACTTGCAACTACTTTCCTTATTTCAATTTTATTCAATAGTTAAATTCCTACATTGCTAGAACTTTATATGTGATAAGAGTTGATAGCAACCAAATATTAAAAGAGGTAATATTTGGATTGTCCTACTTTTAGTGAAAAGTTTTTAAAGGACAAGTGGGAGTTTGGGGTTGAAAGGTAATCTCATGCTATATCCTTGTTGTAATGCCCCGATCCTTCACGAGACCGGAGTCCCAATCCCAAAACCTTAGGCACGAAAAACAAGAAAAAATGGATGGAGTTTCCCCTGTTTATAGGACTATCAGTTCACCTGTACCCAGTACATTTATCCTCAAAACCACAACCCAACTCTAACATACAATCCCGTCCTCTAATGTCAACACATCCAACAAACTCCTCAAGGTCATCCAAGCCTTGGAACCCAATATTATAACATACAAGCATGCAAGGTTAAAATCCTTTGAAATCTTATCTCTTAAATCCACTTATCACTATCAATTTTCACAACACTTACACTTTATAGTACAAATACCTCCACAGTACATAAATACATACAAAACCAAATACAGTTACATATTTACAATCCACGGACTAACACATCCAATCACAGAACCTCCTAAGTTTTCCTGCATTTTCTTCCGAAGGTACTAAACCTGAAAGGTGTTAGAAAGAGGGGTGAGCATACAAACCACATATGCTCAGTGAGGGAGGGAACACATATAACGGGGAATTTTCGAAGGCATTTCATGCAATGCAAATAGAACCTATCAAACACAAAAGCACACGAGTCTATATAACACACAAGTTTAGATAGCACCCAAGCACACAAATGTACGGGTCAAGATAGCACACAAATACACAAGCTAAATAGTACAAAAGCACACGAGTATCTAAGACAAGATAACAAACAACACAAGAGCTAGATACTACTCAAGTACCCGAACTATAAATACATATGGCTAGCTAACACCCAAGCTCACAACTATAAAGCACGCAAGTATACAAATAACATATATGGCAATATAATCCTTTAACAAAAGAACCACGTATAGACAAATAGAACTCAAATTGAGTAGCCAAATAATAAACGAATATCACATATGTAAAAAGGATACGGTTCAGCTTCTTTGTTTTCGATTTTGAACCACGAACCATGATCTTTAAGCAAATGCCGGCAAACCCCTTATTCCTCCAAATGGGGTACTCCGGATGTACCCCGATCCTACGACCCATATCTCCCGAGGTAGATTTATATGCCCCAACGAGGTGAACCATACCTCTGAGGTAGAGGAGTATGCCTCAGCGAGATAGGGACTGGGAAACCATGATAGCCGAGGGAGCACGGCAAGCCTGAAGCCCCCCGTGTTACTCGACACTACCATGCCTAAAAATGTTGCGCAACCCTGAACAAGATCATGAGAGCCAAGAATATCAAATCAAAGTAGGCCGCCCTCGCAGTTAATCACAAATAACAAGAAAAGACACAAGATAACAAGTAAATAATATATATAAACTTTATCAATTACCAAATAATATAATCTAGAAACAATAAAATAAGTTAAAATGCACAGAAGAGATGAAGACTCCCTCACCTTGGATTAAGCCAAGCATGCAAGAAAAATAGCTTACATTCACTCCAACCTTCATGAATTGGATCAACTATGCAATCTCTATCTTGTCCCTATAAGTATAACACTTTAGCAAATAACCCACAATACCAAGTGAACTAGCTTCACAAGAACACTTCATAGCTTTATTTATACTCTAAGCATTTGTAACCAAAACTGTAACATAACACTTAATACATATAAATAAACTGACTCATTAGCCTTTAACTTGTTACCTCATCCCTACTTCTAGTTAGCAATTTAGTCTTTCAATTGTACAATGTCAACTAACAACTCTTAATACAATCTTGTTTACTTACATTTAAACTATTCATATTCTCTCTAAGCTAACAATTCATTTAGCAAACAAGCTAAAGTCTCAAGTAACCCAACTATCATTACAACTACTATAAAAGGCTATAACAATACAAGGAAAGCACGTACAATATAACACAAAGTAACATATAACTGGATTTATGAACTTCTCCAAAAGAAAATGACATTCTATACAAATACAACTAAACACATGAACTGAGCAAGCATTGTCACGCCCCAACTCGACCCCACCTACAATCAGTCAGGACGCAACGGAATTTCGGCAGCATAACGACAGTAAATAGATTTCCGAGGTTCTAAACCAACCTCATAAAACATCATACATCCAACAATTCCTCAACAGCATAACAACAACATACAACATAACCATATTATACAATAAACCATCCTCGTTATACGCCTCCGTTCCAACACGACATATAATACCTCAACCTTATCATACATTTCAAAAATAAGTTGAGACACAACTACAACTTAACCATAGACAAAAGAAAGCCACTAAGTTAACATCGTTTGGATCATCATCTTTCAACATCTATTACAATAAGAACCACAAAGCATATAAAAGTCTATTAAGCTAATATACATGACATTAAACAACATATAATCATGGATAAGACTCGGGAACATATGACTCGTCCACGTAAGGCACATTTTCCTCCTCAGGAGGCACGTACCCGTAATCCGGCTCTGCAACACCTGTAAGCATGCAATAATAGAGAGTGAGCTCATATACATAAGCCCAGTGAGGATACGATAGATCTCGACAGTATTCACTACGCTCCTTGGATTTAGTCCTTTGAGCAAGTAAACACACAACAACAATAATAACATTATCATCACATAACTATATAACTATTCATTAAAGGATACTTTATTTGGTGTAGCTCCAAACGCCATCACGATCTCAACCGTTCTTCTTATAACTCCCCATTACTCACGCACCCGAGGTACCTCACTAGCCCCTCCCTCCATGACACCTCCGTCATGCGAGCTGGGGGTAGCCTATGGCAGTCATGCCGTTATCAACCCGACAGCCCGACGCTGCCCGAGAGGTGGCACACACATACCAAGACTCCATAATCATCAATCATCAATCAATCATCAATCAATCAATTGGGAGATCAGCAACGAAAGTGCCCGATTCCCGAACTCAATAATAATCAATCAATAACATCAATATATCATCAATATTTAATTAACCAACAAACAACGAAGTTAGATGACAAAGTAGGCCATCTAACCGGACATGCATAATATACACAATTAAACCCTAAATTATTCATCAACAACTCACCATTCAACACTCGAACACTACCCAACTATCTAAAGGCATCGTTCAAGAAATTAAAGAATGACAACCTAAACTTCTAAAATTCATAACTTACAATCTACTAATCCAAACATTGCCAAATCAGTTCCTATCACTCACCCATTCAACCTACTACATTAGCCCTCTCGGAAATCCACCATAACACCTCCAAATCATGCCCGATAACCCTAAAACCCTAAGATGTCATGGCTGGATTTTCTGGATTTTCACACGAACAATGTAATCAAAAATTCGGCATTACAACAGCGCTAACACGTAATTATCAAGTATATAGAAATCGACGGAAATCGATTTCGATCAACACAACTCATTTAATTCAACTTTGAACATTTTAATCAAAATTAAATACCCAGAAAATAAAAATTATGCTACATCCGACAGAAATTCGTAGTATTAGTATATAACGATCCCTAGCATGCAAGGAGCAATAATCTATCATCAGATTTCAATTCTAACAGTTAAATTTTCATTTATGAGCAAAACCATAAAAATGACATTTTGAGATCTAGAATTTTTCTCTCACCTTTGATGCGATATAAGCCTAGGAATGCGTGCTATGCGTGCCCAACAAGCAGAATCCAAGTCGTTGCGAAGTTTCACGGACAAAAACCAAGTTTTTCTTTGAAAAATTGGATTGAAAAGCTTGAAAATCTCTTTGGCTTTTTCTCCTTCTTTCTCTCAGCCTTGTGTGTGTTTGTGGAGTGTGTTTTGTGTTGTGTGAGTGTGTGTTGATGAAAAGAAGTATTTAAAAGCTTGGTCAAATAAAAAAAATTGTAAAGTCAAAGTAGTTTAAGTTAATATTTTTGTGTTTTAATGACATTAAACTCATTTTATTGCTCACCAAGCTCAAAATAATTATGCAACCCCCAAGATATCTCAAGTGGATTATTTTTAGGTGACAAGAAGTTTTACAATCCAATAATTTCACCCGAGTCGGCTTAAAACTCGATTTTCGCAAAAGTCGGTGTAAAAACCCTAATAAATTCTTAAGCCGATTTTAAAACCGTTTTCATCAAACACAGGTCTATTAAAGTCCGTGGACTAGGTCTAGAAGGGTTAAAAAGACCAGTTTCAAAATTTTAGCGGACGTGTTTCGAAAATACTATTCACTAAAAATCGACGATAAAATTTCTGACTCCGTTTTTTATGAAAATTTCATGAATGTACATTTAGCACGTATTAGGAGTATTGACATCAATATTATAACTTTCTAGGTCCTATAGCATATAAACAGGTCATATGCACGCAAAACGAGATATAGCACGTAAAACGAGATAAGCAGGAAAGTGGGGTTTCACATTCTCCCCTCCTTATAGAAATTTCATCCTCGAAATTCTTACTTGATGTACGGAATAGATCTGGGTATTGCTGCTGCATCTGATCTCATCTCTCCCACGTAGCTTCCTCAATGCCGTGATGCTTCCACAACACCTTAACCATCGGAATCCTCTTCGACCTCAACTCTCGGTCCATCTGATCTAGAATACGAATCGGACGCTCGTCATAAGTCAAATTCTCTCGAAGCTGTAACAGCTCTGACTCAAGAATATGAGAAGGATTCGGATTATATTTCCGCAAATTAGACACGTGAAATACATTGTCGACATTAGAGAAGTTCTCCGGTAAAGCCAACCGATATGCCAACTTATCAACCCTGCCAGTAATCTCAAACGGCCCAACAAATCTCGGACTCAGCTTTCCACCTTTACCATAACGAGCAAACCCCTTTCGAGGAGACAATCTCAAGAAAACCCGATCTCCAACTGCAAACTCCAAGTCTCGACGACGCTTATCAGCATAACTCTTGAATCTACTCTGCGTTGTAAGCATTCTCTGCCTGATCAACTGAACATTCTCAATCTTCTCAAGAAGTTCTGGCATAATAGTCGGATCAACAGTCTTCATCTCTCCTACCTCGTCCCAATATAAAGGTGAACGGCACTTACGACCGTAAAGAGCTGCGAAAGGCGCCATCCCAATAGTAGCTTGATAACTATTGTTATAGGCAAACTCGGCAAGTGGTAGATGTTTCTCCCAATTCTTCCCGAAGTCCAGAACACAAGCCCTAAGCATATCTTCCAGAATCTGAATAGTCCGCTCAGACTGACCGTCGGTCTGTGGATGATACGCTGTACTGAAGTTCAACTGAGTACCTAAAGTCTCCTGAAGTTTCTCCCACAAACGAGAAGTAAATCGAGGATCTCGATTAGAGACAATACTAGATGGAATACCGTGAAGTCTAACAATCTGATCCAGATAGAGATTCGTCAACTTTGTAACCTCATCTCCTAACCTCATTGCAATAAAATGAGCTGTCTTCGTCAAACGATCCACGACAACCCAAACTGCATCATTACCCCTCGGTGATCTAGGTAACCCAGTGATGAAGTCCATCGTAATATGCTCCCATTTCCACTCTGGTATAGCCAACGGCTGAAGCAAACCTGCAGGTCGTTGATGCTCGGCTTTCACTCTCTGACAAGTCAAACATCTAGATACAAACTGAGCAACCTCCCTCTTCATGTTGTTCCACCAGAAATGTTGCTTCAGATCCCGATACATCTTGGTTCCACCGGGATGAATAGTATATTTAGAATTATGAGCTTCCTCCAGAATACCTCGCCTCAAGCCCGGTTCATCGGGAACACAAACCCTATTCCGAAATCGAAGAATACCGTCCTCATGCAGTTTGAAGTCAGACCAATCATCCGTGATCTGATCCTTGATCTTCTGAAGTTTAACATCAAGTTGCTGAGCTTCCCTGATCTGAGACAATAATAAAGGCTGAATACGGAGATGTGAACACATCACCCCAACCTGAGTGAACTCTGGTCTCCAATAACTAAACTCCTCAAGAACCTCCCACTTCTTGACAGCCAAACAAGAAATACTAGCCTTCCGGCTGAGAGCATCTGCCACAACATTTGCCTTTCCAGGCAGATAATTGATAGAACAATTATAATCTCCAAGAAGCTCCATCCACCTCCGCTGGTACATATTTAACTCCTTCTGTGAGAACAAGTACTTTAGACTCTTATGATCAGTGAAAATTTCAAACTTACTTCCCCACAGATAATGACGCCACTTCTTGAGTGCAAAGACAACTGCTGCTAACTCAAGATCATGAGTCGGATAATTTTCTTCATAAGGCTTCAACTTTCGAGAAGCATAGGCAATAACTCGGCCATCCTGCATAAGAACACATCCCAAGCCCTCCTTGGATGCATCACTGTAAATGACCATATTATCGGTCCCCTCTGGTAGAGCAAGTACTGGAGCGGTAGTTAACCTCTTTTTCAACTCCTGAAATCCACTCTCACACTTCTCGTCCCAATTAAAGATAGTCCGTTTCTGAGTCAACTTAGATAGTGACCCCGCAATCTTCGAGAAGTCCTTGACAAACCTACGGTAATAACCCGCCAAGCCAAGAAAACTACGGACATCAGAAACACTCTCTGGCCGCTTCCAAGACATCACCGATTCAATCTTAGTGGGATCTATAGAAATACCGCTCTGTGTAATAACATGGCCAAGAAAAGAAATCCGTTGCAACCAAAATTCACATTTGCTGAACTTGGCAAACAATTGATGCTCCTGCAACTTCTCTAATACAAGCCGTAGATTTTGCTCGTGCTCCGATTCAGATTTAGAATAGACCAAGATATCATCAATAAAAATCACAACGAACTGGTCCAAGTACGGCTGAAAGACTCGATGCATCAAATCCATGAATGCTGCCGGTGCATTAGTCAAACCAAAGGGCATAACAACGAACTCATAATGCCCGTACCGAGTCCTGAAGGCAGACTTCGGAACATCCTCCGTACGAATCCGAAGCTGATAATACCCCTGCCTCAAATCAAATTTAGAATAGACTTTGGCTCCCTGAAGTTGATCAAACAACTCATCAATCAGTGGCAAAGGATATTTATTCTTGATGGTCACCTGATTCAAACCACGGTAATCAATTCACAATCTCAAAGTACCATTCTTCTTCTTCACAAATAAAACAGGAGCTCCCCAAGGTGAAGAACTTTGCTGAATGAATCCTTTATTCAATAACTCATGTAACTGAGTCTTCAACTCCTTCAACTCAGCTGGTGCCATCCGGTACGCCGATTTAGAAATAGGTTGAGTACCGGGAACAAGATTAATCACAAACTCTATATCCCTCTCTGGCGGCAATCCTGGCAACTCCTCGGGAAATACATTAGGATATTCCCGGATAATAGGGACTTCCTCTAGCTGTAGCTTATCAGATGGCTTGTTGATCAAATAAGCTAGATAACCCGAACACCCCTTACTCACCAACTTAACGGCTTTAGTTGCGGAGATAACAAAACTCGTCTTAGCACCCTGGTTACCCGCTACCTCAACTACTGGCTGATCTGGCAAACGAAACTGTACTACCTTGGTTCTACAGTTCAACTGGGCATCATACTTAGAAAGCCAATCCATACCCAGAATAACATCATACCCCCAGATAGGAAATAAGATAAGGTCCGAAGGAAAATTATGCCCCTTAACATGTATTATACAATCCTTACATACTAAGCCAGTAATATACTTATCAGTCAAAGAGGTACTAATCTCAACCACATAAGGCAATCTTTCAGGTTGCAATTTAACACGTTGCACACAAGCAGGAGTAATGAAAGAATGCGTAGCACCAGAATCAATCAACACTTTAACAAGTTGATCAAGTATAAGGAAGTTACCTTCCACAACTGCAGTCTCCTCAGGCATCTCCTCCATATCAACTGCGTAAGCCCGAGCCTGAACCTGCTGCTGCTGTGGTACACTGCCTGTAGGCCTACCCTGGTAACCCTGAGTCGCTGCCCGACCCTCAGTCCTCGCATATCTAGGGCAATCCTTTGCCCTATGCTCGATGCTACCACAACCCAAACATGTCCCTGCCTTTACCCTGCAGTCGGACTCCACATGCCCTGGGCGCTTGCAGTAATTACACTGCGATGATGTGGCACTAACACTGCCCCTAGAAGAACCAGAAGCTGATGAAGCAGCTGATACAGCCTCCTGCTGAGGTCTCACCACGCTAGGCCTGTATTGACCCTGAGACTGCGCTGGCCTATACTGAGTCTGAACCTGATATGGCCTCTGCTGAAACTGACGCCAATAGTAACTCTGCTGACCTTGTGGCCTATAAGAACCCTGCTGGGCTGGTGGCCTGTAGACAACCTGCTGTACTGGAGGCCTATATATAACCTGCTGGCCCTGTGGCTGATATGGCCTCTTACTAGGCTGACTGGAGACAATCTGATCCCCCTTCCTCTTCTCTAACCTAGAAGCTACATCAAAAGCCTCAGTAAAGATATCATAGCGATTCAGAGCCATTGCATCCTGAATCTCGGGCCTCAATCCCAACATAAATCTACGGGTCTTGCTCTCCTCCACAGCTACAAACTCCGGTGCATACCGGGACAACCTAGTGAATGTAGCCTCATACTGAGCCACAGTAGAATCCCCCTGTACCAAAGACAAGAACTCAGCCTCTCTCCTCTCCCGTGCAACCCTCGGGACATACTTATCCCTAAAAGCAGTCAGAAAGGTATCTTAAACATACGGAACACCCCGGGTCTCCCAACTGGCTCTCACAGTGCGCCACCATTCCTCTGCCTCATCATCAAGCAAATAGACATCACAAGTCACCTTCCGCTCATCAGTGTACCCGAGAGAATCAAAAATTTTCTCTAACTTACTAATCCACGACTCGGCCTTCCTATCATCAGGCTCTCCCTAAAATCTAGGAGGATAGTACCCTAGAAACTCCTTCATAGTACCTCGACCATGATTACCTCCCTGTACATTATGTATCTGAGCTTGCAACGCCTGAGTCTGAACAGCCTGACCTGTTAACAACTGGGCCTGCCCAGCCATCAAATCTGCAATCCGATCCATTGCTGACCCTAACCTGGCATCACCCCTATCACTGCCCTGTGCCACATTACCAGGAACCTCATCTACAATCTCGGGCCTACCACGAGTCCTCGGTCTACCGGCCATCGTACTAATCAAAGAGTTAACACAGGTTATAGCACATAAACAGGTTATATACAACTTTTAACACATAAACAACAAACTCATATAAAACACATAGATCAAATAAGTTTCAATCACACAAACAAATTGATCACATAATCACATAAGCACTTAAATCACATAATCACTTAATCATTTAGTCATATCAATACATAATTCACCTTTCTTTCTTTTCACACATATTTCATGCTAAGACCATTACCCACATTCCGAGAATACCCCGGCTGACAACTAACATGCGCTCTGATACCACTTAAATGTCACGCCCCAACTCGACCCCACCTACAATCAGTCAGGACGCAACGGAATTTCGGCAGCATAACGACAGTAAATAGATTTCCGAGGTTCTAAACCAACCTCATAAAACATCATACATCCAGCAATTCCTCAACAGCATAACAACAACATACAACATAACCATATTATACAATAAACCATCCTCGTTATACGCCTCCGTTCCAACATGACATACAATACCTCAACCTTATCATACATTTCAAAAATAAGTTGAGACACAACTACAACTTAACCATAGACAAAAGAAAGCCACTAAGTTAACATCGTTTGGATCATCATCTTTCAACATCTATTACAATAAGAACCACAAAGCATATAAAAGTCTATTAAGCTAATATACATGACATTAAACAACATATAATCATGGATAAGACTCGGGAACATATGACTCGTCCACGTAAGGCACATTTTCCTCCTCAGGAGGCACGTACCCGTAATCCGGCTCTGCAACACCTGTAAGCATGCAATAATAGAGAGTGAGCTTATATACATAAGCCCAGTGAGGATCCGATAGATCTCGACAGTATTCACTACGCTCCTTGGATTTAGTCCTTTGAGCAAGTAAACACACAACAACAATAATAACATTATCATCACATAACTATATAACCATTCATTAAAGGATACTTTATTTAGTGTAGCTCCAAACGCCATCACGATCTCAACCGTTCTTCTTATAACTCCCCATTACTCACGCACCCGAGGTACCTCACTAGCCCCTCCTTCCATGACACCTCCGTCATGCGAGCTGGGGGTAGCCTATGGCAGTCATGCCGTTATCAACCCGACAGCCCGACGCTGCCCGAGAGGTGGCACACACATACCAAGACTCCATAATCATCAATCATCAATCAATCATCAATCAATCAATTGGGAGATCAGCAACGAAAGTGCCCGATTCCCGAACTCAATAATAATCAATCAATAACATCAATATATCATCAATATTTAATTAAACAACAAACAACGAAGTTAGATGACAAAGTAGGCCATCTAACCGGACATGCATAATATACACAATTAAACCCTAAATTATTCATCAACAACTCACCATTCAACACTCGAACACTACCCAACCATCTAAAGGCATCGTTCAAGAAATTAAAGAATGACAACCTAAACTTCTAAAATTCATAACTTACAATCTACTAATCCAAACATTGCCAAATCAGTTCCTATCACTCACCCATTCAACCTACTACATTAGCCCTCTCGGAAATCCACCATAACACCTCCAAATCATGCCCGATAACCCTAAAACCCTAAGATGTCATGGCTGGATTTTTTGGATTTTCACACGAACAATGTAATCAAAAATTCGGCATTACAACAGCGCTAACACGTAATTATCAAGTATATAGAAATCGACGGCAATCGATTTCGATCAACACAACTCATTTAATTCAACTTTGAACATTTTAATCAAAATTAAATACCCGGAAAATAAAAATTATGCTACATCCGACAGAAATTCGTAGTATTAGTATATAACGATCCCTAGCATGCAAGGAGCAATAATCTATCATCAGATTTCAATTCTAACGGTTAAATTTTTATTTATGAGCAAAAACATAAAAATGACATTTTGAGATCTAGAATTTTTCTCTCACTTTTGATGCGATATAAGCCTAGGAATGCGTGCTATGCGTGCCCAACAAGCAGAATCCAAGTCGGTGCGAAGTTTCACGGACAAAAACCAAGTTTTTCTTTGAAAAATTGGATTGAAAAGCTTGAAAATCTCTTTGGCTTTTTCTCCTTCTTTCTCTCGGCCTTGTGTGTGTTTGTGGAGTGTGTTTTGTGTTGTGTGAGTGTGTGTTGATGAAAAGAAGTATTTCAAAGCTTGGTCAAATAAAAAAAATTGCAAAGTCAAAGTAGTTTAAGTTAATATTTTTGTGTTTTAATGACTTTAAACTCATTTTATTGCTCACCAAGCTCAAAATAATTATGCAACCCCCAAGATATCTCAAGTGGATTATTTTTAGGTGACAAGAAGTTTTACAATCCAATAATTTCACCCGAGTCGGTTTAAAACTCGATTTTCGCAAAAGTCGGTGTAAAAACCCTAATAAATTCTTAAGCCGATTTTAAAACCGTTTTCATCAAACACAGGTCTATTAAAGTCCGTGGACTAGGTCTAGAAGGGTTAAAAAGACCAGTTTCAAAATTTTAGCGGACGTGTTTCGAAAATACTATTCACTGAAAATCGACGATAAAATTTCTGACTCCGTTTTTGATGAAAATTTCATGAATGCACATTTAGCACGTATTAGGAGTATTGACATCAAAATTATAACTTTCTAGGTCCTATAGCACATAAACAGGTCATATGCACGCAAAACGAGATATAGCACGTAAAACGAGATAAGCAGAAAAGTGGGGTTTCACAAGCATCTTTTATAAACAAATCCTAGTTTCATTAACTTCCAAATAAAACACAAAGAATAAGACTCTAACAAGCTCTAACCAACTATCTAACTATTCAATTAGACATGCTTACACAAAAATAGAACACTTAACAAATAAGGAAAATTAACAATTCAACTAATCACAATTAGACAATTAAGCATATTAAAACTCTGATTCAAGATAAGAACTAAACTACAACACATGGCCTCAATAAACATCCATAGAAGTACATCTATGTAACAAATAACAATAACCAACAATCCAAGTTCAAAACACAAGAAGTCTACTAAAACCCCTTTCCAAAAATTGGCATTTTAACTTCTAAACTTCACACAAGCTACGAAACCCCAAAACCAACTATACCAACTTCTACGCATACTTTATGACACCTCCCAACCATATAAAATCACACAAACCATCGTTTGCCGCAAAACTCCGAATTGCCCCTTAGCCCGTTTGAACTACAACTACCAAATCCAATCACCAATTTAATACCATAAATGCATCATAACTATCACCTAGCATATCTAAGACTATCCAAAACACTCAAACACACCCTATCAATATTTCGCTCAAATGTCCCCTTTTGTCCACTAATGCAATTTGGTGTACCATCGAAATATAAGTCATGTAGTCCACAAACCAACCATCCTACACATCTAAGGCCACTTTATGATCTACTTATATGCCATGAAAACACCCTTTTAATTCCATCTATCACAAAAGTCTCGTTTGCCTCTTAGTCAATTTACAAAGCAACTACCCAAAACAATCCTCAAACGAATCTCATAAAAGCATATTTAGCACCTCTATACCTAATAAACACCAATCAGAGCATTCAAATGCACCCTGATTAACATTTTAAGCAAAGCCCCTTTATAAACCAAGCCAATTTAGCACATTTAACCCAATTCCAATCAATCCAAACACATTTAATCACCAACCTAAGTTTACTAGCACTCCTAGCACCCTTAGATAACATCAATTCAAGCTCATCATACCAAATTAACCAAAAGTCCCAAAATTCAAAGTTACTATTCATGATACTATTCACCTTCTTCCCAAACTCTCCAATATCCATATTCAACCATTCAAAATGTAATCTAACTTCAAAAGTTTACTCTACATACATATTTAAGCATATTTGAAGCAATAATAACAAGAAACAAAACATTTATCAACATTTATAAACTTTGACATAAATTAAAAGTCAACAAAAATGCAATTTAAAAGAAAATCCCTCACCACACAAAGCAATGGCAAGCAAGGAAGAAGCTTTTGGATGGTTTGGAATTAACTCTACAAGCTTATCAAATTGAGTAATTTTTTGAAGAAAAGTTAATATTCCCGTAACTCCCATTTTTGGCTGATTTTTGTATTTTAAAGCATTTTTTGGGCTTTATATATTATGTAGAAAAGTCAACAAGTCAAATGATGAGTTATGTTGGTGGATTTTCACTATTTGGCTTAAAAAAAGGTTACTTTTTCTCGCAAAATGTCTATTTTAAACTTTTTAATTTGTTTCTAAATTAATTTTACAAAGTCATAGATCAATAAATAATAGTAGACTAAATTTTAAAATATTTAGAAGACTAGTTTTACAATTTAGAAGAAAAAATCAATAAATGAAATTTAAAAGTCCTTTAAATACAATTGAGTTGGTTACAATTCATATGATAGAGAAATAATTTTGTATCTCACTCTTTCCAAGATGTTGTGCACAAAATAATAATTTTCTCATGCCTCACGTAAGTCACGTAACATGGAAAAAATTCGAAAACGGAAAAATTTTACGGTCGAAAACACTTATGAATATTAACTTTTGAAAAATAATATTTTAAGTGAAAAATGCACAATTTTCTTTAAAAACTTTTGTAAAAATAATAAAAATCCACATTTATTTATTTACTAAAATAATTAAACTCAAAATTTAATATTAGAACTTGATTAAACATTTAATTGCACATTTATAACAAATAAACATTTAACAAGTAAATGCACAAAATATATGCAAATGAATAATGTATGTATGGTCTAGGTCTCGGGCGTCACACTTGTCTTAAATGATGTAATTTCTATTTTGTGATCAAGTTGTATTGATCTGTTAGATTGTGATTATTCTTGATAAAAATGTTTTGTTCAAGAAGGTTAATGCATTCTAAACAAATAGAAATTGAGGAAGTGTCATCTAAGCCATAAAATCACCTAAACCTAAAATATTGAATCTATTTAATTTGGTCTGAAATGTCATCACACAAGATCTTTGCAAAACTAGTAGTGTATCTCATCCTCTAGAGAATATGAGGATATCTTGTATTGGATGCACAAAAGTTGTTTATGTCTTTGAAATATGTTTTGTGAAGAATTGATATGTGATATCTACTCTAAGAAATGTTTTAGTGAAATTCGTAATGATTATACACCATACAATTCAATCTTATATGAATAGTAATTTTCAAGATGAAGATTAAAGTTAAAGAAAAAGGTTTATGACCTTTTATAGCTAGATTGGTTTCTGAAAGATATCATATGCTTGATTGAGATTATGTCTTTGCTTACCCAAAGGTAGGGAGACATATTCCAAAAGATAGCATAATGGATGAAATCTTTTACCAATTGTTATGCATAAATCTATTTTCATTATGCTAATCATTATTGCATCTACTAAATGGAATTCAAAATTATGTTCTTAGAGGACATCTTTTGGAAGATGCATATCTCTTGGAATTGTTGCATCCAATTCAAATGAAATAA
This sequence comes from Ehretia macrophylla, assembly GCA_037974665.1. NCBI lineage: Eukaryota > Viridiplantae > Streptophyta > Magnoliopsida > Boraginales > Ehretiaceae > Ehretia > Ehretia macrophylla. The sequence goes on along the minus strand of CM075782.1, from coordinate 21,234,689 downwards.
GGGAGTTTAGTTTCATTATGTACTTGGATGAACCTTGTGTTTGCATCAGAGTTAGTGGGAGCACAACCACTATTCTCAATCTGTATGTTGATGACTTGTCTATCATAGTTGTTGATATAAGTGAAGTGATGTTAGTTAAAGTCTAGTTATATTAAATATTCTCCATACTTGGAAGATGTCGTTAGTATCTCAGGAATTCATAGCTATGGTGATAGTATGATGAGATTACTTAACATATTCCAAAGATTGTACTTAGAGTGATCTTGAAGGTGTTCAAGATGGTTTTTCGAAAAGAAATCAAAAAAATAAATTATTGTCCGTAAGACAATGAATCCATCTTCGACGAATGATTTTCGAGAAACTCTAGTAGCATAGCAAACTTGGGATGAAATCATCTTATGCTTCAACAATAGATGACTTCATAAGTTTTTGTACTAAGTATAACGTTTGACATTGCGTAAACTGTAAAGTGTTACGAGTGAATGTCAATCCTATCCAAATTAAGAATGTTGTATAGAACTTGTATATATATTTAAAATACTTTTGAAGAACTTTAAATATATTCTATGGAGAAGGTAAAATATGTGGTGACAGATTCATTAGTTTAGATTTTGATCTGAAACTAACAATAAAATGTCTATTTTGTGGTTTATATTTAGTTGAAGCACGGTAAGTTAGAAAGGTTCTGAATGAATTGTATGTCCCATTACTTATATTATATCTTTTGTAATATTTGATGTTTCAAAAGAAGTTGTCTGGATTAAGGTCATCATACAAGTTGATAATGGTTCTTATCATTTGGTTGTGATGCTTTTTGCATTACAACAATAATAGAGCTATTACACGAGCTAAAGGAACCAGGGTCTCACAGTAGGTCCAAATATTTGGAAATGTGTTTCCATCTTCATATATTGCATCTGTAGCCTATAATAATCTTATATGTTATTGCGGAAAAATGGCAACATCTCATGATGCAGCTTACACACTTACCATAGCCATTAATCATTCATAGCTAGGTCCACGTCTTGGGAAGATGGATATGTGATATCATTGTGTGTTGTGCTAATATATATATATATATATATATATATATAGCATTAGTACAAGTGGGAGATTGTTAGAGATATGTCCTAATGCTATATAGTTAGATGACCTATTTTGGGATATTTTGGCATTAACTTGTACATAATGACATTTACGTTTATATGTTTATTTACATATTGACTTGTTTATGACGTTAATATTCTCCGTCATTCCTTTTATATGAATGTGTCCTTAATATTTTTCGAAAAAGAAATATATTCTAAAAGGGGTTTAGAATACGTTGACATATTTCTTCGTATAATAAATATTCAAACTACTTCATAGCCCTCAGATTATTCGACCAGGACTAGAATAATCAAGTACGAGCTATCATATGTAGTTACATTTGATTAATATAAAGATCTTAATGATAAAGGATGACGAGCCTTGTGTCATAACAGCATGGGGATATGATTAACTTACATATGAGTGATCGTTAGTTGAACGGATCATTGAATGTAACCAGAATGACAAACTACATGACTTCGAATTAGTAGTTTGACATTCGTTGCGAATTGTGCAAATTAATCATTTGACTTGAGAAACTACAACAGTTGGATATATTAGAGGCTAAATCTAGTATTTGGACAAAACTCGCCTTAATATAGGTCGGCAAGGGTCTCTCCCAATTTAGTCTTGTGATATAGGGACCGACAAGTAATTGCCAAGATAGGATCCGTTAACCTCCGATGTGAGGCGATATCCTATGCGATCTGTTTTCGGTTGTTGAATGAGAAAATCCTAAGTCAGGGTATAAATTATGGAATGATGGAAATGAGTTTTTCCATAAGTGTTATCTCTCATTCCACCGAACAGATCTACGCATAGAAATCGATCAAAAGGACTTAATCATTTCATGGTTCTCATTCGATCATGACATATTTAACGGAGTGATTGGATTGCATGCTAATTTGCGACTATAAATACATTCATAAGAGTTGGACTTCATTACCGTTTAAACTGTCATGATATGTATGTTGCTAGTGCGTCACTCTTGAACGTGTTGGTATTCCAGGGAATGATTGAGACATTTCCAAAATAGATTAAAAGCGTTTAATAGTCCCTCATCGCTATAAGGTTATGAATCTAGAAAGTCTTACACAAATAAAGAGCATCAAGAATAAAGCATTAAATGACTCGTAATTCATTTTGGACGTTAATTGTTAAGCGGGCCAACAGTGCAAATACATGAAAGGATTGGGGCCAAAGTACAAATACTAAAAAGTATTGGGGCTAAAGTTCCCATTACCAACACAGTGAGAAATGTGGTTTTTAGCTAAACATTCGAGCTGCAAGATTTTCCTCCAAGTCCAGTTCGAATCTTTAGGGATGGTGATGGTCCAAATACATTTATCTTTGTTGCATTTGTATTTTAACTCAAAGTTTTGTGATATGTGGAACTTCATTGGATTAATCTTGAGTAACACACAAATAGTTTGTCATCATCAAAAAGGGGGAGAATGTTAATCCTAAAGTTTCATACCAAAGGTATGTGTATGATTTTGATGACAACAAACATATTATTGTGTGTTATACACATTATGTATGAAAGGAACATAAGGATCAGTTTGACCTAAACATGCAAATCACCACTCATTATGGTTAAAAGCGGAAGCATTGAACTTTTAAAATATTTCAACACCATAATCATTTGTATTCTAGAACTAAAGTCCACGGTAACCAACATGAATAAATAAATATATCAAATATATTACAAAGTGAATGAGAGATAAATGCGGTATACCTCACGTTGATAGCCGAAGGATGATGGAAACTAGATGGAGTGCACGACCTCCTTCACAAGTGTAAAAGTTCTAGATCGATACACACGAGCATCCAAAAACAAACTCCACCAATCGAGTAAATGTGCTAGCTTCCCGGTAGTAGAGCTAAGCTTGTATGTATGTGAAAGTGCAAAAGAAAAACACCTAGTTGGTGTTCTTGCTTGGGCTGAGAAAGAGAGAGAGCAAAAGTGAATGAGAGAAATTTTTGTCTTCTTTTCTCTCGTGTGTTGGCCGAAAATCCTCTAGCATGGAGGAGAAATGATGGCCTTTATATAATGTCTTGTGTTGTCTTAGCTTGTGACAAATGGCATGATATGTCTTCTCAAGACATCTTTCTTTCGCCAAGTGTCAAACATGCACTCTCTCAAGACATCTTCCTTTTGTCAAGTGTCAAGCATGCACTTTCAAGACATCTTCCTTTGCCAAGTGTCAACCATGCATTTTCAAGACATCTTCATTTGTCAAATGTCAAGCAATCATTTTCCAGACATCTTCATTTGCCAAGTGTCATGACATTGAGAGTTCCTAAGCTATGCCACTTGTCATCTATGCAATTCTTTCCTATAATTTATAATAATCCCCATTAGAATAATTAATGGAAAAGAGATCCAAATATTTTTCAGTATTTATACTTTGGCCCTAATACTTTTAGTATTTATATTTTGGCCCCAATACTTTTTAGTATTTATACACATCTCTTCCGTGATTGTACAGTGATGAAAAGAATTTGGAAATGGGGCCTTGATTTATCGTTGATTCCAGGGAGACTTCCAGAATGAGATAATGTTGGAGAATGGGTGAGTTGCTATTGTATGGGTGAGGATCTTCAAGCTTCCATTTTGAAATTATTTTTTTGTGGCATGGTTTATGTTGTTTGGAGGGAGAGAAATAACAGAATTCATAGACAAACCTTTACCTCTAAGGAATCTATTCAGGAGAATATTAGACAGGTTATTAAATCAAAGTTGATTAGTTGTAAAAAGTTTAGAAGGAGCGTTATGAATGTTGAACTTAGTAATAGGTGGACACTGGCCGAGGAATGCCTCACCAGGTAGAATTTTTGGATGGGTTTTTGTACATTACTTTTTGAGTTGAGTTTTAATGAAACATTTTGCTTTCTTAGCCAAAAAAAAAAAAGAAGAGGTGACAGCAAAATGGAAATCTAATTGAGAAATTAACCAAATTACTTACCTAAATAATGGGGTTTTGTGGGACTTCTTGTGCACATGTATGTCATGTTCTTGGTGGGTTCTCGAAAAAATAAAATAAAATAGAGAAGCAAGAGCTCTTTTATCTCTTAAAGACTTCAACAAAGCCCTTTGACTTCAACTCCTTTGCCTTGTAAATAAACCCTGGCATATGCTTCGTGTGTTTTTTTGATGTGGTGTCTGTTTTGATGAGAGGTAGGGGTGCGTTTTTGGTGGGCTGTGCGTGTTTGCATGGAAAATATATTGAAGGGGTAATTTTATCCTAAAAAATGTAACAGTAACTAGCTCTTAATTTTCTAAAGGTATAGAACAAAAGGGTAATTAGCATACGCAGATACAGAAGGAACTTAAACAGTTAATGTTTTAATTATATGAGCATATTTTTTTCAATTTAAGGTAATTAAGTTTTAACTAAAATTGCATAAATATTTATTTTATTTAAAAGAAAATAGATAAAAATTTTAATCAACTCCACTGCTCCCAATTTACATCTGGTAATTAAAGTGGCTTAAAAAATGTGAAAGTTAATAACTGTCACCAACCTTGAAGTTGAGAGATATAAAATAAATTTAACCTTTAAAAAAAAAATCCGAGAGTTATAACCCTAACAAAAAAAAAATCTAGCGTGACAGCAAGTCATTACTTTTCTTCTTTCATTTTCATTTGTTTTATGGTCGTTGTCTTTTTCCTTTTGCAAATGGAAAATTCTTGGAAACGTCCAAGAATATTTTTGTATATTTTCAAAATGTCGCATGCATTCCCAATGCAACGTCCAATCCAAGAATTTTCCAATTTGCAAATGCTCAATTATTGAGAAGATATTTCGTGGCAGAAGAGAGATATAAATCTCCTTGCTTGAAGCAGAAATATCACCACCACATAATCCGCTTAAGTAAGTTCCTTTTGCCAAGTTCTCCTTTTGAAACCACATACAATATCAAAAATGGATCCTATTTTGTATAAAACTGTAGAAGATGGTAATTTAGATGACCTTAGACAATATAATAACCCACTACACGAACAATTAGATCCAAACAAGAGCAATTTACTCCATGTTTCTGCCCAATTTCATGACTCTGCTAAGATTGTCGATGAGATACTCAACAACACCCAAAATTCCCAAGTTAAGCGATCCATGCTTACATGGAAGAATTCAGAGGGTGAAACAGCACTGCACATTGCCTCAAGAAATGGACGATCCAACATTGTTCGACTGCTTATTCAACATGGCCAAGCTCTTGACTCAGAAGACCTTGAAAGTGGTGTTAAAATATCTGATGAAATGACGAGGGCTTCAGATCAAAATGGAGACACGGCTTTGCACGTAGCTGTGAGGAATAACCACAAAGAGGTGGCCGAATTATTACTAACAAACGATCCGCATTTCAAGCACCCTATCAATAACATGGAGGAAACACCACTATATCTCGCAATCGAGGGAGATTATGATGAAATCGTGAACTCAATCTTAACGATTTGCACGTCACAAAATTATGAAGGTCCTGATGGTAAAACTGCTTTACATGCTGCAGTCTTATCTCGATGCCAAGGTAAGTAATTTTCACAAGTTTTGAAGGCCAGAAATGCTTATTCATTTGTGACATACATAATACATTTACGTAAATTTGCATTTTGTTTTCTATATGAGAAGGAAAGCAAATTGTGTGCGCAACATGAGTCAATTTGCCCTTTTGGTCTGTTCTTTGACAGATTGCGTTACTAAAATACTCGAAAAGAATCCAACTTTAGCTAGACAAGCAGATGAAATAGGATGTATTCCACTCCATTATGCCGTGTATTATGGTTATTATTATGATACTACTCCTTTAGAAGGCCTACTAAATGCTGATAGATCTACTGCATACGTACGTACAAGCAAAGATGAAAATAAGACAGCTATGCACATAGCAGCTTGCAGAGGTAATTACAGGGCAATGGAAGAGCTTTTAAATCATTGTCCTGATTGTTGGGTCATGGTCACAAGCAAAGGACAAAATGTTCTGCATCTTGTTGTTGAAAATGAAGAAGAAGACGCACTAGAATTCATCTTGCGTCAAAAATGGGCTATAAACCTCCTTAATCAGAAGGATGCAGAAGGAAACACGCCACTTCATTATTTATTTGTCAAAGGTGTTCCCGAGGACTTTAATGTGAGTTCTTTGTTGAAGCACCCTCTAATAGATTACAATGCTGTCAATAAGGAGAATTTTACTCCACGTGATCTGCTAGAAAAAAAGGTACGTTAATTATTTTTTACATATATATATATCCATCGGCATAAAAGTACAACATTGTGCTTATGATATTGAAACTGCCCATCTATGATCTATGTCTCTACAGTTATCTTACATGAGTAATGCAGGAATATTTTGGCAAACAAGCGTTCTCTCTTTACTGGAAGCTACTTGAGGCTGGTACCAAAACAGGGGCTCGAAAGCTAACCAAAAAAAACACTGAGAAGAGAGATTGGGATAAGTGGAAACAGGAAACTCAGAGAAGGCTAAAAGAATTCAGAGAAAGAGCTGGGACACATTTGTTAGTTGCAACGCTTATTGCCACCGTCACTTTCGCTGCTGGCTTCACCCTTCCAGGTGGTTACGATGGTAATGCGGGCTCCAATCAAGGAATGGCAGTTCTAATAAGAAAAGCAGCATTTAAAACCTTTGTCGTGACAGATACCATTGCTATCATGTCCTCTATTACTGCTGTTTTTCTCCATTTCTCAGCAACATTCTATCAAACTGATGAGGATGCGGAAAAGCTTCTTAACCGTTACATCTCTGCACTTATACTCATCGTAATTGCTATGATGACGATGGTGATTGCATTCATTACGGGCCTATACACTGTATTACATGGTTCGTCAGCATTGGCAATTAGCGTATGCGTTGTGGGCTGCTTCGCCATTCTTCTTTTCTGTTATATGATATAGGGTGACGTGCGTGAAAATGTATCTTTTTAGACTGTCAAAGAAGCACTAGTTGCATTGTACTCAAAGAGTAGTAAGATTAATAAAGAACAACTAGTATTATTGAAATGCTACTCCAAGATTTTAATTCAAGAGTTTTGTGTGATATGTTGGTTATTAAAAGCTAATTAATTGATTTGCTTTGAGGTGTGATATTTGACTTGTAATTCAGCGATTCAGCTAATGCTTCAACTTTACTTAATTTTACCTTCTTCTTTCTTCTTTTTTTGCCCCTTCAAATGGCTTGAAATGGAATCATTTTAAATAAGTTTTTGGTCCTTTTGGTGTTATGCTCTCGAATGGCCCCTTGGAGATCACACCGTGGATGACATCCCCCATCCTCTTTTAATATTGTTAGAGAAAAATAAGAGGGGCACGACTTTCTCTCATTTAGTTTGTTTGTAGTTTGGCTTTAAGCCTCCCTAGAAAAAATATATATATATACAGAATAGTTTGACGGGGTAGTGTAAAAAAAAAATAAATTCATTTGAGTCTCTTAGTTTATGTATTAATGTGTTACCCCCTTTTTGTTATGCTTTTCAAAAGTATTTAACAGAGAGCTTTCAATAAAAGTGTCAAAAATACCAAATAGCATGACTGTTTGGATGAGCTCCAACCTATCTCAGTTGATTATATATGGCAAAAAAGAAACTGTAAAAGGATATGGAACTTCACAAATCCAGGTTTTATAAGCCATAATGACATACTGGCTACATATGTATAGAGATGACATAAATCCTAATTTCAAATGGGAGAGTTTTGAACTTGAAGAGCAAGCGAAAAGTGATTGTGGCGCCTAAAGTTGAAAAATAAGTTCCTTGAATTGTTGTCAGTTAGAGATTCAATCATCAAGTATTTAATTGAACCTATTAAGAAAACTTGAATTTCTCCTTAAGAATTAGATGACAGAAGTACATTTGTTTTATACTTTCATCATGTCTTAGAATTATATATTTTTGTTATCTGAATAGAAGAATCTAATCATTTAGAAAGTTTTGATTGTTGTGCTTTTTATAACGTGTAATTTTCTTGGAAAGTCCTTCAAATTCACAACCACATCAGGGTGTTAAACTCGGAGACATATAACGCTATCTGAAGGAGGTGTGATATATATAGGTTGATTGTTAGAACCTAAAAATTGACTCTTTGTTTACTTATTTGTCTTCTTTTGTTTGTTGTTCTTTTATATATTGATGTTTCTTGATTTTTATGGCGTCATCAAATTGATATAACTGATCTCACCTATTAACAAAAGACTTAATTTCATTTAATTGGTTAGATTTATTGTAGATGTCAAAATCCACAATCACGGATTGCGGGCCACCAGCAACCAACAGAGACAGAAAGCAATCGAACGATGTGAGTCTTGGGACACCGGTGTGGTGCCGGGCGAAGACACTCCAACGCTCAAGTCAGTCGTCTATCGGAAGGGAAGATCAAACGAGGATTATAAGGAGGGATAATCGGAGACTACCGTAGTTGCGGCGTCGATATAGGGAGAGTAGGTTATGATTACGTAAAGGGGAGAGGTAGGGTATTGCTGTATATGGCTAATACTCGATCTCCTCTCCTTGTGCAGGCGTGGCCTATTTATAGGTGTGATCAAGTCAAGAGTCACGGACTCTTGAGAGTTGCAACTCGAGTAGACTACTTTCAGGAAGTAGCTACCTATCCCGTAGGATAAGCCCTTATCTGAACTTGTTAATCGACGTTCGCTATAGTAGTCTAGTCCCTTAAGGTATCTTCCTCAGTCGCTTATCCGTTACGGTAGGCTAGTCCCTTAGAACTCTTCCTTGTTTATCCGCTAATACCTGTCAGGGCCATGGGTTGTGCCCGAGTCCATCGTCAATTACCCATGTGAGGTAACCCGATGTCTGGGCTTAACGCAGAGCTAGTGGCCTTCGCGTGGGCTCTGTCAGTAGTAGGCTGTAACTTAAGATGCTATACGCGAGCCTTGGCCCAAGTATTAATGTTGTTTGGGGCTAAGTGAACCATCGTGGTTGGACCAAAGGTCCATACACATTTTTTGCATTAACAGTTTGTCCCTCCACTCCCTAAGTCGAAAAGCCTTCGAGTTAGGGAGTAAATTGATCATAAAGTGAACTCGACTCGTACTCCTCAGGAGAAATTCGCCACTTACTACGCAAATGGTTAACAGCCTACCTACTCTCCTCACAATCCCGCAGCCTACCGTTTCGTTTCACAATGCCGCAGCCTACTGCTGAATTTTTTTTTTTGCAAACACTACTGCACTTGATTGTTCACATAGAACTCTAACAATATGAATAATATAATAATATGACATGGTTACATAATATATCATGTCTTTGTTGACTATATAATTCGAATAACAACTGTTGCATAATAATACACCATTATAATATATTATATTATATGATACCAACAAAGCATGTTGACCTTTTCTTTTCTTTTTGCAATTAGGATTCCTCAACATTTTCTTTTGGCACGTGGGCCCCTCTGTTTCCTTTAAGCTTCTTTTTATATTCCATCATGGGACCAATGCATTTTCCAATTTTCAACTCTCATGAATTAGCCGACTCTTTGCTAATTATTCATGTGGCCCTTCAATTCCTTTTCGATATTACAACTCACAATTCGCAAATTGTTCACCCAGTGCGCAGCCTACTGTTCGCTTGTTCGCAAGGTGGCAGGCTACCACTTTCCTTTATTATCTCACAGCCTACCATTATTTTTTCTCAATCGCAGTCTACCATTATTTTTCCTCAATCGCGGCATACCATTATTTTTTGCTCAATCGCAACTTACCATTCTTGCGTCATCCACTTGTCTCGTTGTCCTTTTGTGCTAAAAGTCTTGTGTATTTAATCACCTAGTGTCCTAGGCACACCAAAAGGACCTCTGCGTACAAGTAACAGGGCTGACACATTAGTCAACATTGACTGTCCTATTCACCATTTTTGTTTTTGAAAAATGGCGCCCCTTTTTTTTTGGTCCTGCGCAACAGGTGTATTGGGCTGACCCCAATTATGGGCGCGTAGGGCCAGCTAGGGTCAGCCCCTGTGGCTGACAGCGAGGGGACAAGGCCCTGTCTCCTTGCGTCAGCTCCAAGACCAACGGTACTATCCCCTGCAGCTCACGGGGCTGCCCCAAGTGACATGTGTCGCATGGGGCCCGCACTTGGGTCTTTAGAACTTTTAATCTGCTCTGTAGACCTTTTTTTCTTCCTTTTTCTTTGTGAATACAACTCCTTGCCCGTTTCATTGTCCCCTCTGCTTCTTCTTCTTGTTGGCTCAAATGGCAATGACTGCATAAGCTTTTTACAGGTGATCTATTGGAGGACGCAACTCACATTTTGCTAGTAGGCTTCCTTCCTAATCATTTCTAGGAGGTAAAAAAATACTCGAAGCCCCTCTATTTTTTCTTGTTTTCTTCATTCTCTTAAACACTTCAGTTTTTTTTTTCTTGGTCCTCAAACGGTGAAGGTTGGAGAATGAATGTTTCTTCCTCAAGGCTTCTTCCTTTCGCGGTAAGGTTTCTTTCCTCTGGTTTGTACTCCCATTTTGTGGGCTCTATTGCAAGCTTCATACCTTCACATGATCACTTCATACTTGTGCAAAATGCTGGAAGTGTGCATATACTACACCATTCCCGTTAAAAAAGAACAAAAAATGTTTAAACTTTCAAAGGTTATCTTCGGTATACACGTGTGGAAGAGGAAACCCATAAGTAGTCATTTTTTGTTCCCATTTTCATGGCACTTTACACGTAGATGTATACACACATACGTACATGGACGCACACACATATATTTACACCTGTTGCTTTTTCCTTTTTTTTTTTTTTCTCGTGCCACTCAGTAGGTTGTCTTTTAAATTCTTTTGATAGGCGATACCTCAGAGATTTACGGTAGGTTGCGACCTTGGACCTTAAGGTAGGTAACACCATTGCGACTCACGGTAGGCTGCAACCTTTGACCTTAATGGAAAGTGATACCTTAGGGACTCAAAGTAGGCTACAACTTCAGAACTTAAAGTTGGCAATTCCCTAGTAGTCGTCGGTAGGCTACGACCTTAGACTAAAAAATAGGCGACACTTTCGTGATCCATAGTAGGCTGCAGCCTCGGGTACTGATGACAGACGACACCTTTAATGAGACAAAGTATGGGAAAATTATGCCGCCTGTTAGGGTCCACCTTCTGCTGTCGAGGCAGGGTCACCTCGCCATAGTACTATGGCTATAGGCTAGTCATTGATTAAAAGCGTAGCATCATCTCTTGTCGTCTGCCACTATCGCTGTACTAAAGCGTCATTTGTTGTTCGTAGGTAGACATGTTGTCACAAGAGGATGTGAGGTCCGCCGTAGAAGATTCATTGTTTAGGAGCGAAGGAGAGTCAGCCGAACTTCAGGGAGAAGAATCATCATGTAGTTCCGATGAAGTAACTGTTGTGGATAGCTGGTCATATGAGGGTCAAATTAACTTAGAAGAACTAGTGAGTGCTGTGCATGTGGTAGGATCTATCCCTCTTAACACACCGTCAGTCGACCTTGGAGAATTAATAGGTCACCCGAAGAACATATTATCGGCGAGCCCCCGTTCGCGTCTTAAGCCAATTGATATCGCTCGAATTAGAGTCTCCTATAGTATTCCTGAGGGGTGTAATGTTCGATTGCTAGAACGCTATAAGAGGGCAAACCTGGACTCTCCCAGTTGGGTGTGTATGTATGAACGCGCCATCCAAATCGGCTTTCGTCTTCCCTTACCTTCACTAGCTTGTCAACTATTGCGGAGTTACAAAATCGCCCCGGGTCAGCTAATGCCGAGTGCTTAGCGTGTGCTTCTAGGGTGTGAGGTCTTGGGAGAGCACGTAGGTGTACCATTTGGGTTAGCCGAGTTGTTATACTGGTATTATTTAAAAGAAGACGAACCCGGTCGATACCACTTCGCGCCCAAGCCAGGAAGGCCCCTTTGGTAATCCTCCCTCCTAATAATCGTTATTGGAAGGACATATATTTTTTCCTTTCCAACGACGTGGTGCTCAAGGGAGAACTGTACATCCTCGCATTTGGGATCTTATTCGTGAGTTTTTAACTTGTTGTTTTCTCTGACTACACTCTTTGTATTAAGGACTAATACTTTTCTTTCCACATGCGCAGGTAGGATTGGCATCAATTACTCCTCAGAGGGTCCGTACACAAGGGATCGAGTTAAGGCGATCCTAGAATTGCCTGAGAAAGACCGTTTATATTATGTTATTCTCTTCGAATCGAAGCTGCGATCGTCTGTGATCTAGAAGCAAGTCCCTTATTCGCTTGAAGGCTGGCCCTTCCCTTCTTTGGCTAAGCTTCCTATGATACTAGCTAACCGAAGAACACTTGAAGGTTTAGGTTACAACTCGTCCGACATTCCAACTTTACGTGACCCGCTTGTCCGAGAATACACAGACAATATCATGACGGGTAAGTACCAAGTTGCAAGTATTGAGCAAGCGATACAACGACGCCTCCAAAAGAGCAAAAAAGCGCCAAAGGGGGACTCCGAGCAGGTTGTGCCCAACACTGTTTTGGCTATTCTCGTGGCTCAATCTAGACAAGTCGAGTCTAGCCAGGTGTCATGGAAGCGCCCCGTTGCTGAGTTGACCCCTTTGACAGACCATCTCACGATTGAGTTCCCTCCTGAGGCGACATCTATCTCTAATGCGAGCTTGGTGCTAGCTCCGGTATCGAAGCTGCTCCTCCATGATGATGCGGCCCTTCTGAGAAGGATGACATTGTCTGCTTCCGCCAATTGGGGTGTGACCCACGCCTTCCAGGTATTGCTTGTTGTACATTATGTAATTTCTTTTGCCTTTACTGGTTCTAACTTTGGCATTTTTTTGTAGGCGCTCGAGGCCATCCTTTACAAAAATAAGGAAGTAGTAGAACTTCACAAAAAGCTTGAAAATGCCAGTGCCTCAAATGCAGCTCTTGCAAAATCTCTAGCCACGGCAAATGAAGCAGCGAAGAAGGCGAATGAGCGTGTCGGTGCCCTTGAGCAAGAGGTGATCAAGAAAGACCACGCACTGGCGGAGGCTGCTTTGGAGTTGAATTTCAAAGAGGATGCGTGGAAGGTTGAGAGAAGAGAACTAGTGTCTCAACTAGAGGACATCGCTGATGACACATCCCTTGCAATGGAGGCTAGACTGATGAAAGAGTTCAGGGATGGGAAAGCTAGCGGCTGGGATTACAATGGCATCATCAAACGTTATGAGGATTTTTGTTATGCTCTGGATGCCGGCCCTGCCGCGGTAGTGGTAATTACGGATAATGTGCCCCCAAAGAACCTGCCTAATCAGTCTGTTGAACCATCTTTAGGGTGACTTACGGCACTTCATGTTTATCTTGCTTTTTGTCTAAACTCTAGCTTGGTATGTATAGGTATTGTGCCGCTGGTACCTTTTTGAATATGTAATGCATATATGCCGCTCTAGTTATGTATTTCTGGTGTGGCAGACGCCAATGGCCTAGGACCACATGCTCTGCGTACCTGGTGCCCTCGTGCCCTTCTGCTATGTGGTTGGCACAGCATAACTTTGCCTTTATGGTTTCAGAAGTAATCTAAGTTTCATCCCGTAAATGCTTTCGTGTATGCTTTTATCGCTTCGCAAATTACTTAACCTTCAGTATAGAACAGATTATTGTGTGGTCATCCTGGCCATTCATCCGCAGTTGCGGAGTGGCCCAATACTGGTTAAGCTTTTAATTGCCATGACTCAAACTGCCGGCTATTCCATTTGGAGCTCCTTAGGCGTACTCCTATCAGCTCTTAACAGCCTACCGCGTGGGATACCATAATCATTGTGGAGCCTACCATAGTAGGTCACGACATACAAGGGGTCAAGATGATATATTGTAAATTTTAAACTTTACCTTAATAGGTTACTCCGCTTGGGACTCTCAATTGATCGGTTAACTACTTTGGGCCTAACCCGAGTAGGTTGCACCCTTTAGGTGTCCTAACCGGTAGGTGGATCAATTGGACCCTACCATAGTAGGTTGCGCCACTTAGGCGTCTTATTTGGTAGGTAGGTCATTTGGACCCTACCATAGTAGGTTGCGCCTTTTAGGCGTCTTGAGTGGTAGGCAAATCACTTAGACCCTACCATAGTAGATTGCGCCACTTAGGCATCTTAGTTGGTAGGCGGTCACTTGGACCCTACCATAGTAGGTTGTGCCCTTTAGGTGTTTTATTTGGTAGGTGGGTCATTTGGATCCTACCATAGTAGGTTGCGCCCTTTAGGCGTCTTTTGTGGTAGGCAAATCGCTTAGACCCTACCATAGTAGATTGCGCCACTTAGGCGTCTTAGTTGGTAGGCGGTCACTTGGACCCTACCATAGTACATTGCACCACTCAGGCGTCTTAGTTGGTAGGTGGTCACTTGGACCCTACCATAGTAGGTTGCGCCACTTAGGCATCTTATTTGGTAGGCAAATCACTTAGACCCTACCATAGTAGATTGTGCCACTTAGGCGTCTTAGTTGATAGGTGGTCACTTGGACCCTACCATAGTAGGTTGTACTACTTAGGCGTTTTAGTTGGTAGGTGGTCACTTGGACCCTACCATAGTAGGTTGCGCCACTTAGGCGTCTTTGTTGGTAGGCGGTCACTTGGACCCTACCATAGTAAGTTGCGCCCTTTAGGCGTCTTTGTTGGTAGGCGGTCACTTGGACCCTACCATAGTAGGTTGCGCCACTTAGGCGACTTATTTGGTAGGTGGGTCATTTGGACCCTATCATAGTAGGTTGCGCCCTTTAGGCGTCTTATTTGGTAGGTGGGTCATTTGGACCCAGCACGGTCATGTAGGATCGTAGGTTAGTCATGAGAGGCTACTACTTTGAAGCATGCGCCATTATCGCATCAATTGTGCGTGGGTAGGCCTGGTTAATTTTCCCCTGGGTAGGCTCCCCATGTTTGAGTTGATGATACGATGAATGAGTTAAACTAAGAAAAGTGCTTCATTCATTGAAACTCACTACGTTGACTCGCGCCTGAGCGTGCCACGAACTACATTGGCATTAACGAAAGACCCCTACGAAGGGGTAGCTAACTAGAAATTGTCAACCCCATAAGGGGGTGAAACTAATCAACTCTATCAACCCCTAGTGGGCGATCTAACAGTATGCCTAAAAGTAGTACTTCTTGAGGTGGACGGCATTCCAACTGTTCCCAATGTTTTTGCCCTCTGCGGACCGAAGCTTGTAGGCTCCATGACCGACTACCTTTATGATGAGGTACGGCCCCTCCCAAGTAGGTCCAAGCTTCCCAGCGTTGATCTCCTTGGTATTCTGGAATACCTTCCTCAGGACCCAATCTTCTTCTTTGAATGTCCTAACTCGGATGTTCTTATTGAAGTGTCGCGCTACCTTCTGGTGGTAGGTTGCAATTCGAACAAGAGCCTGCTCTCTCTTCTCATCAACAGTGTCAAGCAAATGACTAAGTTCTTGACTGTTCTGATCCTCGGACGCTTGTACAACCCGGAGGGTTGGAAGCCTAACTTCGGCTGGAATGACTGCCTCTGCGCCGTAAACCAATGAGAATGATGTCTCTCCCGTCGAGGACCTTGCCGTAGTCTGATAGAACCATAACGCTCCTGGGAGCTCGTCAGCCTATCTTCATTTTGAACTCTCCAATCTCTTCTTGAGATTCGAGATGATTGTCTTGTTGGATGATTCAGCTTGACCGTTGGCTTGTGGATAATACGGAGTCGAGAAGGTTAATTGGATCTTCCATTCTTTGCAAAAGTCTCGGAAGTCGCGACTAATAAATTGGGAGCCATTGTCTGTGACGATTTCCTTCGGTACCCCAAACCTACATATAATGTTCTTCTACACAAAATTCTTCACCTCTCTGTCTCGGACTTGGTGATAAGCCTCAGCCTCGATCCATTTGGTGAAATAGTCAGTAACGGCGAGCATATAGATGCGTTGTCCTGATGCGATTGGTAGTTTACCCACAATGTCCATACCCCACTTCATGAATGGCCACGGGGCAAAAATCGTAGCAAGTGGTTCAGGCGGTTGATGAGAAACTTGCGTAAACCTCTGGCAATTATTGCATCTTTTCACATACTCCATGGCGTCGGCACGCATAATAGGCCAGTAGTACCCCGCTGTGAGTGCCCTATTGACGAGGCTGCGCGCTCCAGAATGGTTGCCGCACTATCCTTCATGTAGTTCGGCCAGGACGTATTCAGACTCTTCCTTATTGATGCAACGAAGGTAGGGCCCGAAATAAGACCTCCTGCAGAGCTTTTCCTCAATGAGACAGAACCTGGCCGCTTTGGCTTTGAGCCTTCGCACCTCACTGCGATCCTCAGGTAGGACGTCATCTCGGATATACTGAATGATAGGAGTCATCCAAGAAGGTATATCGCTGATACATGTTACCACTTCTGACTTTTCCTTCCAAATGGCAGGCCACTGAAGGTAGACGATGGGGACCACCTTAGGAGCTACCACTTGGGTGGATGCCCCTAGGGCTGCTAGAGTATCGGCGTGGCCATTATCTTCTCTACTCAACTGCTTTATCTCGAACTCCTCAAAAGTTGTCAGTAGCTCTTTGGCAAGTGACAAGTAGGCTGCCATCTTGTTGCCTCTTGCTTGGTAGGTTCCTAGGATCTGGTTGACTACTAACTGCGAATCACTGTTGACAGTTATCCTCTTGACGTTCATCTCCTTCGCCAAAGTGAGTCCTGCAATTAGGGCTTCGTACTCTGCTTCATTGTTGGTGGCTTTAAAACCACACTTGACCGATTGCTTAATGACGTCCCCCTCGGGAGACTGTAACACTAACCCGAGGCCAATACCCTTGGCGTTACTTGCCCCATCCACCCTCAATATCCACCTCCCTTGTTCCGGTGTGACACTAAGGCACAACAACTCTTTCTCGGCTAATAAGTGGATGTCGGGTGTGAAGTCCGCCACAAAGTCCGCCAGGGCTTGTGATTTGATTGTAGTCCGTGGCTGATAGGAGATTTCATACTTGCTGAGCGCGATTGCCCACTTCGATAGTTGTCCAGAAAGTTCCAATTTGTGTAGTACGGATTTGAGGGGGAAGGTTGTCAACACTGTTATCGGATGGCATTGGAAGTATGGCCTTAGCTTGCATGCTGCATTGACGAGGCCCAATGCTAGCTTCTCTAGTTGATTGTACCTAGTCTCAGCATCGAGCAGGGCTCTACTTGTATAATAGACTGGGTGTTGTTTCCTTCATTCTTCTCGCACCAGGACAGCGCTTACAGCAGTCTTTGAGACAGCCAAATAGATTAGAAGGGTTTCACCATCTTTCGGCTTGGAGAGCAGTGGCAGGCTGGTAAGGTATGCCTTAAGCTGTTGTAGCGCCTCTTCACAAGCAAGTGTCCAAGTAAAGTCTTTATTCTTCTGGAGGGTATTGAAGAAGGCGTGGCACTTCTCAGAGGACCGTAAAATAAACCTGGTTAGAGATGCGAGCCTCCCAATGAACTTCTGCACTTCCTTGACATTAGTCGGAGACAGAATGTTAAGGATGGACCTTATCTGATCGGGGTGGGCCTCAATCCCGCGTTGGGTGACTAAGTATCCCAAGAACTTTCCAAAGGTGACCCCAAAGGAACATTTCGTGGGGTTCAACTTCATGTTGTATTTCTTCAAAATTTCAAACGTCTGGCGCAAGTGACTGAGGTGGTCTTCCATTTTAAGAGATTTCACCAGCATGTCGTCGATGTAAACCTCCATGGTTTGTCCCAGTAAATCGGCGAACATCTTATTGACCAAATGTTAGTAGGTTGCACCAGCGTTCTTCAAGCCAAAGGGCATGACTTTGTAACAGTATATCCCTCGTTCTGTGATGAACGCTGTCTTCTCTTGATCCTCTGGATGCATGAGTATTTGGTTGTAGCCCAAAAAAACATCCATGAAAGTAAGGAGCTTATGCCCTGCCGTTGCATCCACCATTGTGTCTATGTGCTGGAGAGGAAATGAGTCTTTCGGGCACACCCTGTTCAGGTCTGTAAAGTCGATACAAACTCTTCACTTACCGTTCTTCTTTTTTACAACCACCACATTCGCTAAGCAGTCAGGGTAGAGGACCTGGCGAACGGACCCAATGTCAATCAGCTTCTACACCTCTTCATTGATGATGCAATTCCTCTCTGTTGTGAATTTCTTCTGTTTCTATTTCATAGGAGGATGGGCTGGGTCGACTTGTAGTTTGTGAACCATGACCGCTGGGTTAATTTCGGTTATGTCCGCATGAGACCAAACAAAACAGTTATAGTGATGGCTGAGGAAATCCACCAATTGATCACGCAGTCCCGGCTTTAACTTTGAGCCAATCTGAACGACATGATCTGGATGGTCGGGGTGGATTTGTACTTCATCGAGCTCTTCCATGGTAGGCTGGTCAGGGTAACCTTGTGTTGTAGTTTATTCCATCTGATACAGAACGTCATGGCCAGCCCTCCTTAAGGCAGAGCGGTAGCATTCACGAGAGTCCCTTTGCTGTCCTTTTATTTCTCCTGTTCCCCAATTAGTCGGGAATTTGACTACCTGGTGGTAAGTTGACGGAATGGCTTTCATCTCATGGATCCACACCCAGTATGATATTGTAGGGTGATAGACAGTCTATCACTAGGAATCAAGTATTGTGGTTAACGCCCTCGGCATAGGTTGGGAGGACAATCTCTCCAATGGTGCTTTTGTGTTCACCGCTGAACCCGATTAGGGTGGTTGAATGACGAGTGACATAGGCATCATCTATCCCCATTCCCCTAAGGGCATCTAGCATGAGGACGTTGGCTGAGCTGCCGTTGTCGACTAGTATTCGTTTGACGTGGCAGTTGGCCACTCTTAATATAATTACCAGGGCATCATGGTGTGGATCATCTAAGTAGGCTGCTTCATTATTTGAGAACGTGATTATTTGTTCAGGCTCGAATTCCCTGGGTGGCCGAGACTTTAAGCCAAAACCGACTGCCTGTCAAACGTGTCTTCTCGCCTCCAAGTGGCTAATACCACTGACCTCTGATCCACCAGTGATGCAATTCACTGTTCGTTCAAGGGGTGGCGGCTCAGGTAGGGCAACCTCTCTAGCCTTTTGTTTTCTCCCTCGCTGGGCTAGGGTTTATTTCCCTCTGTCGGTCAAGAATTGGGTGATGTGGCCTCTCTTTAACAACTCCGCGACTTCTTTTTTTAGGCCAATGCACTCTTCAGTTGTGTGCCCGTGGTCGTCGTGGAAGTCGCACCACTTAGTTTTATCTCTCCTATCAGCGGGGGACCTCATCTTCTCCGGCCACTTGATGGCGTTGCCCATTCTCTTCAAAGTATGAACAAGCTCAGTCGGAGCTATACTGAGGTTATAGTTTGGCATTCTCTGTATGTCTAGGCTGCGGTCGCACCTCTGGTCAAGTGGTCTCCTGTCATCACGTGATCGTTTACTTCTTCGTTCTTTTGTAAGGTAAGGCTCGTGTCTTTTACTATGCGGATCAAACGTTAAAGAGTGCCTGCGATCACCCCTATCACGGAGTGGTGGTGAAGGGCGATAGTTCGACTCATCTTCCTTCCACTTAATCTGAGCCCAAGCCTTTATCAGAACATCATCCATGGTCTTGCACGGGTACTTGGTTAATTCCTTATATAGGTCAGACTCAGGGATTAGGCCCTTGCGAAAGGCTGAGATGGCTGTGGCCATGTTACATAGGGGGATGGCTACATTCTCCTTGTTGAACCTCCCCACAAAGTCGAGCAGGAGCTCGCCTCTCCTTTGTACAATCAAGTAGAGGTCATCAGACTGTTTCTTTAACTTCCTGCTACTTGCGAATTGCTCCACGAACATGTCTGTCAGTTAGGCAAAGGAAGCAATACAATTGTTTGGTAGGTTAGTATACCACTGCAAGGCAGGTCCTACCAAACTTGAGCCAAAGCCCTTATACATACAAGCTTCCCTAGAATCTCGCGGGACGGCCACGGTGAACATCCTTTGCTTGTATTGCATTATGTGATCATCAGGGTCAGTAGTCCCATCATAAGGCCTCATGTTCGAAAAACTAAATTTGGTCGGCATCTCCACCATTGCAATGGTGTCAACAAATGGGGAGTCGGCAGAGCTATTTACCGCGCTCCTCTTAATGGGGACAGATACCCCAGGAATCCTCTGGATGAGGGACTCAATCTCCTGGAACCGTTGAAGGATATCACGGCTTGGTCCTCCCTCGTCTGCTGGCTGCGTTAGAGGTCGTTCAGTAGTGACAGTGGTTTGGAGGTAAACTTCACTGCCGGACGTCTGTTGGGGTGTGGATCCAAGGGATTGCATGGGCGCCACCATTTCACCATGGGCGATTGTTTTCCCACGATTCAAAGGGGTAGTAGTCACTGTGAGGGTCTCGACCCTTTCCTCTAACTCAATATTCTCTTGGCAAAAGGCGGTGTTTTCTGCCTCGAGCTCCTTAAATTTGTCCTTGCATGCTTCCATCTCGGTCATCAAGGCCTCCATCTGTGCCTGGACATCATTTTGAATGCTGCTTTCAGTCATGGCTTTTGTCGAAAGTAAGAATGATCGAGAGTTCGTAGCGTTCTGTTCGAGTAACTAAGTTGCTAGGGCCCTACGGTTGGTGCCAAATTGTAGATGTCAAAATCCATAATTACGGATTGCGGGCCACCAGCAACCTACAGAGACAGAAAGCAATCGAACGACGTGAGTCTTAGGACACCGGTGTGGTGCCGGCCGAAGACACTCCGACACTCAAGTCAGTAGTCTATCGGAAGGGAAGATCAAACGAGGATTATAAGGAGGGATAATCGGACACTACCGTAGTTGCGGCGTCGATATAGGGAGAGTAGGTTGTGATTACATAAAGGGGAAAGGTAGGGTATTGCTGTATATGGCTAATACTCGATCCCTTCTCCTTGTGCAGGTGTGGCCTACTTATAGGTGTGATCAAGTCAAGAGTCACGGACTCTTGAGACTTGCAACTCGAGTAGACTACTTTCAGGAAGTAACTACCTATCCCGTAGGATAAGCCCTTATCTGAACTTGTTGATCGTCGTTCGCTACAGTAGCCTAGTCCCTTAAGGTATCTTCCTCGGTCGCTCATCCGTTACGGTAGGCTAGTCCCTTAGAACTCTTCCTTGTTTATCCGCTAATACCTGTCAGGGCCATGGGTCGTGCCCGAGTCCATCGTCAATCACCCATGCGAGGTAACCCGATGTCTGGGCTTAGCGCAGAGCTAGTGGCCTTCGCGTGGGCTCCGTCAATAGTGGGCTGTAACTTAAGATGCTATACGTGAGCCTTGTCCCAAGTATTAATATCGTTTGGGGCTAAATGAACCATCGTGGTTGGACCAAAGGTCCATGCACATTTTTTGCATTAACAGTTATGACAACTATAATTACATCTACATAAGCCTTTTTTAATACCAGAAGTTGAACAATAGTAATGCATGTGAAAAGTTTTACAAATATATTTGAACGGTACACTTGAAAAGTACTAGATAATGCCTCAAGTGCGCCACTCAAACCATTGTCAAGCTGATATTAATTAATTAATTATTTTTTTTTTTTTTTTGCGATTTTGGTCATAAGGTGATACTAGTTGTAGCATCGGGTAAATAGCACCAAACCCCTCTGTGGTGAGGTTTAAGTGCACGCGACCCCCCTGTGGTCATATAAAAGTACATAAAATCCCATTACTGTCAAATTTCCATCTATATAAGTAACGAAAAATGTGGAAATACTTTTATACCCTTGGGAGTTTAGGGGGTGGGGGGTGCTGGGTAGGAGTTGGGGGGTGGGATGACGATTTTTGTGTTGTTTTAGGGAGGGGGAGGGTGGAGAAGATATATGGGTTTTTTTACTTTTTTTATTTTTTTTATTTTTTTAATTTATTTTTTAATAAGGGGTAATTTGGTCAAATATTATAATTATTTTATTATAAAATTAGTTAAAAATCAATAGAAAAAAAATTCATTTACGTTAAATTTAACGGATTATTTGATGGTAAGAAGGTTATATGTACTTTTTAATGACCACAGGAGGGTTTGGAGGGAGTTTTGGACCACAGTAGGATCGCGTGCATTTAAGCCTCACCACAAGGGGGTTTGGTGCAATTTATCCTTGTAGCATCATTAACAATGTGTGGAAATATGGAGGATAAAACATCTTTGAGTATTACCCAACTACCTAACATCTTTGAGTTTTAATGTCTTTTTAAAGTTTCTTCTAATTTTGCTATTTTTCCTTGCCAACCTTTATCATGGACCACAATACCCCTTCTGACTCTTGCCATCCCGCTCTCTGAGGGTCGACTGTAATACCCACCCCAAATTGCATGATATCTCATGCTTACATCTTATGCATACATGTCTATATAATTGCCACCATTTGCTTATTTAAATGTCATTTTGCTTTTGTTTGGGGTATTTTTTTAAGTGAGTAAAACATTTGGGGGCTAAGCTATAAGTATACTAAGGACTTATATAGCTAAATTTATACGCAATTTCAAACACAGATTCAACCACAACAACGACAACTACAAGCCACAGGGGATAGGAAGCGAGATAGACTATGGGGTGAATAGCAGGACCGTCAGTCCGGAGGTAGTTCTTAGAAAAAACCTTTTAAACAGCAGTCTAAGTACGGCGCCAAACTTGATCTTTTCGGTCAATAATGGCCACTGAATGTTCATCATACCTTAAATCATCTCTAATCTGTACCTGGTCATACTGTAGAATGTGACTGGGATCCAGTACATATTTTCGCAGCTGAGAAACATGAAATACATTATGAATACCAGCCAATGAGGGAAGTAGAGTTATTCTGTAAGCAACTTTCCCAATCTGCTCTAATATCTCAAACAAGCCCACATACAAGCTTAGGTTATTTAACCTAGGTCTATGACAGGTCAAGATTTGAGTTTTAAGGTCAAAATTTAGGGTGTGACATCGACACTTTCAGAAAAGTGGAAAATGACCCGTTTTCAACATAATAGGCAATGGGTGGGAAAGCTGTTATAATACCACGTATGTGCAATACTTGCTATTACCAATAAATAATTTTGCTAACATTTACAAAATTGATGTTTTATACCGATAAAATCTATTTTAATCTCACCTTTTCGGTTCATGCTTTCTAACAAATCAAGCAAAATCTCCATTGAGCCAAAATAACAAGACAAAAAAAAAATGTCAAATCAGATTCAATCATGTGGCAATTAATTTCTTCATTTAATTGGTATAACTAAATGCAAAACTATAATGCCCTTGGCTCATATTCTGGAATGCAAGGCATGGCTTTGATCACGAGTCCAACTACTAATATTTTTCTTTTCCCTGGCCGAAATTATGAATTTCATTAACAAAATAAAATTAAATCATTAACTACTTGTAAGTCTTATCTTATTTTTATTAAATTCAGATACATTTTTTTTCCCATTAGAAGGTTTTAAAGTAAGATCGTAAATTCATAAATGAACCAATTTTTTTATGAATTAATGAACAACTCGTGTTCAAATAAACCAATCACGAACAACATTTCTAAACTTATAATAAACAAGAGTCAGAACACAAGTACACCAGTAGCATATGTAAATTAGGATAAGGTGGGACTACAGTTTTCACTGGTTTAGAAGAACAATAAAATTTTTATGTATTCTTTAAAAATAAATTTAAATATCAATATATTTTTAGTTAAAAAATTAATTAGTCCGTATAGAAAAAAAAATCATATAATTGCAAAATGTTGTGTTTTAATCTTTATTAAAAAAAATTTAAATTCGCAGTTATATACGCCTATTTCTAAATAAACGGACACGAATGTCTTTGTGTTTGGCTCGATTCGGTTCATTTGGACCCTAATTGTGCTGGATTTTTACAGTAATAAACAAGAGCTAATCACGAGCACACCCACTTTTCAAATAAACAAATGTGAATGTACATATGTTTGGCTCTACTCGACCTATTTCCACCATAATAATACCACGATTAAGATAAAAATTAAAAGAAAAAGAAGAGAGAGACAGAGGGAGAGGGACTGGGTCAGAAAAAAGACTCTATTTATCAGCCAATCATAAAAAACTCTTCAATCAGTCAGATTGATTGAAAAGCCTCTTAGATGGTAGGTGAGCTCCACCACACTAATGTGTTTCGGTGCGTTTGACTGACCAAAAAGTTTTTCGCCAATCGTCCTGCTCTCAACCAACCACATTCTTTTACTTCTTGTACTTGTGTTGTTATGCGTTGCAAAATGTAAAATGATTTAAGTCTCTCTTGAATCAAAAAATAAGAAAACTAATAGTTATATAATCATTTTGTGCTTGTCTTTAGCTCAATCAAGAAGACTCGGTTTGAAATTAAGGAGTAGCTTAGTGGTAAATTATTTCCCTTGATAATTAAAAGATCAACGTTTGAATCTCATAAAGATAGTAACGAGGAAAAAACATCTTCGTTGGCTCAATCCATTTTTACCCTAATTATGTTAAGATTTTAATACTAATGAACAAAAGCCGAGCACGAACACATCCATTTTCTAAAGGGTTAAATCCACTTAATACCCCTATCTTTTATATATTCTGACACTTATTAACCCTAATGTTTAAGTTTAGCCACTTACTACCCCTTGATCCAAGTCAAATTAATAGAAGATTAACTTTGTTAAAAATTCTACTAAAATTTCCATTACACCCTTCTATTTATTTATTTCTCATTTTCTATTTTGTATCTCTTTTTACTCCTTCCCATGTTCATCTTCTTCTTCACAACACCCACACACACAATACCCACATACACATGCACACAAAATCACAACATACACACGGCACACACACACACACACATCAGACCACACTCACTATACTTTTACATAAAATTTCTCACACACACTGGACACACACACCTACCACAAAAATGACATACCCACACACCAACCCATCACATACACGGTAGAGACCCACCACACAGATCATTGTCTTCACGCATCACTGGAGCTGCGATTAATCTCTAAAGCTGCGTGTGCCTTGTGTATGAGTGATATGTGTGAGTTTTTTGGGTTTGTGTGGTGTGTGCTGATGTAATCTTGTAATTTGTGTGATTTGTGTGCCACTATGTTGTGCGAGATTTTGTGTGTCGTGTGTGTGATGTGAGCCTTGTGTTTGTGTTTGTGATCTTGTGTGTTCTGTTTTTTGTCATGTGTGTGTGTTTGTTGTGTGAAATTTTTTTGTGCCTTGTTGTGTATATGACGTGTGCTTTGTGTTTCTGTATGTTGGTTGTGTTTGAGAGAGAAGAAGATCTGTTGGAGAAGATGGGAAAGGGTAAAACAATACAAAATTGAAAGTGAGAAAAAAGAAAAGAAATTAAAGAATAAATAAAAGGGCATAATGGGAACTTTAATAGAATTTTTAACAGAGTTAAATTTTTGTTAGTTTTGACTTGGGTCAAGGGGTAGTAAGTGGCTAAAGTTAAATGTTAGGGTTAATAAGTGTCAAAATATGTAAATAATAGGGATGGTAAGTGGATTTAACCCTTTTCTAAATAAACATATATGGAAATACAAAATGTTCTCTCATCTCGATTCATTTGTTGAGAATGCTTCATTCTGAAATTCGGCTAATGAGTGAAAACGTAAGTTTCACATTTTTTTTTATTTCTTGCCCAAATGGCCGAATTTCTTATGTAAGACCGACTCTTCATTTGCATCTGATCATCCGCGGTCTCATGAAAAATTTAAAAAGAAAAAGAAAAAATAAAAATAAATAAGAGATACTATGTAGATAAAGTACCGAATTTACCCGCCCACCGTCCTTCTCTTATAAGGATAATGTCTACCTCGTTGATCAACACCAAACATGCCAACATGATTCTACTTCTTCATCAACCTTCTTCAACCTTGGCTCTCTCACGCGCCTCACTATTTCCATCATCTTCTCATTCTTCAACCTTGTCTCTCTCACGTTATGCTCCTAAGAAGACCAGCAGGCTTAATCTCAAACCACTCACATCCCGCCTCGTGGAGCTCACTCGCCGACGACAGCTCCGTCAGGTGCTTCTGTTACACTTGCTTTCAAAATGACTATCAATCATTGTTATTAGATAATAATATTGGAAATGGGATTTCAGAAAATGTATGGTATGCAGCATGGTATAAACCCAGATGCACAGAGTAGATGCACATTTAGTGAGTGAGTAGTTTATAAGTGTGTATTATGTGTTTATATAATAACGTGTTTTAATTATTTTGAGTCAGTAAATTTGATGCAGAAGCAGTTATTGTTTAACTATAGTTATTATTGTCATAACTATAGTCTATAGCTATATCATTATTGTCAATTTTTCTTCTTATGCCATTTATAAAGTGTAGCCGGGTGCACGAAGCTCATGCATAATGAGTCAGGCAAAGGGTCTCATTCAATCTGGAGTAATTTATTGTACCCAATCTTACTTTAAATTTTTGCAAGAGACTGCTTTTGACTCAAATATGTGACCTTCATGTCACACCGCGACAAATTTGCTATTGCACCAAGTCTCCTCTTCTTCTTATGCCATTATATGTGGGAAAAATTCATTGTTACCTGGGTTTCAAATTAAATGGGTTATTACCCCCACCAAAGGTTGGATGTCGTGGTGCCCCTAATGCAGGAAGTAGTCATCAAACTCTCACTTCACGGGGTCTGATGGGTTAGCTTGTAGTTAAATTTGATTATTTCGACTTAGTAAAATCTCCACATTCTAATTTATCGATTTTTCGCTTGGACATTATTTGGAACTACTCAAATAGATAGTGAAAGTTTAATGCGTAAATGTACAACAATGAAGCTACAGTTTATTTTACTAGCTATTTGAACTTTAGTTTTGAATTATTATCTAGATGCAAAGATGTTATTCTTTTTTTTTTATTCCTTTTGTTTTATATTTCTTTTGTCTCCATCTAGATATTTGAGGAGGTCGAGATAGCAAAAAAGCGACATGGGAACCTGAATACAATAGTGATGAATGCAGTGCTTCAGGCTTGCGTTCATTGCAATGACATACAATCAGCTCTAAGAGTATGCGAAGAAATGTCAAAGCCAGAAAGCTGCGGGGTTGATGATGTCACCTATGGTACGCTTTTGAAGGTATGCATTTGTATGTGGTGTAAGCTATGTTGAGTACTACGAGAATTGTTGAGGTTCATAAAAAGGGTAGAAAATTGCAATTTGCTACTCAGTAATATAAGGAATTGAAGAAAAGTGGTGTTACTTAAATAAAGGAATGATTCTTTAGTATATAGTATTCCTAGATTAGATGATTTGACATTTTAGGATATAAAGGAATGATTCATTTTAAGTTAAATTCATATTTTAAATCGGTGAAATATAGTGTGATTATTTTATTTATAATTAAGTGTTATGAGTATAAATGATAATTTGAGTTAATTATTTTCGGACAGTAAACAAAAAATTCAAATAATTATTTTTTATACTTACAATATTAATCGCATTTGTAGACTTAAGGGTCTAGATTCGAAACGTGACAAAATTTGATCCTATAGGGTACTCGTGATGCATCATAACGAGTAAAGTATACCAATTGATGATCCTTCAGTCGTAGGTTTGGCCATTAGGCTGCTGGTTTTTTTTTTTCTTTTCTCTTGTGGCCCCCATTCCCATTTCCCAGGGCTGCAAACTATCAAGTTCCTTATTTTTCTCTTGCTTCATGTGGTGTTTTGGTTGGATTCAAAATACTTTTAAAGTGAATGTAATTTTTTCCCCTTTAATCTCGTGCATAATGCAAATTTTGTTTAATAAGCTACTTTTATCTTCTTTCTCATTTGTAGACCTTTTTTATTAAATGGTTTTATTAAATTATTTTGTCTACTATTTACCAGGCCTCTAAAGCATATGTTAAGAGTTAATTATCTTGAACAAAATTATTAAATCATGAACCTTATCATAAATTGAAATATTACCAATAGTAAATTGTAGTGATTGGGTCACATTTTAAAATTAAATTTAGGATTGTATCCTCACATAAATTTTAAAATAAATTGAGAAAATGATAACCAATAACAGCATTATAACAAAAAAATAAAAAACAACAACATCAAATATCATCTCTTTTCCTCATCACCTTTGTCTTCACAAAAGATTATGTGTTGGGCAAATATATTAGGCGTCAGGCACTAGAATAATTTTGATTTTGCCAAGTTCCAAGGGCCTTTTTTATTTTATTTTATTCAGAGTTAGATGTTTCATGTTCGGGTTTTCTATTGTAATTGTTTTCAGCATTATTATGGTTTAGAACAATTCTTTTAAAAAAAGAAAAAGAAAAAAAAAGTGACCAGAACTTCACCTCGAACACATACCAATACTCATATACAAACAAAATATTTAGACTTAATGGTTGTCAGATAAGGATACAAATACTTATTTGGTAATTCGTCAAATCTCGACCTAACTTTGGATCCATAATCACTTGTGAACATGTAATATATTTTAAGACACAGGGATAAATATTTCAACTAGTTCATATTCATTAGACTTCGTAAAGTGAAATATAAGGGGAAATAGGGATAAAATGAAACAACAGGAGAGGGCATCACTACAAACACATATATCCATACACAATTGTTCTTTTTGGATGAGGTGAAATTTGGAAACTTAGCGGGTGGAATCCGATTACCGTATTATTCAGTAGAATCCAATCACTAACTGGTAATCTCTTGTATACAAGGTGGGCTCTATACATACGGGACTGTCGAACCCGCAATCTTGCAGGAGCAATTTACCCCACTATTACTAAACCATGCCTTTGGGGACATCTATACGCAAATGTTACTTTGGAACCATATTTACATGTGAACGTGTAATATATTCTAAGACTAGGGGGATAAATATTTCAACTAGTTCATATTCATTAGACTTGGTAAAGTAAAATATAAGAGAGGGGAAATAGGGATCAAATGAAACAACTGGAAAGGGCATCACTACAAACTCAAGATATCTGTAAGCAAATTTTTTTTGGATGACATGAAAATTCAGTTGATGGAGTTTGGTTATCGGATTATTGGGTGGAGCCCAACCACCAACTGGTAAACCCGTATGCAGGGTGGACCCTATATATGCACCAGATCAATTAAGAGCGGAATTCCAGAATAATGAAGAGTAACAAACCCGAAAGCTCACATGAGCAATTTTATCCCACTATCACTAGACTATACCCTTAGAGATGTTTGTATGCAAATGTTACTTGTATATTTTAAGTGACATAAATACGAAATCTGAAGAGGTTCGTTATAAATGGTGAAGACTTCTATTTAATAAAAATGAATTGATAAAACCTTCTGATAAAGGGAGAATTATAAAATTAAAAAAAAAATTACTTGACTTAATAAATAATCTTAAATAGAAAAGATAATGGATAAACGAAGACTTAGTAAGTTCAACTCCCTTAATGCAACCAACGTGGCCGGTGATAAAACTATTATTAAGTGACAGCATTTACTGGAGCAATTTATATGCAAGTTAAGCTCTTCTTCTATTAAAAAAAAAACAAAAGAATTATTCTGAATTTATTAGTTGATCGGATCATCTTAAGTGACTATTACGAAAGAAAATGAATAAATAAAGACTTGGAGAGCACACTGTGATGCTTGATTTGTTACTTTATTCACAAGATGGATGATATTATATTGTTAACCTCATTATTGATCGTATCATAAGTAGAGTATTAAACAATGACTGCTTGCAATAAAAAATTATTTGTCTTATTAACCACTGCTAGGTGTATTTATTTTCAGACAGAGAAGTAAAAAGTAAATAAATAAATGGTACGGTTTACTATGATCCAGGTGCCATTTAATAATAACTTTGTGTATTTTCTTTCACATACAGACTCAATTCATTTTGCTCGCGAATTGGTGAATGGTAAGATACCAATTGTGAATCGATATGAATCTAACAACTATGGTATTGAGTCAGATCGGCCAATCGAAAAGCAGAATGAGTTATTTATGAAATTAGGATAAGCTCCCTTCCACCTAGATTGGTTTAGTATTTTTCCCCTCATTTCTTGTATATCCGGACGCCAGGCCCTCGGGAATCAGGTGATGTATCTTTTACTACTTTTATATGACAATAGCCGACCAAAAAAAAAATTTATGGTATTGAATATTAGAAGGTTGCGATTGCAAAAGTGAAGGTGAATTGGTGTTCACATCTCGTTTATGTTATAGCAACTAAACTAGAACTCAAACACATATTATTAAATTAACACTTTATTTAAAAATTTAATTTATATTTTTATTATTTTCAAAATGGTCTTACATGTATAGGGGGAGTTTTTTTTTATAGCTTTGTATGTAAATAGTTTCTAATACTTTTAAAATGGGTAAAAACGAGACTTGAACTCAAGATGGTTCCATAACCTAAGTTCTACTATCATATAAAATTTCAACCTGGTCTAAAACTTTATTATTTATTGTATTAAAAAAAATCACACTCACTAAAGAAAAAAAAAAAAGAAGAAACATTCAGAGAATTGGCATAGATGGAAACGGCTCACTACCAACTCAAATATCTGCTAGGTTATTGTTCATAAACACGGAAATGTTACTTGTATATTCTTAAGTGATCACTTGACTGTGGCGGAATCAGACACTCAAATTTAGGAGTATATTCGTGTAATGAAAAAAATCAGAGTATGTTATCATATAATAAAAGTGTCTAATATAATAATATTTTGAAAAAAAAAATATTTAAAAAATAATTTTTTTTTCTCAAGTTTGGTGTACCCCTCAACACTATATAGTACGAAGTTTGAATCTTGAGGGTCATTATAAATGACGAAAGCTTCTATTGAATAAAAATAAACAAATAAAACCTCGTGACAAATTAAAGGGCGTGTATAAATTTATTTTGGATCCATTAGTTGACCTAATTATTTTAAATAACTACGCCGAGAAAAAATGAATAAACAAAGACCATATATACAGCTCAAGATTGATGATGATACATTATTGTAAACATCTTGATTGGGCGACCCCAAAAGGGGGGAATATTAAACAATGACCAGGATAATATATAGAATGAGGCACGTCTCTTAACCAATGCTACCTACGTTTATATTATAAATCCAGAAAAGTAAAACTTGATGAAAATCTCTACCTATCATTCAATCCATGATTTACTTGCTAATAGGAAATATATAATAGATGAAACATCATCAAAATGTAAACGTCCCCGTGGTCTTTCCTCAGTGTATGAGAGGTTGCGCTAGAGTAAAAAAATAAGACCGATAAATATTTTATTGGACTCAACTCCTTATACTCGAATAGATGAATAAATATTTCAATCTTTGCATTTTCATTGAAATTAGAAAGTTCATTAAAATTATAAAATGTGAAGACTTCTATTTTTAATTAAAAACGAAGTCAATTTTCAAAGGAAAGTTAATCTGGTGACAGATCATCTCACGTATTTCGAAAGAAAATATTGAATAAACAAAGACCTGGAGAGCACTGTGAAGCTTGATTAGTTACTTTAGTCACAAGATGGATGATATTATAATGTTAACACCATTATTGATCATATCAGAAGCAGAGTATTAAACAATGACCACTTGCAATAAAGAATATATCGTGTCTTGTTAACTACTGCTAAGTATATGAAGCTGTACGTTGCCACACTCCCTACCTTTCAAAGGTGCCTAGAGCACGGGCCATCAGTGTTGGCGCTGTAAAGGCCATTCCTTTTCAGACGGAGAAGTAAAAGCGGTTCAGTGCTTTATCAGACTAAATCCAGTGAAAATGTGAGGGTTAAAGCCCCATTAAAAATATCAAAGTATTTAAAAGATCTCATGCAATCAAAGTATTTAAAGTATTATTATGATACCATAAGACTCTAATGTTTCATTTTGTCGAAACACTTTTTGCATTTCCCTAAAATTAGTATAAAAAAGCCTTTGATTGTAGTTCTTAATTTTATATCAAACAATTTTACTCTTTAAATTTATGTAAACATAAAACAGTTTGATATTTTTTAATCAATTTAATAGAAAGCTCAAAAAGATTTTAACTATTGTTTTTCTCTTTAAGATGTAATAACATACATCCAACAAACGCCACCAAAAGGACTATACATGTTCATACCTAAGATTAAATAACTAGAAAGCCTGATAACCATAAACAGGAACAGGCAAAATACTATTAAACAAAGAGTATATAATGTAACAAATAAAAAGAAACATATATGTCGTGGAGATGCTTACAATCATGGATACATGGCTTCCTTCGACAAACAATTCTTATTCTCTGATCAGGAAAGACAATAATACGCATGAAGGAGTAATTATAATTCGTATACCATTGAGGGTTGGTATACAAACGGGTTTGAATCCTCTCATCTATTATATAAGGTGTAATATATATAATTTGTTATTTTTAAATCTCAAGCATACATTTTAAATTTCAATTTGAAAAAAGGTAGTTAAAACAAATTCAAAATTGATGGTTGAGATTTAAAAAGACTAAATCTCATCATGTCCCATATTATACCTCAACTAGTTAATGAGAAAATAAATAAAGAAGAAGATCCAAGTCCGGATCCAAAAAAATCCCAAATCTCAAACTAGAAATTGTTTTAATTGTCCCATAATCTTTTTCTATTTATACTAAAATTCAAAATTATAATTCGAATTTAGAGCCTCTAATTACATAAGTTATTACTTTTTTTCATTTGTTTTATGGTCCTCGTCTTTTATTTATTTAGAAAAAGTCTAAAGTTATATAACACAAAGGCGAAATTTGAGTTCGCAACTTTTTACATATAGTGAGTATCCTTACACTAATGAAAGTGGTATCTTACCAACCATGCAATAATTAAGAGACATGTACAACTGCTCCATTATTGAGGAGAGATTTGAGATCAAAAGAAAGATATAAAATGACCTTGCTCGGAAGCAAATAACAACAACAAAAAAATCCGCTCAAGTACCTTTTGCGAAGTTCTCCTAGAAACCACACCACATACAACAGCCAAATGGATCCTAATTTGTATAGATGTGCACAATATGGTATTTTAGATATTGACCTTAGACAATATAATAACCAACTACACAAACAATTAGCTCCAGACAAGAGCAATTTACTCCATGTTTCTGCCCAATTTCATGACTGCTGAGTTCGTCGATGAAATACTCAACACGCAAAGTTCCCAAGTTAAGCGATCTATGCTTACATGGAAGAATTCAGAGGGTGAAACAGCACTGCACATTGCCTCAAGAAATAGACGATCCAACATTGTCCAAGTGCTTATTGAACATGCGCAAGATCTTGACCGAGAAGAGCTTGAAAGTGGTGTTAAAATATCTGAGGAAGTGATCAGGGCTACGGATAAAAATGGAGACACGGCTTTGCACGTAACTGTGAGGAATAATCACCTACAAGTGGCCGAATTATTACTAAGAAACGATCCTCATTTCAAACATCCTATCAATAACATGAAGGAAACACCACTATATCTCGCAATCGAGAGAGATTTTCATGATATCGTGAACTCAATCTTAACGATTTGCACGTCACAAAATTATGAAGGTCCTGATGGTAGAACTGCTTTACATGCTGCCATCTTTTCTGATTGCCAAGGTAAGTAATCTTATCAATTTTGCACGCCAGACATGCTTATTCATTTGCGACATACACACATTTACATAAAATTGCATTTTGTTTTCTATATGAGGAATGTGGCATATAAATGATTGAAAAGTAATGTCTCCAAATTGTAATCGCATGCCAATTTTGCTTTGTTCTTTAACAGAATGCTTCACTCGTATACTCCAAAAGAACCCAGCTTTAACAAGACAAGCAGATGAATCAGGAATGATTCCACTCCATTATGCCGCTCGCAGTTATTTCAATCATTGGGTAAAAGTGCTATTAGATGCTGATAAATCTACGGCATACTTAACTAGCAAAGATGATAATAAGACAGCTATGCATATAGCAGCTTGCACCGTTAATAAGATGGTAATGGAAGAGCTTTTAAATCGTTGTCCTGACTGTTGGGTCATGGTCACAAGCAAAGGACAAAATATTTTGCAACTTCTTGTTGAAAATAAAAATAAAGAAAAACTAGAATTCATCTTGGGTCAAAAAAGGGCTATCAACCTCATTAATCAGAAAGATGCAGAAGGAAACACGCCACTTCATTTATATGTCAAAGGTATTTCCAAGTACGGTGTTTCCAACTACTTTGATGGGAGTTGTTTGTTGGAGTACCCTCTAGTAGATTGGAATGCTGTCAATAAGGAAAATTTTACTCCACTTGATCTGCTGCCTACGTCTGGAATACCTGGACAGGTATGTTAATTATTATTCATCGCCATAAAAGTATAATATTTGGCTATGTCCATACAATTATCTTACATGAGTTCATCCAGGATCTTCACGAAGAAATGCTGTCTCTTTACTGGAAGCTACATGCTGCTGGTGCCAAAAGAGGGGCTCGAAAGCTAACGAGCATAGACACTGACAAGAGAGATTGGGATGAGCAGAAACAGGAAACTCAGAGAAGGCTAGAAGAAAGGAAACAGAGAACTGATACAAGGCTAAAAGAACTGAGAGAAAGAGCTGGGACACATTTGTTAGTTGCTACACTTATTGCCACCGTCACTTTTGCTGCTGGCTTCACCCTTCCAGGTGGTTACGATGGTAATCAAGGCTCCAACCAAGGAATGGCAGTTCTAATAAAAAAAGCATCATTTAAAACATTTGTCGTGACAGATACCATTGCTGTACTGTCGTCTATTAGTGCTGTTTTTTTCCATTTCTCAGCAACACTCTATCAGGATGTGGACAAGCTTTATCGCCGTCACATCACTGCACTTATACTCATCGTAATTTCTGTGATGACGATGATGATTGCATTCATTACGGGCCTATACACTGTATTACAAGGTTCGTTAGCATTAGTAATTACCGTATGGGTTATGGGCTGCTTCGCCATTCTTTCTTTCTGTTATATGATACAGCATGACGTGCGTGAACGATTGAGGGAAACTGTTATTCCATCTTTAGAGGCATTTGAAGTTTTAAAGCCAAGGATGTAATTGAACTTCCAAGAATTAGATGATAGAAGTCCATTTTATCATCTGACTTGAAGAATATAATGGTTGAGAAAGCTTTGATTGTTATTTATTTATTTATTTATTTTTATGTGTGTAATTCTCCTAAGTTCTTTGAACTTACACTCATACCAGAGTGTTAAACTTAAAGACACATAACCCTGAAAAAAAAATGATCTAGGTTGATCGTTAATTGACTCTTTGTTTCTTATTTGTCTTCTTTTGTTTTGTTGTTAGTTCATATGTTGATGTCACTTGGTTTTGGCATCGTTGAATCTATATTACGGACTCTACCTAATAAATAATATTTCAGTTTCACCTTTTTGACACATGCTTTCTAACAAATCAAGCAAAATCTCGATCGACCAAAAATAACAAGGAAAAAAAGAAAAAGAAAAATGAAATGTCAAATCAAATTCAAACATGTGGCAATTGATTTTTAGATTTGACTCATCTATAATTCAATGTCTATAATTACACGCAATACTTATTCTAATTAATATCACGTGTCACTAGCTAATTATCATCTACGGACTACATTAATCTTAGTTAAACTAGCATTCCAACTATAGTTTCAAAATATTCAATACCAAAATCTAAATTACTATATTTAATAAAACAAATATAGAAGTCATATGATAGTTTTGATTCTACGTAAGAGCATCTGCAAAGGATTTTTTTTTTTTTTTTTTTTCTCTACTTGTTTTAGTTTTCCTGTTTCTGAGAAAGTGAGCTCATTAGTTTTTATCTTTTCTTTTGTTCATGCTTGCGTTATTCTTTCGAATTTTGAAATCATAGCTTATTGCAAGATTGCAGAGGCATTGATTCTGCAAGTGTATACAAGCTTGGAGTATGGATAGTTGTAAAGTCAAATAGATATCATCTCGTTGTCTAAACGAAACATTCAGCAGTTCAATAGAATGTGGTCCAAGAAATGAAATGTTAGCCAAAACGATGAAAAGAATTAGTGAATACTCATTAAGTATTCTTAATCTTTATTTTCGTTGGCACTTTTACTATTATCGTTTCGAGGCAGTTTTGGCGTTGTTAGAAGCGATTGCAGGGACATTTTAATTGCGGGAGTGAATTTAAGTATGAATCACAAGAAATAAGCAGAGCCGTGACAATGCCAAAAAAAAATATGATATTTAATTATGGCTTCCATATTTGTTTTGCTAAATATGGAAGTTTAAATTTAGTTATTTAATGCTTTTGATTATAGTTGGAAGACTAGTTTAGCAATATTAATGTAGTCCAGGATAAAATTTGGTGGCAGATGCTATTAATGGGCAGGGATATATTTTGAGTATAATTGTACACTTGTAGAGCCAAATCCTTGATTTCTTCCTTTGATTGGTATACAACCAAATGCAAGACTATAATGCCGTTGGCTCATATTTTGGATTGCAAGCAGTGGCGCATGTTGCAACTCTCACTGGCCCATAAAAATGTCAAAAAATATATATTTTAAAAAAAAGAAAATTAATATCTTCCTACTAATATATATATATATATATATATATATATATATATATATATATATATATATATAGTCAAAAAATAATTTATTTTAGTCTTTATTAAGAATATTCCTGAATCTACCACTAACTGAAAGCATGGCTTGAATCAAAAGTTCAACAACTACTATTTTTCTTTTTCCGGCTTGAAATTGTAAATGTCGTTAACATAGCACAATTAAATCATTGACATCTAGTAAGTCTTATCTTATTTTATTATTAAGAGACATCTTTTCTTCTTGAAGAATTTAAGTACACAATACGGATCTTCATAAACCAAATAAAATTAAATACTAACCTCGTAGTATGTGGAAGAGTTTGCAAGAATTAACCACGTTCGTTCCACCGTTAAACAGTCGCGAATCGGAGTCCAAAATACATGTACGATCTTGGACTATATGGCCACAACTTAAGAACCCTTTTGATTTAATTGTTTACACATAGTAAACTGGCAGAGAGAGTTTGGGAGAGAGAAGAGTGAAGAAGACAGAAGCCATACTTCTGTAAGTTTTTTCTAAAAACTGAATGTATCAGTTTTTGGAGAAAACTGATATATTATTTGGATATTAATAACTTCCCATAATTTCTCATTGACCCATACAAAATGGGTCGGGCTGGGTCAACCCATATTGAGCGACCCAACCCCAAAGTCTAACATCTCCCATTCGCACAAAATGGGTAGACTCGTGTCCACCACTATCTCTCTCTACGACCTTATCGGGAACCACCATCAAATTCATACGGGCAAATAAGTTGTGCGACCCGCGAGCACACAACAAGTGGAAGCTCAGACCATGTACCTGTTAGGGATGACATGGGATCTACACTCTTCAACGGAAAAAAAAAATGTCTCGCTGTACCCTAGACCAATTTAAGTTCACATCAGTCAACACACACCTTATCCTTCATAGGCTATGTTTGACCTTTAAATCTCAAACATGTATTCATAGTTATATTCAATCACAAAGATTGTTCAATCACAAAGATTGTATAACTGGTCGACCAATAAACACATGTAGCGCTAGATGCAAACAATCTTCCCTTCGCTCAATATCTTTCTAAATCAAGTCAACTGCTTTCCCGGACATGTCCCATATGATCGAATCTAACGTGATCTTTAGGCAACATAACAAAGTAGCTAACATTGAACTTGACCTATTAGAATATGAGCGTAGGTCACTAAGGGTATCCTAAAGAAGCATTTATTGCTTCAAGGACTCACACAGTGGTGAAGTAGGGATTCACTCACCCACTTCCTTTTACGGTCGCAAAGCACACATGGTATAAAACATGTGTTACGGTGTGACTTCCCTTAAAAAGGGGCGTATGTCTTTACCTAAATCAAACACCGTACAGATCTTGATCTAGTTATCACTCAGAAACTAACCTAAATCCTCGAACTTAATACACCTAGTAATCAAGGTTTCACGTCTGGCTATAAACAAGTTATATGGACCGTGGGAATTCATATCGACCTCATGTCAGTTTTTTATTATAACATATATAAATAAGAGGTTTCATCTTAATATTGTCATAGGAACCAATTCTAAACCAATACTTAAGGTGACGTATCTTATATGAGTATAGTATTTCTCGACGAATACTAACCAACTCATATCGTCTCATCTCTGCACGCTCCTACTGCGCTAGAGGCAATTGCTCGTGTGAGAGAGCCAATTTCATCAACCTGTCGACATACTTTTTGATGCCAATCTGTGCTAGCATACTCGTACTCGATTTCTTCCAAACTTATCACAAAGACAAGACACTAAGCAAACACATGAAGAAAATTTTGTTCACTATGAACTGACATCAAATACTCACCAGTATGAGTACATTAGTAATTACACAATACTTTACAAAACATCAATATCAAGTCCTACGCAATCCTAGAGATTCTACTGCAACAAATACATATCTCTGCGTATGAACTTATCGAGTCGGTCACTGCCATCTCTTGTGTATGAGAATGTTCCACAGTCACTTCCTTTTATGACACAAAGCCATAATGTCTATGTATTAGGTCTCGCCATGAAATTTAGGATCCTTAGCATAGGTGACGGATAATTAGTAGACACAATAGATCGCCATTACCTGTCTAGTAACTGACTCATCTCAAGTCTATCATAATCTCTCGAGCCATACTGCCTTTTGCATAGTTGCTGAGCATGTCACACAGCTCAATTTCCACAGTTGACAATACTATGCATATTTGTTTCTTGCCATTCCACAAAGTCGTGCCATTGACCAGCAAGAAAACTTAAGAGGTAACTTTACGCTCATCTGGGTTATCACCCAAATTAGCACTTGTATATCTCTACTAATAGAAATCAACATTTCAATGACATAAGCAAAATCTAAATTGCCTTTCAAATACCTCAAGATCCTTTTGACAATGCTCCAACAAGCTTGTCTAAGACTTTGATTGATAACAACATATCAATTCCATGGCAAAAATGAATATCTGGCCATGTACATACCACAATATATACAGGGCTTCTCATGATGCTTGAATAAGGAACATTTTATCTCACCAGTCTATTCTGGCATTGAGGACACTTCCCTTGGCTTAGGCTTTATCCCTCAGTTACAAGAGCATCCATAGATTTGTAGTCTTACACGTTGAGTCATTCAAGAACTTGCTTGACATATGACTCTTGAAACAAAAACAAGAATCTTAGATTGACCCCTCTGGATCTTGACTCTAAACGCATAAGCTACTCCACCAATGTCCTTTATCGCACAAAGTTAAGGACAACTAACCACTTCCTGATAGTGAATATATACTCTTTGTCATTTCTGATCAATGATATCATCTATCTAGAGAGATAGAACTACATATCTACTCTCAGATCAATTGACATATACGCATATGCCTTATTGAACCATTTGAAGATCATATATAATGAATTTTTCTTGCATTTCTCCACAAAGAAATGTCATCTTATCATCCACCTGATGTAAGTTAAGGTTCAACTAAATGACATGGCCAGAAATCGGTGAACAGATGCAATCCTAACAACGAAAGAAGGTTTGCTCATAAGCGTTACCCTCTAATTGGATTACAACTTTTAGCCCTTAGCGAGCTTAATATCTCATATTGAACACAATTTTTTTTTTATTGCTTTCATCCAACTTCTCACCATCATTTTAACTAGTAATCTTATGAAAAACTTATTTTCACAATCGCCCGTCAATGAAACAAATTCACATTGATCACGAAACAAGTTCTAGTTGACCATACTGGTATTACTGTCACGCCCCGACCCAACCCCCAAGCTAAAGGTTAAGTCCGGACCCGACACACGGACAGAGTCTCCTCTGTACCGTGGACATTCTAAAAACCTGTAAACACTTATACAAGGTCTCTACAACACATACAAGCTTAATTTAATTAAACAATAAAGCTATAAGGCCATCCGAGCCTTATAGTACACAATATCTCCAAAACACACAAGCATGCAAGAACTGGTTATCAGCATAGACTTATAATCATTACATTCTAGGAAATCAATATAACAACTTAAAGAGTAGAGCATTCTACATTAACCATCCACTCACAAGCATGCAAGGAAATAAGGCAAGAATAAAAGTTATTACAGATCATAGACTTTCAAAGTTACAACCCAGCCATCTAATCTTCGACTTATACAACAAGCATGTACAAAGCCCTTGGGCTACAAAATAGTACATAAAGTAATCAGAGGAGTCTTCCACAAAGCATCAAAAACATTAACCACCTTAAGTTATCAGACACAGCAACTAAGGTAAAGGCTCGGTCTGAACTTCTTCTTCCTCAACTAAATCAACAAGCTGGGGATCACCCTCAGCGTCTCCTGAAACAGATATCGAGGTATGAGCAACCACTGTTGCCCAGTGAGGGATATAGTCCCGGGGCGTGCAATGCAACAGATAACACAATTACACAACAATAACACTTTAACAATTTAAGAATCAATGAAAACTTAAATAACCACACAATTAAAAGGATACATTTCAACAATCCCCTATACACCAATCTTCACTGGTCTTCAATCACGATCCACGAACCACAAGCACGATCACGATAAGCCGGCATAACCCCAATCACTCCAGTGGGTGTACTCCGGATGTACCCCGAATCCTACGACCCAACATCCCCTGGCAATCTCCGGACCAGGCGAATGAGGGAATAGGGTACGGAGTTTGAATATCCACCGGCAAGCCCTCTGCCGCCCAGCCGATATTCAACACATCCGCCCCGACACTATGGTTGCGCAACCACTATGCAATGCACTTAACGATGGCAAGTTAATAGCAATAATATAAGCATTAACACATATGAGGATCAACAAAGTAGGTTGACCTCGTTGCAATTAGGATAGAAGCAAATATAGAAGTTAATAAGCAGTTTACAAGTGAACATATACAAAATAAGCATAGGATTACACCAAAAGCTCCAAACCAACTTAATATCACATATAAACACTCATGAAGTCATGCCGTGGGTTTAGAAATGTGAGACAAACGAAATTGCACTTAAACCCCTTTATTTTACATACTATTTCTCTTCCAAACCCAAGTTAATGATTTCATTTTCAAAAGAAACTCTCCCTACCTTCTAACTAACCCCCAAGGTACCCTCTCAACCCTCGAACTCGATCAAATGCCCGTGTTTACCCCGAAAGCCCCAATTTCCCTCTTTTGGCTTTAAACCACACCTACATTGTCCGGGCTTCAAACAAGGGATATCAAGGCATCTATAGCACCTAGGTAGCCTAAGGAAACTAGAATCGAAGCCCGAACCCACCCGGATTCGCATTAACACCAAAAGCCCCAACTTAAAGTCGGCTATTTTCCATTTTTAGGCAATTTTAAGGCAATGCAAGTACACGGGGTTATTTAACTATCTTCACTAGCACCTAAGGCATCAATTAGAAGCATTAATTCAAGCCAATTCGAACAATTACACAAAACCCTAAAAAAAACGTCACTATTCACCCTAAGAATCAAACTATCGATTTCTACCGTTTAATTCATGAAACAATAGCATAAAAGTGGTCTCTACTATGTGTACACAACATATATAAGCTTATTTGAGCCTTGCAATAGCATTAAACATCATTTCTAACAAATCAAGAAAATAGCAATTATTTTAAAATGCGAAAATAAGCCATGAAATCCCTCACCACTACGCGTAGGAGCACCTAGGAACCTTGCAAACACCCTACACTAGTTGCTCGAGGCTTGGCTTGGCTTGAATTGATGATTTGATGAGCAAAAATCTCCTCCAAATGCACAAGGAAGGCTGTCGGGTATGGCACTGTTCATAAGCTGAATTTTTTTGTTTTTGTGTGATATGTGAGCTAAGTGTGATATGTTTTGGTTTTATAAAAGGTGGGGTCTAGTTGGACATTTAAATGGCTTCTAAAATGTGCGTTGAAAGCTTAGAAACGAGCCTAAGGTGGTGAAATATATGCTAGCTAATTAATTACCTAAGTTAGTTACGTAACACTATTCACTCAACTACTAAAGTCATTTTCTAAACGAGCCTTCCTAACGCCTTAAGCTCAAAAGCACATTTTTCCCACTACTTTTACAATTAATAAGATTTAATAAAAATGCTAATTAACGAATAGAGTGCATTTGAAAAACGGAGGTAAGAGTAGTCACAAAGTCAATTAATAAGGCATAGAAGTAAATGCACAAACAAGGGATGCAACAGTAATTAAATGCATGGCAAAATCTCGGGCGTCACATCCTCTCCCCCTTAAACTAATTGCGCCCACGCAATTCTTACATGTTTCGGCGAATAACTCTGGATACCGATCCCGCATCTGATCCTCTCTTTCCCATGTCGCATCCTCTACTCCGTGGTGATCCCACAGAACTTTAACCATCGGAATGCTTTTAGTCCTCAGCTCCTGAACTTTCTGATCAACAATTCGAAGAGGTTTCTCGGTGTAGGTCAAAGTTTCACTGATCTCTAGCGGTTCCGGCTCAAGTATGTGAGAGGGATCTGGCTGATACTTCCGAAGCATGGAAACATGAAATACGTCATGAATTCTGCCCAGACTGGGAGGTAAAGCTAGACGGTAGGCCAAATCACCAACAGTTTCAGTTATCTCAAATGGTCCCACATATCGAGGACTGAGTTTACCTCCTTTACCATGCCGAATCAAACCCTTGCGAGGAGGAATTTTGAAAAATACTCGATCCCCTACAGCAAATTTCAGATCACGACGTCTTCTATCTGCATAACTCTTTTGCCGACTCTGCGCTGTAAGCATTCTTTTTCTGATAAGTTGCACCTGATCAATCATTTTGTTCATTTCAGGTAAGAGAGTAAGGCCGATAGTCTTCATCTCACCAACATCATCCCAATAGAGAGGAGACCGACATTTACGCCCATACAGTGCCTCATAAGGTGCCATACCAATAGTAGCTTGATAACTATTGTTGTAGGCGAACTCTGCTAGTGGCAAATATTTCTCCCAACTTTTACCGAAGTCCAGAATACAAGCCCGCAACATATCCTCAAGGATCAAGATAGTTCTCTCGGATTGACCATCTGTCTGAGGATGATAAGCTGTACTGAAATTCAAATTCGTGCCCAAAGCTTTCTGAATCTTCTGCCAGAACTGAGATGTGAATCTGGGATCTCTATCCGACACGATACTCTTTGGAATTCCATGTAGTCGGACAACATTCTCAATATACAACTCTACCAGTTTATCAAGAGAATCAGACTTCTTTTTAGCAATAAAATGAGAAGTCTTGGTCAGTCTATCCACAATAACCCAGACTGAGTCGTTACCCCTCGAAGACCTCGGTAAATCGGATACGAAGTCCATAGTAATATGATCCCATTTCCAAACAGGAATAGCCAAAGGCTGCAACAACCCTGCAGGTCTCTGATGTTCTGCTTTAACTTTCTGACAGGTAAGACATCGGGCAACATAGTCAGCAATTTCTCTCTTCATATTATTCCACCAGAAATTCTGCTTCAAATCTTTATACATTTTCGTACTGCCTGGATGGATAGTATATCTGGAACTGTGTGCCTCAGCAAGAATATCCTTCTTCAGAGTTGGATCATTCGGAATACAGATTCTACCTTTGAATTTGAGAATACCATCGTCGTGCAGTTTGAAATCCGACTCTCCCCCTTTAGAATTCTCTAAGACTTTCAATAATTGAAGATCAGCCTGTTGAACTTCTCGAATCCTGGATAACAACAGAGATTGAATCTGCAAACTTGCAAATTGAATACCAGAACTTGAAGTACTAGGCTTCCATAAGCACAATTCTTCCATGAATTCCCAATTCTTGATAATCAAGCTAGCAACAGTAGCCTTTCGGCTCAAAGCATCAGCAACAATATTGGCCTTGCCCGGAAGATAATTAATAGTGCAGTTATAGTCCTCAAGTAATTCCAGCCAACGTCTCTGCCTCATGTTCAACTCTTTCTGGGAAAACAGATATTTCAAGCTCTTATGATCTGTAAAGATTTCAAATTTGTTGCCCCAGAGATAATGACGCCATTTCTTTAATGCAAGGATGATAGCT
Organism: Ehretia macrophylla; assembly: GCA_037974665.1. Lineage (NCBI taxonomy): Eukaryota > Viridiplantae > Streptophyta > Magnoliopsida > Boraginales > Ehretiaceae > Ehretia > Ehretia macrophylla. The sequence goes on along the minus strand of CM075782.1, from coordinate 21,190,501 downwards.
GCAAGCTCAAGATCGTGAGTCGGATAGTTGAGTTCATAAGGCTTCAGTTTCCTGGAAGCATAAGCAATAACCCTGCCATTCTGCATCAATACACAACCCAGACCTTCCTTCGAAGCATCACTGTAGATCACCAGATTATCATAACCCTCAGGTAAAGCAAGAATAGGAGCTGTAGTCAATCTCTTCTTCAATTCCTGGAAGCTGGCCTCACATTTATCATTCCAGTCAAATACTGTTTTCTTCTGAGTAAGTTGAGTTAAAGGCCCTGCAATCTTAGAGAAATCCTTTACAAACCTCCGATAATACCCAGCTAAACCAAGGAAGCTACGAATTTCCGTGACAGTTTCAGGTCGTTTCCAAGATAACACAACTTCAATCTTCGCTGGATCAACAGAAATACCATCCTGCGAGATAATATGGCCAAGAAAAGCAACTTGCTTAAGCCAGAATTCACACTTGCTAAACTTTGCAAATAACCGATGCTCCTGAAGAGTTTGCAACACAATTCTGAGATGTTGTTCATGTTCCGCCTCAGATTTAGAATAAACAAGGATATCATCAATAAATATGACTACAAATTGATCCAGATAAGGACGGAATACCCTCTGCATTAAATCCATGAATGCGGCGGGAGCATTAGTAAGACCAAACGGCAAGACAACAAACTCATAATGGCCATATCGAGTTCTGAAGGCAGTTTTAGGAACATCATCTTTCTTAATCCTCAGTTGATAATAGCCCTGCCTCAGATCAAATTTAGAGAATACCCTGGCGCCTTGCAACTGATCAAACAACTCTTCGATTAAAGGCAAAGGATATTTATTTTTGATGGTTACCTGATTAAGACCCCGGTAATCGATGCATAGGCGAAGAGATCCGTCTTTCTTTTTAACGAAGAGAACTGGCGCACCCCACGGCGAAGAACTCGGCTGAATGAATCCCTTCTCAAGCAAGCCCTGCAATTGAACTTTCAATTCGTGCAACCCAGGGGGGGCCATTCTGTAGGGAGTCCTAGAGATAGGTGAACTCCCAGGCAATAAATCAATGATGAACTCTATCTCTCTATCAGGCGGTAACCCAGGTAATTCCTCAGGAAAGACCCCCGGAAACTCCCTCACGATAGGTACATCAGTCAATTTCAGTTGATCCCCAGGTTGATTAATCAAATAAGCAAGATAAGCCTCACAACCCTTGCTTAATAATTTAGATGCCCTAATAGAAGAAATAATAGGAGTTCCCGTAGATTTTCTACTACCAACTATTTTAAGTACAGGCTGGTCAGGCATCTCTAGATACACAATCTTCTTTCTACAATCAAGCTGGGCATAATATTTACTTAACCAGTCCATCCCCAATATAATCTCAAAGTCATTGAAGGGTAAGATAATCAAATCAGCAGGAAAAACACGACCTTCAATAAATATACTACATGCTCTGCAAATAGACCTAGTAACAAACTTCGGACCCATAGGAGTATAAACCACAATCTCATGCAACAGTTTATCATGTTTCAATTTAGCATTTTGTGCACAAGTAGGAGTGATAAAAGAATGCGAAGCCCCGGAATCAATTAAAACCTTAACTGATTGATCATTAAGAAGAAAAATACCTTCTACCACAGCGGTAGTATCCGGAAGCTCCTCGGCATCCAAAGCAAACACACGGGCCTGGCCTCGTGGTGGTGGTGCTGCAGCTGGGGCCCTGGTCTGAGAGTTCTGAGCTGATGTCTGTCCCCTAGGGTTCTTAAATTTCTGACAGTCTTTAACCCTGTGCTGATCACTGCCGCAACCTGTACACTTGTTATGTTTCTTCCAACAAACATCCTCAGTGTGGCCCTGGCGCTGACAGAAGCTGCACTGCTGGTGACGTCTTGCAACAGTGCCTCCCGAAGGAGCTCTGTAAGTAGAGGTAGCTGAACTACCCTGCTGCGAACGGGAAACCGCTGGACGGAACTGACTCTGAGTCTGGCTCTGAACTGGTCGTGCCTGAGTCTGAGTAGGCCCTGTGTAACTCTGAGTTTGTCTCGGCTGCGAACTCTGACCAACTGATACAGCCTGCCCCTGGTACCCTTGACTCTGAGACTGAAACCGTTTACTCGATTGACTGGTCTCGGCTAATACATCGGCTTTCCGTTTCTCATATCTCGAGGCAGCTCGGACTACTGCAGCATAGTTAGGAAAATCATTTGAAGACAAGTTCAGCATAATATCTCTCCTCAAACCCATAATGAACCTCTGAATCTTCATGTCTTCCGGCTGAATTAAAGCTGGTGCATAACGGGAAAGCCGGGTAAAAGTAGCCTCGTATTGATCTACCGTCATACTTCCCTGCCTCAAGTTTATGAACTCAGTCTGTCGCCTCTCGCGGGCAACTACCGATATATACTTGTCTCGAAATTCTCGGACAAAGTCGGCCCACGAATGATGACCTCCCTCAGCTACCCATTTCTCACTGATGGTATTCCACCAATCTTCAGCATCACCCTCGAGAAGGAAAGTAGCATAAGTAATCTTCCTGTCATCATGGCACTCCAATATCGCTGCCACTCTCTCAAACTTTCTTAGCCACATCTCAGCTTTCATATCGTCCGGCTCCCCAAAGAAAGTATAAGCCCCATGATGTATAAACCGGTCATACAGATTACCTCCAGTAGGACCACTACCTCCTGCTCTCGCAGCCTGATTACCTGCAACGACCCCTGGCTGACCCTGTTGTGTAACAAACTGGGCGATAGTGTTCATGGCTGTGGCCATCGTGGCCAAGATCTGTGCAGTGCTCGGCTCTTGAACCTGCGGTGCATTTTCGGCTACCTCAGCTTCTTGCCCTTGTACCCCCTCGGGTTCTCCACCAACATTCGGATTATCAGCACGACGGCGAGGCCCCATCACGAATAGCTAGAATGCAAAGTGTTATGACAGGTATATATGTATATATGCAATTTATAAGTAAACATATAAAGAAAAGTCCAATTAGATTCACATAAAGACAAGTGCATAGGAATTCAAATAAATATTCCACATTCTTGAAGTAAACATAAATCACTAGATCATACTTGACATTCTAGACTCTTGATATTCTATTTCCATGCTAGCATTTTATTTCCTTATTCAAATTTCACTTTGGTCAATCAAAATCAAAGACTCATGTATTCACAAAGTCACATAACAAGTCTCTACCCACAGACCGAGAAATTTAACCCGGCTTCATGCAATCTATAGCTCTGATACCACTTAAATGTCACGCCCCGACCCAACCCCCAAGCTAAAGGTTAAGTCCGGACCCGACACACGGACAGAGTCTCCTCTGTACCGTGGACATTCTAAAAACCTGTAAACACTTATACAAGGTCTCTACAACACATACAAGCTTAATTTAATTAAACAATAAAGCTATAAGGCCATCCGAGCCTTATAGTACACAATATCTCCAAAACACACAAGCATGCAAGAACTGGTTATCAGCATAGACTTATAATCATTACATTCTAGGAAATCAATATAACAACTTAAAGAGTAGAGCATTCTACATTAACCATCCACTCACAAGCATGCAAGGAAATAAGGCAAGAATAAAAGTTATTACAGATCATAGACTTTCAAAGTTACAACCCAGCCATCTAATCTTCGACTTATACAACAAGCATGTACAAAGCCCTTGGGCTACAAAATAGTACATAAAGTAATCAGAGGAGTCTTCCACAAAGCATCAAAAACATTAACCACCTTAAGTTATCAGACACAGCAACTAAGGTAAAGGCTCGGTCTGAACTTCTTCTTCCTCAACTAAATCAACAAGCTGGGGATCACCCTCAGCGTCTCCTGAAACAGATATCGAGGTATGAGCAACCACTGTTGCCCAGTGAGGGATATAGTCCCGGGGCGTGCAATGCAACAGATAACACAATTACACAACAATAACACTTTAACAATTTAAGAATCAATGAAAACTTAAATAACCACACAATTAAAAGGATACATTTCAACAATCCCCTATACACCAATCTTCACTGGTCTTCAATCACGATCCACGAACCACAAGCACGATCACGATAAGCCGGCATAACCCCAATCACTCCAGTGGGTGTACTCCGGATGTACCCCGAATCCTACGACCCAACATCCCCTGGCAATCTCCGGACCAGGCGAATGAGGGAATAGGGTACGGAGTTTGAATATCCACCGGCAAGCCCTCTGCCGCCCAGCCGATATTCAACACATCCGCCCCGACACTATGGTTGCGCAACCACTATGCAATGCACTTAACGATGGCAAGTTAATAGCAATAATATAAGCATTAACACATATGAGGATCAACAAAGTAGGTTGACCTCGTTGCAATTAGGATAGAAGCAAATATAGAAGTTAATAAGCAGTTTACAAGTGAACATATACAAAATAAGCATAGGATTACACCAAAAGCTCCAAACCAACTTAATATCACATATAAACACTCATGAAGTCATGCCGTGGGTTTAGAAATGTGAGACAAACGAAATTGCACTTAAACCCCTTTATTTTACATACTATTTCTCTTCCAAACCCAAGTTAATGATTTCATTTTCAAAAGAAACTCTCCCTACCTTCTAACTAACCCCCAAGGTACCCTCTCAACCCTCGAACTCGATCAAATGCCCGTGTTTACCCCGAAAGCCCCAATTTCCCTCTTTTGGCTTTAAACCACACCTACATTATCCGGGCTTCAAACAAGGGATATCAAGGCATCTATAGCACCTAGGTAGCCTAAGGAAACTAGAATCGAAGCCCGAACCCACCCGGATTCGCATTAACACCAAAAGCCCCAACTTAAAGTCGGCTATTTTCCATTTTTAGGCAATTTTAAGGCAATGCAAGTACACGGGGTTATTTAACTATCTTCACTAGCACCTAAGGCATCAATTAGAAGCATTAATTCAAGCCAATTCGAACAATTACACAAAACCCTAAAAAAAACGTCACTATTCACCCTAAGAATCAAACTATCGATTTCTACCGTTTAATTCATGAAACAATAGCATAAAAGTGGTCTCTACTATGTGTACACAACATATATAAGCTTATTTGAGCCTTGCAATAGCATTAAACATCATTTCTAACAAATCAAGAAAATAGCAATTATTTTAAAATGCGAAAATAAGCCATGAAATCCCTCACCACTACGCGTAGGAGCACCTAGGAACCTTGCAAACACCCTACACTAGTTGCTCGAGGCTTGGCTTGGCTTGAATTGATGATTTGATGAGCAAAAATCTCCTCCAAATGCACAAGGAAGGCTGTCGGGTATGGCACTGTTCATAAGCTGAATTTTTTTGTTTTTGTGTGATATGTGAGCTAAGTGTGATATGTTTTGGTTTTATAAAAGGTGGGGTCTAGTTGGACATTTAAATGGCTTCTAAAATGTGCGTTGAAAGCTTAGAAACGAGCCTAAGGTGGTGAAATATATGCTAGCTAATTAATTACCTAAGTTAGTTACGTAACACTATTCACTCAACTACTAAAGTCATTTTCTAAACGAGCCTTCCTAACGCCTTAAGCTCAAAAGCACATTTTTCCCACTACTTTTACAATTAATATGATTTAATAAAAATGCTAATTAACTAATAGAAAGCATTTTAAAAACGGAGTGAATAGTAGTCACAAAGTCAATTAATAAGGCATAGAAGTAAATGCACAAACAAGGGATGCAACAGTAATTAAATGCATGGCAAAATCTCGGGCGTCACAATTACTGTTGCAAGTGAACATGATCCATAAACCGATTAATGAAGAGAACTCACATTGATCGTGAAATAAAGTCATATATGAAACCAATTCATAGTGCTATATGAAACAAATTCATAGTGATCAACCGGTGTTTATCTCCCACTTGGATCAGTGAACGGAAACAAGTTCTCCAGTCCTACTGAAAGATTGCGAGAAATAGGACCATTAGGAGTCTTCAATTCCAATAACTGAGTCTCCCACTAGGAAATTCTTTGTCCAAGAATGTTGAGTTTAGACACACTCCTACTATTTGTCCATCAATGAACATTCCCTTTTGAAGCATTCAATGTACCAAATGGAAATGTTTCATTTCCTTTCGGTTTCAGTTTCTCATGCTTATGAGAAATATTATGAACAAAGTAGCCAACTCCCAGAGTCATAAGTCATTGTGGACTGGTTCACCATTTCATCATACAACTTGTTGTGTATAATATTAATAGATGCTATGTGCACTATTAATTTTTGAAATTACTTGATTGGACCATTATGTACTAAAGTTGTTTATTTTCCCGAGGACTTTAGTGGTCATTCGAGGATTGAGCGAGTTAAACAAACTGCGATAAATACTTCCAACACTACTGACCATATGACCACACATTGTTGTAAGCCCAAAATAATTATCCTATAGATCGTTTTACATTTAATGATTATGTGTAATATTAAATGTTTTATGGGATAACCTTTTTTTTTATGAGCATGTGATAGTCATACGTGATTTCATGTGTAGTGTTAAATGTACTCTCATTTCTTCCTAACACACGTAGAACCAAATTTGTGTCTTTTGGGTCTCGATAAGTTTGAACAACTTTTACATGTCCAATTGTCATGGTCCATATGTGTTAAAAGAATTGAATGTGTCAACTCTGGTTGACCACAACAATTATAAAAGAAATGAGAACATTGAGGAGTAGTTTTTTTTGCCTAACACTGTTAGTTGTTCATATGTTAAACATTTTTCTAATTCTTGTTGTTATCATAAGCATATGTTGCATATGTTAATAATTAGTTTATTAATTCTTTATCTGAGTGGGAGTTCTAAGATTGGGATTGGTGTGATTCTAGTCTAGAACTATTAGTTCCTACACATGTAAATTTATGTAATTCATATACGGAACTAATGTTTCTACTCGAATATGATTAAATTGTGATAATTGTGACATTTGAATATAGAATTTGGCAGGTTGTACTACAATATGTTGGTATTATATCTTATGTCACTTTATTACATTTAAAAACTTGTTCAAGTAGAATTAAACATCTAAATGTGCTAGTACCGAACATCAAAGATGTCTATATTGTGGTTCTTTATGATAACTGCAAAATATCATTGTTGTAGGAAAAATGAACGGTGATGATTGCAAATGTGGCATCATCAAGTTCAGAATATCCTTGTGCAACAAATAGGTGCTTGAAACACTGAGTTATGTTGTGATGCACCATTAGGGTGGTAACACCACTCAGCATCGGAGGTAATAGGCCTATCAGGCTGAAAAATGTTAATGCTCGCATCGCGTTGCAGAGCACCGTGCATTATATCTCATTTGTTGCCTACGAAGTTTAACCTAATACTGAGGGAATGTTTGAAAGCTTGAAAGAGAAGTTCAGTGGAATTTTCATTTCTAAGCTGAGTTAGCTTATATTGAGTTCGACACATGCCGCAAAAGTCTCAATGCTACTAAGTGATAGCATTTCTAAGATGTCGAACATAATTTGAGAATTGAAGGCAATTGGCTACATTTTCATTGATGGTCAACAAACGTATGTTGTTATCATATCCTTACCATCTAAGCTAAGTGCACATGATTGTTATCTTGACACGAAAAGGAAATGTTAACATATTTCAAACGTTAAGCGTCAATTGGAGGTGGTGTAGAATGCTTTTTAGCCAGAAGGGCTGCTGGTCAAGCTTATGTAGCCAAGACCAATAAACAAGGATCATATGGGTCCAAGTAAAAAAGGGCAATACCACTGAGAAAACCACAGAGGACAGACGTATATGTGACAATTGCAATTTAACATTGTGATAGCTATGTGCTACAATTGTCACAATAAGATCACTAAGCTCGGGATTGCCCTAAGTTGAAGATCAAACGTTTGTCCTCATGACTAAAAACGTAGGAGCTTTTGTGGGGTGCCATTTGATTTTAGATCAAAATATGGTTATTTTTGTAATAACTCAAGAGTTGAAGTCAAGGGCATTGACATTTGATAAGTACCATTATGTGATGGTCAAACTCTATATTTTTCCACAATGTGCTAGAAGCTTTGGTTTTTCAAGTCAACTTGGTATGTGCATTCAAATCCTTTTACGATTAGGTCTATACTTTATAAGTACTCAGTTAAATTGTTAGGAACAACTCATCATAAATCTGGCTACATTGTACATGGTTTCCTTTTTCTATGCGCTGAACATCAAAACCGTTGTGTTATTTATGCTATATCTTTGAGATTTATAGTATAGCAAGCTAGGCATACTCGGTCGAAATATAATGAACAGACTCACAAGAAAATGTCTTTTGAGACTGTGATTAGCGCAATTCTACCTGCCTCTGTGTGAAATTTGCCTAGCTGATAACACCATAATAAATATGTAAGCTTGCGAGCTAGTTTTCCATTGCAATTAATTCATCCCGAAATTTCTTGGTTCAAAGAATGTTAGGGCATGGCAAAAGGCCTAATATTTCATTGCTAACGATTTCATTAGTTGTGAGCTTGTCCTTTATGTTTTCTCACAAGTCCAAAGCTTTTATTTACTTTGTAAGTAATTTTAAACTTGTGAGAATCCATGAGACAGAAAATGAAATCGATAACTGACTGTGGTCAAGTATATCTATTTGATTAGTTCAAAGTCTTGTAATGAAAGAGGTATAGCACGAGAGCTAACTATTCCTAGAACTTTGCAACTATGAGATGTTGTAGAAAAAGGAATAAAACATCATTGGATATGGTTATGTATATGATGTGTCATATGAATTTCTCAATTTTGTGTTGAGAATACGCAATTCTAATACATATATTTAACCAAGTGATACCATTTGTAACGCACCCGACTCCCCACGTGGAGCCCACGCGGAGTCTCACCGAGCCGTCACTACCCAGGAATTGTCCGCTATTGGCAGTCCCTGGCCCGCAGGCACAGGTCCCTCACGATTTTGTCCTCTCGAGAATCTCTTCTCAAAAGGGCCCTGGGCTAATATAAGAGACTAACTCTTATATCCAGCTCTCTCACTTCCAAATCTTCCGATGTGGGATTGTGTTACCATATTCCACCCCCTTTAAGAGGCCCCGCGCCCTCGCGGGCACGAGCACAAGGGAAGACTGGCTCTGATACCATTGAAGAATTTAAGTACACAATACGGATCTTCATAAACCGAATAAAATTAAATACTAACCTCGTAGTATGCGGAAGAGTTTGCAAGAATTAACCACGTTCGTTCCACCGTTAAACAGTCGCGAATCGGAGTCCAAAATACATGTACGATCTTGGACTATATGGCCACAACTTAAGAGCCCTTTTGATTTAATTGTTTACACATAGTAAACTGGCAGAGAGAGTTTGGGAGAGAGAAGAGTGAAGAAGACAGAAGCCATACTTCTGTAAGTTTTTTCTAAAAACTGAACGTATCAGTTTTTGGAGAAAACTGATATATTATTTGGATATGGGAAGTTATTTTAATAAATTCCCATAATTTCTCATTGACCCATAAAAAATGGGTTGGGCTGGATCAACCCATATTGAGCGACCCAACCCCAAAAGCTAACACTTCCATTGAGTAATATTAGATGTAATCCTCTTAATTTTTATCACTCAATCATCACTTTCTAATTGGAATGTCTAATTGTCATGCCAATTAGATAAATTTATTCTCTTTATCTCTTTTCATTTATTAGTTTTATTTCATTTCTCTCTCTTCTTTAATTAATTTTTCTTTCTCCTTGTTTTTTTCTTTTTTTTCTTCCTTACTTAAAGTTTTTTTCTTTTTTAGCTTTAACTTCTAATACTATACAATTTTTTCACTTGCCTTGTCATGATCATAGACTAGCACAAAAAAGAAGAATAATTGTACGTTGCACATAAAAAGTAATAAATAAAAATAAAGTCAAGTTAGTATGGTTAATCTGCTTTTGATCATAGTGAAAATTACATAAAATGAAAATATGAAAAATATGAATGAGATTGGGGAAAATAAGTTAATTAAGTATAAGGATGGAAACTTGGAGATGAGCTAGTGTTTGTTAAGAAAAGATAAGTTCAAGCTCTGGTTTTAGGAGGGGATCCAACATGTTATTTAAAGAAAAAAAATTATTGGCACATCAATTTAAGTGACATAGTCAAACATGAAGTAAAAGATCTAAACATAGTGTTTACATAATTAATATTTGTGGTCACTACACATCAAAAAGAGAAAGAAAGGAGATGACAAAAGTCCTTGTATAATTTTGGAATAATATAGCCAATTGTGTGATTTGAAGAGGAAAAAACTACTAACATATTGTAGGGTTAATAGAAGAGAAAGAATATAAGAAATGTCAATTAATGAGAGAAAAATTAAATGAAGTTAATAAATAAAGAGAGATACAAAAATAAATATATTTATTTAGTTGGCATGACAACTAGACATTTTAATTAGAAGGTAATAATTGGGTGTTAGAAAAAGAGTGACATCTAGCATTACTCTTTTCGATTAGAAGGTTTTAAAAGTGAGATCGTAAATGAACCAATTTTTTATGAACTTATGGTGGACTATCGTGATGGACTCTTGGTGGAGTTTGGTAGCAGCATTCGGAGGATGGAGTAAGGTCATGATAAGCATAATTCTTGGCTATACTCTCTAAGTTGTATGAGGTTACGGTAACGCGATGGAGCAAACCGCAAGGCATGGTTGATACAGGTGATCCGAAGCGGGCTCGTACGAAAGTTGGTTCGCAGTGTCTCATGGTTAATCTGGGTGCACGAGGAAGTGCTACTGGAGACACCACGATAGCTATAAGGTGCAAGGAGATCTAAAAGGTTGTGAGGGTGGTAAAGATGTAACCATCGGCAATGAATATGGATCAAGAGAGAGTTAAAGCCCAACGTGGAGTTCACATATGAAAAGAAAGAGATTTATTAAGAGTTTTACATGATGAACGAAAGAGTAAGGATACAAATTTCTTCCACACAAAAAGATTAAAAGAGGAATGAGCTATTAATAAATATATATAAACTCAATACCAAATAGTTTAGACTTTTAGGTCAATAATTAGATTCTATATATGTAGATTAAGGTCCATTTCTTTTCGAGTTCTCTAGACTTGCCACAATAGCCCCTTAAACTCTCTGTAATTTGATTCAATCAAACTTTGTGCCTACGAGCACTGCCTGATTTGTATTTCCTCTTTTATGCATGACCGAAGGAGAATTTACGATCGATGATACGAAGTAGATCAAGCTATTTAAAGGGGAAAAAAAGAAACGTGTCCTGCACGTAGGAAATCGGTGGGATGAATTGGACCAGTTTTCCTTCTTATGAGATTGGTTCCTACTCAAGACCCAAACAAAACAAAAACAAAAACAAAAACAAAAAATGGTATTGGTCTCCCATGAACAGTTAGTCGACCAAGAGATTGCGATGGCAAAATATTTAAACCACGTTTCTTAATTCTTTTTATGCATGACGAGGGGTTCCCGAGCTGAGCCAAGTGAGCCGACCACTCCGAGTTGAGACGGGCAAATTCGTGCCCCATTGACAGCGCGTTCAGCCCAGTGCCCAACTTAGATGACTGACCCGACCCCATTAACCCCGACCTCAGTCCCAGCTGTTCCGATGGGACATAAAGCACTGATGGGACATAAAGCTGCATCGCATTAAATGCTGTCAGACCCGAACTTAGTATAAATAGAGCTCTACCCTCTTCATTTAAGGGGATCTCGTTATTAAATGCTATCAGCTACTTACCAGCTCGGACATACTAATCATTCGCACGCTTGAGGGGAAAATCCGGGTCGTCACCCCGCCTTTTCCTTACTTTCCTTGTGCAGGTTCGATAGCCGACCATGACAGTCCAGCTCGGCTAAAGCAGCTCCCGAATTCAACTGTGAGACTTTCAACCTCGACAGTTTGGCGCCGTCTGTGGGGAAAGACGAGTTCTTTTATAACTCTCTTCGCCACTCATTGAGAAACCATCATGGTACAAACGAGAAGTCACAACATACCGGTAGAGGATTCGCCCAACCTGGAAGGGGACCTCAAAACCGCACAGGCGCCCAGCCAAAACCTAACCCAAGCCGACGTTGGAGCGAGCCAACGTATACACCTAGCCACTCAAACCAACCCCTCAGCGGAGGGAGACCCCAACTCCAGCCTGTCACCGGAGATAAGGATGATGTTGAGGATGTTCGAAGAACTTAAGGAGCAGGTAGCCCGGCTGGCTGAGGGCCCCCAGGCACCGCAAGAGGATGTGCCGCGCCCATCGCGCCCCCAGTTCCACATCTCGGAGCCTAGGCGGAAATGGACGCAGGAAGAGGATGGCTTCTTAGAGCCGATGCCGAGATTCGACCCGGCGAGAGGTAAAAGGGCGGCTCAAGCTGACCCCGAGCAGGCAAAGACCGCGGCTGCCATAGTTAAGGTCATCAACCAACTCGGTGTAAGCCTACTCTCTCCCGAGGTACTGGCCACGCCTCTGCCCACTGGCAACCGAATGCCCAACCTGGCCGTCTACAATGGAGACGGAGACCCTGCCAGCCACCTGCTCAATTTTGATCACCACATGACTCTGCACGACATGCCAGATCTCATGAAGGCGAAGACATTCCCGACCACCCTGGTTGGCAATGCTTTGGACTGGTTCCAAAAACTTTGTCCTGGATCAATTGCAAGCTTCCACCAGCTAGCAGAGGCTTTCCTATCCCGCTTCGCAGGAAGCCGCCGCTCCACCCGCCATACTTCTACATTGCTGTTGGTGAAGCAACATAGAGGGGAAACTTTGAGGGCTTACACGGCTAGATTCAATGAAGAGTCCCTCCGAATTCCTAACTTGGAGGACTCCATGGCTCTGATGGCTTACCAGAGCGGGCTCAGGTCGGGCCCCCTCACATCTTCTTTGGCGATCGACCCTGTGGATACTGTGTCCGAGCTGATGGTGCGAGCAGAATGGTACATACACTCGGAGGAGATCCATCAGGCAAAAAGGGACGATGACAAGGAGAAAGAGGCTGGGAAGAAAGGAGAGGCCTCCCGAGCCCAACCCGGGGCCAAAGCCCAGAACGACCGAGGCAAGCAGCCACAACAGCCGAAGCCGAACCCCCGGTTCACTATGTTCACTCCCCTTAACACCTCGAGGGAGCAGATCTTGATGGAGATCCAGCACCAGAACCACCTACCTCCAGCTCCGAGAATGAAAGGCCGGCCCGATAAGCGCAATAAGACCAAATATTGCCGCTACCACATGGACTATGGCCATACCACCGAAGAGTGTAAAGACTTGAAGCAGGAGATTGAGGCACTGATAGCCCGAGGCCACCTCCGGAGGTATGTAGATCAATAGCTGACCCGGAATCCAGAACAAAGGGATAGGGAGAGGAGTCCGCCCAGGTGCCAAGCTGGGGGCGGACGCTTGGCCGTGATTGAAACCATAGCGGGAGGATTAGCGTTAGGAGGCGAGACCTCAGCAGGCAGAAAGGGTTATGTTCGTGCAGGGAGGGAATATGGACCAGTGAGGGGACCGGCCCCGGAGATACAAGAGCTCACCTTCTCTTCAGAAGACTTGGAGGGGGTCATATTGCCTCACGACGACCCCCTGGTGATCAGCGTAGAGATAGCCAACTTCACCGTCAAAAGGCTGATGGTGGACACCGGGAGCTCGACAGAAGTCTTATTCCTCAGCGCTTTTGAGCAGATGGGGTTGGACAGGAGCCGACTCAGGCCATTGCGGGGTACTTTAACAGGTTTCACCGGGCAGTCCCACCGAGCCAAAGGAGTCATCAACCTCCCGCTGAAGTTGAAGGATGGGGATAAGTGGGTGTCGATGCAGGCCAACTTCATTGTAATGGATTGTAACTCCACCTACAACGGGATCTTAGGTTGGGTGGCGCTTAATCATTTCAGGGCCGTCCCCTCAACGTACCACCAGGCCCTGAAGTTCCCGACCCCGGCTGGGGTAGCCACCATTCGCGGAGCCCAGCTCTCAGCTTGGAAGTGTTATGAAAACTCACTCTGACCCAAATATCAAATCAGTTGGGGACCGGATCTGCCCGAAGAAAAGAGAGACGCTAAGAGAGGAAGCCCGGCTGAGGACCTTCAGGAGGTGGAGCTCTCCGATGAAACAAAGAGAGCAAAGATTGGGAATGAACTATCTGCCAATCTCAAGAAAGGTATAAGCCAATTTCTTTTAAAGAATGAGCATGTATTTGCCTGGTCTGCTTCTGACATGACAGGAATTGACCCGAATGTGATTGAGCATCACCTGAATGCCGACTCGAACCACTATCCAGTAAAACAAAAACGCCGGCACTTCCATTATGATAAGCAACAAATCATAGCGGAAGAAGTGGACAAGTTGGTGGACGCCGGCCACATAAAGGAAGTACAGTACCCAACCTGGCTGTCCAATGTGGTGCTGGTGACGAAGTCCTTGGGTGGATGGAGACTGTGTATTGATTTCACCGACCTCAACAAAGCTTGCCCCAAGGACTGCTTCCCCCTACCACGGATTGACCAAATGGTGGACGCCACCTCCGGATTCGAGCTGCTCTCCTTCATGGATGCCTTCAAAGGTTATAATCAAATCAAGATGGCTCCCGGGGACAAGGAGAAGACCGCCTTCACCACCGATAAAGGACTCTACTACTATGAGGTCATGCCCTTTGGCCTCAAGAATGCTGGAGCCACATACACTCGGATGGTGAACAAGGTCTTCAAGAACCAGATTGGCCGGAATATGGAAATCTATGTAGATGACATGTTGGTCAAGAGCAGGAGGGCGGAAGACCATGTAACCGACCTGGCTGAGGCCTTCGCTGTAATGAAACACTTTGGGATAAAATTGAACCCGAAAAAGTGCGCATTCGGCGTCAAGGAAGGCAAGTTCCTGGGCTTCATGGTCACAGCCCGCGGAATAGAGGCCAACCCGGAGAAAGTCTAGGCGATACTAGACCTGGCGCCCCCGACCTGCATGAAGGACGTCTAGGTGTTGGCAGGCAAAGTCGCAGCACTAAGCAGATTCATGTCCAAGTCGGCTGACAAGTGTGCTCCCCTATTCAAAATATTGAGGAACCCTAAGAACTTTGAATGGACTGAGGAATGCCAAAACGCCTTCCAAGAGCTGAAAAGGTATATAGCCTCGCCACCTCTGTTATCCCGACCTGAGGTGGGGGAGGAGCTAGTAATATACTTGGCATGCTCGGGAACAGCGGTGGCGGCGGCGCTAGTCCGAGAAGAAGGAAAGGAACAGAAGCCGGTCTACTATGTTAGTAAAACCTTGCAGGGAGCCGAGGCGAGATACTCCTCCTTGGAAAAACTCGCCCTCGCGCTCATCACGGCTGCTAAAAAGTTGAAGCCATACTTCGATGCTCATCCAATTAAAGTCATGACTGATGCTCCGCTCAAATCCATCATGCACAAGCCAGAGGCGTCGGGCAGGCTACTGAAATGGGCAGTTGAGCTGAGTCAATTCGACATCACCTACCAGCCCAGGACAGCCATCAAAGCCCAAGCCATTGCTGACTTTGTTGTAGAATGCACTGGCTGAGCAGAGCATGACCCGGAGGATGTGTGGAAGGTCCATGTGGATGGGGCCTCAGGGAAGTCTGGAAGCGGAGCTGGGGTGGTCATCCTCGACCCAAACCGGCATGAGCACCAGTACTCCCTCAAGTTCACCTTCTCGGTGTCTAACAATGAAGCAGAGTACGAAGCGGTGATTGCAGGGCTAAAAATTACAGCTCAGCTCAGGGCACAGACAATCGACCTAAGCACCGACTCTCAGTTGGTCTCTAGTCAGATATCAGGGGAGTTCGAAGCCAAGGACAGTGCTATGCTAGCCTACCTCAACAGAGTCAAGGATTTGACCTCAACACTCAGAAGGTTCACGATATAGCAGATTCCCAGGGAAGAGAATATGAAGGCTGACGCCCTATCCAGGCTGGCCTTGGGCGAAAGCCGACCTGCCCTTGTCCATGTGGAAGAAGTATCTGAACCTAGTATCCAGTTGGGGGTACAGGCGGTAGCCGAGCTCAACTTAAATCCAGATTGGACCAAACCAATCATGGATTACTTGGAATGGGGTATGACCCCAGAGGATGAAAAAGCTGCTCGGAAACTCATGAAGCAGGCCTCAAGGTTTGTCATAATCGCTGGGCAGCTCTACAAAAGAGCCTACACCTGGCCTCTTTTGAAATGTGTTGGACCCGAAGAAGGAAACTATGTACTCTGGGAGATTCATGAAGGGGTGTGTGGAAACCACTTGGGGGTAAAGCTCTGGCTCGGAAGGCATTGAGGCATGGCTATTTCTGGCCAACCTTAGAACAAGATGCCAAAGAGTATGTAAAAAAGTGCGACACCTGCCATAGGTTCGCTAACGTACAACGGAAGCTTGCTGTGGACCTCACAGTTATGATAAGCCCGTGGCCATTCTACCAATGGGGTCTAGACATCATCGGCCCCTTGCCGACCAGTGTCGGCCAAAAGAAGCACGCCTTCGTGGCTGTAGACTACTTCACTAAATGGCCCGAGGCTGAAGGTGTTGCTAGAATAACGGAAAAGGTAGCTTGGGATTTCGTATGGAAAAACATCATTTGCTGATTTGGGGTACCAAAGGTCATCGTCACTGACCACGGCAAACAATTCGACAGTGCATACTTTCGAGGCAAATGCGCCGAGATTGGGATTGACCTCAGATTCTCGTCCGTTGCTCACCCTCAAAGTAATGGCCAAGTCGAAAGGACTAACCAAATCATTTTGCAGGGTCTGAAAACCAAGCTGGAGGAAGCCGAGGGCCAATGGGCATCAATCCTTCCAGAAGTGATGTGGGCTCAGCGGACTAACACCAGCTCGGCTACGGGAGAATCGCCCTTCGAATTGACCTTCGGCACTCAAGCAGTGCTGCCAGTGGAGATCGGGTCTCCGACCAGTAGAACCCTCCACCATGACCCAGAAATAAACGGAGCACGAATCCGTGAAGAGCTCGACCTCGCCGAAGAGCTCCGAGCTAAAGCTCAAATCAGAATGCTGGCCAGCAAAGCCTCAATGAAAAGAGCCTTTTCCAAATAGGTCAAGCCTAAGCCTATTAAGGTCGGCGACCTCGTACTCAGAAAGGCCATCTTTTTTCCGCGCTCCGTTAACAAGCTCTCTCCAACCTGGGAGGGACCCTACGAAGTCATGAAAGAAGTCCGACTAGGGACCTTCTACCTTCGCGACAAGAATGGAAAATTGCTGAAAAATGCATGGCATTCAGAAAATTTGAAGCGGTATTTTGTATAAAACGGCCCGAGCCGGAATATTTTGTAAACGGCCCCGAGCCGGAATATTTTGTAAACGGCCCCAAGCCGGAATATTTTGTAAACGGCCCCGAGCCGAAATATTTTGTAAACAGCCTCGAGCCAAAGTATATCGTAAAGGCCCTGGGCCGAAACATTACTTACACAAATTCAATGCAGTGCAATTTTGTAAATCAGTGCAAATTCCCGACCTGGGAACAGACACCGGCGCAATGCCCGACTCGGGCCCAAGTGCTACAACTACAAAAATTACTTTAACTCGGATTAACGTAGTGGCCACGCGTGATCATGAAGTAAACCAGCTCAGATTATGTTCCAGCTCGGGTTTAATCAATAACAGTTTGATTAAATTTGCCAGTTCGGATTGTGTTCCAACTCGGCCTATCCCGGCTTTAGGTCGGTATATTTGTCAACATTAATTTGACCAATTTTATAACGGACTGACGAGTTCGATTTGGTAACGATTATAAAGTTGCCTCGATTATTCCGGCTCGGATTAAGATGGTAGAACTCTTAACCACTTCCAGCTCGGTTCATTAAAACTTAAGTTCTAATGGTCCATTAAATTGGCCCGACCCCAATTACTTGAGAAAATTTGCGAAGAATAAAAGTGCATGTGTGCGAGCTCGATCAAAACGCGAATGAAAATAAAGCAAACATTCCATTAAAACTGAAAAGTGATTACAAAGGCCCACCTCGGGCAAGATTACAATAACCCTACTAGGGAAACACTGCAAAATCTATTTTGGCGTGGCAGCGGAGGTAGCGGCCTCAGCTTCATCCCCAACCTGGTCCAGGTCCTTCTGGACAAACTCAGTAACCTCCTTGGCCTGGGATATCAGGTTGGACGGAAGCTCGGGGATCTCCCAGAATTCTGGCGGCAGAACCTCCAAGATCTCGATGTAGTCGTTCTTGGAGGTCGGGAAGAAAGTCTTCGCTCTCTCCCGAGCCGCAACTTGACCTCAGAAGTAGAACTCTATTTCCGCGTACTTCGCCATGGCCCCGCCTTCCGTGGCCAACCAATCCACCGTCGCGTCGCTGGACTTGAAGGCCTCCACTGCCTTCTCCCCCTGGACGCCGACCCGCTCCACCAGTTCCTTAAACTTAGCCTCTGCCTCCCGCTTTTCTCGCTTGTAGCGATCGACGTCCTTGGCCGCGGGTTCGCGTCGGTCCTTCTCTAGGTCCAGCTCCTTCCTTAGGCGGTCGACCTCCGCCATATCAGCCCTCTGCCTCTGAGCGGCCTCCTCTCTCACTGTTTTAAGCTCGGCTCGGGCATCCACATATCGTTGCTCGAGCTCAACGCAGTGAGTTTGGGCCTTGATTAAGAAGCTGGGGGCAGAGAGGATGTGGGACTCGGCCTGTTCAGCAGAAAATAAAGCAATCAGTTGAGCTAAGAATACAGCCTTAACAGAAGATGGTTAAGGACTTACCGTGACTATGGCCGTCCTCAAGTCCAGCGAGAGTTGCTCAGCTGGGACCGTCGTCAGCTTGGGGTCGCGATCCACCTTGGACGCCTCCATGAAGTGCTGGTCGGGAGGGCTCACCTCCGTGGCCTTGCCCTTCCCAGAGTGTTCGGGCCGAGGCCGCTTTCTGCTCTCGGGTCGGGAGGAAGAGCGCTCCGGGATCGCTAGGCCCGATCCTGATTTCTTCGGCAAAGGGGACCCCGAAGCCCCTTTTGAAGAGACCTCGGGACCGACCTCTCATCCTTGGCCGCTGGGGCGTTGCCTTTGACCTTGGCCAGTGCCGCCCAGTCCTGACCGAGCTGATGCATCGCCACTGACCTCACTCTTCCTTCGCATCTGGGCGTACGCAAGCTTCCTCATGTCTGCCATATCTACAAAAGCAGAGCAAAAGGGTTAAAAATGAGTCAAAGACCCAACTAAAAAAGCTAAGCTAATATACGGGACGGGAGGTCGGACACCAATTCTGCAAACTGACCCTCTTCCGAGCTAGACCCGTCATCTCCTTCCGGATCGGGAATCAGGTGGGGATGATCCCTCGAGAGGTCGGGCTCCCGACCAAACAACTTGGAATCCCAGATTCGCTCCCATTTCAGCACGCTGTCGATGTCTATCAACATCCCGGTCGCGGGCTTGAGCACTGCAACTTCTCTAAGCTCCTCCTTCGAGAGTTTAGGGTCATCGTTGGCGGTTTTCCTCAGGCTCGGGAGCCAGTCCAGCCTACATCCGGGATTCACAGACGACTCCACCCAATAATAGTCATTATGCCAGCCCTTGTTAGATGAGTGCCACTTGGTGAATATGGAGTGGCCGACCCGAGCTGCGAAGTGGAACCACCCTGGCTGCTTCGGGTTGGGTTTGCACACGAAGAAATGCCTGAATCGGTGCAAGGTTGGCTCCATTCCCTTCTCCAAGCAGAACACGTAGAAGGCCACTATTATAGCCCAACCATTCGGTGACATCTGACCCGGGCTGAGCTCGAAATGGTTCAGAATTCCAATGATGAAATCAGGGAGGGGGAGCTGGATGACGTCGAAGGCCAGATCGTATATGGTGTAGTGGTTGGCTGGGGGGTAACACGCCGATTCTTGCTGACCTGGAACCTTCAGCTTGTGATGCCGATCAACTGACCAGTTCCTCAGCCTTGCGTTCGCCATCTACACCGTAGAATGGCACTCGCGCTTGCAGCAGGCAAACAGCTGCTCGATCCTCTTCCCTCGAATTGAAGAAGCACTGGCTGAAGCCGAGCTCCGAGGTCGAACAGCACTGACTGGGACAGCCTCGATCGGCTCGGTGGTAGAAACCCCGGCTAAGAACTCTTGTGGTATCTCAATGCCCTCCAGTCGATTCAGCGGCTCCTCATCCTCCCCGTCATCGAATTCTCCCAGGTCGACCAAAGGATCCTCCTCAGCTTCCTCTCGCACCAATCTGACCCCAATAACTTGGCAGTCGTCGTCGCTCCCCTCGTGATTTGGTTTCCGAGTCGGCCCTGAGGATGAGCTAGTGCTCTCTCTGCCACGGTTCCTATTCGAGGTAGATGCCGAGCTCGGTGGACTTTCATCTCCACCATAAGACCTTACTTCCATAGCCTGAGAATCTTCTGATTCCGACCTCCCCATCCTATCTACAACAAATACAAATGTACAGGAATGACTAAAGGGAGTCGGGACATACCTAATGCTCAACTGCGGAGTATGCCGGGTCCGAGCTGAATTATCCCGAGAAGATCCTTGCCGAGCTAGTTGTGTCCGAGCACTCTAATGTCCGACCTGAATTCCTTGGGAAATTGAAAGCAAAGTATGGACTCTACTTTTTTATGGCATGATAACTGGCATATTTCTGGAAATCTTCATGCACACTATGGGGTGGACACCTTCTATCCAAATCTTGCTAGAGTTGCGGATGTTATTCATAACGTCAATTGGATTTGGCCACATCACCCTTCGTCCTTGCCAAATCTCAACCCAGGTGACTACTTGGCTCCACAACTTTGTGAAGATACTTTCAAGTGGGAACATATTTCTAATGGGAAATTCTCTTTAAAAAATACATGGAACAACATCAGAGTTACAATTTGACAACCAAACACAGACTGGTCTCATGGGGCATTCATTATAACTTTAATTGTGTTTTTTGCTACATGGGATGTGAAACAAATGAGCACCTTTTTTTTTAATGTTCTTTCACGATGAGGATTTAGAGACAGGGGTTATTGGCACTTTCCATTGATAATTCTATCTTTACTCTTCCAAAAATTCTAAATATCACTAATTCTAACGATAACAGGGGTCACGATGCCAAAGTCCAAATTTTCAGAACTTCTTTATGTGCAGCTATTTATCATATTTGGAATGAAGGAAACATGCATATCTTTCATGAGGAAGCCTTTACGAAAGAACAAATCTTTAAAACCATTCAGTCGGAAGTCAATTCCAAGATTTTTACTGGCTGAAAATTCAAGAATTCATTTCTCAACTATACTGTCTTGAGGGAATGGGGCCTTTCAGATTTCTTCACATAGTCAATTTTTGTTCTTAATTTTTCTTGTTTTAGTTTTCTTTTTTTCTTTATTTGGTTGTGTTCCCATTGTTTGATTATTTCTTTTGTCGTCTTTTTTGCATTCCTTTTTTAGCTGTAATTTGTTTTTTGACTTTCTTTGAATAAAATTGCTGAATTATCAAAAAAAAGAAGAAGATACAAATGCAACAAACTTACTTTTGAAACGCATTTTAACACAATTACACATCTCTCTTCTCCTTTGGTATCAACAAAAATAAATTTTCACAATAAGAAGGTATTAGATGTAATATATATGTCTATAAGATAGAATTACAATGGGATCTCACTCAACACTCAAGCATCACATTGGTTAAACTCATATATCTAACATGAAAGCATTTAGGGCATCCTCAATGGGGGTTCTAAAATGCAAGCCTTTCTAAATTTGGGTATTTTTAGTGCCCCATAGCCCAAAAAGTAACACTATTCATGGTAAAAATACATGGGGTCCACCACTTTTGGCTTAAAAGATGCCAAAATAGAGTCCCATGCTCCATTTTGTTGAAACAAATAGAGCCTAGACTATATTTTGGCATCTTTTAAGCCAAAAATAGTAGGCTTCATGTACTTTTTCCATGAATAGTGTTGCTTTTTGGGCCATGGGGCTCTAAAAACACCTAAATTTAGAAAGTTTTACATTATAGAGCCTCCATTGAGGATAGTTTTAGGCACATGAGTTTACCTTTCTTGAATCATGCATTTGCTTTCTCAAAGCTCTTCTCCTTTGATGCATTGTTATCATTTCCTTTATCCCCCTTTGGTACTCAACAAAAGCATATGACAATTTTATAGCACAACAATCTTTTTTCTTGTTCACAAGAGCAAATAAGGATGATTTCATTCAAACAAATAAGCTCCTCCTTTTTGTATGCATATCTCAATCATATTATCATTCCATGCTATGGGCATTGAAATCATTTACATATAGCACAAGTCATATTATACAAAGTGTTTCAAAGAGGAACATATTCTTTCAACATAAGATACTACTTGAATAAATACCATTTGATATAAAATCTCCCCTTTTGAAATCATATGCATAGTATCACTTGATTACTTACCACTTGTTATTCTTCATTATCAATAAACAATAGACAAGCTTAATGAGCAAGGGCTAAGAGTACTCATAAATGAGGATATGATAAAAGCCAATTGATTGAAGAGCACAAGTTATGGTTGAAGAGAAGAATCAAAATCATGAGAGATAGAGATATCTTGCATGCCAAATGTGATACCCCGAACCCAGCACTTCATTAATTGCATTCATTAAATGGTTAATTTAAATGTAACTTAGCTAATTACTTCATTTTTTTCATATTTCTATAAATTAAAATGTTTCTTTTCATGAATTTTATATTTTTATAAAATACTACATATTTTTATGGGACTATAGCCCCTGACCGTGCGTGCATTGCATATCGGGATCAACAGAAAAAAATTCACGAAATGTCTGATGAATAGTACTAGCGGGATTTTTTTAGATTTTTCAGATTTTTGGCATTTTGTTTTGCTGAAATTTAATCACCCAAGTGACCCATTTACCCTTACTAAAATACCAAATTGCTTGACCTACCCTTTGACCATCTCATGAGAACATTATAAGCCAAGAAACAAAAAAAAAGGGTAAAAAAAATGGCCAAAAAAGGGTTACGGGAATAGTAACTTCTCCAAAAAAAAAATTGCTCCTTGCTTCATTCTTGCTTCCATTGCTTTCCAAATTCATTGTGCTTCATCCTTTGGACCTTGAGACCATTCTTTGATCTTCAAAAGAGGTGAGGGTGCATTCCATTCTTGTATTAAATTCAATTAAAGTTTGTGTTATTATTTTTGTGATCTAATATTGTAGCGGTTTAATGCTTGTTCCGTTGCTTCTTATATGCTCTAATGACTTCATAGAATATATTTGATAGTTTAAAATGCTTGTTGAATGCTTGAAAATGAAAATGACACTTTGGAAATATGATGAATAGTGCCAGACTAGGGTTTCCGAAAAAGGTTATAATTTAATTCGATTTGAGGCTTCTAGTAGTTGATAATAAGGTCCATAAGCGTGGAAAAAATGTTAATTGCACTTGCTATATTCAAAATTTGAGAAATTTGATCAAAATAGGCTACTTTAATAAGGGGTTTCTGGGTTAACTTGAATCCGGGCACGTTTCGAGGTTATGGCTAGTCTTTATTAAGTATTGAAGCCTTAGAAGTGCTTTCGTTTCGCTTGTTTGGGTTCCGAAATTGGTACATGTAGTGTAAACCCACAAAGAGGCATTTTCGGTGTTTTCGTGTACGTGTACTCTAGGTTATGATTTGGAGGTTCTAAATGAGGTATTTAGGTATCCTTAGATTGGTAGGATGGTTAGCTAGCTTAACTTGATCATTGAAATCCAGTAGGAAGCTAAATAGCCTAGTTGAACAAAGGGAAAATGAATTAATTAATTGCTTTAGTACTTGTATTGCTTTGTAGTTGCTCCTAGCATGTCTAAATGTTATTCTAAGGTATGTGTGAGCTTTTAGTTAAGTTTTGTGAAAAGTATAATATTGACCCCTTTGTGTTCGCATAGTTAATTTCATGATAATTGATTTATAATTAAGTAATTAAATGTTTATATGCCTTTGTGTAGTGTACGTATTATAGTAGTGAAGTCTCGTGAATTAAGTTATTTGGTTTACATGGCTTTGGTTGAGTATGAATTTAGAATGGACTAAAGGAACTAGTAATGAACCATGGTAATAATTGTTGTTAGTTGATTCTTGATTGATTGGATAAATGTTTAAATGTACTTATGTAACAAGTTCATCTATTCAGAGAAGTTGTGAGTTAATCTATATTGATACTAGTTAAAGATTAAGTAAACATGTTTATATTACTTATTAATTACATTATATGTGTAAAGATACGCTTATATAACTTATTGGTTAGATGTTATATAGTGTTTCTACATATATGAATTATCATTGCTATGTATATGTTAGTTA
Source organism: Ehretia macrophylla (assembly GCA_037974665.1). NCBI lineage: Eukaryota > Viridiplantae > Streptophyta > Magnoliopsida > Boraginales > Ehretiaceae > Ehretia > Ehretia macrophylla. The sequence goes on along the minus strand of CM075782.1, from coordinate 21,166,277 downwards.
TTATACTATTGTCTTTGAGTAATACTTAGAACATTAAAGAATGTTGCACATGTGATCACTTGAGTTATCTGTTGTTTAAATAATGATTAGAATGCATGTTGAACAATGAAATATATTGTTAGTTATGTGAATTAAAGGGAATCAAATAGAGTTAGATAAATTAATGGCTTTATGAACTAGCTTTAGTTGAGAATAAGAAATCACTTCTTATACATATAGTTGATTGTATTAGGTAGTGATAATTGAAGAGAATTGATACTTTTGGAGAATATTGAGGGAATCTTGGCTTTATTCGCGCAGGTTTGGCTTCCTAAAAGGTGATGGATCATTTGTGACGCCCGAGATTTTAGCCATACATTCATTTACTGTTGTATCCATTGTTTGCGCATTTCCTTCTGTGCTTTATTAACTATCTTCTTTAGCTACTATTCACTTCGTTTTTAAACTGCATTCTATTAGTGAATTAGTATTTTTATTAAATCATATTAATTGTTAGAGTAGTGGGAAAAAATGTGCAATTGAGCTAGAGGCGATAGGAGAGCTCGTTTGGAAAATGATTTTAGTAGTTCAATGAATAGTATTACGTAACATAACTTAGAGATTTAATTAGTTAACTTATACTTTACACTTTAGGCTCGTATTTAAGCTATCAACGCTCATCTTAATGTACCACTAAGCACCTAACTTGACCCCATTTGATATATATGCTCACACAACACCAATGTAGCTCATAACTTAGCAAAGAAAAAAAAAATAAAAGCTGAAAAACACTGTAGCTTACCCGACAGCCCTTCTCTCTCTCTTGGATGATTTTTGCTTCAACAATTCCTCAATCCAAGCCTAGCCAAGCAAGAAGCAAGTAGTTTAGGGTGTTTGCAAGCCTCCTAAGAGCCCCTTCACGCATTGGTGAGGGATTTCATGGCTTATTTTCGCATTTTGAAATAGTTGCTATTTTCTTGATTTGTTAGAAATGATGTTAAATGCTATTGCAAGGCTCAAATAAGCTTATATATGTTGTGTACATGTAGTAGGGACCACATTTATACTATTGTTTCATGTATTAAACGGTAGAAATCGTTAGTTAATTCGTAGGAGTGAATAGTGATGGAAATTCTAGGGTTTTTTGAGTTTGCGCGTTTTAACTTGATTCAATGTTCCTAATAGATGCCTTAGGTGCTAATGAAGGTAGTCTAATAGCCCCGTGCACTTGCATTGCTCTAGAATCGCATAAAACGTGAAATAGTCGACTTTAACAAAGGGGTTTCGGGGTTAATGCGAATCCGGGTGGATTCGGGCTTCACTTCTAGTATTCTTAGGCTACCTAGGTGCTATAGAAGCTTTGATAACCCTTGTTCGAAGCCCGGATGATGTATGTGTAGGTTAAAGCCATAAGAGGGAATTTGGGGCTTTCAGGGTAATTGCGGGTGTTTGAATGAGTTAGAGGGTTAGAAGGGTTCCTTGAAGGTTAGTTAGAAAGTTGGGAGATTTTTCTTTGAAAATTGAATCATTAACTTTGGTTTGGAAGAGAAATGGTTTGAAAAACAAAGGGGTTTAGGTGAAATTTCGGTTGACTCACGCTTCTAAGCCCATGGCATGACTTCTTGGGTGTTTATATGTGGTTTCAAGTTGATTTGGAGCTTTTGGTATGATTCTATGTTTATCTTGTATATGTCCCTTTGAAAAACTGCTTATTTGCTTATATAATTATTTCTATTCTAACTGCATCGAGGTCAACCTACTTTGTTGATCCTCCTATGTGTAATACGCTTATATTATTGATATTAACTTGCCATTGTAAAGTGCATTGCATAGTGGTTGTGCAACCATAGTGTCAGGGGCGGATGTGTTGAATATTGGCTGGGCGGCAGAGGGCTTGCCGGTGGATATTCAAACTCCGTGCCCTAGTCCCTCATTCGCCTAGTCCGGAGATTGCCAGGGGATGTTAGGTCGTAGGATTATCGGGGTACATTCGGAGTACACCCACTGGAGTGTTTGGGGTTATGCCGGCTTATCGTGATCGTGATCGTGATCGTGGTTCGTGGATCGTGAATGAAGACCAGTGAAGATTGGTGTATAGGGGTTATGTGAAATGTATCCTTTCAAATGTGTGGTTATTTAAGCTATCATTGTTTCTTGAATTGCTCAATTGTTATTATTATTAACTGTATTACCTACTGCATTGCACGCCCCGGGACTATATCCCTTACTGGGCAACAGTGATTGCTCATACCTCGATATATGTTTCAGGATGTGTTGAGGGTGATCCCCAGCTAGTTGAGGTGTTAGTAGAGGAGGAGAAGGAAGTTCAGACTGATCCTTTACCTTAGTTGTTGTGCCTGATAGCTTGGGGTGGTTTTTGTTCTTGCTGCTATGTGGGAGACTCATTTGTTTATCTTATGTTTTATTTTGTAGCCTAAGTGCTATGTTTATGCTATGATATGTAACTGTAAGATCAAGTTAGAAGGTTGTAGTTGTAGATTTGAAACTTTGGCCTGTAACAACTTAAATTCCTGTTTTCAGTTTCCTTGTATGCTCGGGGTGAACTTATGGTTGTTTGATTGGTTTTAACTTCCTAAGAATGTTTAATTGCTAACATAGAATGGTATGATAAGCGAATGAAGACAAAGATTTTAGGACTATTGTTGCATGCTTGTGTGTATTTATATTGTCTTGTGTTGCTTAAGGCTCGGATGGCCTTGAAGTTTGAATTTCAATTACAAATGTTATTCCTTTTGCTTTGTGGTTTTATTTGATTGTTTACAGGTTTTCAGAATGTCCACAGTACAGGGGAAACTCTGTCCGTTTTTCCCTAAAATTTTGAGACTGGGTTGGAATTGGGTTGAGAATAGCTTGGTTATTAGAGCCTCCGGTCTCGTGAGAGATCGGGGCGTTACATCATTTCTATGTGCATTCTATGTGTCTTATCTTGTTATATGCTACATGTTCGATACTAAGTGATTTAAGTGTTTTAGTTGGATTAGTTTAGCAATTATAGACTAATGAATGTATCATATTTCATCGTATGGTGTGATTGATAATGTGTGTGCTCAAGGACAACTTCTTTTGTTGTCCTCCTTGTTTATATATCAGCTTATTTTGTTATATTGTTATTATTATTGCTTCCTGTGTTATCAAGTCAATGGTTGCGCAACCTTATCGTCGAGGCGGATGCGATGGGCTTCTCTAGACGGCAGCGGGCTAGCCAGGGTTGGTTGCTCTAGCTCCGTACCTTATTCTCTCACTCGCCTGGTCCGGAGATTTCCATGAGGTGTTGGGTAATAGGATTGGGTGTCACGCCCCAACTCGACCCCTCCTATAATCAGTCAGGACGCAACGGAATTTTGGCAGTATAACGATAGTAAAAAGGATACCGAGGCTCTAAACCAACCTCAATAGGACATCATACATCAACTCCATAAACCATACAACAAACAACTTCTCAATAGCATAATAACATACATCATAACCATATTATACAATAAACATCCTTTGTTATACGCCTCCGTTCCAACATAATACATAAACCTTAATATATATTGCAAAATATATTGATACTAACCTAGCAACCTAAACATAGACCAAAGAAAGGCTACTAAAACAGCATCAACTAATTCATTAACTTTTCAACATCTTATACATTATAAGCTACAAAGCAGATAAAAGTCTACTAAGTTAATTTACAAGATAATAAAACATGTACGACATCACGGATAAGACTCTGGAACATAGGACTCATCTACGTAAGGCACGTTTTCCACATTCTCCTCTTCAGGAGGCATGTACCCGTAATCCTGCGAAGGTACACCTGTATGCATGCAATAATAAAGAGTGAGCTTATATAAAATAAGCCCAGCGAGGATCCGATAGATCTCAAGCAAGGTCTACTAAACTCCTTGGAATAATCCTTTGAGTCAGTAAACACACAATGAACATCAATAATCATTATAAATGCAACAATAGTAATAACTGTAAACACACAATAAGGATACGATACATTTGCTGATGAAGCCCTATACACCAATTCCATGCTCAACAACTCCTCCAAACTCAATGACACAATCCTGAAGTACCTTGACCTAGACCCACACCCCATGGCCTCTCCGCCCATGCGAGATAGGGAGTAGCCATGATAACTGTGCCCGCAACCCAGGATGCCTCCCAAGGTGACACAACATTATCAAAGCTCACAACAATGAGACTCAACATAAATAAACCGAGAGATCAGCAACGAGGGTGCCCGATTCCCGTAATCAATAACAATCAATATAACATCAATATTTAATTAAACAACAAACAACTAAGTTAGATGACAAAGTAGGCCATCCAACTTAACATGCATGATATACACAATTAAACCCTAAATTACTCATCAACAACTCACCATTCAACACTCAAACACCACCCAATCATCTAAAGGCATCGTTCAAGAAATTAAAGAATGACAACCTAAACTTCAAAAATTCATAACTTACATTCTACTAACCCAAACATTGCCAAATCAGTTTCTATCACTCACCCATTCAACCTACTACATAGCCCTCTTGGAAATCCACCATAACACCTCCAAATCATGCTCGATAACCCTAAAACCCTAGGATGTCTTGGCTGAATATTCCGGATTTTGGCACGGACATCACAATCGAAAATTCGGCATTACAACGGTGCTACCACGTAATTATCAATCTTTTAGAAATCGACGGCAATCGATTCCGATCAACACAACTCAAAATATTCAACATTTAACAAATTAATCAACTTTAAATACCCGAAAAATAATAAATATGCTACATCCGTTCAAATCTCGTAGTATTGCATATAACTGATCCCTAGCATGCATGGAGCAATAATCTAACATCAAATTAACATTCTAACGGTTCAATAATTAATTATACGCAAAAACATAAAAATGACATTTTGAGATCTAGAATTTTTCTCTCACCTTTGATCCGAAGTAAAGCTAGGAATGCGTGCAATAGGTGCCCAACAAGCGGAATCCAGCTCGGTTTGAAAAGATTCGGACTAAAACTAAGTTTTCTAAGGCAAAATTATTTTGTAAAATAAGTTGAAAAACTCTAAAAAATGCCAAGAAACTCACGGCTGCAATGTATGTGTTTTTGTGGTGTTTTCTTTGTATTTAGTGTGTGTAGAGATTTTATATGCAAAGTCAACAAAATAGCAAAGTCAAAGTTGATATATTTAGTCTTTTAATTATATTTTCTAGTCTTTTTAATTCATTTTATTGACTATTTCTTGCTCAACTAATAAATTAACACCTAAATTAATTCTAGACAATATATTTTAGGTGACAAAGAGTTTTATATTAAAATAGTTTTATCCGAGTCGGCCTAAAACTTGATTTTCGCAAAAGTCGGTGTAAAAACTCTAATAAATTCCTAAGCCGATTTTAAAATCGTTTTCATCAAACACAGGTCTATTAAAGTCCGTGGACTAGGTCTAGAAGGGTTAAAAAGACCAGTTTCAAAATTTTAGCAGACGTGTTTCAAAAACACTATTCACTAAAAATCGACGATAAAATTTCTGACTCCGTTTTTGATGAAAATTTCATGAATGCACATTTAGCATGTTCTAGGAGTATTGATACTAAAATTACCACATTCTAAGTCACATAGCACATAGACAGGTTAATTCACGCAAAACGAGATAAAGCACGCAAAATGAGATAAGATAGAAAAGTGGGGTTTCACATTCTCCCCTCCTTAAAACAATTGCGTCCTCGTAATTCTTCACTCAAGTACTACTGGCTCAAACATATGGAATGAAAGACCGAAATCAAATTCTGAATACCAACTAAGTATGCCAACTAGGAATACCGAACAAGAAGCTTGAATAGAAACGTTGAATAAGAACACTGACTAAGACTTCCGGATGAGAATCTCAAATAATTACTGAAGAAAATGCCAAACATAGATCCCGTAATAGAGCACCAACCAAGAATACCAAGTAAGAGCTTCAACAAGATCACCGAGCGAGAATATCAAATAATAATCCCAATATAAGAACTCCAGATAATACCGTATCAGAATTCCACGTAAGAATACCGCATAGAAAATACCATAGATGATGTCCAAAGAAGTATGCCGAATAAGAATATCCATACATAAATCTCGAGGAAGAATGCCGTATAATATCACCAAATAAGAATCCCAATAATCAATGTATAGTCATAAAGTAGCTTGACCCCTAATCGGAATTCCATATACCCCAGCGTCACATACTACTTAGTCGCCAACTGATATGATGCACATGCTAACTTTAATCGTATAAGGCAAACTCTCTGCTCACATTTTAGCACGTTGCACTCAAGGAGATATGATATTTAATTGGTTGAGAATAAGCAAGTTACCTTTCACCACTACTGCCGCCTCTGGCAATTCCTCCAAGTCCATTGCGTAGGCCTGAGCCTAAGCCCGCTGCTGCTGAGATGTACTGCTTGCAGGTCTACCCTGATAACCCTGGACTATTGGCTGACCCGTAGAACCCTGATACCTGGGGCAATCCCTCGCCCGGTGTTGGTTACTGCCGCAACCTAAACACGTCCCTGCCTTTCTCCGACAATCGGCCTCCAGATGGCCCTTACGTTTACAATAAACACACTGCAGCGTCGGAGCACTGACACTGCCTCCTAAAGAACCAGAAGCTGAATAAGCAGTTGAACCAGACTACTGCTAAGGTCTAACAACACTAGGCATGTATTGACCCTGAGATTGGGCCGGCCTGTACTGCGGCTGAGCCTGATAAGATCCATGCTGAAATTGAGACCGATAGTAACCCTGTTGACCCTGCGATCCAAAAGAACCCTGCTGCACTGGCGGCCTGTACACAACTTGCTGTACGGGAGGCCTATACACTCCCTGCTGACCCTGAGGCTGAAATGGCCTCTTGCTAGGTTGGCTAGATACAATATGCTCCCCCTTTCTCTTCTCCAGTCTAGAAGTTGCATCAAAGGCCTCCGTGAAGATATCATAGCGATTCAGAGCCATTGCATCCTGAATCTCGGGCCTCAATCCCAACATAAATCTACGGGTCTTCCTCTCCTCCACAGCTACAAACTCCGGTGCATACCGGGACAACCTAGTGAATGTAGCCTCATACTGAGCCACAGAAGAATCCCCCTGTACCAAAGATAGGAACTCAGCCTCTCTCCTCTCCCGTGCAACCCTCGGGACATACTTATCCCTAAAAGCAAAAAGGCATCCCAAACATACGGAACACCCCGGGTCTCTCAACTGGCTCTCAGAGTGCGCCACCACTCCTCTGCCTCATCATCAAGCAAATAGACAGCAGAAGTCACCTTCCTCTCATCAGTGTACCCGAGAGGATCAAAAATTTTCTCTAACTTACTAATCCACGACTCGGCCTTCCTATCATTAGGCTCTCCCTGAAATCTAGGAGGATAGTACCCCAAAAACTCCTTCATAGTACCTCGACCGTGATTACCACCCTGTACATTCTGTATCTCAGCCTGCAATGCCTGAGTCTGAGCAGCCTGACCCGCTATCAACTGGGCCTGTCCAGCCATAAAATCTGCAATCCGATCCATCGCTGCCCCTAACCTGTCATCACCCCTATCACGGCCCTGTGCCACATTACCAGGAACCTTATCTACTATCTCGGGCCTACCACTAGTCCTCGGTCTACCGGCCATCATACTAATCAAAGAGTTAGCACAGGTTATAGCACGTAAACAGGTTATATACAACTTTTAACACATAAACAACAAACTCATATAAAGCACATAGATCACATAAGTTTCAATCACATAAGCAAATTGATCACATAATCACATAAGCACTTAAATCACATAATCACTTAATCATTTAATCGTATTAACACATATTTCACTTTTCTTTCACTTCATAGAAACTTGCATGCTTGGACCAATACCCACATTCCGAGGATACCCCGACTGACAGCTAACATGCGCTCTGATACCACTTAAATGTCACGCCCCAACTCGACCCCTCCTATAATCAGTCAGGACGCAACGGAATTTTGGCAGTATAACGATAGTAAATACGATACCGAAACTCTAAACCAACCTCAATAGGACATCATACATCAACTCCATAAACCATACAACAAACAACTTCTCAATATCATAATAACATACATCATAACCATATTATACAATAAACATCCTTCGTTATACGCATCCGTTCCAACATAATACATAAACCTTAATATATATTGCAAAATATATTGATACCAACCTAGCAACCTAAACATAGACCAAAGAAAGGCTACTAAAACAGCATCAACTAATTCATTAACTTTTCAACATCTTATACATTATAAGCTACAAAACAGATAAAAGTCTACTAAGTTAATTTACAAGATAATAAAACATGTACGACATCACGGATAAGACTCTGGAACATAGGACTCATCTACGTAAGGCACGTTTTCCACATTCTCCTCTTCAGGAGGCACGTACCCGTAATCCTGCGAAGGTACACCTGTATGCATGCAATAATAGAGAGTGAGCTTATATAAAATAAGCCTAGCGAGGATCCGATAGATCTCGAGCAAGGTCTACTAAACTCCTTGGAATAATCCTTTGAGTCAGTAAACACACAATGAACATCAATAATCATTATAAATGCAACAATAGTAATAACTGTAAACACACAATAAGGATACGATACATTTGCTGATGAAGCCCTATACACCAATTCCATGCTCAACAACTCCTCCAAACTCAATGACACAATCCTGAGGTACCTTGACCTAGACCCACACCCCATGGCCTCTCCGCCCATGCGAGATAGGGAGTAGCCATGATAACTGTGCCCGCAACCCAGGATGCCTCCCGAGGTGACACAACATTATCAAAGCTCACAACAATGAGACTCAACATAAATAAACCGAGAGATCAGCAACGAGGGTGCCCGATTCCCGTAATCAATAATCAATCCATAATCTGGGAGATCAGCAACAAAAGTGCCCGATTCCCGTAATCAATAATAATCAATCAATAATATGGGAGATCAGCAACAAAAGTGCCCGATTCCCGTAATCAATAACAATCAATATAACATCAATATTTAATTAAACAACAAGCAACTAAGTTAGATGACAAAGTAGGACATCCAACTTAACATGCATGATATACCCAATTAAACCCTAAATTACTCATCAACAACTCACCATTCAACACTCAAACACCACCCAATCATCTAAAGGCATCGTTCAAGAAATTAAAGAATGACAACCTAAACTTCAAAAATTCATAACTTACATTCTACTAACCCAAACATTGCCAAATCAGTTTCTATCACTCACCCATTCAACCTACTACATAGCCCTCTTGGAAATCCACCATAACACTTCCAAATCATGCCCGATAACCCTAAAACCCTAGGATGTCTTGGCTGAATTTTCCGGATTTTGGCACGGACATCACAATCGAAAATTCGGCATTACAACGGTGCTACCACGTAATTATCAATCTTTTAGAAATCGACGGCAATCGATTCCGATCAACACAACTCAAAATATTCAAAATTTAACAAATTAATCAACTTTAAATACCCGAAAAATAATAAATATGCTACATCCGTTCAAATCTTGTAGTATTGCATATAACTGATCCCTAGCATGCATGGAGCAATAATCTAACATCAAATTAACATTCTAACGGTTCAATAATTAATTATACGCAAAAACATAAAAATGACATTTTGAGATCTAGAATTTTTCTCTCACCTTTGATCCGAAGTAAAGCTAGGAATGCGTGCAATAGGTGCCCAACAAGCAGAATCCAGCCCGGTTTGAAAAGATTCGGACTAAAACTAAGTTTTCTAAGGCAAAATTGTTTTGTAAAATAAGTTGAAAAACTCTCAAAAATGCCATGAAACTCACGGCTGCAATGTATGTGTTTTTGTGGTGTTTGCTTTGTATTTAGTGTGTGTAGGGATTTTATATGCAAAGTCAACAAAATAGCAAAGTCAAAGTTGATATATTTAGTCTTTTAATTATATTTTCTAGTCTTTTAATTCATTTTATTGACTATTTCTTGCTCAACTAATAAATTAACACCTAAATTAATTCTAGACAATATATTTTAGGTGACAAAGAGTTTTATATTAAAATAGTTTTATCCGAGTCGGCCTAAAACTTGATTTTCGCAAAAGTCGGTGTAAAAACCCTAATAAATTTCTAAGCCGATTTTAAAACCGTTTTCATCAAACACAGGTCTATTAAAGTCCATGGACTAGGTCTAGAAGGGTTAAAAAGACCAGTTTCAAAATTTTAGCAGACGTGTTTCAAAAACACTATTCACTAAAAATCGACGATAAAATTTCTGACTCCGTTTTTGATGAAAATTTCATGAATGCACATTTAGCATGTTCTAGGAGTATTGATACTAAAATTACCACATTCTAAGTCACATAGCACATAGACAGGTTAATTCACGCAAAACGAGATAAAGCACGCAAAATGAGATAAGATAGAAAAGTGGGGTTTCACATTGGGTACATCCGGAGTACCCTTTGGTGTTTGGGATGCCGGCATATCGTGATCAAGTCGTGGTTCGTGGATTGAAAATTGAATTCTTGGAGTGATAAGGGTTATCGATCGTATCCTTTTTAAAGTGTAGTATTAGAATTGTTATCCATTGTTTATTTATTGTATTAAATGTGTTAAGTTGCTGCATTGCACGAACCCCTAGTATACTGTTCCCCTTTCCTCTTGCTCACTGAGTATACTCACCCTCGTTTCTAACACCTTTCAGGTTTAGTATTATCGGAGGTAGAAAAGAAGGCTTGAGAGTTTTGTGATTGATTATGCTGGCTTACGTAGATTGTCATTGAATACAGTTTCATAATTGTAAAGTTAAATTTAGAATGTATTAATAGTTGCGGATGGCTTGTAATGTTGTAATATCTTGTAATCTTTACTTTATTGTCTAGTAGCTGCATGCTTGCATGTTTTGACTGATTGACAGACTTAAATTATAAGAAAGAAAACTAGTTAATGTTAGAGTGGTATGATAAGTGAGATTATAATCATGGACCTTTAACAGTTAATGATTGCATGCTTGTATGTTTGATGTTTATGTTAGTCTAAGGCTCGGATGGCTTTGAGATGGGGCATGGTTGGAGTTGGAGTTGTATGAGAATGATGTGGGTTATATTTGTGGCTTTATTTACTGTTTACAGGTATCCAGTTGTCCTATAAACAGGGAAGACTCTATCCGTTTTTTCTAGTTTTTGTGACCGGGTTTGGTATTGGGATGAGTATAGATTGTTTAATAGAACTTCTGGTCTCGTGAGGGACCCTGGTGTTACACCAAATCATCAATATCTATCACACCAAGGTACACATCTCTATACAAACATATATCACATTCTCATATAATCAAAGCATTTCAAATAGGCTCTTCACCATAATAATTTCATCTGAAGCATGCATATGATATTCTCATATAAGTATAGAATACATGTTAGAACCAAATATCCAAATGTGTTATAATGTATGATCATTCATAACAATTCATACGCATTGGAAGTTAAGATAAAATCAAATAGTTCAAGAACATAATCCGTCAAGTAGCCACAAAAAGCATTTGGTATTGTGACGGAGAGACATTTAAAATTTATTTTTCTAATGCTCTTAATGAGATGATTTGTACAACATTTGAATGAGCACATAAGAGCATAGTAATCACCACATTTGGTTTAGAGGTAATTTGGATATAGAAGAGTAAAGATCATACCTCTATACTTCATTTTCATCAATCGATTTACCTTATCTCAAATTTGTAGAGCATTGTTGATGTATTCATTAGAATCTCAATTCATTTGTGTGATATCCCGAATTTAACTTTTATGTGCAATTATGTGTTTATTTGATTTTTATGTGCAAATAACGTGTTTACTTGACTTTTATTTGCAAAAATTATGTGTTTATTTAATTTAATACCTAATAAGTTCAATTATAGGATTTACATATGTGTAGTAGTTCAAAAGTGCATATGAAGTCTTTTCATCTTCTTTGACCACGTAGGGATTAAATTGCATATGCTAGTTAAAAATCAATTCTAATTTAATCTTTTATCACCTAGACATTATTAGAGTTTTAGAATTGAAATTAGGAGCAAAATAGGAGGTTAACTTAGTCATTTTGGAATTTAAAAATGCATTTGACCAACCTTTGACGTTGTTGACTTTCTATTTAAGCAAAATAACACAAAAAATGCCCAAAAATCACAAAAATCAGCCTTCTTCTCCCATTTTTAGCAGCCACCTCCCAAGCCTGCGTGAATAGTATTTTATAGCTCATTTTTTTTAAAAAGAATGTATTAGGAGTGGAACCAAGGGCCAAGCCAAACATTTTTGGACTCGTCTTAGTGCATTCTACCTTTCTACCGATTGCTTTTTATTTATTTTACAAAAAAGGTGAGGGGATTTTCTAAAATTATTCTTTAAAGTTTCATATAAATGTTTATTTATGCTTTGTAATGCTATTATTGCTTTACATTATTGCTAATTAGGTCATAGAGAAGACTTTCATCGATTAATATCCAATTTGAACCATAGTTTCATATAGTTTAGTTATGTGTTATATATTGATTTAAATTGCTAAAATTGAGTTGATTCTTGAATTATTACTTGTATGTGAGGTATATATGCATAAATGTACTTATATTACATAGTATAATGGCTTTATATCGCTAAATGGTGAAGTTGTTGGGGCGTTTGGTGGCTGAATTTTCCAGCCCGGGCATTGAGTTTGCTGGGGCTGGTTGGTTAGTTTTGGGTGGATTTAGGGCTGCCCTCAAAGTGGCTTAGGTTTATGCTTCGTTGGTTAAAATATATGTGGCAGTTTGGGGGTTATTTTGTTGAGTAATTGCAGAATATGTTGCTAGAAATGTTGAATTGTTGTTAGTGATTGATTTAAATGTTGAATTAGTTCTTTTGTTAATTAATGTGTTATTAAGCCATGAATTGATGTTAATGTGATTAGACTAGATGACAAGGATGTATACATGTTAAATGCGGTTCATGTGTTTGGCTACTTTGTTGTTAGCTTATCAAATGAATATGACTAGCGAATATGTGCATGGAAAACAACCTACTTTGTTGTTAGCTTATCAAATGAATATGACACGCAAATATGTGCATGGAAAACAACATACTTTGTTGTTTTTCCCTACTTGTCATGAATGCATGAATGCGATGTGAATGCCATGTGTTATATGTGTATGTGATGCCATGTGTAAGGTTGCAACCTTTTAGCGCGACATGGTAGTGTTGAGAAACCCGAGTGGCATCGGGCTTACTGGTGTAGCTCAGCTACCATGGTCTAATTCTCTCACTTTCATGGATGAAATGTTCCATGGTGTATTGGATCGTATACTTTGGTGGGCGTATAGAGGAAGAGTTCGTGATGGTGCTCGGGGAAACGACAACAACAGAACGAGTGTATTCTTACTATGTGATTATTTACATTCTTGTGCATTTTTAACTATTGTGTGTTCTTGTTCATGTCATGCTTTCGAAATGAGTTTTCAAAACCTAAAAATACTTTTAAAACCTTCCTTATTCCTCTCTCACTAAGTTGGTGGAAAGTCACCCTCGTTTGCTAACATTTCAGGTGAGCATGATGTAGTATACGTGGAGTATGTGCCAGATGAACCTGTGGTTGATCATGTTGTTGAGCCCAAGGCTTAGCTTGCTTTGTGGATGTCTATGTTCTTGTAACTTGTTACTTTAAGTAATATATGTTAAATAAGATGTTACTTTTAATGTAATAGGCTTGTAATGAATTTCATAAGTTTCTTTTGTATTGTATAGATGGATAGGCTTATGTATTTCATTATGAGGCATGTATTCTTATGATTATGGTGTTGTGGTTATCATGGATGACTTATCTTTGGATGTATGACTGGAGGCCCATGATTGTGAAGTTGGCTTATTTGTGGTTGAATGTTAATTGTTGTGTATTATATGAGTTTTTGTACAAGTTAAATATGTGTTTTGCACCATATTATAGCTATTACCATGCCAAAATTCCATCGCATCTTGACTTGGTTTAGGGAGGGGTCGAGTTGGGGCGTGACATTGAGTGGTATGAGAGCTTAGATAGCTCATAGGTCGAGATATGATTATCGGACTGTCAGGTAGAAGTCTTGATGTTAATGTGTTTTGAAAGAATGTGTGCATGCCCTTATATGCTAAGTAGAACTACTTGAGGTCAACGTGCTTTATGTGAACAACGTGCTTATGTACTCAATGTGCTTTATGTGAACAATGTGTGTTACGTGATCAACTTATTTTATGTGAAGTTTGTTGCTTATGTGACTTTAATTGCTTATAACTTGCTTACGTGATATAACATGTTTATGTGCTTCATGCTCTCAACGTGCTTATGTGATCAATGTTCTTTACTTGATTAATGTGCTTTATATGAACTTTGCTTCTTATGTGATATTAACTGCTTATAACCTGTTTTTGTGATATAACTTGTAAATGGCCCATTTGTTGTTAAGATGGCTGGTAGAGGTAGGCCCCGTAGGGTTATTGGTGAATAGGGAGAACAAACAGGGCAGAATGCATAGTCAGGGCAGGCTCTGGTACGTGATCCGGATTTGGGAGAAATTGCAGCTACTATGGCCAGAATGGCCCAGGTATTAGAGAGGCAGAGTGAACAACTTCAACAAAATCAGAACAATCAAGGCAATCATCAGAACAACCCGGGTAATAATCAAGGCCACCGGGGTAATCAGGGCGGAAACGGAGGCAACGAGGGCAATGGTGATAGCAGAGACAACATTTTGCAGGGGTTTCTCAGATATCATCCACCAAGATTCATGGGCGAGCTGGATGATGAGAAGGAGGAAGAATGGTTAGAGAAGATTCAGAACATCTATGATGCATTTGCCTATACAGATGATCAAAAAATTTCATTTGCAGTCTCTTGTTAGAAGGGGACGCAAAACAGTGGTGGAGGATCGTTAGACTCCAATGGGAGCAACAGCAAACCCCGTACCTGTGGCAGAACTTTGTGAGAGCCTTCAAGAACAATTACATATCGGCGATTGTACGAGAGAGACGAGAGAAAAAGTTTATGTCTCTCAGTGAGGGCTCTATGTCTATGGCACAGTGTGAGGCACAGTTCAACAAGCTGTCACATTATATATCTGCAGGAGTGCAAGAGGTTAGCCAAAGGATCCGTAGGTTCATTAAAGGGCTGAGGCTAGATATTCAAGATTTCATGGCACTCTTAGAGCTCTCCACTTATAGTCAGACCCTCAATGCAGCTTTCCGGATTGAGAAAAGAAATAGGGAAGCATGAGCCAGTTCAAGTTAGCCTAGTAAGAGGCCGCATTTGTCGCAAGACCAAACAAGGTTTGTTCAGGTCCAGCTCATCAAAGCCAGAGCTAGCAGCTACCTTTTTCGTCCCAGGGCCAACAGTGGTACTACCAGCCCCATATTCAGATAGATGACTAGCAACAATCCTTTCAGCCTCTAGTACAGTTAGAGCACATTTAGAGTCAGCCACAAGGTCAGTTTAGGTAGGTATTTCTTAGGTCTCAGCTAGGGCCGACCCAGACTTAGAGTTAGAGTACACCGACTGTTATGAGATTTCAGTAGAGTAGTTCATTTACTTCTCAAATTCCAGATCCTTCTATGGATAGTGCCGCAGTTCAAGGTAAACATTGCACCGAAAAGGCCATCTTGAGCCTAATTGTTGGAGGAAATCAAGGAGATGTATTGGTTGTAGTAATAACCAGCATAGAGCAAATGATTGTCCTAGATGGCAGAAAGTTCATGCACAAACTTCGGGTAGAGGCAACTAGAATAAATCTAAAAACATCACTTTTACTCAACCACTTGTTCAGAGCAGAGCATATGCCGTTGATCTGAAGTCTCATGAAGAAAGTAAGAATTGCGAGGGTGCAATTGTTATAAGAGGGGAGAATGTGACACCCTAAATTTGACCTTTATATGCAATTATGTGTTTATTTGACTTTTATGTGTAAATAATGTGTTTACTTGACTTTTATATGCAAAAAATTTATGTTTATTTAATTTAATACCTAATATGTTCAATTATATAATTTACACATATTTAGTAGTTCAAAAGTGCATTTGAAAACCGTTTGAAATGCTAATTGTCGTCTTTTCGTCTTCTTTGACCACGTCGGGATTAAATTGCATATGTTAATTAAAAATCAAGTCTAATTTAATCTTTTATCACTTTTGACATTATTAGAGTCTTAGAATTGAAATTAGGAGCAAAATGTGAGGTTAACTTAGTCATTTGGACTTTTAAAATGCATTTGACCAACCTTTGACCTTGTTGGTTTTCTATTTAAGCAAAATAACACCAAAAAAATGCACAAAAATCACAAAAATCAGCCTTCTTCTTCCATTTTCAGCAGCTACCTCCCAAGCCTGCGTGAATAGTGTTTTCTAGCTCATTTTTGCAAAAAGAATGTATTAGGAGTGGAACCAAGAGCCAAACCAAATATTTTCGGACTTGTCTAAGCATTCTACCTTTCTACTGATTCCTTTTTTTGTTTATTTTGCAAAAAACGGTGAGGGGATTTTCTAAAGTTATTCTTTAAAGTTTCATATAAATGTTTATTTATGCTTTGTAATGCTATTATTGCTTTAGATTATTGCTAATTAGATCATAGAGAAGACTTTCACCAATTAGTATCCAATTTGAACCATAGTTTCATATAGTTTAGTTTTATGTGTTATATATTGATTTAAATTGCTAAAATTGAGTTGATTCTTGAATTATTACTTGTGAGGTATATATGCATAAATGCACTTATATTGCGTAGTATAATGACTTTATATCGCGAAATGGTGAAATTGTTGGGGCGTTTGGTGGCTGAATTTTTCAACCCGGGCAGTGAGTTTGCCGGGGCTGGTTGGGTTGGTTTGGGGTGGCTTAAGTGTATGCATCGTGGTTAAAAGATAGGTGGTGGTTTGGGGGTTATTTGGTTGAGTAATTGTAGAATATGTTGCTAGAAAGTTAGTTGATTGATTTAAATGTTGAATTAGTTATTTGGTTATTGAATTTGTTATTAAGCCTTGAATTGATATTAATGTGATTAGATTAGATGACAAGGATGTATACATGTTAAATGCGGTTCATGTGTTTGGCTACTTTGTTGTGAGTTGAGCAAATGAATGTGATATGCGAATATGTTCATGAAAAACAACCTACTTTGTTGTTTTCCCCTACTTGTCATGAATGCATGAATGAGATGTGAATGCGATGTGTTATATGTGTATGTGATGCGATGCGTAAGTTGTAACCTTTTAGCACAGCATGGTAGTGTCGAGGAACTCGGGCGGCATCGGGTTTACCGGTTTAGCTCAGCTACCATGGTCCAATTCCCTCACTTTCATGGACAGAGTGTTCCATGGGATGTTGGGTCGTAGACTTTTGTGGGCATGTAGGGGAAAAGTTCGTGATGGTGCCCGAGGAAACGATAACAACAGAACGAGCATATCCTTACTATGTGATTATTTACATTCTTGCGCATTTATAACTGTTGCATGTTCTTGTTCATGTCACGCTTTCGAAATGAGTTTTCAAAACCCAAAAATGCTTTCAAACTTTCCTTATTCCTCCCTCACTGAGTTGATGGAAACTCATCCCCGTTTGCTAACATTTCAAGTGAGCATGATGTAGTGTACGTGGAGTATGTGTCAGATGAACCTATGGTTGATCATGTTGTTGAGCCCAAGGCATAGCTTGTTTTATTGATGTCTATGTTCTTGTAACTTGTAGCTTTAAGTAATATATGTTAAGTAAGATGTTACTTTTAATGTAATAGGCTTGTAATGAATTTCATAAGTCTCTTTTGTAATGTATAGGTGGATATGCTTATGTATTTCATTATGAGGCTTGTATTCTTATGATTATGGTATTGTGGTTGTGATGGATGGCTTATCCTTGGATGTATGACTAGAAGCCCATGGTTGTGAAGTTGGCTCATTTGTGGTTGAATGTTGATTGTTGTGGTTTATATAAGTTTTTGTGCAAGTTAAATATGTATTTTGGGTCATATTATAGTCGTTACTATGCCAAAATTCCGTCACGTCCTGACTTGGTTTAGGGAGGGGTCGAGTTGGGGCGTGACAATTTCCTTCACTAAGCTCAATCTTCTTGATTTGTACTTTTTGTGTGCTAGGCTTGATTGATGAATACTTCTCCTAGAATGTTAGTTATTCATCTTGATTTGATCTTTGTTGTTCTTTCTCCTTTAAGATCGGTTGAACTCCTTTATTGAGTTAATCCTTTGATGCACTAGGAGGCCTATCTTCTAAAGATTTGATGTGGTAGGTTTAATTTAAGTTTCATTTTCTTGAGTACCTACTCTATCATCTTTCTTTTCGCAATGCAAAGGGGTTAGAATTATCAAAGTTCTCGTGCAATTCATATGTTCATCAAGTCACACATGATCAAGAATTCATGATAATATTTCAGTAAAGTGATGGAAAGGCGATCAATTTTTCTTTTTACAATGCTCTAATAAAAATTTTGGAGTAATATCACTAGTTAGCAACAAAGAGCATTGTTATCAATATATTAGAGGTAATTGAATGAAATACATTATCAAACATACCTTTATCCTTCCATTTTCTTAACCAATATACCTTTTCTTATCTTTTGTAGAACTTGGTTGATGTCCCCTTTTGAGTTCTTGATCGCTTTGACGTGAACAAGTATAAACTTCTTGGTTTGATTCCTTTGTGATCTTGGTTTGACTTGTGAACACTCCTTAGTTTTCTCGATTAGGAGTCCAAGGAAGAACTTTTGTTCTCCTTTAATTTACTCAATTTAAGAGTCATTTG
This sequence comes from Ehretia macrophylla, assembly GCA_037974665.1. NCBI lineage: Eukaryota > Viridiplantae > Streptophyta > Magnoliopsida > Boraginales > Ehretiaceae > Ehretia > Ehretia macrophylla. The sequence continues at coordinate 21,147,429 of CM075782.1, read as the reverse complement.
CAAGCTTTTAGAGAGACTTTCTCAAGAAGATGAATTAGTTCACCAATCAACAATTAAATGTTCAATAAAGTATTTGTACAATAATTTCAAGTAAATATATAATGACTTTGTTGAATGAATCTCTCATTTATCAATTTTGTTCAAGAAGTTCGACATTACATCCAATCATACAAGATCAATTAAAAATTTTCATTTCATTGTGTACTATGAAAACATTATCTTATCAATCATGGAGAGCCAAGTGCCATACTTTGGATCACAATATATACGAGTGACATGGGGATATTCATAGACGAGTAAATCTCAAGAAAATCGTGAACGTGAACATGCAGATTTTCATGACTATTCTTCTAGAAGGTGGACAAAACCACTAATGTCGTTGGCTTAATGTCAAATTGAATATTATTAACATCAAGTAGCCAAATAATGATATTGGGGCAGTATGAACTCGGAATGAAATACTGCCGAAGAGTCGTATCCAAATTGGGAGCATCAGGAGCACGAGCGGGATTGGAAAAATTGGGATGGGCTGCACATTTGGTACGTCAGGAACATGATGGGGGTGTTTTTGGTCTGCCATGCCTCTTATGAAAGCACGAGTGACTCGAAACCGACGAGGAATACATTAGGGTTCAGGGTGAAAAGGGGTCAACGATTAGCCTAACAAACGGTACACAAACATAAAATAAATTGCCTTAAAAAGAAAAAAATAAAGGAAGGAAAAATAATCAGCTATCTACCATAAACCTAAATCTAAAAATAAAGTAAGACAACGGTAAACAACTAAAAGACTAACACAATAAATGTATGTCTACAAAAGCAACAAACTAAGTAAATTAATCAAATAAAGCAGGTAAATCTAATATAATCAACTAAAAAGCTAGTGAAATAATGTAAACAACAAAACCTGACTTAAAGAAATAAAATCACAAAAACTTAACAACTAATTAACGAAAAAAGTAAAAGCACGAAATTGACTACTAAACACAATAACACACAAGGATTTATCGTGCCTCCCTGGTAACAATGCCAAAAACTTGATCAGTTACTTGGTCTCACTTCCACTTAATTTTATAATCGACCAAGAAACAGATCATAGCTTATAAATACCATAACCCAAAATCATTTCATGCATTCAACTTGTCTATACTATTTGGAGAGCTCCTACAGTCAAACGTACTTTCGTTGTATCCTGTGAGGTTACTGCTAATGACCGTAAACACCTTAAGTAGAACAACTAAGTCATAAGCACACTAAATCTAATTTAGGTCTCGACATATGCATTTGTTTGTCTTCTTTGATTTTCTGTTTACATTACCAAGTAAGTTTTATTTCTGTTTCATTAATATTTTCTCGTTTATGTTTTTTTCATTTTTTTACTTTTTTGCTTTTAGTACTTTTTTCTTTTCGTTTCTTTCCTTGTCTTTCTTCTACTCTTCTTCTTTTATTTAAATTTCAAAACTTAATTTTACACAAGTTATATACATTCAAAAATAACATTTTTATGCCATAATGAAGTATTCTCGTTGGCCCTGCAAAAGAACTAGTTGCAATTTGTTGATGCAAATCCAAGGAAGACTTTGGATATCCTAAATTAGGTGAATGTTTATTAGTGGATAGGCTTTAATACTGATAAATTCGTAATCACAATACTTGATATTTTCTTATCGAGTATAGTTTTGATGATGATCGATGCCATCATACATTGTTTTCGGCACTAGAGTATGCTCTAAAGAAATATTTTCTAGATCATGTATTCTTTAAAGATTCCTAACATGCATGAAGAATTTTGGAAACATAAATGATGCAATGGAGTTCTGCCATCAGTAGGCCAAAGAAATGTAAAGGTTTTACCATTTGTACAAACTATAATGAAGGTTCATGAGATCTACAAACTTTATGCGCTGATTTTTCATTTACTAATTGTAGCAGAAATATCATGGATAAATACTATGATCACATGAATAAACAAAGAAAAAAACTAGCAAATATACATATAAATGCATGTAGATGATCTATGTAATCGAACTAGTATACATATATAATATGCATACCTAATTCATCGGCTTAGAACACAGTACAAAAATTAACTGGATTAAGGATATAGGTTCAGCTCCTACGAAGAATACATAAACAAGAGCTCTTTTCACAGAAATGAATTGCTTCCGACCTTCTCCACTATTCCACTTCTAATTTCTACTAGCTTTTGGAGACGATGGAATCTCATGATATTTTTTTCTATGTTATGGACAAATGCTAGAGGGTGAAAGAGAGAAAGGGGATAAGTGAGATGCCCAGGAGTGAAGAGTTTATGGAGGAATCATCAAACCAAATTACTTGTATCTGTTTAGAACTCTTTTTCTACCCTCTTATCCTAATCCTTTACCTAATGGACTTTAACTTAAGCTCATCTTTCTTTCTCCTTTGATCCATATGCCTAAGCCTAAGATTAAAGCCTAACAGGCTTAGCAAAATAACTAGAATAGGAAAATGACTAGATGAGGACCAAAATACATACTTTTCCTAGATTCCAAATTACGGTTGCTAATCCTAGAGTTATATTTAGACCATTTGAAACTTAACTCATTGCAATAAAAACTATGGTTGTATCCAACAAAAGCTAGCCATCAAGAATATGAATCTTGTCTTTAGCCTACCAAGTAAATGGCTAAAATACCTCTCTATGTACCAGTCATAATCGAGACAAGCCTTTACTTGAACTATCAACATTCTAGTCTAACCATCTTCCAAATGTTATAAACTTGATCTACGAGTGACTCACAAGTTTAATATTTAATATAGCTCCAGTTAGCTATATCACTAAGCACCTTGTTTAGGATTATTAATCTAATAGTCCTAAAAGGGTGGTTACTTCATTGCATGATGGTATAAATTTTGTTTTTAATAGGCATGTCCCAACTAATCAAGTCGAGATATGTAAGACACAAAGTTCTTGGCCTATGGCTAGGATCTCACCTATAGTGACTCAAAGTACAAATACCTGATTTTGTCAATTTATCCACATATATTCAAGATTTAGAGTAGTGGTCAATTAATAGCAATAAATGCCATGATCTCTCTAAGAGATTGTACAATTCTAGTGATCATACCTATGGTACACTCGTTTAATGTATGACACGTGCACTAGTGGACAAGTTTGGAAAGTCCTCCAATCACCGAGGTAGAACACACTATTACATTAGATATGAGGCTTTCTCACTATAACCATATTTGATAAAATGCCCAAATTTACCATTTGGTTAGGAACCAAGATTATGATTCAAGTAATGATGACTTGGACTTTCTGTATGTAACCACTGCGTACCTAAGTTACTTACTTTAACAAAACATTTTATACAAACATGCATATATTGTATAGAGATATAAGAAATGTTCATACTAATCAAAGGTGTTTCATTAAATAAACTCTATCTATACCCATTACATCAACTGTACTACTGCTGGTAGTCTTTAGTGCATATATAAATCTTAACATATTGGACATGTTCCACCATAGTATTTTTTACCAACTAATCCAAACGTTAATGTCATTGGAGGAGAAGCAAAGTGCTTAATGCTAAATGGCAAGATGACTAAAACATCAATAAATAAATATAAAAAGTGAAATGCACAACACCCTTATTGTAATATACCGAAGTTGTACCTCTCCCATAGAAGGCTAATGAATGTACCATTAGAAATGAGTGAATACCATTTTCCTCTATGAGTTTTCGTCTAAAACCCAAACTCCCCTATGAACTTTTTATTTTACCCAAATTCCTAAACAAACAAAGCCTTAGGGTTGGAGGCATTTTAGTCTTTTTGTTTTCACTTTATTAAAAAAATTACCCAAAAATTAACCATTTCCCTATCTCTATGTGGATACACACAACCCAAAAATATCATACACATAGTGGTCATACCAAGAACCCACATACCCAAACCAAGAACACAAACCAATCACGCACACATACTAATCACACACACATGTACATTGGTTTGCATACACACGCACTTTGATTTTCATACATACAAGCACAAGCATGTTAATTTGCGCGCACACACACACATACATGCACACTATTTGCATCGACACTAATTTGCATATGCATATACATGCACCCTAATTCTCACATACATGCATACAAATTCAAGCTTGGGGTTGGGGATGGGAGTTGGTGTCACGCCTCGACCCCTCATGGAGCCAAGACTCTTATTCATTCCACTAGCATTAACCCAACCCTAACCTTGGGCACGAAAAACGAGAGAAAATGGACAAAGTCTCCCCTGTTTCTAGGCCAAACCATATACCTACACTCAGAAGAAATGAACCACAACACATGATATAACATTCATAAACATAATTTTCCAAATTCTGAAGGCCATTTGAGCCTTCTATTTAGCAAAATAAAACATACTAGCATATATTCTTATAAGCTATTGAAATACTATGTTATAAGGCCAGTTATCATGCCACTCTAATCTTATCTATCTAACTAATTTAGAATTTAAGTTTCATTCAACCATCCACAAGCTTAACAACATACAAACTAATACAAGACATCAACAACTTAAAATAACTTTATACAAACCAAGAACTTAACTAAATATATACAATTACAATCACATATCACACTACATCCACCTAGATTTACAAGAAGACAAGTCAACACAACCACGCAAAGAAACTCTTGAGCCTTCTTCATCTCAAACTTAGGGGAAACGAAACCTGCCTTACTTGTAAAGTGTTAGAAATTACGGTTGAGCATACAACATATGTATACTTAGTAAGGGATGGGATAAATGGGAAGCTTTCGAAAAGGTTTTTGTGCAATGCATATAAGACATGAATTGGCATTATAAATACATTATAACTATGCTGCAAGGTAACATTTAACATGATAAACATTAGACATTAAACTATCATTATAAGCTACGCATATAAGCTACATTATTGTGAAACACCAAAATTTCCCTTTATCTGAAATTACGTGTTTTGACTTGTTTATCTGTTACATGAATTAAAATATGATAATTATGTGATTTTACCTCCTATTACATACTATGTGAGCATTCATGAAATTTTCATAAAAATGTGCATTGAAAATTTTATCGTTGATTTTGTGAATAGTATTTGAAGCACACGTCCGCTAAAATTTTGAAATTAGTCTTTTAAACATTTGAAAACCTAGTCCTAGGACATTAATAGACCCATGTTTGATTAAAACGGATTTTAAAACGAATTAGGCAATGAAAAGGATTTTTTATCTTCTTTTGCAAAAATAAGTATTTTATTTTTAATTCTATGTATCTATATGCTTATATATACTTACATATACTTACATATAAATGTTGTCAACTATAATTAATCTATTTGTAAGCAAAATAGACTAAAACAACTAAAATGGCAAAAATTGACAACTTTGACTTTTACTTAGTTTGTTGACTTAGCATTATATATACAATATACATAAATAATACATAACAATAGCTCAAAACCCCTCCATTTCTCACTCACATTGCTGTGAGCTTCATAGAGCAAAAGGGAGGTTTTTCACTTAGTTTTTCAAAGCAAGTTTTCCTTAGAAAACTCATTTCAAGTCCATAGCTTTTCATACCAGGCTGGATTTTGCTTGTTGGACATCCGTTGCACGTATTCCTAGCATTATATCGAATCAAAGGTGAGATAAAAATTTAGATATATAAATGAAAATTCTTGTCAAATTTTTATTATTGCATATTTACCGGATGTTTTGTTAAATTGTCTTTAGATTGTTGCTTTGTAGTTGCCAAGGACCAATTATATGTATTTATAGCCATTTTGAACGGTAGTAGCATGTATTTCTAATTTTCGGGCATTTAAATTGATTTATTGGCTTATTTTAGGTAATTGTTGTTGTAGTGGTTGGAATTGAATGGTTGCTGCTTTTATAGGCTTGTTAATTATTGTGTAGTAATGTTGTAATGCCAAAATTTCAATTCGAATGCCATGGCAAAAGGTCAAAAAATTCAGCCAAGGTGCATTGCCAACATTAGGTTGTTGGGCTTGTTTTGGATGGCTTTTGGTTGGTTTCCGAGTGGGTTAATGTAGTTGCATGTGTGGTTGAGTGATCGGAAAATGTTCGGGGGTTGTTAAATTACTAGATTGTAAGTTATGAATTTTAGAAGTTTGTGTAGTCTTTCTTTGAAATGCTAAGATCTTTAGTTGGTTGGTGGTGTTTGAGTAGTTGTTTCATGGATTATTGTTGAGTGGGTTTGGGTTTGGAAGCATGTTCAAATGTGTGTTAAGTTGGGTGGCCTACTTTGTCATCTAACTTGGTTGTCTTAGTTGTTTAGTTAATGTTATGTTGATTGAAGTATTGTTAACTGATTGATGATTGATGTTGCTCTGGAGGATAACCTACTTTGTTGTCTTCTCAGAATATGAGATGTTTATTATTATCATCATGAGTCTTGATAGTGTGAGCCATCTCTCAGGTAGCATCAGGCTGTCGGGTTGATAACGGCATGACTATCATAGACAACCCCCAGTTCACATGGGCAGAGATGTCATGGAGGGAAGGGCTAGATGAGGTACCTCCTGTATGTATTAATGGGAATTACAAGAAGTTGGTTGAGATCGTGATGGCGTATGGAGCTACACTAACTAGTGTATCCTTTCTCAATTGAATGGTTATTTATGTGGCTTGAATTGAAGTGTTGATGTTAATGAAGTTTATTGTGTGATATTATTCATAGGATGATTTCCCGAGTGGTAAAATAAATGTTTTCAAAACATTTTTTGAATCCTCACTGAGCTTTGTTATATAAGCTCACCCTTATTCGTTTATTGTTCAGGTGTAACTAAGCCAGATTTTGGGTACGTCCCTCAGGAAGCTGAGATTGTGCCTTTTGTTGAGGAGTCATATGTGCCAGAGTCTTATTCATGATATCTTGGTTGGAGTTCTCTTATTGTTGTCTTGTATATTAGAACAAGTTGTATTGTATTTACTTTGAAGTTTGTATTGTATAAGATGTTTAAAAGATAGTGAAAAGTATAATGCTAGTTTAGTTGTCTTACTTTGGATTATGAGTAGGTTGTTAGTCTAGTTTATATCAAGTATGCTATGTATAGTATAGCTTATGGTATGTTGTTGAAACGGAGGCATATGACTTGTGGTTGGTATGGTATATGGTTGTTTAATGTGGTGTTGAATGCTGATGAATAGTTGTGAGGTTGTTGTTGAAATTTGGAGTTGGTTGTGTGATGTTATAAAGCGTTGGTTTAGAGCCCTGTGTCCATATTACAGACGTTATATTGCCGAAATTCCATTGCGTCCTGACTGATCGTAAGTGGGGTCGAGTTGGGGCGTGACATTAAGTGGTATCAGAGCGCATGCTTAGTTGTCAGCCGGGTTATCCTCAGAATATGGGTAATGGTCTTAGCATGAAAGTATGTATGAAGTGAAAGAAAAGTGAATTATGTGTTAATATATTATGTGATTATGTGATTATGTGATTATGTGATTATGTGATTATGTGATTAACTTGTTTACGTGACTAACACTTAAGTGACTTATGTACCTTATGTGAGTTTGTTGTCTATGTGCTATTAACTGTATATAGTCTGTCTATGTGTTATAACCTGTGCTAACTATTTGATAGTAGAATGGCTGGACGTCCAAGAACACGTGGTAGGTCTCAGGAAGATAATGAGGCACTAAGCCGAGATCAGGGTTACGATCGTCTTGCAACGACTATCGATCGGATAATAGAGGTCATAACGGGGCAAGCGCAGATTATTGCAGGACAGGCTGCTCAAGCACATACTGTGCAGACACATATACAAAATGCACAGGGTGGTTATCGAGGGGGTAGTTTGTTGAAGGAATTTCTGGGATATTATCCACTCAGGTTCCAGGGTGAGCCTAACGATCGGAAGGCTGAAGCTTGGATTAATAAGATTGAGAAAATATTTGATCCCCTTGATTACACAGATGAGATGAAGGTCACCTTTGCAGTGTTTCTATTTGACGATGAGGCTGAGGAATGGTGGCATACGGTGAGGTCTGATTGGCATGCTCAGGGTACTCTCGATATTTGGCCTACCTTCATTCGGGAGTTTCGGGCCAAGTATATCCCGAGGATTGCACGGGAACGATGAGAGGAAGAGTTTACATCTCTGGTTCAGGGTAATTCCAACGTGGCCCAATATGAGGCCAACTTTACTAGGCTGTCCCGGTATGCACCGCAATTTGTGGCGGATCAGGAACGAAAGACCCGAAGGTTCATTACGGGTCTAAGGCCAGAGATTCAGGATGTGATGGCCTTGATAGAGTATGATGAGTTTTCCGCGGCCTTTAATGCGGCTTCTAGGTTGGAAAAGAGGAAATGGGAACAGGCGGGTTCTAGTCAGGCTAGTAAGAGGCCGTTTCAGTCTCAGGGTCAGTAGGTTGTTTATAGGCCTTCAGTGTAGTAGAGTGGTTACAAGCCCGCAGTGCAGCAGGGCTCTTTTAGGCCTCAGGGGCAGTAGAGTTCATTTAGGCCCCAGTTTCAGTAGAGATCCTACCAGACGCAGCCACAGTAGAGGCCAGCAGAGTCTCAGGGTCAGTACAGGCCATATGTCATGAGACCTCAGCAGCAGGCTGGTACAGTTGCTTATTCAGCTTCTGGTTCTTGAGGAGGCAGTGTTAGTACTCTGATACTGCAGTGTGCTTATTGTAAACGTAAGGGCCATTTGGAGGCCGACTGTCGGGCAAAGGCAGGGACATGTTTAGGTTGTGGCAGCTACCAACACAGGACGAGAGACTGTCCAAGGTTTCAGAGATTTGAAAGTCAGCTAGCAGGCCAGGGCTATCAGGGTAGACCTGCACGCAGTGTACCTCAGCAGCAGCGGGTTCAGGCTCGGGCCTACGCAGTGGACTTGGAGGAAATACCTGAGGCAGCGGCAGTTGTAGAAGGTAACTTTCTTATACTCAATCAACTTGTTAAGGTATTGATTGATTCTAGTGCTACGTATTTTTTCATTACACCTACCTGTGTGCAACGTGTTAATATGCTACTTGAGAAGTTACCTTATGTGGTTGAGATTAGTACTTCTTTGACTGATAAATATGTGACTGGCTTAGTATGTAAAGATTGTAAAATACATGTTAAGGGTTAGGATTTTCCTTCGGACCTTATCTTATTTCCTATCCGAGGGTATGATGTTATCTTGGGTATTGATTGGCTTGCCAAGTATTATGCTCAGTTAAACTGTAGAACAAAGGTGGTACAGTTTCAGTTGTCAGAACAGCCAGTGGTCGAGGTAGTGGGGAACCAGGATGCTAAGACGAGTTTCATTATCTCATCAGTCAAAGCTATTAAGCTGGTGAGTAAGGGGTCTTCAGCTAATCAAGCTTATTTGATCAACAAGCCATCAGATAAGCTAAAGCTGTAGGAAGTTTCAATAATTTGGGAATATCCCAATGTATTTCCTGAGGAGTTGCCAGGATTGCCACCAGAGAGAGATATTGAGTTTGTGATTAATCTAATTCCCAGTACTTAACCTATATCTAAATCAGCGTACTGGATGGCACCAACTAAGCTTAAAGAGCTAAAAACTCATTTGCAGGAGTTATTAGAGAAGGGTTTCATACAACAGAGTTCTTCACCGTAGGGAGCACCCATTTTATTTATGAAGAAGAATGATGATACCTTGAGATTATGTATTAATTATCATGGTTTGAATCAGGTGACCGTCAAGAAAAAGTATCCTTTGCCACTAATTGACGAGTTGTTTGATCAACTTCAGGGATCCAAAGTCTACTCTAAGTTTGACTTGAGGCAAGGGTATTATCAGCTTCAGATCCGTGTGGAAGATGTTCCAAAGTCTGCTTTCAGGACTTAGTATGGGCATTATGAATTTGTAATTATGCCATTTGGATTAACTAATGCACCAACAACATTCATGGATCTTATGCACCAACTTGGACTAGTTCGTGGTAATCTTTATTGATGATATCTTGGTGTATTCTAAGACTGAATCAGAGCACGAGCAACATCTACGACATGTCCTACATAAACTTCAAGAGCATCAGTTGTTTGTGAAGTTCAGCAAATGTGAATTCTGGCTGCAACGAATATCATTTCTTGGCCATGTGATTACTCAGAGTGGTATTTCAGTAGATCCCACTAAGATTGAAGTGGTGATGTCTTGGAAAAGGCTAGAGAATGTTTCGGAGGTTCACAGCTTCCTTGGTTTGGCAAGTTATTACCGCAGGTTTGTGAAGGACTTTTCTAAGATTGCAAGGCCACTTTCGAAGTTAACTCAGAAATGAACCAGCTTTACTTGGGATGAGAAGTGTGAGAATGGGTTTCAGGCGTTGAAAAGAAGATTGACTACCATTCCGGTACTTGCATTGCCTGAAGGAATCGATAATATGGTCATCTACAGCGATGCATCCAAGGAAGGCTTGGGTTACGTACTTATGCAGAATGGTCGGGTTATCACCTATGCTTCTAAAAAGTTAAAACCGTATGAGATAAACTATCTGACTCATGATCTTGAGTTGGCAACAATTGTATTTGAGCTAAAAAAGTGGCGTCACTATCTGTGAGGCAGTAAGTTCGAGATTTTCACTGATCACAAAAGTATGAAGTACTTGTTCTCATAGAAAGAGTTGAATATGTGACAACAGAGGTGGATGGAACTTCTCGAAGATTATAATTGTTCTATCAATTATCTGCCTGGGAAGGAGAATGTTGTAGCAGATGCTCTTAGTCGTAAGGCAAGTATTGATTGTTTGGCAATTAAAAAGTGAGAGGTGCATGAGGAAGTTAGCTATTGGAAACCGGAGTTGACTCAGGTTGGAGTGATATGTTCACATCTACGAATTCAACCTTTATTGCTGCCTCAGATTAGAGAAGCTCAACAACTTAATGTGAAACTTCAGAAGATCAAGGATCAAATCATAGATGATCAGTCCGACTTCAAGTTATATGAGGATGGTATTCTTCGGTTTTGAAACAGGGTGTGTGTTCCTGATGAACCGAGCTTGAGGAGAGGTATTATGGAGGAGGCTCGTAACTCTAAATATACTATTCATCCCGGTGGAAACAAGATGTACCGAGACTTGAAACAACATTACTGGTAGAACAACATGAAAAAGGGATGTTGCTCAATTTGTATCCAGATGTTTGACTTGTTAGCGAGTGAAAGCAGAACATCAACAACCCGCAGGGTTACTTCAGTTGTTGGCAATACCAGAGTGGAAATGGGAATATGTTAGATGGACTTCGTCATTAGTTTTCCTAGAACATCGAGAGGCTGTGATGCGGTATAGGTTATTGTGGATCGTTTGACGAAGACAACTCATTATATTCCGATAAGGATGGGAGATGAACTTGTAAAGTTGGTAGATATTTATTTGGATCAAATTGTTAAACTTCACGTAATTCTAGCCAGTATTGTCTCTGATTGAGATTCTCGGTTTACTTCTCGATTTTGGGATAAACTTCAGGAAACTTTGGGTACTAAGTTGAATTTCAGCATAGCATATCATCCTCAGACCGACAATCAATCGGAGAGAACTATTTAGATTCTAGAGGATATGCTCAGGGCTTGTGTTTTGGACTTTGGGAAGAACTGGGAGAAACATCTATCGCTAGCCGAGTTTTCCTATAACAATAGTTATCAAGCGACTCTTGGGATGGCACCTTATGTAGCTCTCTACGACCGTAAGTGCCGATCACCTTTGTACTGGGATGAGATAAGGGAGATGAAGGTTATTGATCCGACTATGATGCCAGAGCTTCTAGAGAAGTAATGCAACCCGGTGGGCGTATGAAAAATGTACAAAATAGATCAAGTTAAAGTACTCACAAGTGCACGAATCTTCGTAGTGTAGTGTTCTTTGAGTGCAGAATCTTACTATAGGGAAGCTCGTTAGTTAAGTTAGTGAAGTAGTGTGAAAGTGTTTAAAATACTTAAATGACAGGTTCGCAATTGGAGTTTGAGTAACGTGTGGAAATGTAAATTAAACTGACTAAATTATCTAAGTTAAACTAACTAAGTATGAATACAAGGAGTAGTGATCTAGGGGTCGGAATATGTAAATAAGGCAATTAATACATGTTTGGTATCAAGGTTATCTAATTCTGCAAGGGCTTAAGCTACAAGCATACACCCGGTTAAGCTAAAAGCTATAGACCTAGTTAATCTACTTACCTTATTTTAACCAACTACAACAAGGCAAACTAAACTAAGGAATTAACTTTACCAATAGAAACTATGGTACAACCTATAGTTTCATGGAATCTATGGTACAACCTATAGACTCATGATTAAAAAAATTATATGGCACTAAAGTAACGCAATCATAACATTAACTACAAGTATAATATTATGATACGAAAGTAAAGCATTCATAACATCTACTTTAAAAGCATTACGTATGAATACTGAATTAAAACAAGCCATACAATACAATATGAATTGAATAAGCTAAATTCGAGACCATATATTAATTATTTACAATATTCACCCCTAGATATCAATCTACTCAGACATAAATGAATACGAGTTATATAAATGAAAGAGAGTCAAGAAAGGCTCCCCCATATTGACGAACGTGTATTTCTGATTCCTGAAATTTGAGCAGAGGTTCGATGCAAAGTTACTATTCGAGCGGAGCTAATTTCCCCCGAATAAAAACTACTAGGGATGAATTTTTCCCGAATAAGAGCTTTCTTATTGAAAGCTATTCGGGTAGAACCTCCCCCGGATCATAACTACTTGGGTCGGACTTCCCCCTAATAGTAGTTATTCGGGCAAAATTTCCCCGAATAAGAACCACTTAGGTGGGACTTCCCCCGTATCCTACTAATTAACTACACTAGAATTAAAACTAACTAGAATTAACTCGAAATTATACCGAAAATATTGGCACTATTCCAAAATTAATTACAATTTTTGGTGGGAAGGAGGGTCTATTTATAGACAGAAAATCAGAGGCGCACTCGAGCGCCCTTCTTTTCGGTCCGCTGGCTGCTTGACATGTGGCGCTTCCAAAAGACTCCGGAAGGTGCAAATGGGCGGTCGAGCGCCCTTTTGCTCGATGAATGGTTTTGCGCCACTTGGCACTTCTAGAAGAAGGTGGAAGGTTTGTGCATGGCGCTCAAGCGCCTAGGTAGGCGTGCTTGAGCGCCTTTTGTTTGACTTTTTTGACTTTGAATTTTGACTTTGATCGAGCTTTGACCGAGCGTTAACCGAGGTATTTCCGGGCTATTTTCAACATTTCGAGTCTGATCACACCCTAGTTTCGGCCAAATTCCGTCTCTATCGGCTTCATTCTTCCACCGGTTCTCATGCTTTCCCTATTCTCTTCTTCTTGACTTGCATTTTGGATCGTTTTGGGTCTAAACTTTCATTTTTCGGTATTCTCCTACATTGCATCAAAAGTATCAAAGTGTTTGCATTTATCCCTAAGTTAAGATACAAATGTAGTACAAATACCAATGTTTGAGTGCTATAAATACAGTCACATCAACATCCTCAAACGTAAACCTTGCTTGCCCTCAAGCAAGTCTATTTTTAAAACAGATGTGAAAATGAAATTTGCAAAGATTTTTACAAGTCAAAATAGATGAAATAATCTATCCTATCTTATTGTCAAACATTTTCCAAAATAAAACATGAGAAATGCAATCTACTATCTTAAACCTATTCAACAGTTAATGACAAACATGATAAAAGAACCTTGTACAAAGATTTCTCAAATAGGTACTCTTATTGGAAATGAACTATTGATAGCTTTGGAGTACATATTTACAAGTAATCTAAGCAGATTAAGTTCAAACAATTTCCAATTTTCAAGACATTGTAAACAGATTAGACTTTCATATTCTCACCTTTATTTGCAATCAAACTCTTGATCATGCCTTAACCCTTTAATACTTGCCAAAAATATAAAAGTACAACTTACAATATCTCTATATAGTGTTTAGTTTCATTTGCTTTCTAGATATCCCATGTAGCAGGCTTTAAGGCCATTAATCCCTCGCCATTATAACTGAGGTTGCCAGGTTTAAAGGGACCCCTACGTGCCTTAATCACCCGAGATATCAAAGCTCAAAACCTTACACTATAGCTCATATCCCAAATTACAATGTCTAGGATAGTGGTGCTTTGAGCTTTACAACATATTTACACCAAAAATTATTCAACAACACAGGTATGTACAACTCTTTTTCATTTTTCTATTTTTTTCATTGTTTTCTTTGTTTTTATTTTTCTCTTTTTTTTCTTTTCTTTTTCTTTTTCTTCTTTTTTCAGAGTGTACATACAGACATAGTAACATAACATACTATACAGACATGGCATAAGGGTTCATGTTTTAATCACAAGGAGTTCTCATAACAAACAGTAATCCTATCTTAGTCCTTTCATAATCACATAGCTATCAATTAAAGAAAGGAAGAACAACTAGGTTTACTCATGAATACAGTACACCAAAGTTTTTCTTACAAAGTTTTCTCAAAATTTTTTACAATACATAGCAAAAAAAACAAATTCCCAAATCATCTAAATCATCTTCTTTTAAACAAGTAAGGTAACAAACTACTCTTCTCCTGAACAAAAATGGTATATTTTTTGCATATTTTGAAAAAGTTTTTCACGAAATGTACGCATCCCTACACCGAAATTTTGCTTGTCCTCGAGCAAACAGCAATGTAAGATAGTGAGAGTGTAATATGCAATTAATAACATAATGACAAATGCTACATCCCTAAACCTATGGTTTTGATTAGGTATAAAGGGAAATGTAGTAAGGAAAGATATCACCTGTTGTGAAGGATTTCTATGTTGATGTCAAAGCTTTTCTACTAACTTTTACCAAAAGATGTATCATTCTACAATTAAAGATTAGTAGACAAAACATTTTACAGATTATCATCAACACAACAAAAAAATAATAGTTAATCTATACAAAATAGTATAAGGGAGGGGGTCAAAAAGAATTATGGTCAAGGAAACTAACTAATACATAAAGCAAATAAATAAACTACGCAGACCATTTAGACTCTTTTCTAGGGTTCTAGAGTTGATACTTCTACAAAGACTAGCTCTTCCAAAGGTTTCTGTGCTCACGACATCTAGTGCTCTCCTTCGGCCACTTAAGGCCAAAGCTAGTTCCATAGGGTCAAGGATAGAACAGTGGGGTTTTACGTCACAGACGTTACGTTTGGTATATGCTTACACTCCTAACTACCTTATCAAGTAATACCCAACAGACCCAAACTACATTAAGCTGGTGGAGTAGCTCACATTATAAGACAGAGTTACACAATTAAGCTAACCGTACACAGAAACATACAGTGACCACTAGTATAACAACACTGGTACCTCTATGAATGTTCCTCAAGGTCAAAACCCAAACCATCTAAAGCTGGAGAAAGATTTACAGAGTACATGTAATGACATAATTTAAATAAATATTAACACAAAAGAGTACTAGGTTGCCTTCTAGTAGTGCAAAGTTTAACGTCTTCAGCCAGACGTTTGTATTGAGTTTAATGCCATCAGCTAGGCAGATTTTGCTTTATGGAAGGTATTCAGGGTCTAGAAGTTCAACGAACTCAACTTCATGAGGGACCACCATATGATTGAATGCATGCTTCAATCGTTGCCCATTGAATGTGAAGATGTGCCCATCTTCGGGGTGCTTAATCTTGATAGCTCCAGAAGGAGATGCTTCAAGTACCTCAAATGGACCATCCCATCTTGTTCTCAATTTGCCTGGGAAGAACTTCAATTTGGAATTAAACAACCAAACTTGATCAAAAGGAGAGAAGGTTTTTCTTAGAATAGATCTATCGTGAATCCTCTTCATTCTTTCTTTGTAGAGTTTGGCATTCTCATAAGCTTCGAAGCGAAGCTTTTCCAATTCACTCAATGCCAACTTCCTACCTTCACCCGCCTGTTGTAAATCGAAGTTCAGGGCCTTAATAGCCCAATAGGCTTTATGCTCTAGTTTAACAGGGAGGTGGCAAGCTTTACCGTATACCAATCTATACGGGGAAATACCGATGGGAATTTTGAAAGTAGTACGGTAGGCCCACAACTCCTCGTCCAGATGACTTGACCAATCTTTTAGATTGGGCCTAACTGTTTTATGAAAAATTGACTTGATTTCCCTATTCGACACTTCAACTTGTCCACTTGTTTGTGGTGGTAAGGCGTTGCTATCTTGTGGTGGACTGAGTATTTTCTTAATAAGGCTTCGAGTGTTCTGTGATGGAAATATTATTCTTCGTCACTTAGAAGTACATGTGGCACCCCGAATCGAGAAAAAATATTCTCTTTAATGAACTTGACCACAACTTTATGGTCATTGGTTTGGGTTGCCACAGCTTTTACCCATTTGGACACATAGTCTACACCTACAAGAATGTAAGTGTAACCTGAGGAAGGAGGGAAGGGACCCATGAAGTCTATACCCCAAACATTAAATATTTCACATATGAGAATGGGTGTTAGGGGAATCATGTCCCTTTTTGAGATAGAGCCAGCTTGTTGACATTGTGGGCAATTTTTACACACTCGCTGGGTATGCTTGAAAAGAGTGGGCCAGAAGAACCCACATTGAAAGACTTTAGCAGCTGTCTTTTTTCCTCTGAAATATCCACCACATGCTTCAGAGTGGCAGAACTGGAGAATGCTATCAGTTTCATCCTCAGGAATACATCTCCTAATGACTTGATCGGCACAAATCTTGAAAAGATAGGGATCTTCCCAGATAAAGTACGTGACTTATGCCATGAATCGTTCCCTTTCTCGTTTACTCCAGTGAGTTGGAAACTCTTGGGCAGTCAAATAATTGACATAGTGGGCATACCACGGGGTTTTATGTGAGATGGAAAAAAGTTGATCATGAGGGAACGTGTCTTTGAAAGGCAAAGTATCAATAGGAGAATCACGTACCAAACGTGATAGATGATCGACAAGAGAGTTCTCGTTTCCTTTTTATCCTTGATCTCGAGATCAAACTCTTGAAGGAGTAATAACCAACGGATTAGACGGGGCTTTGTGTCATTTTTGGTCAGTAAATACCGCAAAGATGCGTGGTCTGTATAGACTATTACTTTGGATCCTAGAATGTAAGATCTGAACTTATCCACGGAGAAAACTACAGCTAACAATTCCTTTTAGGGGTTGTGTAGTTCTTTTGTGCATCATCCAATGTTTTGTTAGCATAATATATCATAGTAGGCAGCTTATCTTTACGCTGGCCTAATACAACTCCCACTGCATAATCAGATGCAACGCACATTATTTCAAAAGGGAGACTGTAGTCAGGTGGTTGAATGATAGAAGTAGAGGATAGCAAGGATTTGAGCTTCTCAAAAGCTTCTGAGCACTTGTCATCAAAGTTGAATTCGGTATCGTATGCTAGGAGACTAGAGAGAGGTCGAGCTATATGGCTGAAGTCCTTGATAAAACATCGATAAAAACTGGCATGACCAAGGAATGATCATATATCTCGCACCGTCTTGGGTACGGGCAGCTTTTCTATTAGCTCGACTTTGACTAGGTCCACATGGATTCCATCTTGTGTAACAACATGACCCAAAACTATACCTTGTCTAACCATGAAGTGGCTCTTTTCCCAACTTAGAACCAGGGTCATCTCAACGCATCAGTCAAGCACTTGTGAAATATGTGTGAGGCATTTGTCGAAGGTAGCTCCAAACACTGAGAAGTCATCCATGAAGACTTCTAAGAACTTTTCGATCATATTTGAGAATAGGGCCATCACACATCTTTGAAACGTCGTAGGTGCGTTGGAAAGACCGAAAGGCATACACCTAAATGCAAAGATCCCATAGGGACATGTGAAAGTAGTCTTTTCCTGATCTTCAGGAAAGACTGGTATTTGGTTATATCCCGAATACCCATCAAAAAAGCAGTAGTAGCCTTGTTCAGCTACTCTATCTAGGACTTGGTCAATGAAGGGTAAAGGGTAGGGGTCTTTTCTTGTATTGGAGTTTTGTTTTCTGTAATCAATGCATACATGCCACCCTGTTATGGTGCATGTAGAAATTAGCTCTCCTTTGTCATTTGGGACCATAGTAATCCCAGATTTCTTCGGTACTACTTGTACCGAACTTACCCATGGATTGTCAGAAATTGGGTATATAATACCCGCATCAAGTAACTTGATGATCTATTTGTGGATGATATCACCAATCTTTGGATTTAGCCTTCTCTGAAATTCTCGAGAATGAGTAACTCCTTCCTCGAGATGAATTTTGTGCATACACACAGAAGGATCAATTCCTTTCAAGTCAAAAATTGTCCAACCTAACTCCTTTTCGTGAGTACTTAGGATTTTTAAAAGTTTGTCTTCATGCTCGGGAGTCAAATCCGATGCAATAATGACTGGAAGGGTCTCTTCAAGTCCTAAGTAGGCATACTTAAGATGTTTAGGCAATGTTTTGAGTTTCAACGCTGGTGGAGACTCAATTGTGGGACAATCTAAAACTTCAAGGAAATGAGTTGTTATTTGATCATCCTTTTATTGATCAGCAACAATAGAAGCGTAGGCGACCATTTTAGGCGAAATGTCGCATTCATACAATAGTCATTCAAGTTCGGCTATCTCCTCATTAGGAGTTAAGAGTGATTGGGCAAACTCATCTATGCACGAGTCAATGGTATCAACATGGAAGCATTTTTCTTCCTCATCTTGGTTCAATTTATTGGCTGCGTCAGCAACCCTGAATTTTGTTCTCATGTTCCCAAATGTAAGTTCAATCATTCCCGTCCTACAATAAATAACAGCATTAACTATTGCTAAGAATAGTCTGCCTAATAAGACGGGAGTGGTATTTTTGTTATCAGGGTCTAAGTTCATATCTAACACAATAAAATCTACTGGGAACAAGAATTCTCCTACTCTAACTATGACATCCTCTACTACACCTCTAGGTCTTCGCTCAGATCTATCTGCCAGTTGAAGGGTCACATTTGTTGGTGTTAACATTCCTAGATCTAACTTTTTGTAAACTGTGTGAGGGATGAGATTAACACTAGATCCTAAGTCTAGCAAGGCACTTTCAATGTGTTGGTCATTAATCAAACATGGAATGGTGAAAGCCCCAGGGTCGCTGCACTTTTGAGGAAGTCCTCTAGTGCAGATGTTACTAACCTTTTCAGTAAGACGGACCTTCTTAGGAATGAAGTTGGTTCGTCTTTTCTTCACACACAGATCCTTTAGAAATTTGGCATAGGCTGGAATCTATTGGATTACCTATACTAAATGCAAATTGATCTTAATGTCTTTTAAACGCTCTAAGACCTTGAGTTGTTTCGGATCATCAATCGACTTCGAACGGGACAGATCTATTGGGAAAGGTGCTTTGGATGAAGGTTCAACTATAGGCTCTACCGTTGGGTTTTCATTCGTATAGGAGTCATCGACATTGTTGCTTAAAACCTCAATCTCAGGTTTTTTTATCTCCTCGGGAACATCCTGATTCTTCTTTCTAACCTCCTTATCTATCACTTTCCCACTCCTAAGGGTAGTCACGGCCTTGACTTGTTCTTGTACAGTCTCAATTTGGACAATACTACAATGTCCTTATAGTTTTGCCACAGTCTGAGACGGAAGCTTACCCTCGTCTCTCTTACTTAAAGTTTGGACCATCTACCCGATTTGTCCTTCAAGTTTAGCAATAGAATATTGCTGAACTTGGAACATTTGCACTAGTTTATCAAATTTGTCATCAAATGATGACTGTACAGGAAGAAAAGCGGGGACATTGTTCCATTGTGTTCTGAACAGATTGTCCTGTTGGACTGGATAGTAACCAGGAGGATTATTATTTTGTGGCCTCTGATATTGTTGTTAAGGCTCATAGTTTCCTTGTCTTTTCTGATATTGTTATTGAAGAAATTGAGTCTCATGATTCCTTTGTCGCCACAAAAATGCGAAATTGTCTCGCTAGCCAGGATTATACGTGTTAGAATATGGATTGTAATTCCTTGTATATCCTTGAGTGGCAAAGACTTGTTCTTGCATAAACTCAAGAAATTGTGAACCAATTGGACAATCCAGAGTAGAGTGATCTACTACAGAACATACGACACATACTTCAGTGATTTGAGGAGCTTGTGAAGAAGAAAACCCTAGAGAGATGAATTTTTCTAATTGAAGTGCTAGGGCATTTACTTTGTCGGTCAACTAGGTGTTGGAGTTAGAGTTAACTTCAAACAATGCCCTCTTTTGGGGATTGTGAGTGCCCTTAGTTTCTCTATCTATAGCTGTGTTTTGAAGAGAGTCTTCAGCAATATTTTCTATTCTACTCCAAGCTTCGTCTGCTATGAGGTTATAGAAACCTCCATTACTCATTGCATTTACCATAATTTTCTGTTGAGGTGTAAGACCTTTCAAGAAATAATGTAAGAGTTCGTGATGATCAAACCCATGGTGAGGACACTTATTTTTAAGATCAAGAAATCTTTCCCATGCTTCATGAAATGGCTCTAAGTCCGATTGAGCAAATGTCATGATGTTAGTTCGAAGAGTGGTAGTTTTTGCCATTGGGAAGAACCTATGTAAAATTTTTCGAATAAGTTCTTCCCAAGAAGTGATAACTCCTGCGTCTAAATGATTTAGCCACTGTTTGGCTTTATCTTTCAAGGAAAACGGAAATAGACGCAGTTGAATATTCTCACGGGTCACATTTGGAATATGAAGCGTTGAACATGCTTCCAAGAATTGTATGATGTGAGCATGAGGGTTTTCGTTGCTTTTTTATAGAAGGAAGGAAGCATTGAAATTGTCCCTGCCTTGAGCTCAAAGTTGACATTGCCAAGAGCCGGTGGGGCTATGGCAAACTTGGGATTATAATCGCTCGAAGAGAAATGTTGACGTAAAGTCATTGGTTCGTTTACAGGTCGATTAATAGGTTGAGCTATAGGGAGAGGCGGAAGGTTTTGAATATTTCCTTCATGATCCACCATCGGGACTGGGACTCTCATTCGTGGAGTTCTCTGGGGCTCAGGATTATACGGGGCGAGTTCCGGATCCAAGGAACGACGCTTGTGCATACAAAAACTAATATAAATATAAGTGCAATAAGAAACTATAAGAAAATATGCTAAGTATATAAAAAGCTTAAAATAGTTATAAACTTAAATACGAAATAAAACTACCAAATTTAAAATACTAATATACTTTACAGACAATTATATAAATAAAAGAGTGTAAAACAAGTATAAATAATATAAACAGTAATTACAATACTTAAAATAAATTCACAATTACTTTTATCAATAACTAACTATACCGTGCTTCCTCGGCAATGGTGCCAAAAACTTGATGCAACTTAGTGGGCGTGTGAAAAGTGTACAAAATAGACCAAGGTAAATTACCCGCAAGTGCACGGATCTTCGTCGTGTAGTATGCTTTGAGTGCAGAATCGTACCACAGGGAAGCTCGTTAGTTAAGTTAGTGAAGTAGTGTGAAAGTGTTTAAAATGCATAAGTGACAGGTTCGCAATTGGAGTTTGAGTAACGTGCGGAAATGTAAATTAAACTAACTAAATTATCTAAGTTAAACTAAGTAAGTATGGATACGAGGGGTAGTGATCTAGGGGTCGGAATATGTAAATGAGACAATTAATACAGGCTCTGTATCTAGGTTATCTAATTCTGCAAGGGCTTAAGCTATAAGTATACACTCGGTCAAGCTAAAAGCTATAGACCTAGTAAATCTACTTAGCTTATTTTAACCAAGTACAACAAGGCAAACTAAACTATGGAATTAACCTTACCAATAGAAACTATGGTACAACCTATAGTTTCATGGAATCTATGGTACAACCTATAAACTCATGATTAAAACAATTATATGGCACTAAAGTAACGCAATCATAACATTAACTACAAGTATAATATTATGATGCAAAAGTAAAGCATTCATAACATCTACTTTAAAAGCATTACATATGAATACTGAATTAAAACAAGCCATACATTGCAATATGAATTGAATAAGCTAAATCCGAGACCATATATTAAAATACTATCATTTACAATATTCACCCCTAGATATCAATCTACTCAGACATAAATGAATACGAGTTATGTAAATGAAAGAAAGTCAAAAAAGGCTCCCCCATATTGCAGAACCTATCCCAGATAATAACTACTTGGGTCAGACTTCCCCCTAATAGTAGCTATTCGGGCAAAATTTCCCTGAATAAGAACCACTTAGGTGGGACTTCTCCCGTATCCTACTAATTAACTACAACTAGAATTAAAACTAACTAGAATTAACTCAAAATTATACCAAAAATATTGGCACTATTCCAAAATTAATTACAATTTACGGTGGAAAGGGGGTCTATTTATAGACAAAAAATCAAAGGCGCACTCGAGCACCAGTTTGGCGTACTCGAGTGCCCTTCTTTTTGGTACGCTGGCTGCTTGACATGTGGTGCTTCCAAAAGACTCTGGAAGGTGCAGATGGGCGCTCGAATGCCCAAGAGGGTACGCTCGAGCTCCCTTCTGCTCGATGAATTTTTTTCTGCCACTTGGCACTTCTGGAAGACAGTGGAAGGTTTGTGCAAGGAGCTTAAGCACCTAGGAGGGTGCACTTGAGCGACCTTTGTTTGACTTTTTTAGCTCTGAATTTTGACTTTGATTGAGCTTTGACCGAGCGTTGACCGAGGCATTTTTGGACTATTTTCAGCATTTCGAGTCTGATTATGTGCTAGTTTCGGCCAAATTTCATCTCTATCAGCTTCATTCTTCTACTGGTTCTCATGCTTTTCTCATTCTCCACTTATTGACTTACATTTTGGATCGTTTTGGGTCTGAACTTCCATTTTTCAGTATTATCCTACATTGCATCAAAAGTATCAAAGTGTTTGCAATTATCCTTAAGTTAAGATACAAATGTAGTACAAATGCCTAGGTTTAAGTGCTACAAATGCAGTCTCATCAAGAAGATTGAGAATGTACAATTGATCAGGCAAAGAATGCTGACTGCGTAGAGCAGATACAAGAGTTATGCTGATAAACGTCATCAGAATTTGGAGTTTGTAGTCGGGGACCTAGTTTTCTTGAAATTATCTCCTCGTAAGGGTTTTGCTCGTCATGGTAAATATGGTAAGTTGAGTCTAAGGTTTGTGGGGCGGTTTGAGATTACTGGCATAGTTGGCAAGTTGGTGTATCTATTAGCTTTACTGGAAAACTTCTCTAATGTTCATGATGTCTTCCATGTATCTACTTTAAGGAAGTATTATCCAGATCCTTCTCATATTCTGGAACTAGAGCCGTTACAACTTCGTGAGAATCTGACTTATGAGGAACAACCGATTCGCATTCTTGATCAGATGGAACGGGAGTTAAGATCGAAGAAGATTTCGATGGTTAAAGTATTGTAGAAACATCACGGGACTGAACAAGCTACTTGGGAAAGAAGGGATCAGATTCAGCAACAATACCCAGATTTAGTCCAAGCAGCAAGTAAGAATTTCGATGACAAAATTTCTTTAAGAAGGAGGGGGAGAATGTGAAACCCTAAAATTTCCCTTTATGTGAAATTACATGTTTTGACTTGTTTATATGTTACATGAATTAAAATATGATAATTATGTGATTTTAACTCCTATTACATTCTATGTGAGCATTCATGAAATTTTCATAAAAATGTGCATTGAAAATTTTATCATTGATTTTTATGAATAGTATTTGAAGCACACGTCCGCTAAAATTTTGAAACTGGTCTTTCAAACGTTTGAAAACCTAGTCCTAGGACATTAATAGACCCGTGTTTGATTAAAATGGATTTTAAAATGAATTAGGAATTTAAAAGGATTTTTCATCTTCTTTTACAAAAATAAGTATTTTATTTTAATTGCATGTATCTATATGCTCATATATTCTTACATATAATTACATATAAATGTTGTCAACTATAATTAATCTCTCAAATATACTATATATGATATATATATATATATATATATATATATATATATATATATATATATATATATGTAAGCAAAATAGACTAAAACAACTAAAATGGCAAAAATTGACAACTTTGACTTTTACTTAATTTGTTGACTTTGCATTATATATACAATATACATACATAGTACATTAAAAATAGCTCAAAACCCCTCAATTTCTCACTCACATTGCCGTGAGCTTCATAGAGAAAAAGGGTGGTTTCTCACTTAGTTTTTTAAAGCAATTTTTCCTTAGAAAACTCATTTCAAGTCCAAAGCTTTTCACACTAGGCTATATTTTTCTTGTTGGCCATCCATTGCACGTATTCCTAGCATTATATCGGATCAAAGGTGAGAGAAAAATTTAGATATAGAAATGAGAATTCTTGTCAAATTTCTATTGTTGCATATTTACTGGATGTTTTGTTAAATTGTCTTTAGATTGTTGCTTAGTAGTTGCCAAGGACCAATTATATGTATTTATAGCCATTTTGAACGGTAGTAGTATGTATTTCTAATTTTTAGGCATTTAAATTGATTTATTGGCTTATTTTAGGATAATTGTTGTTGTAGTGGTTGTAATTGAATGGTTGTTGCTTTTGTAGACTTGTTAATTATTGTGTAGTAATGTTGTAATGCCAAAATTTCAATTTGAATGGCATAACAAAAGCTCAAAAAATTCTGCCAAGGTGCATTGCCAACATTAGGTTGTTGGGCTTGTTTTGGATGGCTTTTGGTTAGTTTCCGAAGGGGTTAATGTAGTTGCATGTGTGGTTGAGTGATAGGAAAAGGTTCGGGGGTTGTTAGATTAGTAGATTGTAAGTTATGAATTTTAGAAGTTTGTGTAGTTTTTCTTTGAAATGCTAAGATGTTTTCTTTAGTTGGTTGGTTCTGTTTCAGTAGTTGTTTTATGGATTATTGTTGAGTGGGTTTTGGTTTGGAAGCATGTTGAAATGTGTGTTAAGTTGGGTGGCCTACTTTGTCATCTAACTTAGTTGTCGTAGTTGTTTAGTTAATGTTATGTTGATTGAAGTATTGTCAACTGATTGATGATTGATATTGCTCTAGATGACAAACTATTTTGTTGTCTTCTCAGAATATGAGATGTTTATTATTATTGTCATGAGTCTTGATAGTGTATGCCACCTCTCGGGCAGCATAGGGCTGTCGGGTTAATAACAACATGACTATCATAGACTACCCCCAGCTCGCATGGGTAAAGATGAAATGGAGGGAGGGGCTAGATAAAGTACCTTCGGTATATATTAATGGGAGTTACAAGAAGTTGATTGAGATCGTGATGGCGTATGGAGCTACACCAACTAGTGTATCCTTTCTCAATTGAATGGTTATTTATGTGGCTTGAATTGAAGTGTTGATGTTAATGAAGTTTATTGTGTAATATTATTCATAGGATAATTTCCCGAGTGGTAAAGTAAATGTTTTCAAAACATCTTTTGAATCCTCACTGAGCTTTGTTATATATAAGCTCACCCTCATTCGTTTATTGTTCAGGTGTAGCTAAGCCAGATTTTGGGTACGTTCCTCAGGAAGCTGAGAATGTGCCTTTTGTTGAGGAGTCATATGTGCTAGAGTCTTAACCATGATGTCTTGGTTGGAGTTCTCTTTTTGTTGTCTTGTATATAGAACAAGTTGTATTGTATTTACTTTGAAGTTTGTATTGTATAAAATGTAATAAAAATAGAGAATAGTGTAATGCTAGTTTAATTGTGTTACTTTGGAATATGAGTAGGTTGCTAGTCTAGTTTTATATCAACTATGCATATGTATAGTATAGCTTGTGGTATGTTGTTGAAACAGAGGCATATGACTTGTGGTTGGTATGGTATATGGTTGTTTAATGTGGTGTTGAATGTTGATGAATGGTTATAGGGTTGTTGTTGAAATTCGGAGTTGGTTGTGTGATGTTATAAAGGGTTAGTTTAGAGCCCCGATGTTCATATTACAGACATCATATTGTCGAAATTCCGTTGCGTCCTGACTAATCATAAGTGGGGTCGAATTGGGATGTGACAATTATCATGATAAGCACTTAAGCATTAACAACGCTAGATAACCACTTTTGAAAAGGATATCACTAACCCCATGGAACGCTTAGTCTATGCGGGTTCACTTCTCTTTGTCTACGCTTCTCTTTCACTGACGATTTGCTTTCCAACATCGCTTATCGCTCCGCTAGGTATACTCCAGATGTACCCCGATCCTACGACCCCGTCCATGAAATGCTTCGTCCATGCAACTAGGGACCAATCCACGGCAGGTTAGCATCCACTGGCAAGCCCGCTGCCACCCAGTGAATGATCACCACATCCCGGTCGACGCTTAGGGTTGCAACCTTTGCTACGCTGGATGCTTGTTAACATTGTTAGTTCGCTTAAGAACAGTTTATAACGTATAACGCATAGCCACGTTGAAGCACTTATCATTTGATTACACTAAATGCACGTAAGTGAGAAGTGACAAAAGATGCCACTCACATGCACGTAGCTCTAATCATGCTCTGGACACTATAGACATGCTCTAAGCACTATAAACATGCTCTCAAACTCTTTAAATTACTTAGCTACTGCAGGAGCACACTTAGTCCATGTACTTGGCACATAAGCACATATAAGCCACTTAGCATACTCAGGACTCTAAATTACTCAGAAACAATAAATACTTGACTAGCATTTTATATCCAAGCCAGAACATTAACTACTAGACTTGTCATTAACATTAACTTGGTCTAACATTCAACACACCACACATTCGACAAAGTATTAACTCTTGAGACTTCAACACAACACTTTATAGCAAATTTGGAGCACGGGAAAGGTTAAGAGGACCTTGGATTTAGGCTGCCACACAAAAAGGGCATATTAGGCCAAATCCATGCACAAACGGCCCATTGGCCTATTCACACATACAACACATTTGATTCATATTCTAGCTACTTTTGGCATGTATCGAGCTAGGTGAACACATATGTAGCAACAATTAAGCACTAGGATCATTCTAAAACACAAAGTACCAAACTTTAACTAAGTTACTATTCACTTTCTTTTTCAATGCAACTATATAAACAAGCTCAAGCTAAACATATAAAATAAGTTAAAAAGTTTACTCTACAACGTCATTATCTAGCATAGAAAGCATTAGAAGCATCAAAATAGCATTACACAAAAAAATCAAAATTTTACCATTAATAGATATCAAGCAATAATGCACAAAACTATGAATCCCTCACTTTGCTATGGCTTCAAGGCACTAGGTAGTAGCTAAAACCACATGCTAACACTTTGATCAAGCTTGCAAATATCAAACCCTAAGAATTTTAGGTTATTTTTCCCCCAAAGAACCCATCGGGTTCTTGCACCTTTTTTTTTCTTTTGTTTGTAATTTTATGCTATTTTAGGTAGATAATTGTGAGACCCCGATTTTGCCCTATTTGCAATTACGTGTTTTGACTTGTTTATATATTATTTGAATTAAAATATGTTAATTATGTGATTATTACTTCTATTACATGATATGTAAGCATTCATGAAAGTTTTATAAAAAATCTGCAATGAAAATTTTATCGTCAAGTTTTGTGAATAGTATTTTGAAAACACATCAGCTAGAATTTTGAAACTGGTCTTTTAAACATTTTAAAACCTTGTCTTTTCTTATTAGTAGACCCTTGTTTGATAAAAACTGATTCTAAAATGAATTAGAAATTTAAATAGATTTTTCATCGTCTTTTACAAAAATAAGCATTTTATTTTAACTATAAGTATATATATGCCTACAAATGCCTACATATATATGTTTTCAACTAGAAATATACTACTAAATATAGCATATATGTTAGTTATATTTATATGCAAGCAAAATAGGCTAAAGCAACTAAAATACTAAATGTTGTCAACTTTGACTTTTTGCAAAACTTTGACTAGGCTTATATATATTCAATATACATACAT